>OX465285.1:36097853-37527064 GCA_949987705.1 Thereva unica
GTATGTATTCGGAGGGCGCCACGTGGTTATTAAGGTCCACGAACCGGACACACAATAAGACAATAATAAAAAGAACCACAACTTTAAAGAAAAATTATAATGTTTCTTTAATAAACTTCCCTGACTTTCTTCCTTGCGTAAATCACACTTCACGCTTTATAATATAATATATACCTACATATATATTTCGGTACGTGTAAAAATTTCAAAAACAGTAAAAAAAATTCCAAGAAACTATTAATACCAATAATCGATACTAACTTTTAAATTATTTTTTTCAACTGATATCCACTGGTGCTCCACCGGTGATCCTGATCCTCTTCCACAATTGCAATTGCTTCAACTAATTACTGATTAACTTCACTGACACCTTCACACTCTCTAGTACATCGAAAAATTTTGACTGCCTGACCGCTCCAGGGGCCCGGCTTTTATTGGGAAATGCTCCCTATTTCCTGTTTTCCAGCGCACATTCCAATCCGGTTTAGCCGCTTGGAATCGGTAATATACTATTATTATTAATTTTCAATTTTGTTTACCAAAATGTGCGCTGGGGCCTGGCATTCCCTTTTCTACCTCCGGGGAAATTCTCAAGGCTCGGGCTCGCCTATAAGATGGTTTCAAAAGTGGGACTTGACAGCCCTTGGCCACATTTTAGGAAGTCCCGAGGTAGATTCTTAATTTAAAATTCGTAAACGTTGGAGCACGCCCTGTGTGCTGGTCAGGCCAGATCGTACCTTAGATTTGTCAGGAATATGAAGTTTTGAGAGAAATCGTTAATTTAAAGTGGACGAGGGTAGGACCATCGGAGCAGCCGTGCATCGTCTTATAATTCGAGTTACAGTGCCAAAATTTAATTCAGGGTAAGCATTAACTCATAATATCTTTGTATCTATTAGTATAATTCTAATTATATTTATTTATCCTCTAGGCCACCCTCCAGGAACAGTCGCCGTGATGGTGTGGGTGAGGGATCATCTGCTGCTTCCTCGGATCGGTTATCCTAAGAGCGGGCCTCTATTTGAGCGTTCCCATAGCTGGCTCCTTATACCACCTTCACCTGAAATGAAGTTGGATCAGCAGTATCATAGTTCAAGGACAATTGGACGGCACGAACAGGTAAGTTGTCCCTACTTTTCCTAACTGCATTACTAATTTTTTTTTATTTTTATTTTTAGGTCATAACAGTTGGTTCCTCACTGTTTTTATTTAGAGATGAAATGACTGCTGTATCCTACATTCCTAATGATAAAAAGGTAATTATGGTGATATCATCAATGCATGATGATAATGGAGTACATGAAAATGGAAAACCAGAGATGATAATGGTTTATAATGCAACCAAAGGTGCAGTAGACACGTTTGACCAAATGTGTGGTCACATGAACTGTAACAGAAAAACTCAACGATGGCCACTTTGCATTTTTTACAATATGATGAATATTGCTGCAGTAAACTCCTACGTAATATATGTGCACAACACTCTTAGACGGAGTGGAGGTACAGCTAAGCCCATGCCAAGACAACAATTTATGCTCGAACTACACAAAGAGCTAACTAAACCTTGGCAAGAGATTAGGATGAACCAGAAGAACATGAGCCGAGCATTGAAACGGACAATTCAAACAGTCCTGACGGGTCAACACAACATCCCTGCACCAAGCTCAAGCAGATCAGCAAGGAAGAAGAAAATATTGTACTTTTTGTGACACAAAAAAGAAAAGAATGACAACCACTTATTGTTGTGAGCCACAACAACCATAAAAGCAATATTGTAAGCGGACCACACGCTCGAATTACCCACACGCGCATTCACTTAAAAAAAAACCGATTGTTCAAAAAGCTGAATAAGCACCCATGCGCAGTTTTTAAATCCTTTAGAATTTCATGTCACATTTTATGCGCACATTCAGCTCGCCGAGAGTCGGATAAGTTTCAATTTTTTTAACGATTACAAGTTCCAATGCTTTTAACGATTACAAGTTACAATTTTTTAAAGTAATTACAAGTTCCATTTTAAACAATTACAAGTTATAATTTTCTTTAAAGTGATTACAAGGTCGATTTTTAAGAGATTCAACATTATTGTGCTTGTGGAAATGCAATTTGTGGTGAACACCAGAAGAAACTTTGCCCAGATTGTAGTTAGGGAGAAATACGACAACAGCACAAATACAGACATTTTGTTAGTAAAATCTAAAGCTAAATTTGTGTTATTCATTAGAGTTTTTTGAAGTTAGTTATAGTAAAAGAAGAAGAACATTTACCAAGAGCTAAAGCAAACTTTGTTTCTGATAATTTTCAATTAATACTTCTTCAATTATTCTATGTGTTGCCACTTTGATCCTTTTGGATCAAAAGTGATACTTTTTTTCTTGATTTTTTTGAAATGATTCTTTGATACTTTTTCCTTGGAAATAATACTAATTTGATACTATCTATTTACCAAAATCTATTCTACCAAAAAATTCCCTATTAGAACTGTTTTAAATACATTCTTGTCCATATTTGCCATCTGTAATGCCATGCACACGTAAAACTCAGTATGACGGTTGTGTTATATATAATTTGGCCTGCCGCACGTGTAATTCCATTTTAAATAATAAAGAACATGACTCGATAAAAGAATAATCGGTCACTGTCACTGCCACTGGAAGGAAGCATGTTTTTCGCGCGCACAGTTCCACAATTTTCTAGCAAAAAACTATTAAATAAAAGCGGTCTACCAAGATAGATACGTAAAAATGGATAAGTAAAATTTTTATAGATCTAAAGTTTTCGTTGAAATAATTTATATCATATTTTATAGGTTTGTTGTTAGAACAAAAAATGTATGTCAGGCTGAGACAACGTCACAAAAGAGCTGTAAAACGGAAAGCGAATGTTCCAATGATGACCAGTATGTAATGTAGTTTAGATTTTCTTTTATTTTATTTCAAGTAATATAATTTGGTAGATCAGGAAATAAAAAGAAAATTAAATTAGAGAGGAAATTTCGTCAACAATGGAAGGATGTATTTCTATGGATTGAAGAAAAGTTAGGCAAATCCTTTTGTAAAGTTTGCAACAAATCTTTAATGAACCTAAAGCCTCATCTTGATTGCCATGAAAAAACTCCAGCGCACAAAAAAAAAACTTCAAATAGTAAAAACCAAATTTGCATCAACAATATGGAATTTATTCAGGATAAACCCCTTTCTAATGCAGTAAAAAAGCTGAACTATGCTTAGTCATGCACCATTTACCGATATCGCTTTCAGACTACATGGTACAATTACTACGAAAATGTTGCCCTGATTCTACAATAGCAAAACAAATTTCTTGTGAAAGAACGCCTCCCTCAACTTTCTTGACACACAAGTCAAAATTGAGGGTAATAGAGTACTAACCAATTGGTAGGTACAGGAAACCAACATATTCTGGTAGACTTTTATACTTCCATTCAAATCATCCGGTGGAACAAAAGAAAGCGATTATATACAATTTAGTTGACAAAGCCATTCTATTATCTGACAGAATATTCCATTCTGAAAACATCAACATTGTGAAAGATATTCTCTTACAAAACTGCTATCCACCCAAATTTATCGACACTTACATTAAAAAACGCTTTACATTTTATGAACAGAATAGTAACAATAACAACTTAACCAATACAAGATCAGATTTTATAGTTTTACCTTTTCATTCCCTTATCACAAAAGAGCTTTCACAATACTTTCAAAATTTTAATATCAAAACAGTTTATAAAGTCAATAACAAATTAGATTCAATTGTTAAAAAAGGAAAAGATAGATTACCAATCAACAGACAACATTATGTAGTTTATCAAATAGAATGCAATGATTGTGAAGCCAAATATATTGGTCAAACGAAAAGAGCATTAGAAACACGTATAAAAGAACATAAACAGAACATTAACAATCCAGAAAAACACAATGTTATGTCGGTACACAGAATTCAAAAAAATCACAATATGAAATGGGACGATCCTAAGATCTTAGACATAGAAAGACATTGGTACAAAAGAGATGTATCCGAAATGTTACATATTAAAAGAACAAAAAACACCTTAAATGTTCAAAGAGACCCAGAAAAACTAAGCAATATTTACACGTCCATCTTGTAAACCAGTTGTTTAATTACTACCAATTATATTATAATCACTTTGTTATTTATTAATTTATTTATTTATTTGTTCCTTTGTTTTTTATTATTATTTTATTCTTACTTTGTAACTGACACTGTACACGAAAACCCCTTTTCTTGTATATTTTATGTTATTTTGATCCAATAATGTACTATTTCGACCTCCTTTTAATGTTTGACATTCTCTCCAATGACAATTTTACACGTTTACAAAAATTCACGAATGTCAAAGAAAGAAGTAAAGAGCACAAAAAATATGTTAGTTTAACCATGTAAGAAACTCTATTTAATTTTTTAATTTTGCTAACTCGACTTTATATTTGTTGTTTTTCTGTTTATATAGTATTTTACATTCTGTTGCATAACCATTTTTTATAATTTTTAATTTTTGATTCGACATTGTAAGTGTTTGTTATTTTTATTTTGTAGTTCTGAAGAGGGCACAAAACCTGTTGCCGAAACGTCAATAAAATAAAGATCAATGAAACTGAGAACTTGTCTGCTAAATAAATCACGGTCGAAAAGAAAAAAGATAGTTACCAACTAAAGTTGAAAGGTTGGCTAGGGACATATACAATTTTTTTTCACATAGTTCGAAAAGGATTTTCGAATTTAGAGAGTTCCAAGACTTTTACAATATAACACAACATAAAATTCTCAATATTTCTAAAACTAGATGGTTATCACTCGAAATTGTTGTGAATAGAATTTTGGAACAGTGGCAAGGTCTACAATTATATTTCATATCTTCTTATTTAGAAGATGACCTTCATGATTCGCAACAATTAGCTGAAGAGCAACAAAATTTACTTCTACTTTTTGTCATATATATTAAAACTTATTAATAATATGAATTTGGAATTCCAGTCAGAGAGTTTTAGATTGCACTCACTATATTCCACTATGGAAAGTCAATGTCGGGTTATACTAAGCAATTTCATTACATTAGACCATTTAAAAGAAATTTCTTGTTTGAGTTTGATTAATATAAGAAACGAAAGAATTTATTTAGCTTTGGAAGAAATTTATATAGGAGCAAAAGCTGATTCATATATTGGTGAAATGGAGCATATTACAACTAGTTGTTTAACAGAAGTAAGAAGAAATATTCTAGCTTTTTACGTAGAGCTGTGCGTTCAGATACAGAACCGCTTCGATTTTAATAAGAGACCACTGAAACTTCTTAAATACTTGGATCCTACGGTAGCTTTGGAAAGCAGTGAATCAATTGTTCCGCTTATTCAAATATTTCCAAATTTATTTTGTACCGGCAATATTGATTCTGTTAATGACCAATGGCGTTTATTAAAATTTCAAAAAAATATACCGTCTTTAGACGTCGAAAATTTTTGGGGTCATGTGTACTCTGTAAAAAATGCGCTTAATGAACCTTTATTTAGAGATTTATCACGTTTTATGATGAACCTGATGAATTTACCACATAGTTCAGCCGCAGCAGAACGCGTTTTTTCGGATCTAAAATTGGTAAAAACAGAAAAAGCGAATCGCTTTAATTTAAAAATGGTAGAAGAAATAATGTTTGCCAAACAACAGACTAAGTGTAAGTCTATTGACTTAAACGACCAGTATTATGTATGGTATCCTAAAAATTAACTTATGTTTAGTATACGGTGCGTTGCATTTTCATTGGAGTACGTACGCCGGCGTAGTTGGGCGCACATCGGAGTAGATGCAGCTAGAGCGGGACATAGTGTGGGGTAGCAGCATCTACGCCGATGTGCGCCCAACTACGGCGGCGTACGTACTCCAATGAAAATGAAACGCACCTATAGATATAGAATTGGGGTGTTTTCATTAATGCAAGTTGCGTACGCAACTGACTTATTCAGCGACAGGCTTCCAATTGCTGAATAATAAGCGCACGCAACTTGCATTATTGAAAACACCCTGGATTTTTTTTACCGAATTGTTTTTGTTGATTATTCTTTTAATTGAATTGTTTTTGTTTATTTTTTCGCAAATTGAATTGTTTTTATTATTTATACATTTTTATGTTTAGTATAAGAATTGGATTTTGTTTTTTTTATTAAATTGTTATCCATAAATTTCCGTGTTTTTTCTCTATTTCTTACTCAACTCAAGAAGATACTTTTGATACTTTCTACGAAAATTATTTTTGATACTTTTGATCCTTTTTTTATATTTTTTCTGATACTTTTATTATTTAACTTGCGGCAACACTGTTTATAACGTGTGCGGTAATAAAACAATCTCTAAAGATAAATAGTATTATGGTGTTCAATTTATAGATGTATTTGTTTACGTTTTGAAGTCCAAGTCGAGATTTGCAGTTGCTTAAAAGTTTTCGTAGTGAATGTATCGTAGTTTTCTAATGATCGCTAATTAATATATTCTCAAGTTGAAGCTGATTTAATTATTTATCTATTATAGTTATAGTGAATAGTGAAGAGTTTCCATCAAACATTTAAGCAATGGCTGTAAACACGGCATATACACTAGTGCTGTTTGGGGACGACAAAAAAGACAACGGAGATTAACATGGTTCCATCGTTTTGGGTGAAGTATGATGAAGAAGACGACTGTTTAAAATGTCCGTCTTACGATAAAGTAACTATTGAAAATAAAGAGATTTTTAATAATGCTGTTCGAAATCTTCAACCACCGCCAACGACATGGTCTTTTCATCGAGTAGAAATTCGGGGATATTCAAGCTAGTTTTCTTTACATGTGCTGGGGTGGCAGCACGTAAGTTGTTTCAATTTTTGGGTTCGAATTCACAAAAACTCGTTTCAATTTGCCTGTAGTAGCATGTAAATTGAAACGAGTTTGATATATACGAGAATCCTACTACAACTGTCATTGTCAACGAATTTTCATTGAATGTGATTAACAGTTTTCTTTACAAAATAAAATTAAAATGATATTCTTCGATAGCAGCAGCAGCGATGAAGAGTCTGTGAACAAAGAAATGAATACAATTGTGCGTCGTAAATTAAGAGACGACAGTAATCCTTTCAAACTTACAAACGAAGAGTGAGTGTTATTTTATTATATTGCAAGTTACACAATTGATAATTACAGTGAATATATTTTACAGATTTTCGAAAAATTTTAGGATAAATAAAGCGTGCTTGAGGATGATCTTGGAATCTGTAGAATTGGAAGTTGGTATGCGGGAAACTGCGATTCCTGCAGTACTGCAATTATGCAGTACACTACACTTGTTAGCTGCTGGAAGCTACCAAGTGAATGTAGTATTTAATAGGTCGATTACAATGGCCCAAACAACGGTTTCTAAGTTTTTCAAAAGTACGCTGCAATGTTTAGAGGACCAGTTATGTCCACAATATTAAATTCGATGAACAAACTTTTGCCGACTGCAGAAATCATTTTTATTCGAAATACCAACTTCCCGGAGTAGTAGGATGTGTTGACGGGACTCATGTGCCTTTATTGAAGCCAAGAAATAATGAACATGTTTTCTACAATCGCAAAGGATTTCACAGTCTAAATGTGATGATAGTAAGACTTTTATTAATAAAATATGAAAGACATTTAAAATTCTATTTGGTTTAACTTCTAGGTTTGTCATAATAAAAACAAGATCCTTGCCATCGACAGCTCAAACGGAGGAGCTGCACACGATTCGTTCGTTTGGAGTAGAAGCAACATAAGCAATTATTTAAGGGAGAAATATGACGATAATTGCAATATAAGGCTCTTAGGTTAGTACATATTTCATATAATTTATATACTCTAATTTTACTCTTATACAGGTGATAGCGTTTACCCAGTGTTGCCGTGGCTATTAACTCTCCTTACAGAAATGCATCTGAAGGAAGCAACGAGATTAAGTTCAATCTTGTCCACTCTAAAGCGAGGTCCATTGTGGAACGTACCATCGGCATATTGAAATGTCGATGGAGATGCCTTTCAAGTGAAAGGAAATTACGTTAACCACCTGAAACAGTTGCGAAAGTGGTGAATGTTTGTGCCGCACTACACAATATTTGTGTGGAGCACAATGTTACTATTGATTTTAATATATCTGAAGTTCAGAGCGTAACCACCACAGAAGC
The DNA here is from genome assembly GCA_949987705.1 of Thereva unica. Taxonomy (NCBI): domain Eukaryota; kingdom Metazoa; phylum Arthropoda; class Insecta; order Diptera; family Therevidae; genus Thereva; species Thereva unica. Next base: position 36,106,064 of record OX465285.1, read on the forward strand.
CACATCGGAGTCTTCAAATGATAACATGCAGAGAAGGGCAGTAGCTATAAGAGACCGAATAAGAGATTCTCTGTAAATGGATGGGATGTTAACTTTTTTTATTTAATGGAAATACTTTTAATTCGTGTAATTCTCAAAACAAAATATATATATTTCTTTAAAACAAAACATAATAAAAACTAGTTGGGATGCCCGTTACCGAAATTCGGTCACAAAAGCAATAAATATATAAAATTCACGATTTGTTCGATTTTAAATTCAATTTAAATATTTTTATTTAAAAAAAAATTATTCGCAACATTTCCATTGTCGCTCCAGAGCATCTAAAATTTCCCAGGATTTTTTTAATCGCATCCATGACGTCTTGCTTGGCTATGTGGTAAAATGATAAATGACATTTACAGTGTCATTTGACAAATTACACTCAGAGCTAATCATTGCAAAGGCAGCATTATACGAACGAATATTTGCAAAAAAAAATTTAGAACGATTTTTAATACCACTTTCATTCGAAGTTAATCCTTCAAAAAAATTATTGAAAAAGTAATTTTTAGAAAGTGGAGGTAGATTAACTTTGCCTTTATGACAACACAAAGAAAATGCCTCAGTATTACGTATGTAAAGCTACTTCAGTCAGAAAATGTTTGGCACGACAAAAATGACAACTCATAATAAAAGAACCACACGAAAACGAATCAAAATTAACCGGAATAACATTCAAAGCACATTTAAAAGAATCAGTCAAAATTTCTAAAGGTGCAACACCATCAACAAACATTTCATTATGAAATGCATCAACATTCATTCCATTCACACCACTATTCAATTCATTATTTGCAACATTCATTTCATTAACACTACGTAAATTTCTAACGCGACTTCTAGTATTTTCGCGAAGCCATCTAAAATCGACATTCGAGTGTCCCCGTCGTTGTCTTGGCATTTTGAAAAGAAAACGCGGAAAAAACGTAAGTACTCACCGATAAATTGCACTCAAAATTCGCAGTTAACTGCATGGAGACTATACAAGGAGATATAACTCTTATGGGAAAAATAACCGGAAATGGATGGGTAGCAGAAACTAAACCTTTAGTTCATTTTTAGCCACAGATGTCGCCTAAAGCTGACGTACCCCACATGAAGTTAGCTGAATTTTACCAGAAAATGGAGCAATGCAAAAAAAAATCTTTGGAAATTAATAAAAATTCATTGGAACATCCATAAATTGGTTAATTACGAAAAACCGCATCGATATAAATCCAATTTAGAAGCTGATTTTTCAAGTTAGGCGTAAAAATAAAGTATCTTGGTAGTTAACGAACTTTGCCATCAACCGGATGAATATAATCGGCCATGTTTTTTGGGGTACATGTGACTGTGGCGCCCTCACTCAATCAAACAAAATTTGACAACACGGAGTTTTAACTCCTTGTCTAGGCTCCATGGTTAACTGTTTGGAATGACAAAAATACAACTCAGATTCCGAGAACCATACGAAAACGAATAAAAATTACGCAGAATAACATTCAAAACACACTTAAATGAATTAATTAAAATTTCTAAAGGCATTCGCCAAAAAACGAACGGCCGCCCCTTACACCATACAACTCAAATACTATACGCAAAAGAGTATAAAAAAATGCACGCACAAAGTGACCGAGTTTTTTTATGTCAGTTATGCCGCCAAAAATCCACACAAACGCTTGTTTTTCTCTGTTTCTCATTCGCTTCACTGAAACGGCATTTGTGTCAATCGTAGGCTACTCAGCTCTACGTTGATGCTCACAAAAAATTCAAATTTTCCAACGGCTTTTTAAAATCCGAAAAATTAAAATCGCTATAACTTTTTTATTCGTGAATCGATTTCGTTGAAATTCCTTATTACAAAACTATGCCATAAAAAGAACATTTTCTGAAAATTTAAACGAAATCGGTCCACGAACAAAAAAGCCTTAGCGTGTACAAACTTTTTGTTTGCCTATTAATATATAAGATAATAATTCATTAATACTTGTAACACAACTCTTTAAATTCATTTAATAAAACAAAAACATAACGTATTCTTATATTAACGAAAATGCTTTCAGTTATTAATTTCTAGAATTTTCTAATCTTTAGATCTTAGACCTTTTTTCCTTTTCGATTTTTTTATAATCTTCCGCTTTGCGCTTTTGTAATTGGTACATTTTTTTCCTCCAATTCCAGTTGTCGTTTGAGAACTCTTCGGTTTTCTTTCATTTCTTCAACAACTTTTTTTATAGTTTCATTAATCCCTTCTGTACTCTTAACAAACTTTTCCATTAATTCCTCCTTCCTCTTCTTTGGTTTTTCTTTTTTATTGTTAGTATTCCCATTATTTTCTTTATTTATTAATTCAATTTCGGTGTCCTCACTGTATTTTATAATTTTGTTAAATTATTTATTTTGTTTCTAGTTTTTTAGCTATTAATAAGATGCAAACGGCTGTTCTGGATCGCTTTAATAAGTTATTGCACCAAGTTGCAACCCTCCAATCAGAAATACTTAAGATCAAAGCCGAAATAGAACAATCCAAAAATACAATGCCAGCACAACACTCACTGGCTAATCTGAATGGAATTTATCAAATCGAAGGATATGACATACCCTTTGGAAACCGATTTTGAAAAATTTGATAAAGATCTAAAAAATAATGCTGAACTACGGCAAAAATGTGTAAATATCCTCTTGTGTATATGGTTATTTTTTATTTTAAATTTCATATTACAACAAATTAATCATCTAATATGATGTATCATCTAATATGATGATGTAACTTTTTTTGTAGATATCTATTATGTATCCATGTTTAAATCTATCAGCAAAACCAATGGAATCATTATTAAAAATAGTAAAAAAAATTCTCAAAAAGGAATTTTACACAGCTATTAAAGAAAGAAAAGGAAAAAAAATATTTAAAACGACATCCTTCTATTCTTGTCTATATGGTAAGATAAATATTACTGATGAAAATTTTCTGCTGATTTTAGAATTCTTATAAAGCAGTTATGTAATTGTTACAGATGGCATTATAAGTGAATTCGCCAAATCTTCATCTTATAAAATCAATGAAAATCAATTTCAAAAAGATATTGGTAAAATGATTAACAACTCTAAAGACTGGGATGGAGGCCGCAAAGATCGTGATTCTAAAGAAAGGCCACAACAAGATGAAGACTCTACACGTATTAAACGAACTATATCGACCAGTTCATCTTCGGATAAAGAATAATTTGAATAATTTTTTTGAATAGTTTTATGTTATGATATTTGTGATAACAAGCTGCACAAGTCTGCTGTTCATTTTCATTTTTTCACTTCTTTTAGACTTGTGTTATGTTTTTGATCATTTGGATTTTAAAATTCCAATAACCTAATGTAAAAAGTATTATAAAATAAGATTAAATAGGTAATGAATAAATTACTTATTTTAGATATTATTCACTGATATTTTTCACTGATAAATAAAACCTGTAAACGTAGTCCGGGCTAGATCTACAATCTTATTTGGTTCTAATTTCATTTTATTTAATGGGCCTAAATTTAATTTTATGTATGGACCTGATTACGATTTCTGTTCCGGGCCGGGGATTATTATTTAATACGGCCCATATCTGCCAAGGCGTTACATTTTAGATATGGGCCGTATCAGGTGTTTTTAGATATGGCCGTACTTCAAAATCTGGCGTACAAGTTTGGGCCATATTTCACCCATACTCTAAATGTTACTCGGGCGGCCTCAGGATTGCCAGTAAATGAACGAATAAGTATTAGCATAAATAGTAGTTAGTAAGGTAACTTGCACATGTTTTTTTTTGTAGGAAACTTCTTTTTCGTTTCCTTTGTATATAATCTGGATTTCTTTTTCTATGTCCGTTGAGCTCCCATTAAGATAGGAAATTATATAAAAACAAATAAAAGAAAAAAAATCCAACTAGAGAATATGCCTCCAGCAATGGAAGAAGAGGATGAATTATCTATGGATTTAAAGTACTTGTACAAATTGGCCAATGCGATTTCCGATGGTTTTATTCCGCCGGATGGCTAACATTAAACCAGGACCACTTGGACATTCTCGCTGGCTCACCAAGGCCAATAGGCTATTACGGTTATATGTGACAACGAATACCCCATCTAAGAATTTGAACATTCTGGTAGCCTATAATGAAAGTATATACGCCAATGCATTTCAATATTAAGTATTACAACTCTGTCGTGTACGGTAGTGCATTATTTTCGAAATTCATACGTTGGACACAGTTTTTAGAACCAAATTTACGCAACGTGATAAATAATGTAATTAAAGACAATTCATATTTTGCACATTCGGAAAATGTTTTGTCAACAATGTTGTTTGATGACAGAAAAGACAAACGCGACAGTGCAATAAACAAAATTTTACACTATCGAAATAACCTGGACGATCCGATGCGAGTTAGAGTTTATAGAAAACCTATTATAAACTTCAATTGCACAGATTATACGGATATGATTGACTTAAATGACGACAGTATTATATTTGAGCCTCCGTTTACGAAAACCATTCCGCATGATTATTTTCAACAATACTTGCAATACGAGGAGCCACCGCTGCCTGACCCAGGAATCCCGTTACACATACAAGGAACGGAAAGACACGTACAATTGCTGGCTAAAGTTTCTAAACGTGCTTTAGAAAAGAATCGAGACGGAATTAAGGCGGTGGCATTAGAAAGCCGGAAGAAATTATCTCGACTTGAAAGCAAACAAGACTTTCAAAAATAAGTCCTCCATTATTTTCTATTACTGCAAAACATTTTTTTTTCTTTTTTTGAATTTAAATGTGTTAGAATTCTGGCAATGCTGTCTTTGGTAAATTGCAGAAAAGGTCATATCCCACTAGATCCAGGAACTAAGTTTAAAAAATGCTTAGACTGTTCAAAATGTGAACTTATCGAAGCTAAAATTTATCCAGTCAATAATTGGCTCATTAATGTATATTGGAATATCAACACGGCCGGACATTATACATTCGGTTTGTAAACTCGGGCAGTATAATAACCGTCCTCATGCTGCGCATCTACAAGCTGATAGACAAGTACTAAGGTATTTATATCATACAAAGGAATTAGGATTGATATACAAAAAATCGAATAAGCCATTAGTGGGCTATGCCGATGCAGATTGGGCTTCGGATGCAGAGGATAGAAAATCGTACACAGGTGTGGTTATGATTCTGGCAAGCGGCGAGATTGTTTACTTGCGTAACATCATAAAGAAAATTGGTTTTCCTGGAGTGCTGGAAAGGCCAACGGTTTTAAATGGAAACAATTTGAGTGCCCAGAAATTGGTAAAAAATCCTATATACCACTCCAAGAGCAAACCTCAAGACTGGACTGGGCTAGCATGTAGTGCGGACGGTTGCAGCCGCCAGTCCTTCATAGCGTAACCAACACAATTATCCGGTGCCAAGTTTATCAACCATTTCAACTAAATAAACAATAACAATAAACCTTCACTCGAACTAAATAAACAATAACAATAACTACACAAACCATTAAACAATAATAAATTAAAAAAAAAACTAAGTGCGCGTGAAGTGATACAAAATGAAGTGAAATCACCATCACTGACAAAAAAAAACTAGACGAATACTACTAAGTTTTGTTTTTCCTTCCTTCCTTTCCCGTACTCTCTGCCTGCCATCGTCGGCGCCGCAACAATATCGGTCAGCTGATGGGAATTGTCTTGTTTAAGCAGGCATAACGCTGCAACAGGACTCTTCCCGTTAGCCCGATGGTTGCATCGCCGACGCAGACAGCATCAAATGAGGTCATGAACCTTGCACCGGAGAGGCTCCGTAACAAAAAATTTTCATTTCATTTTTGTAACATTCGGGGCCTCCTCGCGAACTTTTCCCCCGTAATGTGCCATTTAACCTCCCATGCCCCGGCCGTTTTCGCGCTAAGTGAAACTCAAGTCACCGATATCGATTCTGATCGATTTCAGGTGGCTGGGTATTCCTTAGTGCACAACTTCTCTGACCATAGGGGAGTCGCCATATACATTAGGAATGACGTGGCTTTTCAGAAAGAATATAATAGTACAACTCCAGACTTTAATTATACCTGGATTAAAATCATTCTTCGCAGCCACGTCATATTCTTTTGTTTTCTATACAGAAGACCTAATATAAGTAATGATGCCTCGACGTTAGCCTTCGATGCTATATCCGAACGAATCTCCGGATTTTTACTTTCCCATCCGGAGTGTGAAATCATTGTTGCGGGTGATTTCAACGTACATAATATACATTGGCTGAAATACTCAAATGGCACCAGTGTTTCTGGCAAAGACGCTGAGCTTTTTGCAGATATTAATAATTTGCACCAAATTGTCAATCGAGAAACGCGTGTCCCAGACGTTGAAGGTCAAGGAGCCCATCTCCTTGACCTGTTTCTTACATCACACCCATCACGGTACTCCGTCGAAGTTGGCTCACCTCTCGGTAACTCGGACCATTGCCTAGTCAGCGCTAATTTCCCATACTCATCTTCTACCCCTACTAACACAGTTCCTAAAAAAACTGTTTGGCACTATGGGAAAGCCAACTGGTTGGGGCTAATTCGCTTTTTTCAAGCCACGGACTGGGATCTATGTTTCCGGGATGCCAGTGCGAGCTATGCCGCTTTATGTATAACCAAAATTATACGGGCTGGAATGCGGTTATTCATTCCTCATTCTATCAAATCTACAAAGCCAAGGCCGAGTAGATGGTTTAATGGGGAATGCATGGACGCAATTAAAGCTAAAGAAGCCGCTTATAGAGCGTACAGACTCTCCCCAAGTGAGTCCCTTCGTCGTGAGTATATCAAATTAAGAAATTCCTGTAATTCCACCATCAGGAAGGTTAAATCGTCATTTGACGACAAATTAAGAAACAAGATTCTCAACGCAAATGCAGGCAGCAAAAACTTCTGGGCCTTGGTAACTTCCATCAAGAAGAATTTTACCTCTTCCTCAACCCCTCCATTCATCAATGGAAAGGAGGTGATAACAGAAAGCAAATCCAAGGCCGATTTATTGGCATCTCTGTTCGCCTCAAATTCTTCTCTGCCCGAATCTGATACGTCACCACCGGTCCTCGATGGCATCGCCCATTCAATGGGCGGGATCTTCTTCAGGACCCGTGAGGTGTATAAATGTCTCAAGGAGCTTGACGTCAACAAATCCACTGGCCCCGATAATATTCCCCCTATGGTACTCAATAAATGTGCCTCACCTTTGGCTAAACCTCTGCGCAAACTTTTTGCCTTATCATATTTCTCCGGAGTTTATCCAAACTCCTGGAAACTAGCTCATGTTCAGCCCATTCCGAAAAAAGGTGATGCCAGCGACCCTTTAAACTACCGCCCAATAGCAATAACTTTGTTCTCTCCAAAATCATGGAGACAATAATTAATAGAAAGCTGATGCAATATTTAGAATCTAACCAAATCATACACGACAGGCAGTACGGCTTTAGACCGAAAAGATCTACTGGCGACCTTCTTGTGTGTTTGACCGAGCATCTACACCGAAGCATCCATAGTTCCGGTGAGTCTGGCCTGGTTGCTCTAGATATTTCCAAGGCTTTTGACAGAGTATGGCATCCCGCTCTGCTGTCCAAACTCCAAGCTATTGGTATCGACTCAGTTCTTATGAACTGAATTGAGAGCTTTCTTTCCAGCCGTTCAATCAAGGTAGTATTGGATGGCGTCGAATCCAACCCACACTCCATCTCGGCCGGCGTTCCCCAAGGATCGATCCTCTCACCTGCTCTCTTTCTAATATTTATTAACGATCTGCTCTCAATCCTCTCCAACCCACTCCACAGTTTTGCCGACGACAGTACTCTGCGTTACTCTTACGCCAACGCTAGACAAGCAAGTGCCAGACCTTGTCTGTTAGACTGCGAACTTATGTCCAGCTCTCTTAACGCAGACATCAAGCTCATTCTTGACTGGGGCCGCAAGAATCGGGTCGAATTTAACGCATCAAAAACAAAGTACTGCCTTATCTCCACCAAAACCTGTACCGAATTTCCCTCTATTTCAGTGGACGGGGATAGCCTAACACCTGACCCATCTCTTAGCATCCTGGGAATGACTCTATCTAATGATATGCAATGGAATGGTCACATATTCCAAATTGCCAAACAAGCGTATCAATGCCTAGGATTCCTTAAGAGATGCAAGTTCCTCCTTCAGCCAGCTGCTCTAGCCGCAATCTACAAGTCCTACATTCGACCCCACCTTGAATACAACTCGTATATCTGGGCGGGCGCTCCTAAAACCACCTTGGCTTGGCTGGATAAGGTGCAAAATCGCGCCATCAAACTCATTGGTGATGGCACTGTTTGCTCCTCCATCGACCCTTTAAGCCACCGTAGGAACGTAGCTGCACTCAGCAAGTTTTATCGCTATTATTACAGCGAATGCTCCACTGAAATAAAGAACCTCCTGCCTACACGGCAACTTTTTCCCGCAACACAAGACTAGCCAACTCGGCTCACCCCTTCACCCTGCAGCCCTCCCCTTCACGCACATTACGGTTTAGCTGTTCGTTTATAAATAGAACAACTCGGTTGTGGAACTCTCTTCCGCAGTCGGTGTTTCCGAGCCCATATAACATCTCTGAGTTCAAACGCAAGGTTCATCGACACCTACTCATGCACCCCCCAGACCCCTAACCTATCCTTTCTATTCTATCCTTCAGATCAAGCTTACTACTATACATTGCACCATGACTCGAACGACATGACGGACTATCGTATCACAAAAAAAAAAAAAAAAAAAACATATCGACATAAGGGTCCACTACGTTCGAGAGGTTTACCAAAAGGGACTGATGGAATTGCAATGCGTACCAAGCCAGGAAATGATAGCGGATATTCTCACCAAGAACCTCAAGAACCGAAGAACAGTCATGTAAAATTGACAAGGTTATTGGGGTTGTGCGAAGAGTACTTCTAGTTTTTTTTGTTTTTTGTTTTTGTCATACAGCATTGAGATGCGAGTGTTAGAATTCTGGCAATGCTGTCTTTGGTTTTGTAAGCCTGTGTGCTTTATTTGGTTGAGTAGCCTTTTTTCTGTTAGAGTCAGTTGTTAAGTTGCCGAGCTGAGCGCATCACGCTTCAGCTTTATTCTCTTTTTATATTAAATAAAGACATATATTGTAAAAGCTGTTTTATTGAATCCCAACAAAATGTACATACCTTCAAAATGTATTTCAAAAAATAAAAATAAATAATAAAAATGTAAATGTTCGTTCGTTCCTAATCTAATAGTGATAAAACCTACGAAATATGGATAACATGTACGAAAGCGCCCTGTAGCGGCATTCGTAGGTAAAAGTAAACATCAGAAACAGATTCCTTGACCCCGAAAACCCCTATATACGTGAACCTGGAGCTTTTTAATATAGCATCTAAATTAAATCTTAAATATCGACAAAAAAATACCTATTTTTAAAAATCCGCAGGCTCAAAATCAACTTCCGAACTATGGTTTCTTGGGCAAAGTTGCTCAAAATTACCCATAGAATATCGATAGGGGGTGTACCAGGTGGACTTTTTTTCATCCACACAAATTGACCCGCCCTAATATATGTATATAAGTATACATATATAGTGTTTACATAATTATATTTCATAACTAATTCTTAGAACTAAATAAACGTGAAAAGAGAGAGCCCAATTTGTTAGAAAGGCCTTCTTTAAAGCCAAACGTAGAGATATACATATATTTATGGTATATGGCAAATACCATAACATTCAGGTAGCTTGGTAATTTGTTCGGGACTGCCAAATCTACAACATGGGCGAGTGTCAACAGAGTGGCGCAGTTCTTTATCAAGATTAGCCCCATGTACATCAAATGGCCTTCGACACGGCATGAAGTTGCCGAAGCATGCAATGCATTCGAGAGACTCCGTGGAATTTCCCGTGTAATAGGAGCTATAGATGGCACACATTTTAAAATCAGGGCTTCCACCACAGATCCCACCGACTACTTCAACAGGAAAAAATACCACAGGATTTCCATGCAAGTAGTAGTCGCCAGTGATAAGAGAGGAACATTTCTACTAGGTGATAGTGCATATCCATTGAAATCCTGGTTAGTTCCTCCATATAAAGATAATGGCGCATTGACTGATGTACAAAAACGATTTAATGCTGTACATTCTTCTGAACGTGTGGTGGTAGAAAATTCGATAGGGCTTTTAAAAACGCGCTTTCGTCGCTTGTTACATTTTACGGAGCACACCAACACTCCGTTGATAGTTGACCTATCGTTTTCTGCTTGTGTATTGCAATTTTCAAAAGGCGTCTTTTTGAATTCATTTCTGGCAGGACAAACTGAAGCACGTGTATCACTTATTCTTTTTCTTTTTTCTTTCTATTGTTACATTATTTTAATTCCTTTAGATACTAGTTTTTATTTTCTTTTATTTTTTAAGTTATAGATCTATTTTGATTGTTAAGTTTAATATCTAGTTTTCCGTTTCTCTATGTACAAATTTAAGATTTTAATCTTGTGTACTTACATTTTTATAATAAATGTAAAATGTAAATGTAAATATTGCATAATATTTGCATTATGCAAAATGATAATTCGAAGCACCCGCCGAGGATGATGCAGACGGCGAAGAAGAACAGCAATCCTCTGAAACGATGCAAATTTCACCACAAAATATGAGGGACGCACTTGTGGAGGAATTAGTTTTAAAAAATGTTATATAAACTCAACATTTTAATGGCTGAGGCATTGAGAATGATCACGTGAGAATCCAGCCAGGTATACAGTAAAATCCGGTTAAGACGACTCCCGCATACAACGATTTCCCGCTTATTACGGTCAAATTCGATGGTCCCTACGACATTCCTATACTGCCCCGTACAAAATTACCTCTTTATAACGCTCTCCTTTATTACGATTTTCCGCTTATTACGATTGTTTCGAATGTGTCCCAACGAAAATTTTCACGCTTATAACGATTTTTTAGACACAAGTTCAATAGAAAGAAGAAAAGGAACCTTTTGAATTTCATTTACCCATTTCCGTCTAAATTTAAAACAATGAAGAATGGTTTTATTGGCTTTTTCGAAACAAACAAATATTGTAAAAATATGAACAAAAGTGGGATGCCATGATGGGCGTTTCTAGCACTTTCATGCAGTGTATTAAAGTTCAGAGGGAAAATTTTTCTAGTGTCTCGTTGTTTTTCAAACCGAGTACATCAAATTTCAAATATGGAACGCTGCAAGCGAAAATCGTTATCTATTAAACAAAAATTAGAGATCCTTGACAAGTACAATAAACGTAGTCCGTCTGAATCGTTCCAAAGCTTCGCGAGATCACTGAATTTAGCAACGTCAACGATACAAACAATCATAAAAAATCGTGCTAAGATTGAGCAAAATGCAGTTTCGACTTCTACGACGCGTAAAAAAGTGAAAACTGCCAAATACGCTGGTCTTGAACAAATTTTGCTGGAGTGGATCATCCAAGTGAGACAAGGAAATATCCCTATATAGTCCAGTAAATAGGTCGAAAAAAAGGCCGTCGTAATGCAAAAAATACCGCACGCGATTTTTTTTTACCAAATGTTTTTACATATTTTTATGAGCTTAAATTCAAAATGGCGTCATCCCCACCCTTATGCTTCACTTACAATGAATGGAAACGCGTTTAATTCTATATCTCAGAAACTATGCGTTTTACGACAAAAATGTATATAATCTTTTTTGTAGATAAATAAGTGATTTAACTTTTTTGTTCAGAATTTTTTTTTGTATAGTCAATATGTTCGGAGATATAGTGCTTCAAACTTTATACATCACTTTTTTTGCACTATATATTATTTTGCACTGTATCTATATGAAACAATCGGCGCTGAATTGCGGCTAAAGTACATATAAATGCTAGAAAAAAATGCTTAAAGTAAAATTTCAACGGAATTTTATAACAAACAAATTTGTTGGTATAACTTGTCATCGTAAATAAATAGTTAACTAGATATTTGGAAAAAACCTTTTTAATAAACTTTTGAGGTGTAATAAATCCATAAATATCAACTTTATAGAAAAAAGTAAAGGCAGCAATTGTGGGCAATGATGAGCTCAACACACGATATAATCAGTTTAAATGTAACGGGCAAAGAAAAAGATATTAGGAAATTATTTTTTTATTGAATTTACATTTTCCGACATTTAAAGCGCTATAACTCGTGAAATATTAGCCCTATCTAAAAACGATAAAAGCAAAAGTCATAGATAATCGTGTGTTCTATAAGTCTTCGGAAGGACTTTTTTATGGCGGGCTAACCGTCAACGAAATATAGTGCAAAGAAAGTGATGTATAAAGTTTGAAGCACTATATCTCCGAACATATTGACTATACCAAAAAAAATTCTGAACAAAAAAGTTAAATCACTTATTTATCTACAAAAAAGATTATATACATTTTTGTCGTAAAACGCATAGTTTCTGAGATATAGAATTAAACGCGTTTCCCTTCATTGTAAGTGAAGCATAAGGGTGGGGATGACGCCATTTTGAATTTAAACTCATAAAAATATGTAAAAACATTTGGTAAAAAAAAATCGCGTGCGGTATTTTTTGCAAAGAAAAAGTACCTATTTACTGGACTATATAAGCGGCCCCATCATTCAACACAAAGCTTTGGACATCGCAAAAGCGCTAAACATCCCAGACTTCACGGCATCTACGGGGTGGCTCGCTCGATTCAACCAACGTCACGGTATTAAATACAAACTGATTTGTGGCGAATCGCAATCGGTTGATAGTGGCAGTGTCGATACGTGGAAATACAATCTTTTGCCGGGTTATATGAAACGATATGCCCCGAAAGATATTTTTAATGCCGATGAATTTGGTTTGTTTTACAAACTCACACCAAATCGATCATACATTGTGAAAGGTGAAAATTGTCACGGCGGGAAACTGAGCAAAGAGCGCGTTACGGTGCTTTTTGCAAGCAACATGGACGGATCTGAAAAATTGAAATTGTTATTCATCGGAAAATACGAAAATCCGCATTGTTTTAAAAACATCAAAAAGAAAGACCTGTCCTGCGAGTACGATTTTCAAAATAAATCTTGGATGACAGGAAAAAAATTCGAAAATTGGTTAAAAAAACTCGATCGCCAGATGGGAATTCAAAAACGAAAGATTTTAATGTTCGTCGACAATTGTCCTGCTCATCCTAAAGACGTCGCCTTACGCAACATCGAACTGGTGTTTCTACCAAAAAATACAACCAGTTTGCTGCAGCCTATGGATCAGGGAATCATCAAGGTGCTGAAGCAATTTTATCGCAAGCGGCTCGTCATGCGTTACTTGGCCGACATTGACAGCCCTGGATCAGCGAAGAAAGTGACCATTTTGGACGCAATCAGTTACATCAGTTCTTCTTGGGGTGCAGTTTCCCAACAAACAATTTCCAATTGTTTCCGAAAAGCTGGATTCCATCATGTAAGAATCTATATTTTTTACACTAAACTTTACAATAAGTATTCTAAAATAAACAATTCAAATAAACTAATTGTTGGATAATTTGTTCCTATAGGACGAAAATGAAGAAGCACCTATCATTCCTGACGAGGAAGTCACAATTCCAGCAGAATTTGAACAAGCTGGGATAAATTTTGAAGAATTTGCGACAGTTGATGATGATTTGGCTACATTTGAAGTTCGCAGTTTGGAATCCATAATGGAGGATAACATCGCCGATGCAGCTGCTGAAATTGATGATCCAATGAGTGATGAAGTCGAGAATGAGTCTGAATTAGAAACGACGAATGTTCCAAATTTGGCTGAAGCATTGAGTGGGCTTGATGTATTTCGTCGTTATATTTTGATGAGCAATCTTAATTCAAAAGACAACGCAGTCTGTAAAATCAATTCACTTGAAAATGATGTTTTAAACAATAAGGTTTCGACGTTAACGCAATCGACATTAGATTCCTTTTTTCTGCGAGAATAATTTGTAGTCTTACTTATCTGTATAAACAATTCTGTGCATAAATAAAAATTTAATTACATATTGTTTATAAATTATTCTTAATTGTTAATTGAAAAACTCTCAATTTTCGCTTGCAATCCTACATTGTCATAGTGAATTCAACGTTCATTCGTTTATAACGATTTCCCGCTTATAGCGCTGTTTTGCTTTGGTCTCTAGAAAATCGTCTTAACCGGGTTTCACTGTATTTCATTTTCTTATTAAATAAAATATAGTGTGAGTTTTCTTTTCCTAGATCGAAACCAATAATTAATCATGACAAGGAAAAGCAGCTTTACTTTAGAGGAACATTTATATTTGATTGATGAAAAACAGAAAGCATATATGGTAATTGGCACGGTATTATAATATTGTTAGATGATATTATATCTAACAATCTTAATAAATTATGTGAAAATATCTTTTCATGTGCAGCGTGGTATGAGATAACAAAATATCACAAGCCCTTCTAAGGAATGCTGGTAACCACTTTGTAACTTGGAAACCCAGACATTAAAGCTCAACTGCGCCACGCGTCAACCTTCCCAATTTTAGTGGGAGTTACAATAAGGTGACATGTTCGAGATAAACCTCCTCCCAATACTGGCTGATCGACAGGAAATTCGCTTCATACATCCAACACTACCGATCGACGATCACACCAATGATACAAAAAGCCTGTTCGCTTACTTCAAATGGGATCCCTCGGGATCCCGAGATTTTTCACAATAAAATTGAAGAGTGGAGATAAAAATATGAAAGTAAGCGAACACCTTCTGGGCTGTTTTTGGCAAATCAAGAAGAAGAACCCAAATGTCATTCGTGTTTAAGTAAACATAAAGGAGAAGTGTGTTTTGTGTTTTCCAAGGTTTTTTGTGTTTTCCAAGGTGTTTCCCTTTAATATGGCCAGTTTTACTATAAACTGCTCCCCAGGGACTTTTTCTCGGGTACAAAAAGGTAAAATTTAATTCATGAAGGTGAAAAACACATAATTAACCCATTCATTCATATTTTAGATCCTAATTTACTTAACGAGCTCCTCTAGAACTTGGACGGAGCCAACTCTGCCAAGGTAAGCGTGGTGGCGGAGCCCCCTGTAACAGCGGAGGCAGCAGAAGAATATTTTTATTCCATAATGGAGTAAGATTATACAGGTTATTATAATTAATTAATTAATTGTTGTCTTGTTGTCCTTTGTGTGCACTGTTAGGTTTTGTTCGGGAAGAGGTTTTTATATCCTATAATAACAAGCTCATTCCAGTTTTATGTATATTGAAAGCAAAAACACCCAGTAGGAAATATTATCACCGCTTCAAATAGAAACGAGATCCAAGCACTTGTTTGGTGCACAGTTGCAACCAAAACCAAAGCGCTTTTTGTGTGCAGATGTTGGAAGCTTACTCCCAGCATTGCTATTTTCTTCCTTAAGGCAGTTTTGCTTTTACTTTTTCTGCTTGAGATGAAGCTGGCGAAGCTTGAGCTATTACTACATCAAACTGAAACTGTAGCAGAACTTCTTACTTCTACCTTTGTTTAAAGCACATTGTTGGCGCTTACAAATCAGTTTCATTAAAACGATTCCTTCTGCGCACATGTTATGGTACACTAAAATGAATCTTCTTTAAAGGAGGAACCTTTTGGAGCGCTTTTTCCCCTACTGGGCAAATATGTTCCACTTATGCGCCTCTCGCTGTGGACTCTTTTTACATATTGTTATACTTCTACATACTATATTATACTACTAGATATTTATATATTACACTTCTACATATTGTTATTCTACTTTCTACGTATTGTTATAGTTCTTAATGCATTTTTTATAGAAAACATGCCGGAAGACACCCAGTCCGTATGGATAGACGCCTCCGTCAAGCTCCTCCTTTCATTAGTAGAGGAGATGAAGCCAAAAGTTGGGAAATCCCGTAAACTAAAAACGAAAAAAATGATTTCCGAGAAGTTGTATGAGGCGAGATACCATTTCACAGCTGCTCAAGCAGAAAATAAATTCAGAGGATTGGAGAGGACCTATAAAAAAACAAAATTACACAATAGCAAAACAGGCAGAGAGAGAAAAACGTCTCCCTATGAAAGGTAGAAAATCTATTTTAGAGTTTGTTTGTTTCTAATTTCGCCTATGACTCCACAGTTAACTGAACAATATATTCCAGAAAAATGACTCAGTGTTCCCCCAGTTCCTCTTAGAGTCCGGTCCGAGTGACTAGGTAACGAAAGAAGACCTCGTCGCTGATGCTGGTTGCTCGGACATTAGTGACCTCGAGGCTTCCCGAGACACGGTACGAAGTGGCCGTAGTGCTAGTGGAGAAAAAAGTGGAAATACAATTTAATTAAATGTAATGGTTGGTGGCCGATCACCATGAACTAAATAGGTCACGTATGATGACAAATATCCGATATCGATAAGATTCTGGACAAGCTGGGGAAATGGAAATATTTCACTACCCTTGAATAAGAGTATTGGGCAATCATATGGACTACTGTATGGACAATTTTAGACAAAAATCCGTCATCGAAAGCTACCATAATCCACTAACATGACGTTTTCCTATCAAAGAACCAAACTTTAAATTGATATGGTGGAGGTTAATTTATGGAGAACAGTAATGCCGAAGGCACAATCTAGAACTGTAGAATACATTTAAACTCAATATTTGCAGTCCAATTTAGCTTGATTTCCTGAAAATTTCGGTGAAAAATAATAGCTGAAAAGATAAACAGTGGTGGCAAAAATTTGTCTGTGCTGACCAGTGTTGAGTTCGGAATTTCCTACCTCTGAAATCTTAAACTTCTTATCTTCAGTGACACCAGATGTCTTGGCAGTCAAGAGGTTTACTACTCCTTATTCGAGAAAGAATGAAATCGATCTCGATATATTTTTGGTGCAATTTCGACCAGGAACTGACCGGAACGAAATTCGCAAAATTAAGTATGTTCTCTCTCAAAGAGTCTCGTGGGAAAAAATAAGGAATAAGAGGATGACGCAATGTAAGAAGTGCCAAAAATTTGGCCATACGGCCGTAAACTGTAACCACGGTTATAACTGTGTTAGATGCGATGAGGCTCATCTTCCAGGCGAATGCACCAGAAGTAAGTTAGGACCTCAGTATTGCATTAATTGTAAAAATGTTGGACATCCGGCTAGCTACAAGGGTTGTCCTATCTACATAAAAAATAGCGAAGCAGGTAAAAAGCGCATTGACGCAATACGTAATAATAGCAAAAAAGATAGAGCCTTCGTGCTCACGAGTCAATCGTTCCCTGGGCTACCAAATAACCGAGAAAGTATATATCCGTTTATAAAAAAATCCACTTATAATGACTTAAACGTGTTTTGTACCACTTGTAGAAGTGAATTTGCAATAGCCAGTGGCCGTTACGATATCAGAAGACATATGGAAACAGGAAAACACAAGAGGGCAATAAGTCTTACCCCAAGTAATTTAAGTATAAAATCATTTCTCAAAACACCCTTAATGGGGCCCTCTGGAAAAACATTGCTATTGCAGAAGCTGTATTTTCATTCCACACTATCTGTCACAATCATAGCTTCAGATCAATGGACTGCACGTCGAAGATTATTCAATCTCTTTTTCAGGATAAATTTGCTTGCGCAAGAACCAAATCAGAGGCAATAATAAAGAATGTCCTAATGCCATATGTTTTATAAAAAACAAAACAGCAATTACTTAAAGTTATTTTTATTTCAGTCTATACTGATGCATCGAATCATAAAGATACAAAAATGTTCCCCATTATTGTACGTTTTTTAGTGAAAAAAAGGGGTCAAGGTTACATTACTGGAGTTTTCTTCTTTATCCGGTGAGACTTCGGACATTATATCTCAATTTTTATTGTACACTTTAAAAGCACATAATATTGAGAAAGAATTAGTAGCAGTTTGTGCTGATAATACCAATACGAATTTTGGCGGTGCCTCGCGTAAGGGTGTAAAAAATGTACAGTAAAACCTGTCAAGTTGGCCACTCTTGTAAGTTGGCCACCTGCGAAAATTGACTAATATATAAATGCACAAGGAAACTTCAGTACCTACAAAATATTTCCAAATACCTCTATATGTTGTACCTATCTAACTTGAAACTTGGCCTGACATTCCCTTATTTTTTTTCACCGCTCATGTAAAGTAACCTGTTAAACTTGGCCACAAAGAATTTTTCCTTTATTTTGGAAATATACGTACATAATCATATTACATTTTGAGTGTGTATTGCAATGAGATGATGCAATATCTTCAGTTTCTGATTTAAGAGCTGGAATTCAGACGTATAGAATTTTAGGGACGGTCCTTTAAAAAATATCGCATAAAATATAAACTTTGTAAAAATAATTTAGACAATTTTTTAGATTTTAAAATGGCACCCAGAAAATCACTAGTAGAACTTTCTCTTAATAAAAAAGAGGAAATTTTAAAAGAACTGGATAAAGGAGTATCGCAAAGAACTTTGGCGGAAAAATTTGGAATCTCCAAGTCTACAGTTGGCAATATAATAGCTCAAAAGCAAAAAATTTTGCTTGCAACAGAGGGCAATCAGTCAAAGGAGAGCAAGAGAATGCTAAGAAAAACTTGTTTTGAGGATATTAACAAGGGCGCTCTTTCATTTTTCAAAAAATGTAGATCAAAGAATATCCCCGTAAGTGGTCCAATGATACAAACTAAAGCAAAACAGTGCGCGTTTATGTGCAGGACCGAACCGGTCTACTGGACCAGTTCGGTCCTCAGTTATGTGCGCGTTCGGACACAACCTCACTTTGAGCTGTCACAGTAGAGTGAAGATGGAGAATTTAGAGCATTTTTTAAAAATATTTTTAACAAAGCGAAATCAGAGTATTAGAAAGCGTAAAAGGATTTATACGAAACATATGAGGTAATTTTACATATAAATCTCGTAACATAAATTATATATATATTATATTACTTTTTTAATAGACAGGTTAGAGCAGCATATGAAAACAGAAGTAAAGATTTGTTTATGCAATTGCTAACTTCTTTGCAACCAATTTATAGATCATGTGAATTTATTCCAAGAAGCGATAATATATGGCTTGAAATAATGCAAAATTATTCAGAGGAAAGATGGGTGGAGGATTTCAGAGTCTCGAAATCTACATTTAATTATTTATGCAGTGAGCTGCGATCCCTATTTTTAATAACGCGAGAACAACATCTGTTGAGAAACAAATAGCTATAAGTTTATTTAAGTTGGCATCATGTGGCGAATATAGAGTAGTGGGAAATGTTTTTGGGATTCACAAATGTACAGTGAAGAAAATTGTGTTTAAGGTTGTCGAAGCAATTTTAGATAAATTAATTGGCACAACTATTGTGTTCCCAGACGAGCAAGCTGCGGATGATATTAGTGCACAATTCGAGGAAAAATGTAAACTTCCACAAGTTATTGGTTGCATAGATGGGACACATATCCCAATAACAGCACCCAGTAATGGCAGGAGGGATTTCACCAATCGGAAAGGTTACGCATCTATAGTTCTACAAGCTGTAGTGGATCATAGTCTGCTGTAGGAGAAATTATTTGTAACAAATTTTCTTTTTTAATGTTTTGTTTTCAGATTTCGAGATATTTCATGCAAACTGCCTGGAAGCTCACACGATGCGACTGCATTTAAAGAATCTTCTTTATTCAAGAATAAAGATGAAGTTTTTCCAAAAGTAAATTTATCTTATATTTTTTTAGGTATAATAAATATAAGTAAGCTATTATTTATAGAGACCTAAAAACATTGAAGGCAAGGAGGTTGATTTTTACCTAATTGGAGATCCAGCGTATCCATTATTACCTTTCCTCATGAAAGATTACCCGGGTTCGAATTTAAACGATGTTGAGGAAAATTTTAATGTACGTCTAAATTCGGCCCTGGTAAAAGTGGAGATAGCATTTGGGCGACTAAAAAGTCGGTGGAGGATTTTGTCCAAGAAATCGGACATCGATTATAAATTTATGCCTAAAGTTGTCGGAGCTTGCTGTGTTTTACACAATTTAATTGAAAGCTCCTCAAATGACAGCACAGAAGAATATAAATGGAGCCGCCCTGAATCCAGCAATTAACTCCGAAACAGAAACAAATTCAGGAAAAGAAATACGGAACCATCTGGCAAAATACTTGGCCAATAGTTTCGAATTAAGGAAGCAACACTAGTTGTATAACATTATATAAATATCTTTATTGAATATTCAAATAAAAAAGAAAACAAAAATAAATATCTTTAAATTCATATTCCACACTAGTTTAATAAAATATTTATATTAAAAGAAACAAGAAGGATAATAAAAATAGATTCTCTATAAATCATTAAAACAAAAATAACATAAAAACATATTCCCTAATTCATCATAAATATTATTTTACTAAAAAAATTATCTTTAGTTTCAGTCAATATTTTTATCACAAGCCATTACTTTTGCATGTGCATCAGCTATTCATGTAGCCCTTGAATATAATAGACTGGTGCTGATGGTTGGGCAGTGGGTACAAGTGACTGGAATAAATTTGTAAGGAACTCCTGATCCTGTTGAGCCATTCTTTCCTCAAATTTTTGTTGTTCTAATTGCAGCCTCTCTTGCTCCTTTAAATATTCTGTTTGAAGGCTCCTCTGACTTTCTTCCCATTTCTCTACTGCCTCATTTAATGCTTTTCCATAAGCATTTCGACCTATAACAGACATAAATTCATTAAAATATCAATCACAGAAATAATATTACTTACCACCACGGCTTCTTTCGCTTGATTTGGAATTCGTTTCCATAGTACTTTCGGCGTCAGAGTTTGAGCTTTCCTGTGGTGTTTGTGCAATTTCTAAGGATTAAAGTATTAAACATTAAAAATCAAATAATCAATTACTTACGTCCAGATTCTCAGTTCTCAATGCACAGGTCAAGAAGGCTTATTACTTCATTATGCCCCGTTCACCCATTTTAATTGCACTTTTAATGTTTTAAACTTTATATTATTAATGTTTAATATCTTATTTTATTTTGGTTATTTGCACTTTTTTATTGCCAACTTTACAGGTTATGTTTCGGTTCCTGATCGCTACTAAACAGTTTATGCGGCAGTACCGAACTGGTTCGGTTCGCAATGGTCCATACCAAAATCAGCACCAAAAAGACCAAAAATGGTTCGGTCCCGTTCTCGTTTATGCGTGGGTTTTTTGGTACTTTGGACCGGTTCGGTCCTGCACATAAACGCGCACACAATTAGCAGAGGAACTGAGAATTGCAAATTTTAGTGCGAGCAACGGGTGGCTTGAATCTTTTCATTATTAATCGGGGAAGTTTATTCTGTTTAACGCAGATAATGGCACCAAAATAAGGAGCAACGAATGAATTTAAAAGTTGGAATCGTTGGAGAATATGTCAGTGTCTCTAACGTTTAAAAGCTGTAAAAAAGAGCAAATGATGGAGGAAGCAAATAAGAATATTATAACGGGAAATTTTTCGATGTAACGGCGAGCTTGCAGAAATCACGCAGGCATTATGATATATACACTGGCAGTCATAAAATAAGGGACAGTACCTTTACAAAAAAGAAAAATCACTGTATTTTCTTTAGACTCGATACATACATTAACAATCCGACTACTAATTCATTTGTCATTGATTCTATTATTACAAAATGCAATCCCATCCAACTTCATTGGCCTTGCTTTATGGGATTCCTTAAAATTTATTTTCATTATAAAGGAAATAGTGTCAAAATTAGGGACATTAAAATTATATCGGATTAAGCTGTCTCAAAGTTTTGTTATAAACTAATATCGGCAATATTTAAAAAAGTAATAAAGTTTTTAGTGTAATTAGCTGATAATTTTCAGTAACAAATGTGGCACGATTTACCACAAAGCGTGCCTCAAACGTCAAGATAAAATCGTCATAATTGATGCTACGTTGATGCAACGGCGGAAAACGATAATTCAATTGTCAGAAGTATGAAAGAACTGATGAATGATTTACTAACTGAAAAAGAGAAAAGAATCGTCCTTTTAGAGGATAAAATCTCGTGCTTAGCAAAGTCGCCACCAATTGTTCACCCGCATGTTGCCAAATCATACGCTGAAATTGTCACGACGGAGAAAAAAGTACCTCCCATATTCGTCAAACCAAACGAACATACATCTCGAGTCAAAATCCTGAATAAAATCAAAAATGAAGTCAAACTGGACGATTGTTTTGTGTTTTGTGTGTGTGTGTTTTTTTTTTTGTTTGTAAAGCTTAGCGCCCAATGATACCGTCAACGCCAACGACACACAGTGGGCCCAACAGCCTGAAAATGCGCGCATGGCAAAAAATCTGCTTGTAACCCAAATGCAATTTTTCAACGAAAATTTTGTCGATAATGCATGGTAGCATCGAGAGCTACATATTACGCAGCTCAAAATATTTTTTTTTTTTCGTGCGAAGGTCATACAAAGTCAACGAAAAAAACTAAGTTAATTAAACAAGTAAAAATTCAGTTTTATTAGTTCACCGTACTAAGCTTAAACAATTTTACCAAAACCTTACAAATGCACGAATTGTCTACTGTTTATTCACCTTTCTGTTTCTTCAACTCGTGGACAGAATGTCTGAATCGAGTGCTACTGTACATTTATCAATTACCGTGTAAATAAAATAACGATTTTCAAGTGTCTAATGAACGCTGTAACTTGCATCAGTATTACTCCGTACGACCAAACTCAGTGGTAAAAAAAACTTTATTGTGTACACAACAATTAAAAATTTATTGCAGCTGCGACCGCTTGCAACCTTGAGAATACGACCAATGTGAAAATTGTGTAAAAATTGATAAAATTGGATTTAAAAGAATAATTAACTTATGTAAGCGATTCGTGCGATTATAATTTTTTGTATATCGCTTTATTATATACATCATACATTTAGAGCAGGGGTTCCCGAGATAATACTTATTAAATTTTTGACTACCTTTGACACTATCAAGTCAATAATTTTAGAGTTATAATTTTTTTTTTCATTTGTAATTGTTAAACTAGTTGTACTCAACTATTTTGTCGAATCTATTACTTTTTATAAAATAGGATTAGATTTATTTTGAATTATTCTAAATAATAATTATGTATTATTGTTATTATTAATATTATATTTATGAGTGAAACGTATTTTTGTAAATCTCTCAAGATTTATTTACTTGTGAGCACACATTCACGCTTTTGAAGCCCATCTGGCTCATTGTGCGCGCGACCTCAAAAACCTTTATAATCACATCAAATAGCATATTCTAGTTTATAATTGTTCAAAGTACGTTTTTGAACTCAAATTTGGAATCAACGACCTCAAAAACCTAAATAACCGCATCAAACAGCACAATATTGTGAAATAAATATAAAAATCGACGGTGGCGCCACCTATAATTGATTAAAACACGTTTTCGACCTCAAATTCGGAGTCAGCGACCTTAAAAACCTATATAACCACATCAAACAGCACAATAATTGTAAATTAATATAAAAAATCGACAGTGGCGCCACCTATAATTTGTTAATACGCGTTTTCGACCTCAAATTCGAAATCAGCGACCTCAAAAACATAAAGAAGTGTTTGTACAGCAATTTTAATTTGATTTCTGCGTCCGTAAATGCGCATGCGCGCGTTTTACCGAGTTCGAGCCCACTGTGCGACATCCGCTACCGTCAAAAATGTGAAAATAAATTCAAAGTAATCTCATACAACTTCGCCCAATGGCAACGTCACCATCTCGTGACGAAAAAATAGATTTGATTCTATTTTTGATGGTGGCGGCACAGGAATACTTCCAATTTTCCACTGTACGTTCCAATAATTGAATTTGACAACAGGAAAACTTCCAACTTTTTATTGAAATTTCCAACTATTTCATTTGTCAAAACTGGGAGCACACATTTTTGTACAATGTGTAAATAAAGGGCGCTTTCAGTAATGCAGGATGCGTGCGCAAATGACTTATTCAGCAATTAAAGTGTGAAGCTTTCAATGACTGAATAAGTCAATTGCGCACGCATCCTGCATTACTGAAAGCGCCCAAAATGATTAAAAACTTTTCTCAAGTTGGCGTTGCAAATTTCTACCGGCTGTGATGGATTCATTGGGCGAACATGTCCGTCATGACGTTACTGGAAAATTTTGATGGTGATGTTGACGGTATCATTGGGCGCTATGCTTAAATGACAAAGTGAAAAACTACATCGAGAGATGAATCAGGAAAATCCATTTCTCAATCCACAAGAAGAGAAATTACATTACTCTAAACAAGCTGGAACTCTAGTTCTCAATAAAGAGATGAATCCCTCAAATGTGTTAACTTTTGTAAAGAGAAGTAATAACACTCTGAGCAAAGTTCTATCAAAAGGGGAGGCGAAGAGTGAAAAAGCTCATCGAGAGGCTTATGATATCGCTTGTAACATAAACCCATACTTCTATCTAAGCATCCCTCAATCTAAAGTGAGTCAAAGAGATTACTTAATTTCCGGAATGGCACTACAAGCAGCTGAGTTTGATCTAAACAATGAAGAAAGGACACTCTACCTAAAAGCTTTGGAAAAGCTTGAAAAAACTCAACAAGAATCTGATGAAGAAGAGGACGATGAACCAACTAATAAGAGAAGGCGTTACCATGGGTATCATCAACGTTCAAGATTAGGTATATCCGTCTCACAAACATCATTAAAGATAAATGTAAAAGATTTAGACTTAAATTGCGAAAAAAAAAACTGCAAAACAAATTTTTGATTGTTAGTAGAGAACAAAGAACAGTGAGGAAAAGAATATTTTCTTTTGATCATAGCAAATGGTTGGTTAACCTTAGCAATGTTAATTTACCGGTTGAAAAGGTAGTGTCGGATATAGAAAGAGGTTTGTGCAACACCGATATAACTGAACATGATAGCATCCGTAGTGATATTTGTAACATATTAAGTCGAGAAGATCGGTTCATTACGGAGTTAGCTGAAAAATGTCTGTTGGATTATGAGCCTCGCAACTCCATCCCCCTTGTATTGTTTTAACCTTTTGACAGGTTCCAACTTCACTTGGTTCCTGAAGTTTATAGAGTGCAGTTCATTATTATAAATAAAACTAAATTACATTAAATATTATTATAAATTAAGTGTACATATTTTATTTAAAACCCCAACAATGTCGCCGGTTTCTAGATAAACATAAAAAAACTATTTTTGTCACGAAAGCTGATAAGGGCAACTTAACGGTAATAATGAATAAAAATGATTATATCGTCGGTCTAGAACCAGAACAACGTATGTCCAAAAATAAAAATAATTCCTTTTTTGAATTTTCTGGTTGTAGAAGAGTTACTTTATCCGTCTTTATATAAATTCGGCCATAACATTTTATAATAGTAGTAGTTTCCATTTTATCGTATCTCCATTTCACATAACGATAATGCATAAAATTCACCTTTTAATAGCTCTCCTGTGAAATTTCAAAATTGGTGGTTACGTTCTTCTGGTTCTAGACCGACGGTATCTCGAAATGTAACGAACTCTTGAATGATACTAGCACTTATCGTGTTTTGAAAAAAGATCCCACGGTAGCAAATCAAAACAACTTAACTCGGGCCTCGGTGGTCTAGAGGTAAGGCGCTTGACTACTATCCCAGAGGTCCCGGGTTCGATTCCCGGCGGTGCCACAGTCCCAGCCTTTCCCAATTTCCCACCTACATAAATTTCCTTCTTTCTTCTCCCCTCTTTACATTCCTGATTCCTCCTGTCATAGCCTTCGCTGGTCTTTCCCCGCTCCACCAAGCGCATGTCATCGGTTGGCTGATGAGATTCAACTCGTTTCAGGAGGCATAACACTCCAGCGAGTTGTTTCTCAAATGCCCCAATGCCAGAGTCGCGAAATGGTTGGAAGTAGGTGGAATAAAAAAAAATATCGTGGCTAGGTTGTGGCAGCTCCTTCCTACTTCTCTGTCTCTTTCTACTCTCTATCTTCCGGCTAGAGCTGCTGTTCGACATTCTATACGAAAAAATAGGTTGTCGAACAGTACAAAGGGGCTTTCCCTAAGACTCTAGTCTATCACATAAAAAAAAAAAACTGTGTTATAAAAAGCTGGTTTGAAAAAGGTTACATAACTGAACAACAAAAGAACTTTTTGATTTGTGAAAGTGGAGTCATTCCTAAGTTTTATGCACTTCCCAAAATTCATAAAAATAACAACCCTTTGAGACCGATTGTTTCCGCGATTGGAAGTCCAACTTACAATATCGGTAAATTTTATCATGGTATTTTACACAAAATCACTGGCAAGTTACCTTGCTATGTGAAAAACAGTGTTCATTTTAGGGAACAAGTAGATAACCTGTTCATTGCGAGAAATTATTTTTTAATTTCTTTGGACGTTTCATCTCTTTTTACTAACATCCCTTTGAGTAAAATCATGGACATAATTGATAAAAAATGGTCGGAAATCTGCAACAATCACATGTGGCAATGGTTCTGAGTTTGAGTTAGGAGTTAAAGGTAATTCAGCAGGCAATTCTAATTTCCCTTCTTGCAATAATTTTCCTAAGACTGATTTCTCAAATATTCCACCATCGCTGATTTTACCATATGATCCAACGTCTACGACCAAGAATCTCTATTTTGGATCTACTAATGCTAGTAGCACAATTGAAAATTTGAGAAGCAAATGGAATTTCTGTTGCCACATTTAGAAGGAAGACAGACTGTTACAAACTTGTCGTCTATTGGAAGCGATATTATAAATGAGGACGATTCGACAGAAGAGTCGGAACTACAATTTTCGGAAAAATCTTCACATTCACCTTCTCCTGTTATTCGTACGCCTACTCCAAATCCTGCAAATATAAGGGCTTCTACTTCAAGTGCTCCTGCTGTAAGAGGTTCGACCTCAAGTTTTACTTCAAGACGTTCAAACACAAATGACAGTGATAGTAACGTACTAAAAAAAATGGTTGATGTAATGAAATCATCACATGAAATGAGACAGAAGAGGGCATTGGCAGACATGAACGAAAATGACTATTCCTTTCTGTCAATGAGTAAACAGTTAAAAAGGTTACCTAAAACCGACCAAGCTGAAATTAAATTTCGATTACATGAGCTTATTCATGATTCGGAAATGAAAATGCTAAATAAACCTATTCTAACCTGTGAACCTATTCTAAATACTCCGATCAGCATCACAAGTACCAAAGTAATGCAAAATTCAAATGAGCCAGTGATTAAAGAAAACACACTTGTAAATGCTATACCGTTGAGGCCGCGCTGCAAGCCTAATACACCTTTGGTTATACACAACCACACAATGCCATATAACCAAAGAGCATATCAAATAATGCCAGTAACTCAGTTAACTCAGTACAGTAATGATGATCATCATCTGTAGGTACAAAATGCAGTTTCAGAAGTAGAAGTTGAAGAACCGCAGGATGGAGATTCAAATCTAAAGGACTATTATGACAAGTTGAGTGGAGTATTCAAGTAAATGGTGTACGCTATATGCAAAATCCGTATTCGTACACCCTTCTTTTAAAGGGCAATGTTGCTATTGCTGTAAAAGTAATGCTAATTTTCACGTAAAAAAACTTTTAACAGCAATTAAAGCACATAAATTTAAACAAATATTTATATGAAGCAGTAAGTTTATACGATTACTTTACAGCACTTGGTTCATTGGCCTTTAAAAGAAGGGTGTACGATTACGGGTTTTGCATACTGCATATTTATAATAAGTTATAATTTACCTAAGACAAATAGCAAGTCTTTCTTAAAAGGAAATACATATGGCTACAAACGCTGTAGCTGCCTATTTTGGCATATTAAGGGAACCACACAATTTTGAAAAAAAATTATTTTTAAATTTTCATACATGAGTGCTCATGTATGAAAATTTAAAAAGAAAAATAATTTTTTTTCAAAATTGTGTGGTTCCCTTATTATGTCAAAATAGGCAGCTACAGCGTTTGTAGCCATATGTATTTCCTTTTAATATGTAAAACTAGAAAATATCTTGTTATATTACTGAATTATGTTGAATTATGTATTATGTTATTTTGTTACTAGAATATATTTTGTTATTGATTATGTTAAATAAATTCAATGAAATACGAATATGTTTAAGCGTTTTATTTAAGGAAAAGACTGAAAAATGTAGGAATCTTAATCTGAACAACTGCACATTGGGTCATTGGCATTTTGTTGCCGGACGTGGAGTTTTTTGCTCTTACATATAATGATATTGGAATCTACTCCCTAAAATTTCAATCTACTCCCCTTTTTCGGTAAAAATACTCCACAGTTAACGCTGAAAAGTGACAGCACTGCTGGTGTGTCGTAGCATTGCGTGTTGGAAATGTGCACGGTCCGCGTCGGGTGTCGACACGTTGCGTTGGATCGCGTTTTAAAAGTATGTTTCCGCCTTTATTCGATCAAAAGTATAAATTCCTGCCCTATTATATTTCCTTCTTCTCCATTTCCAAATTCCTGACAAAAATTATCACACGGGAAATTCAAATTGCAACGTTGCACATTTTCCCTGCACGGGAACGGCGAATTGGCCGTTGCAATAATTTCATAAAAAAAATCCACAAAAATCTTGACTGGAACAAAAGATTTCCCGACCAGCAGATCCGTTGCAAACACCGCCACAACACAGCACAATATCACAAAAACAACACACACAACATGGCGACCCTGCCGACCCCGACTAAAATTTCAATATCTCGTACTATAGAGGGACCCAACAAAACCGAAAAGGTTGGGAAAGGCGTTCCAAAAATGAAAAAAACTAGCAATTTTGTACAAGGAGTTAAATCTGTCGACGTCAACCAACAAAATTAAAGAACTGAAAAAATTAGCCAGGTCCGGCAAAATGGGATTCGCAGACACGAAGATAGAAGAAAAGATCTTCCTTAACTCAGGACCAGCGAGCAACGCGTCCAGCGCCACATACTCCGCAACACATCGTTGGAGCCATTTCCGGGGCGTAGTAGTAAAGTTTTTAGTCCTATATCACTTAATAAGAAAATATATCAAGAAAACAATAATTAAAGAATGTAACAAAAATAACACGGTATAACTTAATGAAATAAACAAACAAAAACACAGGGGAAGTGGGGATGATGAGAGGTACCACCCCACTTCACCCTTCATCCACAAAGCTCGTGAGGAATGTTACTGGAAGCGAACCGTCTAAACAGGCGCCATATGTACTAATAAATATGTGGGGAAGTGAAAATTACACACAAATAAACATTGTGCACATATGGATAAGAGATGCGCTTTTGTATTTCCAAATTTCCCCTTTGAAATCTACTATGAATGTTACTGCGCGACGATATCTATTACGAATGCTAATGCGACTTTTGAGAACCTCATCTCTTTTAGTACGGACTCTATAATGGAGCGAAACCACGAAACCCTTACACTTGCAGAGAAGTGCAAAATCTTAGATTTTCTTGACAGTGGTAAAAGTATTCATGTTGCGGCTGAAAAATTCAGTGTACCAAAATCAACGGTATATGACATCAAACAAAAGAAAACAAAAATTAGGCAATTTGTTTCAACTACCTACCAAGGGCCAGGTATTTACAATCACAATTTAAGTTTGCAAATTAAAACATTCACACCGCTTATGAGTTAGGTTCCAAAAAAGTTCTACGCCAAGGTGAACATCCGAAGGTAGAGCAAGTTTTGTACGCATGGTTCTTGCAACAAAGAAATCTTCATGTACCAATTTCATCAGAAATTTTAAGTGAAAAAGCCAGATTTTTTTACAAAGAAATAACGGGAAAAGATGATTTGTTGGCGAGCTCTGGCTGGTTAGATAAATTTAAAAAACGGCATGGTATTCGGTTTTTGAAAATTTGTGGAGAGAAAGTGTCTAGTGATTCATGTGCGGTAAAACCATTTCAAGAGAAGTTCCTGAAAATTGTCAACGAAATGAATTTATCAGAACGCCAGGTGTATAACGCTGACGAAAGTGCAGATTTTTGGAAAACACTACCAACCTCTACGTGGGTTCATGAAAAGGAAAAATCAGCTCCAGGTAGAAAACTTTCCAAAGAAAGAATCACATTCATGCCTTGTTCCAATGCGGCCGGCACCCACAAGCTACCACTACTTGTTCTCGGTAAATCCACGAATCCTAGATGTTTCAAGAACATTATACTGCCTGTATAGTATAGAGCCAGCAAGAAAGGGTGGATGACACAAACCATTTTTATTGAGTGGTTCAGAAAATGCTTCATGAAGCATGTAAAAAAAATTTTGGCCGAGAAAAATTTGTCACAAAAAGCACTTCTTTTGATCGACAATGCTCCATCACATCCAACAGAAGACGCTTTAAATTTTGATACAAATTTCAGAGTTATGTTTTTAATCCCAAATTGCACAGCTCTAAAGGCCGTGACACAATGGCGACTTCGGCTTCGGCTTCGAAAGCTACATTGAAGCGCTGAAGCGCTCAATTAAGAATCGACGCCGAAGCCGAAGCCAAGTATAACACAATAAAGGCATTCGTCTTCGTCTTGCAAATCGCGGAAAATTTGTTACATTTTCTGGAAATATTTCAAAAAGATTTCAATTCTGTTTTATTAAAGTATGAAATAAATATAAACTTACCCGGAATACCTAAAATTCCACTTATTTTTTTTCATACGTGGTCTTTTTTCTGATTATTTTTATAATCTTTGCACCCTTTTTTAAACTC
This sequence comes from Thereva unica, assembly GCA_949987705.1. Taxonomy (NCBI): domain Eukaryota; kingdom Metazoa; phylum Arthropoda; class Insecta; order Diptera; family Therevidae; genus Thereva; species Thereva unica. Next base: position 36,136,864 of record OX465285.1, read on the forward strand.
TTTTCTTTACTTTCACTTCGGAGCATCAAATCTTGTAACGTTAATTTAACCGCCTTTTACTCAATGCAAATGGATGAAACTTTGCAGGCATACATATTCCCGATGACAATACACAAATATGACATTTTGTTACATTTTTTGTTGTTGATTTTGTTTTTGGGTAACAAAAAACGATTTTTGATAAAAAATGCTTGGAATTATTCGTTCTACTCAATGTAGAGTCTTAAAATTCACTTCCCTTCAATAAAAATTGGTAAAAATTAACAGACATGTGTATTTCCGACGAAAAAAAACGAAAATGATAGTTCCAAATTAAAAATGGCGGCCAAAAAAATATGATGGATTACATTTTTCTTTACAAGCCACTTGTTCGATATGGGTATCAAATGAAAGGATATAACAAGTTGAATACAATTAGCGTCATCCTAAATTCAAAATGGCGGTAGAAAAATGGCGGCATAAAAGTGGCGGCCAACACAAAACAGAGGATCAATGGGCATGGGTATCAAATGGAAGGGAGTGACAATTAGAATACTGTTGTCTGTGTCCCGTCATTTCAATTCAAAATGGCGGCCAACACAAAATGGCGGTTTACCCTTTTATTTACTTCGCTCTCGGTATGGATATCAAATGAAAGTGTATTAAAGTGAGTAAGAAAGTAAACTGTATGACGTCGTTTTAAATCAAATATGGCGTTCACTAAAAAATGGCGGAAGACATAACATAGCTACCAATAGCAAATAAAAATATGATTTAAAAAGATGCAAAAAAATATGTTTCCAGTTTTTAGTTTTTATTGCTCCAGCCAGTATACGCGAGCACACTACCTTTCAAAATGTAAAAAAAACGTAGAGCGCTATTAGATTTTTGAGGGGTCATCAAATTGTGCATTTTTGGGCTGCACTTGAGAACTGTTGTAAAGAAACAAATACAAAACATGTAAAAAAGTTTCCTTATTTAACATGATAATCTAATTAAAAGTTTGGAAATTGTAATGTATTAATTAACGCTATTCGTTACTAAAAAGTAAAAAATAAAAAAAGAAAAAAAAAAAATTTTAAGAAACTCTTTTCTTTACCTTAATATATTGAACAGTTGTGAACACAAAATTAATATAAATACTAAAAAAATCGACTAAAAGGTAAAAAATAAGAAGATTTTAAACAATATAAACTTTTAAATCAAAATGGAAAAAATCTCACACATTCCTTAAAGAAAAGCGTGGGGCGCCCATACCAACCTGAACTTAAAAAAACATGACTGCCGTGAGTACATTTTAACATTTCAGACAGCTACGAATTTTCACTAATTGAGCATTTTGTTTCATAAAAACGCACCCCACGCTTTTCTTTAAGGAATGTGTGAGATTTTTTCCATTTTGATTTAAAAGTTTATATTGTTTAAAATCTTCTTATTTTTTACCTTTTAGTCGATTTTTTTAGTATTTATATTAATTTGTGTTCACAACTGTTCAATATATTAAGGTAAAGAAAAGAGTTTCTTAAAATTTTTTTTTCTTTTTTTTATTATATATACATACATGGATTTTCCTTTACTAACTCGATTAATTTTTCCTCAAAATCCATGTAAAACACGTGTTAAATTTAAATTACCGGACAGCCCACTTCGATTTTCCAAATAAATTTTAACCGACGCCGCTTCGAATATCAAATATCATTTGATTGAGGCTTCGGCTTCGAAATCGAATCCGAAGCCGAAGCTCCCATTGTGTTAATAAGTATTGCAACGCTTACATTTGATTTTGACAGGCATCGGCTTCGAGATCGAAGCCGAAGCCGAAGCCACCATTGTGTCACGGCCTTAATACAGCCCATGGATCAAAATTTGATCCAAAATATTAAAGTGGTTTATAGAAAAAAGCTATTATGTCACTTAATATCTCAAGATAAAGATTTAACTACCACTTTGAAGAGCTACAATTTAAAAGAGGCTGTAATAAACTTGCAAGAATCGTGGAAATATATAACTGAAAAAAATATCAGAAAAAGTTGGACACCACTCTGGCCAAAAGACCAATCGGATGAAGAAGATGAAATTCCATTGAGTCAATTGAAAAAGCAATGGGAATCTGAATCACTGAAAACAGATCTAAATGCCATTACGCAAATGTTGACTTCTATAGATCCACAAGTTACTGTCGAAACGGTTTTTGATTGGGCAACTGGACAAAATGAAGCTATCGCAGATTTTACTGATCAAGAATTAATTGAAGATGCTTTAAAAGATGACAACAACGTGATGGACATTACCGATTCAGAAAGTGGGTTGTGGAAGAATCTTCTAATAAAATCCTGCACAAAGATGCCGTTCAGTCGTTTTCCCTATGCCATTCGAAAAAGCAAGTATAATGGCTTTCAAAATTTTTTTCCCTTCTGCTACCTTCAAAGGATGCTTTTTTCATTTTGGGCAAATACTCTGGCGACATCTTCAACTAGAAAAATTAGATAGAAGGTATGGGAATGATGAGGAATTTTCCTTGCAAATAAGGAAATTAAAGGCATTAGCGTTCCTCCCTCCTCAAGTAATTCCAAGGTATTATGAGTCCACTAAAAATAGTGACGAAGATTTTTTAAAAATTGGACGATTTCTGGAGGATAATTATATATATGGCAAAACTTTTGGAAGGGGACAACAAATGAAACCACAGTTCACTCCAGAATTTTGGTCTGTTTTTGAAAACATCGCATCCCATTTGCCTCGAACACAGAATAATGTAGAAGGTTGGCACAGGAGGTTGCGATCTTTTGTTGGAAGACCTCATACAGGTACGTACGATTTAATTCGGATAATTGGAAAAGAGGTAATAAACGTGTATAATGCGATAATCGCGCGATTTGTTTATTCTGGATTTTCTCTGGATTTGTTCTGGATTTTGTCGTTTCTGGATTTTTTCGTTTCTGTATTTTGTCGTTTCTGGATTTTGTCTTTCTGGATTTTGTCTTTCTAGATTATGACGCATATCCAGAAAAATTTGGGATGTTTTATTTTTTAGAAACTTAGAAAATTTTCGTGATTTCTATTTTACTGAAACTTAGAAAAATTTTGGAATTTATATTTTTCTAAACGTAGAAAAATTTAGAGTTCATATTTGTCTGAAGTTTTAAAAATTTTTCAACAGTTTAAAACAAAACTACGAGTTTAAAATACAATTTGTGTTAACACTAATACGAAGATACCAAATACCCTTTCTGTACTAACAATTGGTATTTGCGAATTTCAACCTTTGGAGTTTGCCAAGGCTGTATATACTAACTTATTGGAATTTGCCAATACCAAAAATAATTTGACAGATAACTAGTAAGTATCTTTTCAGCTCCAACTACGGAACATTTTTTATTTTATTTTTTATTTTAAGATTTTATTTGAATTAATATCACAATTTAACGTAACGTAGCTTTAAATAGTAGATACTAAGTTAGCATTGTACCATATAGGCAAGAATAAAATTGTTTTAAACTGACCCAAGCTCTTTCTTTTTGAGCAAGAACCAACCTATCCATTTTATTACATTGCAGCTAAGCGACGCCGCAACAACCACCTATCGAAAGTAATGAAACTCGAGTTGAATTCGATCAAGTCATGTATCAAAAAAATAAAAATTAATACTGGCAATAATGCAAACATGCTGCTCTCCACAATCCACGACACTTTTGAAAAGTTCTCTCTGCTGGATGACACCATGGCAAAGCTCAAAACTTAAATTAGCCGTGTTTTTTTATGAACTATATATAGTTCTTTCATCGTATTCATTAAAAAAACGACAAGGGAAATTTTATAAAGCGCCAACTGAATCTATCTTCAGGGCATTTATAAAAAAAAATTGAACTGTCATCTCTGACAGGATTATTGTCGGCATTTTACAAAAGTAAAAAGTTGAGCGCGAAATAATTTTATAATCAAAGTGAACGTGAATATAATTAGAGCATACATATATTATCGAAAGAAAGGGAAATTGATTTGTCATCTGCCACCGCCTAGATCTACGATATGGTCAACCTGATTCAACATTATGCCATTGAGATAATAGTTATGGTTCTGTGTGTTTTTTAAGCGGGAGAAGGTAATTGCATGACATTTGCTGGTGTTAAGTTGCAGTTTGTTCATGGTGCACCAGTCGTGTAGGGCACTGAGCTTTGTCTGCAAGAAGGAAGCATCAGTATGGGGCTCAATGACACTATAAATTTTGAGATCATCAGCATAAAAGAGATGTGGAATTTTTGCTAATTTATCGGAAAGATCGGAGATGAAAATATTGAAGAGAAAGGGACCGAGATGACTACCCTGAGGAACGCCATAGGTTACTTCTATCTCATTAGATCGAAATCCTTGGAATCTGATAACCAGTGTTCTTACGTTCAGATATGATTTTAACCATTCCAGGGCAGAACCTGATATACCAAACTTTAATAGTTTTGCGATTAGGATGGCGTGGTCCACTCGATCGAAAGCCTTGCTAAAATCAGTGCACACAGCATCCAATTGATGGCCGCTCTCCATACCGCATAGCAATTCGGAAATAAGGACCATAAGGTTAGAAGTTGTTGAACGTCCTTTCCGAAACCCATGTTGTTGTTCGTTTAGGTATGGATCGATAAGAGGAGTAATCCTGTCATAAACAAGTTTTTCAAAAAGCTTAGGAATTGATGATAAAATGGCAATGCCCCTATAGTTGTCTACCGAGTGCTTGTCACCGGATTTATAGATTGGCGTTAGGTAGGATTTCTTCCACAGCTTGGGAAACTTTCCTAACGATAAAGATTTGTTGAAGATGAGATAAAGAGGAAACGCGATATGTTGTGAGCAGCACTGCAGGAAAATAGGAGGGAGATTTCGGGACCATTACCTTTTTTGATATCAAGATTGTTCAGACCCGCCATGATCTCATCAACAGAAAGGGATATAGCATTTATAAGGGAAGTGTGAGTGTGCGAGTCAGTTACATTGTGTGCTGCGCTGGACAAGGACAAGGGGCTATAAATTTCAGCAAACCTATCAGCAAACATGCTACAAATTACTTGGGGGCACGAGGTGTGGGCTCTACCATTCATGTCATTGTTATTGGGTAGCCAGAAGTTTTCCGTTTAATGTTAACGTAATCAAAGAATTTTTTAGGATAACTTATGATACTATCACCAACAGAATTAATATATGCAGAGTAGGCCTCGCGAGACTGTTGGCCAGGCCAGTTGCCAGTTCAATTCATAAACAACATTCATTAATTAAATTATGAAATACTTTACTTACAGATAGCAAAATATCAAGAAAATATTCTCTTTAATTCAGGAAAACTTGTGTTAGAAAATACTTATTTCTGGAAAATTTCGGGGGGGGGGGTTTCAACCCCTCTGAACCCCCCCCCCCCCTGGGTACGGCCTTGTATGCTAGTAAAAGGATAAAAATAACAACAACAACAAGGTGTTAACACCGCAGTTATATTAATCAGGAAATAGAAAAGGTAAGTAAGTAGGTAATTCTCTCCTTTAGGTAATTCTTTCTCCAAACGCGTTTTCCTCCATCACATCGAAAGTTCAAAGAATGTACTTAATTTTCTCCGAAAATATTACACTTGACCAAACAATAAAATCTTTATTTACGTATTCATTAGCAAATTGCAATCGCTTTTTGAAATTCAGTTAAGAGATAAAACGCTTTTTGCTTGTAAATTGGGCATAATGAAGGGCTCTGGAGACTTTTGACGGATGTACAGACGTGTTTAAAGAAATTTATTCTAGCTAATTTGCTGATGCTAACCGTATGTTCCTAATTCACTTCACGAAGTTATAAACTTTTTTCACCAGCTCCAATTTCTTTTTTGGTTATTTCTATCACAAGTTCTATAGTAGAACGGCATCTTTTCAATAAACTGGCAATTTCTCCACACTATAAACTATTTCTGAAGACAACCAGATTCAACCTAAATTGAACAGATTTCATCTTAATGGTAGCGTATTTAAACTGTTTAAACTTTTAGGATTCAGAGCCAAAGAAAAATCGAAATTACTATACTATACTATCTTAGAAATTAATTCAAAATATACTTTATTATAATAGCTCCATATTAAGGGAACCTATTAAAGAAGATCTAATCGGCTAGATACTTTTTGCTGCTCAATACAACATGGACATAAATGTAAGTATGGAAAGGCTCCAGCCCTTTAAATACACACTTGTACTTATATTTCTAAAATCTCTGATTTACAGGAACATTTTGAAGACTACGAAAGCGACGATGACGAATGTAGATCTCTTCTCTTCAGATACTGAAGATTCTGAAGCGTGGACAACAGATGACCAAGGTGGAAACGAGCACCACAAGGTACAAAACTTCATGGATACCATTGGTTTTGTGCTCAGGCAGTAATTTTGAGTCACACTTCCGTCTGCAACGTTCGACCGTTATATATTCGTATATAATATATACATATATAGTGTTTACATATATTTCATAATTAATTCTTAGAACTATATAAACGTGAAAAGAGAGAGCCCAATTTGTTAGGAAGGCCTTCTTTAAAGCCAAATGTAGAGATATACATATATTTATGGTATATGGCAAATACCATAACATTCAGCTTGGTAATTTTTTCGGGACTGCCAAATCTACAACATGGGCGAGTGTCAACAGAATGGCGCAGTTCTTTATCAAGATTAGCCCCATGTACATCAAATGGCCTTCGACACAGCATGAAGTTGGCGAAGCATGCAATGCATTCGAAAGACTCCTTGGAATCCCCCGTGTAATAGGAGCTATAGATGGCACACATTTTAAAATCAGGGCTCCCACCACAGATCTACAGTAAAAAGCCAGAAGTGTCTAAGTGCAATTTTGACGATTTTCAGATTATTGCATTTTTCTATTCAGTATTTTATGCTTAATCATTGTTATAACTCTTGTCTTAAACTGAGCTGTGGTTGCTGAGCTATCGGACAGTCAAAAGTGCTTATGTGCACATTTGTGTATTAACAAAAACAATTTAACTTGCAAAACACAACCAAAATTATCCAAGTAACTTTAGACTGTTTTGGCTGAGGATTCTCGAAGAGAAAAAGAAGTGAAAAACACAACCAAAAATGTCCACGTTACTTTAGACTGTTTTGGATGAGAATTCTCGAAGAGAAGAGAAGAGAAAAACATAAGCAAATGTGAATAAGATACTTTGGACTGTTTTGGCTGAGGGTTTTCGAAGACACAAAGAAGTGAAAAACATAAGCAAATATGAATAAGATGCCTTTGGACAATAATGACAGAGACAAACTAATTACTTATATTTTCTGTTATGAAAGGAAGGAAAGGGTAAATTGGAAGAAAACAACTTTGAGGTGAAACGCTTACTTAATATATTTTTTGAAGCAACGTAAAAAATCCAATACAAATAACATACGGATATACATATTTCTTCAAGATAACAAAAAAATTTTGCCAAAAACATAACAAAACTAGTTGGGATGTGGGTTCGACCCTTTCGGTCCACACGATCAACTTCCCAGTATGATGGTTGTTGAATATTATGATTGGATATTTTAATAATAAATGAACAATAGGCAATATAGAATATATGCATAATACTGAGAATTTGTCACAGTTGTTTATCAATATTTTCGCTAAAATGTCAAACTAAATGTGCGCACTTACAAGATTAGGTATTAATGTGTTTCGGCACCTCAATGAAGTCGATATAGTTTTTAGTTCGCGCCGTATCGTGCAGGTACAAAAATCACTTAAGTCATTTAAACCAAAAAACCGCTGGACCGAATATTATAAAAATATTTTCAGAATATATTGTCGCTAATACGCTTCGAACGGCACCTCAAGTAAGTCAATATCTTTTGTGGTTCGGGCCATATCGTGCAGGTACAAACATTACTTACACCGCTTAAATAAAAAAACGGCTCGACCGACTTTTATGAAAATCTTTTCAGATCATATTTTGGTTAATATCTTCGAACGGCGCCTCAACTAAGTCGATATCTTTTATAGTTCGCACGATATCGTGCAGGTACAAAAATCACTTAAGTCATTTAAACTAAAAAACCGCTGGACCGAATACTATAAAAATCTTTTCAGATTATATTGTCGTTAATACGCTTCGAACGGCACCTCAAGTAAGTCTATATCTTTCGTGGTTCGGGCGATATCGTGCAGGTACAAAAATCACTTACGTCGCTTAAACAAAAAAACGGCTGAACCGAATGTCATGAAAATCTTTTCAGATCATATTTTGGTTAATACGCTTCGAACGACACCTCAACGAAGTCGATATCAGTTTTGGTTCGCGCGATATCGTGCAGGAAAAAATGACCACATCCGTACGCACATACACACACACACACATACTTCCTCCCAATTTTTTGCTTAAAATGCTCCTGGGACCTGGAAAGATGAAAATACGTTGAAATTTTCGATTTCGATTTTCGGACCGATTACAATAACTTCCTATACTGGGAAGTTAATAAAATAACATAATAGAACTTCAAATAACAAAAACATGGTATATACGAAAATTTCACAGTAAGATACTTATTATCAATATTAAAAAATAGTATTTATTTTAATTACTATTGCTCTTCATTTTCTAATAAATCAGCTGATTTTTTATTAGACGGCAAATTTTGCCAATATATTTTGAAAGGAATGGGCATTTTAGTAATTAATTCCTTAAGAATTATCTGTTTCTTCAATTCCGAAATTCCTCTTGGTTTCGCGTTAATATCTGTTGATATTTCCGGAAGTGTCTTTATCGCTATTATTCTTTCCGGAATTAAATATTCATCATAAAAATTCTTTTTGAACTTGAAGCTCTTCAATTCCCTTTCAAATCTGACTTCCACTATGTCCTTAAATAAGGGCATTGCATTTGTAGATGATCTTTTTGCAATAATATTTTTCAGTGGTACGAAGTCTTTTGCCTCTGGAACAATTGTGGTCATACGAGACGATGAGGATTTAACGGCTGTACAAAATTGTTGGAAGTCGTATACGTTTCTCATTTTTCTCATTCTCTGCTCAATATTGCCATGGATGCCATCAGCAGCCATGAAAGTATGCCCCTTTACTAAATACTTCAAGGTGATACTTTGCGTCGAAGAGATTTGTGTTGAGTTGATATAAGTTATCAACGCTGAATACAGCATAAAGTTTTTGTTTTGGCCCGAACAATTGTCCAGCCATATAATAATATGAGGCACGCAACGCAATTGCTTCAAAAACTGAATGAATGCCCCTGCTACTTTGTCAGCCTTTCTGTCGGCAATTGCCTCAGTCCACAGTATGCAAAAGTGCTGTGAATTGGGTTGCATTGCTGCAAAAGTTTCATTGAAAGCTATGAGTCTTGATGTAAAGAACGACTCCTTTACATTTAGCATTCTTGGTAGCAAAATTACCTTTTGCATATCGCCGGAAAAAACTTTTATATCTTTGTCAGTCAGCAACTTCAGAGTTATAATGCTCGCGAGCTTGAGTTGCCATGCGTAAATGCTCCTCTTTTTTTTGTCATTAATTTCAGACGGGTTCAATTCCATTTCCTGACAAAAACCACATATTTCGGAGTTGTTTTCATTAAAACTAATATTCATACCTCTTAATATTCTTCGGTATGTTTCGTATGACGTTGGTGAGTTGTTTTCGTTTGAAACAAAATCTTTGTGCATAAACTGTACCGTTAATTCTCGCGAGAGATATAATTTATTTGGACATTGTGTCCTTTTATAATGCGAGTGGTGGGGTCCAAACGAATTTATATGATTTACGACTTGTTCATGGTTGCATTTATTTGATGGCACAATACCTTTCCCAAAAATGCCATTTTCATTATCTCTGGAATTACATTTAGAATCGAAATGTCCGTGTAAATACCCTAACATAGCAGAAAAAAATTGACTGCACACTGGTACATTTATTTCGCATCCTTCTTCATGTGAGTATAAAGGCAATGTATACGTTGCAGCATTTTTTGGATTTAGATTGCCTATCAAACGTCTTTTCGCGGGAGAAACTTTTACCTTACCATCCCTCCAAATCTCTGAAGCCCAAATTCCAATACATAGAGTGTATGTTAGATCTTTCTAGGGAAGAGAATTTTTCGAAGCATTTAAGCCTCAAACATTTGCAAGGAGGACGAATTGGATGCTTGTTTTTATTATTTATTTTCATTCTGTCTGGGTTTCTTTCTCTCTTTTTTTTGTTTGAATTGTGATTTTCATTTGTTCTTGTTGCATCACATTCAACATTATTATTTTCATTTTCTGAATTATAATTCATGTTTCTCAAATGGTCCTCTTTGACATTAGAACTATCACTGTTCTCTTCATTTGATGGGCAGTAAGTAGGATCGCGATCCTCATCATCCATCTCATCAACATTTAAAATAAAAGCTAAAGCGTTTATATTAGTATTGACCATTGTTGTTGCATGCTGTGATGTTTCAGGTGCACCGTGTCCTTTTGATATTTCTTTTGGTAATGACGGCACAACTGTTGTTGACTTTATATTTTTTGTGGATGGAATGGTTGAATTCAACTTTTGGAAAGAATGTGTTATGAGGAAGCCATAATGTATTATACATACGTAAGGCATATATCAAATTGAAATTAATTATGTATATTATTTGAAATAAAAGAATAACTACATTACTCAAAACAGGTTCATTTACGATAAATTCTGGAAATATTCTTTCGGAAATCGAACCAGCAGAGCATGCGACCACGGGATTAATTCCTATGAAAATAAATAGTAACAACAAAATATGAAATAATAACGTATTATTCACACCATTTTCACTGGATGCATTGATATAACGATCCTTCTCCAATTTAATTTTTTTCATCGGCATCGCGTTTTCTGTGATTAAAATTATTATCATTAGTGTTCAGTTAAACAACACTCATCTTATAATATAACACTGGTTTTTCCTTACCCAATCCATCCACATCAAAAGGCTTTTCCTTTTTTACATTTTTTGAAACAGTTGCCGTTTCGAAAATTGGTGTGCATGGCTCCGAATCAGAATCTGATAACGTTAAATCTATCGCAATAGTTTCTTGTTCCAAAATTTCACAAAATTCACTCTCATGATCTGGGAAAATATCATGAAACCACTCTGAATCCGTATCCATTTTAAGTTCAAATTATATTATTTAAAAAAAATTCTTCACGAAATCTTTATGGGTAAGTATCCTCGAGATTACTTAAAAAGAAGGTTAACTTCAAATTGCGTTTTAAGGAAAACGTTATTAGATATTAAATTTTTTTGTTTTTTACATTAAATGTACATCATTTATACAAAAAAAACAATTTTTGTTTTTTTTTTTTAATTATTTAATTTTATGGTTAAAGATGGCGCCCAAGTTGGAGTGCTAAGAAAAATGAAAAAAACGGCGTAGGTCATATCTCGACTTTAGGTGGCTTGAAAAAAAAAAACTAAAAACGATGTCAATTTAGACACTTAAAATTAGGCATTAAACCTTTAAAACCCAAAAAAAATCGGAAAATTAAGAAAATAATGCACGCGAGAAAAAAATTTTATAAATATACGTCATTTTTTACTCTCCTGAGTGTACTATGGGTTAGAATAATTAAAAAAATTTCAGATTTTAGAGGTTTAATGCTTAAAAGATTTAATAATAAGGAGTTATAAAAAAAATGATGCAAATCGGATGTGTAGTTTTCTTGCAATTAGCTACGCCAGTTTAAAAAAAAGCGTTTCGAGAAAAACGCGTTTAAAGTTTTGAAACATAAAAAATCAACTGTTACCTTAATTTTTCCTTTCTAGTCTTCCTCATCTATTCTTCCTCATTTTTTTCCAAATTTTTGAATACTTTTTCAATAATAAACAATAACAAAAAATTTTTGACTCAAAAATTTTTTTCTCAAGGATACTTACCCTTATCGCTATTAATCAAATCAACCTGACTTCTAAGCACATCTAATGTATTTTAAATTGGAACAGATACCGACAAAACCTGTCTTGTTCACCCCTTTTTCTTATATTTTCGTAAATTTTCCCTTTCTTAAAATGAGTAATTAATTTGGCTTTGTTTGTGAAAAATGCAGTATACAAAAGAGCCCATACGCATCTTATTCACATTTGGCTGGGTTTTTCTTGTCGTTCTCTCTTTGAAAATCCTCAGCCGAAAGTGGTCAAAAGCACTTTACACGTATGTGGCTGCGTTTCTCTTCTCATCCTCTCTTCGAAAATCCTCAGCCAAAGCATCTTATGCACATTTGGTTATTTCCCACTTCTTTCCCTCTTCAAAAATGCTCAGCCAAAACAGTCTAAATTAACTTGGACATATTTGGTTGTGATTTTCGCTTCTTTCTCTCCTCGAGAATCCCCAGCCAAGACAGTCTAAAGTACCCTGGACATATTTGGTTGTGTAGAGTGTGCAGTTTTCTCTTTGGTAATCGTCAGCCAAATGGTTTAAGTGCAATATCTCCTAAAATACCGGCCGCATAAATAAAATAGTTAGTTCATGACATTCTTCATTACTTTATGTGGACTCAAAACTAAAAAAAAATATTTTTATATTGTCCTGTCGCCTGAATAAAAAATAAAGAAAGTCCAAATCTTTGAAGGCGATTTTCTCGAAACTCAAATTTTGCACTTAAGCACTTCTGGCTGTGTACTGTAGAGATCCCACCGACTACTTCAACAGGAAAAAATACCACAGCATTTCCATGCAAGTAGTAGTCGGATCAATTCATGACGCTAGAGTATTCCGAAGAAGTGAGCTATTTAAGAGAGTTGAAGAGTGTCCTCAAGCTTTCTTCCATTCAGGAACATTTCTACTAGGTGAGTGCATATCCATTGAAATCCTGGTTAGTTCCTCCATATAAAGATAATGGCGCATTGACTGATGTACAAAAACGATTTAATGCTGTACATTCTTCTGCACGTGAGGTGGTAGAAAATGCGATAGGGCTTTTAAAAACGCGCTTTCGTCGCTTGCTGCATTTCAAGGAGCAAACCAACATTCCGTTGATAGTTGACCTATCGTTTTCTGGTTGTGTGTTGCATAATATTTGCATTATGCAAAATGATACATTCGAAGCACCCGCCGAGGACAGCAATCCTCTGAAACGATGCAAATTTCACCACAAAATATGAGTGATGTACTTGTGGAGGAATTAGTTTCAAAAAATGTTATATAAACTCAACATTTTAATGGCTGAGGCATTGAGAATGATCACGCGAGAATCCAGCCAGGTATATTTCATTTTCTTGTTAAATAAAATATAGTGTGAGTTTTCTTTTCCTAGATCGAAACCAATAATTAATCATGACAAGGAAAAGCAGCTTTACTTTAGAGGAACATTTATATTTGATTGAGGAAAAACAGAAAGCATATATGGTAATTAGCATGGTATTATAATATTGTTAGATAACATATACTTCCCATCAATGATATTATATCTAACAATCTTAATAAATAAATTATGTGAAAATATCTTTTCATGTGCAGCGTGGTATGAGATAACAAAATATCACAAGCCCTTCTAAGGAATGCTGGTAACCACTTTGTAACTTGGAAACCCAGACATTAAAGCTCAACTGCGCCACGCATCAACCTTCCCAATTTTAGTGGGAGTTACAATAAGGTGACATGTTCGAGATAAACCTCCTCCCAATACTGGCTGATCGATAGGAAATTCGCTTCATACATCCAACACTATCGATCGATGATCACACCAATGACACAAAAAAGGAAAAAGCTGACAACAGACGAAGGCCGTGTTCCGTAATATCACCCAGCATACTGCACAGCAAGAAAGGGTAAAATTAGCCGTTTACGCTGTGATTAACAGAAGCTGATCTTATACAATACGTCATTAACGGTATTTCAGATTCACATATTAATAAAAGTATACAATATAATGCTAATTCGATAACTGAACTAAAAAACGCCTTAAGAAAGTTTGAGAAAATTAAATCAAATCAGCCCGTGTATTATCCAGTTAATAAAAATCATACCAACGAGTTACCCGGGGTGGGACAAAGAAAATTTAAGTGTTTTAACTGCAATGAGGTCGGACATCTCAGTAATAAATGTCCCAAGCCTAGAAGAGGACGTCTGATAGAGAAAGATGCCAGTATGCTGGAAAGCTACGTGGGAATTAATGGAAGCAAATTAAATAGATATACTAGGAAACATTTTATGTAAAATACAATTTAATGGTATATGTATCAGTTTAAAAATATATGTAGTTAAGAATTTTAGTATGAATTATCCTATAATTTTAGATCGAGATTTCTTTAAGAAGAGCACTGCCAAATTTGATGTAACTGAGCTCGTGAGCCAACGATCACCACACAGTAAAGATTTAATGGAGAAGGAACTAAGCTTTCAAGATGAAATATTTTACATTAACGTCAGCGATGACAAGGCGGGTACAACATTAAATATCAACAGTAAGGTTAGCTATGATTTGCAAAAAGAAGTAGGTAATATAATATTTTATAAGGATAGTAGTAGATTAGCTATTAACCCTAGAAGCGTATCGCACGTAAAATTTACGTATAACGGATTTTTTTTGTGCGCCATTCCTTACCCCCACCACCGAGGCGCCCGACCTTCAAGCAGTTCTCTCAGCAGTTAAGCCTGAAATACATTAAGCGGCAGTGCGTCGCGCCGCGTCGCAGTCAAATTTAGAAAGCCTAGCACCAGCATGTGGCAACTCACATTAATCACACTGCGAAGCGCCGCGCTGCGACGCACTGCCCTGGGTTAGGCTAATTTCTAAAACACTGCTTCTCTTGACAGTTGTCAACATGGAGGAAGAAAGACTCATAGAGTTGGTCCGCGTAAAGAATTACTGTATAACAAAAACCATCGAAATTACAAAAAAATGAGCGCAGAGAGAAGGCATGGGAGGAGATATCTTAGGAGCTGGGAAGTTGAAATGTTAAAATGTACCTGTAATACTTATGCAAATGAATAACTTAGGTGACTTGATAAAGGCTAAGTGGAAAACTATAAGGGATAGATTTATGAGGCTGAAACATCAAGAAAATAAACCCTCGGGAAGTGGGGCCGGCGGGAAACTGCAAAATTATAAATTTTATTACATGCTGTCATTTTTGAATGATTGCAGTCATGTAAATAAAAGGTATATAATATAAAAGAAATGTGACACAATACATCACAAATAATTGAAAAATCTTTTAGCACACACTGCAGCTATGAGCAATCGACCGCCTCAACCGAAAGTAATATAAATTTTGATAACTTCGATGAATGCGAGGATATAATAAATGAGGAGGCAATTGAACTGGATAACTCTGATGATAACTTTTCCGATCAAGACCGTAGCCGTCGTGGCAAACGGAGTCTAGCAGAACATATTTTAATAAAAAATACAAACGAGGAGCTACTCAAGTTAATGAAATCTGTAAAAACAGACTTCGAAACGACAAATACCAAAGAGGCAGCCTTTTGTGATAGCTTTCGGGTCCAATTGGAGGAGGCAAAGTTACCGCCAGAGAGATTCAAGGAATTTCAAGTGGGAGTGTTGCATTTGTTAAGAGAAAAAATGCAATAGTGAATTAGAAAATGTTTTTTATTTGTTTTATTTTATTTTTGTTAAGTGCCTTATAACTTAGAAAATGTTTATTTTTGTGAAATTTTTGTCTAAGAAATAAAAAGGCCTTTATTTTTGTTTGTCAGTATTTTATTTATTTAATCTCAAAATTTTTGTGTTATTGACGAGCATCTACTAGGTATTCCATTATAGTGTTACGGATGGCAAAGGCAGTTCTTGGACCATTGAATCTTGTGAAAAGCCTACATGATTCCAAACCTCTGATTTGTTTTCTCCATAACCCTTCCATTAGGGTGTCACCGCAAAAAGTATCTACATATTCTGGAGAGCAATACTCTCCATCATTCATCTTGACAAAATTACGCAGAACAACTACAGCTTTAATAATTTTTTCGGCATTCTGCGGAAAGCAATGTATAGTATTAAGTAATACCCTCCAGCGCATAGTCATAATACCAAAACAGTTTTCTATTTTCACGCGGGATTTTGATAAAGTCTTATTAAAAATTATCAGAGTGACGAGGTACCCGGGTACCTTCAAGCAGTTTGAACGTAATGTAACTAAGCGGGGTAGGATGGAGAGACAGGAGACTGAATTGTAAATGGGGAGAAACGAGAAAAGATAGAGGAAAGAAAGAAGCACCTGACGAAACTCTAACGAAAGTATTTTCATCCAAAAATATTGCTGGGTGAAAACTAACACATATGCACATTTCTTTCTCTTTTTTCTTGTCACATGTATAAACACGCTCTAACTCACATACACAGTTGCATATACGAAGCAGAACGAATGCGAACACCTCGTGTAGCACTAAAAAATTTGGAAAAAACCGATTTCACCAGTGTGCGTTAGTCTCCTTTGTATCACACCCCATTCAGTGCATTGTGCTTGTTATTGACATTTGACCGTATACGTATATTTTTATTTTATGAGTTTAGTTGTTATTTTGTGAGTTTATAATTATTTCATTATGAATATTGGAGCGAGTACTTCTAAAGAAAGAACACGCGTTCGAAGATATAATTCGGTAGAATTAGCGGCCATGCTAGCAGAGTCTTCTAGTGATGAAAGTGAGTTTGCTGCTTCTGATAATGAACATGATTATTTTCCTTTGGTTGACGAGGACAGATCAGAAGTGTCTGATGTTGAGCCAGAAGCTCAAATCGAAATTGAGAGTGACTATTACGAATCAGATGATAGCTTTGAAGAAGAATTATCTGAAAATGGTGTTATTGCAAAAGATGGAACTCAGTGGCAGCTTGATCCACTTCCAAGAACACAAACTAGTCGTCGAAACATTGTTCGTCAACGGGGCGGAGCTGCATCTTTCAGTAAACTTTACAATCCAATGGAAACATTCAAAAGTATCTTGTCCAATGAAATGTGCGACATAATTTTGCGGGAAACTAATCGAAAAGGGATGAAGGTTACTGAAGCATACAATAATAAAATAATGGAAAATTACCCTGATGGTAGCAAGCGACCTAAAGAAAAAACATTCAAACAATTCACAGAACAAGAATTGACTGTATTTTTTGGCATTCTAATTCGTAGTGGAGTACATAAATCTAATAGAGAGCATTTGACTGAATTGTGGAAACCTGTTCACTTACCATTATTTCGAGCTGCAATGTCCCATGATAGATTCAAATTGTTTTTACGCTTCATAAGGTTTGATAATGATGTTACACGTCCTGAGCGTTTGTTGGCTGATAAAGCGGCCGCTATTCGAGATATTTGGACTATGTTAATTTCCAATTTGAGTAAAAATTATAAGCCATAAAAGACGGTAGTAAGGAAACCGCTAAGCCAGAAATAATTTCATATTATAATAAAACCAAAAGTGGAGTGGATAACATGGATAAGCTATTAGGAGAATATACCGTAAAACGCAGAAGGAATCGATGGCCTTTAGCACTTTTTTTTCAATATCATTGATATTGCAGCTTTGGCGGCATATGTCATTTACATGGAGCATAATCCCCAATTTATCTCAAGTAACAAACGAAGAAAGTTTTTAAAATCATTGAGTCTTTTTGAGTGTCGTCAAAATATAGAACAAAGATCAACAAATTCCATAGTGATTTCAAAATTACATGTTAGATCTGCAATGCAGGATGTGCTTGGCCGAGAATTACTTTCCACTTCTTCTGGATCTAAAACTTCTGCAAGTCAGCCTAGACGAGATTCTACAGGCCGTGTTGCAATTGTTGAAAGTTGTTTCTTATGCAGAGAACTCAAACGCAAGCAAAGAAAAACGCGAAAAACGTGCAGTAACTGCGGATGACCAGTTTGTGATGAACATGCAGTAACTCGCCCAACCTGTAACACCTGCGTCGAAAGTTGTTCTAATTCTGTATGAAAACATATTGTATTTTTTTTAAATAATCTAAATAAAAAATTTGATAAATACTTATTATTTCATTTATTTTTAGTATTTCGAGTACGAAATTAGATAATATTTTTTGCAATGTCATACAAAAAACATAGAGGTACCAGGGTACCTTGTCACGCTGTTATGGGTGTAAAATATGCTTTAGCTTCATCAACATAATGTGAATGCGTTCCCGTGGTGAAAGCATAAAAAAATATGGTTTACAAAAAGTTAAGAGCTCTCACGAAGCCACAGCTAACTGTAATGCGTAAAATATACTTTTTTTTAAATTTAAAATGCAAAAGGTACCCGGGTACGGGGTACCTCGTCACTCACATAAGGGTTAAGAGAGTTGTAGAGTGTCCTCAAGCTTTCTTCCCTTCAGGAACATTTCTACTAGGTGAGTGCATATCCATTGAAATCCTGGTTAGTTCCTCCATATAAAGATAATGGCGCATTGACTGATGTACAAAAACGATTTAATACTGTACATTCTTCTGCACGTGTGGTGGTAGAAAATGCGATAGGGCTTTTAAAAACGCGCTTTCGTCGCTTGTTACATTTCACGGAGCAAACCAACATTCCGTTGATAGTTGATCTGTCGTTTTCTGCTTGTGTATTGCATAATATTTGCATTATGCAAAATGATACATTCGAAGCACCCGCCGAGGATGATGCAGACGGCGAAGAAAAACAGCAATCCTCTGAAACGATGCAAATTTCATCACAAAATATGAGGGATGCGGAGGAATTAGTTTCAAAAAATGTTATATAAACTCAACATTTTAATGGCTGAGGCATTGAGAATGATCACGTGAGAATCCAGCCAGGTATATTTCATTTTCTTATTAAATAAAATATAGTGTGAGTTTTCTTTTCCTAGATCGAAACCAATAATTAATCATGACAAGGAAAAGCAGCTTTACTTTAGAGGAACATTTATATTTGATTGAGGAAAAACAGAAAGCATATATGGTAATTAGCATGGTATTATAATATTGTTAGATAACATATACTTTCCATCAATGATATTATATCTAACAATCTTAATAAATAAATTATGTGAAAATATCTTTTCATGTGCAGCGTCGTATGAGATAACAAAATATCACAAGCCCTTCTAAGGAATGCTGGTAACCACTTTGTAACTTGGAAACCCAGACATTAAAGCTCAACTGCGCCACGCATCAACCTTCCCAATTTTAGTGGGAGTTACAATTAGGTTTAGATAAACCTCCTCCTCATACTGACTGATCGATAGGAAATTCGCTTCATACATCCAACACTATCGATCGACGATCACACCAATGATACAAAAAGCCTGTTCGCTTACTTCAAATGGGATCCCTCGGGATCCCGAGATTTTTGACAATAAAATTGAAGAGTGGGGATAAAAATATGAAAGTAAGCCTTCTGGGCTGTTCACCTTCTGGGCTGTTTTTGGCAAATCAAGAAGAAGAACCCAAATGTCATTCGTGTTTAAGTAAACATAAAGGAGAAGTGTGTTTTGTGTTTTCCAAGGTTTTTTGTGTTTTCCAAGGTGTTTCCCTTTAATATGGCCAGTTTTACTATAAACTGCTCCCCAGGGACTTTTTCTCGGGTACAAAAAGGTAAAATTTAATTCATGAAGGTGAAAAACACATAATTAACCCATTCATTCATATTTTAGATCCTAATTTACTTAACGAGCTCCTCTAGAACTTGGACGGAGCCAACTCTGCCAAGGCAAGCGTGGTGGCGGAGCCCCCTGTAACAGCGGAGGCAGCAGAAGAATATTTTTATTCCATAATGGAGTAAGATTATACAGGTTATTATAATTAATTAATTAATTGTTGTCTTGTTGTTCTTTGTGTGCACTGTTAGGTTTTGTTCGGGAAGAGGTTTTTATATCCTAAAATAACAACCGCATTCCAGTTTTATGTATATTGAAAGCAAAAACACCCAGTAGGAAATATTATCACCGCTTCAAATAGAAACGAGATCCAAGCACTTGTTTGGTGCACAGTTGCAACCAAAACCAAAGCGCTTTTTGTGTGCAGATGTTGGAAGCTTACTCCCAGCATTGCTATTTTCTTCCTTAAGGCAGTTTTGCTTTTACTTTTTCTGCTTGAGATGAAGCTGGTGAAGCTTGAGCTATTACTACATCAAACTGAAACTGTAGCAGAACTGCTTACTTCTGCCTCTGTTTAAAGCACATTGTTGGCGCTTACAAATCAGTTTCATTAAAACGATTCCTTCTGCGCACATGTTATGGTAAACAAAAATGAATCTTCTTTAAAGGAGGAACCTTTTGGAGCGCTTTTTTCCCTACTGGGCAAATATGTTCCACTTATGCGCCTCTCTCTGTGGACTCTTTTTACATACTGTTATATTTCTACATACTATATTATACTACTAGATATTATATTACACTTCTACATATTGTTATTCTACTTTCTACGTATTGTTATAGTTCTTAATGCATTTTTTATAGAAAACATGCCGGAAGACACCCAGTCCGTATGGATAGACGCCTCCGTCAAGCTCCTCCTTTCATTAGTAGAGGAGATGAAGCCAAAAGTTGGGAAATCCCGTAAACTAAAAACGAAAAAAATTATGTGGACTGCAATTTCCGAGAAGTTGTGTGAGGCGGGATACCATTTCACAGCTGCTCAAGTAGAAAATAAATTCAGAGGATTGGAGAGGACGTATAAAAAAACAAAATTACACAATAGCAAAACAGGCAGAGACGTCTCCCTATGAAAGGTAGATAATCTATTTTAGAGTTTGTTTGTTTCTAATTTCGCCTATGACTCCACAGTTAACTGAACAATATATTCCAGAAAAATGACTCAGTGTTCCCCCGGTTCCTCTTAGGGTCCGGTCCGAGTGACCAGGTTACGAAAGAAGACCTCGTCGTTGAGGCTAAGCGAACGCTGCACATAGGAGTATTTGGTTTCGAAATCCGGACAAAAGTCGATTTCGAGAAATAGCTTGTATCTGAAAATGTATAATTTTCTAAGAAACATTATTAAAGGGTAGATGAAAACCGAGTCTATTTTGTTCCCCCCGACTACTCGTTTGCAACGGTCTCGTTCAGAAGTTGATCGGCGTTCACCGTGCACTTATCTGTTCTTGGCGTTTAATTGCGACCCAAACATTTAAAAGTGTTTTTTTAAGTTTACTCGAAATATCTCAAAGTTATTGAACATAGATATGTCTGAGGCAGGTATGTACAACTTATTTCTTTAATTTAAATACTGACACATCGTAATTTCAAAGAAAAAATGATGAATTCGTAGAAGTGGTCTGTAACTGCTTTTTTCTTTGAAGTTATGTTAAACATGGAGAGTTTTGTAGTACTTCCCCATGGGTCCCCATTATGATATTAATATCATAGGGAAGAAGAAAGTCTCTCTTTGTCATCCAAAAAAAAAATTTTCCAAGTTCATCCAATTTGCTGAGTAATCACCCTTAATATTTAAGAAAAAAAGAAATTGTATTATTTTTTAACTTATGTATTTAAGGGCCATCCGGGATCAAAGTTATTACTCGGAAACGATTTTACGACATGATGCAAGTGCACCCTGACTACGACATAAACAAAAAATTAACTATGCCGCAAATTCCTTATTGAATGCCCAAAATTATTGTGAGAATCAAAGGGAGCAAGTTAAAAATAAATTATCAAAACTTAAATCAAAAATAAAGGCTAGATGGATCGCTTCGCATTATGTAGAAGATGTTTTCCTTAAAAAAATCACACTTGGTTACAAGGGTCTTTTGAATTACCACAACCCCCTGGAGCCCACAGAAATCCTTTAATGATGTCAGCGAGCGAAGTAAAAGAAGAAAAACAAAAAAAGTTCACAAAGAAATGACCTCTGATGAGTTGACTTTTGCCGCTCATGTAAAGTTGCGAAGTGAAGGAAAGACTGATGCTTCAAATGTGATAAAGGACTTAAGTCAATCTCCAAAACGTGCACAAAAATATAGGAAAGCGCTCATTGTAAGTCAGAAGGAGCTAAAGCAGCGATTAACACCGGTGGAAGCATTGTCTATGTTTGTGGAAGCTGGTCTTTCCAGAAAACAATATGAGATAATTAGAAACTCCAATATATCCTATATTATCCTTGCTATACAATTTTAAAAAATACTAAAAAAGAGTGTTATCCTGTGCAACAATCTTATAGAATCACCACTACTTGTGCGGAAGTTGACCTCCAAGCTGTTCTAAATCACACAGCCTCTCGACTTCTGCTATCTTTGCATGAAGTTGTCCAAAATTTGAATGATGAGGAAATAAGGACACTAACTTTGAGGTGCAAGTGGGGGTGCGACGGATCGCAGCAAGGAACATTTAAGCAAAAATTTGTAAATAACGCCGATTCCGATTCGAATATATTTCAAAGTTCATTTGTCCCTTTACAACTATATTGTAGCCAAGAAAAAAAAATAGTACGGCAAAACCCATTGCCTTCCTGTCCACGATATTGCCGGCCGATTCGCATAAGATTTGTAAAAGAAACAGCAGATATCACAAAAGACGAAATCAGTTATATGGAAAATAAAATAAATTTATTAGAAGCTACCCAAATTACACAAACCAACTTAACATTTTTGGTAAAACATGTGTTGATGTTCACAATGATTGATGCCAAAGTGTGCAACGCTGCAACTGGCACTAAATCCACGATGAAATGTTATATTTGTGGGGCTACATCCAAGGATTTTAATAATTTATCATTGAGAATGCCAATAAATGAAGAGGCCTTGAAGTTTGGGTTGTCAACTTTGCACGCGAGAATAAGATTGTTTGAAGCAGTGCTTCATCTTGGATATAAATTGCCTGTCAAAAAATGGCAATTAAGGACTAAAAATGATAAAGAAATAGTGCAACAAAAAAAAGGAGATTCAAGAGGAATTTCGAAGCAAGTTGGGTCTAATAGTAGATGTTCCTAAGTTTGGTTGTGGGAACAGTAATGATGGCAATACTAGTAGAAGATTTTTTGCGGACCATGAGATCTCAGCAGCAATAACCGGTGTAGATTCTGGCCTCATATATCGCTTAAAAGTAATTTTGGAAACTTTAACTACCAGTCACAAAATAGACACAAAAAAAATTGAACTATTCTGCTCAGATACAGCGAAACTGTATGTGGGACTATATCCTTGGCATCCCATGACACCCACTCTCCACAAAATACTCTTACATGGATCCATTGTAATTGAAAAAGCTTTGTTGCCCATAGGAATGATGTCAGAAGAAGCCGCTGAGGCTAGAAATAAGCACTTTCGGTTGTACCGTCAAAATTACGCTCGGAAGTTCAGCCGGGAGTCTTGCAATCTTGATGTCATAAATAGACTTCTACTAAGCTCGGATCCTTTAATAACTGGCATGAGACCTGCTCCGAAAAAGACAACAAAATTATTCCTCAAAGAAACTGTCGAAATGCTCCTTCCCGCTGAAAAACTGAGTCAATCAGATTCATTTGATGATAAAGACCCAGCAGAGGAGGCAGTAAAGCCTTCGGGTGAACCGTGGATGGGATCAACAGAATAATTTTATTTGTTTTTAATTTTTTTTTTTAATAAATGTTTTCTTTTATACTACTATGTTCAGTTTTTGTTGGAACCTCGTGACTGTATTAACATTATTAACCAAAATAGAGTTGATTATATAATTCTAAGATGTTTTGGATAAAGAAATATTTTTGTCCGGATTTCGAAGTCAAATACGCCTATGTGCGCTGGTCGCAGCACAGCGCAGCCTAGCACAGCACAACACAACAGAGGAAACTGTGTTTCATTATATCTAAGCAACCATCGCATATTTGTGACAGCACAGGCACAGCAGTCGCAGAGGGCTCTGTCTCACCTCTGCGGGTTGTGATTGAAACACAGTTTCCTCTGTCAACCAGACACAGTATTTAATAAAAATGGAGCAGTTAATTGAGGCAGTTAAGCGTTTTCCAATTTTATTTGATGTAAGCAATGAAAATTATGTACGAGTTAGCTTAAAAAAAATATGGAGTGAAATAGCAATTGAGTTAGGATATAAAGACGGTAAGAATATTTTTATTATTCACATATACATTATAATTAAATTATATTATAATTAAATTATATACATTATAATTAAATTATATTTTATATTTGCAAATGTACAAAGTATATAATCGAAAGGTCAAATCAAATTATGGACTGCATCTTAAAATCGACCTTCCTGGACACTTCTGTGTTGCCATGTAACTGAACTGGCTACAGAATTAAAACATCGCATAAAATCATTTCGTATTGCGAAGGCTCTGTCCGTAAATTAACAGACAATCTTTTAGAAATTATGAAGTTATGGAGTACATACGCCGCTTTTACTATAGAATCGACTGTTTCAAGTTTACATTCAAATGGCTTCTTAAACATTCGAAATCTTGTATTATAGAATTGCCATCTACTCTTAAAACCTTCGGCAACATTTTTCCATGTTTCTTGATTCGGTTGGGATAAGTATATTGGTTGCAGTCGTTTCCAAATAACCTCAGAAAGTTGAGATACGATTTTAGAAACCGTTCTGTCTGCAACTCTGTAACTGTATGACAGACTTTTATAAGAATCGCCTGTCGCAAAAAACCTGTAAAATATTAAAATTTGTTATTAATTTTAGGACAATCAGTCAAGACGGAATGGCAGAGACTTCGGGTTTGCCATAGGGATGCTTTAAGGCGGCAAAAGAAAACCAAAAGTGGACAAGCCGGTATTCCTAAAAAGTTGTGGACATATCAAAAGAAGATGGAATTTTTGATTCCATATATGACAAACAGACAAACGACAGGAAATATGAGTGAAGCCAGAGAAGAATCAGAAGAAAATTCAAACGTTTTGGATGTGGTCGAAACTGGAGAGAGTTCTCAAGGTAACTCAGGAATCGTTCATTATACTGATCCCAATCAGTCAAACACACTGGTTCATGCTCCATCTGCAGAACAAAATCCAAGTTATTCAGAAAGAGATATTGTGAGGAAGCAATTAATTGCAGCTACAAAAGAGAAAGAGAATGAACAAAATGATGCTTTATACCAGTTTTTTCAATCAATGTGTAAAACAACAAAAGAAATGCCTATTGCAAATCAACTAAGAATTAAAAAGAAAATTTTTGAAGCAATTTCTCAGGAGGAAGAAGAACTGATTGGCAAGAACTTGTGTAACTGCCCACAGCCAACCAAGACAGTATTCATAGATACATCAGATACTGATTTTTCAACTCCGCCAAGTAATATAACTTTACAAAGCTTTTCGTTAATTAAATATGAAAATACAACTGAAAATATATAAAAGTATACCTTAATAAAATAGCTAGTTTTTCTCTGGTTCTAATTGTATTTTGCACATTACATTCCAGTCCTTTTATATCATTTTCAATTGACGTATTCATTTCCTCAAACCCATGTCGGTATAAACGATAGTAATTTTTAAATTCAATATCAGTTAGTTCTCCGAATAAACTAAAATCACCTTTAATTTTTCTTTTTTTTAAGAAGTCACTTTTAACAACTGATTTTTGTCTTTTTTTTTTTACAAGACAGTAAACAGTTATCAAGGAACATTGTTCGTCATCCTCTTCTGATTCTAGTTCAAGTATACGAGTATAATCGAGCTTTTCCATTTTCTAACATTAAAGATAACAATTTCCACAATACGAAATTGTTCACTGCGTTATGTGGCCTACGTTCAATATTCGTTGTTTTCAAAAAACACATGCCTCTGCTGGCTCCCAGCTGATTAGCTGTGCTGTGCTAAGCTACGCTGTGCTGGGACCAGCGTTCGCTTAGCCTGATGCTGGTTGCTCGGACTAGTGACCTCGAGGCTTCAAGAGACACGGTACGAAGTGGCCGTAGTGCCAGTGTTGACGGGGAAAGCCCGATAGGGAAAAGGGGAAAGAAGACAGAATCCTCGACATCCTTGCCGCAAATATGTACCTCCGAAAGGGGGAGGCAAAATGAGAGGATGTCGAGGCATATGGAAATAACGGAGAATAACCAAAGGGAGATGATCGCTATCGAAAGAGAAAGAAACGACCTATTAAGGGCCATGCTTAGCCGCATGAAATAGGTAATTTTGGTTATGTTGTTGTTTGATGTTTCTATTTACATTTTTTGGTATATTATTTCCAGGGTGTATACTTGTTATATGACTGAGCTGCCATGAAGTGGTATCAGTGCACATCATTTATCAGCCTACAGGATTTGCCAACTTTGGGCTTCATCTCCTCTGCTTATGAAAAGAAGAGCTTGACGGAGGCATCTATGCAATGGGGTGGAGGTCGTCCGTATTTTATGCTTTACCCCCGCATATATGTCTTCTGTGAAGACAAATACTTTTAGTATTGGCTCCGTCCAAATTTAGGAGTAGCTCGTTAAGTAACATTTATAGCCATTTATATTTTTTGAATGAAATTTTTGTTTTTACCTTTTTAAAATATTTTTGTTATTTTTTTTACTTATTGAAATAATTTTGTTGAATGAACTTGAATGTTTCCTTTGAATGATTCCTTTCAAAAACAGATGCCGTTTCCTTCATTTGTTCGGAATTAGGCCATTGTATCATTTCTCCCGATAATCCACTTATAAACATTGTAACTCTATAGATAACAGAGGTTACAGTGGATCAACTCAGATCAAACCGATCCCCGACATCGCGGAACGAGCATGCCTCGTGACCCGCAAACCATAAAAAAATTAACAAGTGTTTGGAAGCAGCAGTTCTCTTATCTTTCGGAGGTCCGTGTATATTTTATAATGCCATATTAATGCGGAAATGCTTCGTGAATTCTTCATCGGAATATTTGGGAACAACTTGCTCGCAATAGTTCTTTATGCAAGTTCTTTTACGTTTCAGATTTAGCATTGCAGATATTATCATATCATCATCACGATCCTCATTAACATACAGCAATTCTTTATTTATTGCACTAACGCGTGATTCCAAACGCTCAGCCGGTCTTCTGCAATAGCTAGTACGAGTGGTAAATTTATTTCGCACATGATGTTAATTCTTCACTTCTCGACAAAATACAAAGAAGACTAATAGTTCAGTTTTTACACTAGCTCTATAACACTTCCAAAAAAACACTTCTCGATAAAACACAAATGAGACTAATAGTTCAGTTAAAGTTTTTACACTTGCTCTATAAAATACAAACTGAATTACACTGGTCAACAATCTTGAACTTTATAAAATTTCCCTAAAACAGTAGCAGTAATAATTCAATGATTACGAAGAGGAGACGTTGTTGGTTTGATCCACAGAGTTTTTTTGTTATTTGTGAAGACAAAGTTCAAGTTGGTAATCGAAAACCATAAACTAAATAACTCATGTTTCATGACCAATATCCGATATGGATAAGATTCTGGACAAGCTAGGGAAAGGGCCAATATTTCACTACACATATGCGTACATGAGAAAAAAGTGGAAATACAATTTAATTAAATGTAATGTAATGGTTGGTGACCGATCACCATGAACTAAATAGGTCAAGTATGATGACAAATATCCGATATCAATAAGATTCTGGACAAGCTGGGGAAATGGAAATATTTCACTACCCTTGAATAAGAATGTTGGGCAATCATATGGACTGCTGTATGGACAATTTTAGACAAAAATCCGTCATCGAAAACTACCATAATCCACTAACATGACGTTTTCCGATCAAAGAACCAAACTTTAAATTGATATGGTGGAGGTTAAATTATGGAGAACAGTAATGCCGAAGGCACAATCTAGAACTGACCAGTGTTACATATACTTATCAGTTCGATTAAACACTACTGAATTAGATTTCTAAAACATAGAAATCGACACAAAACTTCTTTTTACTTCGGTAAACACTGCTTTAGGCACAAAAAAAGGAAACAAAACCAATTCTGGCAAGAATAAAGTCACCAAACGTTCAACTGTCACAATTAAATTTTGACAAATGCACTACAGAATTGCTTTGACAGCAAGCTACAATCGCCGGGACTCAAAACCTCGGGCACAAATTGGCAAGAGGGGAAGCGAAAATTTCCTCTCTTTTTCGAGCCCGAAAAAGTAAGTGAACACGAAATGGGCGCAATGGGATCCCGAGGGATCCCATTTGAAGTAAACGAACAGGCTTAAAAAAGGAAAAAGCTGACAACAGACGAAATCTAGTCGAGATCAGTAGGAAGTAAAAGCCAGGACGGAGAAGACGTCTCCAATTATCTCGCTTTTAATGCAAATTGAAGTTTTGTAAATTAAATTGAAAATATAATAGTTTTTGTTATAATATTATTCTAAATCGCGAGTGTCTACTTTTTTTGGAAAATCCCTACGCCCCAATTTTTGTTAGATTTCCTTTTTAAAGGCAGTTAAATTCAAAAACAATTTTTTTTAAATTGTAAGTAAAATTTATTATTATCTTACAGTTTTATTTGTTTGGAAAAAAAGTAAATATGGTTAAATATAACATTTTAGGGTATATAATGGGAGATAAAAGAACGTGTAAATACTATTCCCAAATTGCGACCACAAAATTATTAAGTCCCAACGTAAAACAGTAAAAATTTATTTTACAAAAAAAGAAGAACATGCTACGATCTTCAATACTCTTAAATTAAAAAATGTCCCTTCTCATACCTATACGGCAGAGATGGACAAAAATGTAACTCTTATTCTTAAAGGAGTTGATTCGGAATTTCCTACCTCTGAAATCTTAAACTTCTTATCTTCAGTGACACCAGATGTCTTGGCAGTCAAGAGGTTTACTACTCCTTATTCGAGAAAGAATGAAATCGATCTCGATATATTTTTGGTGCAATGTCGACCAGGAACTGACCTGAACGAAATCCGCAAAATTAAGTATGTTCTCGCTCAAAGAGTCTCGTGGGAAAAAATAAGGAAGAAGGGGATGGCGCAATGTAAGAAGTGACAACAAATTTGGCCATACGGCCGTAAACTGTAACCACGGTTCTGTTAGATGCGATGAGGCTCATCTTCCAGGCGAATGCACCAGAAGTAAGGTAGGACCTCAGTATTGCATTAATTGTAAAAAATGTTGAACATCCGGCAAGCTACAAGGGTAGTCCTATCTACATAAAAATAGCGACGCAGGTAGAAAGCGCATTGACGCAATACGTAATAATAGCAAAAAAGATAGAGACTTCGTGCTCACGAGTCAATCGTTCCCTGGGCTACCAAATAACCGAGGAAGTATATATCCGTTTATAAAAAATCTACTTATAATGACTTAAACGTGTTTTGTACCACTTGTAGAAGTGAATTTGCAATAGCCAGTGGCCGTTACAACATCAGAAGATATATGGAAACAGAAAAACACAAGAGGGCAATAAGTCTTACCCCAAGTAATTTAAGTATAAAATCATTTCTCAAAACACCCTTAATGGGGCCTTCTGAAAAAAACATTGCTATTGCAGAAGCTGTATTTTCATTCCACACCATCTGCCACAATCATAGCTTCAGAAGATTATTCAATCTCTTTTTCAGGATAAATTTGCTTGCGCAAGAACCAAATCAGAGGCAATAATAAAGAACGTCCTAATGCCATAAGTTTTAGAAAAAACAAAACAGCAATTACTTGAAGTTAATTTTATTTCAGTCTATACTGATGCATCGAATCATAAAGATACAAAAATGTTCCTCATTATTGTACGTTTTTTTAGTGAAAAAGAAGGGGTCAAGGTTACATTACTGGAGTTTTCTTCTTTATGCGGTGAGATTTATTCAAGGAGAAAATAAAAACATTATGGAAGTTGCTGAAACTTTGAATAACTTGAAAATGCAAATCAAGCAGAGGCTTGATTCAGACTACTTACCTCTTACTATTAAAAATGATTTGAGCGAATTAGAAAATAAAGGGCTTATCAATAAAATATGCTTTCTATCCCATGTGCGTAATTTCTATTCTACGTGCTATAATTATTTAGATATTTGGACTAGGGCTTTCATCCCGGGAGTCTCGATATCGAAAATTTCTGCTAGTTCTAACTGCTAACTCCAGTCTCGGAAATAACGAGACTTTCGAGACTTAAGCCAAATAATTTAATTCCTGTTACGTGGCAACACTGTAAAGTGAAACTTGGGATAATCTGTGAAGATTTTAGGTTTGCAACATAACTTAACGTTGTTCAAAATTCACACGGGTCTTGAATTCTTGATATTATTATAAATTATAAAATTATCATAAATTTATTTGTAAAAGTGCGAAATTAATAACTGCGATGTGTTCATTAGCAAATAAATTGAAAGGTATGTATCTAATTTAATTTTGTTTTTGTTGTTAACTTTGTGGCTTAACGGCGCAGAATTATTTTAATTTACATATTTCTAAATTCAATATAATTGTCGATGTGCTATTGTGGTGGTTTGGTTTGCCATGCCGTTGTTTTTGTATAGTGATGGGCCTTTTTCAATTTTTTCAGATAACAGCATGACTTATTGCGATGTAATTGCTAAAATGCATGATAAATCCTCGGTTTGGTGCTATTTTTTGCGAGCCAATGATAATGCTTCTGCTAAATGTAAATCATGCCATAAAATATTTAAGACTTTAGGAGGGAATACAAGTGGTCTTCATAAACATCTTAAAAGTATTCATAACATTATATTGTCAAGGGAAGATGTACGACCTGCCTCAACATCTGATTACATTGCTCGCATAACTACAACAGGCAAATCCAAAAGGGAAGATGAACCACCCGAAAAAAAATCAAAGATGACAGATTTCTTCCAAAGAGGTGACGGAATTGAAGTTAAAGTTTCAAGAATGGCTTCTCTGGACGGAATACCGTTTCGAACTTTTGTCGAATCTAAAGATTTACGCGATCTGTTCACAAAATCGCAATATGCGCTACCCTCGTCTGTGGCTACCATATCTAACAAGGCCGACTATCTAACAGGCCGACTACGTAAAATCTCAAATCTTAAACGAAATAAAGAAATTGAAAGCTACTGGAGTTAAATTTAGTTGTACTTTAGACGAGTGGACCTCAACCCAAAATAAGAGGTACCTGAATGTAAATATACATTCACCATTTTCTGATTGTGTTAAATACAAAAACTTAAGTCTTGTTAAGATATCTGGTACTATGCCTGGTGCTATTTGTGTAAATTTATTAAAAGAACGTTTGTGGGAGTTTGATGTTAATTTAGACACTGACGTTATTAGTCTAACAACAGATGGTTGTAGTGTAATGAAAAAAATGGGAAAGGCAGTCGTTGCTTATCACCAAAAATGTTTGGCCCATGGCATCCAATTAGCTATACTAGATGTATTATATCAAAAAAAAACAAGATGAAATACAAATTGACCTATCACAGAATATTAACGATGACGACGATGAAGATGAGGATGATGATGAAAAAGATGAAAATGGAAGTTTTGAAATAGTTGAGAGTAACAAGCCCCGAAAACATGAAGAAGTAGTTTATGAACATGTAATCAATAAAGTACGAAAAGTAGCAAAGTTGTTCAGGAAATCACCAACAAAACAAGCTGTACTGAAGAAATACGTAGAGGAAGAGTTCCGGAGAGAACTAAAATTAATAATTGATTGCAAGAAGAGATGGTCCAGTTTAGCTGAAATGCCTTTCAAACTTTAAACAACGATGAAATTACACTATCATTAAAAATATTGTACGAAAGATTAAATCAATCTACAACTGAAAAACCAACTGACAGTTATCCAGCAAATACCAGTGATTCAAGTGATATGACGGTTGCGGAGCTCACCACGAGTTTAACGACAAAAGAGCAGCTAGAATATGAGCATAATAATTTACTAAAACCTCCACAAGACATGAGACAGAATAAATCTTCCATGTCTATCAATGACTTGCAAAAAACGTTACACGTGGAAAAAACTCTCTTTGAAAATGGTGTCGACAGAGGGAAATACTTAAACTATTGCTATAACTATCTAATATCTATCCCCCCTACTAGTGTAGAAGCAGAGAGGGCTTTTTCTAACGCAGGTTACTTTTGTAATAAAATCAGATCCTCTCTGTCTGAAAGTACATTAAATGCTCTTTGTTTTTTACGTGCCCACTATAAAAATGGAAAAAATTCTCACAAATAATGGTTCATTTTACTTATATTTGAATTTGTAACAGTATGATTAATAAAGTACTTTATTGAAATATCTCGTATTGACTCTGCCTAAATGCCTAGCCTATGAGTATCAAACCTAATTTTGAAATAGTCTCGAAAGTCTCGTTTTTCCCGGGAATTTCGAGACCGGACCGAGTCTTGATTTTTTTTCCCGGGACACGCAAATATAACGAGACTGAAAGCCCTAATTTGGACAGAAAAGTTTAAAAATGTTAATATATTCAGTTGAGTACTTCTAAAATATGAAGTTATCTGGGATGAAGTTCAACAAAACTTGGAATATTTAATAAATAATATTCCCAATCATGGAATAAATGAAAATCAATTATTCGATGAGATTACTTTCATCAGGAAGTATGCAACTGAAGAAAAAATAAAGGCATGGCAAGATTTGATGGTGTCAACAGATATGAGATGGGTGGAAATTTTTAATCATTTTGCAAAATCTAATATTCCTTATCAGAATTCTAAAAAGATAGTTGAATACTCTCTCTGTTTGCCGGGTACTAATGCTTCATCAGAAAGAATTTTTGCAGTTGTAAACAGAATATGGGCTCAAGAAAAATCTCAATTGTCCATAGAGACAATTAAAGCAATGTTAATAGTTCGAGGAGCTTACTCAAGTTGTAGCGAATTTCAGAATGATATTTCAGAAAACAACGAAATTTTAAAGAAAATTCATAGTTCAGAAAAATACCGAGCTATCTAAATGAATTGTTAAAAGAAATTTAAATTAAAATTATTATATATGTGGTATATTATGTTATTCCGTTAGTTTACGTTTTGTTTTTTTAATTATTTTTTCTCCTGAACTATTATAAAAGCAATATACATAATTATATTAGTTAATCATATGTATTATATACTATATAGATTACAGATTACATATATGTAACTTCTTCATATATTGAAATAAAATGTTAATTTGCCTAAGAGCTTGTTTAATTCAGAAGTTATTTATCTGCTTTCTCGTCATTTGCACGGATGTTTGCTTTTTTTTTTGCTTCGAAAATTATGATATCATTTTTCTGTTCTTGTCATTCTGGTCTAGTCACTTTAGCCAAAACTGAAAAGCGAAAATTGACAGTTCTCTTTGACAGTTCTTTGCATATCATGGAGTCCACGTTCGATTATTATTAATCGGGGAAGTTTATTCTGTTTAACGCAGATAATGGCACCAAAAAAAGGGAGCAACGAATGAATTTAAAAGTTGGAATCGTTGGAGAATGTCAGTGTCAGTCAGTCAGTTGTCAGTGTCTCTAACGTTTAAAAGCTGTAAAAAAGAGCAAATGATGGAGGAAGCAAATAAGAATATTATAACGGGAAATTTTTCGATGTAACGGCGAGCTTGCAGAAATCACGCAGGCATTTGATATATACAGTGGCAGTCATAAAATAAGGGACAGTACCTTTATAAAATAAAAACCACTGTATTTTCTTTAGACTCGATACACACATTAACAATCCGATTACTACTTCATTTGTCATTGATTCTATTAATACAAAATGCAATCCCATCCAACTTCATTGGCGTTGCTTTATGGGATTCCTTAAAATTTATTTTCAATATAAAGTAAATAGTGTCAAAATTATATCGGATTAACCTGTCTCAAAGTTTTGTTATAAATTAATATCGGCAATATTTAAAAAGGTAAGAAAGTTTTTAGTGTAATTAGCAGATAATTTTCAGTAACAAATGTGGCACGATTTACCACAAAGCGTGCCTCAAACGTCAAGATAAAATCGTCATAATTGATGCTACGCGCGTGATTTGTTGTCTTTCAACGACGGAAAACGATAATTCAATTGTCAGTAGTATGAAAGAACTGATGAATGATTTACTAACCTAAAAAGAGAAAAGAATCGTCCTTTTGGAGGATAAAATATTGTGCTTAGCAAAATCGCCACCAATTGTTTACCCGCATGTCGCCAAATCATACGCTGAAATTGTCACGACGGAGAAAAAAGTACCTCCCATACTCGTCAAACCAAACGAACATACATCTCGAGGCAAAATCTTGAATAAATCAAAAATAAAGTCAAACTGGACGATTGTTTTTTTTTTTTTTTTGAAAATGACAAAGTAAAAAACTACATCGAGAGAGTGATGTCAGGAAAATCCATTCCTCAATCCACAAGAAGAGAAATTAAATTACTCTAAAGAAGCTGGAACTCTAGTTCTCAATAAAGAGATGAATCCCTCAAATGTGTTCACTTTTGTAAAGAGAAGTAATAACACTCTGAGCAAAGTTCTATCAAAAGGGGAGGCGGATAGTGAAAAAGCTCATCGAGAGGCTTATGATATCGCTTGTAACTTAAACCCATACTTCTATCTAAGCATCCTTCAATCTAAAGTGAGTCAAAGAGATTACTTAATTTCCGGAATGGCACTACAAGCAGCTGAGTTTGATCTAAACAATGAAGAAAGGACACTCTACCTAAAAGCTTTGGAAAAGCTTGAAAAAACTCAACAAGAATCTGATGAAGAAGAGGACGATGAACCCACTAAAACTAATAAGAGAAGGCTTTACCATGATATTTTGGATTGAGACGCAAACAATGTATTCAACTAAAAACATCTTGTTCTTGTAAATCTTGCGTTCTTTATATCGAAGAAATTATAAGAAAACATGTAAGAAATACGGAATTAGTTGTAAGATCAATCAGAGCTACTAAAAGAAGACAAGAACTATAGAGCTATCAATCTTACATCCAAATCGTAAGTTAATTCGATCCATATATCGTCGCTTATCCAGAATAGTGTCACAACTCAAAAACAATGGATTTTACAGGGGAGCCATTTAAAAGTTTTTAGTTTCATACAAGCCCATGTTATGATCTTGGATTCCAGCGGGTTTCCAGCGGTCGTTTTTAGAAGTATTAATATAGATTTTTGCTACATAAAAATATGCATATTTAGCTATACATTCTTAAAATAAACTCAAAATTGGAAATTTTTGAGTTGTGCCACTATTCTTGATAGGCGACGATATACATTTTTTGATTTAATCTAAATATTTCTTTTGAATTAATTGTTTTTTAAAGGACAATGAAATTAGAAATGAAGAATCAGATGAAAATTCATTGATCTCCCGACAAGAAAAAACTATTTCTAATATGTAGTGATGAAGGGCAAAATGGCATATTTGGAAAACGAGCATACAACAACGATAGTGAATATAAGAAACAAATTAAAAAAGGCGAAAAAGACTTTGCGAAAAATATTTTAGAACAACCTGGATCATTAGGACCAGCTTCAGGGGCGGATCCAGGATTTTGATAAGGGGGGGGTCCAAAATTTTTTTAAGGGGGGGGGAGGGGGGGGTAGACATTTTTTCCTTGAGATATATGCATAATTACCACGTATATACAGGTCACCATAACGGCTGGACTACCGTGTTATAGAAAAGCCATTGGTGCTGTCCAGTCGTTATGGCAGTGCATATAGTTTGTTCGCAAATTCAAACTGCGCGCCAGCCTAGTCGCGATGACAGCGCCGTGCGATTTTTCTTTAAGTTTTTCCGTTGATATTTGCGCCATCTATGAGCGTGTTTGAGCGTATTTTAATTATTGAAGTGAAACTTCCTTGCTCTCGTTCTGGGGATTGTGAATTGATTCGCTCAGGTACGAGTGAATTCAGAAAACTGAAACGAAGACAAAGACAGTTGTACGAAACGGAAGTTGCCTTCTCACGCTGATGATGCTTTGAAAGACTTCAAGGAAAAGCGTGAAAACGTGGTTTCATGCTTCCACATTGTTTATCAAAAAGTTTCTGAAATTTGTTCGGAGTACGAGATTGAAATGAAAATGCCTCGTCGATGCAGTCGACAAAAAAATCGTTGCAACGTTGAAGCGAAAACAGTTGAAGAGTATTACAAAATCGCATTTTACATCCCATTTCTCGACACATACATTTCTCATCTTCAGAGTCGGTTCGAAAAACACAAAACAGTTTTTCAAAGTTTTGGACAGCTATTCCTCAAACAAGAATTCGACGAGAAGAAATGTGCAAGCCTCTACCAATTTTACGAAGAAATACTGGATTGTTCCGAGAGTAATTTCATTTCAGAAGTCAAAATGTGGAGACAACGGATCTGCAATCAAAACATCGAAAATGCACTTGATGCATTAGCAGTGAGTATCTCCCAAATTCAGATCATTTTTGGCTAAAAAATAATGCCAGGTTTCTCATATATTGTACCAAAAAATTTGATTGATTATAATACTAATAGATTATCATTTATTTTCTATTTAATTTCAAAACAAAATTTTTTAATTTAAAAGAATCAGAGAAAAATCACTAATAGACGACTTATTGACAATTAATTGAGTAAGAGATTTTTTGGTGCAATTTGGAACAAAGTAAAATAAATAATATCCATTGAAAATCTAAATAGAAGGAATTTTTGCAGACCATAAATGGCAGAACTTTCAAAAACGTCAACAAAATCCTACGAGTTTTGGCGGTGATACCCGTGACCACAGCAACTCCAGAACGATCATTTTCGACTTTGAGGAGAATGAAAGATTATCTGAGAAACACGATGGGTCAAGAGCGTCTCAATGGTCTTGCATCTTTGAACATTCATCATCGCATAACTTTGACTGAAGACGAAATTCTCAGAAAGTTCTTTGAAAAGCCTCGAAAATTTAAGAGTGACTAGAACCGTTTGTGGATTATATATTTTTTTCTTGATCGGTCATATTGATTATCTTCGTAATTATCTTCTTCGTAATTATCTTCTATTGCATTTATTATTCGAAAATAAATTAAAATTTGTGTAAAACATTCAATAAATTACGAATTTTTATTAATAACTTTGTGTTTCAACTTCACCAACATGCCCAATAAAAGCATAAAATTTGAAAGTATATGATCCCATGGGGGGGGGTCCGGACCCGAAAACCCCCCCCCGTGGATCCGCCACTGACCAGCTTTATTAGCTGAATATAAACGGAATGGGGAGTTGTCTGAATCGTCCAGCATTAATTTGTGCGATCTGATAGTTTCCGACTTAATTACTAATTGCGAAAGGTACTTACAATCATTATCTTTAAGTTAGTTTTTTGAAATTGTAAATTATTAAAAAATTGTTTTGTTTCAGTAAATTAACAAATAACGACATTTCTGATCTCACCGACGAGATTTTAACTCTGTTCCCTAATGAACGACGGGATACTTATTACATCCCTCCCATAAAAAAGGAAGACAGTGAAGTTCATGAGCATATTAAACGACGAGGGAGGCTTGGGGACAAATTTTCAAATAAATTGCAGAAATTT
The DNA here is from genome assembly GCA_949987705.1 of Thereva unica. Taxonomy (NCBI): domain Eukaryota; kingdom Metazoa; phylum Arthropoda; class Insecta; order Diptera; family Therevidae; genus Thereva; species Thereva unica. Next base: position 36,174,203 of record OX465285.1, read on the forward strand.
CGCGGAATGTGTGGATATTCTGCAAAAAAGGAGAACTTATATACCAGAATACATACATACATTTTAAGAAGAAACGGAGAAAATTAAGGACAGTTTATCTTGGCTGCAACACAACAAAAATTTCCCTGAGCTACTGGCCCATTGGAGGGAAACGGATTAAAGTCATCGAACAGGACAATTTCAGAATATTTTCGCCAATACCCAATTCTCTTAGTTAGAGTTAGATTTTTTAATATTGTTCGAAAACGCGAAAAATAACTTATTTTCAGTATGGGATGAGTTTTTTTTTTGGCAAATTAAAAAATTTAAGGAAGAAATCTAAAGCAAGAAGTCTCAACGAGAGCTATATGAAAAAAATTGAAACACCTGATCCTAATAATATTGATCACTTTTTGAAAGCAAAACTTTGGAAAAATATTAAGATAGTTATCCCGTTAACAGTATATTTTGATGAATTAGAAATTAATAATCCTCTAGGATCACATACCGGCGTAAATAAACTTGGCTTAATATACTTCAAAATCACGTGTTTGCCGCCGGAATTTGCTTCTATGTTAGAAAATATTTTTTTAACTTCAATTCATAAATCAATCGATCGGAAAGACTCGACAGGTTGCGTAATAAAAGAAACATTTAGTATAGTAGTAAATGAATTAATAATCTTGCAAGAGAAGGGAATAGTAATCAACATTGGAAATGTTGAAAAGTGCGTCTTTTTTAAATTAGCTTTATTGAGTGGAGATAATTTGGGTCTCAATTTTTTATTTGGACTACACGAATCATTTAACTCTAATCATTATTGTAGGTTTTGTAGAGAGCACAAAAATAGAATGCAACACCAACTAAAAGAAAAACCTTTTATGCTTAGAGACGTAACCAATTACGACAAAGATTTATTACAATTACAACATGGTATCAAACAAGAATGTTTTTTTCATAAAATTCCGAATTTTCATTTAACGACAAACTTTTATAGTGACATTATGCATGATTTATTTGAAGGGATTTGGCGATATGAATTACCATTGGTTTTAAAAAGTATTATTAGTGATAATAACATTCCATTATTGACACTTGCAGTTTTTAACGAAAGAGTGAAATATTTCAATTTCGGTACATGTAACTCAAATAACACTTTTCCTAAACTTACAGAAGGAAATTTAACGAATGGACATTATATTGGCACATGCTCAGAAATGCGTGTCTTAATCAACATGTTAAGTTTAATAATTGGTGATCTCATTCCATAAAACAATAAATTTTGGAAGCTTTATCTACTGTTAAGAAATATAACATGTATTTTGATGGGAACTTTTTTGACGGGGATTCTCTAAAAAATTTAGAAAATTTAATCACTCAATACCATCGTTTGTATCAACAACTTTTTAATTAACATCTATTACCAAAATTTCATCTCTTAATTCATTATCCGGCAATAATTAGAACAATGGCAATATGTGGCCTGTTTCATGTATCCGATATGAAGCTAAACATAAAGACTTTAAATCATATGTAGGAGTGTGTAGATCTAGGGTCAACATATCCCATAGTTTAGCCTTAAAAAACCAATTGATGCTTTGCGAAAGATTCGTTTCCAAAAGAGGGTTTATGAAAAGAATATTTAAAGGACCTTCAAATAGTATAAAGTTAAAAGATATTCCCGACTATAATTCTATCAAAGATTTTGATTATTCGAAACTTATTGATAACTTCCAGAGTACCAATTGGATAGAAATAAACGGTACGAATATTATATTAATGCCGCATTAAATACGAAGCGAACATGAGTCTGATAATTTTGTTAAGATCAAATACATTTTTTTCAATCGTGATGAAAAAGTTATTTTCCTCTGTGAAAAATTACATATTATTAAGTATGAAGAACATCATCAGGCCTATAATGTTAAAATTACAGATAAATTATGTTTTATAGAACAACAATTTTTAAAAGTCAAAGCCCCTAGAGACTTACATAACGTAAAAAAACTTATGTATATAATACGCCTGTTGATAAATACGCCTGTTGATAAATAAATAAAATATGTTATAATTAAATTATTTCGTTTTACTATTTGTATTCATAAAAAAATTATTCACTTAAACCTTTCCAAAGCATTTTAATTTGCATGAAACTTTTCCAAGTTGGCCCACAATAAAAAATTTCTGATTTCTGGAAAATTATGAATTGAATAACTGCCAAATAAATATAATAATAATAATAGTAATATTGTTAGCAATATAAGTAATAAAAAACTATTTTACAGGTCTCTCAAAATTCTCAACAACCCATAAGAGAGTTAAAGGACATTGCAGTACCTAATAAGGCACGGACGCAGGGAAGACCAAATGGCTCCAAACTTAAAACTGTAATTGGTCTCAGTCGTCAAGGCAGTTATCATAGCGCACCAACAACTGCTATGAAATTTGTCCAGAAAAGCAAAGAAATGCAGGCGGAAATCTTAGTGGCCACTTTCTTGCCACCATCCCTTCTCAGGGAGATTTTAGAAAAAACTCGACGAGTTAATAAACTCGATTTTGCCTTGCTGACGATTGAAGATAAGGACGACATCCTAGGTAATAATGACCTGGATAATAAGGAAATCCTGGCTCTTCTGTACTTTCTGCAGTGCACCACAGAAAAATGCATAAACGGCCCTTGGATATGCAGAGTCTGTCAAGCACAAGTCACATCTGGTATACGATGTGACTCGTGTCTCAAATGGCTGCATAAGAAATGTGCAAAGATTAGGGGCCATTCGATGGAGAATAAAAATTGGTTTTGCAAACACTGCACACATTAAAATGACATGTTTTAACAACAAAAATCATATATAAGAATGTTTTTTTTTTTTTAGAAAAGATTTTATTTTCAGTTTGTCATAATACATACATTTTATGAATAAATAAATGATATAACAGAAAACATCACTTTTTGAAATGCATTGGTAAATGTTTATTCCCTGAAATACTCTTTCCTTAAAAGATCAACAATATAATTTCATCGCAAAATCCGCAAATTTAAAAATAAAATTACCATGGCCAAAAAAAATGCAAAATGTGATTGTATCAATAACAGACAAATATTGCGCTATCACATTCCGAGAAATTTATTTGGACAATGTTGCTCCAATTGCTGCACAAACTGTTGCATAATATTTGTCTAATATTCGCACCATCACATTTTGACGCAAACATCTGTTTGAAATTGACAAAACATACCTTTAAATTTAAATCACTCGTTGTTACATCACTCACACATCACATATTTAAATCACCGTGTACCCCGTTTATGACTAGGTTGAAAAGTTGAGTCGATGTTGAGTTGAAATTTCAACCACCGTATATGATGTCGAGTTGATTTCACTTTGAGTTGAAATAGAGTCGAGCTGATATCAAAACACAACCTCAACTTTCATTATCTCGAAGCAAATTTCGATACAAAGTATGATATTCACCAAAACTATTTCTCTTTTTATTAATTTCATGTGCCCAGTAACGTCTAGTTAACCTTTTTTTCTTGAGCCGTTGTAATATCACATATCCACAGAAAATTTGCATCAAATCTTCTTCAAAATCTTCATCTGACTCGTTACTTTTTAAATCCATAGCACACGACTCAACGCTTTGTCTTCAAAAATGATACTGGTGTGTCGTAGCATTGCGTGTTGGAAATGTGCACGGTCCGCGTCGGGTGTCGACACGTTGCGTTGGATCGCGTTTTACAAGTATGTTTCCGCCTTTATTCGATCAAAAGTATAAATTCCTGCCCTATTATATTTTGTTCTTCTCCCATTTCCAAATTCCTGACAAAAATTATCACACGGGAAATTCAAATTGCAACGTTGCACATTTTCCCTGCACGGGAACGGCGAATTGGCCGTTGCAATAATTTCATATAAAAAAATCCACGGTGATATATGGTCTTAGCATACTCGGGTGTTAGGTTTCAGCTGGGATCTTGTCTGTTTTCTACATAGACCCGAATGGAAGAAAATCTGTTTTTGCCAAGATCGGCAGTTCCTTGAGGCGTGGGAAAAGTTTTCCCTTTTTTCCGAACCACGACCGGGCCCGTTGGCGTGAAAATTAATGATCTGTTCTTTGAGTCTGGTTTTAACGATTGACCGCGGCGGGCGCAACCCCAATTTTTAAAAGTGTGCTGTTTTAACTATTGACCGCGGCGGGCGTTGTCATTATTAGGAATTTAAAAAAAAAGTTTTAACTTAACTTTGGTCCGTGGCAGGCGAGTTGCGAGTTATGTTGTAAAATAAGTCATATTAATAGACGAGTGGCGAGTTATGTTGTAAAGTAAATAATAACAATAACCGAGTGGCGAGTTATGATTTAACACAACATTGCAAACCAGAAAGAAACAATTTTTAATATTTCTCTTTTTAGTTTTCTTTATAATAAAATTCATCCCGCTAACTAATCCCGACATCTACAGTTATCAAGAGATCGACAGTCAACCCGACGCACAGTGGGGCCAAATCGAAAAAACTCGGACAAAAGTCCAAAAAATGAAAGTATCTGATGGGGATTTCTGTTCTTAGAATTGACTAAAGCAGTCCCTAGTGGATTTAAATTCATTCATAATAGGACCGCAACTCTACTACAGCCGCGTAGACGACTGTTGAAAGATACCGTTCGTGGGAACAGTCAGTTGTACATTTAAAACTGAGAAAGGCAGGCGCGTGATTAAATACACCGCAATCTTTTAGTATACAATATATTTCACTGAAATAAAATGGAATCAACTGCTACAAGTAAGTAAAATATTATAACCATTTATTGAATTATGTTGTCTTAAGGGAAAATTTTTGTGAAATCATTAGTTTATGTGATTTTCAAATCAAAAAATTAAAAAAAAAAGGGCTTTCGAAGTAAAAAAGTAAAATGTTCCATCTTGTTCCGCCTTCAAATCTATTACAGGTTGTAGATTAATTTATTACCAATGAAATATCGAAAATTCAGCTGCACATTTTTTCACGAATAGTTTTAATTGAATTTTTCGTGGAAATGTATGCGTCGCTGTGGTATACTAGACTGCATAAAAGCCCTTAAAAACAAACATGTCCCTCTCTCTTTCTTTCTTTTCCTCTCTTCACACTTCCCTCTTCCTGTTTTTCTATCACATTTCACTCTCTCTTAACATTGTCTTTTAGATTTCGATGAGCTAAATAGAAACGGGTTAACTAGAAAAGAAATATTTGAAAAATTAAAAAATAATTTGAATGCACCCGCTGCAGATATACATATATTACAATTCCGAGAAAGTCATGTTAGAGAAAATGCATCCCGTACGATTCACTGTCACAGATAAATATAAAGGAGTTTAAGGACATTGCTCACTAAAATGAGAATTAGGTACAATGAATGTCATCGTATAGAAAGAAGATTTTATGAGACCAATGATGAATGGTGGAAGGTATTTATAAAAAAAAATAATTATATGCATCTTATATAATATACCATCCTTACCCCAAAACAAAAAAAATATATAGATAATATTTTTCATAATAGCAGAAATTTTATAAATTGAAGATCATAAATGTAACACTTTTATATGTTTTTGTTCCACTATATGACGAAAAAGAAAAAATTCTTGAGCAAACAAATCCTGCTGCAACAGAAAAGTCTGCTGCACTCGGCAGGCCACGTTCTGCATTCAGTAACATCTCGGATAGGAATAAGCGGAGAAGAGTACAGTACGAGAGAGTACTTCAACGGAAGAGCTTGTTTATGCAGCGCAGATGAATTTACGAGAAGAAGGAAAAACTGATGTTGCGCATGTTGTAAAGAACACGGCACTTGGCTCTCCTACTAAGGGAATAAAATATAGAAAATCAATGAAGTTACTGGAAGTTGAGCAGAAAAATTTTACACTTGACGAAGCTGTATCTATATATATATAGAACAAAACTTTTCCCGAAATAAGTATCAGCAGCTTCGTAATGCATGCTTAGAAAAATCATCGAAACTGTTTCCATCAGTTAAAAAATTGAACAAAGCCCGAAAAGAATGCTATCCGATCGAGAAAATTATGGTAAGTAAGGATAGTGAAGAAATAAATATACAGGCCTTGCTTCATCACACGGTCGAGCGTATCCTCTAAAGTCAAAATGATGTCATTGGCCGTTTATTTGAGGAACAATTAAAAAGTTTGACTTTGTTCGGCAACGGTAGTTCTGGCCATAGTATTTATAAGCAAGAGTTGGACTTTGATAAATCAGATCAAAGTCTTTTTTTTACTGCTTTCGTGCCATTGCAACTGGTTTACAAAAACCCTTCAATAGATGAGACGATCATTGTCTGGCAAAATCGAAGATCATCTTCTCCGAGATTCTGTAGACCTATTAAAATGCAATTTGCCCAGGAAAGCGATCAATTAATAAAAGATACGACGACTTATGTACAGAAGCAATTAGACGAACTTCAGCCTTATAAGTCTTCATATCACACGAAAACAGTTCTTGTCAATTTTAAATTATGTTTAACCATGATTGATCAAAAAGTATGGAATTCACTGATGGAATGTACATCTGCTCAACACTGCTTTATTTGTCTGGATTTGATTTCTAATTTTAATAAATTGGATCATATTTCACAACAGCCAATTAAAGAAGATGCATTAGGATTTGGGTTATCAACTCTCCATGCCTGGATTCGATGCTTCGAATGCTTATTGCATATATCTTATAAATTAGATATTAAACGCTGGCAAGTTCGCAAAAAAAATCAAGAAGATAAATGTTGGAAACGCTATTGAGCTACCAACTTAAGCAAATTAACACTTGGTAGATAGACGTCACTTTGACAACCTTCACTTCCTTCTTGTAGTTTTGAAAGTGTGACAAGCAAATAAAAGTTGGAGTTATAAAATCTACAATCATCTTTTATTTTAAATCACTTTCATCAGGTTATGGGCCCAGCTCAATAAAATAGAAGGAAGCCGGAATTTTATAAATAATAAAATTTGTGAGAAGTAACACAGAAGTTCTAAATAAAATAAAATGAGCTCGTCACTCAGCACAGTGGGCCGTATTCCATTATTTAATGGGGAGAACTTCATCACGTGGAAGACGCAGATTGAAGCTATATTGCATAGGGGAAGATTTTTACCCTACGTCAAAGGTGAGATTTCAAAACCCCAAGCGGCTGGACCAGAGCAATCTTCTTGGATCGAGAAGGATTTGGATGCACGTGCGGAAATTATATTAGCACTTGAACCGAGCATCGTGCAGTTAGTGAGAAATTTAGAAACTTCTAAGGATGTGTGCCCCAACCAAACTATAGAAGAATACGTACGAGAATTTAATGCGATAGTAAATCGTTTACGAGAGTTGGGAACAAACATGGACGATGACCATTTCGTGGAATTGTTGTTGGATAGATTGTCAGAGACATATAAAGACATCCAAGTAGCCTTAGACGCGCAAAGCGCATATCCAGAATTAAAGACGGTGTGCAGCAGATTACTGGAAGCTGGTGATAGGAAACGGGAAAACAATAATGCTTTCAATACTAAGCTAATGGAAGTGAAAAAATATTCACAAAAACAATATGGCCCAAAAACTAATTATTTTCCTTTTAATTGTAGGTCTTGTGGCAAAAGGGGACATATGGCAAAAAAATTGTCGGCAAAGTGCAAAAAGAATAACGGGGAATGGCTGTGATACTGTCAAACCGACTGAACAAGATCAAGGTTTTATAGTTATGGAGCAAAGTATGCGATCCTGCAGTGGAGAGTTAAACGAAAACAAAAGTGAAACATGGTGTCTGGATAGTGGGGCAACTTCCCATATGTGTTTAGATAAATCAGCATTCAAAAATTTAAGAAGCTGCAAAAATAAATTTGTGAGGTTAGCAAATAACAATCTAGAAAGGATTGTTGGAATCGGAACAGTTGTATTGAATGTAATAGTGGAAAACACTTGTAAAAAAGTTCATCTTTACAACACGCTGTACGTGCCGGGTTTAAAGGAAAATCTAATTTCAATTAGTAAAGCAACGGATAATGGATGTAGAATAGAATTCATAAAAAATGAAGCAAGGTTGCATGGCAAAAACCAACAATTATTAGTTTTGGCCGAAAAGCGGAATGGACTATACATAGTGGAAATGTCAAATAGTGATAAAAGTTACTTTGCACAAAAGCCAGAGGAGTCATTGGAACTGTGGCATAAAAGAATGGGTCACTTAAACAACAATTCGCTTAAACAATTACAAGCGAAGAACATGGTTAATGGCTTACCAACAAAATTCAAAACAGGTAATTTCAATTGTGTTACATGTATAAGGGGTAAACAAGTAGTGAAAACATTCAGTACTAGTGAAGAAAAAAGAACAATCGAAAGATTAGAAGTTGTGCATACTGACATATGTGGCCCGATGCGAAGTGAATCAATTGGGAAGTCATTGTATTTCATCACCTTCATTGACGACTATTCAAGAGAAACATTTATATATTTTATGAAAAGAAAAGGTGAAGCTTTGGAAAAATTTAAGGAATTTAAAGCATATGCAGAAAATCAAAGTGGAAATAAAGTAAAGAAATTAAGAAGCGATAATGGTGCGGAATATTGTAGTGTCAAATTTGAAGAGTTTTTATCAGAAAATGGTATCGGACATGAATTAACAGCTCCACATACGCCTCAGCAAAATGGAGTTGCGGAGAGGAGAGATAGAACCTTTACTTTTGAAGTTATTAACAATTTTAATAGTGAAATTGGCTCTATTTCGTTCTTTTTTAGTACTTTTTCACCTGAGTTTTGTCGAAAAGTACCAAATAAGCACCAAAGGAAGACCAACTTTTGCGTTAAAATTGCTAATAACTTTAACCTTTACTTTTGAAAAGGTCGTAGCATAATAGTTGTTAGACATTATTCATAGGAAATTGTCCAAGCTTTCCTATTTTGTAAAACAAAATATTGGTTTATTACGTATTCTTTGGAGAAAAAGGTGGTTGAAGTGGAAATTTTAGTGAAAAAAAAACAAAATTTTGTCTTTGATGACTCATAACTCTGGATGTTGGTGGGTTGACCCCTTGACTTTTACAGATTTAGATAGGTGGGAGTATTCTGCGTAGATTGATGTCTTATTCATTAAAATATCTAAAAAGGTAACAAAAATACAGGGTAATATGTAAACCTCTACCAAAAAAACTTCAAAACGCCATATCTCGAAAACGAAAAGAGGTACCCCCCCACTTTTACTTTTTTTTTGCGATAATTTTTTATGTAGGTACTATTTGCCATTTTCCTTTGTACCATGAGTAACGGAGCACCCTGTATATTTAAACGATTTTTGGAAATGAGCGACCCATTTATTTCAAATTGTCGACCGATTCCAAAGAAACCATTAAGATCTTTGTCTAAGGAAGTACGACAGCTGCTTAAACCTCCTTCTACACCTGTATATGAAAATATCGCTGAGAAATTGCGAATGAACGACACTAGTACGAGTGAATCAGATGTATCAAACGCTGTATCTGATTATGAAGAAAATTTTTTATACTCAATTGCGAATCGTGCAGCATGTAAATATATTTATTTTGATGGTTGTAAATATATTTATTTTGATGATTTGTTTACTGAATAATTTTTATATAATGTGTTAACTAAAAACCTGTTAACTATTTCAATAAAATACTTTGGGGGCCTCGGTAGCCTAGGGAGTAAGGCGCTTGGCTACTATCCCAGAGGTCCCGGGTTCGAATCCCGGCCAGCCCCACGGTCCTTCGCCTTTTCCACTTTCCCACCCACGTAACTTTCCTTCTTTCTTCTTCCCTCTTTACATTCCTGATCCCTTCTGTCATAGCCTTCCTTAGCCCTTCCCCGCTCCACCAAAAAAGCGCATGTCATCGGTTGGCTGATGAGATCCAACTCGTTTCAGGAGGCATAACACTCCAGCGAGTTGTTTCTCGATGCCCCGATGTCAAAGTCGCGGCAGTAATCTGGCGAATCTAGTTTGGTTGCTTTGGATATCTCCAAGGCTTTTGATAGAGTATGGCACTCAGCCTTGTTAGCTAAACTCCAAGCTATTGGAATTGACTCACTTCTGTATAAGTGGGTTGAGAGTTTCCTTTCCAGCCGTTCAATTAAGGTATTATTGGATGGCGTCAAATCTGAATCTCACCCCATCTCTGCGGGGGTCCCACAGGGGTCAATTTTATCACCGGCCCTTTTTCTCATCTTTATAAATGACCTACTTTCAATCCCCTCCAACCCACTTCTCAGCTTCGCTGACGACGGTACTCTACGTTGCTCGTACAGCTTCGATGCAAGACAGACACATGCCAGATCCTGTCTTGATGATCGTGAACTAATGTTCAACTCTATTAAAAAAGACATCAAACTAATTCTAGATTGGGGAGAGAAGAATCGTGTCAAATTCAACCCCTCTAAAACCAAGTACTGTCTTATCTCAAAAAAGAAGTTCAACACCTCACCATCCTTGACAGTGGATGACGTTGAACTAAAGGCCGACCCATCCCTACACATCTTAGGCGTGACATTAGCCAAAGACCTTCGTTGGAATGATCACATATTCCAAATCGCCAAACAAGCATCCCAGTGCTTGGGATTTCTTAAGAGGTGCAAGTTCCTCCTCCAGCCATCGGCCCGTGCCGTTATTTATAAATCCTACATACGGCCTCTTCTCGAATATAACTCCCTCGTTTGGGGCGGCACTCCAATAACCAGATTGGCATGGTTAGATAAGGTCCTAAAAAAGGCCCTTAAATTAATTGATGACGACACCGCTGGCTCCACCATCGACCCCCTCAGCCACCGTAGGAATGTAGCAGCATTGACTAAATTTTATCGCTACTATCATAATGACTGTTCCTCCGAGTTAAACGCTCTCCTGCCCCCACGGCAATCTTATAACCGCAACACCAGATTAGCCCACTCGTCTCATTCCCTTCACCTGCAACTCCCCCTTTCACGCACACAACAAGATATGAATTCGTTTGTTAATAGAACAACTCGACTGTGGAATAGTCTCTCGCAGTCAGTATTTCCGAGCTCCTACAACATCCAAGAGTTCAAACGCAGGGTTCATCACCACCTTCTTCAATACCCCCCCGTTCCTTTTAACCCTTAACCTATACCCCCCTCCCCTCCCCCTACTAAGCTTACTGCTAGACATTGCACCATGACGTGACAAATGACATGACGGACTGGTAGTACAAAGGGTGACTCCTGAGCTTAGCACTGTTACATAAAAAAAAAAAAAAATAATGGTTGGAAGTAGGTGGACTAAAAAAATATCGCGGGTAGGTTGTGACAGCTCCTTTCTTCCCCGGCTAGAGCTGCTGTTCGACATTGCACTCTATATGAAGAAAATAGATTGTCGACACAGTATAAAGGGCGTTTCCTGTGACTCTAGTCTTTCACATAAAAAAAAAACTGTTTTTTGCTTTCAATAACAAATGAATTTCGCAGTCTTACCAATAAAACTAAAAACGGCCATATACCAATCTTGGGCAGAATCTACATACATTTGAAAAACCTTGTCCGCCATATTCGATCCGCCATCTTGAATTTTGCAATTCTGAGTTCAGATTCGTAATCAGCGACCTCGAAAACCCCCGAGTCATCAATTTGAAGACGATTATTTACCTTTTCGGAATTTCGTCCGGGTTTTTTCGATTTGACCCCACTGTGCAGCGGATAACTATGGAGGACAGCAAAAAAACAAGTAAGAATGAAACAAAAGAGAATTAGGATCTTCAATCAGCATTTATTTTGCAGATACCTAATGACAATGTACTTGTTCGCTGTCAGCCATCTAGACGTCCACTCTATACCTCATAAATACCTTATTCGAGGTCACACGCAGAACGAGGGTGACGCAGTGCATAGCATCATTGAAAGATGTGTAAAAAGAACCCAGAAATCAGGACCTGTTTATATATCCCTGATCAATATGTTACAATTATTTGAAATGCGAAAAAAAGGGAGAATATTTGAAAAAGGATGTTTTTGGTTTTTCGAATTTTTATCGATGTTTTTCTATTGTGACACTATCATTTTTTACACCATCTTAAAGTAGAGGATTCAACGAAAGAAAACCCGTCTTCAAAATTTTCAAAATCAAAAATTCGTTCGTCAACTTTTTTGATTGAAAATGGGGCCTTTTTTTAAAATTAAGGTCATAAAAACAAAACTACACAACCAATCGCTTTGAAAAAAATTGGGCCTTTTCGAAACATGAAAATCTACATTTTCCTCAAATTTCATTAAAATTGGATCATTTTTGTGAAAGATAAAAATGATAAACGAAAAACTCGGTTTTTGACGTTTTTCTCCATTTTTTGAGGTTATGTCGAAAAATGGTTTGAACAAAAGCTCTAGATCTTTTAATTATCTACAACGTTTACATTTAACGTTTTTCGATAGGAGGTCTACTTTTCTCAGAAATCGCAAAAAAACACGTTTAACCCCCTAAAACTCACATTTTGGCTCCCCCGCCCCCTTTCCGGTCATCTGCTACGGTGCTCTCGATTTTTCCTTGTTTAAGTAGCATTTATCCTAAATTTTCCCACCTTCCATATACTGCTAAGAATTTTTTTTTTCTCAAAAATTATCTGCACTGGTCTAAATGTATTTTTGTACATCTAACTCTTCTTGGAGTAGTTATAATTGTTATTTTTAAACTAATAGTTTTTCTTTTTCTATTGCATTTTGCTTGTTCAGAAATGTAAAAAGTTTTGTGTAAAATTATTTCTGCTCTGCTCTAATTAGCACCACAACTCGTTTTTAATACAACAATAAATGAATTCGACGCCAGATCTGGCGTCGAGAATATTAACGACACTTTTAAAACATTTAACGCGTCGTTTTCAGTCGACGTCGAATTGCGTGAACTGGCCCCTGGGTAACATCACAATTAATATTAACAGTGGTTCTGTGAGAGTATTGTGCCGGATTTAAACTAATTTAATTGCATTAGTGGCAAAATAAATAGACAACTAAACCTCAATTAAACGAAAACTATCATGGCTGCAAGGGAATATCGACAAGACAGCGCATTTTTTTTATGTTTTATAACAAGGAAGGAAGAGAAAAAAATACGTTAAGTTAAGTTTTTATATTTTTATATTTTTTTTGTGCATAAAATGTTTTTGCTTATGCTTATTTTATATTTGTTTGTTACATTCAAGAGAAATCTCATTTTGTAATATTGAATAAGTTGTTTGTTGATGCAAAAAGAGAAAAAAAAAAAGAAAAACAACAACAATGAAAACCAAATAATTCAGAAATTCATTTAAATTTTTTTTATATATTCAAAATAAGAAAACACGTTGGATTTAATATAGGAAAAAAAGAATAAATGAATCCAAATCAGTATTAATGAATTAACCCTAGAAGGAGCTCATTTCTTTTCACAATATCGTTGTATATAATATAATCCACATTTCTATGTATGTACAATTGAAAACGAAGCGAATTTGTGTTTAAGTTTAAGCAAAAGTAGGTCATAGCCTTTGTAAAGATCGATCTAATATATTCTTGTAGCATTTGATATGAACTTTTGAATTAGAAAAGAAAAAAAATATAAATAATAATAATACACGATCATAGTTACCAGAAAAAAAATATAAAAGAAAGTTTTTTTTTTCTTTGCAATATCTCTTCATTTTTTTTTTGTTGTTCTTCTCTCCTCTTAAAGCGATTTCTAGTTGATATGTAGGTAAGTAGCAGCCACAAGTTGGACATGGTGACCGGTGGGGAGGCTGTGTGCTTCGCGTAACGTAAGTACTTAAACATAAGTATGGTTTAAATTTTTTTTTTGTTTCAGCATCTTACCCCTGACCGCATCTGTTCGCATGGCTGCGACCCCGATAACCCTTCACACTCTCTCGATGGCCCCGAACTTGCCCCGATGGCCTGATCGCCCTATATACATACATATATATATATATATATATATATATATATATATATATATTTTTTTTTTTTTTTTTTTTTTTTTTTTTTTTTTTTGGTTGCTTCTTATGGGCACGAATTTTAGTTTATTTAAACTGTCACCCCTTGTCTCCCTACACGGCGAACCCTCCCCCCATCCGGCGAGCTAGTTAGAGCTAGTCGTGCCCACACCAAGTGTAGTGGAGGCAAACAAGTTTTTCTCGGCGATATCCCTTCCTTTGGACCTCGTCCAGCCACACTTTTGGTCATTAGTGACCCCTTCCCTTCATTTTTTTGTAAAATGTTTACGGCCCTTGAGGCAACGTATTTCGTCCTGTTTTTCTTCGAGCGCAAGCTCAATCAAACTCCCCGACAGTTACAGGAATTAATTCTTAACAAAATACCTATTTTGTGTAATTCGTTTAAATAATACAGATTTTCATAATATTTTTAAATTAGAATTTTTATACTTATATTAATAAAGTTTTCTTTGCATTCTTTTTGTTTTTACCACTCCTATTCTGACAGAAATGTAAAAGTTTTGATTATAATTTCAGAAGTACAATGACGCATTTGCATGATATCGTGATTAATTTGGGTATTATGATGCAGGTAGTCATTGATTTTTGAATTTGAATGGCTTAAGTTTTACAACAGTAACCTGCAAAGTCTATAAACTACTTTCACAGAAGAACTAAACCAAATTCAAGGACCATTTCAAAAGGTAAAGATTGGCCTCGATTCCCGAATCCTGCGGATCGGGAACTGCCGCCGTGATTGAGACTCCCTTCACGGTTGCTAGCGATGCTTCAATACGCCGGGAGTAGTGCCATATTAAACTGCGGAATTAAAACTCCGAAAATAAATCAGCTGGTTTTTTGACAAATGGGAAATGTCAAAGCAGACATTTGAAATTTGTGGAAAATAATTTTGATTTTGCGTGAAAGTTTTATTAAATTTAACTAATTCGTGCCCATTAGTTAATACTCAGTTCGGTCAACATGATGTTTCGGTGGCTATTATGTGTAATCAGTAATTATATTTAGTATATTCCTCATACACGGTAGAAGTTAAGGTGAAAAGATTATGTTCACTGCCAAGTCGGCGCGTGCTCCCATCCGACGATTTCTCGTTAGATGGGTGATTATTTAATTTTTCCTTCCCGTTTATTAATAAATAAAAACACAACTTGTACAAAGTTAATGACTATTTTATTTTAAACACTTAGGTCCTTATCGCTATAAGACTTATTCAAGACTGCACAAAACTAAACAAAACATATAAAAATCAAGCCCTTTCGGCGTTGTTAACAAGAAAAACTGCGCGCCTATATTGCGTACGCATACATGAATTTGCCTTCCATGGTGTTATAATTCTAAGAAGAATAAGTAGGTCATCAACAAATCTACGTTAAAGAAATACAATTTTGAGCCTAGAAAAAGAACGAATTTCCAGGAACAGAACAAAATTATTATGGACGTTAGTTCTAAGAAGGCATGTAAAAAAGGGAGAAAATAAGAAAGACGAAAATTAATAGAATAGAGGAAGGCGAATTCATGAGGAATTTAGTGTTACCACCTATGGTACACAACATACTCCCCCGGTTGAGAGTCTTGCGATCAAGTAAAAAATGATACCTAACTACTATTACAAGTTTTGTAACAAAGTAAAATTATTAAGATTAAAAAAAATACATTACATAGAATAGTTAATAAAAAAAGCTACTATATTAATTTGTGATTGTTTTAATCACTATCGAGAGGCAGAGGGGCGAGCTTCTTGACACTCCGTGTAACTTCACCAGTCGATGTCCTCAAACGCACGGTCCGAATGATGCCATCGCGACCTGGATATACTTCAATAACCCTGCCGATACGCCATTGAAGGGATGGTAGATTATCTTCTCGAATAATAACTAGAGAATTTTCCTTGATAGGGTGATTCCCTCGAGTCCATTTGCGCCTGATATTTAATTCATTAACATATTCTTTATGCCAACGACTCCAAAAATCCTGCTTGACCTTTTGAATATGCTGCCATGTGGATAAACGGTTCGCCGGTATACCTGAAAGGTTTCGCTCCGGCAAGCTCGACATTGGATCACCAATCAAAAAATGAGATGGTGTTAAAGGGGAAAAATCATTTGGATCAGAGGATAAGGGAGTTAGGGGTCTGGAGTTTAGAATAGCTTCGATCTCAATGACTAAAGTATTGAACTGCTCAAACGTAAATAATTCTGGTCCAATTACGCGTCTAAGATGATGTTTGAAAGATTTAACGGCAGCCTCCCAGAGACCGCCGAAGTGAGGAGCTTGAGGTGGGCTGAAATGCCAAGCAATGTTCTTTGCAGCCAGATAATCATGAACCTTCTTGTTATGTTCTTCGGAAATCAGTAGATCCTCGAGCTCTTTAAGCTTATTATTAGCGCCAACAAAATTTGTTCCGTTGTCAGAATAAATTGACACACATATCCCACGACGAGAAATAAACCGTTTTAAAGCAGCTAAGAATCCTTCAGTAGTGAGATCACTCACAGTCTCCAAGTGAACAGCCTTCGTGACGAAACAAATGAATACGGCAACATAAATTTTTAACTTATTACGATTTCGAAAACGTTTCTCCTTGATTAAAAAAGGACCGCAATAGTCTACCCCAGAGTTTGCAAATGGTCTAGTCTGCGTAGTCCTTACTGTAGGTAAATTTCCCATAATATAATTTACAGGAGGTGGATCGGCTCGTGCACATCGTACACATTTTCTTAAGACCTTTCGTACCTGGTTTCGTCCATCAATAGGCCAATATTTTTGCCTTAATGAGCATAATGTGAGTTGAACTCCTCCATGTAGAGTTTTAAGATGCTCTTCATTAATTAATAGGTGAGTAATATGATGCGACTTTGGCAAAAGGACTTGGTGTTTTTTTTGATAAGAGTAGGGTGAAGAGTCTAGCCTACCACCCACTCTTATAAGTCCATCATCCCCTATAAAGGGATTCAGAGAGAGAAGTTTACTCTTTGGATGCAGAGGCCGTTTATTGTTCAAGGCTTTGTATTCTGCAGGAAATTCTTTACGTTGAGCTAATTGTAGAATACGATCCGAGGCGTAACGGAGTTCTTCAATTAACAAAGGACCTTTCTTTCTACGTGATTTTATCCAGCGTAAACAACGAGCTACGATACGTTGCAGCCTAGTATATGACGAATATTGTGTAAAAATATCTATATCCACGGTAGCAGCGACTAGACAGGTAGTTTTCTTTAAATCAGGAACATCGTTGGATTTCAATATTTGTTGCTCAGGCCAATATTCCTCTCCCCCGGATAGCCATCTAGGACCTTTGAACCAGAGAGACTTATTCCTGAACTCATTCGGCATCACTCCTCTAGATAACAGGTCAGCGGGATTATCGTAGGTACGGACATGTCGCCAAGATGAGCCATTGGTTTTTGATACAATAGCAGAGACTCGGTTCGCTACAAAAGTCTTTAGCAAATGTGGTGAGGTATTTAACCAATGTAAGGTTATCATTGAATCCGTCCAAAAAACTGTGCGATGAAAACTAATATTTATGGCCGATTTAACCGTAACGTATAATTCCGCAAGAAGAGCGGCGGCACACAATTCAAGACGAGGAATTGTCTGCAAAGTTTTAATAGGCGCGACTCTCGATTTAGCGCAATATAACTGTACTTGAGCTTGTCCTGAATTATCTATAGAATATATATAAAAGCAGGCACCATACGCCTTCTCGCTGGCATCACAGAATCCGTGTAATTCTATGTGACTATGGTGATTTATTAACACTTTTCTGGGAAATGAAATATCGTTTAAATGGATCAATTGGGCCGCAAATTCTTCCCATCTAGTATGTAGTTCTGTGGGCAATGATTCGTCCCAATTAACTTTTAATTTCCATAACTCTTGCATGATTATTTTAGATTTTACTACAATCGGATTAAGAAGTCCCAATGGATCAAAAATCTTTGCGATTTCTGAAAAAATCGTTCTCTTCGTCACTCGATTAGGCCCCATTTTTTTGACAGTATATATTATTGCATCCTGTTTTGAATTCCAATGAACTCCTAAGGTTTTAAGAGTAGTATTGCTATTATTTTGCAATTGCAAATTCACATTGCATTCAGGAATAGAATGTAGAATCTGAACCGTATTGGAGGCACATTGTCTTAAATTAAATCCTCCTGACTTGAGAAGTTCGGTGATTTCCTTTTGAAGGTGGACAACTTCATCGATAGTGTCTGCACCCGTAAGTAAGTCATCAACATATAGATCACGTTTTAAAATGGTGGCTGCTCGGTGGAAGCGTGATTGTTCATCGTCTGCCAGCTGATGAATAGTGCGTATGGCCAAAAATGACGCTGGTTTTAATCCAAATATGAGTCTATTGAACTGGTAGATGGAGATAGAATCGTCATTATCATGCCATAAAATTCTTAAATAAGGTTGATCGTCCTCGCGAACCTTTAGTTGTAAGTACATTTTCTCGATATCGCCTGTTAATACATGATTGTACAATCTGAAGCGTAGCAATAAACAGAAAATATCACTCTGAATGGTAGGCCCTGCTAATAAAGCATCATTGAGAGAAACTCCTGTAGAAGATGCGGCTGACGCATCGAAGACTACTCTGATTTTGGTTGTCAAACTTGATTCCTTAATTACCGCTTGATGGGGCAAATAAAAACTGTTGTCTACTTGTTTGGTCACCTTTGACATATACCCGAGATCTACATATTCACTAAAAACATTCTTATATTGTACTTGAAGCTCAGGATTTTTCTTGAATCGTCTTTCTAATGCTTGCAGTCTTTTGAGTGACATTGTATAGGATTCACCTAGCTCCTCCTTTTTATCATTAAATGGTAAGGCAATCACATATCTGCCATCGTTATCACGTTTAGTATTTTCTTTAAAATGTTTTTCACATTGAGCCTCTTCTTGAGACAAATGTCGATCGGAGTTGCAATCTTCTAACTCCCAGAATCGGGAAATATCTTCCTGTAGTTTGATGAGATAACATCTTGCACGATTTTGTGTTTTCTGGTACAAAGGCAAATTTCCACCGATGATCCAACCCAACTGCGTCTTTTGGGCAACCAGATCAGGAGATGAAGAAAGCATAATTTGTCCTACACAAAGTGAAGATAGAGTCGTACCAGCTCCCAATAATAACTGCACAGGGGCAGGAACATGGAAGTCTGGGTCCGCCAATTTTAGATTATTTGGTAAATTCATCGTTTTTCTGTTTATTTGTTGGATTGGTGTAAAAGACGTTATTGCTGGAACAGTCAGAAAATCAAGCGTTCTTTTGTAATCATTATGCCTTGACTTAATTGATGTTGTCACAGAGAACTTCGACACTGTGTATGATTGATTTAATCCTCCGATATGATTCTGCTCCTGTGTGCGTGGTAGTTGGAGGAGAGCGGCCAATTCGTTGGTTATAAAGTTTCTTGATGAGCCTGTATCGACTATGGCACGACATAATATTGGAGTTTGGTCTCGGTGATGAATGTAAACTGTCGCAGTTGGAACGAGATCATCAAGAGGTGTATATAAATTAATTGCACTAATGGTTTCCGATTCTAATCCAGATGGCGTTTGTTCTTTGGAATAGTTGGAATGATTTGATGCTGTTGATTCGTCCATAGTTGGTTCGATTGGGTGTAAGAATGTATGGTGTTTGTTGTTGCAAACTCGACGGTTTCCAGCCTTACATTCGTTACTTACATGATTCGGTCCTAAACAGTTATGACATAAAGATGCACGTGTAATTATATGCTTCCTTTGATTTATAGGCATACCCCGAAACACCTTACATTTGTAAATGGAATGCGATGAGCGGCATACTGGACATGATGAACGTAATCCTCCGTGTTTGTAATTAGGCGTTGCGACGAACGCGTGCCCGTAGTTATGAGTTTTTGTTTTCTGGAAGGGTTAATTATTGTCCTTTTGTATCTTGGAATGGGTTTCTTTCATTTGAAAAGACTGATCCGTACAATTCCCACGCTTCTCCAGAAAATCTAATAAATGAGTGTATGAGGGCATTTTATTGTCGGCTAACGAAAGTTCCCAATGATATCTGGTGTTTTCACTGATTTTACTTAATACTAAATATATAATACAACAAGCCCATTGTTCTATTGGTTGCTCTAAGGATTTGAGAGAGCGTAGATGTTGTCGAAAAGTGGCCACAAGTTCGTCGAGCGCGACAGGAGCATCTCTTGTTAAACGGGGTAATTTTTCCAAAATGTCCCAGTGGCGTAAAATCGCTTTGCGAGAATTATTATATTTCGTCGTAAGAAGAGCCCATGCTTCGTGATAGTTCTCAGCTGTGCCTTCCATGGATTCAATGGCTCGTGCGGCCTTGCCCGATAGCGAAGATTGTAAATATTGGAATTTGTCGACGTCAGGAATTTTTGTATTATTTCCAATTCTAGCTTCAAATTTGTCCTTGAAAGCATGCCATTTCTCTAGACTGCCGTCAAATCTCGGTAACGTAATCTCAGGTAGTTTTATAGACGATGTTGAAATGTCCGTTGCTAGCGTTGGACCAAAGGAATTTTTTAACTTGTAACTGCCAGATAAATTAGACTCAGCTTGTTGAGATTTTCTAACAAGTTTCCTAGCTTTTCCTAGTATTAGATGGTATTCTTCTTCCATGTCGTCGTATTCCGAGCTATGAGCCACCTCAGATTCAGAATCTAATTCAATCAGTTCTTCGTGGATACTATTCATTTCTTTAAACCGATCAATTAACGCATCCACCTTCACTTGAATGATATCCTCGTCTGGATAATCTTCGTTTGTTGACAGATAATTTTTTAGTTTCGTTAAGCGTGTTTTAATATCTGCGCGTCGTCGTTTGAGAATTGAAATCGGATCTTTTGGTTTCGTAGCCATTGTGTTTTAATTAGATTATAATATTTGTCAGGGTAAGGAAAACACTGAAGGAACTAAGATAGGTAATAATGAATCGAGCTTACCTTTTGAAACCTTTGTGATGCGTAAACGTCCTTGAAGTGGAATCGCTACACTGGTGATGTGGATCCGCTGCCTTGTAGTGGAGGTAATCCTGTTTTGATGGTCTCTGTTGGTTTGTTGATTGATGTCAATTCACTGTGTTCACTTCACTTTTAATGTTTTTTATCGAATTTATTTACCGGAGATCCGGCTCGAAGGACCATATGTTCACTGCCAAGTCGGCGCGTGCTCCCATCCGACGATTTCTCGTTAGATGGGTGATTATTTAATTTTTCCTTCCCGTTTATTAATAAATAAAAACACAACTTGTACAAAGTTAATGACTATTTTATTTTAAACACTTAGGTCCTTATCGCTATAAGACTTATTCAAGACTGCACAAAACTAAACAAAACATATAAAAATCAAGCCCTTTCGGCGTTGTTAACAAGAAAAACTGCGCGCCTATATTGCGTACGCATACATGAATTTGCCTTCCATGGTGTTATAATTCTAAGAAGAATAAGTAGGTCATCAACAAATCTACGTTAAAGAAATACAATTTTGAGCCTAGAAAAAGAACGAATTTCCAGGAACAGAACAAAATTATTCTGGACGTTAGTTCTAAGAAGGCATGTAAAAAAGGGAGAAAATAAGAAAGACGAAAATTAATAGAATAGAGGAAGGCGAATTCATGAGGAATTTAGTGTTACCACCTATGGTACACAACAGATTATCTTTGTTCAATGTTTCTCGAACTTAGAATCCATAATAATGGTGATTGAGAATTACCACAACTTTATCGTATGTGAGTTTAAATCAGAAAGTGAAGATATGAACTATGTTAGTTACTCGTTAATCTAGGTTGCATCATTATATATCCGCTGATATCATTGAATGCTGTCGTAAACTGGCCTCAAACAAAAGATACATATATGTTTCGGATAACGCCAAGGTGTCCCAAAAACATTCCTGATTTGTAGCAGTTGCGGTTGATCCGAAAATTATAATAGCAAATAGTGTAATCATAGCTGAGCTGAGCTGAGATTTCCAAAATTATTAATAAACCCATATCTGTCGAAATGGCCGAATCGCACGTCGAAAACCATACATTTCGGAAGTAAATAGAGCAAAACGATTAGACAAAAGCGCAGAGTTTTGGGATAATATTCCCTACTCTGACGAGAGTAAATTTAATATTTTTGGCCATGATGGAAGGCATATTTTTTGGCGGAAGCCGAATACCGAGTTGAATAAAGAAAATCTGTGTGCAACAGTAATAGGGTTGATACACGGGCGCGAACGAATGAACATTGAAAGAGGAATGATTATTCATCTTCGTGTATCACATGAAATGAAGTTCTAATGACCATTAATATCTTCATTCGTTTCTTTTCTGAATGAAGCTAAAAGAACTTCATTCACCTTCAATGAAGCTGGAAGTTTTCCACTATTTAAAGTGTTTAGAAGTCAAAAAATTTGTCTGCAGTTTATACCCTTGTTATAAAAAGAGGAGGAGGAACAATCTTTTGAGGTTTTCGAAACATATTTAAAAGTTCGCAGTCGCGGTTGAATTAGCGTATAATCTGCTTTTGAATTTCGCAATGAGTGAAACCTCAAAAATTAGAATGTGGCGCAGCGATGAGGAGGCGAAAGTGATAGAAGTTTGGAGAAATAATTTAAAGAAACTAAGAAGTGCTAAAAGAAATAGCCAGGTATACGAAATTATGTCGAAGAAGCTGATGGAATTGGGGGTTAAAGCAACGGCAAAGGAAATTCAAAGGAAGGTGAATAATTTCACCCAACGATACAGGTAACATTAACAATAAATACTAATGATTTTGTTTTTTGTTTGTTTTTTGTTTTGTTTCATTTAATATTTTTATAGAAAAGAAAAAAAATTGGTGGGACGTACGGGGGGAAGTCCCTCAATTTGGAAATATTATAACAGCATACATGCCTCGATTGGTACTCTTGCCTTCAATGACCCAAGTAGAATGTAAGTGTAAGGAAAACTATTTTTGAATCCTCGGAAAATAATGTAAATACACGTTTTAATATATTAACATTTACTGTAGTTAAAAATATCTAATGTATAGGACTCTTCTGGTTGTGAATATGATTCGACGTGGGACGATTTTCTTTATGACGAAGAAAGCCCTTTATCAAATCAGGTTGCAGCAGATTATGAGGAATCATCACAACTTTCTGCATCAATACTGCCTCCACATACATCTTCACATGTTACACCCACACCTTCAGCTGTACCTGCACCTCCGGTTACATCTGAATCTTCACCATCAGCTACATAAGAACCTTCACCATCTTCTACATCTGAAGCTCCACATTGCATTAATAAATTATTCATGCTAACTTTTAATGTTTGCACTTAATAGCCCAAATATTCCGGTTTATAGTTTCCATTAGTAAAAACGAAACTAAATAATTTCTTTTAATTTGTGGCAGCACTTGCAAGCCTTCAAGGAAGTCGGGAGAAGCAGCTCCAACAAAAAGAAAAAAAGAAGAAGAAGTCCTAAAAAAATCTGTCAGAGGTTCTCTGAGTCGTTTTCGTCGCGGGCACATGTGCTTCCCTTCCGATATTAACCAAAAAGAATATTATTATATGTCATTGTTAGTTTGAAGTAATTGTTTGAGTTATTTTCTAGTATTGATGTAAATAAAGCCGCGAGTTGTTCGCGCGGAACGAAGTTACAGTCTTTTATTTCTCGCAGTATCAAGCACACCCACAGTGGTGACTCCGTAAAAGCGCTTCTCAAAGTGTGGTGTAATTACGCGTTAAAAAGAACAATTTCACAATTATCGGGCGAAGTGACTACAAATTAATTTTCCTTTTAATTAACTCTATTTCTGGGTGGTTAATTAGCGGTATTCTGACCGAGTCATCTGAAAACAGACAACTATATCAATCGTTGAAGAACAAGCATTCTGGAACAAGGATGGCAGAAGACGACAAAAGTCAAAAAGACCAAGCCATGCAACTCAACAGAGAACCCGAAATAGCAAAAGTCTCGATAAAGATTCCGCCACTTTGGAGGAACGACCCGGAGCTCTGGTTCCTTCACATCGAATCACAATTTTTGACGACAGGAATTAAATTAGATGACACAAAATTTCATACCGTGGTAAGTGCATTAGATATCACTATTTTAAGCCAAATTAGCGACATCGTTAGGAAGCCACCACAGCATAACAAATATAATGCCTTGCGTGAGAGGCTAATTTTACAAAACGCCGAATCCGACCAAAAAAGGATAAATACTTTGCTGTCAGGTTTAGAGCTAGGGGACAAGCGCCCATCACATTTACTTAGGGAGATGAAAGAGTTGGCAGGAGATAGAACTCCCGACGATTTCATAAAAACCTTATGGATGCAACGCCTTCCAAATGGCATGAAATCAATTCTGAGCGCATCTACCAACCAAGAGTTGGATGAATTAGTGAAAATAGCCGATCGCACGAAGTCAATGACAACGAAGCAACCGTAGCAAGTGTATCTAGTAATGATCCCTTTGGTATGACAGCATTAGCGCAACGAATTGGAGAATTAAAAGTGCAAATCAATAGTTTTAAAAAATATGCAAGTAGGCACAATTTCAGGGCACCAGCAAGGTCGAGATCACGAAGCCAATCAAGAAACCGAGAAGTTTGTTGGTTTCACTACAAATTTGGAAACAAAGCTCGCAAGTGCAAGTCACCTTGCAGTTTTAGGAACGATTCAACACGAGAAAAACAGGTAAATGCCACGGCCACTCGCTAGATGCGGCAGGCGAGACAGGCCTTGATAGTTGTATGACAGCAACACACGTACAAGGTATTTAATAGACACAGGCGCCGAGATTTCTGTTGTCCCGAAAAATTTCAAACAGTCAAGAAACATCTTCTCCAAAAATCAACTAAAACTGTACGCGGCTAACGGGTCGCAAATCCAAACGTTTGGAGAAAGATTACTGAAATTAAATCTAGGACTTAGAAGAAATTTCAACTGGGTTTTCATCATAGCAGACGTGGACAAGCCAATAATTGGTGCCGACTTTGTAACGAATTTCAATCTACTTATCGATTTGAAAGGCAAACGACTAATTGATAAGAAAACACTAATGTCATGCACAGGCACTATCGCTACAGGCCCCTCAACACGATTGACAACAATCGATCAAAATTCCAGCTTTGCACACATCTTAGAAGAATTCAAAGACCTAACTCAAGCAAGGCGGCAACAGCCAACAAAATCTCATAATGTAACTCATCACATTATTACGAAAGGCCCCGCTGTCTACGCGAAACCAAGACGATTAGCTCCAGAAAAATTACAGACAGCGAAACCAGAATTTCAGCAAATGATGGACGAAGGCATCTGTCAACCTTCCAAATCAAACTGGGCCAGTCCACTACATCTTGTTGAAAAATCGAATGGTGACTGGAGGCCATGCGGAGATTACCGCCTACTAAATGCGGTGACCATTCCAGACCGTTATCCGATTCCCCATATTCAAGACTGCATGCATGTGTTGCAATGGAAATCCGTTTTTTATACTATTGATTTGAAGCGAGCGTACCACCAAATCCCAATGGAATTGGACGATATACCAAAGACAGCGATAACAACCCCGTTCGGGTTGTTTGAATTCAAGTGCATGACGTTTGTATTACGCAACGCAAGTCACACTTTCCGAAGGTTCATGAATCAAGTGCTACACGGGCTAGATTATGCAGCTGCCTACATTGACGACGTCATAATTGCTTCAGACTCACAAACTGAACATACGGAACATCTACGTAGGGTATTTAGCAGATTACGAGAATACGGTTTAAACATCAATGCATCAGAATGTGTGCTGGGAAAGAACGAGGTCAAATTCCTTGGTCATCTAGTGTCAAGCGAAGGTATTCAACCGTTGCCTGAAAAGGTAGAAGCAATCGATAACTTTCAGAAACCTCAAGTAGTAAAGGATTTAAAGAAATTCTTAGGCATGCTGAATTTCTACCGCAGATTCCTTCCAAATGCAGCAGATACTCAAGCGAAGCTACTCAAATTAATCGTCGGAAATAAAAAGAACGATAAAACAAAGGTGATTTGGGACCAAGAGGCAGAATATGCATTCGAACAATGTAAGCAAGAGTTAAAGAAATCAACGTTATTGGCGCATCAACATCCAAACGCACTACTAGCTCTCTATGTCGACGCTTCAGAGTTTGCAGTGGGTGCAGCAGTGCATCAGATTTTGAACGGAGTTGCAACACCTCTCGGATTTTTTTCTAAAAAGCTGACTACAACCGAGAAGTTGTATAGTACATACGACAGGGAATTACTAGCAATGTACCAAGGCGTGAAACATTTTAGACACTTACTAGAAGGAAGAAAATTCAGCATTTTCACGGATCATAAACCGCTCATTTTTGCATTTAGACAAAGACCCGAAAAGCCAAGACAACTTCGTCAATTAGACAATTTTCGACAGATATTCAGCATATCGAAGGAAAAGCAAATATAATAGCAGATCTGTTATCCAGACTGGAAGAAATAACTACGGAAACAATAGATTTCCAGGAAATCGCAGAGACGCAAACAACAGACGATGAACTTAAGAAGATGCTTCAGGAATCGAATAATAAAAACTCTCTTCAATTTAAAATTTTTCCAGTTCCAAACAGTCAACTAAAGATGTATTGCGACGTTAGTCTAGGAAGTATCAGACCATACATACCGCAGCAACTACGACAACGAGTGGTCAAAAAGTTACATGGATTATCTCATCCGGGAATAAAAACATCAACAAAAATAATTAGCGATAGGTTCATCTGGCCCGGACTTCGCAAGGATTGTAAGGACTGGATCAGAACGTGCAATGGCTGTCAGAGAGCCAAGATACAGCGGCACAATAAGTCAGCATTGGCACAATATGACATTCCGGATGAAAGGTTCAAATTCATACATTTAGACATCACTGGGCCGTTACCGCCATCGAAGGGAAAGAATAACGGTGATTGACAGATTCACGAGGTGGCCAGAAGTCATGCCAATGGAAAACATGATGGCAGACACAGTTGCAAGCGCACTAATTACAGGATGGATTGCCCGGTTTGGCGTGCCTGAAAAAATTGTGACTGACAGAGGACGCCAGTTCGAATCTAGCTTGTTCCTGGAGCTAACCAAACGATTAGGTGTAAATCATTTTAAAACAACACCGTACCATCCTCAAGCTAATAAGATGATCGAAAGAGTCCATCGAACGTTGAAGGCAGCGATCATGTCGTATCAAACAAAGGATTGGTATGAGATATTATCGCTAATACTTCTTGGAATGCGAGCAGCCGTCAAGCCGGACATTAGGACCACTGCTGCAGAATTAGTTTTAGGCACAACATTACGCCTACCAGGCGAATTCTTCGTGGAACTTCAAGGAAGTCGGGAGAAGCAGCTCCAACAAAAAGAAAAAGAAGAAGAAGAAGTCCTAAAAAAATCTGTCAGAGGTTCTCTGAGTCGTTGTCGTCGCGGGCACATGTGCCTCCCTTCCGATATTAACCAAAAAGAATATTATTATATGTCATTGTTAGTTTGAAGTAATTGTTTGAGTTATTTTCTATTATTGATGTAAATAAAGCCGCGAGTTGTTCGCGCGGAACGAAGTTATAGTCTTTTATTTATCGCAGTATCAAGCACACCCACAAATTATATTCACGAATATCTTTTTCCGTGTCTTCATTGCTAGCCGTTTTAACTTTCTCGATTTTTTCCTCATCATTAACAAGTTAAAGATTGGTAAATTCCTGGCCACGTCCATTTTGACAACTAGTGTCATTCACTTGTATCTTCATTAGCTCTCTCCCGTGTATTAACATGTAAACGAATGATCATTCAAATGGATGAAGCTGGAAGAATGATAATTCGTTCGTCCCCGTGTATCAACCCTATAAATCACGGTGGTGGAAGTATGACGGTCTGGGGATGCATGAGTGCTCAAGGGGTCGGAAATTTACAGTTTATAGAAACTACCATGGATAAATATGGTTATCTAAATATTTCGAAAGAAAATTTGTTATCCAGTGCAGAAAAATTAAATTTACCAACAAAATTTTATTTCCAACATGACGACCCGAAGCACACTGCATATATTGTGAAGTCGTGGTTACTTTACAAGGTGAAGAATCAACTGAAGACACCATCACAATCCCCGGACCTAAATCCTATTGAGCACGTTTGGTCGGAGCTCGAAAAAAAAATTAGGAAATATCCGATATCTAATAAAACTCAACTAAAACGTGCATTAGAAGAAGAATGGAATAAAATTACCGGAAATTTTACTAAGAAGTTAGCACAAAGTATGCCAAAGAGATTATTGGCTGTCATAAAAGCAAAAGGCGGCTCAACAAATTATTAATTGGAATAGGATTTTATTTTCCATTTTGTTAATTATTAATTAAAGGATTTATTTTTGATTTTATTTTTAATTTTGTACGAATAATTTGGTGTGAGCAAAAACACATGTTAAAATGAAATTGTTATTGTATTTCCGTTATTTTTTGAGGAATTTCTATTTTTTTTTTTGTTAAAGTATTACTAATATGTATATGTATATTAGAATTGAAAAATAAATTTTACTGATTTAAAAAATGTTTTTTTTTTTAGTTATTGAAACATTTCCTTGTTTGTGCGAATAATTTTGTAAGTAAGTGTATTTGCGTGGACTATTCAAGCAGTTTAAACAAATCCCTACAACCCAACAAACATCCGTTACCCGTTCCTGATGACATTTTCGCGAAATTGACAGATAATAGTTGTTTCAGTATCATAGATTTCTCAGAAGCATATTTTCAGCTGGCGGTATAAGACGAATCATAGAAATTACTAACTATAAACACGCATCGTGGTTTATTTGTATTCAAAAGTCTTTGTTTTGGCGTCAACACTGCACTCGAACAGGTAATCGATGCTATGGTGAATCACATGACGAACTAGTGATATAAAGGATAACACCTAAGACTTTCCCGAGGCTCTGGCACAGATAATGCCTATTCGAAAATGCATACATATGCGCAATAAATTTTGCATCTAGTTCGAAAATGTCAGACCATTTCAGTCATATGTTCGAAAACGTACTAGAATCGTTTTTTTTGCGCAACTGTCAAAGCAACCGCGCAACAATTCTAATGTGTATGCTTTGGTCACAGAACTTTTATCAAGATGGCCGAAAGCAACAGTGCAAGGTAAATTATATTAATTATTATCCAATATACAAAAAGAATTTAATTTTTCTAGAGAATGGTCTGCAAATCAAGTTAAATTATTAATTACAACGCGCTTGAACCGGGAAGATGAATTCATTTCTGGGAAGCGAAAGAAAAATTCGATATAGAACAACGTGTTAATGGAGATAAAAGCCATTGATGACCAATTCCCGTTTTCCCGTGAAGAAATCTTCTGAAAATTTACGAATATGTTCGTAACATAACTCTTTTACAGATTCATCTGATGGCTTCAGCTATCGTTGCGTTGATTCTCTTGAAGTTATCTCTGCTATAAATTCAATCAAATCTACAGCCACTGGTAGTGATAATATTTCACCACGATTTCTAAAAAAGATAATTCCATGTTTGCTGCCCACTCTAACACACATTTTTAACTCGTGCCTTACGGTATCGAAATTTCCCACTTTGTGGAAGCATGCATTGATTACTCCCATACCCAAGTGCCCATCTCCTGCTATTTCATCTGATTTTCGGCCTATTAGTATTCTTCCCTTCCTAGCAAAGGTATTTGAAAAACTGATTGCAACTCAAATACTTGAATACTGTGAACGACTCCAATTTATAAATGTATGGTAATCTGGCTTCCGCAAACATCACAGCTGCGAAACTGCACTTCTTAAAGTCACTAATGATATTCGCAACTCTCTTGATGAACATCACATTTGTTGTACAAGGTGTCTCAAAAGAAAGTTCACATTTAAATCTTTTTTTAAAAGAAAAGTCTTAGCTTTATTGAAAAAATGTTTATTTTATATTGAAGTACACTTTATTTTATAAAAATAACACCGTCCAAATGTAAACCGTTGTGCTCTCGGCATTCATTTAGTCGGGCACTAAAATTGCCTATGACAGCTCGGCAGGTAGTCTCCGTGATGGCTGCCATTTCAAGCAACCCAACCAAAACATACCCAAAACAAAAACAAAACAAAAACATCAGAAACCGCTACATTCACCCAAAGTCACCGTATGGGCAGCGATGTCGGCGCGAGGAATTATCGGCCCTTACTTTTTTGAAGATGGAAGGGGACGCACACTCACAGTGAATTCAGAGCGTTATGTGGAGATGTTAGACGAGTTTTTCGTACCCCAACTCCAAAACTTTCCTGGTTACAACCAAAGAACATGGTTCCAGCAGGATGGAGCAACTTCACACACGTCCAACAGATCTCTGCCTCGAGTTCGAGAAATTTTTCCGAACAAATTAATCTCCAGGCGAGGTGACATAAATTGGCCTCCACGGAGTCCCGATTTAACGCCTATGGATTTTTTCCTGTGGGGTTATGTCAAATCAAAAGTTTACGTTAATAAACCGACTTCCCTGGCACAATTAAAAGAAAATATCCGTCATGAAATGGCAGCCATCACGGAGACTACCTGCCGAGCTGTCATAGGCAATTTTAGTGCCCGACTAAATGAATGCCGAGAGCACAACGGTTTACATTTGGACGGTGTTATTTTTACAAAATAAATTCCCAAACAGTGTACTTCAATATAAAATAAACATTTTTTCAATAAAGCTAAGACTTTTCTTTTAAAAAAAGATTTAAATGTGAACTTTCTTTTGAGACACCTTGTATGTTGCTACTTGATTTTTTGAAAGCTTTCGATAGCGTCAATCACTCTTTGCCCTTGAAAAAACTCTAGTCGCAAGTATCTTTTTCTTCAACTGCTCTTAAACTTCTGCATAGCTTTTTAACAAACCGCTCACAAAAAGTTAAACTTGGCGACTCTAGTTCCTCCAATTCTTTACTTAATTAACTCTGGAGTTCCTCAAGGCTCTATTCTTGGCCCACTTTTGTTCAGCGTTTCTCTTATTCTTTTAGTTCGCCTTAGTTTAGTATAAATCAACCATCTTCGCAAATAAATATTTAAAAAAGTGCATTTCATCGCATTAGTCTTCATTATTACTGAAGTAATCGCGAAAACCCCCTAAAAAGGGGTGTTTTTTGCATTTTTAGGGGTGACGCCCTAATTTTAGGACCGCGGGACCTCGATTTTCGTGATCAGCGACCCCAAAAACCTTTAGGGTTCGATTTTCTTAACGGTGTTATTTTGGAACACCCCCCGCGTTTTGAATGGACTATAAACAATAGTATTTTTTACCAACCCGAAGAGGGATCACAAAAAGTTTGAAACGGTTTTTTAATCGGGAGCCTTCATAGATTACACTCCTCGAAAAAAATTTCGAATATTGCATTGAGAACAGGGCCAAATCAGTATTTGTTTATAAAAAAATGATAAAAATTAGTAGCAATAATAAATTATTATGTTGTTCCGCACACTAAAGTAAATTGTATTTATTTCACATCATTTTCCCAAATTTTCAATAATTTTCATCGTATCGTTTACGAGAAAATAATTTTACAATCAATCGATGCCAAAATATTCAATCCACCATTATTCATAAACAAATTAATTTTTTCCAAAAATATTCATGGCGTGACTTGAGACTACCAAGTAGATTATTTTTTGCAGCTTGGTTTTAATTTTGCTTTCAACGTCGAAAATCATGAGCTCACTTGAGAAATTTCTACTCATTTGTTATGAGATTACTTGGCGTTGGACAACAGGGTCTCAACACTATTTGATCATACATGGCCCTATGTAAGTTCCTAGATAATATCGTTTATACGAGCGCCGTAGAAAATATATCCACTGCCGTGAAAAGCGTATTTGAACTTCCTTGTAAAATGGCAAGCAAACTAGAGATGCTAGAGATGACTGTAGTGGCCGTGTAGAACAGAACCACTATAAGTTCATACAAGCCACTGCAATCGAAACCGATCAAATATCGGTTAGATCGATCTATATTAAAAACGCCTAGATCACCGATCGGTGATCTATCCCGACAATACACTTCCGTTTTTACAGCGAACAAAAAAGGTCATAGCTTCTTGATATGCACGCATAGAGCGTCCACCTAGAAATTTATATAGATAATCTAAGTGAAGTAAAACTAAGTGAAATAATTATAACGATATTCATAATAACAAATAAAGTTTGAATATATAGAAAACAGAGGTTTATAAACGAAGTCACGAGAGACCTCGACTTCGTCTTCGTCTACTTAGATGATATACTCATCGCGAGTAAATCTGAGTCAGACCATATTAACCATCTCGAACAGCTCTTCAAACGCCTTGACAACTTCGGCTTGACCATTAAGTTGGAAAAGTGCGTTTTCGGGGCGACAGAGATTAACTTCCTTGGCCACCACATCTCGAAAGATGGAATACTTCCATCTTCAGATCGGGTTAAGGCGATCGCTGATCTCACGCCCCCACTTCTGTTAAACAGATACAGAAGTTTTTAGGAATGGTGAACTTTTATCACCGATTCATTCCCAATTTGGCTAAAATGCTGGTACCAATCAATGAGCATTTGAGATATCTTCTCAATCGTGCTCGTGCCACGAAAGATAAAGAATTCCCTTGGCCCGCAGAATGTGAAGAAGCATTCCTCAAAGTAAAGACTTCGATGGCAGAAGCTACATTGCTAAACCATCCACTCGAGGATGCCAAATACAGTCTAACGACTGACGCCTCTGATTATGCTATCGGAGGCGTATTAGAACAATTTGACGGTCAACGGTGGCAACCATTAGCATTTTATTCTAAAAGTTGTCACCTGCGGAACAGAAATATTCTGCATTTGGGGGCCTCGGTAGTCTAGGGGTAAGGCGCCTGACTGCTATCCCAAGAGGTCCCGGGTTCGAATCCCGGCGGCGCCACGGTCCTTCGCCTTTCCCACCTAACTTTCCTTCTTTCTTCTTCTTCCCTCTTTACATTCCTGATTCCCCTATCATAGCCTTCCCTAGTCCTTCCCCGCATGCGCATGCCTTCGGTTGGTTGATGAGATTCAACTCGTTTCAGGAGGCATAACACTCCAGCGAGTTGTTCTCGACGCCTCGAAGTTAGAGTCGCGAAATGGTTGTGAGTAGGTGGAATAAAAATATCGCGGCTAGGTTGTGACAGTTACTTCCTGCTCTTCTCTCTATCTTCCGGTTAGAGCTGCTGTTCGACATTCACTCTATACGAAAAATAGATTGTCGACAGTACAAAGGGACTTTCCTTAACCCTCTAGTCTGTCACATAAAAAAAAAATCGATCGCGAACTACTCGCCATCTATGCGGCGATTAAACATTTTCGCTATTTTGTCGAAGGACGCATTTTCGTGGTCTATACGGACCACAAACCCCTCGTACGCGCCCTTCACACAAAAACCGAACGATCCCCTCGACAGACCAGACATCTCGATCTGATCTCACAGTTTACCACAGACATTCGCCACGTGTCTGGTAAACAAAATGTGGTCGCAGATTATTTGTCACGCTCGCTAGCGACTGACAATGTCGACTCCGTCACTTTTGACTTGGCTACATTAGCACAAGCCCAAAAAGGCGACAAAGTGTTACAAAATCTTCTACAGCACCCCAGCAAAGGCTCACAAGTTAAGCTAGTTCTCACACCTATACCCTTTACGACGCATCAGGTCTGGTGTAAAACTAGCACAGGTATTCCGCGCCCTTATATACCAGCAAGTTTGCGCAAGCTAGCGTTCAATTCCGAACACAGCTTGTCGCACCCTGCACAGAGAAAAATTTGGGAGTAATATTCTAAGTCCCGTTCTGGATTAAAATTAATTTTAATATATTTCGGTGTTAAATTTTACTCTTTTGAAAAGATTGCAACAATTTTAATAAAAACTAGGATTAATATTTAATGCATACAGACGTAAATGCATTACTTTAATGCTCTTAAGGAGTAAAAAGTATTCCACTTAAGTATTAAAATCGTGTTTTACTCTCACCTTTTATTAATATGTAATCGTAGAGAAGATTAAATTTACAATTTACTCCAGCCTAAGATTAAAATCTATTCCAAATAAGCGGTAGAGTCGTTGACAAATGCGCATTTTCGTTATTTCGTCATTCTGAGTGAGTCTTGGTCAGTGATAGGACGCATGTGCAGTGAAGTAATTAGTGCAGTGGTTTTAAAAGTTATGTGCAAAACTAAGTTTTCTAACATGACAACATATTTTGCCAGGATTGCAGCAAGAAATGAAAAGAAATATATTCTTGTAAAAGGGGAGCAAGCTGGATTAACTGGAACTGAGGGAACAGGTGTTGAAGCAGGTAATTATAATAGGAGGTGAGGTGGTAAAGGCCATTTTTCGCCCATCAACACCTCCTTTATTGAGCCAGTGTCCAGTTAAGTACTCAGATATTGTGAATCTTAGCTATGACAGCATTCAATTTCGATTTGAATGAGTTTTCACACTTTGAGGACCAAGACGGTTATTGCATTCCAGAAGAGATTTTTTTAGATGTGTTGAGTACTTTTACTTCAAATCAATTTGGACTGAAAGCAGTTCTTAAGACTGGTACGATAGCAGATTAATATTTTTCTAAATTAATGTTATACTCCTGTCATACTGCGACGAAATTCAGAATATCGAGTATTCTCAATTTCAGAAATATATCACCTTTGAATTTCTTAAAAAAAATTTAGAGGAATATTCCATTAAAAGGAGATTTTGACATAAATTCGACTTTAATTTCAAAGCAATATAATCATATTATGGAATTTTACATTAAAAATTACATTTTTCTTATAATTATGTATATCTAAGATCGAGCAATGAATATCCTATGCAAGTCCGATCATCCTGGTGTGCCTTTGAGAATGAATGCTTGTATGGGACCATCTTTAGTTGCCACTAGTTCTGTAATTTAATTAACAACACATACTAATTTATCATAAATTAAGTTAACTTTTATCATAGGCTCTTAAATCATTCATTATTAAAAATACTAAGCGAATATGAAAATAATTCAGCTTTAACAGATAAAGCAAAGAGAAAGTTTGTTAGCCTTGCGGTAGCTTTTATGGAGGAAAATTTTGGACTCTATCCTAATAAAGAAGAAAAAACTGCTGTAGCCCATGCATGTATAAAACTTTTTCCAGCTTATAAAACAAAGGATAGAAAATTGGGTGGAATTGTAGGTATTAATTTAAAAATTTTAGCCGCCAGGCCTGAGTTTTAGAAACGATAGTCAACTAGAACTCTATTATAATATTTTTTTTTCATTAATATAATATATATATTACACCTAATTCTTTTTTTACACGGTAGATAAGTTCCTTAGAAAACCTTAGAAATGTTTAGTTTAGCTCGGCGTGCATTTTACCTTCGCCTAATTCCAAGTTTTAAACATTCATAATATTTACCAAAATTTCAATTAATAGGACCTTTTTTTTGATGGAAAAGAGGGATATTTGATTACTAAATTAAAAAACGAGCAGTCAAAAAGGAGAGCAATTGAAAAAGAGGAGGGGACGTATAAAAAACAGAAGTTGTCTTGTTCAAGTGACGCAGAAGGAGACTCTTTCGGAAGCGAAGAAGACGATTTGATTTTTCTAAAATATGCGGTGGCACCTGCTCAAAATGACAGAATAAAGCAAAAATTAATTTCAACCCTTGATATCAGGAGGAACTTGCTTTTAAAACCTAGTGTAGATTTACAAGAAACATTTCCCTTTTTCTTTGTGGATCCCACATTGGTAAATTATTTGTATATCAACTGCAGTACTTAAATTCATAGAGCTTTTGGTTATTTACAGATTCTTTTTGAATACGATCTACGCTGGCCGAATACTGAACAATTTTCTCATGAATTGAATACCTTTTTTGAAACCCTTTATAACAACATATTTGATGTCGCAAAGTCTTTCGGCTACAAGGAAACTGATTTAATATTGGCGGAACCAAACTGGGCAAGATCAATATCAACATTTTTTTGTTTATTGAAACTTTTGCCAGAAACTCCAACGGGAAAATTATCCAAAAATCGTTCTACCTTTCCTCAACAAGTAGACAGTTTCATATACTTCACAAAGGTAAATGAAATAAGAAAATAACATAACAATTAGATTTTAAATAAAAACACTTTCAGGATAATCTTGGGGACGAAAACAATTTTACTAATATTTATCCCTTTATATTGGCAAGAGGACCAAACAGAGCAGCAATAGAGCAATTCTAAATTGTTGTCCAGGGTAAACTAATAAACATACCTACAAATTTTACTTTTAAGGAAATTTTTGATTTGTTTTATAAAATCCACTACGTTTTTGACTTGCATTATAGCAAATCCCTTAAACACTTCTTAATATTTTTCGAAAGTTTTGGTTATAAAAATAACATAAATAAACCATCTAAACGATCTCAAGAAATTTACCACAGATTAACTTCAAATACTACAGGTTAATATCAATCAGAATTCAAATATGCAGAATTTTAAATGTTATTTATGTAAAAGTACTTACTTAAAACTCTCAAACATAATATATCATTTGAGAAAAATTCATAAGTTGCAGGAAGGTGCTATGTTAACTTTAAAATGTGTCAATTCAAAATTTTGCACACATACATTTGCTACTTTTAGTGGCTTAAGAAGGCATGCATTAAAATGTAAATTTAAGAAATCTGAAACGATAGAAAATGAAGAGGAGAAAAATAATATTATTAATATGGACATCGAGAATTCACAGTTAGAGGAGGAAAGTAGTGAAACTATTAATAATAATTCTTCAAATGAAAATTTTTCAAAATTTGATGCAACTAGAGTTTCAACAGATTTTTCAAATCACAATAATAAAAATACAAGTTTAGGAAACAGTTATCTCTCTGAAAACTTCTATTCGAAATTGCTGAAATCACTAAATAATTTTAACTTAACACATAAAAATGTCAACAACATTTGTGAATTATTTATAGAATTTATATCCGAATACGAAAATACTTTAAATAACAATTTAAACCAATGCATTACTGACAAAAATCAAAGAAAACTTTTTACAGAAATAATTTCTTTGTCTCATATACACACTGAAAATAAAATAAAAAAAATTACTTCGAAATACAAACGGGAGAAAATTCTTAAAAATATGCCAAACTATGTTACTCCTTTAGAAATGTGTATTGGTACACGCTTTGAACAAAAATATAATAATGTGAATCATTTTTCTGTTCAGTCAAAAATATCATCAACTTTCCAGTATGTGCCCGTAAAAGACACTATAAAATCGATGTTTTCTAATCAAAATTTCAGAGATAAATATTTTAATCAAATAAAACATAATTGCATTGAAGGAAAATTAGAAAACTACTGTTGTGCAAATAATTTTAAAAATAATGAACTTTTCATAAACTGCGAAAATGTGCTTTGGCTTCAATTTTTCTTTGATGAATTTGAAATTTGTAACCCATTGGGAAGTAAAGCAGGCGTCCACAAAATTGGGGCAATTTACTTTCGAATAATGAACATTCCAACTGAATATATTTCAAAGCTAGACAACATATATCTTGTAGTACTCTTTCATTCTGAAGACTTAAAATCTTGTTCATTTAACAAAATTTTAACGCCACTTGTAAATGAATTAAAAGCTCTTGAAGTAGAGGGTATTAAAATTTGTACCGGGGATACAGTAAAAGGATGTGTCATATCGTTTATTGGCGATAATTTAGGAATGAATCAAATCTTTGGCTTTGTAAGTTCTTTTTCCGCCACATTCTTCTGCAGATTTTGTGAGATATCTAAAGAAGAGGTTCAAACTACAACCAAAGAAATTCCAGAAAAACTGCGTAACATTAATAGTTACAACAATACTGTTAGTTATTTGAATTCGCATTGCTTCCAGGCAGTCGATCATATTGCTAGTAAAGGAATAAAGAATTACTGTATATTAAATGACTTGACTTATTTTAACATTTTTAAAGATGCCGCTGTTGATACCATGCATGATATTTTAGAGGGGTTAATTCCATTTCTGTTGAAATTAACGTTCGAATACCTTATTAAAAACACTACTTTAAAACTAGAAGATATTAATAACCGAATATTTTTCTATAACTTTGGCTTACTTGAAACAAGTAATAGACCATCAACGATAAATTTAAATAGAGCCAATCTTGGGCAAAACGCATCTCAGCTGAATTGTTTGATGACACATATGCCTTTTATATTTGGAGACATTTTCTCCAGTAATCATTCTGATATATGGTCGTTCTTTGAAACACTTCTCAAAATAATGACTATAGTTTTCTCTTATACAATTACTTTCAAGGATGTGGAAAACTTGGAAGATTTAATTGAAAAACACTTGTTGTGTTTAAAAACATGTTTTCAATGCCATTTAATTCCTAAACATCACATCTTAACGCATTACCCATCTATAATAAAAAAAACTTGGTCCCCCACGCCTTTATAATTGCATACGTTATGAAGCCAAGCACAAAGTTTTCACTACGTTTGCCGAACAAACAAATAATTATAAAAATATTTGCAAAACATTAGCAGATAAACATCAACAAAATATTTCGGCAAATTTAACAGTTCTAAATTTTCCGGTATTAAAGGGGAAAAAAAAGTTTGTTCTGAAATTGATTTAAAAAAATATACATTAACTATTGACAAGAAAGAATGCACAATATATATTGTTAAATGAATAGAATACATATTTTTATATAAACCAAATTTTTTTATTTTTTACAATGGGCATTTTTTTGAAATAGAAACTATTTTGGAAGTATCTGAAGATATTTTTTTTTTAATTAAAGATGTATGAACATACATTTGATGATTTTCATAACTCTTACGAATTACAGCCAACAACCACTTACTCGTGTATTAATTTGTATGATCTAAAAATTAAAAATAATTTTGAAAAAAAATTATCAAGAAAAAACGATAAACTATATATTATAAAAGACAAATGTTTTTGTGAATTTCAAACATCTCATAAATAAACCGTTTACGCACTTATCTTGTCTTTAATTTCTTGCATGTAAAATTTATTTTCAGCTGTATTTTTTCACCCATCTGGATCAGGATCTGGATCAGAAAGATTTTGTACTGAGCCGTACTATCAATAAATCATCAAAACTTTAACCGAAAATCTGGTTTAGTTTTAGCATTTTCTATGTGTGCAACTCATTGAAATTTGATAAATTTTGGAGCTAATGCAGCTAATATACCTAGGGATAAAATTTAAGTTATATTCACATTAGAATGAACACTTTTTAAGCTTAGAATATACTCCCAAATTTCGACTAAAATGTATTATTTTAAAATATTAAATTCTAATTCTTCGGATGCTTAAACTGCAAATCTAATCTTTGGGCAAACTTAAAATGTAATAAAAAAAAGATTCGGTCATATATGTAATACCATTTTTATTAAAAATTAACCCAAAATTTTTCTGTGGGTGGTATCCGCGCTACCCGACGAACCATCGTTTAAAAATACTTCTGGCCGGCAATTAACAAAGACTGCAATGAGTGGTCTCGTTCTTGCCTCGGTGGTCAAAAATCCAAAGTGACGAGACACACTAAGTCTCCACTTGAAGCCTTCAAGCTTCCGGATAATCGGTTTGAACATATCCATATGGATATTGTGGGACCACTTCCGCCATCTCGAGGATACTCATACATCCTTACAATCGTAGACCGGTTTACGAGATGGCCAGAAGCCTATCCAATTCGTGATATTAACGCTTCAACAGTGGCAAAGCACTTTGTCACTGAATACATCCCACGATTCGGAGCACCCCTCGAAATCACAACAGATCAGGGTACGCAATTCGAATCCAAACTGTTTAATGAAGTTGCCAAATTAATCGGTAGTAATCGAATTAGGACAACCGCCTACCATCCGCAAGCAAACGGAATGGTTGAACGGTTCCATCGGCAACTTAAAGCCGCTTTAATGGCAAGGGACAACACTACTCATTGGAGTGAAGACTTGCCCTTTGTCTTACTTGGCATACGTACGGCAATTAAATCCGACTTGCAATGCTCACCGGCAGAACTCGTCTATGGCCAAAATCTGAGACTGCCCAATTCAATTTCCATCCCATCGGATGGAAATCCAATCGAGCACTCAGAATTTCTCAGTCGACTTCGCTCGCATATGCAGAACTTAAAGGCAACGCATCCTCGACAACCTAGTCAGAAGGATGTTTATGTACCACGAGCTTTGGAGGACTCCGACTATGTTTTCGTGCGTATCGATCGCGTACGAAAACCTTTTGAGCCCCCGTATGAAGGCCCGTACAAAGTAATCAAGCGATTACGTAAACACTTCGTCGTCGTTTTGAAAGGCACAAACAACTCAATTTCAATCGACCGGCTGAAGCCAGCCTTTGGTTGTGACCGCGACGACGACGAAGCCGAGCCACATCGAAAGGTAACTTTCCGTTAACGCTACGCTGGGGGGGAGTATGTAGTGGCCGTGTAGAACAGAACCACTATAAGTTCACACAAGCCACTGCAATCGAAGCCGATCAAATATCGGTTAGATCGATCTATATTAAAAACACCTAGATCACCGATCGGTGATCTATCCCGACAATACACTTCCGTTTTTACAGCGAACAAAAAAAGTCATAGCTTCTTGATATGCACGCATAGAGCGTCCACCTAGAAATGTATATAGATAATCTAAGTGAAGCAAAACTAAGTGAAATAATTATAACGATATTCATAATAACAAATAAAGTTTGAATATATAGAAAACAGTGAATTTAATTTAATATACGCAACAAAAGCACAAAACCACATGTCTTGGACCACTGAATGGAGAAGAGTCATCTTTTGTGATGAAACACGTTTTTCATGAAGAATGTTTCAAGTTATAAATCGAAATGGTGGATGGAAATACAGATTATTGAATAATAAATATTATAACACAGCCATTCTCATATTTGTTTTTTTAAATTTACTTGCTTCTTTCATTATTTTGCTCTGCAGAAAAAAATACTAGAAATTTCTGAGTGTAATGTAACTTTATTTTTATTTCGACAAAAGTTTACCAATTGTTCAGATCAACACATTATGTATAATAAACCCAGATTTCTGGAATAAACCAATTTTGAAAAACTGGAATAAATTTGTGTGAGGCTAAACAGTTGTCGCGGAGTGTATGTTCAGTTACATAAAATAATTCTCATGATAATAATAAATAAACAAAATAATTCTCACGATAAATTCCATGTCTGGTCGGGTGTTATCAAAAAACCCCAGGCAGTAATCTGATCCTGCTCAGAAAAGCTTAAATTCCTTAAACTAGAAAATTATGTTATGTTGCAGAGTAAGCATAAAGTTGCTGCTATCTTTTCTTGAATTTGTTTTGATGCTTGTGAAGCATTTTTAATGTGAAGTAAATTTTATCGTTAACATGTTTTATCGCATTTTTGTTTCTATTATAAAATGCATTGTTTTGAAGTAATAAAGTTAGCCCTTTTTTGATTTCCAAGGAATAACAACGTTTCTTTTTGTTAACATTAATATGCTTCTGGTGAAACGCTAGAAGTCAAAGGTTTCACAAGTACCAAAAACTTGGGCAATAAATAAAATTATGGGTTTTAGAGTTTGAGTGGAACACTCAAACTTTTTAGGAATTAATCGGTACAAGACCCGGATTGAAATTCCCAATGTTATGTATAAAAACTTGATTGTTGTATATTAAAAAGAAGCACTTTTATTTTTGTTTTGTCCGATAATTAATTTTTATTATAATTACAATTTCTACGTTTCTTCTTACAATATTTTTCTTTTTTTATACTTGAATTAATTTATAACTTTTATCTAAATCCGTTTGCTACTATGAATTATATCACTCATTATTTTTTTTTACTTTTGTGTAAGATTTTGTTTTTTCTTGAAATTTTTAAATCGTCGTGGGCTTTGTTTTTTTTTGTGTTTGTATGTTTTTTCTTTTCCTTTTCATTTAATAAAAATTTTCTTCGCTGCTGTGTATTATTTATAATTACATCATCAAAACAACAAAAAAGGTCACTTTTTTATTCACTTTTTATGAAACATAGTTTATAATCATATTTATACTAGGATAAAAAAAGCTTTAATTTTTTTTACGCACACACAAAAAGAAATGATTTTTTTACACCAAAAAAAGAAATGATTATTATTATTTATTTTACAGTTTTGCCCTTAGATATTATATTACGATTTTATTACTTTTATTATTTTGTAAAAAAAAGAATGTTTTTTTCATTTGCTAATTCCAAAAATAAATTCGTCTTTATATATATTAATTTTAATTTGTTATTTTATTTAAAATAAATAATTCTTTTTGCCATTTATATTTTTGTGAAACGCACTTTTTTCGGTTCCTCTTTTTAAGTCATCTTTTTTTTAAGTCATCTCGCGTTTATTTCATTTATTATTAAATAAAAAAAAAAATGGTTACAATTATATTTCACGAAATTAACGATTTTTTTGATTATTATTAATTATTATATTGAATTTACTTTAACTATTTTTAATAGAAAAAAAAACTAATTGTATATAATTGCATCTATGCAAAACAAACTTGTTGCTGTGATCCATTCAAACGACATAGAACGAAAATAAAAACTGGTCTGAGAACCATCACACTGAATTTTGAAACTGAGTATGGCAGTGATAATCCTGACATTCTAGAGGGAAATTTGATTTGTTCACAGTGTAGAAAAAAAGTGGTAGATGAAACTCAGACAGAAGGATTGTCAATTTCTAGTGGAACTCCACTTGAAACGGCAGCAGAATATATATTACAACGGGTCAATCAAAGTTTAGAACTGATGAGTCTAAATCTAGTCTGCAAAAGAGATTTGGAGATAAAAAAATTTAGACTCAAGAAACTCGCTGAAATTTTAGCCGAATACAAAAAAGCTTTTAACCACATTGCAGAAGTTCAAGAACTCGATGAAACAAATGAATGTATGTTAATATAAGAGCTATAAGCTTATTTTATTCAATTTATGAGTTATCATATAAATTCGAACAACGATTTTTTTCATGTATTAAGGATGACAATGACTACGCAGCGGCTGGTAAAGAAATGCTTACACGATTGAC
Source organism: Thereva unica (assembly GCA_949987705.1). Lineage (NCBI taxonomy): Eukaryota > Metazoa > Arthropoda > Insecta > Diptera > Therevidae > Thereva > Thereva unica. The sequence goes on from OX465285.1 coordinate 36,217,285, forward strand.
TGAAAAATTCAAAACAGCCAATTCTTATTCGGGAAAAATCATGATTCTATCAATTGCACCACCGAGTTGGAGTGAAAGAAAAGTTCAGAAAGTATTTGATGCCACTAGATATTTGGCTTCGAAAACGAAGAAATTGGTGGAAGAACAAGGGATCATGTGCACCCCTCTACCAAAACAAGGACATCCGTTAAGTGCAGAAATAGTTGGCCAAGTAGTAAATTTTTTTTTGGATACAGAGAACAGCAGGGAGTTACCTGGAAAGAAAGACTTTGTATCTGTCATGGTAGATGGCAAACGTCAACAAGTACAAAAACGACTTGTTTTAGCGAATCTAAAGGAATTACATTTAAGTTTCAAAGAGACATATACCAATTCAAAAATTTCTTTCTCTAAATTCGCTGATCTGAGGCCCAAGGAGTGTGTATTAGCGGGAGCTTCGTGGACACATACAGTCTGCGTTTGTACACGCCATCAAAACTTTAAACTGTTATTGGAAAGTGGAAAACTGCTGTCGCTGAAATTCAGAACCATCGAATTGAAATCGTATAAAGAGTTCCTCGTCAGTATCAAATGTGAAGAACCAACAGAAAGTTGTCATCTTAGAATGTGTGAAAAATGTTCTTATACGATAGACCTCAAAAACTTTCTAACCGAGGAATTTGAGAACAACTTAGTGGATGAGATTACCTATCAGTGGGTGCAAGTAGATCGATGCAAATTAGAAACCATCGTGAAATCAGCTGATAGTTTTCTGGATGAATTGATGGAGCAACTTGAGCAACTTTCTCCGCATGACTTTATAACGAAAAACCAAGCAGCTTATTTCAAAATGCTGAAAGAGAACATTTGCGTTGGTGAAGTTGTCGTAGTCTCGGATTTTTCAGAAAACTATGCATTTTTTCTGCAAGATAGTGTACAGGGGGTACACTGGAACAATGACCAAGCCACGATTCATCCGTTCATGTGCTATTTTCGACCAAGTGACGATTCACTTATAGAGTCACTCAGCTTCGTCGTAATTTCTGACGAATTGAATCACAACACAGCAGCGGTTTTCTTTTTTCAGAAACAGTTAGTACAATTTTTAAAAACCAAAATTTTTATGCTCAAGAAAATTGTCTACTGGTCCGATGTATTTGTTTATTCATCAACCTAAACTTAAAACGCGTTTTTGCTTACAAAACGAATAGCAGTCGACGGCGCGGTGTGCAAACATGGCGTTGCATGGAGCGCGGTGGCCGGCGCGTGGTGCCCGGCGCGCGAGTTACTTACGTTTTCGATTAATTCCACTTTAAAACAAATAAAAGAATAAAGAATACAGAAAACACACTAACTTTATTGATTTAAATGAAATTGAAATGAATGAAATTATAAAACGTATCGATAATGTTACTTCTTAGGAAGACTTCTCTTGAGAGGAGTCGTTACGTCCCGGTCGGTAATAAGACTGACTTTTTGATTGCGATGGAAAGGCTTCATCGCATTATTATCTCACACAAAATTGTTTGTGTTGCATTTTCTGGATGAAGTATGAAATCGCGTTTCATATTTCATTCAGATTAATTTTAGATGCATTTAATCTTTCCACGAATTTTAATATTTGTGGTCTGACCATCCGGTTATGTGATAACTCGGTGTCATTTTCAATATTGTTTGGGTTATTCGACTGTGGGAACGTAACTCCTCCCTCATTTAATTCGAGATTCTCCTGAATCTTATTGAATATTTGTAAATTGGAATTTTTTTGTTTACAGAATGAATAGAAAATTATTAAGCTTATAAAAATGATTAATAAAATTGTTACAGTTCCTATGCTATAGTTTATTATTTTATGTCTTTTTAGATAGTGAATTTCTTTTATATTATTTTCTTGATGGAGGACAATTTCTTCGAAAGTTAATGTAATATTTCCTTCAATTTTTTCGTTATTTGGGATAAAAAATCTTTCTATGAATTCAAATATTCTATTTCTATATATTCTATTGTCAATTTCGATTGAGCAATTAAAGAAATTTAAAAAATAGTTTCCCTTTAATATCAATTGCCTTTCGTCACAATTACTTCTTAATGTCTTATTATTTATATTATTTAAAATTAAAAAGCCATTTCTTAATTCTGTAATTTCTTCTTCTATTACACCTACCAATCTGCAATTTCTTTTAAATATACAATTCTTACTTGCTTTTAGCTCTTGTAAGCTAGTGTTCTCTTCAAATGTATACGTTTTATTCTTAATTCTCACTATATATTCTGGTTCTTCATTGATTTGTCTGTTATTCGAATTAGAAATAGGGATTAATAATCTTTTGTCTACTTTAATTGTGGATGTGGGTATTTTAATGGCAAAAATTATCTTATCATCTTCGAATTTTGCAGTTCCTACTCGAATATTACTTAGTTTTCTGATATCGACATTGTAATTTTTGATTTCACTATCAGTTAGTATGCTAGGGTGTATTATACCTAATCTAGAGGAGATGATATTATCCTGAATATTTTCGACCTTTTCTCTTAACATATTAATTTTTATTTGATACTCTAGGAATATTTCCCTGGCTAATAACCTATTTTCAAAAGCTTTTTGTCCCTTAACTACTTCAAAGACCTTATTTCTATCTGATTCTAAAATATTCTTTAGCAGTGTAAATGACTTATTAAAGTTATCATTAATTTTTACCTGTTGATTCGAGTTTTCTATAATTGTTTCCTCATTTTTATAATATGTTTCTAATTGATTTTCGATGTCAACTTTGTCGTCCTCGTCCAGAGTTCCAAAGAGCCATTTCAATCCCTTACCTACTGCATTGATTAGGCCTCTTTTGTTTCTAATAGAGCTAGGTAATAAGGTCATCATTATGTTTTTAACTGACTTAATGTTATTCATCAATGTCTCCTTGTTCGATGCACCTGAGATGTCTATTGAGAGTTCCAGGTTGTTTGTTAGATTTATTATCTCTTTGGGATGGATTATATGAAGTATTATATCGTATTTGTCTATTATCTCTACTTCGTCAACTTTTATTTCGGCGTATCCGTTTTCTGGGTTAATTTTCTCTATCACCAGGACTGTTTGAGCCACAGGGATGATTGTTAACATCAGTATCCAAATTATCAGCGTCTTTGCCTGAAAATTTAAAGGGTCTCTTTATATTGTTTTCATGAATTTGCTTTAATTTGAATTTTCGATATTTCGGTTCCTCTTTATGACGGAGGCATTTATAGTTTTTAATAAATCCCGTCGTTCTGGTCTCTAAATAGTCTTCGCGTTTTTTGTTCCTTTTTTTGATTATGTCGATTTTCCTTTTGTGGATTCTTTCTTTAATTATTTCATGATTAATTTTCTTTTCTTGCACTTCATAGGGGGTACATTTTATTGTGGAATGATATGAGTTGTTATATATATTAATTGCGTTAAGGATTTGTAAATTTATTGGTTGCTTATCTTCTAAGTTTAAAAGTCTAAGTTTTTCTGTAATTGTACTATTTAATCGCTCGACATCGGAGTTACCTGTATGGTTGTTAGGTTTAGTTATATGAAACTGAATACCTTCCTTGTTGCAGAACTCCTCGACGTTCCTGGACCTGAATTCGTTATCAAAGATGAATTTCTTTGTTTTCCCGCGAATTGTTAAAAATTGTTTCAAGTTTTCTACCAAAGTTAGACTATTTCTGTCCTGTTGGAAAATGCACGTAGCAAATTTCGAAAACTTATCTAAAAATATCATAAATGAATGCTTACTGTTAACATAGATGTCGACATGAACAATTTCATTTGTTGTTGTCGGAGTTTCAGTGATATTAAATTTCTTTTTTATTGGGTGTCGGTCGTATTTTCCGGCAGAACAGATCTCGCAATTATTTATCAATTCATATATTATGAGTTTGAGTTTGGGATGGTAAATTTTGGACTTTAAGCCCTCGTAAGTAGGAGTTATTCCGGAATGACCTATTTCATTTTTATGAAATAGTGCAACTTGTTTTTTCAATTTGTCTTCGTCTGGTATGTCAGTGGCAAGATGGCTACACTTGACGAATTTAAATAGTTTTCGGTTAGGAAATATTTCTATTATTTTTTGTTGGAATTGATTATATTCCTTATCAGTTAAATTAGAATATATCGCAGCTTTCCCTTTTTCTAAATATCTTCTTAAGATATCACTGATATGGTCGTTTACTAAGTCAGATTTATCGATAAAAATTCTTCGGTTTTTAAAGGAGTAATCGAATTCGCGTTCTTTTGATTCAACGAGGATAATTTGCGTTTTGAACCTATTTACTATCGTGTCTAAGATTGGAATGTGATCCTCTAAATTTTGTTCTTGGGAGTGAATGGTTTGTAAGTCCATAGATTCATCAACTTCTTTACCATCTTCTATATTATTAGCATTTTCAAGTTTTTCGTTCAGTACATCCTTAAGGATTTGATTGTTGGTGTCCAAATTTTCGACGCTTGTTGAGGCTTCGGTTTGAGTCTCAATTATTTTTTCTATAGTGTTAATTTCATTTGTTTCCGTATTGATGCGACTTAAAAAATCGGCAATTTTGTTGTCCTTGCCTTTTATGTAATCAATCTTCAAATTATACTCGCCTAATTGTAGAAGCCATCGTTGAAGCCGGGGATTTATATCTTTGCCGGTATACTTAGTGTGGAGCCACTTAAGTGGTTGATGGTCCGTTTGCAGTTCAAACTGTTTTCCAAAAAGGTATGGTCGGAAGTATTTAACTCCCCAGCTATTGCCAGAAGTTCCTTTTCAACCGTAGGGTAATTTTCTTCATGGCTATTTAATGTTCTAGACGCATAAGAGATGGGGTGGCCATCTTGGGTTAACACCGCTCCTATGGCGAAATTGCTGGCATCGGTTATGAGTTTGAACGTTTTGCTAAAATTGGGATACCTCAATATGGGATGATTGGTTATTAATTCCTTCAATTTGTCGAACGCCGCTATGTAGCTAGGGTCATTCGTATTTATTTTCGCACTTTTCTTAAGGTACTTTGTTAGTGGCTGGGCTATTTTCGCATAATTTTTTATGAATTTTCGATAATAGCCGGTCACACCTAAAAATGCCTTTATTTGTCTTTGAGTGCTTGGTAACTTTAAGTTCTGAATTACTTCAATTTTTCTTGGATTTGGCCTCACACCTTCTGGCGTGAGGATATGACCTAAGTACTCGGTTTCCTTCAGGAGGAAGGTACATTTATCCACTTGTATTTTTAGTTTAGCATTTCTCAATTTTTCGAGTATCTTGCTGAGATTGGATATATGTTCTTCTAATGACGTACTAAAGATCAGTATATCGTCCAGATATACCACGCAAATTTTATTTATGAATTCTCTAAGGACGGAGTTTATGAGCCTTTGAAAGGTTGCCGGGGCGTTCTTTAATCCGAACGGCATCCTGACAAATTCATAGTGCCCATTTGGTGTAGAGAAGGCAGTCTTTCTTTGATCTTCAGGTTTTACAAGAATCTGATGAAATCCTTTTGCAAGGTCTAGGGTTGAGAAGTACTGTGCTTTCCCCAATTTATCCAATATACTATCTATATTGGGTATTGGATACTTATCGCCGACAGTGACTTCATTTAATTTTCGGTAGTCTACCACAATACGCCATTTTTTCCGCCCTGAGTTATCCATTTTCTTAGGGACGATCCAGAGGGGTGAATTATATGGAGAATTACTTTCCTTGATTATCCCCTGATGGAGCATATCCCTTATTTGTGTTTCTATTTCTTCTTCATGACACTGAGGATAACGATAAATTTTTGAAAAAATGGGATTGTTGGTAGTCGTTACGATTTCGTGCTGGATTTCATGCGAAACTGTTAATTTATCGCCTTCTTGAAAGAATAATTCTTGATACTGTTTTAATAGGTTTGTTATTGCTTTTCTTTCCTCATTATTTAAATGAGCTAAATTTAAACTATCAGTTGCTTTACCTACATTAACTTCTAAAGCTACGATCTCGTTTACTGAATACGGGTAATTTTCTTCAAAGAAAATTTTGTTATTGCCTATTTCTAACAACCTATTACCTAAATCAATTTTTCCTCCTATTGCAGCTAATAAGTTCACACCGATGATTGCATCATACTTTCGATTTTTTAGTTCATGAACCTTCCAAGAAATGGTTCCTTTAACTTTAAATTCCCTTGGAAAAGGTGTGACTATTTTGCGATCTATTACGTTGGTTCCATTAATTGTTGAGTAAAATACTGGATTTAGCAGTTCTACTTCGGGAAAGTTTTTGAAAATTAGTGGCTTGATCATGCTTGTTTCTGAGCCAGAGTCTAAGAGACATTTAAACTTTTGTTGGCCTATGTTGAGGTCAATTAAGGGTAGTTTCGACTTTGAGGCTCTATCCAAAAATTTTCAGCTTCCTGAATGTTTTCTACTTCCATGGGTTCACCATTATTATTATGGTTACTATTAGTTATAAAATTGGGATTTTTATTATAATTGTATCGAGTTTGCCTAGAATTATTATTGTTTTGGAAACGGTGTGTACCAGAATTAGTATTGTTTTCCCTAGATTTTTGGAAATTATAATTATAAGTGTTTCTTTCGCGATTAAAATTGCTACTGAAATTATTTTTATTGCTGGGGTTTAAATTTCTACCAGCAGTAACCTTATGAATAGTATTAAATTGCCTGTCAAAATTATAATTAGGTCTATTATTTTGTCCACTATCATACCGATTGGATTCTTTGTAATTGCTTTTTTCGACAGTTCTGGACTTTCTATGAGCGATATTGATTGCACGTTCGTCGTCTAGCAATTTCAATTCAGAAAACCGATTATACATTTCTACTAACGAATTATTTTTATCAATATTACCGCGAACTAAATTATCAATCTTTTCCATTACAATACCCACAAGATATTTATCGTTCATTTCAGGTGTGTAATTTATTGGTTTTTGACCATCTTCTTCAAAATTGTACAGTTCATTTAATTGGTAATTAGCACATCTTACCTTATCAAATAATTCCCTTAAATTCCTTACCCTAATGTTTCGACATTCGTTGATTACTTCTGCATAATCTTTGCGGGGTCGAAAATGTAGTTTTAGTTCCGCTTTAGCTGATTCCCACGATGGTTGGTCTCCAAGTCTTTGTATACATCTTTTGGCTTCTCCCTGGATTTTGGTATTTAGTACAGTTCGAAGGGCATAATCTCTTAGTTGTCTGTTGTTGCACAATTCCGCAGCGTCGTCGACAGATTTGATGAATTCCATTAACGTGAAGTCGTCTTTACCATTGAAGGGTTTAAGATGACGAAAGTGGGTGAGGATTTGATCTGGGCCTAACTGGAATACGTTGGGATTTGCCTGGGCTACATTTTGGTTCATCTGTTCACGTAGCTGGGCAATCTCATGTTGTTGTTGCTGAAGTGACTGCATTAATATTGCTAGTTCTTGTTGGTTTGCCATTCCTTCTTCACTTTGTTCTCCTGGTATGTTGATTAGTCGGTTGGCGTCAAAACTTTTATTTGATTTACCTCTCATAAAAAAAACTCACTTTGCTTTTCAAAATTAAAACAGGATTTTGTTTATTTTTCACAAATTAGAATTTTCTGTATAATTTTTTTTCATATGTGATCTTTTGCACTTAACTTTCACCACCAGATTATTTATTTGACGAATATTTTGCCTTATTTTTTTTTTCTTTCACAATATAAAAGAATATTTTTCTGTATATATATATATTTTTCTTATGTAATCTTCCTTTCAACTAAACTTTCACCACTGATCAAATTATTGAAATTATTTTAGAAAATTTTCACTTATTTGTAGATTCAGATCCTCTTTCTTCGGAAAAAGATCCTACCGCGACTGCGCCAGTTACTTACGTTTTCGATTAATTCCACTTTAAAACAAATAAAAGAATAAAGAATACAGAAAACACACTAACTTTATTGATTTAAATGAAATTGAAATGAATGAAATTATAAAACGTATCGATAATGTTACTTCTTAGGAAGACTTCTCTTGAGAGGAGTCGTTACGTCCCGGTCGGTAATAAGACTGACTTTTTGATTGCGATGGAAAGGCTTCATCGCATTATTATCTCACACAAAATTGTTTGTGTTGCATTTTCTGGATGAAGTATGAAATCGCGTTTCATATTTCATTCAGATTAATTTTAGATGCATTTAATCTTTCCACGAATTTTAATATTTGTGGTCTGACCATCCGGTTATGTGATAACTCGGTGTCATTTTCAATATTGTTTGGGTTATTCGACTGTGGGAACGTAACTCGCGCGGTTTTCCTTGCAATGAAAAATCGCTATAACTTTGTTGAGAAAAGTGGCACGTGAGTTTTTCAACGGATTATGATTCTGCATTTAATTTCCTATTGAAAAATATTTTTTTTGAATTTTCACCTAGCGAAGAACACTTTTTTTTTTTTCATTTTACATCTTATATTGTTATTAACAATTATGAAATATTCACTTTTTTTATACTTTTTTCAATTATACCTAAAATTCAATCTTTCATCTAAGCAACGACGTTGTGATGAGCAAACAATATTAATTCGGCTGGTTACAAAAAATTTTCAAAATAAAAATGCTCTCAAAGTTAATTTGTTTATAACTTTGTTAATTTTTTTTTTTACAAAACTATTTCGAGGCATGATTGTGTGCATAATAACCTACCGATTAAGCATAAATTCATTATAAATTTATGAATCTTCGGTTTTTAGTAATACATTTGAGAAATTTTTACTCGTATATAAAACACAAACGTCATAAATATGGAGTCAAATTCTATTTATTGACTGAACCTAATGGTTTAATTTTGAAAAATATAATATATTCTGGCAAATCAGACACTCTTGGAGGAGCTGGGCACGGAGAAAAAGTTGTTATGAACCTCATGGAAAATTACCTGAACAACGGTCACAGTTTGTTCATGGATAATTACTATAATAGTGTAGAACTAGCGGGAAAATTAGTCGAAAAGAAGACAAACTGCACTGGCACAATATGGCAAGATAGAAAGGGGATTCCGAAAGATGTAAAAAATACGATTCTTAGGCAAGGAGAAATCATAGAGAAGTTTAACGAAAAAGGTGTTTGCGTCGGAAAGTGGAGGGACAAAAGACCAGTGATGATGATTTCGATGGAGACATCAGTGGAAAAAACAGAGGTTACTACAAGAAGGCAAACGACGGTTGAAAAGCCGAATGCAGTCGCTCTTTATAACAAATTTATGAGCGGTATGGATTTACAAGATCAGCTGCAGGGCTTATTACAGTTGCGAAAAAAAACCATGCGATGGTATAAAAAAGTCGGGATCCATCTTATTTTATAAATGCTTTAAATTCTTTCCTTTTATACAATAAGTAAAAATTAAATAAAAGCTCCTTTTTCGGCGTCTTTGTGATACGGTGCCTTTGTTCGCTGCACACTTTGAACACGTCGTGGTTGATCTGATCGTAATTTGTTGTCATTGCACTGGTAAAGATTCGAGTGTAGTTATTTTTCTGTTTGTACTTCAGTTTGGACTCAGCTTTGTCTTCGTAGTGACATGTGTGTATTTACTGTGTAATTTTTTAAAGTTTGCAATACAACTGGACGAGTCGACAGACATTTCAAAAATGGCACAGTTGTTACTTTTTGTAAGATATATTTATGAGGGAAGCATTCATGAAGATATACTGTTTTGTCGTCCTCTGGAAGGTCATACTCGTGGAAAAGATATACAGTGTTGGAAAAAACTAAAGCAACTCGTGTAATGTAAATTGGCGTAAAAATGGCGCGGAATAAGTATAACAATGTCACCAAACAGTGCATTATTGACGAATTTACCCGTGGTGTGTGTCAAAAAACATTAGCTGAAAGGTACAGGGTACCAAAATCCGTTGTCTCTAGACTTATAAAAAAATTTAATGTGCGATGCGAGTTGCTTTAGTTTTTTCCAACACTGTATATATAAAAGTAAATGAGTTTTTTGAAAAAGAAGGATTAAATTGGAAAAATTGTGTTGGTGTGTCCACGGACGGTGCTGCAGCAATGACCGGACAAGATCTTGGTTTTACAGCCTTTGTTAAAGCTGGAAATGATCATATTACATTTACACATTATATGATTCACCGAGAGGCACTTGTTGTTAAAAAAATTGCACCAGAATTAAACACTGTGTTTTTTGATGCAGTCAAAATCGTTAACTTTATTAAAAGTCGAGCACTTAATAGTCGATCGTATATGGATTCGGATTATGCAAGTTTATTGCTACATGCTGAAGTTAGGTGGCTATCAAGAGGTCGAAGTTTGAAACGATTATTAACTTTAAAAGATGAAGTTCTTATATTTCTAACAGAGCAAAATTCTAATTTGGCCGATTATTTTCACGATAATTTATGGCTTCTCAAGCTATGCTATTTGGCAGATATTTTTGATAAAATCAATGATATGAATTTATCAATGCAGGGAGTCTGCGTTAATATGTTTATGTTAAAAAATAAACTTGAGGCCTTTGTTAAAAAAATTCTTGTATGGAAGAACAGAGTGGAAAGTGGATCGCTCGAAATGTTTCCATTTACTGACGAGTATATAATTAGTAACAATATTTAAAAAAAAGATACTCCTATAACAAAAATTATAGTTAATCATTTGAAGGATATGGAAGTTTACATGCATAGGTATTTTCCCAATGATATCGATACACAACAATGGATTTGCAATCCATTTTCAATTGAAATGGAAGAAATTAATTTTTTAAACTTAAAAGCACAAGAAGAATTTGCCGAATTAACAAGTGATACTACCTTGCGACTCAGATTTTCTCAAGTGCCTGTGCATGAATTTTGGATAGAAATCAAATCAGAATATCCCCTACTATCGGAAATGGCAATGAACAAATTACTGCCATTTTTTACAACATATTTATGTGAATCAGCCTTTTCCACATTAACTTACATAAAATCAAAATACCGTTCAACTTTAATAAACGTTGAAAATTTATTACGATCTGCACTAACTCAAATTGAGCCTAGATTTAATTATTTGTGTAAAAATAAACAATCACATCCGTCAAATTAATATTGTTTGATGTTAATAATATGTTTTTATTAAAAAAATTGTTACAAAAGTTTATTTTTTCTATTGAATAAATATATATATAGTTTTATGTCATTCTATTTATTGTGTTTATTACGACCGATATTATTTTATTACGACCGATATCCCGTTAACGTTTCCAATTATATGTATATATGTGAAATGAATGGGTACGTATTCTTTAATCCTTATTTTATTTACATTGTAAAATAGTGCGATATTACATCTACATCTACGGTTAATATATATTTCATTATATGGAGGAAAGGGTCCTTTAAAATTTCCTAAGCTTGAAGGGGGACGCTATATAAAAAAGTTTAAGAAGCCCTGGTCTACATTATACGGTGGCCCGAAACCCATACATATCATCGACCCCTACTGCATTGTCATTTACATCAAAACGGTTTGCGAAACAGTGCGAGACAACGCGAAAAAGACATTGCAGCGAACGATCGGAAAAAAGTAGTGGATCCGCTCCGTCATGCGCTGCACCAAACATTAAAGCCCGGGTCACACCTAACGCGGCGCGGCGCGATTGTCGTTAAGCGATTTGTACATGAAAAATGAATCTGTGATTCACACCAGAAGCGGCGCGGCACGGCAAGGATAAATTCCGCCGCGCGGCAAAATTCGAGATTACTCAAAACCAAATTTTGCCGTCGCCGCCAGCGGTAAATATCACATTTCATAATTATTTCTTGAATGAAAACAAGGTCTGCAATGGAAAATTTAATAGAATGTGTAAAAAGGTACCCTGTTTTATACGACTTGAGTGATAAATCGTATAAAGACTTTGGAGAAAAGCAAAAAGCATGCAAACTTGTTGCAGAGGAGTGTGGGTTGGATGAAGGTAGGTACACTGAAGAGCAAAAGTGTTTCAATGTTTGCTAATTGTCACATCGATATAAGTTTTTATGTTTTAATTTTAATTGATTAATCATTACAAAATTGGGAATTGGAGAAGCCGCTTGCCAATAGAGGTTTAAAGTTACAAAGAGGTTGCAGTTTGCAAATAGAGAGAATATCTGGAGAAGACGACGTTTTGCTGGAGAAGAAGCCGTTTTGCAGACTATAGAGGCTAAAAGAAGACGGTTGAAGAAGAAGACGTTAAGAAGACTTTTTATTTAATAACTAAATATAATTAACTATTTTATCTTATTGTAAATAAAGAGTTACAGACAAAAAGTTCTCCAATCAATACCCACAATAGTTAATTAGAAATAAATAATTATCACGAACATCTTGTTGTTTACATTAATCGAACCTGAGAACATAACAATACAACTTTTACCTTTGGTTAAAGCACATTGTTGGCGCTTACAAATCAGTTTCATTAAAACGATTCCTTCTGCGCACATGTTATGGTAAACTGGTTATACTAGATATTATACATATATTACACTTCTACATATTGTTATTCTACTTTCTACGTATTGTTATAATTCTTAATGCATTTTTTATAGAAAACATGCCGGAAGACACCCAGTCCGTATGGATAGACGCCTCCGTCAAGCTCCTCCTTTCATTACCTAGTAGAGGAGATGAAGCCAAAAGTTGGGAAATCCCGTAAACTAAAAACGAAAAAAATGATGTGGACTGCAATTTCCAAGAAGTTGTGTGAGGCGGGATACCATTTCACAGCTGCTCAAGCAGAAAATAAATTCAGAGGATTGGAGAGGACGTATAAAAAAACAAAATTACACAATAGCAAAACAGGCAGAGAGAGAAAAACGTTTCCCTATGAAAGGTAGATAATCTATTTTAGAGTTTGTTTGTTTCTAATTTCGCCTTTGACTCCACAGTGAACTGAACAATATATTCCAGAAAAATGACTCAGTGTTCCCCCAGTTCCTCTTAGGGTCCGGTCCGAGTGACCAGGTAACGAAAGAAGACCTCGTCGCTGATGCTGGTTGCTCGGACATTAGTGACCTAGAGGCTTCCCGAGACACGGTACGAACTGGTGTCACATAAAATAAGACACACAAAACAAAATCTCTATAAACAAAACAAATGACTCGAAATCGCACAAGTCCCGAACGAAAACCCAACGCCTTATCAGCAGAGGTATCGGGTTACGTTGGGTGAAGTGCACGTACAGTACAGTTAATAACTTTTGAAAAAGAGTTGATAATTACAAACTACCAAAATAGTCGTGTTCCAAAAGCTCAGATCTCAATGAATATCAATTTTTTTTCCATATGAGAAAATTCGTGTTTCATAGTGTTATTGGACATATGTAAGTCGAATATTGAATTATTTTCTCTTTGATCATTATTTCCCTATATGAAAAAAATTGCAAAGAACCCTTCCCTTTGGCCGTATCCAAAAAAATTAATAGGCTATTCAAAAGTTTAAGCTCTATTCCGGAAAATATAAATAGTGAAGAAGATTTAAGTATTAATTTAAATATTAGTGTTCCCAATATAAATTTGGAAAGTGAAATCGAGTCTATTAGTGAAATGGCTGCTAATAATATTAACCCTGCACAATTTGCCCCATCCGCGAGTGCATCAATTTCGCCCACAGATATTTTTAATTCATTAAGGATTCCTGATGTGATCAAGGATCTTCCACGATTCGATGGAAATCCTAGCCTACTTCACGAATTCTTCAACAATGTAGAAGAAATTTTAAAATATTTAAAAGCAATTGACGGTACACCCTTGTTATATATTGAAATTATATTGAATTATACATTGAATTTATTGTTATTATTACAGTATATGTATACAAGAGACATATTCCCATAGTCTTATTTGTATTAGTTGTATAGTAGAGTTAACTGCACTCTGTAAGTTAGAATTCACTTCTGGTTTGCTCCTCAACGAGGAAAGTCATAAATAAAACGTATTAATTAATAACCCTGGTGCGTATTTCTTGTTACAGATAAAACACTGGCGACGAGGAAAAAAGCAAAAAATAAAAAGGGGAAAGAAATGACAAGTGAACCCTCAAATTCGGAAGAGAATCGGGAAAGTAAGATGCAGGTGCAGTCAATTGCGGTGGGAAGCGGTTTCATAGAATTCGATCCGGAAAACATGGACTGGGATGTATTTGAAGCAAAAATGGAACAATATTTCCTAAGTATCGGCGAAACGAATGAAAAACGCAAGGCAGCATTCTTATTAACAAAACTAAATCATGACGTCTTCAAACTTCTACGGGATAGCATACATCCAACGAAAATCAGCGAAATAACATATGGAGATGCCAAGGTTCATCTAACGGAATACTATGGTAAGAAAACTTCAGTATATCAAGAAAGAAGAAAATTCTATAATTTAAAACAAGACGAAGTGGAAAACGTAAACGCGTGGTATATTCGAGTAAAAAAGGGAGCCAGCAATTGTAAATTTGGAGAAAATCTAAACTCAATTGTGAAAGATATATTTATCACAGGTATTAAAGATGGTGCAATTCTAGATAGGTTGTTTGAAGAGGACGAGAAGCTCACTCTAGACAAAGCTAGGGAGATAGCTGTAAAAAGGGAAACAATACAAAGGTATCATTCCGTGGAAGTGAAAAAAATAGAAACGGGAAACAGCGGGCAAACCAGAACGTCATCAACATGTACAGTCGAACCTCGGTAACTCGAACCTGAAGGGAATCAAATTTTAATTCGAGATAAGGAGGTTTCGAATACACGAGGTTTTGCAGAACCTCGATAATTCGAAGTTTATTCGATATATTGAGGCTTGGAATAACTTTCTTGCTTGCTAAAACTTACTCCTTACGTACAGCAATAAAAAATTTGAAATCGCTAGCCACTGTGGAACTTAATTTGAGTAAATCACTAATAACTTTCTCAAATTGAGAAAAATGGTAAGAATTTGCCTCTTCTATCTAATTTTTTATTTTGAAAAAAGCGAGGTTTTAAGAATTTTGTTCCAGCTAGGGAGGTTTTGTCATGAAATTTTATTCGAGCTGTAGAGGTTTCTTTCGAGCTATAGAGGTCAATTTACTTGTAAAATATTTGTAGGGAAACGAAGAGATCTTATTACTCGAGCTGCAGAGGTTTTCGAATTATCGAGGTTCGACTTATAGAGGTTCGACGTACACGCAAATCAAGGGAGAACACCAAAGTATATGGGAGAACCAACACACAGCCGAAAAGTCAAAAGAATCACCAAGAGAGACACAAACAGTGTAAAATATGTGGCAGACATGGCCACCGCAGTGAAGCATGTTACTATCGGAATTATACATGTGACATTTGTAAGAAAAGAGGCCATCTGAAGGCGGTCTGCAAAAATTTGAAAGAAATAAAAAACGTGGAAATGGTGCGCCACGAGTCTGACGAATATATGGAAATTAAATCGCTTAACTATTTAGGTGAGGATGAGAACATAATTAAAGACGAACCGGTAATCATTGAAGTGGAAATGAATAATAAGATGTGAAAAATGGAAATGGACTCGGGCAGTCCAATATCAGTCATGCCTAGAAAGCTATTTGAAAAATATTTTCGCGAACATGTGGTAGAAATGTCAAGTATAAAATTTAAAGGTTATGCAGGAGAACCAATTGAAAACATAGGGAGATTCAAATGTAAGGTTAAGTATGAAAAAAAAACAAGAGACCTGAATGTTTACATCACAAAACAAGGAGAATCAGGATTACTTGGACGGGACTTCATGCGGCTATTTGATATAGGTTTTACAATAAAGAAAGTCGAAGGTGAAGCAACAGTTGCAGCGAATCACAAATTAAAGAATCTAATTTCAAGGTACCCGCAAGTGTTTAGTGACCAGCCCGGCAAGTGCAAGTTTGAGAAAATAAAACTGAACTTACAGAATAATAATGTGACTCCGATTTTCATGAAGCCTAGAGCAGTTCCCTATGCAATTCGTGAAAAGGTGGAACGTGAATTGCAGCGTCTAGAGCAAAATGGCATAATAACTGCAGCAGAAACAAGCCAATGGGGAACACCCATTGTTCCAGTAATCAAGAGTGATGGCAGCCTTCGCATATGCGGTGACTATAAGGTAACGTTAAACAAATATCTGGAATCGGATAATTTTCCTATACCAAAAGTCCAAGATCTCTTTCAGAAATTATCGGGAGGTGAAAAATTTTCCAAAATAGATTTAAAGGAAGCGTACTCGCAAATTGAATTAGAAGAAGAAAGCAAAAAACTTTGTGCATGGTCCACAATGAAGGGAATATACCGAGTGAATCGTATGCCTTACGGAATTTCTCCGGCTACGTCTAAATTCCAAAGAATAATGACAAAACTATTTCAAGGCTTGGATAAAGTAACGGTATTTGTAGATGACATCGTAGTGACTGGAACAAATAATGATGAACATTTAAAAAACTTGGAATTAGTGTTGAAAAGATTGCAGAAAGCGGAAATGACCGTTAAGTTAACAAAGTGCAAGTTTCTCCAAGAAGAAATTAGTTATTTAGGACACACGATAAACAAGAATGGTATAAAAAATAATCAGGACACAGTGGAAACAATTTTAAGGGCACCCGCTCCTAAAAACATTAAGGAAGTGCAAGCATTTACAGGATTAGTAAATTATTATGGAAGGTATATAAAAAACTTGGAGACAACAATGGAACCCATATATAACTTGTTGAGACAAGGGACGAAGTTTGAATGGTCATTAAAGTGCCAGTCCGCTTTTGAACAAATAAAGGAAGCTCTAGTATCTGAAGATGTTCTAATACATTATAATCCTAAAATGGATGTCACACTGGAATGCGACGCATCAAATAGTGGTATAGCTGCTGCACTCTCACATCGCTTTCCAAATGGGGAAGAACGTCCTATAGCATTCGCATCACGGATTCTGGCAAAATCGGAACGCAATTACAGTGTAATCGACAAGGAAGCGTTGGCTGTTTACTATGGGGTCCAGAAATTTTCTGATTATTTATATGGGAGAAAATTCATCATAAGAAGTGACCATAAGCCTTTGTTAGCAAAATACGGGGAGAATCGCAGTATACCTCTGATGGCCGCAAAGCGCATTCACAGATGGGCCGCATTTCTAGCAGCATTCGATTACAAGTTTGAATACATCAAGGGAAAGAATAATTCAGTAGCAGATATGCTTTCGCGCTTTGCATACAACGCAGATCCGGATGAGGAAGAAGTTAAACACTGTGAGCTTATTAACAACATTATTCAACAAAATGACAGGTTAGATATCCAAGCGATTAAGGAAGCATACGAAACTGATGATACCTTAAAGGAAGTGAGAGAACAGGTTAAAAATGGGTGGAAGAAATCAAATGACGAAACGACACCATTTTTTAGAAGAAGGGAGGAAATAGAAATAATCGATGATTTATTGGTTTGGGGATTTCGAGTAATTATACCAGTATCTATGAGGAAAACCATTTTGGATGAACTGCACACTGCGCATATAGGGATATCAAGAACAAAAGCACTCGCACGCTCTTATGTATGGTGGCCGAAACTGGATTCGGACATTGAGGATATAATCAAATCATGTTTTATTTGTGGATCTCAGAATGCTAACCCGCCGAAGGCTGAACAGTGTTCATGGCCTCAGACCGAATCACCGTGGATAAGAATTCATGCTGACTTCGCTGGACCATTTCTCGGCAAGTATTTTCTAATCGTAATAGATTCATTCTCTAAGTGGATTGAAGTAGCACCAATGGATAATATAACGGCAAAATCCACAATAAATAAGTTTTTCGAAATATTTGCTAGGATGGGACTACCAAAACAACTCTGCACGGACAATGGTTCAACATTTGTAAGCACCGAATTTCAAACATTTCTACGTCGTAATGGAATCGGACACATAACGTCTCCTCCCGGACACCCACAAAGCAATGGACTTGCCGAAAGTGCGGTGAAAGGATTTAAGGTTGGAATAAAAAAATATTGAAATACAAAGGAATGGAATAACATTATGCATGGCCATATCAAAATATCTGTTTCATTACCGTAATGTGCCACACACAACCACTACACAAACCCCGGCACAATTAATATTTGGCAGACGACCCCGAACAAGGCTAGACTTAATAAAACCTGAAGATGTAAAGGACGAGGGCGAGCTGTCAAAACGAAGACGAGAAACGAAGGCAATAACAACACACAAGAAAGGAAGAAGAACAACATTTTCCCAAGGTGACTGCGTATTGGCGAAAGATTATCGTAACAATCTCACGGGATGGGTACGAGCATCTATTATCAGGAGAATTGGAAGGCAAACCTATATAGTTGAAACGGCGGATAACAGACAAT
Organism: Thereva unica; assembly: GCA_949987705.1. Taxonomy (NCBI): domain Eukaryota; kingdom Metazoa; phylum Arthropoda; class Insecta; order Diptera; family Therevidae; genus Thereva; species Thereva unica. The sequence continues at coordinate 36,235,587 of OX465285.1, forward strand.
GGAAAAGGCACCTTAACCAACTTAAAACATTTAAGTTTTCAGGTTCCCCTGGTATGTTATTGAGGGAAAGGGAAACAAGTCGTGAGCGTGGACCGAAGCAAGCCAGAGACTCAATCACAACGAGAAGCGTTACATCAGAACTTCAACCTGACCACGTTGTGGTAACGAGGGCTACGGAATCCAGCATAAGCAAGTTATGTGACGAATCAAGATCTCCATACAGTCTACGCAGACGCAGTCAACTTCAACCACCCCAGAGATACGAAGTCATTTAGGGGAAGGAACTGTTATATATTGAAATTATATTGAATTATACATTGAATTTATGGTTATTATTACAGTATATGTATACAAGAGACATATTCCCATAGTCTTATTTGTATTAGTCGTATAGTAGAGTTAACTGGATTCTGTAAGTTAGAATTCACTTCTGGTTTGCTCCTCAACGAGGAAAGTCATAAATAAAACGTATTAATTAATAACCCTGGTGCGTATTTCTTGTTACAGATAAAACATTCCATCCTTGAGTCTGGGCTAGGCTAGCACGGTGTGTGGACGTGCGGGCGTGTGCTGTCGCCACCCACTTAAAATATTTCGTGCTATATCACTAAACCACCGAATTAACACCAAAAATCAAACAATCTAAGTTTTTTTTGTTTACTGTGCCGGGACCAATTATTAAATTCATTAAAAACACGTTAATTAATTAAATAATTGTGAAGTGATGTGCAGAAAAATTAAATCAACTAAACAGCTGCTGTGTTATAAGTGTAAAGTGAAGGTGTCACCAACGAAACAGTGGATGTAACGGAGACAGACGGACGGTAAATTGTAAATCTTCTCTCCCCTTTCCCACACCCGTTCAAGGCACTGCCGGCGTCAGAGCCAGTGTCGGTCAGTTGACGGGATTCTCCTTGCTTTAGGAGGCATAACACTCCAGCAAGGCGCATCCCGTTAACCCCGACGGTGATGACAATGGCACTGCCGGTTGCGACTGGGGCTTGCAACCTTGTGTTCACAAAGCAACGATACAATAATTTTTGTATCGACTTTGCTAATATCCGTGGGTTAAAAGCGAATTTCTATTCCGTGTTGTGCCATCTCAACACTTATTCTCCCCCAATCTTCGCACTAAGTGAAACCCAGATTTTACCTAACGATGGTCTAGATTGTTATCAGGTTTCCGGGTACACTTTAGTGCACAATCTGTCCCCACATAGGGGAATTGCCATTTATATTAGGAAATACGTTGCCTTCCAGAAGGTGTACAGCAGTACATCATCTGATTTTAACCATCTCGGTATTAAAATTTCACTTCGTAATCACGTCATTTTCTTCTGTTTTCTATACAGGAGTCCTAATATTAGTAATGAAGCCTCCTTATTAGCATTCGACGCTATCTCCGAACGTATCTCCGAATTTTTATCCTCCCATCCGGAGTGCGAAATCATTGTTGCGGGTGATTTCAACGTTCACAACGTAAATTGGCTGAATTACTCAAATGGCACCAGTGTTTCTGGCAGGGATGCCGAGCTCTTTGCTGAGACCAATAACTTGCACCAAATAGTGAAACAGCGTACGCGCGTTCCTGACACTGCGGGACAAGGGGCACACCTCCTTGATCTTTTTCTTACCTCCCACCCTTCACGTTACTCCGTTGAGGTCGATTCGCCTATTGGAAACTCGGATCACTGTCTGGTCAGCGCTTACTTCTCCTATCCATCTCCAACCCCAACAACGCCAGCTCCTAGGAGAACTGTTTGGCATTATGGAAAAGCCAACTGGTGGGGGCTGATTCGCTTTTTCCAAGCTACTGATTGGGATTTGTGTTTTCAGAACCGCGATGTTAATTTTGCGGCCATCTGTATTACCAAAATTATACTGGCCGGAATGCGTTTATTCATTCCCCACTCTTCCAAATCCATAAAGCCTAGGCAATATGGATGGTTCAATCGAGAGTGTATGAACGCAATCAAAACCAAAGAAGCCGCCTCTGTAGGCTGTACTGTACTGTCTGTACAGTACAAAAACTCTCCGAGTGAAACATCTCGACGTGAATACATCAGGTTGAGAAACTCTTGTAAATCCACCATCAAGAGAGTCAAAGAATTATTCGATGAGAAACTGAGAGGTAAACTCATAAACTCCACTGCCGGCAGTAAAAACTTCTGGTCCTTGGTAACCTCCATCAGGAAGAATTTCACTTCTCATTCAACGCCTCCATTCATTTACAACAAACAGGTGATAACAGAAAGCAAACCCAAGGCCGATCTACTCGCACTTCTGTTCGCCGAAAATTCTTCCTTACCCGATGCCGTCATGCAACCCCCCACCATCGAGTGTTCCGCCCACTCAATGGATAGAGTTTTCTTCAGGACGCGTGAAGTATATAAGTGTCTCAAAGAGCTGGACTCCAACAAAGCCACTGGTCCCGACAAAATTCCCCCTATAGTTCTTAAAAAATGTGCCTCACCTTTGGCTAAACCTCTGCGCCAACTTTTTGCACTTTCATACTTCTCCGGAGTTTATCCTGACTCCTGGAAACTGGCTCATGTTCAGCCCATACCGAAAAAAGGTGAAGCTAGTGACCCTACTAACTACCGCCCAATAGCAATCACTTCTATTCTCTCCAAAGTTATGGAGACAATAATAAAAAGAAAGCTTATGGAATATCTTGAATACAACCAAATATTGAATGACAAACAATACGGCTTTAGATCGAAAAGATCTACTGGCGACCTCCTTGTATGCCTAACGGAGCACCTCAGCCGAAGTATACACCGATTTGGTGAATCTGGTCTGGTTGCTCTGGATATCTCCAAGGCTTTTGACAGAGTATGGCATCCCGCTCTGTTGGCTAAACTCCAAGCTATTGGTATTGACTCTGTTCTGAAGAACTGGATTGAGAGCTTCCTTTCAGGCCGTTCAATCAAGGTAGTATTGGATGGCGTCGAATCCGACCCCCACCACATCTCCGCAGGTGTTCCCCAGGGCTCAATTCTATCACCAGTTCTCTTCCTAGTTTTTATAAATGACCTGCTCTCAGTCCCCTCTAACTCACTCCACAGCTTTGCTGATGACGGTACTCTACGTTACTCCTATGGTTTTGATAATGTAACACAAGCGCGTGCCAGACCTTGTCTACATCATCGCCAACTGTTGACCAATTCAATCAACAGGGACATCGAACGAATTCTTGAATGGGGCCGCAAGAACCGTGTCGAATTCAATGCATCTAAAACGAAGTACTGTCTCATCTCCAATAAAACTTGCACCGAACCGCTTTCTATTTCAGTGGACAACAAGACCGTAACGGCAGAACCCTCTCTAAACATCCTAGGCGTAACATTAGCTGAAGATCTGCGCTGGAATAACCACATATTCCAAAGTGCTAAACAAGCATCCCAGTGTCTAGGATTCCTCAAAAGGTGCAAATTTATCCTTCAGCCGTCTGCCAGGGTTATAATATACAAGTCCTACATTCGTCCCCGTCTTGAATACAACTCGTATATCTGGGCAGGGGCCCCAAGAACCATCTTAGCTTGGCTGGACAAGGTGCAAAACCGTGCTCTCAAACTTATTGGTGACAGCGCCATTTGCTCTTCAATTGACCCATTAAGCCACCGTAGGAATGTTGCAGCTCTAGCAAAATTTTATCGTTTTTTTTCATAATGATTGCTCCACTGAAATAAGTAACCTTATGCCTCCACGGCAACATTTTTCCCGCAACACAAGACTTGCCCGCTCGGCTCACCCCCTCAGTTTACAGCCCTTATCTTCGCGCACACTCCGATCTAGAAATTCGTTTATAACAAGAACCACTCGTCTGTGGAACAACCTTCCAAAGACGGTATTCCCGAACTCATACAACATCCAAGAGTTCAAACGCAAGGTTCATCGCCACTTTCTGCAACACCCCCTTGACTCCCCCTAACCTATTATGTCCTTCTCTCTATCTTTCGAGCTAAGCTTACTACTGGACATTGCACCATGACCTAAACGACATGACGTACTAGTAGTACAAAGGGTGACACCTGAGCTTAGACTATCACATAAAAAAAAAAAAAAAAATCCCTAATTTTAATGCGTGCAATCTATAATATAAAAATGAATCGCTAAATGTGTTGGTAAGCGCAAAACTCGAGAACGGCTGGACCTATTGGACTAATTTTTTTTTTGAATATTCGTTGAAGTACGAGGATGGTTCTTACGGAGAGAAAAATTTAAAAAATTGCCTGAAAAAACAAAAAAATGGTAATTTTAGGAATTTTCACTTCATTTTAGTTTCAATAGCTTCATGGCCTACCTATTGTTTGACAAATGTAAAATTGTCATTAAATTGAATCATTACATTTAATGAAAATTTCAAATTTACGCAGCTGTCAAACAATAGGTAGGCCATGACGCTATTGAAACTAAAATGATCCATGGCGGCCGTCTCAAGAGGGCGGTGTACCACTTTCTTCACAACCACCTCGACATGGGTATCAAATGAAAGGGTATGATAAGTAGAATACAATAAGCAATGTAGTATACAAAATATATCTTTAGATCCATGGCGGCCGTCTAAAGAGGCCGGATTACCACTTTCTTCACAACCCTATCAAAATGGGTATCAAATTAAAGGGTATGATAAGTAGAATACAATAAGCAATGTAGTAGACTCAATATACCGATTCATGGCGGCCGACGCAAGACCCATGTTCTTTGAGGCATTTCATCTGTGTAAAATTCATATCTGAAGGAAAGGTCTCGGGCTCCGTGAGGTTTATAGCAAAATTTCAATAGAAAAGCAGGCGTTTGGTCCATAGCAGCCATCTCAAGAGGGCGGATTACCATTTTCTTTACAACCCCTCGACATGGATATCAAATGAAAGGGTATGGTAAGTAGAACACCAAAGGCAATATAGTATACTCAATATATCGTTTGGTCCATGGCAGTCATCTCAAGAGAGCAGATGACCATTATCTTCACAACCCCTTCGAAATGGGTATCCAATGAAAGAGTATGATAAGTAGAACAATATAAGCAATATAGTATACTCAATATGTCGCTTGGTCCATAGCGGCCACCTCAAGAATGCGGATTACCATTTTCTTCACAACACCTTCGACATGGATATCAAATGAAAGAGTATGACAAGGAGAACACCATAGGCAATATAGTATACTCAATATATCGGTTCGTCCATGGCGATCATCTCAAGCGGGCGGACTACCGTTTTCTTCACAACCCTTTCGAGATGGGTATCAAATGAGAGAGTATGATAAGTAGAACACATAAGCAATATAGTATACTCAATATATCGTTTGGCCCATAGCGGCCATCTCCAGAGGTTGGATTACCATTATCTTCACACCCCTCGACATGGATTTCAAATGAAAGGGTATGATAAGTAGAACACCATAAGCAATATAGTATACTCAATATATCGTTTGGTCCATGGCGGTCATCTGAAGAGGGCGGATGATCATTTTCTTCACTACCCCCTCGACATTGGTATCAAATGAAAGGGCATTATAAGAACATTGCCATAGACTGTGTCTTTAGATTCATGGCGGCCATCTCAAGAGGGCGGGTTACCATTTTCTTCACAACACCCGAGACATGGGTATCACATGAAAGGCTATGAAAAGTAGAACACCATAAGCAATATAGTATACTCAATTTATAATTTGGTCCATGGCGGCCATCTCAAAAGGGTGGTTTACCATTTTCTTCACAACACCCGAGACATGGGTATCAAATGAAAGGCTATGATAAGTAGAACAATATAAGCAATATAGTATACTCAATATATCGTTTGGTAAATGGCGGTCATCTCCAGAGGGCGGATTACCATTTTCTTCATAACCCCTTCGAGATGGGTATCAAATGAAAGAGTATGATAAGTAGAACACCATATGCAATATAGTATACTCAATATATCGTTTGGTCCATAGCGCCATCTCAAGAGGGCGTATTAATATTTTCTTTACAACCCCTTCGACATGGGTATCAAATGAAAGAGTATGATAAGTAGAACACCATAGGCAATATAGTATACTCAATATATCATTTGGTCCATGGCGGTCATCTCCCAAAATCAATTTTCCCAGATTTGTTCTTTTTTCACTATATCATTTTCCTATCGCAGACTGTGTCCCCATAATCTTATTTCATTGAAAGGCGTTGCAACGCACGCGGGTTTTTGCTAGTACGAAATAAAATCGAAGGGGAAGCAAACGAAGTTTTGAATTTATACGGCACTGGTCTTGTTTGGGAGGACATAAAGAACAATCTAACGTTACACTACTCCGACAAACGAACAGAAACATCACTAATTAGAGACCTACATTCGATTAGGCAAAATAATAAAAATATAGAAACATTCTACAGCGAGGTAGTTGAAATACAGGCTACCGTAAATAACAATGTATTAATTCACGAGACAGAAAATTCCGTAATTAAAGCGAAAAAAGAACTATACGCGGAAATGTGTTTGAATGCTTTTCTAACGGGGATTAGAGAACCCTTGGGGTCGATGATCCGAGCGATGAGACCGGATTCTCTACCCTTAGCTCTATCCTATTGCATTAAAGAGCAAAATATTTCCTATATGAAATCAAACCCACTTTCAGACTATCCTAAATTTAATAAGAATCAAAAGCATAACAATTCTGCAAACTTACAATTAACCAACTTTAAATTTTCACCTCGTATTCCTCATAAACAATTTAATACCTCACAAGGATTTAACAATCAAATTTCGAGGCCCTTTTTCAAGAATCCGAATCAGAATTTTAATAACTATAGAAACAATCAGAATTATAACAATTTCAAAAACACTAATTTTAATCAGAACGTGTTTGATCGAAGAACAAACCCACCTAGGTTACCTCCACCAGAACCGATGGATACTAGTCCTAGGAATTCTCACTTAAGAGAACGAACTGCTTTCAACCAATCCAGGAACCCACGGATGTAGAAAAGTGCGAGCCCAAAACAATAATCACTGTATTAGGCAAATACCAAATTGATAAAACAGTCACCCTTCCAATATTTTCAGAATTTAATGACTCCGGCGAAATACAATTTTATATTTTCAAATTTCATGGCTGGACTTCGACGGTCTGTTAGGACTTGGCGATCTTACCAAGCTAGGCGGTAAAATTGACCTAGTAGAAAAGGCCCTCATAACTAAAAATGCAAAAATCCCCTTAAAGTATAAACCTAATTTCAGTTCCGGCAAACATATTATACCACCCCATTCTAAAGCAATAGTTAAACTCCCTGTAGATGTAAGAAACGGAGAAAGTTTTCTTATGGTGAATTTACACGAATGACACGCTTGTCATTTTTTTGGTCATTAATTGTCATAATCGTTTACACGATCATAATTTGTGTCATTATTTCTGTCATGAAAAATGGCAAAAATTATTGTCATAAAAAGCTTAAAAAAGCTTAGAAATAATGAAACAAATTATGACCGTGTAAACGATAATGAGAAATTATGAAAAGTTATGGCAAGTCACAACGCCATGGAAAAAATGCGTGCGACGGAGTCGGTGGAAGTGTTAAGAGACACGCGTGGAGAACAAGCATGCAGCGAGTTAGGTCTACCTCCATAAACAATGCTTGCACGTTGCACGGAGCGCGGTGGCTGGCGCGCGGTGCCTGGCGCGGTGCCTGGCGCGCGCGGTTTACCTTGCAAATAAAAATCGCTATAACTTTGTTCAGAAAAGTGGCACTTGAGTTTTTTCGACGGATTCTGATTCTGAATTTAATTTCCTATTGAAACATATTTTTTTTGAATTTTTACCTAGCGAAGAACACCTTTGTTTTCCATTTTACATTTTATTTTGTTATTAACAATTATGAAATATTAACTTTTTTTATACTTTTTTCAATTATACCTAAAATTCAATCTTTCATCTAAGCAACGACGTTGTGATGAGCAAACAATATTAATTCGGCTGGTTACAACAAATTTTCAAAATAAAAATGCTCTGAAAATTAATTTGTTTATAACTTTGTTAATTTTTTTTTTCAACAAAATTTTTTTGTGGCATGATTGTGTGCATAATAACCTACCGATTAAGCATAAATTCATTACAAATTATGAATCTTCGGTTTTTAGTGATACGTTTGAGAAATTTTTACTCATGCAAAATCCAATTTCAACAACAAAAACAATTTCAATAATAATCGAAAATAACCCAATGGAATACACTTTTTTCAATATTTATTGGCGAAAGTGGTTGATTTATACCAAATCAAGCCCAATTTTATGATAAGGGATAATCCTAAACAGTTCAAACCACCCCTAAATGGACCGAAAATAAAAAAAAATTAGGCTTCAAATTTGATTGAATGCGTGTAGTCAGGTACAAATAAATTGTTTTCAACCCTTAAGGAGTAAAAACTACCCCTACAATTTGAAAAAATATCATTAAATAAAACAAATTAACTCTTTTCAAGCCAAAACAAAACTAATTTCAACTACCCCTACATTAGAGGGCGGCCCCATAATCAGCAAACAAAAAAATATGTGCGGAAAGAGTTTCAAAAAGGTGTTATGTTTTGATACCCAAAACGTTCGTTTTGAATGGACTATAATATACCGGCAAGTGTCTGCAAATGCTCAATACACTAGACACCAATTCTTTTTCAAACCAAAATTTGGCTCACCTTTAGAAATTCCTCCTTCAATGTCGAGTGTATAGCCGCACAAACTTCAGGCACAATCTTACTAATAGATGCTTTCGACCTCTTGAACAAAAACAAGCTACTGAAACTGTCCCCGGTCCCAAGAAATCTAAGCGTTATCGCAAGACGTTCTCCGGAAGAAATTGGCTGACGCATGTTTGTGGTTTGCTTTTCGATTAATGGGGCCACTCGATCTAGGAGGAAATCGAAATCATCGGAAGACATCCTTAAAAAATTTTTAAACAGCTCTGGATCATTTCGCCGGAGTTGCAATCGCAATGTCTCATAAAATTCAGCTCTTGCCATTATTTATGGCAACTTGCAATAAATTAATGACATTTTATAATAGAGCTTTTCACATGTCATTATTTGAGTCGTGTGAACAGCAATGCCATTAATTATGGCCAGAAATTGTGACCATTGTCATTTTTTGTCATTCGTGTAACCGCCGCATAAGTTTCACCAATCAAGTGAAACATTGCATTCCAACCATCGACGATTATCCGATCTATACAAAGTCCTATATCCCTACATCCATAAAGAGGAGGTAAGGAAACAAATCGATGGTATGCTAGAACAGGGTATAATACGCCCTAGTTATTCTCCTTGGAGCTCTCATATCTGGGTGGTGCCCAAAAGGAAAGACGCCAGCGGCAAGCAGAAATGGCGCCTCGTAGTCGATTATCGGGAATTGAACGAAAAAACGATCACTGACCGATATCCAATTCCCAATATAACCGAGATTCTCGACAAACTCGGCAAGTGTATGTATTTCTCCACACTTGATTTGGCTAGCGGGTTTCATCAAATAGAGATGAACCCGAAGGATGTCCCCAAAACAGCCTTCACGGTAGAAGGGGACATTATGAGTATGTCCGTATGCCATTCGGGCTTAAAAATGCCCCGTCCACCTTTCAAAGGGTTATGGACAACGTGCTAAAGGACCTTCAAGGCAAGGTTTGCCTTGTTTATTTGGATGATATTATAATATACTCCACCTCTTTGCAAGAGCACATACAGAACCTGAGGAAAGTGTTTGAAAAAATTAGTGAGGCCAATCTCAAGATCCAACCGGATAAGTGCGAATTTCTTCACAAGGAAATCGCCTTCCTTGGCCATATCGTTTCCACCGAGCGCATCAGACCCAATCCTGACAAAATTCGTGCAATCCAGCAATTCCCAATTCCTCGTACCCAGAAACAAATAAAATCCTTTCTCGGATTATTGGGGTACTATAGGAAATTCGTTAAAGACTTTGCTAAGCTAGTTAAGCCTTTAACAGAGTGTTTAAAAAAGGGCAGAACTGTTGAACTAACAGAAAGATATATTCATAGCTTCAACATTACCAAACAAATCCTCATGAATGATCCGGTACTTCAGTACCCAGACTTTTCAAAGCCCTTCAAGTGACAGACAAGTTGAAGTGACAGACCCGTGTGCTACGCTAGTAGAACCCTCACTGATTCAGAAACAAACTACTCCACTATTGAGAAGGAGTTACTAGCTATTATTTGGGCCACGAAATACTTCCGACCATATCTACATATTTGGCCGAAGATTCAAGATTATTACGGACCACAAGCCCTTGACTTGGCTTATGAGCCTCAAAGAACCAAATTCGAAACTGGTCAGATGGAGATAAAAGCTGGAAGAATACGACTACGAAATAGTCTATAAAAAGGGAAAATTAAACACGAATGCCGATGCTCTTAGCAGGATCAAAATTGAACAGGTAAATAAATGCATCGATGTCAATATTAATGATGGTAACATGTCAGTGCAAGGTACCAGTGGTACCACAGTCCATTCAACGGACGAGAACCTGAATGATGGAATCTCAATATCCGAAAAACCTATTAATGAATTCAATCTGCAATTAATACTACAGAAGTCTAATGCAACTCCAGAAATGTCGTTAGAAACACCATTTAGGAACAAACAACGTAGGCTACTAAGGAAACCAGAATTTACGCAAGAAATTGTATTAGATATACTTAAGAAATTCTTGCCACCTAGGAAGTTAACCGCAATAGCTGCGGATGATGAGACCTTTAAATTGGTCCAATCAATGTATTCAAAATATTTTTCAAATAACAATCGAAGTCACAGATCCTCAAAATTGCATTTCTTCTGGACCACCAACCTCCAAATTCTTATGACCCACACTTCACACCAAGGGGGGAGGAATTACCGATGTCATTTAGCCCCATCTCCACGTTCCACCATATAAGATGTCGTCAACCCCAAGATGCCACGATCCAGGTAAAGGGGTTAAATTGCAACACGCATCCGGCGTTGTAGACGCTGACTAGGAATACCCAGAATCCGAGCATGGGAAATTATTTTTAAGCTAGTTTTAATGAAATTAGATTTAAGAAATAAATTTAGTTTGATAGAAGCTTTTGAACAAATAACAAGAAATTATAATAAATTAATATTCGGTTTAAATTGTCTTTTTTTATTGATTATCCGAGTTCGAAAAGTATAATTCGCGCGGTAAGCAAATTGCGCAGGTGGGAACAAAATGTTCAAGGGCACGTTTTTCCCAGCCTGTGGTCAATCTTCCTTGCCACCACCGGCGGGTGGCGATTTTAATTAATTAAGTTTGGTCTGAACTACGGTTCGCGACGGGCGCGTCACCGTTTTCCAAAAAAAAGAGTGTTGTCTAAGCCACGATCGCCGGCGGGTGATTTTAAAACTGTCTGAATTTCTTGATCGGTAAAATAATATCGCGTTGAGGCGCGGTTCGGGTTTTGACCGGTGGAATGCGTTCTATGATTTTCAAGTAAATTTTATGCTAACTAAAAGCAAGTTCTTAGTGTTTAGTTATCCGTTACCTTTAAGTAAATTTTTACACTAACGAAAGCAAGTTTTAGTGCTCAATTTGTGAGGAAATATTTATTAAAGAAAACCTCTGTTAATAAAAAAAAAATATAAATAAAAATTGAATAAAAATTGAAAATAAACTTAAAAAGAAAACAAAGCGACGGAAATTTTTTAAAAGAAAAGTGTATGTTGAAAATTTTTGTTTACTGGAAAGGTGTTTATAAAATTTAGACTGGAAATAAAATTTAAATAAAAACAAAACAGTTCGATATTTATGTTTTAATATTATTTGTAAAAAAAAAGTGATAAACACAAGATTAACAGAAGCAGGAGTTCCAGTAACAAAGGTTAGTGATAAAAAGATATACAACAATTGGCGCAGCCGGTAGGATCCGGGTGAGGCCACAGAGTTAATACTTTGTCGATTGCGATTGACAAGGCCGACGACCTCGGATCCTCCAACGAATCATCGCTCGGGGGTAATCAACTTTAGGTGCCTCTGCTCCAGGCGAGCACGCATTTACCCCCCTAAGTTTTTTTCAACGAGGGATTTTTAGTGGGCTTCATCCCTGCCCAGGAGACTCCCTATGTCCAAGGACCAACAAGGGGGCAACAATCACCAGAAAACCCTACACCGAGCGACAAAGTACTCCAGGCCTTCAGCCCACACAGTGGCCACCGACACTTTGGCAGACCGAGATATTACGAAAGATTCACACACAACACCAGCGGCATCCGTGGTTCATACAAGCGGCGCACGCAGTAAAATGTTTGAGATCGAATTATTGTATGTACCAAAATTATTATTCTATGAAAAACTATAATTTACAAGTTCAATAGATATAGTTTTTAGATAGGTTTTTATATAAATACATATATAATTTTATATTAACTCTTCAATTCCCAGTGTCACCTACCTGTAGGTGACAAAACTTTAATAGTGATTTTCTACCACTAGTCAATATTTATTTCCAATTCTATCATTATAGTAGTAATGCTACTGATGCTACTCGCATCAACTGTCACTTTTCAACGTCACTAAGTTGTTTCGCGCTTATTTTGAACGAGCTGAGTTTGTGTGATTCATTGTAAAAAAAGTCATATAAAAATGTCTAGACCGTAAGTATTGTATTTTTTCTTTTTACATATTATAAATATGTAATCTTTAAGGTCTATCCACACATAGCAGGGACGAGCCCGGGACGTCACAGGGCCGGGCTCCGTCAGGGGCTCAAAAAAGATCGGTGCCTACTTTTTATATGAACTCGTTCACACATGTCCGTGTCCGGATCAGGGACGGAGCTTCAGGGTCCCAACCGATGACGGGGCGTGCGCAGCGATGGAGTTGCAGTGTCCGCACCGATGCCGGGGTGTGCGCATCTGTCATTATATTTTCATCGCAGGTTTTCGAAGTTTTCTTTTTAAATATGAATGACGAGTTGCTAATTAAGACGGTACGCATATATAGCGTTTTGTACGATTTGTCTCACCCGAAATATATGGATTTCAAATATAAAAGTAATATATGGAATGAAATTGGACGCAAATTAGAATGCGAAGGTAAGTAAACAAATTTATTAAACTTATTACATGTGATGTTTTTGCCATGGTACGCTACCTACAGTGTTAAAATATGTTTTATACAGTTCTCTAACGTGAAAAGCCTCATTTGTAGCACATCCGCCTTGTCTTGCCAGGTGCACTACATTATTGTTTATAGTTGCGGTAGTGGAAACTCCATTTGTTTCTGTGTCATGTTTTTTGATAAAATTATGAAGAATGCACGTCGCCAAAATAATGTTGTCAACATTTTTTGGTATGGCGTGTATTCGTCTGCTGTAAATTCGGAACTTTTGCGTTAACAGTCCAAATGTATTTTCCACAACTCGTCTAGCTCGAGATAGGCGATAATTAAAAATCCTCTTAGATTCATCTAAATTCTGACCAGGAAATGGCCTCATTAAGTTAAGTTTGAGGGGAAAAGCTTCGTCGCCAATAATAACATAAGGTGCTTTGTTTGTTGTGCCTGGTAATTCTATGTCTTCGGGTATATGTAAAGAATTATTTTGTAATTGCTTTCCAAACTTAGAGCTAGCGAAAATCCCACCGTCGCTATTCTTCCCATATGCACCAACATCAATGATTACAAAATTATAATTTGCATCGACCAGTGCTAATAAAACAATGGAAAATGTTTTTTTGTAGTTGAAGTATAAAGATCCGCTACTTGGTGGGGCTTGTATTACAACATGTTTGCCGTCCAGGGCACCTAAACAATTGGGGAAATTCCAAAGCATGTTGTATTCTTCAGCTATAGATTTCCATTTCTCTTCAGTGGGGACTGGTAACATTTCCGGTGTTAAAATGTCAACTATTACTTTGCATGTATCTGTCACAATCTTTTGTATTGTGCTATGACCCATCCTATAATTCATAGCCATAGTTTTGAATGAATCGCCGGTAGTCAGAAATCTGGAAAAAATCAATCTTTGCATTTACAAAATCATTTGAACATTTGAAGCTAGATTTTATAGGAGAGCTTTTATTATTTACAGGATCTACGTGCAAAGCTCGCTGTTGTAACATTCGAGACCAATATAAAAAAAGTCTTATGAAAGCCAAAACAAAGAGTGGACAAAGTACAAATAAAGTGAACAAATACAAATATCACGATTTGTTGTCTTTTCTAACTCCCTATTTTCATGAGCGTGAAAGAAAGACCAACCTAATTTCTGCAGATGACAGAGTAGAATTTTCTAACACTAGTGAAGATTGCATATTCGACGAAACCCGGCCAGAATCAAGCATAGACAGGTTTTCCGGAGGTATTATATCCCCTGAATCTCCTTCAACTTTAGCTGAGGAGCTGCCAACGCCGTCCACATCGCAACTAAATAGTTCTACTTTTATTCCTGAATCACCAGTTTCAAGAGCATCTTCATCTCTATCATCAACAGCTACACGAGAATCCAGCCAGCCAAAAAGCGGCGCAGCATCGCTGATGGAATATGTTTTAAAAAAAAACCAAGCGAGCACTGAACATCCAGTAAATAAATTTTTAGAAGGTATTGCACCTACATTGATATCGTTGAAGCCCTATTATCTGCATTTAGCAAAATCAGAAATATTTGCAACTGTGCAAAAGTATGAAATGAAAATGCTAATAGGAAATCGGGAATTATGTACATGCGCGGAAAATACTGAGAAGGGGGCGTTTGATCCCAGTACAATACAATATGATGTAATATTATCTGATAATCATAGCACACAAAATGCACCCCTGAATGTTGTAATGACTGATGTTGATGTCGTAACTGACAACGAATCCGAAGAAAAACCAAGAGAAGAGTCGTGTGAATTGATCGATATAGGGGACCACACACATCACTTTGGAGATAATTAAGTTAGCATAATTTGCTAATATCAAAAACTACAATCAGGAATATCGTTATGTAGTAATTAGAATATGGCTCGATTAAAAAACAAATATTTAATAGATAACTACTGAATCATTTACATATACATATTTAATTTTCGAATAAATGGTTTGTTGATGAAATACTAGTATTCTTCCAAATTACCTACCTCAAACAGACTACTAATCTCTCCATTGGTGTAATTGCTCTTCTCCAACGCGTGTCTTTTTTTTGTAAAGCATTTTGTAGTTTTTGTAGCAGGAGATCAAAACAGGATTCGGACATTTTTAGGTAATCATGATAAGCCCTTGGATTTCTTGTTAATTTTCTATATATTGTGTGAAATTCTCCCAGTAGCTCTCTATCCTGCCACAACTCTGATACCCAGACACGTTTATTAACAACTTCTTTTCTCACTTGCACCTCTTCCATTTCCTCTTCATCTAGAGCAATTGCAAGCATAATCAATTCCTCTTCATTAAACAAAGCCATAACGTACATATATTGCTTTTCTAAACTCGATTTCACCAGACTTCACTAAAGCGCATAACCATGCACTGATATGTAAACAAAATGGTCATTGATGTCTATCCGTGGCCCGGTCACGTCCCTGACGTGTATGAAAACAAAAAGCCCCTGACGGGACACGGATGCACGGTCTCGGGCCTGTGGCTATACTCCTGTTGACAGGATATTTGACGCCAAAGTACATGATAATGTTCTGGGAAGTAAAAAGTGACACACACAATGACTTAGTAGCGTCCAGCATTAGGCGTAATCGATTTTTCGAAATTCAGCAATATCTTCATCTTTGTGATAGTATGGACATCCTTACCATCGAACGACAAATTTGCTAAAATACGAGAATATTTTACAAAACTAAACCAAAATTTTAGTGCTAATTTCAAGAGAGCTGGTTCTTCACATATTTCCATTGGCGAAACTATTGTACCATATTTTGGGAGGCACGGCACCAAGCAACATATACATGGAAAACCCATTAGGTTTGGTTACAAGCTTTGGTCAGCCGCAACCAAAGTCTAGAAATTAACAAGTCTTTCATCTTCATATGGTTAATGAGTGAAAGGCGAACAGCTGCATGCACAAGTTTTTCAAATGACGATGTCAGGCTATCAGAGAGAGAATGCAACATTTTTATACGCGCTGGAATACAACCATAAGTCGGAAAATTTTATGAGTTTATATGGGGATGTATTGGTGCATATTTGCTCGTTTGTTGTGATTTTTTATGGGATAGTTCGATGTGTTAGCCTGAACTTTAAAAAATATTAAATTTGACGGATAAAAAAACAACCGTTACACAAATTTCACAGAAAGATAATAAAAGTCGGCTCAGTTCACGTGGTTTTAAGCAAAAGAAGTGCACGTGAATTTGTAAACAAAAAGTATTTTCTGAGTTTAAGATAATAATTATTAAAAAAATTCCCGTAAGTACTTTTACAATGATTAATTAATTTTTAATTAAGAATAATGGTAGTTATGAAATAATTTCAGAATTATTACCAATAGATGTGTTTTTAGATGCGATAATCCAAAACACTTGTTTGAAATTCCAGATGATGATAGGTATGTACCTGTGTTTAATATATGTATGTAGTTATAAATATAAAAATATTGGGGCTTATTTTGTGGGAAAAGTTTTATCATTTTATCTTATGAAAAATTAAATGAGATCAGGAAAAATGTTTGAAAAAGCGATTTTACGACTGTCATTTTCATAAAATACTTGTAAAATTGTAGGTACATATTTTATGAAAATGACAGTCAAAAAAACGATTTTTTGAAAAGCACAAAAAATCTAATTTCTTTCTAATTTTTCATAACATAAAATGATATAATTTGATCGACAAAATAGCCCCCATTTGGTGATATGAGCTTATGTGAATTCAGTGACTAATATTTAGTGTCGATAATACAGTGTTTAGTCTTTTGGCAGAGAGACTAAATTTTTTGAAAGTTGACTAAATTGATGGTGAATTTGTTTCAAAATAGTTCCTTACAATGGAAAATAAAGTGAAGAACTAATAGCCTGTTGTTAATAATGATAACTTCAACATTCATATATTTAGGTGCTTACTGTATAAAAAGCATATAATATAGATTATAAAAGTACAAATTATTGTCAATTGAATTTAGGGCCTGTATTAATTGTGACGATATTGATGACTAAACTAAATTTTGCAGTTTTTGTCGTTAATGTAGGGAATTGCTGCGTGAATCCTCTTGATGACTAAATTGAATTGACAATCATTTTAATTCTTATTATTTATAGTATATGCTTTTTATACAGTAAGCAACTAAATATATGGATGTACAAGATATCATTATTGACAACAGGTTATTAGTTCTTCACTTTATTTTCCGTTTTTTCTTGAAACAAATGCAACGTCAATTTAGCCAACTGTCAAATAATTTAGTCTCCTCGCCAAAAGGCTAAGTGCTGTATTGTAGACACTAAATTTTAGTCACTGAATTCACACATGCCCTAGTCATCGAAAAAATTCACACAGCAATTCCCTACATCAATGTCAAAAATTGCATTTAGTCATCAATTTAGTCGCAATTCCCACAGGCTCAATATGTTATTATAATGCCGGTTTTCCACCAAACAGACAAAACAAGAAACAGAAACAAAAACTGTTTTTACCAACAAAAATGACAATTTTGGAAAAAATTTGTCGGAGAATAGTGTTTTTATAAACAAAACACTCGAGTGGGTAATTCAAAACAAACAAATTTTTTAAAAACAAAACTGGTTTTTTAAACTGTTTGTTTGGTGGAAACCCGGCATAATATGTAATATTAGCCTTTTGGACTTAGTTTTTTTTATTCATATTACCAGCAACTCGTAGCAATCTTAGATGTAGATATTGTATATTAGGATTTTAATGCAGATTTGCGTAACTATATTCTCCATATTGCAGACGAAGCATATGGCTCAAAAATATGGGCATAACAACGAGCTATCCTGTGAGAAGGGCTCGTGTCTGTGAAAGACATTTTTCGCAGGACAGGTTGCACCCATCAGGAAAGCGAGTACGTGCAGGAATGGCACCAAATCCGGTACGTTTATATTATATTGAACTTTTCGTTTGCATTATTTAACTTTTTTATTTTGTATTATTTTCTTTCATTATTAGTTATTTCCCCCTTTTTAATTTACTTTAATTCCTTTGCGTCCACTCGTTATTTTTTGTTCAATGTAGGATAAATGTTTTTTTTTTTGCATAATTTAAGAGAAGGGGGACA
This sequence comes from Thereva unica, assembly GCA_949987705.1. Classification (NCBI taxonomy): domain Eukaryota; kingdom Metazoa; phylum Arthropoda; class Insecta; order Diptera; family Therevidae; genus Thereva; species Thereva unica. Next base: position 36,253,788 of record OX465285.1, read on the forward strand.
TTCAGACAGTACATTAGAGCCACAAAGGGAGTCTTTGGAATCAAATGATTCCTCCCTTAATAATTCATCCGGGTTTTTTGACTCTACTATTCCTGAAAAGGTAGCTTCGAACTCTAATTCAACCTGTCCAAATTATTTGAATTTACGTATTAAAGAATTAGAGCAACGGCTCAATCGTGAATTTGAAGAAAATGTTGTTTTGCGGACGCGTGAGTTACGAGCCCCGTTTGATTAAATGTAAACATGTTGCACAAATTGCATTCCCATAAGTATCCCTCAACATTTTTATTCCCACAACCAAAGTCATTTCCTTTCCCACAACCAAATTTCCCAGAATAACACCTGCATCCATATGAATTCTTTTTCCCATGCAAATTGCACTCAAAAGCTTTCGTGTAATAAATTGGATCTAAAATAAATCAGTTCAATTTTACATCTCAAACTAAAAGCACATTAAAGAATAATTAAAAATATCAAAAGAAATTGTGTTTTTCTTAACTAAAATTGTGTTTCTCTTAACTGGCGCAGTCGTGACGGATAACTTTGTTTGTTGTTAATTTAAGCGAATAATCGAAGGTTTATCGATAATTAACGCTGTACGGTTTGCAACTTTAACACGGATCGAAAATCGAAGCTTTATCGGTTATTTGAAAAGTGAAAGTGAGTGATCCAAAGCAACAAGCAGAAGAACTAGCACCAGGATTGTTTTGCAACGAAGGAACATCGTCAGGACAATCACACCCACAACGAGAGTACATCGTTGGAATATACATAGAAGGAAGATAAAAAATATTAAGATGATCTTGAAATTGTTGTGCATGTAAGTAATTTCTGAATTTATTGTTAAAATCCTTATGCCCTTTTCCAAAAAAAGATCATCCTCAAACCCATACCCACTTAAAAGTAGCCTTAGTTTTATTAATTCAAGTGATAGTGAAGATTCGGATATAAATAAGATTGAAGATACATCAAATCGTAGTGATCATTTTAACATAAAAAATTTTAAGAAAAAAGACGGTAAAATTTTAGCAAGTTTCTCCCAAAATAAAATTTTTCCATATTATTCAAATTGTGCAAATCTTGAAGAAATTTTTAATAAAAATCGAAGTATGACGTCACCTACTGAACAAACTCCCCAAAGTACGACCATAACAAGTGTAGACATTTTCAACTCTTTAAGGGTTCCGGACGCTATCAAAGACTTACCGAAATTTGACGGAAATCCCCGTTTGCTTTTCGATTTCCTCGATAATGTCGATGAAATCCTTTCACTAATTTCAATTGTTAGTGGCACACCCTACGGTCAATTATTACTTAGAGCAATCAGAAATAAAATAACGGGACAGGCCAATGAAGTCCTCAATATGTACGGCACCCCGTTGGTCTGGGATAATATTAAAGAAAACCTCATACTACATTATTCTGATAAAAGGAACGAAACTTCCTTAATAAAAGATTTGCATAGAGTAATAATTCGTTAGAAAAATTTTATAGTGAGGTAGTCGAACTTTTAGCAAGTATGAATAATCACGTTAATAGATATTCACGAAATAGATAGAAACGTAATAAGAGCGAAAAGATCGTTATATGCGGAAATGTGTTTAAACGCTTTTTTGACGGGATTAAAGGAGCCCTTGGGATCAACTATTAGAGCAATGAAATCCCAATCACTAGCAGAAGCCTTCGCATTCTGCATTAAAGAAGAAAATATATTCAATGCTAAGTCGGCTATTAATAAAGACATAATAACGCCAAAATTTCAAAATCCCTTCAGTAATCATGGGATGCAAATCCCACAACCGAAACAAAATATGTCCCCAAATAGGATTTCTCCCAGTTTTGTATTCACACCAAGATATAATCAATCAAACTTTACATCAAGATTTAACCAACCAAATTTTACATCAAGATTTAATCAGTCAAATTTTGCATCAAGACCCCCACAAGCTTATAACTTTCCACAAACGAAACCACCCCAATTTAATACACCACAGAGACCACAATTCCCTATTCGTCAAAATTTTCAAAATTCTTTTCAAAAACCTGAGCCGATGGACACATCATCAGGAAATACCAGAGCATTCCAAGCTCAAACACAAAAAAGATACCCACAAAATCCTCAACCAAGGTTCATTAGCAAGGAATTATTTAATATAAATGAGGATATAGTTCGTAACAATTCAAATCCGCTTACAGTAGAAGAAAACATCGAGAACCCCCACAATTTTTACATTGACCCTAGAACATATCAAAACCTTGAAGATAGCAATGAAGAATATGAAACTTATCAAAGCATTGACGAACACCTTGAATCGATTAATGCTATAGACGAAAATTTTCAATCACTAGCTTCGACGAACCAATCGGATATTTAGTTGTTAATAGACATGGATATATCCTTCCTTACATAAATATTTCGTCACCTTTCGGACGTCCCTTGAAATTCTTAATCGATACAGGTGCTTCCTCTTCGTTTATAAATCCAGAGTATGTAAACTCCAATGACCTCAAAAGAATAAAACCCACCGTTACAACAACGGTTCTGAATAACCATTATCTAGACAAAGAAATAGTCTTATCAAATTTTTTTGAATTCAATCAACCAGGAGAAACTAGATTTCTAGTCTTTCGATTTCACGGCTATTTCGACGGTCTTTTAGGACTTGATGCATTAAAGCAATTAAAGAGCAAAGTCGATCTTGAAAATGACATATTAATAACTGCCAATTCCATAATTCCCATGCATTATAAACCAAATTTAATGTCAGAGAAATATATTATTCCTCCTAACTCGAGAAAAATTGTCACATTACCAGTCGATGTACAGAATGGTGACATTTATATTACGACTTAAAATTATATCCCAACATATTAATTTCCGAAGGACTTTACAAAGCTGAAAACTGGTACAGCCAAATCGAAGTCCTTAATCTTTCAAACAATAACCAAACCCTTCTCGTAGAACATCCTATAAAAGTTGAGAAATTCTCCCCCGAAAACTATATAGAAATAAATAACTTTAATATTAGCAATGGTCCACATGAACAAACAACTGAAGAGACTACCGGTATTACAAAGCTACTTCGTACTGACCATTTAAATAAAGAAGAAACTAAAGAACTTCTTAAAATTTGTAAGCAATACGACGAGATTTTCTTTAGAGAAGGACAAAAACTTTCCTTCACAAATAAAATCAAACACCAAATAAAAACTTCAGACGATACCCCTATTTTTACTAAATCATACAGGTACCCATACGTTCATAAGGACGAAGTTCGTCGCCAAATCAATGATATGCTCAATCATGTTATAATCCGCCCTAGTTATTCTCCTTGGAGCTCTCCAGTTTGGATTGTTCCCAAAAAACCCGATGCAAGCGGCAAACAAAAATGGAGATTAGTCATTGATTATAGAAAACTCAATGAGAAAACCGTCAGTGATAGGTACCCCATTCCGAATATTACAGAAATCCTAGATAAATTTGGAAAATGTATGATTTTTCTACATTAGACCTAGCCAGTGGGTTGCATCAAATCGAGATGGAACAAAACGACATACAAAAAACAGCTTTTACCGTAGAAGGAGGGCACTTCGAATATATTCGTATGCCTTTTGGCCTGAAGAATGCCCCCGCTACGTTTCAGAGAGTTATGGACAATGTCCTAAAAGAACTGCAAGGAACTGTATGTCTAGTTTATCTAGACGATATTATCGTTTTCTCCACCTCTTTGCAGGAGCATATAGAAAATCTTAAGAAAGTCTTCCAAAAACTTAGGGAAGCAACCCTAAAAGTTCAAATCGACAAATCAGAATTCCTCCGAAAGGAAATAGCGTTTTTAGGACATATCGTAACCACAGAAGGGGTAAAACCAAACCCAAGCAAGATCAGGGTTATCAAAGAATTTCCTATTCCCAAAACACCTAAAGAAATAAAATCTTTTCTTGGCCTTTTAGGCTACTATCGTAAATTCATTCGAGACTTCGCAAAACTTACAAAACCGCTCACAAGGTGTCTAAAAAAGGGAATGAAAATCACATTCGATAATGAGTATGTAAAAGCATTCGAAAAGCTGCAAGGATCTTTTAACGAATGACCCAATTCTTAGCTACCCAGACTTCCAAAAACCGTTTGTCCTTACAACAGACGCTAGCAATTACGCTATTGGCGCAATACTCTCTCAAGGACCTATCGGAAGTGACAAACCTGTGTAACGGTCGGCCTGTGGGACATAAAAATAGTGTCTTCGGAAGACGTCCAATTCCCGACTATTTCTCTCCTACTTACGCCTTATCGGCTTTATATCATAACTTCATATTCAAACTGGTTAATCCCACAGGTCCCATATAAATTATCCCACAACCAGTATCATTTTTTTTCCTCATTCATTTTTTTTTCATAACACAACAAATCACTTTTCATCGATCTGTACGCAAATTACGCACGCCTATGGCCTAAGGCTCAACACCGTGCCTATTATCCCACCCACACTTATGCATCGGGCCAGAAAATTCTATCGGGTAGCGGCGCAACCAATCCAAACCCTAGGCGCCAGAATAAGCGGATGACGCCGATGCACACATAGAAATAATGCGGGTAGCCAGCATGTGCATATAAGAATTCATAAACCCATACTCAGTGATGCGAGCGCATGAATTTCTTCTAGCGCTATCACCCCGCCCCCCAAAAAGCCACGCTGACCTTATAGGGAGAAAAATTAACGAAAGTTTCCAGGAAGCGTCCCCCCCCCCGAAGTGGCGAAGCATTTCGCTAGGCAAGAGAGAAATCCGGATTCATTCTGTTCTCGATTGTCTGCCGAGATGGTACCGGTGTAAGCGAGTGATATAAGTGAAAAACGGAAATAAAACAAAAAAATTAGAATTTTACAAAAGTAGGCGATTAACAAGATGTAGATAGCCAAATTCGATCGAGTGTTGTGTTGTTTTCTCGTTCATGAAGAGTTTTCTGCCTGGAAAATTTTATGAAGAAATAGTGAAATTACTAAAGTTTGCATCGAGTAATTGCGAAATTTTTGGTTGGTTTTAGAAAAAAATTTAAATCCCAGTGCATTAGAAATACTTTTCTACACGTCTCGGTTGAACGGGATATATGTTTATTCGGGAATGAACGGGATCCTGATTTAAATATTCGAGCAAAGTGACTCAAAGACAACCCGAAATATAAGTAAAGAAAAAAAAAAATAACGGTATAAGAATGAAGTAAATTTTTAAACAAGACGAAACAAAAGGAAGGTAAAAATAAAGGAACACGAAAGGTAACCCAAACGATTTTTTTTTCTTTCAAAAAAAAAAAAAACATAAAAGAAACAAAAGAAAAAATAAAATAATAAAACGAAATAAAGAAATCACCACAAAAAAATTATAAATAAAAATGTAAACTAAGCTAAAACACATGCATTAAATTGTGAATATGAAAAAAAAAAACGAAGCAGATGAGGAGAAAATTTAATTTAACCACGACTTCTACAGCACCCTAATAAATACGGAGCAGAGAAAAAGTAAAACTCATTAGTTCTAGTGCTGCTATAATTTTTTTTAAGAAAAAAGAATTTTTTTTTGAGAAAGAAAGTATATGCGTAAGAGGTTTTTTTTTTCGCACATTTTTTTCGCGTGGTGATTTGTTGAACTTTTCATAAATATAATGCACATATACCTATGATGTAATTATGTACTTATACACATATACTTTGTTCGTTTTTCGTTCATTTTTTTTCAACCCATACTATTTATAAATTATAAACACTTGCGTTGTGAAACAAAAAGAAGATAAATTTCTTTGTATTTAGCTAGTAAGATTGTAGTGTGTCAGTAACACAATTTGTTTGAATTTTCTTTTAGCATGTACTTACTTATATTTACGTACAATTAAGTAGAGAAACAGAAGTTTACGCAAAGTTTTTTTTAATGATTTTTTTCTTTTCTTTATTGTATAACAAATGATACAAAATACAAATAGTCTTTTCGCTTCGGTAAATAAGTGTTAACTGAAAAAGAAAAAGAGAAAAAAATAAAATTATAAGGAAAGACGAAGCTTGTAAATAGTGCACTATATTCGATAATAAGATAATTATGTAGGAATAGGAATGATTTAAGAATAAGGGCCAATTTTATATTCAATTTGTTTCGTCACCACAAACGGAAGTAAAAGACAACAAATTTTTTTTCCAAATTTAAATTATCGAATAAATGTTATTTTAATCGGAGTTGAATTTTTACAAAAAGGATTCCATTATTTTTATGAATATACATATATACACCTAAAAAAAAAATTTTTTTTCAAAAAAATTCAGATAAGTTGGTAAGTAAGAAAATATTGGCGAAGTAGCCCTGTACCCAAAAGTGTAGCAGGCAATTTTTTTGCTGCTGGCCAAATATTTCTTTGTCCCCGTGCATTTTTTTCTGGTAATATGTAGAAAGGAGCGTTGAGGACCGGAGAATGGCGACAGGTGGGGAGGCTGTGGGCCTCATCCAAGAATATGTAAGTACTTTTATGTGTTAGGTCTATTTTCAGCATTCATTACCGATCGCATCTGAACGCATGGCGGTGACCCCGACCTCCCCATGAAGCTCTCTCGATGGCCCCGGACGGTCCCCATATCGCCCCTTTCGATTTTTTTTTGTTCTTAGCGGCACGTGATTTCCGTGAGTTTACTTAAAACTGTCACCTCCCTTCATTGGCTCCCTACACGACGAACCCCCCATCCGGCGAGCTAGCTAGAGCATCGCTAGACGTGCCCGACCAAGTGTAGTGGAGGCAACAAGTTTTTTTCATGGCGATATACCTTTCATTGGACTTCGTCCAGCCACCTGTTTGGTCGTCAGCGACCCTTTCCCCATTCTTTTTTTGTAATATGTTTATGGCCCTGTGAGGCAATGTAGAACCCGATCCTTACTTTTCTTCGAGCGTAAGCCCAACCATCATCCCGACAGTTACACCTGTGTGTTATGCAAGCAGGACACTGACGGATTCCGAAATAAATTATTCAACTATCGAAAAGGAACTCCTAGCGATAGTATGGGCAACGAAATACTTTCGACCGTATCTGTTCGGAAGGAAATTTCAAATAGTCACGGATCATAAACCCTTGACATGGATCATGAGCTTAAAAGATCCAAACTCCCGGCTAGTACGTTGGAGACTCAAGTTAGAAGAATTTGACTACGAAATAACCTACAAAAAGGGGTCACTAAACTCAAATGCGGATGCCTTGAGTAGAATCAGACCCAAAGAAACCGAACATAATCGAATAGAAGTTAATATCTCTGAGTCGAATTCTGGAGGTATCAACACCTCGATACTGACCAATAACGGATCAACTATTCACTCTGCGAGAGAAAATATGGATGACGGGATCCCTATCTCCGAAAGACCCCTAAACGAATTTTGCTTACAATTAATTATAAAGATTTCCAATAGTATACCCCAAACAATATTAGAGATGCCCTTTAAAAATAAACAGAGAAGAATTCTGCAGATAACTGATCTGTCCGAACAAACAATTACCGAAATACTAAAAAAGTACCTTCCACCCAACCGTTTAAGTGCTATTTACACCAGTGACGACATATTCGCAATTGTTCAATCAGTGTACTCAAAGTACTTCTCGCAATCTAAGACCTTTAAAATAGTCAGATGCACAGAACTACTTACCGACGTTCAAGAGAATGACGAACAAGACAGGATTATCAATGAATACCATCTTAATTTCAACCATAGAGGTATAAATGAAACTCTCCTACACCTTAAAAGAGAATACTATTTCCCATTTCTAAAGAACAAAATTACTAAAGTTATTAACAATTGTGAGACTTGTCAAATTCTTAAATACGATAGAAACCCCCCTAAAGTAAAACATATGATACCGGAAATTCCTAACAAGCCTCTTGATATCCTGCACATCGATATATATATTCCATAAACGGTAAACAAATTCTCACTATTATAGACAAATTTTCCAAATTTGCAGCTGCATATACATTACCCTTTAGAAACAGTTTAACAATCATAAAAAATTTAAAACACTTCTTAAGCCTACACGGCATTCCAAAAAAAAATATCACCGACCAAGGTACCGAATTCACGGCAACGATCTTCAACAATTTTTGCAAACAATATAGCATTAACCTTCACACTACATCATATCAACAAAGCAGTAGTAACTCACCTGTTGAGAGACTACATTCGACATTAACAGAAATATATAGAATTATCTATAATAAACATAAAGAAAGAGATCATGACGAAATTATCAACGAAACATATAAATTTGGTAATAATGTAGAAAATAGAAATGCACATGAATACTTAGCTAAGCTCAATGAATTCCAAGAACAAATATATCCTGCTATAAAATCTAAAATAGAAAAGCAAGCCATTAAAAATATAGAGAAAATTAACAAAAATCGGGAAGACCCAGAACCATATAATGAAGGTAGTGTAGTTTACAGAAAAGAGTGTAGAAGAAATAAATTAACTAATAGGTTTAGCAAACACAAGATCAATAAAAATAATAAAGTAACTGTTATTACTAGTGCAAACAAAAAACTTCATAAATCAAAACTAAAAAGACCTCGTAAATTTCAGGATCATAACTCTGACATCAGGACAGAGAATAGAAATCCAAGACCTAACGAACAGCAAGGGAATTCTCCCAATGAACCTAGGGACTGCTAGACTTATAAAAGCACAAAATAACCTACTACATATAGTACAACTGGACAAATATGAAGAAAACATAAAAAAGATAACAGACTCACTAAAGACTTTCTCAGACTCAAACGAAGCTGTGGAAATGGCAGACTCCTTACAGATAACAAACTTGAAGTTAGACGAACTAAAACACAGATTTAAAACTTTAATGCCTAGAAACAGAGTAAAAAGAGGATTAATTGACGGTTCAGGTACAGTACTGAAGACTATTACGGGAAATATGGACGCTAATGATGCCATACGAATTAATAAAGAAATCGAAAGCCTAACGGCTAACGAAAATATTTAAAAAATAGAAATTAATGATCAAGTAAAAATTAATAGGCAAATGATTGCACGATTTGAGAACATAACAAAACATATTAATACCCAACAAGAAACGATTACAGACTATCTCAAGAAGACCCGAAGTCAATTTAAAAATACAATCAAAAATGAAAATATACATTTCAGATACTTCCAATTTCTAAATCAGATAAACTACAATATAGATTTGCTCTCTAATCATTTAAACAGTATATCCGAAGCTATAGTTCTCGCAAAATTAAATATTATCTCCAAACAAATTTTAAGTCCAACAGAGTTATCACAGCTATACCTGATTTTTAAAAACCAGAAAATAGAAATTAAATCTTTTGAACACATATACGAACTACTAGAACTACAGGCTTACTTCAACAACACCAATATTATCTTCAATATCCAAATACCTATATTATCCAATGAAACGTTCTCCCTATTCCATGTCATACCATTACCAATAAACCAGACCAAAATCATCCAAACAAAACCTTATATTCTCCTTAATAACAATAACATTCAGTATTACGACACAAAATGCACTAAAATTGAAGGAATATATTACTGCCGAGAATCAATACAGCAGAAAGAAATTCTCGATTCTAATTGTTTAGGCAACCTCATAAATAATAAACCAGCTAATTGCGAAGTACAAGAAAGAAGAACCACTCTAGAAATTTTCCAACCAGAGCCAAATCACATAGTCCTGATAAACATCCCGAAGACAACTATATTCACCACTTGCGGACCCAATCAACAAATAGAAGGAACAGTACTCATCCACTTCACCAATTGCGAGATCACAATGAACAGAATCACCTACATGGCAGAAAACATCGTCTGGGATGAAGTTAACATTTATCCTACCATCTTTAACCAAATCAACACCGCAACATCAAATAATAGTATTTACCTGAAAACCCTGGACACTTACCAATTTGCAGAGAGGAGCGAAGTTACGGAAACCTTCCTGATTCAAAGAAGTCCTTACAAACCATCGGCCAGTTTCATCATAATTCTAATCCTCTTCGTGATAATTATTTGCTACTTCATACGCCGCAGATTACAATCAAATCTCAACGCTCAGCAAGATCGAATCGCACCGATTATCTCAGCAGTGGCACCTATTAGCGAACCCAGGATAAAATTTCTTTGGCCCACGCTGACCTCTGGGGATGGAGGAGTTACGAGCCCCGTTTAATTAAATGTAAACATGTTGCACAAATTGCATTCCCATAAGTATCCCTCAACATTTTTATTCTCACTACAAAAGTCATTTCCTTTCCCACAACCAAATTTCCCAGAATAACACCTGCATCCATCTGCATTCTTTTTCCCATGCAAATTGCACTCAAAAGCTTTCGTGTAATAAATTGGATCTAAAATAAATCAGTTCAATTTTACATCTCAAACTAAAAGCACATTAAAGAATAATTAAAAATATCAAAAGAAATTGTGTTTTTCTTAACTAAAATTGTGTTTCTCTTAACTCGTGTTAAAAAATTGGAAGAGGAACTTCATTTAAAGTCATTAGAGAATGAGAATTCTCTCGCGAAAATTCGTTGTCCATCGACGGTCGCATTTTATATTAAACGAAGTTACGATCTTCTACCGGAAAATTTGGCTACTTTAGTAGAAGGGGCGGCCCTTAATAAAAGACGCAAAAGCAAAGGTGTTCGGTATAGTGACAAATTTAAGTCAGCCGCGCTCATGATTCATTTTTTATCACCAAGCACTTATAGATATTTGAACGCGCGTGTTTTAAATCTTCCTTGCTTAAATACTTTAAATATAAAAAAATTTAAAAAAAAAAAAAAAACCGACTTCAAAACTACATATACCTATGCATGCATATGTACAAACTTAAACTAAAAAGTAAAAAATAATATTTTAATTACCTCAAAGCAAGAGCCTTAAAGGACAGTTAAAAAAATTATTGATATTTATATATGTATGTATCTATTTAATATTTTTAAAAAGTTCATTTTGGAGTCGGTGCCAGCCAAAGGTATGTATTAACGTAAGTTTTCTTTTGCACCCAAGCTTTCAGGGTATGTATAAACGTAATTGTTCTTTGGCTGGCACCGACTCCAAAATGAACTTTTTAAAAATATTAAATAGATACATACATATATAAATATCAATAATTTTTTTAACTGTCCTTTAAGGCTCTTGCTTTGAGGTAATTAAAATATTATTTTTTACTTTTTAGTTTAAGTTTGTACATATGCATGCATAGGTATATGTAGTTTTGAAGTCGGTTTTTTTTTTTTTTTTTAAATTTTTTATTTTTTACTTTTTAGTTTAAGTTTGTACATAAGGTATAGTTTTGAAGTCGGTTATTTCATTTACAAAATTGTATTCTACTCGTCATACCCTTTCATTTGATATCCATGAAGGGGGTCGGGAAACAAAATTGCAAAATTCGGCCGCCATCTTGGAACCGACCGCCATTTTTTTACAAAATTTATATGGGACCACCTCTGAGGTATAACGTACCAAACAAAAAAAGAATCATCAAAATCGATTCATAATTGGCGGAGTAATCGCGTAACATACATAGAAAAAAAAAAAAACATACATTCGAATTGATAACCTCCTCTTTTTTGAAGTCGGTTAAAAATGACAGAATTTTGGGCTTCTGGCCCAGGTAGTATGGATTTTTACTTAAAAGCAATGGAATACAAATTTTTATCGCTCGATGAATTTTCAAAATATTGCTTAATTTGTATCGACGAAATTAGCTTAAAAACGCATTTGCAATATGACCGGGCGCGTAATCACATCGTCGGGTTTGAAGACATCGGAGAAACGACTACAAATGAGCTAGCTCATAACGCGTTTGTAATACAGGTGCGCGGTTTAGGTGAAAATTGGAAGATTCCTCTCGATTACGTATTCGTTAAAAATTCCTGTTCACCTGCACAGGCTAAAAAGGTAATTTTGAAAGCGGTTCGGGGTTTATTATCAATCGGATATACTCCTGTAGCTGTTGTAAGCGGCAGAATTTTTTAAATCTCTTCAAGTACGAATTCAATTTAACAGAGACACGAACATGGTTTACCGTGGATAACCATGAAATGGTATATTTTTTTGATACACCTCATTTAGCGAAATCCACGCGAAACAATTTTACACGATGCAATGTGTGTTATGATAACAATAAATGCGCTAAATTTTCACACACTCGGGAATTTTATGAAATCGATTCCAAGCTTGATTTCAGTTATAGAGCCGCACCACGCCTTACCGAAATTCATATTACTCCGCGTAAATATAAAAAAATGTGTGTTAAAGCTGCTACACAACTTTTCAGCCATTCGGTTGCATCCGGCTTGTACTCTTGTAGCAGGTAATATAAAAAGTCCGGAATTTCTTGATACCGAGGAATTTGTTTCAAAAATGGACACACTTTTTGATATTTTTAATTCTTCAGATTTGTACGATAAGCCCACGATGAAGCCTTTTTCAAGAACAGTTGACCAACTACGCGTTTTAGATGAAATGGTAGATTTTTTTGCAGTAAAATTTGTTGATTCGAACGGTCATGATTGGAGCAATCGTATTAAATGTATTTCTAGGTGGAAAACAAATAATGAAGTTTAAAACGATTGTGGACCAATTTAAAGTCCAAGAATTTTGAATTTATACTTACCCGGCGTATAAACCAAGATTCTTTAGAAAATTTCTTTGGGGCAATTCGCCAGCAGGGCGGAAATAGCCGTCATCCCACACCCTGGCAGTTTATTCAATCCTTTAAAAAATTGTGGGGTAGGAAATATCCTGATCTTGCTAAAACAGGAAATTGTGTATATGAGAGGGATACACATTATGCTGAGCCCGCGTTTGTGAATCCTGAGTCACATCAGCCGTTTCAAGTACCGCAATGCATTAGTTCAAGAACTCAGAATTGCCTTTCATATGCCACCCATAAATTCTCTGCTGACTACAAAGATGTTAAATTTTTAGAAGAGAATAGTTCCGCGTATTGTGCCGGTTTTTTTTACAAAAAAAATAAACAATTTCATAACTGTAGTCATTCGGACCACTCAGGAAATATCGATTCGTACGAATATCCTCTCCTTGAATTCAAGCGGTGTGAACATTGACAACTGACCATTCCACCGAAGAATTTCTTCGAGTATGTGAGGCGATTAGATGACTGTCTTGATTCAGCAGTTTATCAAATTACAATAAATTAAAGATTTTTTATATACATACTTGTTTCAATTTTTTATATTTATTTCCGATACGCGTATTTCGGCTTATGAGGCCATTCTCAAGGAGTTTCTAACTAAAACTAAAGTACAATATCAAATATTGCAGTCCAATACCATGAGACGAGTAAAATAATAGTGAGAGTAATTTACATGTGGAGATTTTTAACAACAAAATGATTTAATGGTGAATGTTAAAAGTCTATGTGTTCATTTAGTAGGTTGTAGTGCTCTTGTGAGGCTTTTTTTATATAACATGACTCTAGAATATTAAGTCTTTTACTTTTCCCTTGTACATGTAAAACTTTTAAGTTGTTAATATCACAGCTATGTCCGGTTTCATTCATATGTTTTGCTACCATTGAGTCCAATTTATTGGATTTGAATGAATTTATATGTTCCTTAAATCTGATTTTAAAATTACGTCCCGTTTGTCCCACGTAAATGCTCGCACAGTCATTACAACTTATTTTGTATACTCCTGAGTTCTGTAATTTGTCTAGTTTATAATTACTTCCACGTACATGTGTCCTTAATGTATTATTATTGTAAAAGCCTATATTAACATCTAAGTGCTTGTGTATAATATTTTTGACTTTTTCACTTATTTTTCCGACGTATTTTAATTTTACCCATCTTTTACAATTGTCTTCTTTTTGTTTTGGGTATATAGAATTTAGGGCTTGTAGTTGACATTTCTTCCTTATTAATTTATCTACTAGTCTCTCCTCGTAACCATTATTTTTGGCTATTAATTTAATTGTTTCACATTCAGTTTTTGTTGCTTGTTCAGAGAGTGGAATTGTAAACAATCTATTTATCATAGCATGGAAAGCTGATAATTTTACATTATATGGATGGGTAGAATTATTTGGGATAACTATGTCAGTATATGTAGGCTTTCGATAAATGTCAAACACAAAACATTGATCTCTATAAGCTATTTTAAGATCAAGAAAATTAATTGCGCAGTTTACATCTGTTTCCATCGTGAACTGAATAGATCTATTTAAGGTATTAATCCAATTTAGAAACTCATCTAATTCGTCATCAGATCCTTTCCATAAGCAAAGAACGTCATCTACATACCTGAACCAAAAACCAATTTTTCTATCAAACATAGTACTTTCGAAATACGCCATAAACACTTCTGACAGAAGAGGAGACAAAGGTGATCCCATAGGCAATCCATCTTGAAATTTATAAAATTTATCATTATATCTAAAATAATTTTGGTTTAAGCATATATTAAATACTTGTTTAATTTCATCCCTCAGATGAATGTCTACTACTCGATCATTCAGCATGTTACACATACACATACAACTAACAAAAAAGACGCCCAAAAAACAATAGAGACGAATACAACAACTAAATTTCATCCAAGGGTTATCAATTTAACGAATGTTCTGCTATCAGCTGAAGAATTGTATGGTACCTACTGAAGCAATGTGCCACCAATGCAACTCGTATGGGGAAAACCGCGTTAAGTATTTTGACTGTTACGTTTTATTCATTACATTACGAGTTACAATTCTGTTATCTTCCCAAGCAAAAAACTTTGCATTTCTTTATATATACATATATCATAAGTCATCTATCGCAATGCCCAGTGTCACCTATAGGTGACACCCCCCTAAAACAACCTTACTTTTTTTTCTTCTTTTACCACTTCAATAAACGTCTATTAACTAGAAAATCAAAGAAAAATTTAAAAAAATGCATAAGATTGGATATGGGAATTGAAGAGTTAAATAACAAAAAAAAAAAGATAAATTCGATTGGAAATACGAGTGTATATTGTAGGAAGTAGGATACAAAACAAAACAATAGGTGTTCCTTTATGAATTCCTATATTCTTTCATGGCCAAATTGTTATTAATAGAAATTCCTTTAAAATTGGTTAGTTAAAATTTTTACTAATTTTTAGTTTATGTTCAGAAACTGCTGCAGTTGTTTTTTCAAATCTAAATTATATTATATTTCTTCATTATAATATTTAAGCTCCAATATTCCAAAAAAAAGAAAAATATATTCTCTTAAAACTTTAAATTATTTAATTAATTTTACTAAAAAGCTCTACAAGTGATTTTTTCATTTTCAATTATTAATTTTTGACAATATCATTAGTTTCAAAAAAAAAATTTAATATACATATTTTTAAATATCACATGCATCTTTGGTAATAACTTTAATTTAAAAAAAATAATTCAGGCGAAAACAATCCTGTCTTCTCTTTTTTGTATCTCAATTTCTGTCTATAAACAAAATAAAGAGGAAAATATGAATATTTGATGAAACCATCTGTGGAAGTCCTTATGAAAAATACAAATGAATTCGCAGCTAATAAATGGAAACAATTATTTCAGTTATTTCCAGAGAAGGGCGTAAAAAATGCTTTCAAATTAATTTCATATATTTTGAGTATACCAACATCCAACTGCTTTGTAGAGAGGGTATTTTCTCAAATGAATCTTAAGTGGTCTGACGTAAGAAACAGGTGTTCTGTTCAACTTATAAAATCGGAATTGCTCGTGCAATTTAATTTTGACATGTCTTGTAAGGAATTTTACAATCATATAAAAGAAGAGAAGGATATTCTTACTCAGTTAAAATGATCTGAGTATAAGTAAAAATTGTAATAATCATTAATAATAATTAAACATGTATTTTCAACATGTTTATTAATATAAAGTCTGCAAATAAGAAGAACATTTTGCATTTTCTTGTATTTTTTCGCATGTCCCGATTTTTACAACAAAATCCCGCTTTTTTTCTGCTTCACTAGTCTTAACCCTTATGTGAGTGACAAAAAAAAAACAACTTCATCAGAGTGACGAGGTACCCGGGTACCTAAGCGGGGGTAGGATGGAAAGAGGTACAAGAAACACTCATGGGGGGGGGGCTACACAGGAGACTGAATTGTAAATGGGGAGAAACGAGAAAAGATAGAGGAAAGAAAGACGCACCTGACGAAACTCTAACGAAAGTATTTTCATCCAAAAAGGAGATCGGACATTTTAGTATGGACTTTGGTCCAAGTGGCGTCGGATGATGAGAACTGCTTTATTTATTAGATAATTTAATATTATAACACTTACTATACCCGCAAATAAATCGACACATGGAGAAAAAAGTAATTGACACATAGGTATATCACCCATATCATTTAAAGGAGTTGTTGTAATATATTTTTTTTACTATTTATATGCAGATTATTAGAAAAACACGATATTATATTACAGGTATTCATTAAAGCACACATAACAACATAATATAACGCCTGTAAACCCCGAAAGCTTAAGCAGAGGTATACCTATTATAGTAATAATTATGTGTTTTATAAATAATAAAGGTTAAAATAAAAGAAACATAAACGATTAATATGTATTTATTATATTAAAATGTGGTTCAAAAATTCTGCAGGATGGCGTATTTGATCTTGGTAGCGAGCCCACCCTAAATACCATACTATGGTCATAATATGGGCACAAACCCCTAAAGTCCTCTTCCCCGTTATACAGCTACAATAATAATACCGTATGGAATCCAATCCTGCAGCTTCTTCTCCATACATTATGTATGTGTAATAGGTTCTTGACCTGACGTGGCGTGACTGTATCCGCCCTCGTAACAGTGTTAAGTTTGGTTCCGTAATATTATGTCGCTCCAATCCTGCGGGTGGTGCACCGTCACGATAAATATCTATACTGTATATACCACCACGGACGTGCTCACTATAGTAGCTACGCGCTAGCTTTAGTTGATAAGTTCCGAGGGCGAATATTATTAAATCTTCTTCAGACAAACGTGGGAACCCTCTCAATTCTGGAAGATCCCCCGAAATCGCTGTGAAAGCTGCACGCCGTCGGTTCATATTACTGGCCGTTACATATTCTGCTAGATTATTAGGCATATTCATACGCTGGTTAATGATTTCAATAAACCGGTCAGCATATACGCGGTACCCGGGTACGGGGTACCTCGTCACTCACATAAGGGTTAAGAGAGTTGTAGAGTGTCCTCAAGCTTTCTTCCCTTCAGGAACATTTCTACTAGGTGAGTGCATATCCATTGAAATCCTGGTTAGTTCCTCCATATAAAGATAATGGCGCATTGACTGATGTACAAAAACGATTTAATACTGTACATTCTTCTGCACGTGTGGTGGTAGAAAATGCGATAGGGCTTTTAAAAACGCGCTTTCGTCGCTTGTTACATTTCACGGAGCAAACCAACATTCCGTTGATAGTTGATCTGTCGTTTTCTGCTTGTGTATTGCATAATATTTGCATTATGCAAAATGATACATTCGAAGCACCCGCCGAGGATGATGCAGACGGCGAAGAAAAACAGCAATCCTCTGAAACGATGCAAATTTCATCACAAAATATGAGGGATGCGGAGGAATTAGTTTCAAAAAATGTTATATAAACTCAACATTTTAATGGCTGAGGCATTGAGAATGATCACGTGAGAATCCAGCCAGGTATATTTCATTTTCTTGTTAAATAAATTATAATGTGAGTTTTCTTTTCCTAGATCGAAACCAATAATTAATCATGACAATAATTAAACATTTATGTTTGATTGATGAAAAACAGAAAGCATATATGGTAATTAGCATGGTATTTTAATATTGTTAGATAACATATACTTCCATCAATGATATTATATCTAACAATCTTAATAAATAAATTATGTGAAAATATCTTTTCATGTGCAGAGTGGTATGAGATAACAAAATATCACAAGCCCTTCTAAAGAATGCTGGTAACCACTTTGTAACTTGGAAACCTAGACATTAAAGCTCAACTGCGCCACGCATCAACTTTCCCAATTTTAGTGGGAGTTACAATGAGGTGACATGTTCGAGATAAACCTCCACCCAATACTGACTGATCGATAGGAAATTCGCTTCATACATCCAACACTACCGATCGACGATCACACCAATGATACAAAAAGCCTGTTCGCTTACTTCAAATGGGATCCCTCGGGATATATGAAAGTAAGCGAACACCTTCTGGGCTGTTTTTGGCAATCCAGAAAAAGAACCCAAATGTCATTCGTGTTTAAGTAAACATAAAGGAGAAGTGTGTTTTATGTTTTCCAAGGTGTTTTGTATTTTCCAAGGTGTTTCCGTTTAATATGGCCAGTTTTACTATAAACTGCTCCCCAGGGACTTTTTCTCGGGTAAAAAAGGGTAAAATTTAATTCATGAAGGTGAAAAACACATCATTAACCCATTCATTCATATTTTAGATCCCAATTTACTTAACGAGCTCCTCCAGAACTTGGACGAAGCCAACTCTGCCAAGGCAAGCGTGGTGGCGGAGCCCCCTGTAACAGCGGAGGCAGCAGAAGAATATTTTTATTCCATAATGGAGTAAGATTATACAGGTTATTATATTTAATTAATTAATTGTTGTCTTGTTGTCCTTTGTGTGCACTGTTAGGTTTTGTTCGGGAAGAGGTTTTTATATCCTATAATAACAAGCTCATTCCAGTTTTATGTATATTGAAAGCAAAAACACCCAGTAGGAAATATTATCACCGCTTCAAATAGAAACGAGATCCAAGCACTTGTTTGGTGCACATTGGAACTGTTGAGGACCAAAGATTCGCTAAATTCTCCCAAAAATAATTGGCCCTTTTCCCTAAATAATGGAATTGCGCGTTGTTCATTAACCATTTTCAAGGTCCAACAAGAAATACAAGTTAGATAAATTAAACCTCAAACAAAAATTACAAAACTCATATTGCAATCCCAGTTGCAGTTATTACAACCATGCACATTTTCCCTGCACGGGAACGACAGCGGTGCCGGTAATATGAGTCCTTTGTCTGATAAGATAATTTGCGCGCTCACTTCAGGTGTGAGAAACGCTAAATAGGCACTTAACGTGCGGCCAAAATTGAAGGTCAAAGTTGCCCGTGAGAACTGCCAAATCGACAGTTTTCAATAGTAAATTTTATGTGGAGCGACATTTTTCCAAGAAATAAGGTTTTCTTGGTTTGAATCGCGAAACCGTCGCGATTTCTGTTTTTAGAAAAACAGTGAGAGTTGGTTTTGAAACGCGGATCGGGCAAGTCGATAATAGTGGTCAAGTTTGAATCGCAAACCGGACAAGTCGTTGGGAGTGGTTGTTTTTGAAGAAGAATTGAAATTAAAGAAATAAATTAGAGTATTGTGGAGAAGGAATAAATTAAAGAATTGTGAAGAAGACATAAAATTGAAGTATTGTGGAGAAGAAATAAATTAAAGTATTGTCAAGAAGTATAGTTAAAGAAACAAACTAATCATTGTGGTTAAGGATTAAGGATTGTGATTACGAACTATGGTTAAAAAAGTAAAATAAAGCATGAAAAGGAAAGTGTTGTGATTAATTATTGTAGTTAAGGATTGAAGTACAGCAGTTGAGAACAAGTAAGTAACAGTTTAATAAGGATCGCCACAGAAAAAAGTTCATAACAGAAAAAATTAAATAAAAGAGATCTAAAGCAAAAGTCTAGAAGCATACATATATATAAAGCATTGAAAATATATTTATACATATATTACACTGGCGCAGCCGGTAGGATGTGGGTAAGCTTAGAGAAAAGTTAACAATTGCTGGGTACGGCACCAACACCCTTAAAGCCAAAGCCGAGCCGGGCTTCTGGGAGCCAAGTTAACTGTCGCTAACGTCTCAGATCCTACAAGAACCATCGCTCGGGGGTGTACTTCAAAAGTGCCTCTGTTCCAGGTGGACACGCACACACCCCCCAATTAGTATCTTCGTGGGACTTTCGCGGGCTTCATCCCTGCCCATAATTGATGTCCACTAATCCTCATCAGGACCAACAGCAGGACGAAATAACCAGCGACCCCGAATCACCAGCCGCTAGACAAGACGGATCGGCAACCACCTCAACGCCACTAGCAGTGCCATCGGCATCACAGCAGCTAGGAGCAGCACTCGTTACCACAACACCAATCAACACCCCCGACGCCTCCCGCCTACAATCAACACCCCTTTATCGCCAAGAAGACTTCGTAGCGGAAGACTACTACCTGAAATTACCCAAGTAAGTTTACAAAATTATTTAACACAATTATATAGTAAGGCAAGGGAAGACCAAAAATTCTCGATCTTTCAATGCGAAGGGCTTGACCGTGAATTAAGAAAAAGTCGCGAGCAAAGACTCGCACAAATAAGCAAGTTTCAAGAAGCGACTACAAGATTCGCCCAAGAGATCAAGAATTTTAAGGGGTTCCCAAGCCTTGAATCATTAGAGAGTAAAAATATAAACCACAACAAAAGATCAGAAGAAGAAGATTCACCAGGTAGTGTCCTAGAAAGTAGTGGGGGTGAGGTATTGCTAAATTGGGTGAGCGTATCTCTCTCGGACTCCGACCAGGAGCTGATACTAGACGATCACGAACCCAAGGACAATAAATTTTTAAATATGGCGGATTTCACCAGAGTAGCAAGACTAACCTCGGAGTTAGTCCCTATATTCTCTGGTGTACAGTCCCCCAATGTAGTTATCGAGCTACAAACCTTCATAGGTTGCTGCAAAAGGGCCATCCAGTGTCTCAGTGAACAGGATAAACCTGCGTTCCTCCAAATATACCCTACCAGGTTACGCGGCGAAGCGTACCAACTCATAGCGTCTACACAGCCGGCAACCTTTGAGGACGCCGAAAAACTGTTAAATCAGACGTATTTACCGCGAGAAACTTACCAGGAGGTGGTCAATAAATTGATCACCACCAGGCAATACCCCTTGGAGACCCTTATTGCCTTCACGGCCAGAATCAAAGGAATGCTGCAAGTTTGTAAGGAAGCAGCATACACCAAATATGGTGCATTAGCAGCACCAGCAGTTCAAGCACAGTTGGAAGACTTTGCCAAAAATGCCTTACGGAGTGGGGTCACCAACCCCCACCTCTGTCAGTACCTCCTAACCGTAGGAGAAGAAACTCTGGACAACCTAGTTCAAAAGGCTCTAGACATGGAGCGCCTACAACAAACTGCCCTAAACCTACAGCCCAGTGCCACTGCTACAATATACCCTGGCATCACGCCCCTAAGTAACCAAAACCCCACAATCAATCCGGTTCAGAATGCCGCATATTACCCGCCACAAAATACCACAAACCTCTCACCGCCAACCACCAACCCCACGCCTCAGTATGGGGTATATAATACGATAACCCAACTTCCGAACAGAAACAGTGGGTCCACCGTATATTCACCTGGCTGGAACACATCAACACAAACGCCCACTTATGATAAACCGACTCCAATGGTCACGAGTTACCCACAGGGCACACAATCGCCCCCTAAAGGCTGGCACCAACCACAAAACATGCCACCCAACAGACCAAGGACAACAACAGCGGTGATCTGCAATTTTTGCCGCAGGAAGGGACATACTTATAGCGAGTGCCTAACGCGAAAAAATACCCCTTTCTGTACTCACTGCCAGGAATATAATCACGATATTCGGGACTGTCGGCGACTGAGAAACAGTAATCAATATACCCACCGCCCCAGTAACAGATATACGCCGACCCCGAATAACACCCATCACCCGAACCCTCATTCTAGAAATACTCCCCAAGGAAATGAAGAAAACCAGGCTTCCAACAGCTCTAGCACACGCAGAGTATATAACTTCACCCAAAAATGTGACTTCTGCAACAGACGGGGCCACACGGTGAGCGAATGTCATCAAAGGATGAAGTGGGAGTCCCAAAATTCGGGAAACGCCCAGCAGTCGGGTCAGAACTCCCCGACTCGACAATAGTAGGTAAAAATAAAAAGGGGAAAACTCGGCACCCCCAGGCCCGAATTCCACTTGTAACGCTACCATTAGATATTAGTCGCGATGGCAGGGTACAGTTACTAGTGGACTCTGGTGCCGAGGTAAGTATAATAAAAAAGAACAAACTGCGTAAAGGGACAAATGTGGACAAAAACAAAAGATGCACGTTGCAGACGCCATGCGGAACCACCAAAACAATAGGAAGCTGTGAAGGAAATTTCCCCCTCCAAACCAAAATACCCAACACTTTTCAGGTAGTACCCGACACGCCGGACTTCTTAAACGATGGATTGTTAGGTTACGATTTTATCTCCAAAAACTGCAATGTGGAAGGACCAAACAAACGGTTGGAATTTCCATGTACGGAAACCAACCCCACAGCGTTCAGAGTCCCCCTAACTGTCAACGGGCAACCAAAACTAAAGAGGGTAGTCGATGAGAGCCATGGTTCAAGGGAAGCGTCAGTAGAAACTAAATGCGCTAACCACCATGCCTCCAAGATCTCTATTAAGGAGACTCACTGCATAACCTCGGAGACAGACAATGGCAGCAACCCATTGCAGAAACTCGTGGAACTAGAAGAACCGCAATGCGTACCACCACGTACCCAAAAGCTAGTCGTAATCCCGTTAAGACTACAAGAGGAGATGGTCTGTCTTTCGCAAGAAATAGACAACGGAGTCTTCCTATCTAACGGTATTCTACCCATGGGCTCAGATAACGTCGTAGTAAGTATACTGAATAGCACTAACGCTCCGATTGAGCTTACCACACTCGAACTAAAATTGGTTCCGGCCCACAATTTTCAAATAATGCCCCTAGGGAAGGGAAGCCTTCCAACCCCCAAGAAGTCTCATCCACCCCAAGACCCGAATAATAACGAACTTAAAAAGCCTTCCCACAAGGCAATAATGACATTTCTGACCACCGTAGCGGTATTCGTATTAAACCACCTGATAAACATATGGAACCCCGGTGGAACACCAAAAGGGACTATCACGTCCTCGAACCAGAATCTTAAGTTAGCACATACTAAAAACTCTCCTCCGGCAAAGCCAAAAAAACTAAACGGGCGAGCAACTAAGAATAAAAAGAACGGAAAAGTATCCTGGGTCCATTATATACAGCACGCACCTGCAGGCAGCGAAAGTCAGGATCATACCGAATGTCCTGACCGCCTAGAAAAACTCCAGGAAGAGCTAAACTTGGACAGCAGCCTAAGTGCTGAAGAGAAAGAATCAATCATGGAACTATGCCATGAATATAACGATATTTTCCATCTGAAAGGGGACCTACTCACCTTTACTACCGCGATAAGTCACGAAATTCCCCTGATGCAGGACCAAGCCCCTGTAAATCAGAAGATGTATAGACTGCCAGAGTCTCAGAGGCAAATTATAAATGAACAAATGAAGGAGATGCTGGAAAATGACATCGTCCAGCCCAGCAAAAGCCCGTGGAACTCCCCCTTACTACTAGTTCCCAAAAAGGCGGGCCCTGATAATGAGAAAAGGTGGCGGGTCGTCGTCGACTTTCGTAAATTAAACGAAAAAACTATCGGCGACGCCTACCCTTTACCTCGTATTGAGGATATCTTGGACCAGTTAGGTCATTCTCGTTATTTCACTACTCTCGATCTAGCCAGCGGCTATCATCAGGTCCTGGTCGACCCCAAAGATCGAGCCAAAACCGCATTCAGCACTAACTATAGGCATTACGAATTTAAGCGAATGCCATTATTGGGCTCAAAGGAGCCCCTGCGACCTTTCAGAGGTTAATGAACTATGTCCTCACAGGCCTACAAGGACTAGAATGCTTTGTATACCTGGACGACATAGTCATCTACGGCAAGAACCTCGTAGATCATAATCAGAAGCTGAGAAAAGTGTTTGACAAGTTGCGCGAGCACAACCTCAAATTACAGGTCGAGAAATGTCAGTTCTTAAGAAAGGAGGTCGTATACTTAGGGCACATTTGCTCCGAAAAAGGGGCCCTTCCAGACCCAAGGAAAACGACATGTGTCCAAGAATTCCCCAGGCCCCGCACGGTACGGCAAGTACAATCTTTCCTAGGGCTGGCCAATTATTACCGGAAGTTCATACCGGGTTTTTCGAAAACGGTGCGCCCCATAACCAATCTTCTTAAAAAGGGAGCAAAATTTTCCTGGACTGACTCATGCCAGGAAGCGTTTGAAAGTATAAAGGCCTCATTAGTCGCACCCCCCTTGCTGGTGTACCCAGACTTTACAAAACCATTTAACCTCACAACGGATGCCAGCGGTGAAGCTATAGGGGCTATCCTCTCACAAGGCGAGGTAGGAAAAGACCAACCCATAGCTTACGCCAGCCGGACCTTAAACAAGGCCGAACGAAATTACTCAACCATAGAAAAGGAGTTACTGGCTATTGTATGGGCAGTAAAAAACTTTCGGTGCTACCTGCAAGGCCGCAAATTTACAGTCTATACAGACCACAAACCGCTAAAAGGAGTCTTTAATGTGAAAGATCCTACGACTCGCCTCGTACGCTTTCACCATAAGCTTTCGGAGTTCGATTATAAAATCGAGTATAAGCCTGGTAAATATAATACCAACGCCGATGCCCTCAGCCGCATCCCGCAGGAGGATGACAACAAAGACAATCATACTTTCATGGTAGAAGCTGTCGTCCATGCACCCATGGACACCCCAACCCAAAGTCACTTAAACGATCACATGAAATGCAACGCCGTCACACGGAGCCAAGCGAAAGAACTCGGAACTCCAGCACTCACAGATTTTAAAGGGGCAACCGAAGAGCCCGATATAAACTACTTTGTTGAGACACAAGGCGACACAAGTCATGTCAGTCCGCAACCACCAGACGACGACACGCCACAATCAGCCACGCCACAGACCCAGTCGGGCCAAGCTGAAAGGCCACCATCAGAAAACCAAGAAACGGAACCTCCCTCTAAGCGCAGGATAGAGGTTATAACTAACCCTGAGGAGATTTCAACGATCCTAAAAGACTATCATGACTCCCCCTTTGGCGGTCATCAAGGCGTTATTAAAACGTACGGAAGGATCCGGAAGAAATACTGGTGGCGAGGTATGCTAGCGGACATTCGAAGGTAGTCGACTGTTACGCTATGCCGAATGCAGAGGCCGATACCGTAGCCCGAATCGTCTTCGATCAAATAATCACACGCTACGGTATCTCGAAACAAATAGTGACAGACCAAGGCACTAATTTCCTTAGCGACCTATTTAAAGGACTATGCAAACTGCTTAGAATTAAGAAGTTACAAACATCGGCGTACCACCCTCAGTCGAACGGAGCCCTGGAGAGAGCCCATCGACCGATCGTAGAATATTTGCGTAGTATTACGGACCAAAATCCCAAATCATGGGA
Source organism: Thereva unica (assembly GCA_949987705.1). Classification (NCBI taxonomy): domain Eukaryota; kingdom Metazoa; phylum Arthropoda; class Insecta; order Diptera; family Therevidae; genus Thereva; species Thereva unica. The sequence goes on from OX465285.1 coordinate 36,279,242, forward strand.
CCAGTACTTACGCACAGCGGCATTTGTTTACAATACCAGCGTCCATGATGGCACGAAACTTACGCCCATGGACTGCCTATACGGATTTTCACCCGACGTTCCTTCCAACCTAAAAAGGGATCCAGATCCAGTGTATAACCACGAAAGCTATTACCATTTACTAAAATACAAGTTACAACGCACCTACTCCATAGCCCGGCAGAACCTTTTAGCCAGTAAACAAAAATCTAAGTTAGCGTACGACCAAAGAATAAGGCCACATACTTCCACGTCGGTGACCGAGTCCTAATAAAAAGTGAAAACCGAAAAGGCAAACTGGCCCCCATCTGGAAAGGACCATTCTCGGTAATAGCCATCCCCGGCCCGGTAAACACCACTGTCAAACTCGGGAACAGACAAACTACGGTGCATAATAACCGCCTAAAGCTTTTCTACGAATAAATCGTCCTAGCCCCACCGACGCTCTAGTACCATTAAAGAAATCCAAACCCCCGATACAAACCACCCACGTTGGCGAACCGAGCCCCTCCACAGAGTTATCAACGATAACAATTCTAACAATACCTCCTTTTTCAGAACCCCGCCACCATGAAATTGATAACGCTCCTACTGACACTAGCAGTCGTCGCCGGTCAGCCAAACGGACCCCCCTACTTAATTAACCCTCTCAACCAGACAGGTATAGTCTTTGAGGAAATAGGTGAACTATGGCTATACCACCAGTATTGGAATATCTTTACCGAAATCGATCTGAGCGAAATAGACAATCAAACGAGCGTGGCTGAACATGCGGAATACTTAATAATGAGGTTATGCAAGGGAGAAAATGAGACGCAAGAAATATGCCAAACACAACAGCGACATATCCATTCTGTAATTGAAACTATTAAAAGACGAACTGGGGTAATACGTGACCTAATTAGCCCACATCGGCAGAAACGGTCTCTCTTCGACGGAATAGGGGCGGGACTGCATTATATATTCGGGACGATGGACCATCAAAACGAGGAAGAAGTATACAGCAGACTAAGTGAATTGGAAAACGGGCAAACCACACTCCTAGAACTCGAGAAGCAACAAATTAGTGTGGTGAATACAACCCTGAGAGAACTGCAAAAGCCATTATCCGCACTAATGGACAGACAACAGCAAATTGCATATCAGATCAACGAAATGCAAACCATATCGGAACAAACAAAGAAACTGCAGCTGAGACAAGATATAACAGCAAACATTCTTCTACTGGTCATCGAAATAGAGTCAAGACAGCAGACGTTAATGGACGTAATAGTGGCAGCAAAAAATAATCAAGTACACCCACTACTCGTCTCGCCCCGCACCTTAACCGATATCCTCAAGCGGACTACAAACTCATGCGGAAGGTGCCTTCCGATAATATATAAAATAGCCAAGACGGATTCACATCTGTTGCAGAACAAATTGGTAATCAGAATCAGTTTACCCATTTTCAATTTGCCCAAACTACGTTATTTCAAAATATGGCCCTACCCGGTTCACACCGGAAAAGGACCTTCGGTAGTACCGGACGTTGGTCACTCACACATAGCCATACACTACCCCACTCAAGTGTACACGCTGCTCAATCACCAGAGTACACACTCCTTCGCTAAAATAACGGATAAGCTAAACGGGTCCACCTACATAGGCGAACTAAACACATCACTGTCCCAAGCCGGCCTCACGAAAGACTGCACCGTGAAAATGCTACTAAACCCGCTGGGGGAAAAAGTCGAATGCCCACTAAGAGTCCAAATACCCCCGAAAAATTTACTAATTAGAATGGATAGGCCTAATACATGGTTATTCTCTTTTACCAACCCTCAAGCCATACACATAACGTGCGAAAATCAGTTGGCAATAGTAAGAACCGAACAGCTGGGTATCCTAACTCTAATCCAGCCATGTAAACTTCAGATCCAGGAACACACCTTATACCACCAAGGGACCATAGGGCGACCCCTATCATTAGTACAACCCCACTACTTCCCGTTGGGCAACCCCAAACTAGCAGGCCTCAACGGCAGCACCCTATCCGCGATAGAATCCCATGGAATCCATAATTCGACGCAGCTAGTGCTGGAACGTGGAGCATTTGACTCATGGCACAAAAGTACGGTGCCATTGGATAAAATATTAAATCAATTGAATCAGCTGGAGCAAAATAGGCAGCACCCAAAACACTACCAGTGGTCGCTGACCTCAATATCGCTCAGTAGCCTGATCCTCATCCTACTCATATTGTACGCACTGTTCCGGATATCGAAGGTAACGCAAAAAATCTTTGGGGGAAAAACCACTGTACAAACGGAAACGGAGGACCGGCAGGAAGCCGCACAACCCCGGTGCATTACCCCAAGTCTGTCTAGAAGACCCCGAACTCGCTCCATGACACTACCTAGGGCCGTTCAATTAGTAGGTGAAAGAACTTAGTAGTAAAGTTAAAAAGAATTCCACAAATAAAAAAAAAAATAAAAAAAAAAACGAGAGAGAAAAATATATAAAAATAAACTAAGAAAAAATTAGTTGTAAAGAATGTAAGAAAAATCCACAATATCGCAAAAATAATAAATAAGAAAAAAGAGCAAACATTCAAAGTAAGAAAAATTAGTTGTAAGCCAAATGTAGAAAGCAGAAAACTAGAGCATTATTACAAGTCAAGTAATAAAAAAAAAGGGGGTAAAAAATCATAGATATACAATCAAAAAAAAAAAAAAAAATAGTAGTAAATTAAATTAAATTCCACCTAAGCACAATACTTACTTGTTTGGAGAAGGGGTACGACCAAAGAAAACTCGTATTATTTTTTTTTATTAAAATGAATTTTTATTATTTATTATCGTATTATTTTTTTTATTAAAATGAATTTTTAATAATTTTTCTTAAACACTATAAATTTTTTTTTTGATTTTTTTTGAAAAACACTCGATAAATGAATTTGAATGAACCAAATCGAGATGATTAAAAGACTATTCATCGTCGCTGCTGCCATTGCGGCGGAATAACGCCATATCTAATAAGTAGTCCCCCCGCCTCCCAACATAAACCCGGGCCCCTCGAAAATGCAAGGCTATGCCCGGGTTGTGGAAAAAGTCCAGCCCCAACAGGACGTCCTCCTCTAAATCCTCCTCGTCCACCACTACAAAGCTCTGGAGGAGCTCCTGGCCCTGAACCCTTATGCGGAGGTCCCGCACAAGTCCCACGACTCTGACCGGGGTCCCGTTCACGGCATATAAGGAGAAGTCCCCGGCAAAAGGGACAACACAAAACGGCCCAGAACAGGACACCCGTATAACCGACTGGGTGCACCCACAATCAAGAGCGCCCTGCAGACGCAAGGAAAAATCCACGAAGGTGACCCCCACGTAGTAGGCAGGGAAAGCACTCAAGCGCGATGGTCCCACGAAGGGTGCCCCTACCACTGATGCGGACGACGTACCTGCCAGGGGCGATGATGATGGACCAGGGAGGGATGGACGCTGACGTGGACAATCCTCCGCCTTGTGCCCGAAAACACCACATACAAAGCAGCTACCCCAAGCCCTCCTGGGCATACGGCACACCGCTACAAAGTGGCCCCTCCGCCCACAATTGTAACATCTGTAGGAAGTAGCCGTCGCCTCCGCCTGAGCCGGATTAGAAGGGGTCGTAGCTTCAAGAGGCCTTGGTAGTCCCACTACACGACCCTCACGCCAGCCCCCGCGGCCTCCACGCCAATCGCGTAAGCTTCCTCCATTAAGCGTCACTGCTTTCCAAACTGCCTCAAAGTTCCTACGATCCATAGCCTAAAAACAACACAAAAACAAAACGCTTCTTAGTAAAAACAGAATCCCCGTCTGTCGAGACACCCAATAAAAACCCAAGCCCCTAAAACTCACCTTGAAAACTCAAATAGAAAACACGCACGAAACAAGGTAATACGTTAGGTTCCAACACAGGAAATGTAAGAACTAAAGTTGTCCACCCTCAAACAAAGTGGACACAGTAATAAAACGAAGAAAAACCAAAACTATAAAACAAAAACAAGAACTCAAATAATAGCAACCTCAAATCCAGAGGCGAAGATCATAGCCATAACAACTATCTTATCACAAAAAAATACCTCCCTGCAATAAGATAATCGTCTTCCTTTGTAACGATTCTCTTCCTTTAAGGGGGAAGGAATGTTGTGGACCAAAGATTCGCTAAATTCTCCCAAAAATAATTGGCCCTTTTCCCTAAATAATGGAATTGCGCGTTGTTCATTAACCATTTTCAAGGTCCAACAAGAAATACAAGTTAGATAAATTAAACCTCAAACAAAAATTACAAAACTCATATTGCAATCCCAGTTGCAGTTATTACAACCATGCACATTTTCCCTGCACGGGAACGACAGCGGTGCCGGTAATATGAGTCCTTTGTCTGATAAGATAATTTGCGCGCTCACTTCAGGTGTGAGAAACGCTAAATAGGCACTTAACGTGCGGCCAAAATTGAAGGTCAAAGTTGCCCGTGAGAACTGCCAAATCGACAGTTTTCAATAGTAAATTTTATGTGGAGCGACATTTTTCCAAGAAATAAGGTTTTCTTGGTTTGAATCGCGAAACCGTCGCGATTTCTGTTTTTAGAAAAACAGTGAGAGTTGGTTTTGAAACGCGGATCGGGCAAGTCGATAATAGTGGTCAAGTTTGAATCGCAAACCGGACAAGTCGTTGGGAGTGGTTGTTTTTGAAGAAGAATTGAAATTAAAGAAATAAATTAGAGTATTGTGGAGAAGGAATAAATTAAAGAATTGTGAAGAAGACATAAAATTGAAGTATTGTGGAGAAGAAATAAATTAAAGTATTGTCAAGAAGTATAGTTAAAGAAACAAACTAATCATTGTGGTTAAGGATTAAGGATTGTGATTACGAACTATGGTTAAAAAAGTAAAATAAAGCATGAAAAGAAAAGTGTTGTGATTAATTATTGTAGTTGAGGATTGAAGTACAGCAGTTGAGAACAAGTAAGTAACAGTTTAATAAGGATCGCCACAGAAAAAAGTTCATAACAGAAAAAATTAAATAAAAGAGATCTAAAGCAAAAGTCTAGAAGCATACATATATATAAAGCATTGAAAATATATTTATACATATATTACAGAACCAAAACCAAAGCGCTTTTTGTGTGCAGATGTTGGAAGCTTACTCCCAGCATTGCTATTTTCTTCCTTAAGGCAGTTTTGCTTTTACTTTTTCTGCTTGAGATGAAGCTGGCGAAGCTTGAGCTATTACTACATCAAACTGAAACTGTAGCAGAACTGCTTACTTCTACCTTTGTTTAAAGCACATTGCTGGCGCTTACAAATCAGTTTCATTAAAACGATTCCTTCTGCGCACATGTTATGGTAAACAAAAATGAATCTTCTTTAAAGGAGGAACCTTTTAATAGCAAAACAGGCAGAGAGAGAAAAACGTCTCCCTATGAAAGGTAGATAATCTATTTTAGAGTTTGTTTGTTTCTAATTTCGCCTTTGACTCCACAGTGAACTGAACAATATATTCCAGAAAAATGACTCAGTGTTCCCCCAGTTCCTCTTAAGGCTGGAGTACAATGATTCCGTTCCGTACCGTTTCGTATAAATGTCAAAAGTCGGATTGGTATAATTTTCATTGGAAGTGTTCGTGGAAATGGAAGGGTGGCTACAATGGAGGGTTCGGAACGGTACGGGATGGAAAAGATGAGCAAATTCCAACTTTTTACGAAAAGGTCGGAAGACGTAACCTAAAAAAAATCATTTGGTCGTTGGTAATTTAGCGCGAAAAAATGGAAGACGAAAAATTAATCGAATTAGTTAAAACGTACCCGGAAATTTATGACAAAAAAAATAAATTCTATTTGGATACAAATAGAAAAGAAAAAATTTGGAAACAAATTCAAGCAAATTTTGACAAGGAAAATAATGTTAAAAAAAGGTGGACATACTTAAGAGACCGTTATACGCGGAGAAAAAAAACAGCAACTGCCATCGGGGTCCGCAGCGATACTTCCTCCTCCTTGGTATTTGTTTGAACAGCTCCATTTTTCTTCAAACTCTGATGCTATGTTCTCATAATTAGCTTCTGTGGGTCTTGCTACATAAATGGGGGAAAGTACACGCCATATAATATCGCAAGTGTCTAAGACTATTTTTCTTACTGTTGCCTTCCCCATTTTGTAGGAATTGGCCAGAAATCTGTTTGGTACCCCTTGTGACAAGTATCTATGGATAAAATACGCCAATCGTAATCAATGTTATTGCTTTAACAAATTATGAACTTACGATAATGTTACTGCTAGTCGACATTCAAAGTCAATAGGCCGCCGAATTGAATATTTAGAGAGATCGTCCTTTAATAAATTTAAAAGTAGGTCATAAATAGGTCTCGACATTCTTGTTTCTGTAAAAAATCCTTCGGTATCAATTTCCTTCATTCTCAAATATGTTGAGACAAAGTATACACTGTAATTCCGATCTAGATTAAGAGGCCTTATCCACCACCTTCTTTTTTGATTTTGCTGTAACTCTTTTCTTGCATCATATAATTTATATAAGTTATAAAGCTCCAACAAGATTTCCAATAACTCTAATAATTCACTGTTCATTATTACTTCTGCACTCAATTCTTTTAAACTTGATAGCTGTCAAAAACGGAATAAATATGCTGTATTGTAGCCAGTTATCCAACTCCACGGAACGGTACGGTTATGGTTCGGTTCGGAACGGAACCATTGTACTCCAGCCCAGTGCTGTCACTTTACTCCAATAGTAGTAGATCTACTCCACATTTTTGTTTTGCGAATTAAGTGGCCACTTTTCAATTTCTACTCCACTTTTTGAAATCTTATTTTAATTTTGATTTAAAACAGTTTTGTATTAAAAGTTTGGATTGATCATATTTTTCCACATCATTCATTATACATATACTTAAGGTATATGAACGCGCCCCATCTAGTACTACGCCTAAATTCAAATTATGCATTTGTTGAAAACGTCAAGTTACTAGCAATTGGAACTATCTTCAAGTTTTTGTTCGGTACGGGCTAGAGCGCTTCAGAGTTCAGTTAAACTTTAATTTAAGGTGCATATAAATAATGAAGAGGTACTTCCAAAGCATTGCAAAGAACAAGTAAAGTATAATTTGTATGTTATTAACACAAATTAAGCTAAATTTTATAGGGATAGGGACGCCAGCCAGACAACCACGGAGCAATCTTCGCCTTCTCGGGAACATGAATGGTTTGTACTAAGTATTTTCAAGTATAAAAATCCTAATTAATTTTAATAATGTGTTTAGCGAACAAGAAAATATATTTGAAGAAAATAAAAAAAGAAAATACATCCAAAAGTACAAGCCGGAATGGGAAAATTCTTTCCATTGGCTAAGACGGGTGGGGGACAGGGCATTTTGCAAAATTTGTTTTACAGTGCTTGCAAATAATAGATGTCATCTTACGAGGCATGAAAATTATAGTAAAATGCACAAAAAAAATATGGAGGCAAAGAAAATGGTTCCACTTTCAATAGAACAATGCTTTAATACGTCATCAAGGATGAAAGATGAAAAAAAAACAGCTTCCGAACTTATTTGCGTAATGTATTGTGTTCAATACGACCTACCATTTTCTCAAATGAATTCTGTACCAGCCTTCTTGCAAGCAGCTTGTTCTGACTCTTCTATTGCTCAAATTATTAAGTGCGGAAAAACAAAATCCACAGAAATGTTAAACAAAATAATTGGGCCGTTTGCGATAAAAAACATCGCTGGTAAATTAAAAACCAGTTACTATTCATTAATAATTGATGAAACAACGGACATTTCCACCGTTAAATGTTTAATAATAAACTGCCGCTTCTACGATAACGAAAAAAATAAAGTCATAGATTGCTTCTTAGGTTTAAAAGAGTTAAGCACTTCAAGTGCCCAAGATATTTTTAACGCCATAACAAAGACATTGCAAGAAAAGGAAATTCCGATTAAAAATGCAATATCATTAGGAGTCGATAATGCATCTGTTATGACTGGACATCTAAATGGGGTGGCATCTAAATTATTTGAAATTAATAAAAATTTGTTTCTTCTAAGGTGCACATGCCATTCATTGAATTTATGCGCATCAGCTGCTTGCAAGACGTTACCTGCTTACTTGGAAAAAAATTTAAAAAATATATTTAATCATTTTGCTCACAGCCCCAAACGAATCGGGGCTTACAGGGAATTTCAAGACTATTTTAATATTAAGAGGCACAAAATATTAAGATTTTGCGCAACCCGATGGCTTTCATATGAAAGTGTTGTAAATCGTATTCTGGAGCAATGGGATGCTCTAAAATACTACTTTGGTTTATATAGTTATGAAGAGCTGCATAGCTCGAACGCTGGTGACATATTTGATTTCCTACATGATCCTATTAACAAATTATACCTGCTTTTTTTATCATATATTTTGAATCTCATAAATAATGCGAACAAAGTTTTTCAATCAGAAAGCACCCAAATACACACTCTTTATGACCAGATAAAATCACTTTATATGGAAGTACTAAAAAATTTCGTAAGTTCTGAGAATATAAATACCGAAACAAATACCAGAAATAAAGATTTATATCTTCCATTGATGACCTGTATGCATTTTGGGGTTAACTTTGAAGAATTTTTAATTTTACAAGACCTTGAAGAGGAAAGGGTAAAAAAACTAAAAAATACATTACTTTTATTTTATATCGAGCTTTGTGATCAAATAAAAAAACGTTTTGATTTTAGTGATGAGAAATTACAATTATTGAAATACATAAATCCAAATGAAATCGCCACAGGTAATCTTTCGTCCATTACCCCACTTTTGAAGTGCTTTTCTTTTTATGAGGGCAATACTGAAATTTTAAATAATCAATTCCGCCAACTTATCGGAAACAGGGAAATCATTAAAAATTATTTTAAGGGAGATGTAGTTGATTTTTGGGTTCAATTAAAAGGCTTAAAAAATGCTTTGGATGAATTTATCTTTAGAGATATTAGTACTTATATGCTCACATTATGTTCTCTGCCACACAGCACTGCATCAGCAGAACGAAAATTTTCAAGGCTTAAATTGATTAAAACGGATCATAGGAATAGTCTTAATACCACGACTATTGAAAATATCTTTTTCGCAAAAGAATTACTTAAGCCAAATAAAACATGTTGGGAGCCATCTGATACAGAAGGTTTACTAAAATTTGCAGATAATTTTGTGTTTATAAATGGAGAGTATAAATTGAAACAAATAATATAATTTAACCAATTAACTTTTAAACATTTCCCCTCTGTTCAATATTCGAATTATTGTTCCATTTTCTAGTTTTACATATTAAAAGGAAATACATATGGCTACAAACGCTGTAGCTGCCTATTTTGGCATATTAAGGGAACCACACAATTTTGAAAAAAAAATTATTTTTAAATTTTCATACATGAGTGCTCATGTATGAAAATTTAAAAAGAAAAATAATTTTTTTTCAAAATTGTGTGGTTCCCTTATTATGTCAAAATAGGCAGCTACAGCGTTTGTAGCCATATGTATTTCCTTTTAATATGTAAAACTAGAAAATATCTTGTTATATTACTGAATTATGTTGAATTATGTATTATGTTATTTTGTTACTAGAATATATTTTGTTATTGATTATGTTAAATAAATTCAATGAAATACGAATATGTTTAAGCGTTTTATTTAAGGAAAAGACTGAAAAATGTAGGAATCTTAATCTGAACAACTGCACATTGGGTCATTGGCATTTTGTTGCCGGACGTGGAGTTTTTTGCTCTTACATATAATGATATTGGAATCTACTCCCTAAAATTTCAATCTACTCCCCTTTTTCGGTAAAAATACTCCACAACGCTGAAAAGTGACAGCACTGCTTATGATATCGCTTGTAACTTAAACCCATACTTCTATCTAAGCATCCCTCAATCTAAAGTGAGTCAAAGAGATTACTTAATTTCGGGAATGGCACTACAAGCAGCTGAGTTTGATCTAAACAATGAAGAAAGGACACTCCACCTAAAAGCTTTGGAAAAGCTTGAAAAAACTCAACAAGAATCTGATGAAGAAGAGGACTATGAACCAACTAATAAGAGAAGGCGTTACCATGATATTTTGGATTGAGACGCAAACAATGTATTCAACTAAAAACATCTTGTTCTTGCAAATCTTGTGTTCTTTATATCGAAGAAATGATAAGAAAAAATTTAATAATTACGGAATTGGTTGTAAGATCAATCAGAGCTACTAAAAGAAGACAAAAACTATAGAACTCTCAATCTTACATCCAAATCGTAAGTTAATATATACATTTTTTGATTTAATCTAATTATTTCTTTTGAATTGTTTTTTAAAGGACAATGAAATTAGAAATGAAGAATCAGATGAAAATTCATTGATCTCCCGACAAGAAAAAATTATTCCTAATAGTGATGAAGGGCAAAATGGCATATTAGGAAAACGAGCATACAACAACGATAGTGAATACAGGAAAAACATTAAAAAAGGCGAAAAAGACTTTGTGAAAAATATTTTAGAAAAACCTGGATCATTATGACCAGCTTTATTAGCTGAATATAAACGGAATGGGGAGTTCTCTGAATCGTCCAGCATTAATTTGTGCGATCTGATAGTTTCCGACTTAATTACTAATTGCGAAAGGTACTTACAATCATTATCTTTAAGTTAGTTTTTTGAAATTGTAAATTATTAAAAAATTGTTTTGTTTCAATAAATTAACAAATAACGACATTTCTGATCTCACCGACGAGATTTTAACCCTGTTCCCTAATGAACGACGGGACACTTATTACATCCCTCCCATAAAAAAGGCAGGCAGTGAAGCTCATGAGCATATTAAACGACGAGGGAGGCTTGGGGACAAATTTTTAAATAAATTGCAGAAATTTCGCGGAATGTGTGGATAATCTGCAAAAAAAGGAGAACTTATATACCAGAATACATACATATGTACATACATCTGAAGAAGAAACGGAGAAAATTAAGGTCAGTTTATCTTGGCTGCAACACAACAAAAATTTCCCTGAGCTACTGGCCCATTGGAGGGAAACGGCCAAAGTTCGTTTTAATAGATTAAAGTCATCGAACAGGACAATTTCAGAATATTTTCACCAATACCTAATTCTCTTGGATCCGGAACATGGACCGGGTCTAATAGAGTTAGATTTTTTAATATTGTTCGAAAACGCGACAAATAACTTATTTTCAGTATGGGATGAGTTTTTTTTGGCAAATTAAAAAATTTAAGGAAGAAATCTAAAGCAAGAAGTCTCAACGAGAGCTATTTATGGGAGCTCCTAGAAAAGGAAAATATTAACAAACGTAAGTTTCTTTTGAATAGATTATAATAAGATCGTTATTATAAGAGAAATTATATTTAAATAATACATATGATATTTTCTTCAGATTCCAAAGAGTTTATAGAGATATTGCTGTTGGCGTATTTAATTCCTCCTCGAGCAGGGGTAAATAAAAAAAATCAGCGGGGTATGGTGACACATGGTTGATTTATAATATTCATGTTTTTATTATTCTGTTATTGAAGATTTTGTGTAATCATTCCAATTCTCAAGAGTAAAATAAGACAATCTCTTGTATTATTCGAGCTGTTTGGTTGGTTCCAGATTTGGGTTTAAACCGATTTCTGAACTATTTGTTTAAAAGTTAATAATTTTTCCTCGTTTTTCCAGGCATCAAGTGAAATCAGCGCAGCGCATGACCAATTGGCTGACAAAATGCAGAAGTATGGTTTAACCACACAACCATATATTGTGGGCGTTGGAGCAACCCTGGAAGAAGTGAATAATTTTTATATTGTGGTAGACACTATTAGATATAGGTTTGATTCGCCTATCAAAAGCCTTAGACATTTGCTTTAAATTGTTTTTTACTTGCAACACTAAATTTCCTTTGCAATCGCAGCAAATTTGGTTTTTTTTTTGCAAAAACAAATTTATAAATTTAGTACAGAGTACGATAATCAACAGCCCAATATAACAAAATTACTACAAAGTTTTACTAAGGCTTAGAGAAGTAAGTAATTTTTAAGAAAGTGTCCCTTAGAATATAGGAGAGAATTAAGTAGATAGTGGGTTTTAATATTATATTTCTTTCACTCTTTGTTAAAATTATATTCTTGGTCAAATTTTAATATAAGATGGATTATTACTGTCCTTTTTGCACAGTAACTTGTAAAAATACAAGTTTTTTTTTTGCCCATTTAAAATTAAAACATAATCTTTATTTCAACAAATCAATAACTTGTAAGCAAGCATCCTGCCTCAGAACTTTTACAAATATTTATAGTTTCAAGAAACATATCCTTAGCAAACATCAATTGGTTGTTCGAGAAAAATTTGAATCGTGTCCTTTTTTAAACACTGCAAGCTCTAGTATTTCTCATACTCATATTGATAATGCGAATTCTGATTATGTTCATCACAATGCGTCTAATGATTTACCCAGTACAAGTATAGACGAAATTAGCAATAGTGTTCATTCTGCTGCAGTTTCTTTTATAGCTAAATTACATAGCAATCCGAATATACCACGATCTGTTATTCAAACGATTGTTGAAAATGCTAGAGAATTATTTGATACATGTGGGTTGGATTTTTTAAAACAAACGGTAAGCAATACAGATACTTTGAATATAAATATCAGGGAAGCATTAAATGTAATCTCCAATCCTTTCAAAGGACTGGAAACAGATTATTTAAGACACTCTTACTTTGAAAAGATCGGTCACTTAATAGAGCCTGTACCTTTTACAATACAAACTCGCCCATATAAAAAAATTAGAGATAATGAAAGCATTCTTGATTTGAAAAATTTTGAAGGGCAATTTGTACCCATGAATAAAGTCATAAAATGTTTTTAGAATTACCGAATGTATTTAATGAATTGATGAATTATATTGTAACGTAAGATTCTAAGTAAATATTATCATTTTGCACAATGCGCTTCCTATACACATGATAATTCTAAGAAGAAAGATTATCATTTGTGTAATCCGCTTCCAATGCACTTAATGCAGACAAATTTCTAAGAAGTAAATCACACAGAGCGAATTACCCAAATGATAATCAGAAGTAACGACACAAATAAGAATATCAGGTTACAACTGATCTTTGTCTAATTGTAAGGCATTCTTTTAGTTTTAAGTCAGTTCGGATTTGTACTCTAAAAAGAAAGCTTGATTAATTAATAAAGCTTTCATTTTAAATTGCATCTTTTATTTCGTAACTGGCGCAGTCGGTAAAGGTTGAAAATAAACGTTAAAGGTTGAAAATAATTAATTAATTAATTTGAACGTTAAAGGTTCAAAGTGGAAAGTTTTAACGTTAAAGGTTAAAAACAAAAAAAAATAATTTTTGATTTGGACGTTAAAGGTGCAAACAAAATTCAACGTTGAAAGTTGAAACATTTTTTTGCAATTTCAAGATGGAAGTTTAAAGTGGAAATATTAGAATAAATAAGTGCAAACAAAATTAAATAGTGCACACACATTTTTTGAATCCTTAAAATTTTGAAGAAAAATATTGGAAAATAAATAAGTGCAAACACAAATTAAATAGTGCACACAAATTTTTGAAATTGAACATCAACACATACTGGCATCTACAAGGAGGCACAAAAAAATTGCTGAAAAAAAAAACACATCAGGCTATTTATGGGAAGCAACAATACTGAAAAGACGTAACAACATTATCAACATTTTAAGGTTTAAGAAAAAATTTTTTTTTGTTAACAACATTGGTAAAAGCAGGCCCGGAAAGTTCCCTATGGAGGGTGTGGAAGCGTCCACACCCGGTTAGGGACGCCTGTGGAAATCCACACACCAAATTGAGGATATTTCAACCGATATTACTGATAGTTCCACCCAATCGGTAGAATGGATTTTTGAAAAGAAACCATGAAATCAAGAAGCAAAAAAAAACACTTCAGGCAACCCATACTCGTACTCGAAAACACAATTCAAAAAAATAATCTCTATCCTTTAAATCATCATTAAAGAGAATCATAAAAAACATAATGGAAGATACAAAGTTATCAGCTTATATTCAATACACACCTCCTGCCACCCCATTAGAATACACAATAGATAAAGAGAAAGTTCACCCATCCTCGATCTCTTCTTTCTTGACTCATATACAATAAACGAAAATTTATATTTTAGTAAGAGTCAAAAAAAATTTCGAACCGAATTTTAAAGAGTAAATTTAATAATTTGCACTTCAACTATCCAAAGCAGGCGAAGCCGCAGAGCAGAAAACAAAGAGAACATCTCAACTGTGGAAGTATCCTCTATTTGTATAATACTTAGTGGTTGTGATTGTGCGGGCATTCGACATTGCAGAAAACGTAGTCTGAGATAATTGTTCATGGGCAAACATATCCCGCTCAGCTCATTGAACGTGTAAAACTGTGGTCGGTCACAGTGACATTTGTGTATTGTTGTGCGCGAACGTATTTGGCTCCGAGTTTCGATTTAAAAACCAAATATCTGCCCAAATGGCGATGCGAAAATATTTGAAGAAACTGGACGAAAAAGAAGCCAGAGTGTTACCTCCAAGTTCTGATGGCAATGATGTGGAGGTTATATTAGCGTCTGGTCGAAATGTGGGTGATGGGATCGAGGAAGTTCTTAGTACTGACAGGCGTGTTGTTACTGAAAATCCCGTCGTGGATGGTGAATGAGAATTTTCTAATATTTTAACTATTTTTATGTTTGTGAAACCCTTAATTTTCTTTTCTTATTCAAGGTAATAAAAAGAAGCCGAAGTCTTTCAGTACCTGGAAAGAAGCATTTCCTTGGCTCATTTATAATGCAACGACTGATAAAGTTTATTGTCAAATTTGTTCCCAATCTGTTGAGAAAAAACTGCCCTTGCCGCAAGACTCGAACTCTGCTAATTCTCGGAAAGCTTTTGTGGATAATGGGTTTGATACATGGAAAAATGCATCAGTCCATTTCAAAAATCACGAGGCCGGGAAATTACACCGAGCTGCCGCAGTCGCTTTACTTGAATTGGAGAAAAATAAAAAAACAATCATAGATTTTTTATCTGAAGCGAAGAGGAATGAAATGAATGCCAATCGTGTTGCATTGTTAAAGATATTCCACACAGTCAGTATCGTTGCCAAACAAGGCTTGGCACTCCGGGGTGACTGGGATGATGAAAACGGGAATTTATTCCAACTTCTTAAAATGCGTGCTGCAGATGTTCCCGAGCTGAATGATTGGCTGAAGCGTCAATCATACAGATGGTTGTCTCATCTAGTAATTGATGAAATCCTTCATATGATGGCAGAAGCAGTAATTAGGGCGAAAATTGAAAAAATAAATTGGGCTCCATTTTACGGTCTCATTGTAGATGAAACATCTGACCGCTCTAGGAAGGAACAGGTGTCGATTTGTTTTAGGATAGTATCGGATGATTTATACCCGGAAGAAATATTCATGGGATTCTACGAAACAGAAAATTTAAAAGCCCAGACTTTATTCAGAATTGTGAGTGATATTCTCATGAGATTTGGAATAAGTTTTCAGAGAATGAGAAGCCAATGTTACGATGGCGCTCTCACTATGAGCGGAGAGTTGAGTGGTCTACAAACCAGGGTTTGTGAAGAAGAGCCTCGTGCGCTGTATAATCACTGCGCCGGCCACAGAACAAATCTAGCTGCCCAGGATGCTATCCAAAATGTAACATGTGCAAGAAATGCAATAAATGAAGCAAGAGAGATCATAACATTCATTCGAGATTCTCCCAATCGAATAAAACTTTTCAAAGACGCCCAAGAAGATGGAGCGCAATCCTTGATTCAATATGCACCAACGAGGGATTAATCTGACTTTTCTTGTTCAATTTATCAAAAAGTTGTTAAGGGGACATTCTCATTTAGAATGAAAAAAAACGCACTCTCTCAGAATTTTTTTTCATCACATTGATTATATCTATTGAGAAAATTCCTTCTGAACATTGTTCTACATAGTATGAAGAATGTAAAAAAAAATTTAATAAGGATAGTTCATCTTCGAAAATATAGTGCACTTCGAAAAAAGAAAGTCGAGAAATTTTTTTTTATTGTAATGTGTATAAAACCATTCAGAATATCGAAAGCTATACTCTTTTTAGGTTCATGTCTAGAACGAAGTCTTGTGAACATGATCCCGTTTGAATGTTCGCTCAAACTGCTACAGGGAGCTCAGATTAAAAACTGCTATTTTGTAAAACTTCGTCTACCGCGCGCAAGATGATATATACTTGAAAAAATTTACATTCTTCATACTATGTAGAACAATGTTCAGAAGAAATTTTCTCAATGGATATAGTCAATGTGATAAAAAAAATTCTGAAAAAGTTCATTTTTTCCCATTCTAAATGAGAAAGTCCTCTTAAACCTCTTTGTCATTAGATAGGAAAGCGAAATTTTGGCAATTGAAAACGTAAGAGTAATGTAGTGGGTGCATCGGGGGTTTTCGAGGTCGCTAAAAATATCGCCAGTGGCCCCGGATAACATGTACGGTCAAGCCCGCAGAGGTCAGAACTATGTCGGATGAAAAACGAGCGATCCCGAGAAATTTCTTACTTGCCTCATTTTGTCATGTTTTTTCAGTATTTTCCTTTTTTTTTTAAATTTGGCTTTCCCAATACTCAAAGAGTGCAATAACTATTTGATTAATTTTGAACCACTTTGTACATTCGTAATTTTTTACTTAAATTCATAAATTTTATTATTTCACTGCAGATGGCTAGTCAGAACTAAGGCATTAAAAAGGATACGTGACAATTACCAAGCATGTTTGGATTTCTTTGAATCTATCGCAAATGATAATATGCAGAAGAGGACTGTTGCAGCTCAAGCCAATGGACATTATAATGTAATGTCAAAATCCGATTTTCTAATTATGCAGCACCTAATTATTGCAGCTCTTGAAAGGGTTGAGACTCTAATAAGAAATTGCAGGACGAAGAATTGTGCGTCAATGATTCGCAAGCGAAAGTGAACCGAACTCTGGAAAGTTTGAAACAGCTGCGATCGAATGGTTTCACAGAGGCTTGGGACAATGCGATAAAAACATTGAGAGCTTTGGATCTTGAAGAGCCAAAAGCTCCTAGACAACGACAAGTTTCCAAACGCATTGATCAGAATCCTACAAATGCTCATGTTTTTGACTCGCCTGCAAAATATTATGAAAAGAATTTTAATGAAATCTTAGATCAAGTGATTACATCCCTGGAGGATCGTTTCAAGTCTAAGAACTACGAGTTTCTCAAAACGTGCGAAAATTTTATTGTTGGGGAGCTCAAAGATGCTCAAAGCATCGTGAAGTTCTACAAAGACGACTTTGACAAGGCTCGATTAGAGCTACATAGAAACATGTTTATCGATTCCCTAAGAGGTAATGAAAAAGAAGTAAAAACTGTAAGAGATGTTTTTCATATCCTCAGGGAAGATGCAGCTCTACGAAATCTTTGCTCTGAGCTCACTAAGCTCGTAAAAATAATTCTTACGCAGCCAGCGTCTTCCTGCACTGCTGAAAGATCGTTCAGCGCATTAAAACTCATGAAAAATGTTTTAAGATCAACAATGACCCAAAGCAGACTGTGCTCTCTGAGCATCTTATATATTCATAAAGAAGCTTTGGACCAATTACTAAATTTCGATACATTAATGGATGACTTTATATCACGCAACTCTCACCGACAATGTACATTTAGTTTATGTAGAGATTTCACGGTGCTCAGAAGGTAATTTAAGGATAGAGAAGCAGGAAATATCATAAAGTGCAATTTTTGAAATATTCGATAATCTAATCTTTATTTAAGTAATAATATATCGATATTATATTAGTATGTAGTACTAAGTTCATACATATGTTTAACTCTCTTCAAAATCAGAATAGGTGTACTTTTTATATGAAAATATATAATAAAAACATATTGAAAAAATATTAAGAAGATAACATGTGTACGGATTCTCATAATCTTGTTCGTGCTGTTTTAGTCTAACATTGAGCTCTTGGATTTTCTTGGATATGTACATAGGTATACAGACCTCAATTTTTGGCTCCCCACCCCCTCCCGAACACCCCTTTGGATCCACCCTTGGAAGCTCCACACTCGGAAAAATGACAAGTTTCCGGGCCTGTCAGGAGGAGATCCCAAGTCCGTAGCAAAAACAGTAGTGAAATTGAAATTTCCCTAGAAATCAATTAAAATCTTTTGCATTGCAGAAATCAGTGAAAATCTCATACAAAGGATGAGTAATATCTTGCAGGCTCTGGCAAGTGAATCTAATATCAATGTGGACTCATTTAAGAAGTACTGTTTGGAAACTGCAGATATGTATTGCCAAGAGTATCCGTGGTACCACATGCCAACTGCAGTTCACAAAATTCTTGTACATGGTGCTTCAATTATAAACAGTTGTGATCTTCCAATCGGCCAACTTTCCGAAGAAGCACTGGAAGCTAACCATAAGTTTTGCAAGAAATTTCGAAGAGATTTCACTCGAAAACATTCGAGACTGGCTACCAACAAAGATTTGATGCATAGGTTGATTTGATTCTCCGCTCCGACCCGCTGATTTCTTTGGCGAAAACTTCTCTAAGAGAAAAAAACAAGATTTATCACTTGAGGTGCAGACACTTTTGAATTTGTCCCTAGAAAATGATGGTTAATGGAGAAAAAAAGTGCCTTCAGTTGATAATTTCATTATCAACTTTTTTTATTATTGTTTTGTTTGAAAATTTGTCGGTATAATAACAAATTTTAAATGTGTTAGTTAATCAAGTGCACGAAGATTGAAGGAAAATTTTCGAGTTAAAGATAGTTAACAAATTTTATTTTGTAGTTTTGAAATTTAGGGTGTGGAAAATGCCCTTTGTTTTGGTAGTGGTCACTCAACGGAATCTCCTGTAGCTGCGCAAGAAAGTAATGTCCATGTTGAAGACTATATTTTTGTAGATGAACCTCAAAATTTGAAAAATTGAAAAATTTGATAAAGATCTAAAAAATAATGCTGAACTACGGCAAAAATGTGTAAATATCCTCTTGTGTATATGGTTATTTTTTTACTTTAAATTTCATATTACAACAAATTAATCATCTAATATGATGTAACTTGAACTTTTTTTTTGTAGATATCTATTATGTATCCATGTTTAAATCTATCAGCAAAACCAATGGAATCACTATTAGAAATAGTAAAAAAAATTCTCAAAAAGGAAGTTTTAGAATTTTACACAAAGGAAAAGGAAAACAAATATTTAAAACGACATCCTTCTATTCTTGTCTATATGGTAAGATAAATATTACTGATGAAAATTTTCTGCTGATTTCAGAATTCTTAAAAAGCAGTTATGGAATTGTGACAGATGTCATTATAAGTGAATTCGCCAAATCTTCATCTTATAAAATCAATGAAAATCAAAAGATATTGGTAAAATGATTAACAACTCTAAAGACTGGGATGGAGGCCGCAAAGATCGTGATTCTAAAGAAAGGCCACAATAAGATGAAGACTCTACACGTATTAAACGAACTATATCGACCAGTTCATCTTCGGATAAAGAATAATTTGAATAATTTTTTTGAATAGTTTTATGTTATGATATTTGTGATAACAAGCTGCACAAGTCTGCTGTTCATTTTCATTTTTTCACTTCTTTTAGACTTGTGTTATGTTTTTGATCATTTGGATTTTAAAATTCCAATAACCTAATGTAAAAAGTATTACAAAATAAGATTAAATAGGTAATGAATAAATTACTTATTTTAGATATTCACTGATATTTTTCACTGATAAATAAAACCTGTAAACGTAATCCGGGCTAGATCTACAATCTTATTTGATTCTAATTTCATTTTATTTAATGGGCCTAAATTTAATTTTATGTATGGACCTGATTACGATTTCTGTTCCGGGCCGGAGACTATTATTTAATACGGCCCATATCTACCAAGGCGTCACATTTTAGATATGGGCCGTATCAGGTGTTTTTAGATATGGCCGTACTTCAAAATCTAGCGTACAAGTTTGGGCCATATTTCACCCATACTCTAAATGTTACTCGGGCGGCCTCAGGATTGCCAGTAAATGAACGAATAAGTACTAGCATAAATAGTAGTTAGTAAGGTAACTTGCACATGTTTTTTTTTGTAGGAAACTTCTTTTTCGTTTCCTTTGTATATAATCTGGATTTCTTTTTCTATGTCCGTTGAGCTGCCATTAAGATAAGAAATTATATAAAAATAAATAAAAGAAAAAAAAAACAAGGCAGTTATAACTTTTTTAATACCATTTTTACTTATATTACTTATTTATTATGTTTGTAAAATAATAAAATGGTATTTTAATTCATCTAATCTTTACATTTAATTTTTCAGGTGGTAGCTGATTTTGAAAAAATCCAACTGGAGAATATGCCTCCAGCAATGGAAGAAGAGAATTCATCCTCTACGGATTTAAAGTACTTGTACAAATTGGCCAATGCGATTTCTAATGGTTTTATTCCGCCGGATTTGGCTAACATTAAACCAGGACCACTTGGACATTCTCGCTGGCTCACCAAGGCCAATAGGCTATTACGTTTATGTGACAACGAATAACCCATCTAAAGCCCGGTACCCACTTGTTGCAAACCGAAGTTTCGTATCACCGTTCTTTAAATTTTTTTCTAAAAAAAATGCAACGCTTCGTTTCAAAATGTGCGAAATGATACAATCCAAACCCGATCTCTCATTTAGCGGTTTTTCTCCGTCACATCAAAGGAATGATACGATACGCTTTAGGAGGAAGTGTGGACGGGCATGCGCGTATCCTGTTCATCGTCACTTCAAATCACACAATGACCAGATAGCCGTATCGCACTCGCGCATCAAACATGATACAGGCTGGATGATTCGAAACGCAGTGATGATACACGAAAAATTTGGGTTCCTGTTTTGTTCGTATCAATCAACAATTGAAACGATACAGGGAAACGAAACGCCGGTTTGCAACAAGTGGGTACCGGGCTTAAGAATTTGAACATTCTGGTAGCCTATATAATGAAAGTATATACGCCAATGCATTTCAGTATTAAGTATTACAACTCTGTCGTGTATGGTAGTGCATTATTTTCGAAATTCATACGTTGGACACAGTTTTTAGAGCCAAATTTACGCAACGTGATAAATAATGTAATTAAAGACAATTCATATTTTGCACATTCGGAAAATGTTTTGTTACCAATGTTGTTTGATGACAGAAAAGACAAACGCGACAGTGCAATAAACAAAATTTTACACTATCGAAATAACCTGGACGATCCGATGCGAGTTAGAGTTTATAGAAAACCTATTATAAACTTCAATTGCACAGATTATACGGATATGATTGACTTAAATGACGACAGTATTATATTTGAGCCTCCGTTTACGAAAACCATTCCGCATGATTATTTTCAACAATACTTGCAATACGAGGAGCCACCGCTGCCTGACCCAGGAATCCCGTTACACATACAAGAACAGAAAGACACGTACAATTGCTGGCTAAAGTTTCTAAACGTGCTTTAGAAAAGAATCGAGACGGAATTATGGCGGTGGCATTAGAAAGCCGGAAGAAATTATCTGGACTTGAAAGCAAGCAAGACTTTCAAAAATAAGTCTTCCATTATTTTCTATTACTGCAAAAAATTTTTTTTTCTTTTTTTGAATTTAAATGTACCTTCAAAATGTATTTCTAAAAATAAATAATAAAAATGTAAAGGTTCGTTTGTTCCTAATCTAATAGTAATAAAACCTACAAAATATGGATAACATGTACGAAAGCGCCCAGTAGCGGCATTCGTAGGTAAAAGTAAACATCAGAAATAGATTCCTTGACCCCGAAAACCCCTACATATGTGAACTTGGAGCTTTTTAATATAGCATCTAAATTAAATCTTAAATATTGAAAAAAAAACCTATTTTTAAAAATCCGCAGGGTCAAAATCAACTTCCGAACTATGGTTTCTTGGGCAAAGTTGCTCACAATTACCCATAGAATATCGCTAGGGGGTGTACAAGAGACCTTCAAAATTTGACCCGCCCTAATATATACATATACATATATATGTGTATATAGTGTTTACATATATTTCATAATTAATTCTTAGAACTACATATATAAACGTGAAAAGAGAGAGCCCAAGCCAAATGTAGAGATATACATATATTTATGGTATATGGCAAATACCATAACATTCAGGCAGCTTGGTAATTTGTTCGGGACTGCCAAATCTGCAACATGGGCGAGTGTCAACAGAGTGGCGCAGTTCTTTATCAAGATTAGCCCCATGTACATCAAATGGCCTTCGACACAGCATGAAGTTGCCAAAGCATGCAATGCATTCGAGAGACTGTGGAATTCCCAGTGTAATAGGAGCTATAGATGGCACACATTTTAAAATCAGGGCTCCCACCACATATCCCACCGACTACTTCAACAGGAAAAAATACCACAGCATTTCCATGCAAGTAATAGTCGCCAGTGATAAGAGAATTATTGATTTGCACTGTGGCGATCCAGGATCAATTCATGACGCTAGAGTACTCCGAAGAAGTGAGCTATTTAAGAGAGTTGAAGAATGTCCTCAAGCTTTCTTCCCTTCAGGAACATTTCTACTAGGTGATAGTGCATATCCATTGAAATCCTGGTTAGTTCCTCCATGTAAAGATAATGGCGCATTGTCTGATGTACAAAAACGATTTAATGCTGCACATTCTTCTGCACGTGTGGTGGTAGAAATTGCGATAGGGCTTTTAAAAACGCGCTTTCGTCGCTTGTTACATTTCACGGAGCACACCAACATTTCGTTGATAGTTGACCTATCGTTTTCTGCTTGTGTATTGCAATTTTCAAAAGGCGTCTTTTTGAATTCATTTCTGGCAGAACAAACTGAAGCACGTGTATCACTTATTCTTTTTCTTTTTTCTTTCTATTGTTACATTATTTTAATTCCTTTAGATACTAGTTTTTATTTTCTTTTATTTCTTAAGTTATAGATCTATTTTGATTGTTAAGTTTAATATCTAGTTTTCCGTTTCTCTATGTACAAAGGAGAATGGGCATTTTGGGCTGTCGGCGGGCAGGACTGAAAGTAGTGTCAAATGAAAGTACTGTTACCTAGGAATAATTTTTGCTATGGCCGTTACGCTGTATTCCATTTAGAAAATAATGAAATGAACATATAATGTAATTGCAATTAAATGTATAATAATAATATGAAAAATGACAAGTTACCAATTTTTTCAATGGTTTATTCATTAGAAAATAATATTATACTTTTATGGTCGTTGAACGCAACCTTTACGTACCGAACGCTTTGTTTGGAAACCCTAACTCTGCATTTAAAGACAGGAAAGCAATAGCAGTAATGGACGGAACATATCTTTACATTCAGAAAAGTTCCAATTATTCTTTCCAAAGAGAAACATATAGTTTGCACAAATATACAAACCTTTTAAAACCATTTATTATTGTAGCGTGCGATGGTTATATATTAGATGTCTGTGGTCCATACGCAGCTACTGATTCAGATGCAACTATTTTACAAAGAATGATATATGATAGTGAAGGTACATTTCATTGGTTCTTTCGTCCTGGCGATATTTTTATTCTAGACCGTGGGTTTAGAGACGTCCTTCCTGAATTGACACAGTTCAATTACTCGGCTCATATGCCTGAAACCAAAGATCGCGGTGCAGATCAGCTCACAACGGAACAAGCGAACAGGTGTAGATTGGTTACCTTATGCCGCTGGGCAGTAGAAGTAATAAATAGTCTGTCAGAAAACGATGTTATTCTTTTTGCTCTTGGTACATATCAAATGAAGTTAGCACGCAGTTATTACGCTGAGCACTTAACACAGGGCTTATATAATATTGAAGTGTACCGAGAGCAACAAATAAGGGGTCTTAGCGAATACATCGAAGAGCGAGACGTTTGGTTGTTACGTGTCCGAATACAGTCCAGGCATGTTAGGTCTACGATTTATTACTCCTACATTGTAATTGACCGACAAAGAAACGGAAGAGAAGCTATCGCCCACTACTATTGTCCATGCCTGAGCGGAAGGCGCACAATCGGATGCTGCGCACATGTTATGTGCGTAGTATGGTATTTAGGTTGGGCAAGAAAACAATCCGAAGATTTTAGACTACCAGCAGCGGAATTAAGTATGATTATAGAGCGTGATCACTAATAATATAAAAGCTGAATAATTTGTAATATATTAACTATCATTATAGAGCAAGACTATCAAAAATGTATTGCATCTGCATGATCGTAAGATTAAAAAACTTATTAATGGCGAATATTATAAAGAATTTATCATATAATAAACATAAAAGCTTATCCAGATTAGCTATTTTACTTTATTTTTCAATTTTGGAAAACTGTCTGAAGTGCACAAAATCAATAATGCATTTTATCCATTTTCAAAGTACAACTCGGTGATAAAACTTCTCCACAGCTATCGTGGGACTAAACCACACCAATAAATATGTATATTATTCTTGGCCGCAGATCGCCCAGGCTCCATACAATTTTGCCCATTGTCCTTTAAGATTTTAATCTTGTGTACTTATATTTTTATAATAAATGTAAAATGTAAATGTAAATATTGCATAATATTTGCATTATGCAAAATGATAATTCGAAGCACCCGCCGAGGATGATGCAGACGGCGAAGAAGAACAGCAATCCTCTGAAACGATGCAAATTTCACCACAAAATATGAGGGATGCACTTGTGGAGGAATTAGTTTTAAAAAATGTTATATAAACTCAACATTTTAATGGCTGAGGCATTGAGAATGATCACGTGAGAATCCAGCCAGGTATACAGTAAAATCCGGTTAAGACGACTCCCGCATACAACGATTTCCCGCTTATTACGGTCAAATTCGATGGTCCCTACGACATTCCTATACTGCCCCGTACAAAATTACCTCTTTATAACGCTCTCCTTTATTACGATTTTCCGCTTATTACGATTGTTTCGAATGAGTCCCAACGAAAATTTTCACGCTTATAACGATTTTTTAGACACAAGTCCAATAGAAAGAAGAAAAGGAACCTTTTGAATTTCATTTACCCATTTCCGTCTAAATTTAAAACAATGAAGAATGGTTTTATTGGCTTTTTCGAAACAAACAAATTGTAAAAATATGAACAAAAGTGCGATGCCATGATGGGCGTTTCTAGCACTTTCATGCAGTGTATTAAAGTTCAGAGGGAAAATTTTTCTAGTTTCTCGTTGTTTTTCAAACCGAGTACATCAAATTTCAAATATGGAACGCTGCAAGCGAAAATCGTTATCTATTAAACAAAAATTAGAGATCCTTGACAAGTACAATAAACGTAGTCCGTCTGAATCGTTCCAAAGCTTCGCGAGATCACTGAATTTAGCAACGTCAACGATACAAACAATCATAAAAAATCGTGCTAAGATTGAGGAAAATGCAGTTTCGACTTCTACGACGCGTAAAAAAGTGAAAACTGCCAAATACGCTGGTCTTGAACAAATTTTGCTGGAGTGGATCATCCAAGTGAGACAAGGAAATATCCCTATAAGCGGCCCCATCATTCAACACAAAGCTTTGGACATCGCAAAAGCGCTGAACATCCCAGACTTCACGGCATCGACGGGGTGGCTCGCTCGATTCAACCAACGTCACGGTATTAAATACAAACTGATTTGTGGTGAATCGCAATCGGTTGATAGTGGCAGTGTCGATACGTGGAAATACAATCTTTTGCCGGGTTATATGAAACGATATGCCCCGAAAGATATTTTTAATGCCGATGAATTTGGTTTGTTTTACAAACTCACACCAAATCGATCATACATTGTGAAAGGTGAAAATTGTCACGGCGGGAAACTGAGCAAAGAGCGCGTTACGGTGCTTGTTGCAAGCAACATGGACGGATCTGAAAAATTGAAATTGTTATTCATCGGAAAATACGAAAATCCGCATTGTTTTAAAAACATCAAAAAGAAAGACCTGTCCTGCGAGTACGATTTTCAAAATAAATCTTGGATGACAGGAAAAAAATTCGAAAATTGGTTAAAAAAACTCGATCGCCAGATGGGAATTCAAAAACGAAAGATTTTAATGTTCGTCGACAATTGTCCTGCTCATCCTAAAGACGTCGCCTCACGCAACATCGAACTGGTGTTTCTACCAAAAAATACAACCAGTTTGCTGCAGCCTATGGATCAGGGAATCATCAAGGTGCTGAAGCAATTTTATCGCAAGCGGCTCGTCATGCGTTACTTGGCCGACATTGACAACCCTGGATCAGCGAAGAAAGTGACCATTTTGGACGCAATCAGTTACATCAGTTCTTCTTGGGGTGCAGGGGTCTTGGGGTCCAATTGTTTCCGAAAAGCTGGATTCCATCATGTAAGAATCTATATTTTTTACACTAAACTTTACAATAAGTATTCTAAAATAAACAATTCAAATAAACTAATTGTTGGATAATTTGTTCCTATAGGACGAAAATGAAGAAACACCTATCATTCCTGACGAGGAAGTCACAATTCCAGCAGAATTTGAACAAGCTGGGATAAATTTTGAAGAATTTGCGACAGTTGATGATGATTTGGCTACATTTGAAGTTCGCAGTTTGGAATCCATAATCGAGGATAACATCGCCGATGCAGCTGCTGAAATTGATGATCCAATGAGTGATGAAGTCGAGAATGAGTCTGAATTAGAAACGACGAATGTTCCAAATTTGGCTGAAGCATTGAGTGGGCTTAATGTATTTCGTCGTTATATTTTGATGAGCAATCTTAATTCAAAAGACAACGCAGTCTGTAAAATCAATTCACTTGAAAATGATGTTTTAAACAACAAGGTTTCGACGTTAACGCAATCGACATTAGATTCGTTTTTTCTGCGAGAATAATTTGTAGTCTTACTTATCTGTATAAACAATTCTGTGCATAAATAAAAATTTAATTACATATTGTTTATAAATTATTCTTAATTGTTAATTGAAAAAACTCTCAATTTTCGCTTGCAATGCTACATTGTCATAGTGAATTTAACGTTCATTCGTTTATAACGATTTCCCGCTTATAGCGCTGTTTTGCTTTGGTCTCTAGAAAATCGTCTTAACCGGGTTTCACTGTATTTCATTTTCTTATTAAATAAAATATAGTGTGAGTTTTCTTTTCCTAGATCGAAACCAATAATTAATCATGACAAGGAAAAGCAGCTTTACTTTAGAGGAACATTTATATTTGATTGATGAAAAACAGAAAGCATATATGGTAATTGGCACGGTATTATAATATTGTTAGATGATATTATATCTAACAATCTTAATAAATTATGTGAAAATATCTTTTCATGTGCAGCGTGGTATGAGATAACAAAATATCACAAGCCTTTCTAAGGAATGCTGGTAACCACTTTGTAACTTGGAAACCCAGACATTAAAGCTCAACTGCGCCACGCGTCAACCTTCCCAATTTTACTGGGAGTTACAATAAGGTGACATGTTCGAGATAAACCTCCTCCCAATACTGGCTGATCGACAGGAAATTCGCTTCATACATCCAACACTACCGATCGACGATCACACCAATGATACAAAAAGCCTGTTCGCTTACTTCAAATGGGATCCCTCGGGATCCCGAGATTTTTCACAATAAAATTGAAGAGTGGAGATAAAAATATGAAAGTAAGCGAACACCTTCTGGGCTGTTTTTGGCAAATCAAGAAGAAGAACCCAAATGTCATTCGTGTTTAAGTAAACATAAAGGAGAAGTGTGTTTTATGTTTTCCAATGTGTTTTGTGTTTTCCAATGTGTTTCCGTTTAATATGGCCAGTTTTACTATAAACTGCTCCCCAGGGACTTTTTCTCGGGTACAAAAAGGTAAAATTTAATTCATGAAGGTGAAAAACACATCATTAACCCATTCATTTATATTTTAGATCCTAATTTACTTAACGAACTCCTCCAGAACTTGGACGGAGCCAACTCTGCCAAGGCAAGCGTGGTGGCGGAGCCCCCTGTAACAGCGGAGGCAGCAGAAGAATATTTTTATTCCATAATGGAGTAAGATTATACAGGTTATTATAATTAATTAATTAATTGTTGTCTTGTTGTCCTTTGTGTGCACTGTTAGGTTTTGTTCGGGAAGAGGTTTTTATATCCTATAATAACAAGCTCATTCCAGTTTTATGTATATTGAAAGCAAAAACACCCAGTAGGAAATATTATCACCGCTTCAAATAGAAACGAGATCCAAGCACTTGTTTGGTGCACAGTTGCAACCAAAACCAAAGCGCTTTTTGTGTGCAGATGTTGGAAGCTTACTCCCAGCATTGCTATTTTCTTCCTTAAGGCAGTTTTGCTTTTACTTTTTCTGCTTGAGATGAAGCTGGCGAAGCTTGAGCTATTACTACATCAAACTGAAACTGTAGCAGAACTGCTTACTTCTACCTTTGTTTAAAGCACATTGTTGGCGCTTACAAATCAGTTTCATTAAAACGATTCCTTCTGCGCACATGTTATGGTACACTAAAATGAATCTTCTTTAAAGGAGGAACCTTTTGGAGCGCTTTTTTCCCTACTGGGCAAATATGTTCCACTTATGCGCCTCTCGCTGTGGACTCTTTTTACATATTGTTATACTTCTACATACTATATTATACTACTAGATATTATATATTACACTTCTACATATTGTTATTCTACTTTCTACGTATTGTTATAGTTCTTAATGCATTTTTTATAGAAAACATGCCGGAAGACACCCAGTCCGTATGGATAGACGCCTCCGTCAAGCTCCTCCTTTCATTAGTAGAGGAGATGAAGCCAAAAGTTGAGAAATCCCGTAAACTAAAAACGAAAAAAATGATGTGGACTGCAATTTCCGAGAAGTTGTATGAGGCGAGATACCATTTCACAGCTGCTCAAGCAGAAAATGAATTCAGAGGATTGGAGAGGACCTATAAAAAAACAAAATTACACAATAGCAAAACAGGCAGAGAGAGAAAAACGTCTCCCTATGAAAGGTAGATAATCTATTTTAGAGTTTGTTTGTTTCTAATTTCGCCTAAGACTCCACAGTTAACTGAACAATATATTCCAGAAAAATGACTCAGTGTTCCCCCAGTTCCTCTTAGAGTCCGGTCCGAGTGACTAGGTAACGAAAGAAGACCTCGTCGCTGATGCTGGTTGCTCGGACATTAGTGACCTCGAGGCTTCCCGAGACACGGTACGAAGTGGCCGTAGTGCTAGTGGAGAAAAAAGTGGAAATACAATTTAATTAAACGTAATGGTTGGTGACCGATCACCATGAACTAAATAGGTCACGTATGATGACAAATATCCGATATCGATAAGATTCTGGACAAGCTGGGGAAATGGAAATATTTCACTACCCTTGAATAAGAATGTTGGGCAATCATATGGACTACTGTATGGACAATTTTAGACAAAAATCCGTCATCGAAAGCTACCATAATCCACTAACATGACGTTTTCCTATCAAAGAACCAAACTTTAAATTGATATGGTGGAGGTTAATTTATGGAGAACAGTAATGCCGAAGGCACAATCTAGAACTGTAGAATACATTTAAACTCAATATTTGCAGTCCAATTTAGCTTGATTTCCTGAAAATCTCGGTGAAAAATAATAGCTGAAAAGATAAACAGTGGTGGCAAAAATTTGTCTGTGCTGACCAGTGTTGAGTTCGGAATTTCCTACCTCTGAAATCTTAAACTTCTTATCTTCAGTGACACCAGATGTCTTGGCAGTCAAGAGGTTTACTACTCCTTATTCGAGAAAGAATGAAATCGATCTCGATATATTTTTGGTGCAATTTCGACCAGGAACTGACCGGAACGAAATTCGCAAAATTAAGTATGTTCTCTCTCAAAGAGTCTCGTGGGAAAAAATAAGGAATAAGAGGATGACGCAATGTAAGAAGTGCCAAAAATTTGGCCATACGGCCGTAAACTGTAACCACGGTTATAACTGTGTTAGATACGATGAGGCTCATCTTCCAGGCGAATGCACCAGAAGTAAGTTAGGACCTCAGTATTGCATTAATTGTAAAAATGTTGGACATCCAGCTAGCTACAAGGGTTGTCCTATCTACATAAAAAATAGCGAAGCAGGTAAAAAGCGCATTGACGCAATACGTAATAATAGCAAAAAAGGTAGAGACTTCGTGCTCACGAGTCAATAGTTCCCTGGGCTACCAAATAACCGAGAAAGTATATATCCGTTTATAAAAAATCCACTTATAATGACTTAAACGTGTTTTGTACCACTTGTAGAAGTGAATTTGCAATAGCCAGTGGCCGTTACGATATCAGAAGACATATGGAAACAGGAAAACACAAGAGGGCAATAAGTCTTACCGCAAGTAATTTAAGTATAAAATCATTTCTCAAAACACCCTTAATGGGGCCCTCTGGAAAAACATTGAAATTTTAAGCACTGCGGAATACGACCCTTCCCGGTTTTAGAAGGAAAATATTGTTAGAACACCCTGCCAAGGACGTTCGTAAAACAAGGAGATCTATAGTATGTCTTCTCGACAAAGACCACGGAATCAAACCTAGAAGATAATTGTATTGCTGTCGTTACAATTAACTTTTGAGGTGTAATAAATCCATAAATATGAACTTTATAGAAAAAAGTAAAGCCAGCAAATGTGGGCAATGATGAGCTCAACACACGATATAATCGGTTTTGAAATGAAACGGGGAAAGAAAAAGATATTAGGAATTTTTTTTTATGAATTTACGTTTTGCGACATTTAAAGCGCTATAACTCGTGAAATATTAGCCCTATGTAAAAATGACAAAAGCAAAAATTATAGATAATTATGTGTTCTATAAGTCTTAGGAAGGACTTTTTTATGGCGGGCTAACCGTTAACGAAATATAGCGCGAAGAAAGTGATATATAAAGTTTGAAGCACTATAACTCCGAACATATTGACTTTACAAAAAAAAATTCTGAACAAAAAAGTTAAATCACTTATTTATCTACAAAAAAGATTATATACATTTTTGTCGTAAAACGCATAGTTTCTGAGATATAGAATTAAACGCGTCTCCCTTCATTGTAAGTGAAGCATAAGGGTGGGGATGACGCCATTTTGAATTTAAGCTCATAAAAATATGTAAAAACATTTGGTAAAAAAAAATCACGTGCGGTATTTTTTGCATTACGAAGGCCTTTTTTTCGACCTATTTACTGGACTAACTGGAGAAAGAAAAAGAGTGGCAAAACTCTTTTGGCTTAATCAGTGTGAGCTAAAGCGAAGCCAAGCAAAGCAAAGAATTCTAAAGGAGTTTGAACTGGAATTAGTGCGTTCAAAAATGGCATCCGATTCAGACGACGAAATAGTATCACTTTCGTGGTGTTATTTAAATAATAATGTTAAGCGAAAATACTGGGAACATCCAATTAACGCAAAAAGGAAAAAAACAAATCATATAAAAAAACTTTTAGAAGAACTGCGTGAAGACGAAGAAAAGTTTTCTAATTTTACTAGATTAAAGCCCTCCACTTTCGATTGCTTACTAGAACTTATTCGGGAAAAAATAGTAAAAATAACTACAAATTATCGGCAACCCATTGCACCTGAAGAACGCTTGTTAATAACATTAAGGTAAGTAAATAAAAATGTAAAGAAACAAGAAATAAATTTATTAAAAAAACAACTTCAATTCAAATAAACAAAACACAAAACAAAAATATCCGTTAAAAGTTTCAGTGATCACTTAGTTTAATAAGTGATATTCTTGTTGGGGATACAATGAATAAGAATGACTTGTGGATGGCGCAGCAAGTGTCGTTTGTTTTTCGTTATCCTCTTCATCCATTAATTTATTTAACAAGGACAATGTTGATTCCTTGAAAAAGTTGATCTTTTTGCAGAAAGTTTTGTGTAATCTGGGAGCAAGCCCTTGAAAAACATGAAGCCAGGATCTTCATCTTTTTTCTGGGGTTTTTTTTTCTTGCAGATATTCAGCTAGTGCGTTCGATAATTTTTCGTTTCCCGTAGTTTTAAAGCGTTTTGAAACCGACAATGGAGGTTGCTTCTGTTGTTCATCAAGAATTAGTGAATCCGTCGCGATCTCTGTATCCCCTTCTGATTGATGTTCTTGTACAGCCGCTTTTTAATAGTTGCTGAATACCTGCTGATGCTGATTAATGTGTCTTTTGAGGAAAGACATGACATTATAAAGATACCATTGTGGCTTCTTCTTTGCTGCTGACCCCGAAACTGAAGTGCTCTCTTCACGCTGAGCTCTACTAAATGTATTACGTAGTACAGCCCATTTTGATTTACAATCAGCAACTGAAAATGCCGAATTATTTATTTTAAGAATAAAGGTAATTGACTAAATCTTGATTAATTTTACAGATACCTGGCTACAGGAGAAAAGTTCAATTCATTACACTACCAATTTCGAGTTGGAGCTTCTACTATAGGAAATATAATACCCGAAACTTGTCAAGCGATTTGCGACGTACTAAAGGATGTTTATTTGCCAAGGCCAAATGCAGAAACTTGGAAAGAAATCGAGACGAAATTTCGAATAAGGTGGAATTTTCCAAATTGTTTAGGTGCAATCGATGGGAAACATATCAGAATCCAGTGTCCTCCAACAGCAGGATCTGAATATTTCAATTATAAAAAGTTCCATTCGATTGTACTTCAAGCAGTTGCAGATGCTGATGGACAATTTATTGCTGTAGATATTGGTGATTATGGTAAAAACAACGACAGCAGCACCTTCAAATATTCTTCTTTTGGAAAAGCTTTTTTTAAAAACGACTTGGAAGTTCCTGCGCCGAAGAATTTATGCACTTGCCGTTGCTCCAGCAAAAATATTCCGTACGTCTTTGTTGCTGATGAAGCCTACCCTTTACGCAGAAACCTAATGCGTCCTTTTCCAAAGAAATCATTAACAGAGATAAAGAGGAATTTTAATTATAGGTTGTCACGATCGAGGAAGGTTGTTGAGTGCGCTTTTGGCATTCTAACAAAGCGGTTTCAGGTGTTAGAAACTGCCATCACACAGCCTCCTAAAAAAGTTAGTTTAATCGTAATGACTACTTGTATTTTACATAATATGATAAGAAGTAAGGAAGGAAAAATTCAAGATTTATGTACAGAACTCGAATGCCTTTTTGAAGATCACCCCGAAAATGATCTAACTTGCTCTGAAATCAGATCTAGTAATATGGCTTTTGATGTACGGTTACAATTTACAAACTTTTTTATTACCAAGTGTGGATCACTGCCCTGGCAAAATAAATTTATTTAAATTTTTTTACATAAATAAACAGAACATGTAATTTCTCTCTTTTTTCACCAAAGGAAGAATCCTAATTATTTATTTCATTACCCTACTACGACTATTTTGTATAGAAATGAATCATAATAAAATAAAACTGAATTATAATAATTATAATTTTTTTTAAACAGTCTTTGTCAAAATAAAATTCGAACCCACCTGAACACTTAATTTCCTGTGCCACTTCGTCCCATAATTTTTCCGTTTTCGGCCTATTTTTATAATCCTTCGAGGTACTGTCGTACAACTGCTTTCGTACTTCTACTTCGGCAATTAATTTTTCAACGTCAATCTCCATGACTGCCGACTGTTATGTACCGGTGTTTTTGTAGCTTTAGTTAAAATTCGTCATTCCCTCACAGTCATTCCCTCACTGCATTTAGGAGTGAGGGAATTACAGCCGTATGAGGGAATGATTTATACAGTGTCCAACGGTTCTTTTAGATATTTTATTTATTTCTTGCAACTTTTATTTCATGGTGTTGTACGTGAAAGAAAAATGGCACGACCAAAAAAGTTGAGCAATACGGAAAAAAAATTAAAAAAGAAAGAGTATGATAGAAAAAAGCGAGAAAAAATGAAAAATAATACTGAATCTTTGGAAAAACTGCGGGAAAAGGAAAGATTAAAATATTTAAAGAAAAAATATCCGCCCTCTTGAGATGACCGCCATGGATCTAACCATATTATTGAGTATACTATATCGCTTATGGCATTCTACTTATGATACCCTTTCAATTGAGACCCATGTCGAGGGGGTAGTGAAGAAATGGTAGGCCGCCCTCCTGAGACGGCTGCCGTGGATTTAACGACATAGCTTCTTGTATTCTACTTATCACACCATTTCATTTGATACCCATGTCGAGGGGGTTGTTAAGAAAATGGTAATGCGTCCTCTTGAGATGGCCGCTATTTATAGAGTATACTATATTGCTTATGGTATTCTATTTATCATTCCCTTTCATTTGATACCCATTTCGAGGCGGTTGTGATGAAATGGTAAATCCGCCCTCTTGAGACGCGTACCAGCTTAATATGAACGCTTTTTGTTAATCATCGAAATGATAAGGAATGCTACCTGACATCAACAGTGCTGGATTCGACTAACTTGTAACGAATATGTCATATTTTTAGAAATAAATTATAATTACGAACTCAGCAAAAGTAGTAATCGGTATTTCAAAATTTTATTGTACATCTGTACTATGAAATACGTAAGTTTTTTTTATAGTACCTAATGCAATCTGACACCATAGTTGTGACTAACCACTTTTATATGAACACAGTTTGTTAATCATCTAATGCCATCTGGCATCAACAGTGCGAGTAAACACTTTTCGGCTAACTATTAGCGCCATCTCATTTATTGAGCAATTGAAATAACTTATAACGCCATCTGATAGAACTATCTTGAGTACCCACTTTTTTAGACTGAAGGAGAAAAAAAAAGTTCGTTTCGAAATGTAAAAAATGTAAAAATAAAGAAATCGAAGAATGATAGGGAAAAAAACTCATGGAATAATAAATTATTTATATTGTGGTTATCGGTTACAATTGAAAAATTACTTATATTGCTTATAAAAAGGTGATAAATTTATAACAAAAAACACCTTGTTTTCCATGTTTAGGCGAAAATAAGGCTTTACTTCTTTGCCCTTACGAACTCGGCAAACTACTGCTTGCCTTGATAAAGATAAAAACATTTGTTACCTCTATAATAATGTATTTGTTAATTTTTTGAGTTTATATATGTGCCCATAATTATGAAAGTGGTCTAAGTCAAAATTTAAAAAAAATGAGTTTATCAGTTATTTCATACCACATTAGTTTAAACTAAATGTATTCAATGTAATTTTTACGAAATTGTCAAAAATGAACCATTAGATAGTGGTTGTAATTTCAACATTATATGGAATTCATTTAGTGTGTCAAATGCAATTCATTAAATATCTTCAAACAAGAAATATATGACTTAGACCACTTTCATAATTATGGGCACATATATGTATTTATATTGACTGACTGAAGTACAAGTTTTGAGTTGATTTTCTTTAGATTAAGTTATTTCATTGTATATAACAAAAATTACATAATTTCCTTTATTTGTATATGTTTTTTATTACAATATAATAATAAATCATTCCCTCACTCTGTTAATCATTCCCTCATTTCTTTATTTTTTAAAACCTCATTTTTTAAAGATTATATACAAAAATATGGAGGACCAATACTCCAAAATAGATCTCTTAAGGCAACTTTTTTAATTTCTGCAAAAAAAAAATTCTAAATTTATAAAAAAAAAGAAATTTCAATAATACCTCAAATTTTGAAATTTCATAAGAAATACCCATATGTGTTTTAGTTAATTTTATTTTATATTTACAATTTATTCAATTTTTCAATAAATGAATAGTAATTAAAACTAAAATAGATAGCTGTTACTCTATTTTTTCAAATATCAGTGTAAAAACTGATTCTCTTATAATGTGGCCAGGTGGCCAAATTTCGCAGGTTTTACATGATCCCCTTATAAGCTGGCCAACTCTGAAAGTTGGCCAAACATTTTTGCCCCACGGGTGGCCAACTTTCGCAGGTTTCACTGTATATGATCGGTCAACACGTGTGAACAGTTAACAGTTATAACGTGTACTTTGCTGAGTAAAATTGACTAGGTGAAATAGAAATTTTCAACAAAATAAAGGTGTCACAGGCGTTAAGAAAATGGAACTACACGTGGCGGAATTTTTAGAAAATATGTTGAATTATACATTGTTAAATAAAAAAGAAGAAAACCCAGCATCTGGCAATCCACAATTTGTCACTCTTGTCAAAAAGCTTTTATGTGCTCGCTGGTGCCTTTTTTTTGTGCGTGGTTCGTTCCGTTTGTGGTGGCCTTAACATTATTAATAAAAGTGTAATAAACGTGTGTTTATAAAGGCTTTAGTTTTATTTTCAATAGGTTATGTGCCCAGGAGCTTCAAAATAAAAAAATTCAAGAAAATAAGCCACGCGTAATTCGTGTATATTTTTGTTTTGGCCTAGGAGCTTCGAAATAAAAAGTCAAAATTTCAAGAAAACAAGCCACGCGGTTGATTCGTGTAAGTTCCTTGTTTTTGGCTTTGGACTCTTAAAAAAAAAAAAAAAAATTGGAATTTAGGTAAGTTCCGTGGATGTTCAAGTAAATCGTTGTTTATGTTCAGAACATCATAAAGAAATAGAAGCTATGAATTCAAATGAAAAAAAGGATGAAAACAATTTTTGCGGTCATATTTTGAATGGATCAAATTATCGACTATGGAAATTCCAAATCACTGCCTACATGAAATCACGTGGATTAATAAATAATGTAGAAGGAAATATGCCACAGGCAGAAGCACCTCAAACAAATAAAGATGCATATGAAAGAAATGAAGGAAAAGCCATGAACGCTATAATCCAGTCACTTGATTCTGAACGTGCAAATTTTGTGCTGACGTGTACAACAACAAAAGAAATGATGGATAAGCTAAATAGCATTTATGAGAAGAATTCTGAAATTCGTGTCATGACTTTGTATGAAGAATATTTTTCTATGAAAATGCGAGATGAAGAATCAGTAGCTAGCTATGTGGCTAAAGTAAATCAGCTGGCATCTGAAATTGAACAGCAAGGTGAAAAATTGTCTGACAAATTAAAAATGGTGCGAATTATCAGTGGTCTGCCAGTAAAGTTCAACAATTATAAAACCGTTTGGTATAACACGAAAGAAACTCGCACACTCAACACTCTAATGTCGTCATTACACTTAGAAGAAGACAATTTGAACCGAATGAATAGTCAAGCTATAGCATCGGATGTTGCATTCACAGCAAAGAAAAGACAAAAAGACCCGAAAATCAAGTCGAAAATTGAGGAATTGAAAAAGAAGACAAAATGTAATGCATGTGGTCAAATTGGCCATTGGGCAAAAGACAACAAATGTCCTAAAAAAGGAAGTCCATTTAGTAAAAATAACAGGGATAAAAAAGACAACGAAAATAGTGAGATAGCATGGTGCGTCGATGGATCGTTTACTTCAAAGGGTAACAGTGAGTCAGATGTCTGGTTTGCCGATTCGGGAGCATCGAAGCACATAACATTTCATCGTGAGTGGTTTTCTGAACTACGCAAACACACAGGTAACAATGAAGTTAAAATTGCAAATAACTGCCACCTGGAGATTAAGGGAATAGGCACAATCCTGATTGATGCGAGAATAAACAATCAGTGGGAGCCACGTCGTTTGGAAAATGTGCTTTATGTTCCTGAAATCAAAGAAAACTTACTTTCTACAGCTGTTTTAACGGACAAAGGCATTAAAATTTCAATAAATAAAAGAGGCTGTAAGCTGATCGATAAATCAAATAAAGTTGTTGCAGTAGGAAAGCGTTGCGAAATGAATCAGCTTAAAATGGATTTCCGTTTACGTACAAATGAAAACGCAAACAAAGCTGCCGTTTCACTGGAGCACTGGCATCGACGCTTAGGACATGTCAATGCAGAATGGATCAAAAGGATGAGCAAAGACGGCCTAGTTACTGGCATAAATCTAACCAGTTGTGAAAATTTTTTCTGTGAAGATTGTCAATATGGAAAAATAACTAGATCAACACACAAACAGTCAGTCCAGCGACCATCAACAAGAGGAGAGTACATGCACGTGGATTTATGCGGACCAATGGAAGAAGCCGGAATTGCAGGCGTTCGTTACTACATGTTAATCAAAGATGAAGCAACTTCTTTTCGTTTCGTATATCTGTTGAAATCAAAGGATGAGGTTTACGATTGCTTAAAGTCTTTCATTCCGCTAGTTAACAACATGAATGGTGCACGTATAAAATATTTTCGTTTCGATAATGGAACAGAGTTTGTCAATCAGAAAGTAAACAATTTAATGAAAACTGAAAGTATTCAAGTTGAGAATATAATACCGTATACTCCAGAACAAAACGGTAGAATTGAGCGGGAAAATCGCACGACACAAGAAAGTGCAAGAACAATGCTCATAGCAAGTGCCTTGCCAAAATCATTATGGTCGGAAGCAGTGCGTACAGCCAC
Organism: Thereva unica; assembly: GCA_949987705.1. Taxonomy (NCBI): domain Eukaryota; kingdom Metazoa; phylum Arthropoda; class Insecta; order Diptera; family Therevidae; genus Thereva; species Thereva unica. Next base: position 36,317,772 of record OX465285.1, read on the forward strand.
ATATTTGTTAAATAGGACGACAAATAGCAAATGTTTTGGTAGCACACCTTATGAAAAATGGTTTGGTCGTAAACCATACTTGGGTCACATCAAGATTTTTGGAACGGAATGCTTCGTTCAAATTCCAAAGCAAATGGGTCGCAAGAAGTGGGATCCAAAAGCAAAGAAAGTTCATCTAGTTGGATTCGAGCCCACAATTAAAAATTTCCGTTTGTACGATCCAGAAAAGCAGAAAGTATTTCTGAGCTGCAATGTTCGTTTCAACGAGAAGAAACCGACGAATTGCGTTTTTCAAGAGGAAGATAGTGATGACATCGATGATAGCAGTCATAGTGATGTAGACTTGCCAAAAGAGGAAGTGGTTGAGCAAGAAAGTGTCTCTTCGAATCAAAGGGACACAAATGAAGAACAAAGAGACAATTTGCGATATAACCTGCGACCAAAAGTAAAAGCACCAAATCGCCTAATTGAAGCGTGTAATTTAGCAGTTGTGTTTGAGCCGAAAACGTATGAAGAAGCAATCCAATCAGCAGAAGCACAACAGTGGAAGTGTGCAATGGACGACGAATTTAATTCGCTGATAAAAAATCATACTTGGGATTTAGTAGAACCCCCGGAAGAACATAAAGTGATTGACAATCGTTGGGTGTTTAAAGTGAAGCAAAATGCTGATGAAACAATTGAACGTTTCAAAGCGCGTTTAGTAATTCGTGGTTTTTCACAACAGTACGGTGTTGACTATGAAGAAACTTTCAGCCCGGTTGTAAAATTTACGTCAATCCGTACAATCTTATCATTGGCCGCAATGAACAAAATGCATTTAAGACAATTTGACGTGAAGACTGCATTTTTGTATGGTGAACTCAAGGAAGATGTGTATATGAATCAACCAATCGGTTATGAAGACAACAGTGGACGCGTGTGTAAGTTGGTTAAAAGTTTATACGGACTCAAGCAAGCGTCACGATGTTGGAACCAAAAGTTTGCGTCATTTATTCGCAAATTTGATTTCAAAGCAAGTAATTCGGATTCATGTGTATTTTTTCGTAGAAATAAAAATGAAATGACAATAATCGCCATTTACGTCGATGATGGCTTAATAGCGACAGATAATGTAAGTGAGATTGACTCAATAACTTCTTATTTAAAAGAACATTGTGAAAGTTTTTGAAGCAAAGTGTTTTCTCGGTCTCGAAATAGAGCAGCTATGCGACAATTCGATTTGTATACATCAAGAAACTTATGCTAAAAGGTTATTGCATCGTTTTGGTATGACAGAAAGCAAAGTCGTGTCAGCTCCAATGGATTGCAATCAAAATCTTGGTGATTTTGCAAACGATGAACACGATAAAACGTATCCATATCGTGAAGCTGTTGGAAGTTTGATGTATCTCTCAATTGGAACAAGACCGGATATCAGCTATGCCCTTGGTGTCGTCAGTCGATACCTTGAACGACCAAGCACAGCACATGTTAATGCGGTAAAACGTATTATGAAGTATATAAAAGGGACAAGCAGTACAGGTATCCTTTATGAAAGTAACAGTAAATTTGATCTTATAGGGTATAGTGATGCCGACTATGCGGGAGATAGTGAAACAAGACGGTCAACAAGCGGTTATGTTTTTCACATTGGTTCTGGTGTTATTAGCTGGGCATCTATGAGACAACAGTCCGTGTCAACGTCATCGACAGAGTCTGAATACGTGGCTGCGTGTCAGGCGATTAAGGAACTAATATGGTTGAAGGGTCTCGTAGCTGAGCTGTCATTGAATGGGAACTGGAAAGCTAAATTCTATATGGACAATCAAAGTGCAATTCGATTAATCAAGAATCCAGTATTTCACAAAAGGACTAAACATATCGACGTACAGTACCACTTCATTAGAGAGAAATTTGAAGAAGGGCATTTCGAGTTGGATTACATTAGCACAGATGAACAGATTGCAGATATACTGACGAAAGCGTTGAACAGGAATCGTCATAAGTATTTATGTCAGCTATTGAATTTAATTTCTAAAAATTTGAAATGTTAACGTAGTTTGTTTTGGTCCTCACTCATTTTGTTTTGAACTAATCTGTGTTAATTAATTTTTTTTTATTTTTATTTTCAACAATGAGTGGGAGTGTTGAATTATACATTGTTAAATAAAAAAGAAGAAAACCCAGCATCTGGCAATCCACAATTTGTCACTCTTGTCAAAAAGCTTTTATGTGCTCGCTGGTGCCTTTTTTGTGCGTGGTTCGTTCCGTTTGTGGTGGCCTTAACATTATTAATAAAAGTGTAATAAACGTGTGTTTATAAAGGCTTTAGTTTTATTTTCAATAAAATATAAATTGGAGCTACTAGGTGAAGACACTACTGGCCTAAAAGCAGCGTTAAAGATGCGGTTGAGTGGTGCGATTAGTGAATTATCCGCGGATGAGCTAGAGCGGCATTTTCCTCCTAATGTGCTGTTCGGGGGTGACGAACACGTGGAAATCGACCACGAGGAAACGTCCGGAAGCAGAGCCCCGGTAGGTACCGAACCGAAGGCGACCTGGATGGAGAACTCGAGTCCTTAAGAGCAATTTTGAGGAAGACACAAGAACTTGCGAATTTAAAAAGGCAATTGGCGGAGTTATCGGAACAAGAACACACTACAGGTAACAAAAGCATTTTTAATTTCAAAGATGTGGAAGATTCCTTCGTACAATTTAACGGCGATGATAATAACCTTTCAATTGAGAAATTTTTGTCCAATTTTGAGGAGTCCGCCGAAATTTTTGGATGGGATTCTAAAATGAAATTCATTTATGCGAAACGGTTAATGCACGGTACAGCTAAATTATTCTTGAGGACCGTTACACCACGGTCATGGCTAGAACTAAAAGAAATTTTATCAAAAGAATTTTCGAAAAAGGTAACGAATGCAGACGTGCATAATGAGTTGAAGAATCGAAAAAAGAAAAGAGAGGAATCTTATCGCACATATTTATTGTGCATGCAAGAAATAGCCTCGTTAGGTCAAGTTGAAGAAGCTGATCTTATACAGTACGTCATTAACGGTATTTCAGATTCACATATTAATAAAATTATACTATATAATGCTCATTCGATAACTGAACTAAAAAACGCCTTAAGAAAGTTTGAAAAAATTAAGTCAAATCAACCCGTGTATAATCCAGTTAACAAAAATCATACCAACGAGTTACCCGGAGTGAAAAAGAAAGAAAATTTAAGTGTTTCAACTGCAATGAGGTCGGACATTTCAGTAATAAATGTCCCAAGCCTAGAAGAGGACGTCTGATAGAGAAAGATGCCAGTATGCTGGAAAGCTACGTGGGAATAATGGAAGCAAATTAAATATACTAGGAAACATTTTATGTAAAATACAATTTAATGGTACTCGTATATGTATCAGCTTAAAAATGTATGTAGTTAAGAATTTTAGTATGAATTATCCTATAATTTTAGGTCTAGATTTCTTTAAGAAGAGCACTGTCAAATTTGATGTAACTGAGCTCATGACCCAACGATCACCACACAGTAAAGATTTAATGGAGAAGGAACTAAGCTTTCAAGATGAAATATTTTACATTAACGTCAGCGATGATAAGGCGGGTACAGCATTAAATATCAACAGTAAGGTGAGCTATGATTTGCAAAAAGAAGTAGGTATATAATATTTTATAAGGATAGTAGTAGATTAGCTATTAACAAAAATCTCAATTGTCCATAGAGACAATTAAAGCAATGTTAATAGTTCGAGGAGCTTACTCAAGTTGTAGCGAATTTAAGAATGATATTTCAGAAAACAACGAAATTTTAAAGAAAATTCATAGTTCAGAAAAATATCGAGCTTTCTAAATGAATTGTTAAAAGAAATTTAAATTAAAATTATTATATATGTGGTATATTATGTTATTCCGTTAGTTTACGTTTTGTTTTTTTAAATTATTTTTTCTCCTGAACTATTATAAAAGCAATATACACAACTAACATAAAACCCGCGTGCCTTGCAACGCCTTTAAAAACTGTTTATTATGTGCAATGTTTTCCATAAAAAAAAACCAACAAAAAAGTCAGCTGTTGTTATCCCTAAAAAGGGTTTATTATAGTGAGGGGATGAATTTCGAAAAATCGCTTCTTAGTAAATGTCCACGTCATTATAGAGGGGATGCACTGTCAAAATTTCAGCCCTATAGCTCCAGCGGTTTGGGTAAACCGCATTTCACCCCCTTAGGGGATAAATTTCGAAAAATCGCCTTATAGTGGATGTACACGCCATTATAAGGATGCACTGTTAAAATTTCAGCCCTTTAACTTTAGCGGTTTGGATAAAAATTTTGAAAGATCGCTTCTTAGTGGATGTCCACGCCATTATAGGGATGCACTGTCAAAAATTCAGCCCTATAGCTCCAGCGGTTTGGGTATACCCTATTTCACCCCCTTAGGGGATGAATTTCGAAAAATCGCTTTAAAGTGGATGTCACTCCATTATAGGGATGCACAGTCAAAATTTCAACCCTTTAGCTCTAGCGGTTTAGGTTGTGCGTTTTCTATCAGTCAGTTACTTTTTATACAATAGAAAAAAATCCCCTTACAACTTATTGAACCCCATTTCACCCCCTTCAACCCTTTTGTTCTCCATAAAAAGTAGCCTATGTCCGTCTCCAAGGTCTAAACTATGGCCCCTGTACTGAATGTCGAGTCGTGATTTGTGACAAGTTTTTTGAGTTGAAGAAAGTGACGTTTCAATCGAATTACGATTTTCAGCATAGTGGCCTAGAGTGGAAGTGCTAAGTGCGAGTTGAGACCGCTATGCTGAAAGTCGCAATTCGTCTGTAACGTCACTTTCTTCAACTCAAAAAACTTGTCACAAATCACGACTCGACATTCAGCACAGGGGCCTATGTCTGTTGCAAATTTCACCAAAATCGGTTTAGTGGTTTAGGCGTGAAAGCGTAACAGGCAGACAGACAGACAGAGTTACTTTCGCATTTATAATATTAGTAAGGATTATATTAGTTAATCATATGTATGTATATACTATATAGATTACATATATGTAACTTCGTCATATATTGAAATAAAATGTTAATTTGCCTATGAGCTTGTTTAATTCAGAAGTTATTTATCTACTTTCTCGTCATTTGCAGCACAGATGTTTGCGACAATTATGTTATCATTTTTCTGTTCTTGTCCCACATTTCATTCTGGTCTGGTCACTTTAGCCAAAATTGAAAAGCGAAAATTGACAGTTCTCTTTGACAGTTCTTTGCATATCATGGAGTCCACGTTCGATTATTATTAATCGGGGAAGTTTATTCTGTTTAACGCAGATAATGGCACCAAAAAAGGAACAGCGAATGAATTTAAAAGTTGGAATCGTTGGAGAATATGTCAGTGTCTCTAAGGTTTAAAAGCTGTAAAAAAAAGAGCAAATGATGGAGGAAGCAAATAAGAATATTATAACGGGAAATTTTTCGATGTAACGGCGAGCTTGCAGAAATCACGCAGGCATTTGATATATACAGTGGCAGTCATAAAATAAGGGACAGTACCTTTATAAAATAAAAATCACTGTATTTTCTTTAGACTCGATACATACATTAACAATCCGACTACTACTTCATTTGTCATTGATTCTATTATTACAAAATGCAATCCCATCCAACTTCATTGGCGTTGCTTTATGGGATTCCTTAAAATTTATTTTCACTATAAAGTAAATAGTGTCAAATAATTAGGGACATTAAAATTATATCGGATTAACCTGTCACAAAGTTTTGTTATAAATTAATATCGGCAATATTTAAAAAGGTAAGAAAGTTTTTAGTGTAATTAGCTGATAATTTTCAGTAACAAATGTGGCGCGATTTACCACAAAGTGTGCCTCAAACGCGCTACGCGCGTGATTTGTTGTCTTTCAACGGCGGAAAACGATAATTCAATTGTCAGAAGTATGAAAGAACTGATGAATATTTACTAACAAAAAGAGAAAAGAATCGTCCTTTTGGAGGATAAAATCTCGTGCTTAGCAAAGTCACCAACAATTGTTCACCCGCATGTCGCCAGATCATACGCTGAAATTGTCACGACGGAGAAAAAAGTACCTCCCATACTCGTCAAACCAAACGAACATACATCTCGAGTCAAAATCCTGAAGTCAAACTGGACGATTGTTTCTTTTTTTTTTTTTTGAAAATGACAAAGTAAAAAACTACATCGAGAGAGTGATGAATCAGGAAAATCCATTCCTCAATCCACAAGAAGAGAAATTAAATTACTCTAAAGAAGCTGGAACTCTAGTTCTCAATAAAGAGATGAATCCCTTAAATGTGTTAACTTTTGTACACGGGTTAATAAAACTTTTGTAAATAGAAGTAATAACACTGTTCAATCCCAACCTATCCTATCCTTCTAAATTACCTACAAAAAAAATACTAAATTTATAAAATACTTAACATATACTGTACACAAAAAAACGTCAATACAGTAGTTTGAATAGCAGGCAGGAGATATTTTGGCGTCTACTTCAAGGTAGGCGTTGGAATATCTCCAGCCTATAAAAGGTCGAGTACAACTAACGACCGTACACTCGTTCATTTACTTCAACGTAGCAGTGTTCTCTGAGATACAAGTAAGTAGCGGAGAATTGCCTGCACGTTCTTATACATACACGGTTGAAACAGTACACTTCATTTACTACATTTCTGTTGTTTTGTTGTTCCTTAGATAAGATATCCATAATTGACACAAATGTCAATTTGCATACACGTTATTTTACACAATTTATACACGGGTTAATAAAACCACTCACATTGTTGTTTATTGTTGTTTATTATTAATTAAAATAAAGATTTGTGTTTGTTTGCTGATTAAAATAAAAATAATTGAATTTAATGTTAACCATCACGTTTGTATTTCCTCATTTTTTTTTCCAATGCAAATTATCATTTTTGTTGATTTACATTGAACAAACACTCTGAGCAAAGTTCTATCAAAAGGGGAGGCGGAGAGTGAAAAAGCTCATCGAGAGGCTTATGATATCGCTTGTAACTTAAACCCATACTTCTATCTAAGCCTCCCTCAATCTAAAGTGAGTCAAAGAGATTACTTAATTTCCGGAATGGCACTACAAGCAGCTGAGTTTGATCTAAACAATGAAGAAAGGACACTAAAAGCTTTGGAAAAGCTTGAAAAAACTCAACAAGAATCTGATGAAGAAGAGGACGATGAACCACTAATAAGAGAAGGCGTTACCATGATATTTTGGATTGAGACGCAAACAATGTATTCAACTAAAAACGTCTTGTTCTTGCAAATCTTGTGTTCTTTATATCGAAGAAATGATAAGAAAAAATTTAATAATTACGGAACTAGTTGTAAGATCAATCAGAGCTACTAAAAGAAGACAAGAGCTATAGAACGTTATACATAATAATAACCGAGAGAAGAAAAGAAACTTCAACAAAATAAATAATTCCAGAGGTGAGCGATTCGCTTTAAATTCTATAGCATTCTCCATGCACTAACGACGGGCGTGTTAATAACATTGTGTAACGGTCGGCAATGTCCGAAGGCGCAAGTCAAATAAATCTCCCACGAAAATAAATTAATCATCATAAATTGCCGTTGCTAAGCAATGCCCTAAAGAATTCCTTTTTTTAAAGAATCCCTCTATTCGTGCCTTTTGGCCCATTCATTTCCCCTATTTTTGGTTCATCTCTTTTTTTTAAATAATTATCCACCAATTTGTTGCCCACGCAACACTTTTCCCCATGGACGCTCCGGACGGCGTCTAAAGACTTAGCTAATCAGGTCGCGACACCTGGATCCCACCACAAAAAAATCGTTTCTCAAAAATTATTTGGTATGGGTGGAACAGGAAAATGAATAATCCCTTCCTTCATTCCATTATAATTATTCATAAGTCCTCTTTTGGGCAATCGCAATTTGACCGAACAAAAGACGGTGGCAATAAGGAATTGCTCCATGTAAACACGATTTTTGGTGAAGAAACTGTGGTGGGGGAAGCAAAGCTTGAGCTGCTGGCGTCGGTCAGTCATTCATTAAGTAGGCAAGAGGATACGAGTCGGGTCGGCTAGGAAAAAGCGATAGTGGAGTTGTGTTGTGCACTGCGGTTATTTTTGTAATTATTCAAGTGCAGTTGAGTTTTCCATGGGAATTGTTCAGCGAATCCGCCACCTTTTAATATATGCTGAAAAAAATAAGTGCAACTGATTTGCCAGAATTTCTGTAGAAAAAATAAGAGCAAAGTGTTGATTTAAACAATCATAATGAAGAAAAATAGAAAGAAAAAATGGCGGAGGCAGGATACTTTGCCGTCGGCTTTAGTGTAGATTTTTGTGAAGAGGAAAAAAATTAAAAAGAATTTTTAAGTTTTATTTATTTTAATAAAAAAGAAACAAACGGAAAACGACGTAGAAGGTGCAAGTCCCTCGATTATGGAGCCAATGGAGTCGCTGACTTTAGTTAAGCTGTGTAACATCACAATTAATATTAACAGTGGTTCTGGGAGAGTATTGTGCAAGAATTAAACTAATTTAATTGCATTAGTGGCAAAATAAATAGACAACTAAATCTCAATTAAACGAAAACTACCATGGCTGCAAGGGAATATCGATAAGACAGCGCATTTATTTTATGTTTTATAACAAGGAAGGAAGAGAAAAGATACCTTAAGTTAAGTTTTTTTATATTTTTTTTATGCATAAAATGTTTTTGCTTATGCCTATTTTATATTTTTTTTTGATACATTCAAAACATTTTGTAATATTGAATAAGTTGTTAGTTGATGCAAAAAAAGAGAAAAAAAAGGAAAAACAACAACCATGAAAACCAAATAATTCAGAAATTCATTTAAATTTTTTTATATATTCAAAATAAGAAAACATGTTGGATTTAATATAGAGAAAAAAAAAGAATAAATGAAGCCTAATCAGTATTTAATGAATTAACCCTATAGGGAGCATATTTTTTTTCACAATATCGTTGTATATAATATAATCCACATTTCTATGCATGTACAATTGAAAACGAAGCGAATTTGTGTTTAAGTTTAAGCAAAAGTAGGTCATAGCCTTTGTAAAGATCGATCTAATATATTCTTGTAGCATTTGATATGAACTTTTGAATTAGAAAAGAAAAAAATTATAAGTAATGATAATACACGATCATAGTTACCAGAAAGAAAAATATAAAAGAAAGTTATTTTTTTTCTTCGCAATATCTCTTCATTCTTTTGTTCTTCTCTCCTCTTAAAGCGATTTCTAGTTGATATGTAGATAAGTAGCAGCCCCAAGTTGGACCTGGTGCCCGGTGGAGAGGCTGTGTGCCCCAACCCCCCACATGTAAGTACTTATAGTATTTAGTTTTTTTTTCAGCATTCTTATCCGACCGCGTCCGCCCGCATGACTGCGACCCCGAGTCCCCTTTAGCTCTCTCGATGGCCCCGGACGAATCACCCTATCGCCCCTCGTAATTTTTATCTTGCAGTATGGCATCAGTGGCACGTAATTGTTAGTTTATTTCAAACTGTCACCCCCATTTTCATTGGCTCCCTACACTACGAACCCCCCCCCATCCGGCGAGCTAGTTAGAGCACCGCTAGACGTGTCCAACCAGGTGTAGTGGAGGCAAATCAAATTTTCTTTGGCGATATCTCTTCCTAGGACTTCGTCCAGCCACTCTTTTGGTCACTAGTGACCCCTTCCCTTTCCTGTTTTTTTGTAATGTGTTTACGGCCCCTTGTGGCAATGGTATCCTTACTTTTCTTCGAGCATAAGCTCAAACATTCCCCGACAGTTACAATTGGGCAACAGGATTGCTGCTGTGCTCTCTACACGGCGATTACTTTCACCGCGTTACATCTAATTAAGGCGACCACGTTGAATTTGTTAAATCTTTGCTATAAATATTTGTGATTCTTGTGTAATTTTGCCAGAAACAAACAAAAAGAAAAAAAAAACAACTTTGTAATTTAGTGGTGCGGTGGTCATTTAGTAATTCATTTAATTAATAACTTCGACCGAAAAATGACGTCCACAGCAACTACTGGTTTTTTCCAATCGCTTTCCAACAACTACGATGGAACTACAAACGATGACATCGGCCACCTCACGAAACATCAACATGAGATGACGAAACTTCGACAACAACTTACCTTTTTGGAACGTTGCAAGGCTAATGGTGTTTTTCCAAAACACATTGAGAACTTACACTTTAGTTTTGCTTTTCAATCAGATAAAGTTAAGGGGAAGTATTTGTCGTTAGTGAAAACCACAAAAACTAAGCTACTTGATTTTGAAATCAACGATGCTTATTTGTTTATTAGTGAACTCAATAAAAAACATTGTCTATTTGAAAAATAGCACATCCGTGGTATCATCAACGTTCAAGATTATACCCGACTCACAAACATCATTAAAGATAAATGTAAAAGATTTAGGTGTCCATTGCGAATTTCGATTCGTTTTTCAATCGACAATCGAATCTCATTTCGATTCAAAAGATTTTTGGTATTGTGTAAGGCAATCGAATGCAGTTAGAAGTAATGCCATAGTTAACTCAAGACCAACTGCTGTTATTGTGAATTTTTCATATTTGACAGATTCGGTCGTTTGAAGTTTTCTGTAAAATAAAAAATTCTGTTATCAAAGAAAGTTGGAAAAATGAGTTTGCTAGATAGATTATGGAAACATTGTATTTTTAAAACGGCAAAGGAGAAGGATTAGGGATGCATGTGATCCCCTTGCATTGGATGAATTTTGGTAATTGAAAGATAATTGAACACTACGTCATTTATTTATTTATTTATTTATTTACTGGTCTACAGAGTAAATCTCCAACAGACAGAATGCAGAAATTAATAATAAAAATTAAAATACATAAAAAAAATATAAGAAAAAATATAAGTTAAAAACAATAAGATTATAAAGACAAATTAATTTAAAGCAAACGACAAGCTAGGAATGAATATATAAAATTTCAAAGAATATAATAATTTTACCTACTAAGATGGCTTAATAATACCGACTTGAATGCTATTCTCTCAGCAGATAAATCAATCACGCCATAAACTTCATTAAATAGGCGAGAGCAATACGTTATTGGTTCATGCTTTAATTAAAATATATGGTTTAAAATATATATTACTATATTTTCATAGTTTTATTCAATATTTCCGGCTCTCAAAAGCAGCATTTGTGGACTTACTTGAAGAAATAGCGCCGAAGTTAAAAAAGTCGGTGAGGACAACATCAGTTCCAAATATTTTAAAGTGAGTGAGTGTGCCTTGAGATTTTTTCCTCAAGGTTCTTACCAAACTAGTGTAGGAAATGATTTTAATGTCGGGGTTGCTCAGCCAACAGTGTCTTTAATATTTAAAGAAATATTAAATGTTTTGGAGAAATACGTACTATGTCCAAAATGGATAAATTTTAAATACACTGAGCAAGAAAAAAGTAGAGCGAAATTATATTTGTATGAAAAAAGTGGGTTTCCAGGAGTCATTGGAGTGATTGATGGAACTCATATTAAAATAAGAGCGCCTACTAAAAATATACAACATTTATATTTCAACAGAAAAGGGTTCTTCAGCTTGAATACGATGATTGTAAGTAAAAAAAATCTGATAAAAACTACCTTTCTGTATATTGAAATACTTTTTAAAGGTTTGTGATCATTATCAGACTATTCGATATATCAACGGAAAACATCCTGGAGCTACCCACGATGCATTAATATGGAACTTATCACCTTTGAAAACGAAAATGGAGGCAGATTATGAAAGAGGAGATAGAACGTCGTGGCTTATAGGTGCATTGTATTATGTATGTGAATAAAATAATTGCTGATATATTTACAAATTTCATTTCATTGTAGGAGACTCTGGATATCCCTTATCTCCGTTCTTAATTACACCATTTCGTAATGTTGAAGAAAATTTTGCGGAATTTCGTTTCAATAAGAAACACACTCAAGCCAAGATTATTATTGAAAGAACAATTGGAGTATTGAAACATAGATTTAGATGTTTATTAGCTGCAAGAAAGCCGAAAGCCTACACCGATTATAAATTCATGTGCTGCTTTACATAACATTTGTGTAGCATATAAAGTATCCTTCATTTTCTCTCCTTTAAAATTAATTATTACAAAAAAATAACGCTCATTAAATAGCACTGTTGTGACTATGAAATCAATCGAAAATGACATGCGATTATAATCGAAAAACATCGAATGCAATCGATATTCACAATACCAATCTTTCGATTTGACTTTCGTTCGCTAATTTGACGATATTCACAATGGACACCATAGTTTCTTGTCTACAATTCACAAAGAAACTCTCTTATCAGTGTTGCTCTAATGTCAAACGTAAAAACAGGTTACAGCACCTTTTCACTACTTGACAAAAACGTTTGATATCCATACTTCATAGTTATTGATAACATAGGGGAATTAATTTTATTTAATTAATTTTCTCCACCAAATTAGCCATGGTAATTTGCTTTTGACATTTTTATTTTTACTTTAATTTTATATTTGTAGAATTCTGATGAGGACTCACACACAGAGTCGAAACGTTAAACGTAATATATATATGTAAAACAATAACAAATACTGTTATTATTTTATTATTGTCTGTCAAATTGTTCGTAAACCAAACATACATTTGAAGATTCGAAGATATACAGACGTAAACACAACACGAAAGGCATTTTATTTTTATTCTTCAGAATGCATTCGAGGTATTAAAGGACATCTCTAATAAAAGATCTAATGATTTAATTCCGATCACTGATCTGGAGATAAACAAGTCGTATCATATACGGTTGTTTCAACTGATAAACACCAGGTTCGGTGTAAAATTAACGGCCCACTTCGATGATGGACGCTTTGTTTTTCTTTCTCTACGTTTTTCGGAGAAAATTAATAACCAGCGTCAGGGTGATGACCAAGTCTTTCCCCCTAATACTACCCAAGTGTGGACCCATAACACTAAATTTTTGGTGTCTGACTTCAAACAACTCTGGATCCTGTCGTCTTTCCAATCCTCTCATCTTATCAATTTACCCATGACTAAATTAGATAATTAGTAAAACCCTTTTTTTTTTAACAAGCTAATACCAAGATTTTAATCAAGCAGTTGTCAGTTCAAATCCCTTTTAAAATATTTAAATCCGTTAAACCAGCTTGGCCTAAATTTAATTCAATATCGGTCCTTTTCACGTAATAGTCATGGAAGAATTTTCATCAAACCCTAACTTAAAGGAAATAAATCCCTTTTCAGTGGGCAAACTGCTAGAAACCACTGAGGGGATAGACACAATACGTAAAATTTCATATAATAAAATTAAAATCACCTTTAATAAGGCTCTTAAAGCCAATGATTTTGTATCAAGAAATTCCCTTGGTCCAAATTTGAGAGCATATATCCCTCTTCGTTTAATATCCACCCCTGTCATTATACATGGTGTTGATACTGACATGGAAGAAATAGAAATCCTAAAAGCTCTTAGACGAGGAAATCCACAATGGTCGATAACAAGAATTTTCAAAATAAAATGGAAAAAAACAATATAAAACAAGACTATTTTTATTACAACAAACAAACTCAAAGTTTTCATTGGAGGGAATCAAATTCCCGAGAGTTTGAAGTTGCTATACATGTCTTTTAAAGTAAATAAATTCGTACCTTTTCCCATTAGATCCTTTAAGTGTCAAAGATTTGGACACAAAGGGAACTCGTGTAAATCAAAATGGGCCTTCTGCCCCAGGTGTAGTGGCGTAAATTGTAAAGACAAAAACTACGATAAAGAGGGGAAATGTAAAAACTGTGGGGGAGAGCACAGTGCCTTTGACAAGTCGTGTCCTATATGGATCAGAGAAAAAGAAATATAGTAAAAATAATGAGAATGGGTATGTACAACAGAAAGGATGCTTTCAAAATATATGGCATGAAGTACAAGCACAGAGAAACCCCTGCTAACAAAAGTTATAACACACCAACAAACAATTCAAACAGACAACTGTGGTCACAAACTGTTAAGGAGGGCATAGTTTCAGTACAACCAAATAAATCCCAATATCAAATAGAAAAGAAGACAAATAGAGTCTCGGCTAGGAATCCTCAAGAGAAACATATAAACCCAGTGAATTTAATCTTTAAATCAAAACCTTCTGGAATAAAACCCCCAAAGTCCTTTGACTCCTTTTTAAATAATTTTAAAAAAGACTGGGAAACACTGATAAATGACGTAAAACCAGAAATCCAGATGTTAGTAAATTCTCTGAAACGGCAGGCATAGTAATAGATGACTTACTAAAACAAATTACAGGCATAGAAGATGGCAACAATAAATTGAAATCAGAGATTGAGAAAAAATGTTGAACATACTACAAATAAACATTCAAAGCTTAAAAAAAAACATTGATGAACTTGAGTTTATGCTACAACAAAATAATGTTGACATACTAGTTTTAATTGAAACATGGCTCTTGCCATCTGACCATGTCTCGATTCAGGGTTTCAACATAATAAGAAAAGACAGACAGGATGGATATGGAGGAACAGCCATTGCCGTTAAAAAAATATACTTTTCAAAGAACTCAAATTTCAGAACAATTTAAATTCATGTGCCATTAAAACTACAAATCTGAAGAAAAATTTCACAGTCTTTTCCGTATGCCTGCCCACCCCTAAAAAACACAACGTTCAAAAAAGAGATCTCTGAGTTAGCAATTATTGCCAGTAAAAGCACAAGAGCATTTCTTGCAGGAGACTTTAATGCCAGAAATAAACTCTGGGGTGACAATATTTCAAAAGGGAGAGGGAAAATCCTACATGGTAGTTTGAGTGGCTCTGGATTTACAATTTTAAACAACCCTACTCCGACATGCATTTCCAGGAGCATAAATCCATCTAAATCATTAATTGACCTCTTTTTCACCAACTTTTTTGACTTTCATTTTTTCTGTTCTGTTAGACACATACATATCTGTCGGTGGCAGTCCCCATTTCCCAATAAACCTAGAAGTTCTAGGTAAAAATACAATCTTCTGGCAATCTTCTTTTTTATACCTGTTAAAAAAGAAGATTGCCAAAAATAAATTACCTTTATCTTTAAACAAACTGACAGGAGACCAACCAAATCAGTCTATTTTAGACATGATTAAAGATAAAATTGACTCAGCCACCTATTTAGTAGATCCAAACAAGTCAAAATATATTCCTAAAAGCTGGTGGAACCCACTACTGAGCAAACTCTACAGACTAAAATCAAACGCGCTAGCTCTCTTTAGTAGATATGGTAAAACGATTTTCCTCACTCTTCACCAGTTGGATCTTTACCTTGTTTTAAAATTGGAAAAATTCTATATGCGAGCCAACTGTACTGACAAGCTTCAGACCCATTGCACTTATAAATGTCCCTATTAAATTAATAAACACCCTCATTAAAATAGATATTAATAAAAAACTGGAAACAAGCAATATGCTTCCCAAAAATAGTTTCGCCTATAGGAAAGGTAGGTCTGCCTCCCTATGTCTAAACATGATACAACAAACAATCCTTGATCTTAAACGTAAACATCCAATAGTTGGAATTGTGGTTCTTGACCTGGATAGTGCTTATGACAGAGTAGACCTGTCGCTTTTATACTACCCTCCTTCAATTTCAAATTCCCCTCAGATTCATTAATTGGATAATAAACTTCTTTACTAACAGAATTCTTTGTCTACATAAGTGCAAACGGAAGGTGGAAAATGGGTTACCACAGGACAGCACCCTTAGCCCAACCCTATTTAACATGTATAGTGCATCCTTACATGAAGCCCAGTTTTTAGATACTGAAATTTTTCAGTTTGCGGATGATTTCTGCATGATTGCAGGTGGTGAATGTCTTTTCACAGTGGAGTCGAAAATACAACAAGCCTTAAACCTCTTTCAAAGACTTCCCAATCAACCAAATATCACGTAGGGTAATTGAGGTTCTAAGTGTTATACTTACTTAAGTTAGGAAAACGTTTCATTTTGGAAATAAGTCTATTAATACCCCTTTCCGACCAGGAAAAACACTCTTGTGTTTGTGTTTACCATATTTAAAATGCTTTTTACACCTGCGTTACATCTCACTTTGAAAAGAAGTGTATGAACACACCACTAAGCCCGAGAAAAAAGCAACGTGGTGTTTGTGTTCAATATTTTGAAGCTGTTTTTTACACGACAGTGTTATAACGGTTACAAAGCAACTGTTTAAACACTTAAGTGTGGGCAAAACCCAGAATTGTAATTATTAAACACCGAGCACGCTACTTTATTTCTTGCAACGCATTCGATATTTGAAAGTGAATGTCAACAGTGAATTTTACGTATGCGCAGTGAAATTTTGAGCTATTTAAACATTTTAAATAATAAAAAGGTGTGTAAATTGAAAAAAATTAATTTAAAAATTAAAATTACTAAAAATATAATAAATAATATAAAAATAAAATCAAAAAAAGTGAAAATATTGAATTAATTTTTAAATTAGAATTTTACTGTAAAAAGTTACAAAGCCAGCGGTGGTTTCTGTAAGTATACATATTTTCATTTTTTTAATCAATATTTTCAGATAATTTCTTCAATAAATTTATAATTTAAGAGACTTATGAAGGCTGCAATAAAACGTACATTTTTGAGCCGTCAAACGTTCAAACGACGGCTCGAAAAAATATTATCAAAAAATTCAGACTCAGACAATGCAAATAAAAATATTAATGAAACAGAAGATATGGAGAATGAAGTTGCAGATTCAAACATTGAATCTATGAGTGATGAAGGAGAAGTTAGTGAAGATATAAATAATGCAATCTTAACTGATTCTGGGGACTACTTATGGGATGAGTACGCAAGCAGTTCTATTTCCTATACACAAGAGGGTATAAAGGAAAAGAAATCTGAAGTTGAGGCTTTTTCAAGCGATCTTAGAATATGGTCGTTAAGGCACAATATTAGACATACAGCTTTAAAGGATCTTTTGTCATTATTACAGAATAATGGATTTAAAGGAATTCCATGTGATGGTCGGACACTTTTGTGCACTCCACGTATTATAAATATTATTGCAATGACACCAGGCCAATATTGGCATTTAGGTTTAGATATTACCTTAAATTTAATTTTAAAAGGATATTCTTCTCAATTTTAATATTGACGGTCTACCTATCAGTACTTCTTCAAAGGCTCAACTCTGGTCAATACTATGTAAAATTGACGAGTATCCAATTAAACCTTTTCCTGTGGGGGTATACTATGGAGATTCAAAGCCGAAAGAAGTAGGAGAATTTTTGAAATTTCTGATCAATGATATAACAATGTTACTGGAAAACGGAATCCAAATAGAAGGAAAAATTGTAAATATAAATGTAGGAAAATTTATTTGTGACTCTCCAGCTAGAGCTTTCATCAAATGCATTAAGGGTCATAATGGATATTTTGCATGTGATAGATGTAATGTGGAAGGAGAATATGATATGAAGAAACATCGCATGAGCTATCGGGAAATATTAGCACGTTTAAGAACAAATGAAAGTTTTAGAGAAAAATTACATGAAGACCATCATAATGGTATATCTCCGCTAGAAAATCTCTCCATAAATATGATATCACAATTTCCATTGGATTATATGCATTTGGTTTGCCTTGGCGTTGTGAAAAAAATGTTAATTTATTGGACTAAAGGCGGCGCTACCCTTCATGTTAAAATATCGAAAAAAGATATAACTATGATAACAAATAAACTACTATCTTATAGAAAAACTTTGCCTAGTGAATTTAATCGAAGTATTAGAGGATTAGATGTTTTATCCTTTTGGAAAGCCACAGAGCTGCGTACATTTCAACTCTATACTGGACCTGTAGCCTTAAAAGGTATTTTACAACATGAAGTATATATACATTTCCTTATACTTCATTGCGCGATAAGGGTATGTATTAGTAAAAGCCACATAAAATATAGTTCAGTAGCAAGAGAAATGCTCAAAAATTTTGTTCTAAGTTTTTCATCTATATATGGAGGAGATTGCGTAAGTTATAATGTTCATAATCTAATTCACTTGGTTGATGATGTAGAAAAATGGGGTGTATTAGATAATTTTAGTGCATTTCCATATGAAAATGAATTACAGAACATTAAAAATTTAGTAAGAGCTGGATCGAAGCCACTACAACAAGTAGCAAACCGCATCACTGAAAATTTAACAAGCTATTCTGTAGCATACACAGTAAAAAACATTGTGTTTTTGTGTTAAAATAAATTCCAGTTAAAATTTTTGTGTTAATAGTTAACACATAATATTGTAAATTTTACACACGTTGATTGTGTTGTTCAATTCCGTGTGTTAATTTTTAGAAATAACTAATTTTTCGTGTATAATACATTTTAAAATTAAAACGTAACATACTCGTTCAGTTAAGCTACACAACAACACTTTTTTTCTGTAACGGTGAACATATTGTGAGCGGTACTCATTCGAAGAAATACAAATATTCGGTGCTCTTATTTCGAAGAAATTCCTACACATAAATTTTGTCATATCAACGAAATTTGTGTTGATTCAACTATTAGTTTGTGTTAAAATTTTTCTTGACACAAACAATATGTAAGAATTAACTCAAGTCGTGTGTTGTTTTCTGTAGTCGAGCATTCCTTTTCATATGGTGGGAGACAGTAGAGCGTCAGTCGTGTAACATCGTTCAAGGTGGATTGAACAATACAACTTGCACGTGCGTGTTTTTAGTAAAGTTTTGTGCTACAATTATTCATTTGATAACGTTAGCGGATTTTCAATATGTAAGTAATAATTTATATTTTTTTATCAACAAAATTTTGCATCTACTTTAACTAAAAGTAAATCGTTTTCATCATGAATTCCACTAACTATTTTTTATTTGAAATAAATGTATGTAACCTTCACAACTTATTTGTTTGCTCTGTGTAATTTTCTTTAAGCTTACTCAAAGCGGTTTGCTTCAATATCTTTCACTTTACCACAATTGAAGAAGATCTAAAAATGGAAACTAACACACCGGGTGCTGTAAATATACCACATTTATATTTTACACTTGAATATGATAATGATAAATTGTGGGCAAAATTATTAGAACCTTGTGGTTATGAGGATTTTTTGGCTAAAGGTTTATATCATTTTTATCATTTTTATCATTAAATCAATCAGTTTTTTTTAAATATTGTGTTTTTGCAATTGAAATCTTTCATTACTTTGATAACTGATTTTTTATGTAAAAATATAGCTCGTGAAAAATTCCCACAACTCATAGATAAAAATTTGATGTTTACTGATGAAAAAGACGTGAGGCTTGAACCGGAATTCATTCCAGAATATGTACCAATAAGTCAATGTGGAGTTCTTTTAAAAATCAAAGTCATCAACCGTAAGAGTATATTTATGTCAATTCCTATTGAACAAGAAAATGTTGAAGAATCTAACCTATTACAAATTGGTCTAGAACCGAATACTAAAAGACCACGATTAGAAACATACGATTGTAATAATATTATTTCAAAAGAGGTACGACATGTTAAATATAATTAATTATGCATATTTGTATTGGGATATTTTATAAATAATGTCGGTGTCTGAACGTCAATGATTAAATTTTGTACATCTAAAAAACAAAGATTAGTTTCATTAAGTATTCTTAAAATTGACTGACACATGAACTGCCATAATTAAAAATAGTAATTTAAATATAAACAAACTTTATTTCATTTGATTTTTATTTATAAATTTTTCACTTGGCCAACACTAGTTATAAAATCTTCTAATACTTTCAAAAACTACAAGAATTTTTTGGATCACAGATACTATTACGATATTTGAAAACATCTACTTGTGGAGAAGATATCATCCGTAATTATGAAGAAAATAAATATTTAACGGATAAATATCGGAAACAATTGGTTCATCTCGTAACTCAACATCTACTGGAATATCAAAAAAAAGTTGAAAGAAATATACTATCATCAGAAAAATGTCAATATGGTCAGGCTATCATTGATCTTTTTCCCAATCTAAAATATGATAAAGGAAAATACGGTTATGTATGTATATTATTCTATTAAAAATTTCAATTTTTTTTTATTGGTGCCTTCAAAGTGCATTACTTGTGATTTTTTTTGATGAATATTTCTGAGTTTTTTTTATATTTATTACAGGAACATTTTTATGACCCTGAAAAAAAAACTGGATATTTGTGTAATAAACTATCAAATCTTAGAAGAACAAATCCAAGTTCAAAAACTAAAAGAAAGGCTGGAAAACATTCTCACATTTATTATCCATCTACAAGCTCTACTGGAGAAAAAGTTGACGAAACGGATGAATTAAAAGATGCTATAGAGTTCATGAAGTCTGCTACTATAGAACAAAAAGAAGAAATTTTTGAGAAGACAATTTTTACTTTTGACATTAGAAGATATAAGTATAAGAAAGAAGATTTTTCACCACATTTCCAAGGTTTTTGGATTTTCCAGAACTGGTAAGCAACGTCAAACGATTCGTTTTTATATTGATTAAAAATTATTTATTTTCTATTCTTTATTTCTCAGATTGATGTCGAGTTTCGATTGATTTTTCCCAAAATTGATACAGACCGCTTCATGAAAATTTATCCAGAGTATGCAAACGCTACCATAAATGTTTATGAAAAAGAAAAATCTGATAAAAGTTTTTTAGGTACTATTAAACTTATAATTTTATATGTTATATTATGTTTTATTATTTATTAAATAAAAAAAATTTACTTTAATGCAATTTTTACAGAGTGGGATCGGTTGACGAATTCCATACTCTGTCTTACTCAATTAACACCGCCTACAGCTAGAGGTAAAAAATTGGCTACACGAGAGAAAACTAGAAATATTATTCAAAAACTCATTGTCTTTAGAGAGGTATGTCCTACAATTTTTTTAAATATTATTTATTTATTAATAAATAGTGGAAAAGTCATGAAAATCTATTTCTGTTTTTTTTTTTTTTCATTCTTTTCAGAGTGGAACTCCTATACAATGCAATGATGATGAAGGAAAACAGCCAAAGTTGATAGCATGTGGTCCAAATAAATTAGCTGTTGATCAGTATTTTATTACAATTGACCAGAGATTCATATTATTACCTACGAAAAACGTTTTGAAGGCGGTTGATTATTTGTTCAAGGCTCACTACGTGTTTCACACAGAATTTGACCGTGATCTATTCAACCCCTGGATCCTGTTACAACATCATTTCTTCAAAATTGATAGTGAGTGTTCCAATACTGTGATTGACACATTCACTAAGATTGAAGTTTTTTAAAAAAAATTGACTGAAGAAAGTACTACTTAAGGGTCTGTGCCAAAATAGCAATTCAAATGTCAATTTGTATGGAAAACCCATTTCAATTGGTAAATTTGATTTTCGACGGTTTGCGTCTATGGAAATGCTTAAATTATTATAAACATTTCAGTTTTTACTTTAATCAAGTTAGCCGTTAAATAAATTTAAAAAAGTAAACAAGTAATAACAATAAATTATGGGAAAAAGGAAATGCAAAGAAGATTTTACTTAAAATAATAAATTTGTCGCTTAGTGGGGTGATACACGAGTCAACGTGTCTCTGCAACACACTGTCAGTTTGTTGCGCGGAGATGATACACGAGTCAACACGCTACACGCAACACTCTGTGTAATAACATTGCGATTTCATATGTATGGGTGTGCATTCCAAATTATTTTCACCCAGAATCGCTTGACAGTTACGCATACATAAACATTTTTCAAGCAACTGGAGGAAAAATAGAAATCGTTTCTAGTTTCAGTCAACACCGCACACTTCACCCTGACCCGTCCCTTTGCCTACGAACTGCGCAGAAAAAGCTCGTGTTTCAGAACATGTTGACCCGTGTATCATCCCCCTTAGCTAAACGGAGATGGCAAATGTTTAGAGAAAAATATTATGCAAACAAAATCTTGCTCTGAAATTTTTCCACCCAAATATGCTTGTCTGATATCTTAATATCAACTGGAAAACACGAAATAAAAGTAAAAAGATAAAAACAAAACATAACTGGAAACCAGTTATTAATTATTTATGGTTTTAAACACTCGCAAGTAGTACAATACTTTTAGTTTTGCAGGAAGAAACTAAAAAAATATTGCAATTAGGGATAACGCTCAATCATTCAATTACAAGAAGAAGATTAAACAATCTAACAATCTGATCTAAAATAATAAAATATTAAAAATTTTCAACAAATGTTGGTTTTGTCGTCCATTTTCACTGAATTTTTTAACTGTCATTGAAATGTGTGAATTGGGATTTTGGCACACTTTAGAATATCGAAGGGCCTTGGGAAATGAGAAAAATTCGAAATGGTATTTTGGCAAATGGCCTAAGATTATATTAGTATTATATTTAGTAATTGGTTGATAAATTTTATTTGAAAAGTTCAGGTTTGATATAAGTAAAGGATATAGTTTAACTATGTATTTTAATATAAAGAGAAATTGAAGATTCGAATTTAAACATAATGGCATTTAATTGTTTTGTATGTCAATTAAAATTTGTCACTATAAATGAAATATGTATTCATTTGCGTAACGAACATGCTCTAATTGAGGGATCTAACCTAAAACTGAAATGTTGTTCAGATTGTCCTGTTATTTTTAAAACTTACAACGGATGTAGGAAACATTTAAAAAAATGTTCATTGCAGTGCTTAACTTCATCAAATATCCAAGAAGTTCCGAACGATTTACACGTTAATGATTTGAATGATTCACATGCTTTAACAATCAACAATCCTAATCCATACAATCTCAATGATAGAAGTTCAAATGATACACAGCCACTTAACAATAGAAACGAATTTAAAAAAAATACATCCAATTTTATATCTGATTTATATTCACTTGGATTACATGATAGCACAATTACTACTATTTTAGAATCAATGATAGAAATGATTACGCCACTGTTAGAAAATCTTGTAATTACATCTGACATAGAAGAGCGAAAAGATGTTGCAAATATTTTTAAGTATGTTACAGAAAATTATTCTACAAAATATAAACGAGATAAAAAATTTGATAATATTATACAACCAGTACATAAAGCTCATGGTATTAGAATAGATAAAAAATATGACAAAATATTTGGGCGTTATATACAACTTCCAGTCACTAGTACTTTTACTTACATTCCCTTGTTAGAAACTCTTTTATTTTTGTTAAATAATGAGACAGTTTTAGAATATATTGTAAATGAAATACCAAGTAATGCTGATGTTTATACCAATTTCAAAGATGGTAGCGTCTATAGAGATAATCATTTTTTTCAAGAAAATAAAAGTGCTATTTTAATTCAAATTTATTATGATGAATTTGAGGTCTGTAACGCATTAGGAAGTAAAGCAGGAATTCATAAACTTGGCGCGTTTTATTTTACTATTAATAATTTTCCTTTTTACGTTAATTCTAAACTAGATAACATTTTTTTACTTGCACTTTGTTACAACCTTGATGTAAAAGAATTTAGTATAAACCCGGTGTTAAGTGTAATAACTCAGGATATAAAAATTTTAGAAAGTAAAGGTATTTTTATTGAAAAGTCAAACACTCATATAAAAGGTAGGTACTATTGTCTCATTAAGTTTTGATAATCTTGCTGGATCAGTATTGTTTGGCATGAATGAATCATTCAATTCTGACTATTATTGTCGCATTTGTACCATGAAAAAAGTGGATGCACAAAAAGCATTATCACAAAATAATACTTTATTGCGTACAACGGAAAGCTTCATTAATTGTGCTAATCAGCACAAGTATGTAAACAGTAAAACTCTTAATTGTTTTGGTGTAAAACATCATAGCCCATTATTTGATCTTAATCATTATGATGTATGTAAAAATCAAACAGTTGATTTGATGCACGACTTTCTTGAAGGCGTGTGTCAAAGAGACTTAAAGTTATTTTTTGAATTTTGTATTAGTTCTAAAATCATTAATTTACAAACTCTCAATGAAAAGATTCAAGCTTTTGATTACGGGTTACACAATAGATATAATCAGCCTAGTAACATTGTTTTGAAGAAAAAATCGAATTTAATTGGTCAGCGAGCTGCACAAACTCTGTGTCTCATAACTTATCTTCCATTAATCTTAAAAAATGAAATTAAAATGCTCAAGGAACATTTAAATAAGTGGAAAATAGTTTTGTTAACATTGCATATGTTAAAAATAGTTTTAGCTCCAAAAATAAAATCTACCATGGTAAAGGAATTAAAACAATTAATAGAAGAACATCATAAACTTTTATTAGCTGAATACTCTGTATCATTAACACCTAAAGATCATCTGTTAACCCATTATCCATTTATAATAGAACAAGTAGGCCCACCACGCTGTTATTGGACTATGAGATATGAAAGCAAGAATGGTTATTTAAAGTCTTTAGCAGCGAAATTACATAATTATAAAGATATTGCTTTTTCATTAGCTGAAAGGCATCAAAAACATTTATTATACGTTTGGAATGACAAAAAAGATTTATTTGATTTTGATCCAGAATTCAAAAAAATGGAAAAAACTACATTAGAATCAACCAATTACTCTTCTTTTTTATTAAATCATTTTAATTTAGATGGTAATTTAGTTGTATTTATTGGAGAGAGTGTTTCTTTTAGAGGTACTACTTTAATGACAAATAAATTTATCTGTACTGATAATTCAGACAAATTACCTAAGTTTGGAAAAATTTTACTTTTTATTTCTATAAAATCGGTATTTTATGTATTGTATGAATGTTGGGATACAATAAATATTTCCGAATCTACTTTTGGGTACAGTGTGAATAAGAGCTCGAATCTTTGGATTCAAAAACTCAGTGATTTGCCATACTCAAAGAGTTGGCATTTGTACAACTTCGAAGATAATTTAATAATTGTTACTAAATACTTTTTATAACATTATATGTTTTGGAACTTAATAAAATGTTCGTAATTAAAGAAAGTGTTTTTATTATGGTTTTTTAAAATTATTTTTAATTTTGTAATGACAGTTCCTTTGTGTTTAATTAACACACAAATAATGGTGAGTTTATTCTGACTAATACTTCACAAATCTTTTGTGTCAGAATAACATCAATTTTTGTGTTGAATATTAACTATTTCTGGATTGTTATTTTACCGTTTTTTTGTGTCAAAATAACATCTATTTCTATGTTAAATATTAACTATTTCTTAAGTGTTATTTCACAGTTTTTTTGTGTTATAATAACATCTATTTTTGTGTTAAATATCAACTATTTCTCTGTGTTAAAGCTTAACACATAATGAATGTGTTAATTTAACATACAGAAACTTTCAAATTAGCGATACAAAAGGAAAAGGCGGCAATTATGGTATCATCAGAAGATGAACTTTACAACATCACAGCAGAAAAAAACATCAACGTCAATTATGATAGTATGATCATGATGTCCGAAGGTAAATTAGAAATATTTATGTCAAAATATATATGTTATATATTTTTTATAACTGTAGAAGAAAGAACGCTGTTTAGCGAAACTGAAATGAGCATGCAGCAAAATGAAAACACAATCCCAATTGAAAAGAATATGGCAGAGCAGTCTAGTAAGTTTTGAAATTAAAACTAAATATTCAGTAATATTGCAATAAATTAACTCCAGTTGAAACTCATATTCCCTTAGCAATAAACTGTGCAACATGTGGTATGAGCTCAAAGAAATGCCGTTATTTCAAATTTTAATAAAAGTTATATGTTCTAGACATTGTTCGAAAGGATATAGCATCGCTAAAGGAAGATGTTATGAAACAAACGAGTTTAATAGCTCAAATGCAGGTGACTTTGGATTTATTAATGCAGAAGTTTTTGCCGCAAATCGATGAGGAACATGTTGAAATAAAGTTTTCCTTCCCTCTAAAAACTACAAAAGAAATTGAGGAATTTGAAGATAGACTTCATAATGATGAAGTTTATAAAAAAGCAGTTGTAAGTAAAAAATTTAATTTTGTATTTTTTTTTTTTTCATTTTATTTACATTCTTTTATTATACTTTCGTATCAGATAAAAAGGATTTCACGATTAGGAGGATTAAATGCTTCAAAAACAGCAAGAAATATTTTAGCATTTTTATTCAAAGATGAACTGCTCGAAAAGTATTCATGGGGTGGGACATTTACAAAAGCGAATTTTAAGTCCTTCACATGTATTAACAACGTCATCAATATTGCTGTTAATAAGTCTTATGTATACACGGAACATAGTCACAAAGAACTGATGAAAGAATATTTAAAACACTGTCGATCAAGATTAAGTCGCAAAAGGTAAAAATCCTTTTACTGTACAATGTATTGATGTGATTATTAATAGATAATTAGTATAAACAGAAATACAAAATTAATTTTTGTTTTATTTTTTCAGTTTTACATGTACGAGCACCACACAAGAGGACCAGTCCCCTAAAACATAATTAATAATAATTTACATTTAAATTTCTTTATCTTTTTTCTGTTATTTCCTTTAAAAAAATGTGATGAACATATTTTATGTTATATTTCCGTATTAAGAAAGAAATTTTGATTTGCCTTTTGTTTACACTATAATAGTTATTAAATAAAAGCGAACATAATCCTAATATTACTGCTTTTTATTCTTAAATTCCTACAAACAAAGCAAAACCAAATACTAAAAAACACCAATAAGAAACCGTCAGTTATATACCGTCAAAAGCAAACCTAGAAAGAACCTAAGCGTCAAATTAGTAAAAAGAAAACTTAAAAATTACCTTAGTTACAATATTACCAAAACTTACCATAAGTTTATCTTTAACGTTAAATTCACGTAAATAGAACTACTGCAAAAAACGGGTTTCTTGTCAGCCAATTTTTACCACGGTAATTTAAAAAACGTACCAAATCCATGTATAAATCAAGTTATCGCAACGTTAAAATGACGTCTTTGACACCCACTCCAGTTAAAACACTTAGGTATCAAAAGCACTCTATACACCGTGTTTTAAATCGATTTGGTTGGTTGGGACAATTTTAGATTTGTCGATTATATACTCGAAATCAAAATTAGGTGTTCCACATTTCGTTCAATTCCATTTATGTGACATATGTTTAATTTGAGTGAAATTGAATTCCGATTCGAATAGTGGAACACGTCTGATTATTAATTTAGACTATACCTATTATATGTAATTGTAGATTATACTATAATTTGTAATATACAGTTAATAATAATCTCTATAATTTCGAAGGGCGATCAGATATTACACAGCAGATTAATAATTACACTAATGTTGAAGAAGAAAAAGAAGTAGCAGATAATATAATTTGTCAACAACTACTAATGCCACAAGCTGTTCTTGAAAGAGAAGAAGACGAATACAATATTCCCGACACAGATTTTAATGAAAATAATATTGAAGAAGACAGTCTTGAAAATTTGGCTGGTTTTCTAATAAAAACTTGTAACGTCGAGGATAGAAGTGATATATTCACGTATACCTGGGTGGATGAGTTGTCTGAAGGAGGATTGAAAAAGCCCTCGGAGAATTTTCTAAATAAACTAAGCCTGGAAAATATATTCTCACAATTAAACAAAAATGGAATATTGGAAAGCAAAAATTATATTCAAATTCATATAGAAAAATCAAAGAACGTGGCCTTAGATAACAGGATTAAAGAAAAATATTTTAAATGTAGAATGTATTTTAGAATTAACCATTTAAATAAAAATGAAAAAACCAAAAATATAAATAAAAGCAAACAAAAAAAAATTATTTCATAAACATAAAAAATTTATGTATTTGTTTATTTCATTCATAAAATCCCTTTTAGTAGTAATATTCCACAGTTTGTTCTGAAAAATTTTCAGCCTTGTGACGTCACACACAAATGTCAAAAATTGTGTAGCATACCTTGTTTTAGTCTGTATACCGTGGTACAAAGCCAACCAGAAAGCATGGATGAACTCTGAACTTTTTACTAACGAAATACGAGAATGGGACGAAGAACTGAGAAGAAAAAAAAATTCCGGCTCATCCCGACGTTAAAAATTTGCGTTGTATTAAGTTAGTATTCATGCCGCCGAATACAAGTTCAAAACTACAGCCTTTAGACCAAGGAGTTATTCGAAGTTTAAAAAGCAACTATCGGCGAATTCTTTTATCAAAAATGATAGCTTCGATTGACAGGGGTGAAAAATTTTCTGTAAGCCTTCTAGATGCAATAAACTTCCTACATATGGCGTGGCAAAAAGTAACAAAGCAAACCATAACAAACTGCTTTCGACACGGTGGCTTTTTAAAAAGTCATGCAGAAGACTTTGATTCTGATGATGAAATTCCACTTAGCGAACTTTTGAAGAAAAACGAATTTGGAATTGGTACTAATCAAGATGTTGAAGATGTGCTTCCTTCAGAAGAATATGATACATATATAAACGACCATGTAAGGATTGATGAAAATGTTATTAGCAGGGAAGTTTTGACGGATGACGATATTATACATTCAGTATCTTCAAAATGCAGTGAATTTAGTGAAGATGAAATCGATGACGATGCCGCCGCCGACGTTGATACTGAAGTACCTACCTCAACAGCTTCGGACGTGCTATCAAAAATTAACTGTATCCGTGAGTTTCTGCAAATGGGTAATACCCCACAGATAATTTTAAATAATTTTGCTGAGGTAGAAGCATACATTACTGAATCTTACGTAGATACTAAGAAAAGGCAGTCAAGAATAACAGATTTTTTTAAGTAAATCATAGTACAGATTTACTTAAAAAAATCTGTTATTCTTGACTATGTACATACATATGGACATAGTTTATTTTTGTATTGTGTAATGTTCATTATTAAACTGTATTTTTACGAAATTATGTTGTTTTATTGTTTTCTCGTATATTACGAACTTCGGTTTTAACGAACCGGTGTCGGTGGTCCGGTGAGGTTCGTTATTAGCGGACATGACTGTAATGTGTAATGAAGTAAAATAATGTTTTAGAGATAATAAAGAAAAGTGATACTAAAGAAAGTGTTTTAGTCAAATAAAAAGGTAAACTTAAATGGGCTAGTGGTCATCTCTCGTCCAGAGAATATACTCCACGGTCCTGCCGTACCAAACAAATGGTTCACGGCATTGATTAGATCACTTTTGATCTTTAAGCGCGCTTGAGCTTAATATTACTAGAATTTAGTTTTGAGATTTTTTCTGAGAATAGTGATTTCAACCAAACCCAAAGAGACGGAGTTGAACTCTCTTTATTACAATACCCAGGATCTATTGACGCGGCTAAGTCAACATTCATCGAAAACCGAGTTGAAGGTTTTCACTTCTATCCCATACAAGACCCGCTAACGCGATTGAATTACCATCTCAAACCCACAGAGGTCACTAATTTAAATAAATTATCATTTCAGAATTTGGAAAAACAGCGGAAGGCAACAAAACACAACTTTTACACGGCCTTTTCATTAACAATAATTGATGAGGAAATCTACAGCACCTCTTCTGGTACAGCTGCTCAAAATTGCCACGTTTGCGGTGCATCGCCTAAAATGGTGAACGATCTTGAAGCGGTTCGAGCCAGGCCTATAAATGAACGTGCGACCCAACTTGGTTTATCAAGCCTAGATGCATGGAATGTATTTTAAATATAGCATACCGGCTTCATATAAAGCATTGGAGAATCGGGAAAAAGCAGAAGCTAGTAACCGATTTAAGGAAGAAAGAAGTTCAACAAAACTTGCGAAGGAAGTTACACATCTTAGTTGACTTTCCCAAGCCTATGACAACAGTAACACTGGTGATAATGTAGCTAGAACCTTCTTCCAAAATCCTGAGCTGGCTTCAGAAGCTACCGGAGTCAACAAAGAATTGATTGAAAGATTTGCTACAATCTTTCGTGCGATTTGTTCGGGTTTCGCCATCAACATATCAGCTTTTGAACACCTTGCGTCCGAAACTGCTAATTTGTATGTTCAAGAGTATGTATTACATGACGCGGGAAATTAGGCTGGAAGCACGTATCGTTCGCCATCATGTGTTCGGGAAAACTTAATAAATAGTTTAAATCGGATAAATCCGGAAGAATCGAAGTGAAATAATAACAAATATTCATTAAGTGAATAAAATAAAGTTAAAATTAATAAAAAGAATTTGGAAACACCACAATTTCTTCACGGAAAGGGAATAGTGGGGCGAAATTAAATTCTACCTCGGAATTGGGCGGCCATAAGCTTAGACTTAAAGAGCCGGCCATCTAAAAAAGCAAAGGTAGAATGGAAAATGTAGATGCAGGACCACGTCCGAGCAAGGGGGCTTTGAAATGCTACAATAATAACAAATTACCGGAGCGAAAACTAGTGAATACAGAAAATCCCAAATTAATCGGTCTGTTGGACGAACATAACCTAAAAAAAGAAACCACGTGGAAGACAACCTTTTATGGCAAGACGATGATGCACTGGACACGTAGCAGCGCTAATGAAGTGAACTCAGAGACAGCTGATAGCATACAGCAAGCTACAGAAATTGGATGGAGGAGCATACTCAATGTAAAGAAAGGAAGATAAATGAAACAGGTGAAGCCAATTTTAATAATAATAAAAATAAAATAGATTTATGTAGTAGTAGTAATTTATATTCAAATAAATATTCTCCTCTAAATATGGAAGAGGACATACGTGAAAGTACCCCTTCGGTTAATATAAATAATAGGAATGGTAATGGTAATGTAAGTCTGATAAAATTAACGAAAATAATAGTGCCATGGGGTTCCGTCCCCCAATTGTCTTTAAGGTCGCAAATGTAGTAAATCTAAATAAAGAAATTTTCCAAAAATACCCTCAGAGTGAACATGAGATCACCAAAAGTAAACCTGGTACGGTGAAGCTTTTCATAAAAGAGCGATCTTTAATGAATTAAAGAAAGAAAGGATTGAGTCCTATTCCTATACGCCTAAGGATGAAAGGCCGATCACTATTGTGCTGAAAGGCATTGATTCGGGCTACACGCCCAATGAAATAATAGATTACTTAAAAAATAAGTACCCAAATTTAAAAATTATAGGAATCAGAAAATTGGTAACTCCATATTCGTTTAAAAACGGTACACTGAACTTGATATAATTGCGGTAAAAGCTACAATCCAATCTCGTCTTATTCCTTTGTCTAACGATGATGGTATAATTGAACAGCTCGCTGTAGAAGTCTTCACTTTTGGGGCGAGGAAAGTTAATTTTTGCGTAAGCTATATACCGCCTGCTAGTTCACTGCTTCTATACGAAATACATTCTAATAATATCAAGTAACTTTACAATACAATTCATGCAGATGACTTTTTGTGTTGTCTGGGTGACTATAACTTGCCGAATATAGAATGGATTTGGTATGAGGACGATTTATGTCTTATTCCTATGCACATCACCCAGGAGGCTGAACGAGTTTTAATTGATTCTATGCTTAGCTGCGATTTAATTCAAATAAATAATGTTAGAAATTTCTTAAATAGGACTTTAGATTTATTATTTGTAAGTGTTGACTTGATTGCTAATGTAACTGAAGTTTCTGATCCTTTTGTTAAACCTGATTCTTTTCATATACCTATAGTAATAGATATTAATTTACTTGTTTTTGCTGATTCTAGTATGACTAATTTAAAATCTATTGACTTTTATAAGGGCGATTATGCCAAGCTTAATGATTACTTTTCCTCCATTCAATGGCTTGATGTTCTTGACTTGCGAACAAACGATTTAAACTCGGTGTATTTAACTTTTTTAAATATTGTTCATGCTGGCGTTAACATGTTTATTCCTTATAAAAAGAAGATGACTAGTAATCATCCCCCATGGTTTAAGCGATCATTGCTTAGATTAAAAAATGCAAAAAATAAAGCACACAAAGCATTCAAAAGTGTTTCTAATCAGGCGAATGAATCTATTTTGAGGTGTCTGCAACGTGAATTTGATTTTCTACATAAATACCTATTTAAGCAATACATCTGGGAATGTGAATCTAAGATTAAAAAAAATAGTAAGGCTATTTGGTCCTTTGTTAATAATAAGCGTTTGTCTTCGGGTTTTCCTTTAAAAATGATCCTTAATAATGTTTCTTCTTGGAATCTTGAGTCAACATGCGAATTGTTTGCGGACTATTTTGAGTCTAACTTTACCATGTGCAGCTCTCAATTAAATTATGAAACTTCCCACAATCAGCTGTTGACCTGGGATCTTTGTCGTTCATAACAGAAGAAATCGGGACTGCTTTGAGTTCTTTAAATGGTGATACTTTCTATGGATATGATATAATTTCAAATTATCTTTTGAAAAAATGTTGCATTTCACTCGCTCCCGCTTTAACTATAATTTTTAATTTTTCCTTACGAATAGGCTGCTTTTTAGATCAGTGGAAGTTCTCATTCATCAAACCATAAGGCTGGTCCACGTGATTTAATTAAAAATTATAGAGGCATTGCTAAGCTCTTGCCATTACTCAAGTTTTTTGAAAGCTTAGTCAAAGATAAAATTTATTTTCATATCAAAGAAGCGATTTGTCATCAGCAACATGGTTTTGTATCTGGTAAATTGTCTTCTACAAATTTAATTCTTTTTAAAAAAATTGTCATCAACGAGATTGAGGATGGCTCACAAGTTGATGTTGTATATACGGATTTTGTTAAGGCCTTCGATCGTGTTAATCTCTCACTTCTTAAAAAGAAACTTTTTTCCTTTGGCATTCATTCATCTCTTTTAAGATGGATGGACTCCTATTTCTCCAACAGGAAACAGCGTTTTAAAATTGATTCGTTTGAATCTCGCTTGATATATGTTAACTCCGGTGTACCCCAAGGAAGTCATTTGGGCCCACTTCTATTCCTAATTTTTATTAACGATATTGTAAGTGTTTTTAAATTTTCAGAATGTCTTTTATATATGCTGATGACCTTAAAATTTATAAATCGATCACAAGTTATAAGGATTGTCTTCAAATGCAATCTGATCTTGATAGACTTACTGTTTGGTGTGCTAATAATGATTTATCCTTAAATCCGACCAAGTGTAATAGCTTCTCTTTCCATCGAATTAGTAATCCAGTTTGTTTTGAATATATTATTGACAATGTCGCGATTGCGCATCCATCTTTTATTAAAGATCTGGGCGTTGTTTTTGATTCAAAACTTGAGTGTAACCTTCATATTGATTATGTAATGTCTAAAGCCTATAAACAGCTTGGCTTTATTAAAAGGAATGCCACCGATTTTCGTGATTGTTATACGCTAAAGATTCTTTATGTGTCGCTTGTTCGTTCTTTTCGTAGTTTGCGTATTGAGTCCATTCAAAAAATTTTACTCGCTATGCACTGCGCGCTTCTCGTTGGAATCATTCTCCTTCCTATTTTTCCAGATGCCTTCTTCTTGGCCTTCAAACGTTGGAGTCAAGAAGGAAAGTTTGTCGTATTATGTTTGTCAGGGATGTTTTATGTTGTAAGATTCGCTCGCCTGAACTCCTTGCCTTATTTAATATTCATGTTCCTGGTACGTCTTTAAGATATTATCTTTTACGTCTTCCTTTTCATAGAACCTGCTATGGCCACCATGATCCTACCGCTTACTGCTCTAGTGCTTTCAATAATGTCTATGACAGTAGGTATTGATATTTCTATCAATCGTGATATGTTCAAAAAGCTAGTGAATGGGTTATGTAGTTAAGATTGGCATAATTTACTTTTGACTTTCTTGTTTTTCTTTTCCTTATTTATAATTAATTATTTTTGTTATTTTGTTGTTTTTATTATTATTATTTTTTTTCTAATTTACAAGATATTAATTATTTTGGTTACTTTATTGTTTTTATTAATTATTTCTAGTCTGTAAGAATTGTTTATCGGTAGACCTAAATAAATAAATAAATAAAGAAGTTCCGTGGGGAAGACCACAACCGTCCGGCGAAACGTTGAAAAGTATTGTCGATACCGTGTTCGTTTTCTTGTTTGTAATTTATTGTGTATTAAAATAACTATTAATTTCTTGGAAATTGTGTTTTGTTTGTTTGGAGATCTTTCTTTCTTTATTGGCGCCTTTTACGTGAACACTTGGCATTACGTGACGCGGGAAATTAGGCTGGAAGGACGTATCGTTCGCCCTCATATGTTCGGGAAAACTTAATAAATATTTTAAATCGTATAAATCCGGAAGAATCTAAGTGAAATAATAACAAATATTCATTAAGTGGATAAAATAAAGTTAAAATTAATTTTTTTTTTTAAAAACACCTTTATTGGTATGGTTACTACAATCTTAATTAATATTAATTTATTAGTATAGTTAACAATAGTACTTAAATTAAGCATGTCTTAAAGTAAGCATACACTTGTATGGGATTTCTGTACCAGTGTCCAGTTCCCGTAGTATGTAGTATTCGTCAATTATGCATCAGTTCGTGAGGTTTTACTCTTTTGAGTCGTCTTATTTCGTTGGTGGTATCCAATAATTGTATAGCCTCAACGTTGGTGTGGGCCAGAAGTCTCTTCTCGTGTTTAATGGCATATTCGCGGATGACCTCCTCTATCCATTTTATATCCAAATCATCATGTATTTCTTTATTAGTCACATAGCGGTAAGCGTTGGTGATCATTCGAAGAAATTTGTTTTGGCTGCGTTGAATTACGTCTCGATTAGATTTATGAGTACAGCCCCAGAGCTGCACACCATACATCCATATCGGCTTGAACATAGACTGGTATATTAGTCTTTTGCAATACAGGTTCATTTTGGAGTGATGTCCAATTAGCCAGTACATTTGACGCTGTTTTAATCGAATCTGTTCAGTTTTTTGTCTCACGTGATGTTTCCAGTTCAGTCTTGAGTCTAAATGTAGACCAAGATATTTTGCAGATTCTGCCTGGGGTACTTGCACCCCATTGAGGTACGTGTGTAAGCTGTTGTTTTTGCGACGCAGCGTAAATGTCACATGGACTGATTTAACCTCATTAAGCTTGATTTTCCAATCTGTTGTCCATTTGCTAACATGATTCAAGGCTCGTTGGAGTTTTTCCACCGCTTTTGGTTGGGATACGTCTGTTGACATAATTACAGTATCATCAGCGAATGTTCCGATAAATGTGTTATCTGTTGTTGGAATATCCGCAGTAAAAAGCAGGTATAGGAAGGGTCCCAATACGCTTCCCTGCGGAACTCCCGCTAATATCGGACAAAAGTCAGAATATGCTTCTTCATGGATGACCCTGAACTTGCGATTAGAGAGGTATGACTCAAGCAGTTGGCAGTAATTTTGTGGTAGGAGTTTGCTCATCTTGTATATCAATCCTTCGTGCCAAACCCTGTCAAAGGCTTGAGCTACATCCAGAAATACGGCAGGGCAATATTTCTTTTCTTCTAACGCTTGCTCGATGACAGCAGTGATTCGATGGATTTGATCTATTGTGGAATGGTTATTCCTGAATCCAAATTGGAAATCAGGAATGTTTACTAACGGTTTCAGACGTTTTAGTAACAATTTTTCAAACAATTTAGAAATTATTTTCCCTGTCATATTTCTCCGGAGTTTATCCCGACTCTTGGAAACTTGCCCATGTTCAGCCCATACCGAAAAAAGGTGACTCCAGCGATCCCTCCAACTACCGCCCAATAGCAATTACTTCTATTCTCTCCAAAACCATGGAGACGATAATCAACAAAAAGCTAATGGGATATCTAGAATCCAACCAACTTATCAACGACAAACAATACGGCTTCCGACAAAAAAGATCTACTGGTGATCTTTTAGTTTGCCTTACAGAGCACCTCAGCCGAAGTTTGCATGGATCTGGTGAATCCAGTTTGGTTGCTTTGGATATCTCCAAGGCTTTTGATAGAGTATGGCACTCAGCCTTGTTAGCTAAACTCAAAGCTATTGGAATTGACTCGCTTCTGTATAAGTGGGTTGAGAGTTTCCTTTCTGGCCGTTCAATTAAGGTAGTATTGGATGGCGTCAAATCTGAATCTCATCCCATCTCTGCGGGAGTCCCCCAGGGGTCAATTTTATCACCGGCCCTATTTCTCATCTTTATAAATGACCTACTTTCAGTCCCCTGCAACCCACTTCTCAGCTTCGCTGACGACGGTACTCTACGTTA
This sequence comes from Thereva unica, assembly GCA_949987705.1. Lineage (NCBI taxonomy): Eukaryota > Metazoa > Arthropoda > Insecta > Diptera > Therevidae > Thereva > Thereva unica. Next base: position 36,353,996 of record OX465285.1, read on the forward strand.
CTCGTACAGCTTCGATACAAGACAGACTCATGCCAGATCCTGTCTTGATGATCGCGAACTAATGTTCAACTCTATTAATAACGACATTAAACTTATTATAGAGTGGGGAAAAAAGAATCGTGTCGAATTCAACCCCTCCAAAACCAAGAACTGTCTTATTTCAAAGAAAAAGATCAACACATCACCATCCTTGACAGTGGATGGCGTGGAAGTAAAGGCCGACCCATCCCTACACATCTTAGGCGTGACATTAGCCAAAGACTTGCGATGGAATGACCATATATTCCAAATCGCCAAACAAGCATCCCAGTGCTTGGGATTTCTTAAGAGGTGCAGGTTCCTCCTCCAGCCATCGGCCCGTGCTGTTATTTATAAATCCTACATTCGTTCTCTTCTCGAATATAACTCCCTCGTTTGGGGCGGCGCCCCAATAACCACCTTGGCATGGTTAGATAAGGTGCAAAAAAGGGCACTCAAGTTAATTGATGACGACACCGCCTGCTCCACCATCGACCCCTTGAGCCACCGTAGGAATGTAGCAGCACTGACAAAATTTTATCGCTACTATCATAGCGACTGTTCCTCCGAGTTAAACGCTCTCCTGCCTCCACGGCAATCTTATACCCGCAACACCAGATTAGCCCACTCGTCTCATTCCCTTCACCTGCAACTCCCCCTTTCACGCACTCAACAAGATATGAATTCGTTTGTTAATAGAACAACTCGACTGTGGAATAACCTCTCGCAGTCAGTATTTCCGAGCTCCTTCAACATCCAAGAGTTCAAACGCAGGGTTCATCACCACCTTCTTCAATACCCCCCCGTACCTTTTAATCCTTTACCTATACCCCTCCCCATCCCCCCGTACTAAGCTTACTGCTAGACATTGCACCATGACGTGACAAATGACATGACGGACTAGTAGTACAAAGGGTGACTCCTGAGCTTAGCACTGCCACATAAAAAAAAAAAAAAAAAAAAAAAAAAACAATTTAGAAATGATGGGAAGCAATGAAATTGGTCTATATGATGTTACTTCTTCATCAGGTTTGTCTGGTTTCTTCAGCATGATTATTTGGGCCGTTTTAAAACAGTTGGGCACATATTTTAAGCGTATGCAGGCATTAAATAAGTATGTGATCATGATGATGGCTTTTCGTGGAAGTTCCTTGAATAGACCGGGTGATATTCCATCGATTCCTGCTGCTTTTTTTGGATTAAGATTTCTGTCGATCACTTCGGCAACCTCCATTGGCGTGAACCTTTTAAAAACTTGATTTGGTTGATAAGTAGGTCTTATGTCAATATTGGATTGTATGTTATGAGGTTGGAACACTGTTGCAAGGTGTTGGGCAAAGAGTTCAGCTTTTTCATTGTCTTGTCGAATCCATCTGCCTTGAGCATTTCTTAGCGGTGGTATTCGAGTTACGGGTCGTTTAAATTTTCTTGTTGCTTTCCACAATGAGTAGTCTTTATCCATTTCTGGACTCAGTCCGCTCAGGTAGTTGTCAAAGCATTCCTGTTTGTAATTTTTAATTAGTTTATTGACATAATTACTTACTCTATTGAACGCTGTTTTATCAGCAGGATTTCTGGTAAGATGCCATATTCTCCTTGCCTTTCTTCTTTGCTTGATTTGTTCTCTGATTTCGGCCGGGTATTTGATTTCACACTCTTCTTTGTCTTCTAATTCAGGAGTTGCTATGCTGGCTGCCATTCGAATGTGTTCAATGAAGTTATTTGTTTGTTGTTCCAATTCTTCATTACTTTTAAGCCTCACTTTTAAGCTGACCAGCTCTTCCAGTGTTTCTCTGAAGAGATCCCAATCTGTATACTTATTTGTGAGATTCTGCTTTTTCTTTTTCTTGATGATTGTCGCGCTTATTGACAGCAGAACGGGTGTATGATCAGATGTTAAGTCATGAATCCCTTCTGCTTGAGTATAGCTGGAAGAAATACCTTTTATGATGAAGAAATCAAGAAGATCTGGAATCTTTGCTGCATCCGTTGGCCAATACGTTGGTCCTCGTGAAGACAGATAATCACACTTGTTTTCGTTAATAGCACTTAGAAGTTCATTTCCTTTTCCGGGTGAAATTAGTCTGGAACCCCATGCCGTATGCTTTATATTGTAGTCTCCGCCAATAATGAATCTTGGACCAAGTTTATTGAAGACGTTGGTAAATTGAGATTTCGTTGGGGTATCTCGTGGAGGACAGTATGCTGCCGCAATATTTAGATCTGCACCATTATATTTAATTGAAATAACCGTCGCTTGAATGTAATTTTCACGAATGTTTTCTTGTTGGTAATGTTTGATATTATTTTTAATTAGTACAGCTGATCCACCCCTAGCTCTTCCACTTGGATGGGTTGTCCAATAGGAATCGAATCCATTTATTTTGATATAACTTTTGTCAGAGAAGTGCGTTTCAGAAATCAATGCAATATCTATGTTGTTTGTATGGAGAAATAACTCCAGTTCCTGGGCTCTTTGGTTGAGCCCATTTGCGTTCCATGTAACTATACGTAGGAACGAGTTAGTCATTTTTGTTTTTTCTGTCTTTTTTTGCTTGGCGGTTTGAAATTGATTTCCAAATTATCCACTCTTTCTGCTAACTGACTAAGTGTCTGTTGAATCTGACTGAGCATTTTAATGATATCATTATTAGGCTCGTTATTAATTCTGATGTGTTTGTTGCCTTGGTTTGGTTTATCATCAGATATTTTGCTGACTTGTGCATAAGATAATCCAACTGTAGAAGGTGTGGTTGTTGCTTGTGGCTCAGGTAATTTTTTCATTCGATGTACAACATTTGTTTTATCCTTGTGTTGACTTTTAATTTTATTCTGATATACTGGACATCCTTTATAATTTGCAGTATGCCCTTTTTGATGACAAAGAGCGCATGTTGGTGCGCTGCCTGGCTCTTTTTTGCATTGTTTCGTGTGATGGTTTTCGGCACACTTAACGCATTTGCTTTGACGTCGGCAGAAGCTCTTGGTATGTCCGAGTTGTTGACAGTTCGTGCATTGTGGGATGCCCCTTGACTTTTTAGGTGGTTCAATTTTAACCACGCAATGTGCTAAATTCTTGATATTGTACACTTCTTTGTTGTTATCTTTTTGTTTTAAATCGACGTAAAACAGAGGAAAGGTTTTCCTGACTTTTACACCATCAATTTTGACCATCCTAAATATATTAGTAATACCTGCGACTTCATGTCCCATTTTTTCTAAGTCTGCTTTAATTTCTTCGTGACTGATTGTTGATGGCAAGCCTCTAATGACAAATCTATACAATTTATCACTCTTCAGCTGAAAGGTGTGATATTCGATATTTTCTAGTTGATGACTGGGTTCTTGTTTTAATTCTTCCAGTAATTTTTTGAGATTTCTGTAGTCATTTTCTTTTTGTACGGTAATTTTAATATCACTGTTTGAAAGAGCTTTGAATTAAAATTAATAAAAAGAATTTGCAAACACCACAATTTCTCCTCGGAAAGGGAATAGTGGGCCGAAATTAAATTCTACCTCGGAATTAGGCGGCCATAAGCTTAGGCTTAAGAAGCCGGCCATCCAAAAAAGCAAAGGTAGAATGGAAAATGTATATGCACGACCACGTCCGAACAAGGGGGCATTGAAATGCTACAATAATAACAAATTACCGGAGCGAAAACTAGTGAATACAGAAGATCCCAAATTAATCGGTCTGTTGGACGAACATAACCTAAAAAAAAAGAAACCACGTGGAAGACAACCTTTTATGGCAAGACGATGATTTTCCGGCGCCGCACTGGACACGTAGCAGCGCTAATGAAGTGAACTCAGAGACAGCTGATAGCATACAGCAAGCTACAGAAATTGGATGGAGGACCATACTCGTAGTAGTAGTAATTTGTATTCAAATAAATATTCTCCCCTAAATATGGAAGAGGACATATGTGAAAGTGCCCCTTCGATTAATATAAATAATAGGAATGGTAATAAAAACTGGGAGGAGTAAGTCTGATAAAATTAACGAAAATAATGGTGCCAGGGGGTTCTGTCCCCCAATTGTCTTTAAGGTCGCAAATGTAGTAAATCTAAGTAAAGAAATTTTCCAAAAATACCCTCAGAGTGGACATAGGATCACCAAAAGTAAACGTGGTACGGTTAAACTTTTCATAAAACATGGAGCTCAATACAGAGCGATCTTTAATGAATTAAAGAAAGAAAGGATGAGTCCTATACTTAAGCCGGCGCCAGACATGAGTTCAAACATTTGAACACATCTTTGAAGACTTTGCAAAGCTTTGCAAATACATTTGAACAACTATTTTCGCAGCCTGCCAGACATATGTTCAAACATTTGAACACATATATTTGAAGACTTTGCAAAGCTTTGCATCAAGATGGACGACGATTTTGTTGACGCGGTGTGTTTGTATTATTTAAGTGCTTCTAATTATTTATTACATGTGAAACATTTATCAAAACGTCCGAGAAGAAGGCGCGAATGGATGTGTGAAATGTATCGTAACAGAACAAGGTAGGCAATTAGTATTTCATGAATTTTAATTGTTATTACAATTATTTCAATATATTTATTTTGCACTACCATATCTCTAATTTTAAAGTTGTACTGTAACCCTTAGTACCTACCTATGTCGAGTATTGTATGAAATAAGAATATAATATATTATTTTTACTTGTTTCAGAGCTTTCATGAAAAAAATGCTTGAAGAGATGATGCCTCGACCAGTGGGTTACTTTAGTAATTTTTGTAGAATGTCTTGTGAAGACTTTGAATTACTATTACAAAAAGTTTCCCCTTTTATTTCGAAATCTGACACAAAATTCAGAGTGGCCGTACCGGCGAAAGTGAGATTAGCATTGACATTAAGGTTTTTGGCAACAGGGGATAGTTACATGAGTCTACAGTATCTATTCAAAATTTCGCATCAATTAATCTCTAGTACTGTTTTCGAAGTTTGCAAAGCTCTGATTCATGTTCTGGAGGAGGAAATAAAGGTTGGTAAAAAAAACATATTTTTTTTTTTACAAAGATCTTTATTTATAAAGTAGATAACGAAGTTAGTTAGTGCTTATCAATGTGTCAGTATCAATCGTTTACAGAATCTAAATCGTTATCGCTTAAATTGCCATATGCTTCTTCAATTATACTGGGCCTTCTAGAAGGAGGTATAACAGTTTCAGAAAGTACTTTAATCTTCTTGTCATTAGTTACTCTTGGCTTCTTGTGTAGATTTTTTGAAGTACTTAGAACATTGGGGTCATATAAAACGTTGTTGTTCGAAGTATACCCTGTATAATAACCAACTGCTGATTTCGGTGATAAATGAGCTTCAGGCAGACTAAATGTAATGGCATAGTTGTTCTGAGCACTTTGTTGAGGTGATACTTGCGTCTCCTTTTGGAATGGTGTAGATGTTCTAAATGGCACTTCATAATTTAAAATTGATTGCGAATTTTGCATATTTGCTTGTGAGGCAACTGAAGGTTGCATGAACATGGTGGATGATCCAAGATGTAGATTGTTAACTGCAAGCTGAGTTGTGCCTGAAGATGGCAAATTCGCAGGTTTAGAACTGTTTCGTTTTCTGACATTCATAATAAATTTGAATATAAGATTATCCATTTCATTCATGAGGACTAGTCTGTCATCTTCATCTAAGGGTTTTAATTTTTCAGATATAAGCTGGCCATACAAGTCACATTCATTAAGCTGTTTTTCATTTTCTTTACGATTACATCTACTTTTCATAATGGAAAAAGCTTCGTCCATCTGTTTCTTTGCAAGCAACAAATCTTGCCCTCCACGTTTCCTTTTTGAAATGGGGAAAGAGTCTGATCCACTGCGATTGTTCGATTCTCGTGACAGAGGTCTTGCAGTATTAGATTCATGAGAAAGAGGACTTTCATTATTTGATACCTCTGAGTAACTTTCACGTAACAGCGACCCTTCCTCCATGTTTTCCTGCAAAACAAAAAATAGAATTAATTCAATTAATCATAATATTATTTGTTTCAGCTACCAACATCTCCAAACATTTGGTTAACAAAAGCCGCTGGTTATGAAAAGCTATTTCCACATTGCGTTGGAGCATTGGATGGAAAGCACGTTGTACTTGAATCACCTATACACAGCGGGTCCGAGTTTTATAATTATAAAAACAATTTTAGCATTGTGCTTCTAGCTTTAGTAGACGCTGATTATCTCTTCACTTTCGCCGATGTTGGCTGCCAAGGCAGAATGAGTGACGGCGGGGTGCTAAGAAATAGTATACTGTGGGATAAAATGAATGAAAATAAGTTGAATCTACCACACCCGCGCCCCTTGCCAGGCAGAAATACTAATACGCCATATGTGTTTCTTGCTGACAGTGCATTTGCATTGAGTAATAACGTAATGAAGCCGTACCCAGGGAAGCACACAGAACGGAGCAAGAAAAGGAATTTTAATGGCATATTATCAAAAGCAAGAGTTAAAGTGGAAAATGTTTTTGGTATCATGACATCAATTTTCAGAGTCTTCAAAAAGCCTATGCTTTTACAACCCGATAAAGCGACTATTGTCACAATGGCATGTGTATATTTGCATAATTTTTTGAGAAAAAGCAAAACATCACAACGGCATTATTGCCCACCAGAATCATTTGATCGAGTTGTAAACAATATCCTTCTACCCGGAACTTGGCGAAACGAAAGCCCACCCAGTGGTCTGATTCCAATTACTTCGCATCCTCGAAGAGCAGCAATTAGTGCACAGAATATTAGAGAGGAGTTCGCTGAGTATTTCGCTACAAGAAGAGGAAGCTCATGCCCTTCATAGAAGTGATTATGAGCATGTAGTATAAACTGATTAAGATAGACAACATAACATTCTTAACCATTGCACCTACGTTTTGCATTGTCAACAACATTATATTATACCTAATGTTATAAACCGATACATTTTAGGTTTATAACATTGCGTATAAACTTACATCACGCAATATGTATTTTTAATAAAGAATTTATAAACTAAAATAATATTTATATTTATAAACTAATGTACATATATTTACTTACCGTGGTCTCGGTAGATAATGTCGGCCGATAATCATAAACAGCGCCCATGTAATTCTGCATCGCATCGAATGCAAACCATGATGGTTTGTAAATTTCTCCAGATCCTGCTCCTGTTTTGCGGGAATCCTTAATTTTTTTTAAGCACTCCCTATATTGGGTCAGCAAAGAATTTCTTTTCTTCTTTAACTCTTCAATAGAACACGGCACGGAAAAAATATTTTTAATTCTAACCCACGCGTCATAAACAAAATTTCTGTTTTTATGTTCTCGATTTTTTGGGTTCCATATACATGGCTCCGCTTGCAGCAGCTCAATAAATTCAAGGACGCACTCGTTGTTCCACTCCATCTTGAAATAATAATCTTGAACACGAAAACACGTACGCGCATGCAGAGATAAATAAAACGTACTCACTCACGTAGCTCCCACGACTGGACTTTGCGCAAGTGTAGCAGGCCTCCAAGAAGATGGACGCGCATCGCGCATGCAGAGATAAATGCCTCCTATCACTTTCGTTTTCAATAAAATTCTTCTTTTTCAGTAAATAAATAACTGAATCATTACTGAAAAACAAAATTTTTTTCTAGCCTACTAAGACCTTTTCGATAGTTTTCAAACGAAAATTTACAATTTGAATTTGAACATGAGTGTGGCAGGCTACGCAAACATTTGAACACATGCCAACTTTGAGCACATCTTTGAAGACTTTGCCGATGCGCATGGCAAAGTGCAAATGTTTATTCAAACTTTGAAGACATGTTCAAAGTCCCGTGCCACACATGGCAGTCAAAGATGTGTTCAAATGTTTGAACTCATGTCTGGCGCCGGCTTTATACGCCTAAGGATGAAAGGCCGATCACTATTGTGCTGAAAGGCATACAGTGCTGGGAATAGCTATAAACTCACCAACTGAAATTGGAAAAAAATTAAGTGTAAACAAAATTCAAAAGAAACAGTTATTTGTCTGAACATATTCTATGGAAATGTGACCTCACCACTAGTCTACCCTATTTTATCGATAACGGTATTAAAATTAACAGGAATAAAATGAAAAATCTGCTTTGCAACATGGGAATAGTTATAAACTTATTCTTTAATGTGCGTTGTTTAAGTGAACAGGCTGTAATGGACGCCCTATGAGACTTAGGCAACCTGTGTTCCTCAATGGACATTCTCACCATAATATTACGTCCCCACAGCTAAAGTATCTAACCAAGCAACTAACTATGTAAATAAAGCAACTATACGAAAAGAAAAAATTTATTCTGTACAAATACTAAATAGTATCACAAACGAATTGAATTGAAATGTTCGCATGGGCGTAGCCAGGTAGGGGCAGGTAGGGGCAAATGCCCCAACCTAAGCCAAATGTCCTCGAAAAATTCTGCGAATGACCGAAAACACAAAGGGGTCAGATAAGAAAACAGGAAAACCGTCTCGAAAACAAATTCTTCTATTTCTCCTAGGCTCCCTCCGTCCTCCTTCGAGCCGAAAGGAGGGGGCAGCTTTTTTTCCCGAGCGTGCTGATAGTTCATTCTGGCAACTCTGCTTGTGACATCAATTTTTTCTTCGCTTTGTGAACATCAATTTTTGGTTTTTTTGTAATGGGTAAAGAAAAAAAGAAAACCTCATGGGGTAAATTGTGGACAAAAAAATATCCATGGGTTAAAAAGGCAAGTGAGCATTCGGCGTATTGCACATATTGCAAAACTACTTTCCGAACCGACAACAAAGGAGACGGAGCTATTACAGAACATGCTAAAGGCAAATATCATAACTACGTGCAGGAGGAGTGCAATCATTTTTTAGTAAGTTTCTGTTTATTATATTTTGTTTTTCCAAAATTAGTTCAAAGTATGTATAGTAATAAATCTCTTAATTGCTCCGTTCCATAAATTTCAAATTCATCAACAAAAAACTGATCCCTCGGAGCCAAGTATGCAAGAGTTGAAATCAATGATAAACCAAATTACAATAGTCCAATATATATTTCTTGACAAAGGACATGATTTTGATTGGCGTAATGTTAAAGTTTTAGATAAAGAAGATAGATATTTTAAAAGAAGTATTTCTGAAATGATTTTTATTAAGAGGACCAATAATACGATTAATAAACAGGATGATACCAAGAATTTGAATTTAATTTACGATAAATATTTGGGAATGTTTTAGATCCATTATTTTCTTTTTATTTTGAGGTTGTTGATTTTTTGGTTTGCTTACATGATAAGGTTTCGATAGTAATTGTGGGCAGTGATAAATGTTAGTTCCGTTACAAGGCTCTTTGAAGGATGACGTATTTATCGTCTTTCTAAATTTTACGCCTTTTTTCAAAGAATTGTATATATTCATATTTTTCCTTTTTTGGAGAAAGTCAGGAAGATTCTGAAGGTGAATCATGGCCTTTGACGTGTTGTTTTTGTGACGAATATATTTGACACGCGCTATACTGCGTTTTATCATGAACGACCTTCATGTGGAAAATATGAATTTCTTAATATCTGTGAGTTTTTCTTAATTGTGTATTTTTGTTTTTTCTTTTTATTATTTTCATATTTTTACTGAGAATGATAGTTTATGTAGATTCTGAAGAGGGCTTCATTTAAGCCGAAATATTGGACTATTGTAATTTGGTTTATCATTGATTTCAACTCTTGCATACTTGGCTCCGAGGGATCAGTTTTTTGTTGATGAATTAGTTCAAAGTGTTTTGCGATTTATACTTTTGAAATGTGCGTATATTTGTATAGAACCGGTTGCTCCTCCACTGTCGAGCCAAAGTGAAGCTGGCAAGTCAAGACAAAGTGAAGCTGGCACGTCAAGCCAAAGTGATACTGTCACATCAAGTCAAAGTGAAGCTGAAGTGTCAAATCTAAGTGCGAGTGCAATGCAGATAAATGAACCTACTGATGCAATGGAAACGGAAAATTACGATGAGCATACCGATTTCACTGAAATGCACGAAACAACTAGCAAAACAAGCGAAACCCACGAAGAAGATTCAATTCCAATGGATGATTCAACCATTGACACAACTGAAGTCATTTCCGAATTCGACTTGGGTCTATTTATGAACAAGCCATTATCATCAGAGCAAAGATCTCTGTTATTAAAAAGATGTTGGGTACCACCACAAGACTACGATTTTGCAGCAGACTCCGATGATTCAAAACGAAAATTTCTTCACAATTGGTTACAAGTTTATAAACCTTGGCTTGTTTATTCAAAGAAAGAAAAGGGCGCTCATTGCGTTCTATTTCATAAAACTACAGTGCAAGGCTTTTTAGGCGCATTCGTTGTTAAGCCATTCACCAAATACAAAGATATGCACGAATTGAGCAGAAATCACGCAAGAAGCAAATGGCATCAAACTTCAATGAAAGCTGCTATTGAATTAACAACTGCCAAACCAGTGGACCTACAGATGGTAACAGGACATCAGAAGTTAATTGAAGAAAACAAGAAAATAATCCGTTCGATCATATCAAACATAATTTTCTGTGGAACAACCGATTCACCATTAAGAGGAAAAGATGCCGATTCCGGTAAAATATTTCAGATTGAAATTTATCATATTTTCGTCTTTTGATAAAATTCTGTAATATTTTTAGGAATGTTCATGGATCTTATTCGCTTGAGAATTGAGGCCGGCGATGAATCTCTTAAAAAACACTTTGAAGAAGGACCAAAAAATGCGAAATACACCTCACCAGAAATAACAAACGAGATAATTGCATTATGTGGCGAGGTAGTGAAAGATATGATAATTGCTGACGCTAAAAAGGCATCAGCATACAGCATTTTGGCTGATGAAACAGCAGATATATCAGGAAAAGAGCAACTGTCATTGGGTACTCGATTTTACGACAAAAGCCAAGCAAAAATACGAGAAGAATTCATGGGTTTCTCTGAACTAAATGCGATGGACGCTCCAACAATTGCAGATGAAATTGATCGCGCAGTCGTGAGCTGTGAACTTGAACCGAACAAATACGTTGGGCAAGGGTACGATGGCTGCAGTGCTATGGCCGGAAAAGAAGGAGGCGTTCAAGCACATATCCGAAAAAAATACAAAAAAGCATTGTTTTTCCACTGCGCAAGCCACAGATTGAACCTTGTTGTTAATGATTTGAACACGGTTCCGGAAGTACGAAACACTATTGGCACCATCAAAGACATAATAAGATTTTTCCGAGAATCAGTGCTACGGCGAAAGTGTGCTCCGAACATACCCGCCCTTTGTGAAACTCGTTGGTCTCAAAAACACAAGAGCATTGCTGTTTTTAAAGCCAATTTCGTTGAGATCGTGAACGCATTACTGACTTTATCCACCGAAGGCAATGCAAAAACGCGATCAGCTGCATTTCAGCTACACTCTGCAGCAACGAAACCTGTATTTATCATATGCACTTAAATAATTGCCAAATATTCGGATATTCTTGAGCCGGTCGTGAATGGTCTTCAATCTAAAAGTCTTGACCTGCTCAAATGCAAAGACCATCTTGATAGAATATCAACTGTTGTCTCTAGCCATCGAACCGCTGTAGATACCGTGATTGATGAAATTCTAGACGAGGCAAAAGAAATAGCGAACTCGATTGATATTGAATTGGATATGCCCAGACTAACCCAACGACAGCAGCATCGTTCAAATCAACCTGCATCGAATCCAAATGATTATTGGAAAATATCGTTGCTAATTCCGTATTTGGATTCGTTGATATCATCGCTTGCAAATCGATTCGCGCCATTCAATTTGCCTGCATTTTCACTACTCACATTGCATCCATACATTATGTTGAAAAAAAGTATTGGCGATTTGAAAGAAGACATCAAGCCATTTTCAGAATTTTATGAATTGGATCTAAGTGCAGAAATTGAATTATGGTATAACACTTGGAAAGACAAACAGCTTAGTGAAGAAGCGATGAAAAATTTGCAAGTGTGCGACGTAATCACGGAAGCGGACACCTTTTTTCCTACTGTATCACATGCATTGGAAATATTATTGGCACTACCTTGCACGACTTGCACCGTAGAAAGGTCGTTCAGCACTTTGCGACGTGTTAAAACCTGGCTAAGCTGTTTACCGAACCAGAAGCACTAAACTCCCGTGAAAATATACAACCAACTGAAACGAACCATTTTTTTTAAATTCCAATTGACAATCTTGCCAAGATTCTTGCCGATATTGCTAAGGGCATCGAACACACCTGTCTACGTGGGATGAAAGCTTCCGGGGGCGGACGATCGGAACCCAAGAGGAACGGAGTGTAAAAAGAACGGACCGGGAGAAGTGAGTTGGGGATGAAAAAAGAAAAAGAAGCAACTTGGAGTCAGGCGAGAAAATCTTTTAATTTTTGGTGATTTTTATAAGTAAAATGTTCAAGTACAAAAATTTACAATTTGATAAGTAAAAAGAAGAAAGGAAAGATTTTCGGAGTTTTCATCAGCGGCTGAAAAACATAACCACAAGGTTTTGATTTTCTTTGTAAAAAAATTCTTTTGTGTGTGAAAGCGCCACATTTTTTTTGTTCGAGAGAAGTGCGTCATGAGAATAAGCGGCTTAAAGGCGCGAACATCCTTTTAATTTTTGTGGTTCTTTAAAAGAAGAAAGAAATTCGGAGTTTTATTCAGTGGGTGGAACACATAACCACAAGTTGCTATTTTTTTGGGAACGAAATTCGCCACTTTTTTTTCTGTTCGGGAAGAAGGAAGATCTTGATAAGATTTTGGAGAAAGATTCAACTAATAGATTGGCAGCAAAGGAAGGTTTAAGCCCCAGCGATAGCCCCAAACGTGGTGGTGGAAACCGGCGCCTCATCGAGGGAACGGAAAGCGGATTCGGTGTTCGACCGAAAAGGGTTTAATCTTTGTTACTTTTTCATTTAATTAAATTATCTTACTTTTGAAGTGCTGAACATTCATTGAGGAAACCCGTTATGTTTGGCAGAGGCGGAAGAGCCTTCACGTGCTTATGGGCAACATAACTTCACTAAATATAATTGGTTGCTCCATCCTTGAGTACAAAGAGAAGACGGCACAAACACATTGTCAACAGGAAGCGGAATTTTGCAGTATGTTCAGGTTGGGGTATGTTTTAGACTATAGTCAATTTTGGTTAGCTTAGATTGCTCATTAAGAATTTAACCATATTAAATTATTAGAGCTAAGTAATGGTGTCAGACCATAAATTTGCCTGGAAATTTTATTGTAGAACGTAAACTATAGATATACAGTTTGCTCTGTCGCAGTTAGGTGTTACGAAAAAAAAAGAAAAAAATTTTTTTTCTTTTGATTCTTTGTTTGATAGACAGTAACAATATGTGCCATGTCCAAGAAATTATAACTGTTACGTTTTTTCCCTTTTTTTATATGCTTGACTCTTAGTGAAGAGCCGTGTGTGAGATGATTAGTCGGAACGTTTTACGATATTACAGGATACAAACCTTTTCTTTAGGAAACTTTATTGATCAATAAAAGGTCCACCCTTTTGCATAAATTTTATGTTGAAAAGTTGAAATACCGTCGGTAGGATAAAGTCATGTATCTTCAGTTATAATTCCTTAGAAATTATAAATCTTCACATTATATTAAGATTCATTCTTTATGCATTTGCGAATTACAGTAGCAAGAAAATAGCCACTTGGCTTAGGTGTGATGAAATTAGTCATTAAGCACACGCCTAAAAAAATATGTAACCAAGTAATTAACAAAAATCAAATCTTACTAATATTATAAACGTGAATGTTTGTATGTATGTTTGTTACTCTTTCACGCAAAAACTACTGAATGGATTTTAATGAAACTTTACAATAATATAGCTCATATATCAGAATAACATATAGGCTATAATTTATAAAAAAATTCAACATGGCCGCCGAAAACTCAAAATGGCCACGCAAATTGTGTTCCGATTTCAATGAAAGTTGGTATATAGAGGTTTTTAAGGTCGCTAATAACGAATTTGTGGTCAAAACTTATAAATTCAAAATGGCCGTGCCAATATGGCCGACGAATTTGCCAATTGTGTTCCGATTCCAATGAAAATCTAAATCTGGCGGATTTTAAGGTTGCAAATAACGAATTTATGATCAAAACTTATAAATTCAAAATGGCGGACGAATTTTTCCAATTGTATTCCGATTCCAATGAAAGTGAATATCTAGGGGTTTCTAAGGTTTCAAATAACGAATTTATGATCAAAACCTATAAATTCAAAATGGCCGCGCCAATATGGCCGACGAATTTTTTCAATTGTATTCCGATTGCAATGAAAATCGGTATCTGGGGGCTTTTAGGGCAAACAACGAATTTATGATCAAAGCTTATAAATTCAAAATTGCGGGTCCAATATGACGCACGAATTTTCCCAAGCCACATTCTGAAATGTAGTAAATTTCTAAAATTCCCTCTAACCAATATAGAAACAGTAAAAACGGTAGAAAGAGACGAAGTTTGCAAATTTGTGCGCCCCTACATTGTCATCACGAGGTTAAACGATGTCATCTATCGCTTCCAAAAAGTTCGATCGGAAAAAACGGGACCTGGAGGAAGCTGTGTTCGGGACGAATACTGAGTAAGAAGGGAGCAGTGTAACGGCTAACCGAAAAGAGAAAGTTAAAATTCCAATTCACCGAGAAGTTACATGTTTAGATGCATCTACTTGAATACATAACGCTGTTCTAATTGAATCACCGATAAGATTGGGAAGAGGGAATTTTTTTCCAGATTTATTGTTTTTTTTTCCTACCGCGTACAACGCACACATAATTTTTTTTTATTTAAAAGCCTTGCAACGCACACAGGTTAATATTATAAACGCGAATGTTTGTATGGATGTTCGTTACTCTTTCAAGCAAAAACTACTGAATAGATTTTAATGAAACTTTACAATAATATAGCTCATACTTCAGAATAACATATAGGCTATCTCGAAACCTGTGAGTGTACTGATATAGAAAAATCCGAAACTTTTGTATGGGAGGTACTCTTCAAATTTCTGCTAAAGAAGTCAGATCCATTTTGTTTTGGTTTTTTTCTGAAAAAAATACGATTTCCAAAGTTTCAGATCGATCGGAGTTTATTTACGGATAGTTGCCGTACAATTTTGTTGAAAAAATAATATTTATCGCGAAGGACGCGGTTCTCTGGACTTGGATTGAAGTAACTTCGGCTGCATGTGCCTGATTTTAGCAATGTATGGCTTAAATGAAAGGTCTCGAAACCAAAAAGACGACAAATTCAATAATCAGATGTTCGTCGCTTTTTCTTTTTGAGCTATGGTACCTGGAAATTTGCATAGATTTCAAGGTGCTTGATTTTTCAACATACAATAATTTTGCATGGGACATATTTTTTTTCATATTTCTTACGGAAAAATTACTCTTTATCATGCCGTTAAATGTTTGAAAAGTTCGCCCAATGTTGCCAAACGTTGCTTATTGAACGTATTAACTGTCTCCATTCATAGTGTGAAGTGTGACATCATCGGGAATTGCATCAACGCTACTTGATGGTGGATGTTTAGTGTATTGAGCACCCAAGTTCCTATTGAATTTGAACCAGAGAGAAACACCTACATGTAACATCAGTAAAAACTCCCGTATTGCCACATCCGTGCAAAATTATTATTTTGGAGCGAATGCACCATGGCCTATAAAAAATAGGTCGAAGCGCATGACAGGGCTTTTCAAGATTTCCGAGGAAAACCTAATCCATGGTAGGCGCTCTGACACTACTTGCTCAACTTTGCCAAAGCCTGCAAATTAGCTGAACGGATGCATGCTTGAAAGCATCACATCTATGGAACAGTATTGAAAAAACCAACTTTTGTTCGTTTCAAATAGCGAAATTTCAATCGATAGCATCGATATTATTCGGAATCAAAAATACGAAAATGGCTCCTACTGTATATTAAAATTCTTATCACCTCAACTGCAAAATAAACGGAAGCTATAGCGCGTACCAAAAGAATTGGAAATATAAACACAGGCGGCGAACTGACAATTTCACACCCATTAAAATTTCGTGTATGGTTAAAGTTCAAGCGGACGTGCATTGTAATTCCTTCTTCGAAATTCATTTACGGGCAAAAACACTCCCTCATAGCATCTGACCACGACAAGAGTGGCAGTGAGACCGCTGAATTGTGATTAGGGATATAAATGAGCAAGTGATTTGGGTTTTTAAACGAACGGAGTTACACTTTTCTTTACGAATGTACTTGCATCCCGGGATTTGAGACTCTCAGTGCCCATCGATTTTGAGATTCCCAATTGTTTTGGCGCACGCCATACTATTGGCTTATTTGTGCAGCGAGGCGCACCGGGTTCCAGCTAGTTACATAATAAGAACGCGCCTCAAATCAACACCTGCTGAATAAAGTGCATGAACACAGAAAATTCCACCGCGCATGACCAACGGGGTCATGATGTAATTTCGCCAAGTGTATTCACCGGCGGTAATTATATGGGTCACAGAATAAATGAACAGGTGTTTGAGACGCGGAAATATAATTTTGTATAATGACCAGATGTAATAAAATTTTGTATAAATAGACTAAGAATTTTATAATAAAGGTACATTCGAAAACCATACTCAGTTGTAGTCATTTCGGAGTCGTGCTTCTAAGCTGCTCCAAAATATTACTAAGAGCTAAGCGAACTACTCGCTACTCTAAGGAGTCAAGCATTGCTGCTGCTCCACGACCTCACCACGACGTCGAGGGACCACACTGTTTACACCACATATGTTTTGTTTATTTTTGAATTAATTCCGATTAATATTTCTTAAGAATTATATCATATTAAACAGTTACCCATATTAACTTGATGGTAGGCATCTGAATGACAGGCCTCCAATAGTATATAAGAAGCAGTAGTTTTTTTTCTCCATAAAGGCATGGATTCATTTCCAATTGTTACCCTTACCAGGTTCGCTATCGTAGATTTTTTTTATTAATAAGCCTAAGAATTTTATATTGTCACAGAAAATCTAACGCTGTTAATTAGACGTAAGTAAACAGTTGTGCGCTGCCATTAAATCAATGATTAGTGTATTTTGAGTTAATGCACACTTAGTGAAGCACGCCGAAGATTGATTGGTCTTGATGGAAGAATTGAACATTGATGCGGAATTTTTTTTGACGATTATAAAATCTTGTTAATTTTAGATTATGCGTATCGGATGATAGGAACTTCCTATTATATAAAATTTTCTTGCTGCAATAAGACATACAGTAAATGAAAATTCTTTAGTTTGTTTGGTTAAAAGAATTAAGGATTTTGTTGTAATGGCAGTAGCACAAAATGTTGCCCCAATTATGGGCCCGTGGAGTATTTAGAGTCTTGGTGTTTAAGTTAGTATGAGTTTAAGTGTCGAGCAATAGGGAATTAAATCTTAAATGAACTTATCAATTAGTGATTAAATGTATAGTACGATTAAGGACTAGTGAGTAATAAATGATGTATGAGTATTGAATTCTGAAAATTTTAGGGTGTTATCATTGAAATGGCATTTTTTTCTTCTTGTCTTTTTGTTCAGGAATATATAGGTAAACAGGCAATGAGAGCCTAAATTGCAGTAAGTATGGCACCCCGGAGTATGGATAGGCCCTCCTGAAGGTGAGTACCCCTCTCGACGCTGTGGACCCCGAAGATGAACGACCGTTGACCATGATTACCCCCCCCTCGATTACTTAGATCGGTTGGCTTCGGCTCTTGAGGCAATGCCTCATGCTATCGCCCTTCGCTTTATTTATTTAGCACGCGGAAATTTAGTTCCTGCGGTAACTGTCGACTTCCGTCCGCCCCTGTACCAAGAACCCCCCCCC
Source organism: Thereva unica (assembly GCA_949987705.1). NCBI lineage: Eukaryota > Metazoa > Arthropoda > Insecta > Diptera > Therevidae > Thereva > Thereva unica. The sequence goes on from OX465285.1 coordinate 36,371,904, forward strand.
CCCCACCAACGGCGAGCTAGCTAGCGCAACGCTAGGCGTGCTATTAGTAGGTGCAGTGGGTATTTTTCTAAGTGATGGCATTGATAGCATCCACCTCTGCCGTGCAAAGGACAAACGAGCTAAATGCAAAAGTTACGTTTCGAGAAAAACAGCGAAGAGTGAATTTTTTCCTTTTTTTGTAATAAATTTAATAAGAAAACGAAATTCACCATTGTTTTTACATAATCTTTTAGAAACGATTTTATAAAATCCATGACGAAAATTTTGATAGGAAATCAGTACTGATAATAGATAAAAATGATAAAAAAATACTTTGTCCATGTATCAACGCCATACTTCTCCAATGCGAAACAAAGGAAAAAACTTACAAGAGCTTTCGACTGTTTATTACTTTTGCAAACCGAGGAAGAGAAATGGTTGAGTTCAGAAATATACATGATTTTCGCTGTTTTGTCCAATGCACCGACTAAGTGAAATGAAAAGTGACAAAAATACTATTCACTCTTAGTCGGTATTTCCATTGTCTCATGCGACAAATTCGAATAGAATACAAAAGCTCATTCTCTTTTGAGTTCTTTGGCCGTTGAGAATCACAATCTTCTCTTCCCTGTCCAACAACGCTAAGTATGTTTGAGTCATTTGCTCATTGCAAAAGAAGAGAAGGATAAGAAATTCAACAAAACGAAAAAGAACTATCTAACTGTTTTTCGTTCGAAAATTCACATTCAACGCGGTGCAATGCTGAAATTTTTACTGCGTTTATTTCAATAATAGGTTTGGTTTTGGATCAGAGTGAATTTATTGTGAAAGTGAAGTTTAAATAAATTGAAAAGAAAGTGTAAAATAATTATTTTATTGATAATAATAGTAAAACATTGTAGAGAATTTAGTTCCAAAAAAGAAATATACAATGAATTCGGAAGAATTTCGTGCCTTGTTTCCGGGAATGTTTGAAACTCCCTTTTGTGAAATCATTCCCAATAGTCCGCCTATAATTATATACTTGACTGAAGAAAATGATACTAGTGATACCAGGAAAATAAAATTTTCTGTGAAAAAGGAGAAATCAACAGGTATTTTGTGCATTGCATTGTTTCTAAAAGTGTTCACGTTTGTTTCATGGTGGTTTTCCAATATTTTAGAAACATCTTCGAGTGCTGGACCTGAAGAGAGTATGACTGCAAATAACGGAATTGAAGTTGCGACAGAGACACCGGTAGGAATATCTTCGAGTGCTGGACCTGAAGAGAGTATGACTACAAATAACGGAATTGAAGTTGCGACAGAGACACCGGTAGGAACATCTTCGAGTGCTGGACCTGAAGAGAGTATGACTGCAAATAACGGAATTGAAGTTGCGTCAGAAACACCGGCAGGAAATAAAAGGTGTACAATTTCTCCTGATATCTTCGACCAGTCTTCGCAGAGTTGTGAACTGGAAACCCACGAAAGTGAAAATGTTATTGATGCCGTTTCACCGGGATCTGTACCTGAGGTCCTAGAAAATGGTTAGCATTATACAAATTTGACATCTATTTAACAGTTCATTAAATTATCAAAAACGTTAACAAAATGTTTGAACAGTTGCAGCTGCTGCTCTACAAAATGTATCCGTCGAAACGCCGATTAGTGATGGAAGTCGCAAACGCAAGAGGTTAAGAACTTCTGAGGAGCAAAATGAAAATAAAAAAAAACTCATCCGATTCTACCGCCCTGCCAATGTAAGCGGTTGAAATGTTTGGAAAATTTTGGCGAAGAAAATCGAAAAAAAATTCATGACAAATTTTGGAATTTGAAAAACAGAAATGAAAGAAGGGTGTGGTTGGAGGATAAAATTGTCGAAGTTCCGGCGAAAAGAAAATTAGTGGGATCTTTTTCCAGAAACTTTGCGAAATCATTTTACCTACCACTCGGTGAAACTTGTAGCAAGGTTTGCAAAGAGTTTTTTCTTCTACTCTGGGGTATTCAAGTAGTACTTTCATTGAAACTGTTTTGAAAAATAAAAAGACGAATATCCAAAACGTTGTCCATGAGCCTAAAACTAAAATAGATCCTCAGATAATAAGGGATCATATTTTATCCTTTTGTCCACACCCTTCTCATTATAGAAGGTCACACGCTCCAAACAAATTGTATCTTCCGTCAGATTTAAATATCCGCATAATGTACGATGACTTTTCTTCGAAACACACTGAAACTAAGATTTCTTATGAACTTTATAGACAAAATGTGTCAAAGTTAAACATTAGTTTCAATGAAGGAAATGCGGACATTTGCGGATTGTGCTTGGAATTAAAACTAAATGACAGTACCGAAAATGCGAACGAAATACTCAAACACCAAGAGCTCGCTCAAAAGGCCCGGGACCACTATAATTCAGACGCTAACATAGTTGACGACGGTTTCACTAAGGTTTATGCTGCAGACATGGAAAAGGTTATACTCCTCCCACGAATGCCGCAAGTGAAGGAGTCTTTCTTCACACCTCGTTTGATAGTCTTCAATGAAACCTTCGCAGCGATGCAAAAGTCGTCGAAACACTATTGTATCCTTTGGCATGAGGCGACAGCCGACAGAAAAGCCGAAAATGTAAGCACTGCATTTATCCACTTTTTGAAACAACATAGAGACATCAATAATATAATAATTTGGATGGATAACTGCAGTGCACAAAACAAAAATTTTACATTATTCTCGGCTCTAATTACTTATATAAATTCTGATGTGTCCTCCACGGAAACAATTGTTTTAAAATATTTAGTGAAAGGGCACACTTTTATGGCGGCTGATGGTCTTCATGGCCAAATCGAACAGCGAATGAAGTCCAAAGGGAATGTGTATGACTTCAATGACTTTTGCGATGCCGTTCAAAAAAGTTCCAAAAGGATGCAGCATATTGTATTGGAACCACAACATTTCTTCAAGTTTAAAAATATTTTAAAGTCGCGAACGAAGGAAAATAATCTACCTTTATTTGCAGACATTGTTGAGGCCAAGTTTGTTAGAGGAAAACAAGATTTCTTTTTCAAAAAAGATTTCAACGAAGTGGAGTACCAAGAAACTATCAACATTTTAAAGAAGAAGAAAACTATGATTGAACTTTCCGATAATTTTTCCGCCAAACCACAGGGAGTTGAAGCAAACAAAAAAGAAACAATTTTAAAAAATTTGTCCTCAACAATGCCGGCAAACAGGCAAACATTTTGGAAAAATCTTCCAACAAAGGGGAATCCTAATAATTAATAAATGAAGCGTTTGAACTGCTTAAACTTAAACTTTGTGAAAAAATCTGTGGAAATAAAATGCTGTCGAACGAAACACAGATAGTTCTTTTTCGTTTTGTTGAATTTCTTATCCTTCTCTTCTTTTGCAATGAGCAAATGACTCAAACATACTTAGCGTTGTTGGACAGGGAAGAGAAGATTGTGATTCTCAACGGCCAAAGAACTCAAAAGAGAATGAGCTTTTGTATTCTATTCGAATTTGTCGCATGAGACAATGGAAATACCGACTAAGAGTAAATGGGCTTGTTTTCGCCTCTTGTATTGGGCAGTTTCACAATAAATAAAACATTCAATATCTTTCAGCTGGTTTGACCATTGTTTTTCTCTAATCATTTTCCTCTAAGCCGTCATTTAGCTGATTTGTCCATTTTTATATCATTGAAAGTAAAAATCGGAGGAAATTCAAACACGGTTCCAAGGAAAGAAAAATAAATTTTTTATGTAAAACTACAAAAATCGAAAAAAGTGTTTAAAATCATTTAGCTCGTTTGTCCTTTGCACGGCAGACCTGCAGACATTGTTCCCTTCAGTACCTTTTCCGATTTTTTTTTGTGAACTGCTGTTTGATTCGGATATTTCTGGCCTTCTATTTTCTTCGTGTCCCAGACACAAACGTTTGTTAATAAAACGACAGTTACAAGGTGTTACAGAAAATTTTGTAATAAGTAATTTTCGAATAAATATAAAATAAAAAAAAATATAATAGTGATAATTTAAAGCAATTTAAAACGATTAAGTTGATATAATTTGAAATGCCGCGTGGTACGAAATTGACTGTTATCGAAAGGCAAATAATTATGGATTTACATGAGGCAGGACTCTTTTTACATCAAGGAACGAGGCAGGAAAATTTTTTACATCAAGGAACAGAAAACTATGGGCTAAAAAGATTTGGGCCAAAACGGAAGATAGCACCTACAACTCAAAGAGCTGTTTTGAGAGAAATATCAAAAACAGGCATATCATCATCGAAAGCTGTCGAAAGATTTAACTTACAATGCTCTTCTAGCTTAATAAGAGAGTGGCTTAAGGCATCACCAAATCATAAATATCTAAAATTCAAGACAGAGCCTTCGCTACGAGATCATCACAAAAAAGTTCGGTTAGAAGTCGCAGAACAATATGTATATTCAAAACAAGGAAATTTGGCAACATACATATAATTTTCAGTGATGAAGAAAAGTTCAATTTAGACGGCCCAGATCTGCCGTGCAAAAGGGAAAAGACCTATATGCATTATAGGTCAAAATGGCTTTGTATAGATTTTTTGCTTTAAAATATTCATATTTATCCCTAAAGAGCTTTTTACACTACATGATTTTGTCACAAGTTTTCGCCCATGATTTTCGCCGCGATTTTCTCACTGACATAATTTATCATATGACAGTTCCGATTCTTGTTTACATTGTTGTGATTTTGACAGTGACTTTACTGCAGAGTGCGAAGAGAGATAAATTATTTAAAATTAAAATGGACATCGAATCTAGGAATAATACTCTGATTTTATTAAACTTTATGAATATTGTGTCAGTTTTGAAACTCAAAAAGTCGAAAAAACTGAGAAATATGTGGGCTAGAAATTGGCTGCTGAAAAGAAGAACTGGTCGGGACGTTTCTCACCTTGTTTTAAATGAACTTCGTATTGAAGATGTACGTTCATTTCAAAATTACACCAGAATGAAAATTGACACTTTTAATAATTTACTTAATATAGTAACACCTTTCATTAAGAAAGAAGACACTGTATTGCGCGAATCAATACCAGCTCCAACAAGGTTCTTAGGGGTCATCCATTAAATACGTGCGCCTCAAAGGGGGGGGAGGGTAAGAGCCGAGTGTGACGAAAACATACGATAATTTTGGGGGGTAGGGGGGGTTCTTGATGATAAGTACGTGCGTTTTAAATTTCCCAAACATTTGATTTTCGAAACATTTTTTCTTAACAACATTTTATACAATTCCGTTGTTTTTAAATAAAGACAGGAATAAGATGGAACACTAAACTTTTTTTCATGACATTTCAGGGGGGGTATTTTTTTTAAAAAACGGACGTACTTTGAGGGGGGGGGGCTCGAGAAAAATTACAAAAGCGCACGAAGGGGGATGGGGGGTCTAGTTTTTGGCCATTTTCGCGCACGTATTTTATGGATGACCCCTTAGGGACAACTTCCAATGTTATTATTCTTTTGTATTACTTTCGTTAATTATTCAATATCTTATAGGTTGCTTCTCACTATAAGGTTTTTGGCGACCGGAGACTCATATAGCGACTTATCGTTCAATTTCAGAATTTCAATTCCATCCATCTCCATTATTATACCTGAAACATTGAACGCAATTTACACTTCTTTGAAAGATGATTATTTAAAGGTAAATTCACGTCATATTGGAATAACTTCGAGAAAAAAATTGTTCCCATTCATAGATGCCCAATTGCAAGGATCAATGGAAAGAAGTTGCGGACCAATTTGAAAAACAGTGGAATTTTCCCCATTGTTTAGGAGGTTTAGGTGAATAAGATATTGTAATGTTCCATCATGCAGATCATATTCCCAGTTGAACACCACCATATATAAAACATTCTTTCTTATCAACAATCCTAAAACCTTTTCCTTCAAGTAAATTTCCAACGAAAATCCCACTAGCAGACGATCACCACAATTTGCAATCCAACAAGTAAATTTCCAACGAAATCCCACTAGCAGACGATCACCACAATTTGCAATCCAACAAGTAAATTTCCAACGAAATCCCACTAGCAGACGATCACCACAATTTGCAATCCAACAAGTAAATTTCCAACGAAATCCCACTAGCAGACGATCACCCACAATTTGCATTATGATCACATGAAACATCTCCACTGATTACAGTTACAGTTTTACTAAGAAATTGATAGTCGAAATCATAAAGCCAGAGTAAGAATATTTTTGTCAATTGAAATGATTTTCAGTCCAGTGAGATCCTCGGTCGCGAAAAGTTTTGTTCCGTAGTATTTAAAGAAAAGTAAAGATTTAAATAAAGTTCTTTGTTGAATGAAAAGTTATTTTTTATTTTTTATTTTTTATATAAATCAAACATTTCACAGATAAAAGTGGCGCAGTCGGTAGGATACCGACACTGTGTTAAAGAAAAAGTGTTTAAAAAATATCTACATATCTTTTTCTCGTTATTGGTAGCACAGTGACTTTTTTTAAAAAGTGTCAGTCGGTATCAAAAAAAAAAAGAAAAAAGGTGAAGTGTTAAATTCGGCTTTTCAGAAAAATTTTTAATACGGAAATCGATTTAGTCGAGGCTAATCGAAAGCTAAGTGTAAATTAGCCGGTAACAATAGTGCAAAAAGATTCTGTGAATAAGAATCAAAAAGAATTGTTTACCGTTACAAAAAAAAATCTAGTGTAGTCACAAACTAAAGCTTTTGGACAGATTTGTGACCAACAGGAATTGCAATATGGCGACCGCAATTACATTCAAGGATATAATCACTGAGGCCCGTGCAACACCAGTGTTCAATGGCAGCGACACATATTCCTTATCGTCCTTTATAAAAGAAGTGGAGACTCTGACGTCTTTAGTAACAGATGCAAACGGGAAGGCTTATATAAACAGAATCCTTCACTCCAAAATTCAAGGGGAAGCAGCCGTCTCCATTAGAAGACTACAAGATCCAACGTGGGGCGAAGTTAAAACGCAGCTTATAAAATCCTTTGGAGTTAACGAGAGCTATCTTCGCCTCAAGGAACAGGCGGATCAGACTAATATCAAGGACGTAAGCCAACTCTATTTTAAGTTAAGTGCTATTTTAGATAAGTTAAATTTTAAATATTCCCTCGATAACACAAGACCCAGTGAATTCAAGCCTGCAAACAATGAATTATCAATCCTTGAAAAATTTTTGAATAAAATAGAAAGAATAGACGCTATGTATATCAGAACTAAAAATATTAACACCCTCGAAGAGGCTTATCAAACATTAATTCAAACAGGTGTCACTGTATTTGATAGGGACTCGCACAAAAATTTTAATAAATATCAAAACAAGAAAAATAATTTCGAACATAGTAGAGAACAGAACTTTTTCCCAAGAAATAACGTTTCAAATAACTTTAGAACTTCCAGAAGTAACGACCACAATAATCGTAATAACGTTTCAAATAACTTTAGAACTTACAGAAGTAACGACCACAATAATCGTAATTCCTATCAAAATCAAAGTCAAAATACAAATAGAAATTACAATAGATACCATAATGCGAATCATAATCCAAATAATAATAGGTTCGGTAATTTTAGAAATAATCAATCCGGGTTTACTAACATGAATACACAAAATACACAGAATAGATTTTTAAATGCTCCAGAACCAATGGATATTTCTCATAATTGCTTAGAAATATCTGAAAATTTTCCTTCACGTCCCCAAGCGCCCAATTACCCATAGCAACTTTCACAATTGAGGGAAAAAGAATTGACTGCCTAATAGATACTGGGGCAGCTACTTCTATTATGAGTACTAATATATTTCCAGTATCTAGATACAGAAAACTCGACAAACCAATCTTATTAAGAACTATAACTGATGACCATATGTTACAGTACGAAATCATAACTAATATACCAGTCGAATTCAACGAAAACTCCACAATGTCCTGGAAATTAATGAACCTAAGAAGTAGAAATTTTAGGGGTATTATAGGACAAAATATTTTGGGCCCAATTGGAGCTCGCATTGACTTACTCAAAGGGGAAATTGAGGTCAATGGACGAGCTAGCAAATTTACTTATACTTCCCCATATTTAGAGCTACGTCAATTAGAGATACTAGAATTAAATAATTTCGAACTTTACGAAAAACTTAAAAATAATGATTTGAATGGAGAAGAATGTAAGCATCTCAAAAATATAATTTCAGAAAATCAAGATCTCTTCTTTAGAGAAGGAGATTATCTAACTTGCGTTAACGGCGTTAAACACCAAATAATTACCAAAAGTTCTCTACCAATATATAGTAAAACTTATAGATTTCCGAAGGTTCATGAGGAGGAGGTTAAGAAACAAATTAAAGAAATGTTGTCTCAAGACATTATACAACCGTCTAACAGTCCATATAACAGTCCCATATGGGTAGTCCCCAAAAAACCTGATAGCGCGGGTAAACAAAAGTGGCGTATAGTCATAGACTATCGCAAACTGAACGAGGTTACGATCGACGATAGATTCCCTATACCGAATATCGAATCTATCTTCGATAAACTCGGACGGGCTCAATATTTCACAACCCTCGACTTGGCGAAGGGTTTTCATCAATTGTTAGTGGACGAAAAAGATCGGGCTAAAACTGCGTTTTCGACTCCACAAGGACATTATGAGTTCAAACGAATGCCTTTTGGACTCAAAAATGCGCCCGCAACATTCCAAAGAATGATTAACCATGTCCTAAGAGATTACATTAATAAAAGTTGCGTCGTCTATCTAGACGACATCTTAATATTTTCAACGTCCCTGCAAGAACACGTGAAAGCAATAAATGACATTTTCGGAAAACTCAGGGAATATAGCTTAAAAATTCAAGCCGATAAATGTAGATTTTTCTCTAAAAACACTGAGTATTTAGGGCATATTTTAACACCACAAGGTATTAAGCCAAATGATAAGAAAATTGAGGCAATAAAAGAAATTCGACTCCCCTCAACTTGTAAACAGATCAAAAGTTTTCTGGGAGTAACGGGGTACTACAGAAAATTTATCAAGGACTACGCAAAGGTAGCCGAGCCCATGACACAATATCTCAAGAAAAACCGCAAAATTGATATCAAAGATCCTTCATATAAGGAATCTTTCGAAAAATTAAAAATATTGATAACGAGTCCCCCGATATTACGTTACCCAGATTTTAATAAGAAGTTCGTTTTAGTCACCGATGCTTCCAATTTTGCAATAGGAGCAGTCTTGCAACAGGAGGGCCATCCTATCTGTTACGCGAGCAGGACATTGAATGACCATGAAAGGAGATATTCAACGATAGAGAAGGAACTTCTCGCTATCGTTTGGTCAACCAAATACTTCAGACCATATTTGTACGGGGTCAAATTCACGATAAAAACTGATCACCAACCATTAGCATGGGTTAATTCACTCAAAGAGCCAAATGCGAAATTACACCGTTGGAAGATCAGATTAAACGAGTATGATTTCGATATTGAGTATGTAAAGGGCAAAGAGAACAAGGTCGCAGATTTTCTAAGTCGTATCGACATAAATAAATATGAAATAAATGCCTTAGAAAGAAACGATTCTGAAATGGCGACTGTTCACAGTGGCGTCGAGAATTTGGATGACCACATTCCCATTTCAGATAGAATCATAAACAAATATCTTACCCAGATTTTCCTGGTAAACACCAAAAATAAAGAGATTATTATCAAATATAACATCTTTAGACAAATTTATATCTCAAATGAAGAGTTAGATAATGAAAATTATCTAAACGACATTCTACGAAGATATATAAAGAAAGGAATAACAGGGATCTTTTCAGAACTAGAATACAATCGTTATAACTTGTTACAACAAAAACTTGTTCAGCTTTTCTCGAACGAAAAGAGAATTTATCAAATGTACTAAAAAAGCTATCGATTTAGAAAATGAAGAAGACGCAATTAAGGCAATAGAGAATATTCACAATGAAACAAACCATAGGGGAATAGTCGAAAATTATAATGAAATAAAAAACTTGTACTTTTATCCTAAGCTTAAGGAATTAATTCATAAATATATTAATAACTGCGACATTTGCAATTTGGCAAAGTATGATAGGAACCCAAATAAGTATAAATTCGAAATGACAGAAACGCCGTCTGAACCCAACCAAATTATACATGGAGATTTATTCTTCTGTTACAAAGAAGTTTTCCTCACACTCATTGACAAATTCTCAAAACATTTAATGGTACAGAAATTAAACGATCGTAATGCTATCACAATTATTGAAAAATTGAGAAATAGATTCGCTATTTTAGGCAGACCAAAGAAATTTATATTCGACAACGAGTTCAACAATATAAACATTAAAGATTTTCTTAAACAAGAACATATCGAAGTACACTTTACTTCACCTCGTTCTCATACCGGTAATTCCCCAGTCGAGAGAGCCCATGGTACTCTTAATGAACATTTACGTATATTAGAAGCTCAAAAATCAAAATTAACCCCTGTCGAGAAACTGTTATTCGCAGCCGAAAAATACAATAATACCATTCATTCAGTAACTCAGGAAAAACCAATTGACTTCGTGAAAAACAAAGTTACAGATGTCAATGTTATCAAGGAAAGACTAGAAAATATGAAAAATAAAACTATAGGGAAATTAAACGAGAATAGAAAAAATTTTAGAATAGGGAACGACGAGGAGATACTTGTAGAAAATCCGGACGCGGTCCGTTATAAACATAAAAATAAATATACCAAAATAAAATCTAGAGTAAAAAATAATAGGTTAGTGGACCCTAGGAACAGAAACATTCACCCTTCTAGAGTAAAGAGAAAATTCAAATTCTTTTCAGGTACCCCAGATAAGGAAAACCAATGTAGGAATTTCAACCAAATTGGATCGTCAACACCCACGAAGGAACTACCTTCTGTATCTACTACAAGTCATACGAATGTTTGTGCTACTAGTAATAACCATACCAATATCAACAATCCTGGTAGTCAAGGGAGAAATTAATATACAAAAAATAGAAAGTCAAGGAGGGTTCCAAGTCATTAGGCAAACTGATACCCCTTTAATCCAAAATTTCTCCAAAATCCTACATATAATTGATGTTAATGAGTTTCAGATTACGCTAGATAGAATAGAAAATAATTTAGGGATAGTTTTCTCCGATAAAGAAGACATTTTCTTAATAAAACAATTAAAAACCGAAATAAAGAAATCAAGACATAACATTAAAACTTTATTTCTACATCGACGTAAACGCGGTTTGATAGACTTAGGCGGAAAAGTGGCAAAGGTACTCTTCGGAACAATGGATAGCGACGATAGAACGGAAATCGAGGAACACCTAAAAGTAATCGACTCAAACAATCAACAAATTATTTCCAATTTAAACAAGCAAACCAAAATTAATAATGATCTGCAATATAACATCAAAATGTTACAGAAACGTATAAATGAAACCGTAGCTCTGACGTTAAAAACGCTTGACTACACAACAGACATAACCAAGAGTACCATAATGAACATTCATTTTCTTTCAACGCTAACAGACATCAATCTACTTAATTCCGAAATAAATAAAATTCAACAAAATATAGTTTTCGCGAAACATGGCATCATGAGCCAATCAATACTAACCGACGATGAGATTGATGAATTCGATATAGATATCCTCAAATATAAAGAGATAAAAAGTTCCCTTCTTAGTTTCGATAATAAGTTAATTTTTGCTATCCTTATTCCAAATTTTTCTCAAGAGCTCGCTACCAAATACAAAGTGATATCTGTACCGAATAAAAACTTTGAAGAAATTGTTATTGAAAATACTAATATATTACAGTTCAGGAATAAAACATATATAAATAATGAAGAAATTAACATTAAACAATTAAAATTAGCAGATACTTGCGTAAGTAATTTAATGAATGAAAATTATAAAGAATGCCAGAAAGTGGTAAGAAAAAAAGAAGAAATTGTTGAAATTTTATCAAATATAGTTTTAGTGAAAAATGCGGAGGATCTCACTTTAGCCAATGATTGTAATCGCATAAAATACAAATTACGTGGAAATAACCTTATTACCTTTAATAATTGCACTATAGAAATCAATAATGTAATATTTTCAAATAAAGAAACGACCGTAATAAATCATGTAATAGTACCAAACTATTTAAATATTAAGAACGTAAGCCTTAAGAATAATATAGATGATTTTCAGTTAAAACAAATCGAAAACACTAATGAAATAGAGGGGATACGGTATAGAACAGAGTATAATGCAATTTCAGCATATTCCTTGATATTAGTTTCAATAGTCTTTATCGTACTTTTATACGTTATAAAAAACAGAATTTTAAAATTTTTTAAATCAAAGGAAAATAATAAAGTAGTTGAGGACACCCAGGAGAGTGTCCAGTTTAACGATGGGGGGATCATATTCCCAGTTGAACACCACCATATATAAAACATTCTTTCTTATCAACAATCCTAAAACCTTTTCCTTCAAGTAAATTTCCAACGAAAATCCCACTAGCAGACGATCACCACAATTTGCAATCCAACAAGTAAATTTCCAACGAAATCCCACTAGCAGACGATCACCACAATTTGCAATCCAACAAGTAAATTTCCAACGAAATCCCACTAGCAGACGATCACCACAATTTGCAATCCAACAAGTAAATTTCCAACGAAATCCCACTAGCAGACGATCACCCACAATTTGCATTATGATCACATGAAACATCTCCACTGATCACAGTTACAGTTTTACTAAGAAATTGATAGTCGAAATCATAAAGCCAGAGTAAGAATATTTTTGTCAATTGAAATGATTTTCAGTCCAGTGAGATCCTCGGTCGCGAAAAGTTTTGTTCCGTAGTATTTAAAGAAAAGTAAAGATTTAAATAAAGTTCTTTGTTGAATGAAAAGTTATTTTTTATTTTTTATTTTTTATATAAATCAAACATTTCACAGATAAAAGTTGCATGAGTATAACATGACATTCATCAAATATCCTCTCAATTTGTAGATGGAAAGCATATCGCATTTAGGGCAAAACGTAGTGAAGGCTCTTACTACTATAATTACAAAGGATTCAATAGCATCATCCTACTGGCTTTGGTTGATACCAATTATCGCTTCATGTATGTAGACGTTAGATGTAATGGACGTGTAAACGACGCTGGAGTCTATGCAAATTCCACATCATGTAAAGGAATATCTCAAAACCTTTTTGATTTTCCTGATGATGCTGTTATGCCTAAATCATCTGATCCCGAACCTTTTCCGTACGTCATCATTGGGGATGATGCATTTCGTTTAACAACAAGGATGATTAAACCATACTGCCAGAGGAGTTCGAAAGAAAATAAAGTGTTCAACTATAGGTTAAGCAGGGCGCGCAGAATAGTTGAGAACGCGTTTGGCATCTTGGCCAACAAGTTCCAAATACTACAGAAGGAAATTAATCTTTCTGTGGAAAAAGTGGAGCTAATCACTTTAACTTGCTGTGTTCTACATAACTACATCAGGCAGCATGATGGAAAGCATTATGCTGAAGAAGTTGCTACAGAACACACCACGAGCGTCACTCTTACTCCGGCTCGGTGGGGCAATAACATTTTTATTACCCGACTTGAAACATCCTTGGGTAATCGTTCTGCAGACTAGGGTTGGGTCCATTCCCAACTGATCCAGAAGAAGTACTAATCGTGGAGTGCTTATCATTACAGCTGAGGACAGCCATGTTAACGATGTTATTGTGGAAACTATTGCCACAAGCATTGTAGCACAAACTGACAACGCAACGGCAGTGCCCACAAAAATTCAACTGCTAGTGAAGGCAAAATAAGGTAAAAGAGAAAATTGCAAGCGTCAAGAGGTACAAGTTATGTATTTTATTGAATATCTTTTATACAGCATACTTTATTTTATTTTAGATATTCAACTAGAAATGATGGTCGGGAACGACAAGGAAAACACGGAGGCACTCTGCGAAGTTGGTAACCAACTTCGGCGATTAGGGGACATAAAAGAAGCCGAAGTTCTGCAAAGCAGGAACTGCACAAACGCGCTGGATAATATAGCGCAAGCTATGAAAATGTTAGGTAATAAGAATAGGACGTAGAGATAATTTTAGTGAAATAAATGTTCTTGTTTTTATAATATTTTAGTGTATTTATTTTCCATAGTATACAATTAATTTTTTAGCAATGACAACTTGTGAAAATGGGGCTTTTCGTAAGCATACAATCTTTTAAATTTTCTATGTGTAATATTTATTCATGTATATTTCTCGAAATCTTCCTGCAGAATACTGTGATATGGTGTTTTGCAGAGTAGAGAAAAGTTTAAAGGTGAAGGCCCAATACAAGCTTTGCTTGCCTTGCATGACTTATAGAGCTTTGTCATTTTAAATGAAATGCTTGTTGAAATGCTTTATTATGAATGTAAACCCAATGAGAAAGGCAAGCAACGCCTTCTAGGCTTCAAAAGTTCAAAATTGAAAAATGTTCAATTCTCTGCTTGCCTGGAAAGCTGTGACCTAGTAAACAGCCGATTTGCTTCATAAGATCGCACTTTACACTCCATCTATAATATTCATTCTTCTATGATTTACTTCATTTCAAAGTTATCCATTGTTGTGAAATACGAATATAGTGAAGATATTTAGAAAATATATCAAAAATCTTTAAAATACCAACTTTATAAACTCGGAAAATAAGGTGAGTTATAGCAATAATTTATAATGAACAGCAAAACATTGAAATATCTTTTTTCAAGGATGTTTGAGGAAATCCTAATTAATGAAATGCAAAAGCGGCGGTGTCTTTAGGACAAGAGTTGCATTTCTTATAGAAATAAGATTTTTCGGGATAAGGCGTGGGAACAAGTAGCAAATACTTGTCATGGATCTGGCAATGATCCATCGCTAATGGAACACAAAGCTCAAAAAAAAGGAAAATTTCGAGAAGAAGAAGAAGAAGAAGAGGTTTAATGGTGGCGGAAAAATAACCCGAACGACACGAAATTAAAGTCTCTTACGACGGAAAAATAAAAGAGATTTCTTTCCGAAAATTTAAACGTACGCGTGACCTTTCAATTTTTATATACCGAAGAATTAAAAATAAAGTTATGAAAATTTAAATCGAGGATTTCTTTATTTTTTGTAGTTTCGTAGCTCGTGTCCTAAGAGGGATTCCTGCCATTTTCAGAAGTGGGATATAATCCAGTAAAATCGGAACCATCGGTAGGAAATAAACAGTTTCGAGTATCTGAACGATTGCCGGAAAATTAATAAATAAATCATGATTAAATTAGACTCGCTAAAAATCCCTAAATTAAAGATGCTCTTACGGAAGCACAATTTGCCGGTATCGGGATCCCGCGCGGAGTTGTTAACGCGACTTTGTGAAACGTTAGACGTGGATGAAGTAGCGGAGGACGAACTGGAAGACATTGGTGACACGCAACAGGATGATCTGCGTGAACTCAAGCTGGAAATGAGTCACATGAATACAGCGCTCCGGGAGATAGTGACAAATCTCAAAACAACATGCGAATTGCTGAACAGCCAACAACAGTCCTCAGTCCATGCATCCGCACAACCGAGTCCATCAGACACCTTATCAGCACACATTCGTCAACCAGCCGCCAACGGCTGCACACAAATTACAAATACAGGTTTATTGTCGCCATCACGAGATTCAATAACACCTTCCATTTCAGAATTAACCGCACTTTTGCCTAAATTCGACCCCTCTAGTGATTTATCACCGACAGCAGAGCAATTTGTTTCCCGAATAAACCAGCTAATCCACATTCATAATTGGAGTGAACGTGCAATATTAATAGCAATAAACACAAAGCTAAAGGGGCCAGCTAAGCAATGGGGCTAATCTCTAATGAACGTATATCAAACGTGGAGTGAATTCAAGGAGAGCCTACTACAAGATTTTGGCGGTAGTGAAAATGAGGCTGACATACATTTGAAAATGTCCAAATCATGGAGGAAACCGGATGAAAAGATCTTAGAATACTTCTACCGTATGAGAGCGATGGGCCACAAATACAAACTAAGTGACTCAGCAGTCATTAAATATGTGAGAACCGGGCTCAAGCATAACGAAATTCAAATTGCCTTGTCGAGTCAGGAGTTTCATAGTATGAATGACCTGAGACGCGCCATTGAACGATATGTACTTATCAAATCGGCCGACACCATGGAATGCCAACACGAGTCATACAAATCGTCGAAGTACACTAGTGCAACCGATAAACCAAAACCGAAAACCTCCGACCGAACCTACTCAAGCTTCACGAAAATCACCCAACATAATTACATGTTATAATTGTAATGAAGCCGGCCATATTTCATTACAGTGCCCAAGGCCACAACGCCGAAACAGATGCACCATCTGCCAACGAACCACACACTCCGAATCCGCTTGCCCAGTCAAATTAAAAACCGGGGGCACAAACATACGACAAATTACATGCGAAACCGATAGAATTACCCAACTGCCACTACTCGACATCAAAGCAAGCCTGCAGTACCAAAGAATAGATAATGTTGCAAACGAACAGACATCGTCTACATCGACACACCAGCATATGCAACCAGAAAATGATGAGCACACGGATGCCAACATCTGTCAGATAGTCGCCGAAAGGAAGCACGACGAGAACCGGACATTAATTGTTAAGATTAATAACAAGAATATTCCTGCGTTTGTTGACCCAGGAAGCGATAGGTCACTGATTCAGGAATCGACCGCGAGAACTATAAGCTCTCTCAGTAAGTGCCTACCCGTCGTTCTGGACAGTTTCGCAGGAGGACATCTTATAAGTACAGCATGTACGAACACTGCCATGGAGATAAAAGGATATCAGTTAAATTGGGAACTAATTGTAGTGCCAGACAAAGCAATTTCATGTGAAATTTTGTTAGGAAACGACTTAATAAAGAATCAGCACCGTATGATTATCGAACCCGATTCATGCCGAATCGAAAGGATCGAAAAGGAAGATATCGCTACAGATGGTGACCTACGTCCAGCTCAGAAGACAAAACTGTACGACCTGATAAATCGATATCGCGATTGTTTTGGCGAAACACTTAGGCAGTTAGGAGAATGTAACTCAATGGCAATGGGAATTAAACTCACAAGCAAAGTATCGTTAACGAAAAAGCCATATCGTATCCCGTTTGCTAAAATAAGTATCGGTATATAATGAAACTAATATTTTGTTTGGTAACCTTTTGCTTTTATAACGGCCTGCAACCTGTTTTTCATACTGCCGACCATCGCAGATGTGTCTTCTGGCGTTATTTTCTCCCATTCTCTTATTAGAGCATCTTTAAGAGATTGGCGGGACGTTATAGTAAGTTTCCGAATACGGCTATCCAATAAATCCCATAAGTGCTCTATTGGATTTAAGTCGGGTGATTGTGGGGGTGAGTGTAATTGCTTTGGAATCCTGAAAATGCACCACTCTTTAACGATTTTTGCACAGTGCTTAGGGTCGTTGTCTTGCTGGAACATGAACGATTGTTTATTGAGACCCGTTTTTTCTACACTAGCCATTAAATTTCTTTGTAGAATGCTTAGGTACCCTTATCTTACTTATCTATTGTTGTGTCAATGAATTCCAAATTACCAACTCCAGAAGTACTCATGCACCCCCAAAGCATTACATTACCACCACCATGCTTTACGGTAGCACCAATATTTTATTATCATTTGCTATCACAGCTAAAGAAAAGTTATGTGTATTTTTGCGCTTTGTGGCAGAAGGTAGTTATCAACATGGAATTGGCCAAGATTATGGTATAAGTTTAGCACAGTCGGCAGTTTCTGAATGCATTTCGCAGGTATTAAATATATTAGAAAAAAACTGTGTCCTGTTTAATTCTTTTTCACACTTTTCCCAAAAACTGTTAACAAATTCTTTTCCTATTTTTGAGAATCCTTGAGCAATATTCCTCAAGTAGGGAGACCAGTTTTTGGTATTGTAAAGAATTCGTTGTTTTCGACATTTTATCGCTTCGCTTCAATTTCACAACGGACGCAAAATCGAATGAAATGCCATTTCCAGCGAAGTTGCCGATGACAATTACAATGGAAGTGTAATTTCGAACATTTTCTCCGTTCCGCCGGAGTTGCCGATATGATAAGAATCAAGTGGAAATATAATGGAATTAAAGCGGAGTTCCCGATGTGAAAAGAATGGAATCGAAACAAAATCGAATTAAAGCGGAGTTCCCGATAGGGCCGACTGTATATTTCTCGAGCTCTTCTTCCTGCAGAATACTGTGATTGGTGTTTGGCAGAGTGGAGAAAAGTTTAAGATTACAGGGAATTATTATTGACAAAGAGGAATACCACCAAACATGAAGAAGTTGTAAAATATAGATTCCGGCTATTAGATATTAAAAATTTAGAGAAAAACTTTAACGCTACACTGCGCACAGGAAACCATCTAATACAACCATATTTAAACCCGCATAATCAATGAGACTTTCTGACCATTGCTGACTTTCGTATACATCTCTATTCACACTGAATATACAGCAAAATCAGTTTTTGTGACATCTATTGTTTAAGATTTGAAATAAATATTATTATCATAGTTAATAGATCTAGCGTATCAATAATAATTTTGTGTACCATAAACACAGTATTATTAGTTAATAAAGAAAAATTGCATTATTGAACGAACGGAATCACAGCTCAGGACAATCCAAAAAGAATAAAACCTATCTAGCAAATTTTTTCTAGTTGTTAGTTAGTTGTGTAGTGATAGGCGTTTTGATAAGTCGGGATGTGTTCAGGACTGAGCGAATTACATCTAATTAGAAGGGAGAGAAATGTGTTGGCAAAAGAAAAGCGGTTGTTGGAAAAGAATTAGAATTCGAACGAAAACAAAAGGAAAAATCGGTCGCGATAACCGACCATCAGTTAGCATTGATGCATTGTTGACAGAAATAAAAGAGTCATTTGACACTGCGAGCTTACGCCAAGAGCACATGTCAATAATGGAAAAAATTAATTCTCTCGATACGACAATTAAAGAATTGATGTTGCGATTACCAAGAAGTACACAAGAAACTATAAAAGATTGCTCTGAGAAAAATATAATACATACATATATACACTGATATTATTCAACCTAGAGCTATAGGCGACAAACTAGTAAGATATCTACGAATAATACCGATTCTAGAGTGTGGTATTATATTAATATTTGAACATGTAGAATACTGTCCTATTGAAAAAACTTTTATTGAAAGTATTTCTATAAAAATAACTGATCATTAAGGTGAGTTTGTAGACTTTAAAACAAGTTATATTCCTACATATGTAATGCTACATTTTAAGAGACAATAAAAACTATAAATATTTGCACAACGGGCTGTTCTTACATGGTACCTATAAATAGAATTACGAGATGGATTCCTATTATACACGTTATTATTTAATACAAAGCGGCGGCAGTGTGTCGGATATTGGAGAATTGTATCGTGGTCCAGTTATTTATCAACGTGGAAGAGGTATCGGTAGCTTCTTCAGTGCATTATTTCGACACTTAAAACCTCTAGCTCCATCAGGATTAAAAACATTGGCACAACAGGCTGTGAGAAAAAATAGGGGTTGCCATTTGAAATTTCAGACTTACCCCCACCCCCTGCGAGGGGGTGAGTGGGTGGGGGTGATTTTCGTGTGCAAACGATTCTACCCTCCAACCTGAGCAACTTTTGCTACAAACTTTTTTCACGAAAACCTACCCTTCAGGAAATATCGAACCGTTCCCAGACCCTTTCCACACCCTGTATGATCCCCCATTTAAAATCCGCGAATATCCTATTCATTTCTTATTAAAAGTTAATGTTCTTATTTGAACCTAAGAAATTCCATTTAAAGTTCATTTTCAAGTTTCATATTCACTTAATTTTATTTAGAACAATTTTGCAATTTCTCATGTCGCGCTAGACATGATGCAGTAAGCGCATTTTTACACGAGTTTCCGGTGGAACATACAATTCCTAAGAATTTTCTGTCCCCACCGTGAGAATAGATAGCTAACGCGTCCCAACGGAAAACTTGAGCTTTTCTTTAAAGTCCAGTTCAGAGTTAATTTCCAAACGGTGCGGTCCGATTTGTTATTCGCAAGTTTTTCATATAATTAAATAGAATTATAATAAGTTTTTATCCGAATTATTTGTATTGTTTTATAATTGAATTGTTTCATAATTAAATAAACTTTAATAGTTTTATTAATTTGGTTGCTCCAAACTAGAGTGGTTTTTCATTAAATAAATAAATCAACTTATTCAAAGTGTTTAAATCGATTTTTATTTTTTTTAAATTCTTTTATTTAACTTACACTGTTTGTCGTCAAATCTGGGAAGTTAAATTTGACCCACTTCCCGGTTTCGGATAGAGCTGAAATTTTGCATATACGTTTAGTTTGGATGACAATGCAATCTGGCCATTTTGTAAAAATATCAAGATGGCGGTTCCAAAATGGCGCCCGATTTTTGAAATTGTGCTCCGCGGCCCTCTGACATGGGTATCAAATGAAAGGATATGACAGGTAGAACACAATCAGTTATGTGGCGTCATTCCAAATTCAAAATGGCGGCCAACACTAAATTGCGGAAAGCTTATAATAGACTAAAAAGTAGAAAATATAACCGATCAACTTCCAATTTTGCACACTCGTAGTTCGGGTGGTTAATGTGTATGAATGATGAGATGAATAGTTGAGTTAAGGGTGAGTTGATAATAAAGAAGCAATACACGTTACAAAAAATCACAAACAAACACAGAGATGCTGCTGTCAACTAAATTCAACTACTCAAATACTGAACTCATGTCCGTATGCATAATTTCAATTAAACCCAGGTAGCAGAGCTGAGTCGAGTTCAGTCAACCTTAACCCAACTCGACTCCCGTTTACATGTAGTTAGACTTAGGTTCAACTTGAGTTCAACTCATCATGTATAAGTACTAAATGCAATCTGACCTTTTTGTAAAAAAATCAAGAAGACGGTTCCGTTTTTGCAATTATGTTCCACCGAGCCCACGACATGGGTATCAAATGAATACAGTAAACTGTGTGACGTAATTTTAAATCTAATAGAATTGCCATCATAAAACGGCGGAATACATATAATAAACTAAAAAGTAGAAAATAAAATAAATGGTTAAAAAAAATTTTTAAAAAAAATTCTTTTCATTAACTAAAAAATGTACTGAAAAGTAAAAAAATAAAAAATATTTTAAAGAAAGCGTGAAATTTCAATTTTAATGAAAAAGTTAATTAAAAGAATGGCGCATTTTTCATCAAAAATTGAAAATATAACTGTAAATCGCGTGAGATTTACAATAACCCTCAATTTTTTGCTTTGTTAATTTCAAATTCTAACAAAATTTTTTGATGAAAAATGCGCCATTCTTTTAATTAACTTTTTCATTAAAATTGAAATTTCACGCTTTCTTTAAAATATTTTTTATTTTTTACTTTTCAGTACATTTTTTAGTTAATGAAAAGAATTTTTTTTAAAAATTTTTTTTTAACCATTTATTTTTTTATTTTACAAACGCTCAATTATTTTAGTATTTAGCTCAGAAAAATATAAATAAACTGTTTGACAGCATGAAGAGTGCAGGTATAAAAAGACCCAATCCGTTTACAACTCTACATTTAAAACCAACAGTTAAAGGCAAGAGACGTGGAGAAACACGTAAACAGTCGAGAAATTGTAAAACTAAA
Organism: Thereva unica; assembly: GCA_949987705.1. Lineage (NCBI taxonomy): Eukaryota > Metazoa > Arthropoda > Insecta > Diptera > Therevidae > Thereva > Thereva unica. Next base: position 36,393,687 of record OX465285.1, read on the forward strand.
AATCAAAGAAAAGGATTAAAAGCAAGAGTTTTGAAAACAAAACGAAAGATACGTAAACGTTTACTGGACATATTTGATAAATAATAATAATCATAATGCCGTACAAAGAATGCATGAAATTGGAATTGGATCTAAGGAAGCTACTTCTAAGAAAGTAGCATATAAGCCAATAGTCTCACTCGACAACTCCTCTGTTCTAGAGTTTGTAACTCTGGGTCATGGAGATACATACCGTGATTTATCTAGCATTTATCTTCGCTTAAAATTGCAATTAATTAAAATAAAAGATGGAAAAGAAGAACTATATCCGGTTGATGCTGATGCTCCAGGTTTAATAAACAATATTTTGCACTCCATATTTCGCCAGTGCACTGTATATTTGAATGGAAAACCAATTGCTCAAACCGACCGCAATTACAATTATCGCGCTTATATTCAAAATTTATTAAATTATGGCAAAGATGCGGCATCTACCCATTTGGAGTCGGTTGGCTGGTATCTTGACAAAGGTGACACGGAAATTGCAGATATCGATAAACCCGTCGCTGAATTACATCACGGCTATTTAGATCGTCAGAAACTCTTCAATAAAAGTAATGTAGTTGAATTGATGGGGAAAATCCATACTGACTTGCTTAATCAGGACAAGTTACTATTAAACGGTGTCGATTTACGTGTAGTTTTATCGCTTGAAAAACCAGAATTTTACATTTTATCCAAGGACGGGACCGACTCACCACAATTAAAAATGTTAGATGCAACCATGTACATGAACCACGTAACCGTCAATCCGAATATTTTATTAGCGGAATGCGATTTCCGCAGAAAATTGGACATCAATAAAGACCAGCAATCTTATGTTCAATGTATCTATGGGATTGTAAATACGGGAAATTTCCGGTTGGTCATCCTAAATTACACATTGGGACGGATGCCTGCTCCCAAATTAATTTTGAAACCGTGGAGGGGTTGATTAAATGTAAGATATTACCCCCCGAAAGTCTGTACCACCCCGTCCTACCTATTAAGCAGAACAACAAATTAATGTTTTAATTATGTCGAACCTGTAGCAAAGAGAAAAACCAATCCACATGTAACGGTCGGCGGTAAAACCGACGCCGGAATAAAATCCCCATCTTAATCCTCGGTCATATTCGCCTCAACGGCATTATAAATTAACCGTTGGAACAAATCCTTCACAACCCCTCACTTCCGTACATTTTCTATTTTTAACCGACTTCAAAAAAAGAGGAGGTTACTCAATTCGACGTGTAGGTATTTTGTGGTCCTGTTCACGCATAAAGCCAAGTATGCAGTTCAAGCGAAAATTCCGTTTCCTATACAAAACTTATGTAAAAAAAATGCCAGCGAAAATTGCTACCGAAATTTTCATCTCCGATTTCGTGAGCTGGTACGCAGCTTCGTCGAAAAAAATTGAATTCCCAGCCACCACCCACAGGTGGTGTTGTGCGCAGTGGAGACTATTTTTCGTAGCAAATATATGACCGGGCATTTTTCTATACGAAAATTTTGACATTTCCTCGAGAGTCTGTCATACCATTTCACTCAAGATCGGTACTCCTTTTCTCAAATATGGAGGTTGAATATCTGGATGATGAAGTTTTTGATACGTATAATATGGAGCTGATAAATTTCGGTCAAAAGGACTCGGAAACTTATAAGGAGAATTCTGTTAATACAGTCAGCAGTAATAAAAAAAAACAATCATGTAAAAAGAAGAAGGCCTCGTTTACAACCACTGAAAAGAAATTATTAGCGGCTTCCGTAAAGGAGCACGAGGAAATATGGAATCTACAAAATGAGAATCATTTCAACTGCAATGCCATTTCTAAAGCTTGGAGGGAAATTTCGTTAAAGTTGAATAGGCCAGGTATTATTTTAGTTTAATAAAAATTTTAATAAATGTTAGAAATATGTTCCGCATTTTTTAGTTGAGGACTGCAAAGCTATTTGGAGCTCGCTTCGAGATGGGAGACGATATCGGGCAAAAGTAGCCAAACAGCGAAAATCTGGAAGTGCCTTCGAAGAATTAATATTAGAGCCGTCTTTAGAAGATGATGCCCATTGCTGGGAATTCGCCGAAGATTTGTCGTTCTTACCAGATGTAGCAACGAAAAGAAGGTAATAAGAGGATTCTCGAGTAAAAATAGGGCTAATTTATTTTGCGATTTCAGGACGATTTCAACCAGCACCGTAAATAGTACCCAAAGTTTTTCTGAAACTAACGAACAAGTGCTTCGAGACTGTTCCAACTATTCCTATGTAAGTAGTGAAATTCTCTTGCTTTATAAACAAACTGAATAGCTCATTTTCCCCATTATTAGAGTAGTACAGGCAGCAGAAAAGGAAGAGAGAAAGCCGGAGAAAGCGCAGCAAAATTAGCAGACTCTATAGAAAAATTAGTTAGCTTACGGCAACAAAGCGTTGGCCATACAAATTTAAAACACTATACTATGCTGGCGAGCATAGACAGAATGTTACAGAAGCTTCCGGATGAAGCTGTGGAAGAATTAAATGTAAAAATTGTAAATTTAATTTACAGTAAAATGATGAGTATTAACAACTCAGATGATTAATATGTAATATGGACTTATTCTCTAGTGCAATATGTTATGTTAGAGCTGGCGACATAGTATTTCCTATTATAATAGTGGCGTGCACTTTACTTGAAAATGTAACAATATTAAATACTGTTGAATAGAAGTATTGGTTCAACTGTTTTTGAATTAATTTTCCTTTATGTAAAAACGAATTAAAATAAAAAAAATATAAATTTATTTTACAGTAAAATGATGAGTTAAAGAACTGCAATAACAAAAATGTATTAACTTGTCCCTAAGAGTCTATAAATACAGCCTGTCTTTGCCACTCCAAGGAACCAACTGTTGAATTGAAGTATTGGTTCAACTGTTCTCGAATTAACTTTCCTTTACTAGTGTGGCGGCCTCGAAAATGCGTCATAGACCCTGAAAGTAGTGTGTCAGCACTTAGGAAACGCCTCCATTCCCCTTCAACTAGTTTCCCGTCCACATCAAAATAATCTGCATAATTTTCAGGACAATAGTTCTCCTTATTTATCTTCAGCAAATAGTTATGAAGGAAACAGCAAGCCATAATAATTTTCTGTGCTCTATCTGCCGAGCAAAACATTGTTCTTCGCAAACATAACCATTTCGTGCATAAAATCCCGAATGAATTTTCGACACAGCGCCTAGCTCTGCTCAACCTGTAATTGAAAATGCGTTGCTCATCCGTCAACTTGTTCCCCTTTCTTCCTGCGTACGGTTTTATTATCCTTTTGCAAAGAGGGAAAGCATCATCTGCAACAAAAACATATGGTATTTTTGTACCATTAACTGTTGCGTCTTCTGGAAAAGGTAAATTATCTTGCAGCACACCCTGGCCGAACTTTGTTGCTCTAAACACGTTGGCGTCACCTTCGCTGCCATAAGCACCTACATCCAGATAAATGAACTTATAGCATGCATCAGCAACACCCATTAGTACAATGCTGTAATGTCCCTGAAAATATTATCCCTCACGTCATTATTCGACTATAATAAAATGATCACCTTGTAGTTATAAAACAAACTTCCAGAATTGTTGGGTGCTTTTATAGCAACATGTTTGCCATCAATTGCCCCGATACAATTGGGGAAGTTCCACTTTGAATTGAATTCGTTTGACGTAGCTATATAGGACGTTTCATTTAAAGCTGGCAAGGTACATTTTAGTGCTAAGTATATAGCGTCGCAAACGTCGTCAATTATTTTACCCAAATGTTGTTTACTTATCCTATAAATAGAAGCAATATGCCTTTGGAGTGATCCTGAGGCAAAATATCTGCGGAGTAAGAATAATTTGTTTTATGATTGCTGTTATATGATATATAACGATTAAAACCATACTCAATTACTACGGCTAGTTTTTCTTTCGTTGTTATTTCATCATCTGGCCTTGTATGTTTTTTTGGCAACAAATATGGTTCAACCAATTGAAATAAATTTTCAAAGTCCTCTACACTCATGTGGAAATTTTCATGAAATATTTTTGTTTCAGCTATCATGTCTGAAAACTGCAATTTATTGTATTATAAACTAGAAATTACTCCCTATGTTTATTTATAAATACTTACATCTGAGCTAAACCTGCCCTTACGTTTACGCTCCTTCAGATATGGATTAACCCTGCTTAAAGCAGGCTTTTTAATTGGCTTAGTTATTAAATTGTGCAAAACGATTGATGCTTCAATTATAATTTCATCCATAATGTCATCGTTAATTATATCCATGTTTGCCAAAAAGTAACAAACAAAATAAAATCTCTGGTGTTTTTGAGAGCTGTCACTTACGAAATGTCTCCAATTTCTAATCTACACTATTCTCCACGACTATTTTTCGTGGAGATTTTAAACGCCCAAAAGACAAAGCAAATTTTCGCTCAAACTGCATACTAGGCTTAACTTTGTAACCCAATAACTTTTTTGCTTTTTTTTTGGTTCATTTGAAGGGGGAGCTCCCGGCCGGTTTTTTTCTTTTTCTCTTTTTCTTCTTTCTGAAATGATTTGTATTAACATATTGGTCAGCAGCCGATAATATTTACTTGACATAGCGCAAATGGCTAGAGACAAGTATTCTTGTCTGTGGGATCTGTGGGGTGCGAGTTCGATCCCGAGGGCTCGCGGTGCTTTTTTTTATATATCGACAAAATAATTATTTTTTAATTTCCTTCGGGGAATTTTGTTCCATATTAAACAAGTTTTCGACGTGAATGCGTCTGTAAATTTGCTTCCAGAACAAAAGCCGATAAGAAAGAAATTATGGCGAAATTTGCAGCTCAAAAAACTTTTATTTATATCGAATAAAGAAATATACCATGACGTGGATGAAGAATCAAAGAATTTTATTGTTTACATTTAATTTCCCCGATATCAATGGCAACTTAACTTTTTATATGCCTTATATTATCTTGATCTGTATGTGTGTGTAGTGTAAACAAATCTTGCAACTTGATTTTGACCCAGTTCCATATAACCCATCAACTGCAAATTTTGCACATACGTATAGTTCGCATGACAATACAATCTGCAATCAAATTTTGCAATTGCGCTCCCCGACCCCAGACATGAATTTTGTTTCATATTAAATAAGTTTTTTTTTAAATTCGTCCGAAAATATGCAAATATGTACATTACTGTAAAAAATATTTAGCTACTGCTTCGATTTTTTTCGATGGCCCGGCGGCGTGTTATACTTCTCAGAATGGATTTAAAAAGAAGAGTCATCATACTTATCGTAAAGGTAGATTCGTACGAAATGATTTAGTTTTTTAAATCGCCTGGCGCAAGTCGAATTGTGTGAATAAACTGAGTGCAAATGACGAGTGAAAATTACCTCCGTTATTGCGCATTATATTTATACTTATCTACGCGTTATATTATGTTACATTGATTGTGATAAGGTCGGAGGAGCAAGTGGTCGAACATCACCGAGACATATTTGGTACAATCCAAACATTTTGGATTGTGCAAGCCGAACAGTTGAGTTCACACGCAACGATCTATTTGTGCCGTGTAGACCTAGCTTGATAATTTTTTTTATATTGCCCCCGAAAAAAATGAATGGACTAAAAAGTACGAAATAAAAAAAAATTTTAAAAACCGACTTCAGAAAAAACTGCACAAAATGCCCAAAAAAGGATGAAATAATTGTTTGTAATTCTTAATAACATTAATCCATTCAGAATGGATCTAGAAAGAAGAATCACTTTTGAAGACGGTGCCAGGTAGTATGTAGTTGTCTTTGATTGCACTAACTTTGCTTCGGGAATTGTTTTCATTGCTTTGTTAGGCTTATGCCCCTAAAACATCACCCACAGGTGTTAGCAGCGTCTTCAAAAGTGATTCTTCTTTCTAGATCCATTCTGAATGGATTAATGTTGTTAAGAATTACAAACAATTATTTCATCCTTTTTTGGGCATTTTGTGCGGTTTTTTCTGAAGTCGGTTTTTAAAATTTTTTTTTTTATTGTACAAAAATTCATTTCTCTCACAAAAAAAAATCTTTTTGCATCAGACAACACTTCCTGATAAATTTTTACCTAAATTGTGCACGCCTATGGCCTAATAATTAGCCCGCGGTTAAATCTCCCACCCACACATGGACATCAGTCCAGAAAATTCTATCGGGTAGCGGCGCAGCCAATCCAGGCCCTTTGCGCAAGAATAATTGCATGACGCCGAGGCACACATAAAAATAATGTATGTAGCCATAGCCTTCTATAATATACAAGCCATGCAAACGCTTTTGCATGTATTAGTACTTTGACCGGGTCTCTTTCTCTTAAACGTCAAAGTTTATTCGGTGGTGAAATCAACGTGTCGCGGCGCATAAAAATTTGTTAAATTTGCAAGTTAAAAAAGCATTAAATATAAATTAAAGTTAATAAAATCGAGCGTGAATTAGTGCTCCAGTGTTTTAATAAAAAAAATTTAAAAAAGTAAATGATTAAGTGCATTTTAAGAGTGATAAATGATAAGGTGGCCATTTTTATTTACATTCGCGGTGTTTTTTTAATTTAGAAAAAAAATGTTCAACTTGTGTAGTTATGAAATTATAAATGAAATTAAAGTGATTAAAGAGTGTCATAGAATAATTTTTAAATACATAAGTGCAGAAAAATGTGTAGGGGAAAGCCAAAAAGTAATTGCTATTCATATTGTGCATACTTATGTTTTTAATAGCTGTTCCATAATAATTGCAAATCACTTGAAATTCACTTTTAATTGTGTACTTATATTTTAAGCGAGTAGTAGTCAAGGATCGCGTCCTTTTAACATCGCAGTTGCTATCCAAAAAAAAATTTTTTTTTTCAAATTCCGGTTGATATTATTTATCTTTGTGTGAAGATTCTGTGCGGTAAATTAAATAATCCGTTTTGAGTTAATAAAAAGTTCCCCCCTCAAGAACTAACAAATTGGTTGTAAAAAAAAAAAGATTTTACTGTTATCGGTGCATCAATCGGTCGTTTACTGTGAAATGTAGGGTAATTGCCGAAGCGTTTAATTAACTCCAGTATCCGCATGGACCAGAAGACCAGGATATATAGTTCATCAAGAAGGAAAGAAAAGGTAACCCAATTCTAGTATAACGAATATGCCCGGCGAATAACCATCAGATTTCATCGAATAATGGATCACGAAATTACTCTCTTTACATCGTAAGAAACGTGAATTTGAACAAATTGCTTCATTTTGTTTATTGACTTTGAATTTGAACACGCTAGTGCAATTATTGAGCCAGAAAAGTGAACACCTCCTTTTTTCTTGCCTCCTGACATGGCAAGCCATCATGGAGTTAGTAAAAAAGGAACCGTACAAAGATTATGTTTTAAATAATAATATACTTTGTAAAGCCGTAGATAATAATTTACTTTTTGTAGTTCCACACAGCATGAAGGCAAACATCATCAAAGAAATACACGAAAGGGGTCATTTTCACTTCGACAAGATGAAAAACATTATTGAAAAGGAATTCTACATACCAGGTCTTAAGCAAAGAATAGAAAGATGTATCTCCAACTGCATCAAATACATTTTATCTGAACGAAAACGCGGAACAGCAGAAGGCTACCTGAACCCCATTCCGAAAGGCAACATACCATTGGAAACTTTCCACATTGATCATCTTGGCCCGATGCAGCAAACAAAGAAGGGATACAGATATATCTTCGCAGTGATTGATGCGTTCACAAAATACTGTTGGTTATTTCCGACGAAAACTTTAAACAGCGATGAAGTTATTCAGAAGATGGAGATCATAGCTGAAACATTCGGAAACCCGAGTAGATTAATTGCAGACCGAGGAGAAGCTTTTGTGTATAAAAATCTTAAAGAATATTGCCGAGAACGAGAAATTAAGCTACTCTATATTACACCAGGTGTTCCACGTGGCAACGGACAAATTGAAAGGTTACACGGAACAATAATTCCAGCACTTACGAAAATGCCTTTAGACAACCCAGATAGATGGTATATCCACATAAAAAGACTACAACAGATTTTGAATGCGACTTATCAACGAGCTATAAAAACGACTCCATTTAGATTACTAGTAGGAGTAGACATGAAACTTGAAGGAGATACGAGGCTTATGGAGATTATAGAAGAAGAGTTTACTAAACAAATCACTGATCAACGAGCAGAGGACCGCGAGCAAGCAAGGAATGAAATAGCAAAGATTGAAATGGAAAATGTAAACCAATACAACCGAAAGAGAAAACGTCCTAGAAAGTATAACGTTGGAGATCTTGTGGCGATCGAAAGAGTTCAATTCGGAGTAGGATTAAAAATAAAACCCAAGTTCTTTGGACAGTACAGGATCATTGCTATTCAAGCGTTTGATAGATACAAAGTAAGAAAAGAAGAAGATCACGACGGACCTAGAGAAACGGAATGCAGCGTAGACAAGATGAAACCGTGGGCAGAGGATGAATATGATGATGATGATGATGATGATGAAGGTAGCGAACATAGGAAGGATTATGAAACCAGCCACGAAGAAGAAAAAACTGCCGAAGAAGCTCCAGATGAGGACATCTGAAACCCAGGATGGCCAAAATGTGGGAATTTTATATCCCAACCAGTGTAAATATTCATCATTGTGACTTGCCAGATTTATACTTGTAACCAACTTCAATATCATTATTAATTTTCGAAAATAATTCCTTTACAAAGAACCGATGGGCTGGCTTCCTCCTTCTTGATCGAAACGTGGACGTGGACGGAAAACCAACTTGGAGTCAATCATAATCAATAATTGGATTTCGTTAATTATAAAAATATATTTAATATAATAATAATAATAATTGGATTCTATCAATAACTCTATATTTAAAATAATCATTGAATTTCATTAAAACTTATACATTTGGATTAAATTAACTCTTTTATTTAAGCAAATAAACTACATGTATATACACTAATATTATTCAACCTAGAGCTATAGGCGACAAACTAGTAAGATATCTACGAATAATACCAATTCAAGAGTGTGGTACTATATTAAGATTTGAACATGTAGAATACTGTCCTATTGAAAAAACTTTTATTGAAAGTATTTCTATAAAAATAACTGATCATCAAGGTGAGTTAGTAGACTTTAAAACAAGTTATATTCCTACATATGTATGTAATGCTACATTTTAAGAGACAATAAAAACTATAAATATTTGCACAACGGGCTGTTCTTACATGGTACCTATAAATAGAATTACGAGATGGATTCCTATTATACACGTTATTATTTAATACAAAGCGGCGGCAGTGTGTCGGATATTGGAGAATTGTATCGTGGTCCAGTTATTTATCAACGTGGAAGAGGTATCGGTAGCTTCTTCAGTGCATTATTTCAACACTTAAAACCTCTAGCTACATCAGGACTAAAAACATTGGCACAACAGGCGGTAAAAACAGGACAAGTTATAATACAAGATAAAAACATCAACAACAAATCAGTTAAAGATATTTTAAAAGAACACGGTAGAGTTGCTGTTCAAGATTTAGCTCAGAAAGGTATAAATAAACTGTTTGACAGGGTGCAGGTATAAAAATACCCAATCTGTTTACAACTCTACATTTACAACCAACAGTTAAACGCAAGAGACGTGGAAAAACACGTAAACAGTCGAGAAATTGTAAAACTAAAAATCAAAGAAAAGGATTAAAAGCAAAAGTTTTGAAAACAAAACGAAAGATACGTAAACGTTTACTGGACATATTTGATAAATAATAATAATCATAATGCCGTACAAAGAAAGCATGAAATCGGAATTGGATCTTTTTTCAACACCACCAGTTCAGAGCAATATTTTGAAAACAGAGGAAGTAGCACATAAGCCAATAGCCTCACTCGACAACTCCTCTGTTCTAGAGTTTGTAACTCTGGGTCATGGAGATACATACCGTGATTTATCTAGCATTTATCTTAGCTTAAAATTGCAATTAATTAAAATAAAAGATGGAAAAGAAGAACTATATCCGGTTGATGCTGATGCTCCAGGTTTAATAAACAATATTTTGCACTCCATATTTCGCCAGTGCACTGTATATTTGAATGGAAAACCAATTGCTCAAACCGACCGCAATTACAATTATCGCGCTTATATTCAAAATTTATTAAATTATGGCAAAGATGCGGCATCTACCCATTTGGAGTCGGTTGGCTGGTATCTTGACAAAGATGACACGGAAATTGCAGATATCGATAAACCCGTCGCTGAATTACATCAAGGCTATTTAGATCGTCAGAAACTCTTCAATAAAAGTAATGTAGTTAAATTGATGGGGAAAATCCATACTGACTTGCTTAATCAGGACAAGTTACTATTAAGCGGTGTCGATTTACGTGTAGTTTTATCGCTTGAAAAACCAGAATTTTATATTTTATCCAAGGACGGGACCGACTCACCACAATTAAAAATCTTAGATGCAACCACGTACATGAACCACGTAACCGTCAATCCGAATATTTTATTAGCGGAATGCGATTTCTGCAGAAAATTGGACATCAATAAGACCTGCAATCTTCAAAAGATCACCCGTTGTTGGCGAATTCACCCTTAAACCCTCGTGATGGCTTTTATGGTGGTCGAACAGGTAATGCTTATAAACATGACCAATGCAAGCCCGGTGAAAAAATAAAATACATAGATGTATGTTCATTGTATCCATGGGTTTGTAAATACGGGAAATTTTCTAAATTACACATTGGGACGGATGCCTGCTCCCAAATTAATTTTGAAACCGTGGAGGGGTTGATTAAATGTAAGATATTACCCCCCGAAAGTCTGTACCACCCCGTCCTATCCTACCTATTAAGCAGAACAACAAATTAATGTTTTCATTATGTCGACCCTGTTGGTCCTTCGAGCCCTCAACGATGGATTATTTATGGATAGACGACATCCCAGAAATTTCATCGCCACCAAGAACAACTCCATCAACGCCAAGGCAGTCGATAAAACTTATATCTCCACAGCAGCCAGTAGTTAGGCGACCCTTCGAAGCAGTACCTTGCGGCCCTGAGATCCGGAAGAGGACACAACCGCGACCAATCCCTACAACAAAGCCCAGAAGAAGTCAGCCTCCGCCAAAGTCAACGAACAAAGTTCCAAAAAGGCGCATTACATTGGAGGAATATCGACGACGAAAACAGCAGCCACCGCCAGATCTAGAAATAACAGAGGAGTTATGGAAAAAAAATCGCCACATCGCACTCCCATGGGGTAAGATAAGGCTAGCAAAAAAGGCCTTCCGGATGAAAATAAAGGAGGGAACGCTTAGGTTCACGAAAAAGGCAAATCAGAAGATTTTTGTCCGTCTTCAAACACAAAGTAACGCGTGAAACAAAACAAACATAGTGTACAAATGAACAAAAAGGCAATAAAATAGTAAATCTTAACCAGACTTAAAGAAACTTAATAGCAAATCATAATTTCAGATTGCATTCAGTCTTTCTAGTGAATTGACCTAGAAGACATAAAATCGCCTTGAGGTTTTCGAAGCAATTTCAATCAATCAAAAAGCAGCATTGAGGCTTTTTTTTCCTATTTTTGAATCTGCTAAAGTACTGAGTTAGCATTCGAAAGGGAATCGTAGTGAAATTGCTCACTAACGACTTAATACGCAAAAATTAATTTGCAGCAACCATCTACTAACAGAGGGACGAAGTTATACCCCATCAAGCAGCAAAAGGCAACACACAAACAGCAAGGCAGGCAAGCAGCAACAAACGCAAGCCGCTTCCACAAGATATTTAATCATCACACAACAGGCAGAATTCCAGGCACTTGGGCAGCTAACTGCAGAGGTCCATCAGAAATCATCCAACACGACATCCAGGTGGCGTCGATAATTTATTCAACAAAAATAAATTAACCCATAAATAAAATATTAATTAAATATTGAAGTACTAAAAATTATATTGGAATTATATTTGAAACGAGTAGGCATTACGTGAAAATAAAGAATTGTTTAGTTGTTTGTAAAGGTTATCTTTTATTGAATTACCCCCTTCCGGCACCTTCATATACATATATTCAGAAATTAAATTGCTAATTCTGAACACCTGTAGCAAAGAGAAAAACCAATCCACAGAATGCCCACACTCAGGCGAAGAAAGATCATTGACAGGTACATGGGTCCTTGATGAGGTTAAAACAGCTCTACGTAAGGGATACAAGATGATGGAAATGTATGAGATATGGAGCTATGAAATTGAAACATATGACAAATTAACCCGTTCAGGTGGTCTGTTTAACGCAATGATGAATAAATTTATTATAATGAAACAGCAGGCATCGGGGTGGCCAAGCAAATGTAATACAGAGGAGGAAAAGCAGCGTTACGTCGAAGATGTTCTAGAGAACGAGAGAATTAAATTAGAATTTTCCGAAATTGTAAAAAATCCAGGGCTAAGATCGCTAGCAAAACTCATATTAAATTCCCTTTGGGGAAAGTTTGGACAACGGAAACCAACCAAAAACAAGTATTATTAATAATCCAGCAGAGTTGTACGTCTTGTTAATCAATCCAGCGACTGAAGTACACCATCTCTTACCAGTGAATGACGAAACACTTATAGTTAATTGGACTTGAGTGCTACGGTCCCGGTAGTTATATACCGATTTTTGCGAGCGCAGGGCCAAAAAATTATGCTTACACTAATTATGCTTAGTACAAAAGACAAATCCATTCAAAGGAAAAGCGAAGTAAAGGGGATCTGCTTAAATTATGAGGCGTCACAACAAGTGAATGTAGAAACAATCAAACAAATGATATTTAACGCTGACACCGAAGATCATACTGTCAAGAAATATACGACGTACTGAGCATCATGAGGTAATAACAGTTCCGGAGATAAAAAAAAGTATAAAATAACAGCAGAAAAACGAAGATTTTTAAATGACTACACTTCAGTGCATTATGGTTTTAAAAGTCAAAGACAAGACATATCCGTGGATTAAGCCTAAAAGGGGATACTACGTAATAAAAAACTCCACCTCACGGGTCGTGTGGAAATGAGTTCTTATATGGTTTACATATATATAAAGCCTGAAATATATTTTGATTTGTATAGTAAAAGTCATGAGTTGTGACAGAGTCATCTTAGACGTGCAGTTTGTCAGTGGGGTTAACGGGCGGGAGTTGTCAGTCCTGCATTACGGATCGCCTACATCAAGGTTATAATATTTTAAACCGCCATACCCGTATAATGAATTATCACTAAGAGCTCGATGGCAGGATGATTTCAACTTTAACATAATAAATGGATTAAGATGGAATGGTGGTATTGTACACTAAAAAAAAAAATTTCATTCACTATGTTTGCAACAAATACAAATCTTTTTGTCGCAAATATAATACTATGCAGCACATTTTATATTGATACAGAACTATATTTTTCTCTTACATCTCCGCAACAATTGAAAAATATCTATTAGAGATATAAATGTAGATTTAAGAGAAAATTTGATTATATTAAAATCTTAAAATGTATACATTGTAAGTAAACTTTAATTCTCGTGTTCATAAAATTTTTCCAATAGATAAAATCCATATGCCAAACGTATTATTATATGCCCTTGTAACGGTCGGCAATGTCCGAAAGAACGATTTAAATAAATCTCCATGAAAATAAGCTAATCGTTATAAATTGCCGTTGCTAAGCAATGTCCTAATAAAGAATTCCTTTTTATAGAATCACTCTATTCATGCCTTTTGTCCCATTCATTTCCCCCTTTTGGATCATCTTTATCTTAAAAATAATTATCCACCAATTTGTTGCCCACGCAACACTTTTCCCCATGGACGCTTCGGACGGCGTCTAAAGACTTAAGGTGGATTTACATATCTGACATTTTTCCGTCGCGCCGAAACACAGCTGATCATTTCTGTCGCAGATTTTTCATACGTGTTTTACATTTGTGACGAATTCTGTCACGGCCTAAAACGGTCGTGACTTTTGACAACTGACTTGAAGAGAGTAAAAATGACAATTACCAACAAATATAAATTAACAAATAAACTATTTTTAATAAAACCTCTCTTTACGTTCACACAAAGCCAAATAAATAAACATTTTAGTGAAACATAACCTCAAATTTTACTTACAATCAGCTGTTTCTAACATGCTGTCACAGGAAAAGTTGAAGTTCGTTCAGCTCTTCGCCGTGACGGTAAGATGTCGCAGAGATTGTTTCCTATTGGTCAAAATTGTCAAAAAGAGCGGCGCGACAGAAAAACGTCGGATATGTAAATCCACCTTTAGCCAATCAGGTCGCGACACCTGGATCCCAAAAAAAATTGTTTCTCAAAACTTATTTGGTATGGGTGAAACGCGAAAATGAATAATCCATTCCTTCATTCCATTATGATTATTCATGACTCTCCCTTTCGGCAACAGAAAGTTAGACCAAAAAAGGACTGGCAATACAAAAATTGCGCGGTGTAAACGCGATTTTTTTTGTGTGAGACCCTGTAGGCGAAGTAGAAAAGTTTTTGGTGTTGAGTCAGTAGTGAGTGGATAGTCTCAGAGACAAAAGCGTTTGTGAAGAAAAAAAAATCAGAGTTTGCTTAATTCGTTGCGTCAATGGCGGACGTGCCTGATTCATATCTTTCTAAAATTATCCGTAACTAAACGAGGTTATTGTGCTATATTTTTTTGCCGTAGTTACGGTCATAGAAACGATTGATAGTTTTAATGTACGGTGCCTAAGGAGATTTTTTTTTGAGAATCCATCCCAATCCAGAAAAGAAAGAAAAAGAAGAAAAAAGTGGTGAGATTCTTTTCCCGTGGTCTGCAAGAAGCCTCCGGCTACGCAGTACTCTAATTAAAGTAGACTACAAACCTTAGAAGTATGTACTGTTATGCCCACTCATTACATTGTAATCAATCAATAATCATTACATTGTGTAAACGGTCCCCACGTTCAGGATGTTGATATTAAATGTCTCCAAAATGTTATCAAAGCATTCTTTGTATGCACGAGCGGTATCAAATTTCAATTTCATTTTAATTATTTAAATTTCAAAGTAAGCATTCTTCGAATGCATGACCGCTATCAGTTCTCGCTTCAATTTTGAACACCTAAGCATTTTAGCTCAGCATTTATCAAAAGCGATAAATGCTGAGTTAGCCGAATTCCTGAACGCGTGGACCGTGGCCGAGGCAAGAACCGCGATCAAGAAAGCTTTGGAGGGCAGTTCTTGCTGGGCCACCGGATCGTTCAATAGTACGAAAAGTTTGAATTGAAATTAATCTTAAATTGAAAGTAATAATGTGCAAGTAATTTTTAAATGTGCAATTAAAAAAGCAATGTGCAAATAAAGTATAATTAATTGAAGTGCCGTGTTTTACTAGTTTTGCGAGTGTATTTTTCAGCCAACCCCAAAAAAAGAAGACAACAGGAACCGGTGGGCCAGCGACACTCAACAGTACGCACCTTGCGAGTAAAATTAAGAAATTTTCATTCCACAAAAACGGAGTTACTTGCTGGGGACGCTCGTGTTACATTATTAGTATTTCTGTCCACTTTTTTTTTGCTGAGGAGGATGCTGTGATTTCAGCTGGAGAAAAGGTGCAAGCCCCGTGCATTTTAACTTCGCTGCTATATTTTTGGTTGTTGAAGAAAAAAGAAAATCGATTAATAGATTTTAAAATGAAATGAGAAACAAAAAAAAAGTCATAAAACAAGAGAAATTAGTGTTAAATGCAATAAAAAGGAAAAAGGTGGATGCAAGAGGATGACAACAAAAAAAAATTATGGACTATTAAGTACATAGTACAGTCAATATGCAACGAAAAGAGGCTTGCGCTCCGAAAAATGACAAACCGACATTTGACCTTGAAAGTCGTTAGGGGGGCGTGTCAGGAGCCTACTGAAAAATTATGAAAGTCGCGGTGCATGCAGATTTTGAGAAATTCAAAAATTTAATAAAAAAATTTTGAAACGCGTTTTTCTCAGAAAGTATAGGTTTTAGCGAAAAGTTTTTTAAACAAAAAATGTAGAGGTCATTGCGAACTACATTTTTTGTCATTGGAGTGACGTCATCCGACTTGAAATAGAAAAAGTAGATGGCGCTAAAGGATCAAAAAAGTGTTTCTTTGCCATTTTCACTAGGAAAAATTAATTTTTTTACAATAATGTAAATGAGAAAGTTGTTTGTTACAAAATTATCTACAACTTTTGTTTAAACAAAATTTTTATAAAACTGATAAAATAAAGAAAGAAAAAAAAACCATTCCATGCGGGGCCCCCAAGAAAAGGGAATTTAAAAGTAAACGAAGCTCATATATAAGAGCAATACGTCTTATTAATTTTTTTTGTTTTTCGTCAATAAGCCATAATAGATGTTCTTTTCATTGTTTATACAGTATCCGAAGTCTGTTTTTTTGTAAAAACCCTAATCTGTTCGAAATAAAATAGGTATTTGCGAAACCAATTTTCAGTCAAAATGTATCCTCCATTTTTTTTTCTCTCGACGGATAGCTTGATTATGTAAGTAGTAGGAACACGAGAGGCATAACGACCGGTGGGGAGGCTGTGTGCCTCGCATACTGTAAGTACTTCTAGTAGTTAGTTTTTTTTCAGATTCCGCCCTCGTTCGCGACCGCCCGCATGGCTACGGCAGTCTAGATACCCCCTGTACCCTCTCTCGATGGCCCCGGACGGGTCCCCTTATCGCCCTTTTATATATATGTATGTACTCTTTTTTGCTTGGTTCTTATCGGCACGAATTTTAGTTTATTTAAACTGTCACCCCTTTCCTTGTCTCCCTACACGGCGAACCCCCCCCCCCCCCCCCCCGGCGAGCTAGTTAGAGCATCGCTAGTTGTGCCCACACCAAGTGTAGTGGAGGCAAACAAGTTTTTCTCGGCGATATCCCTTCCTTTGGACCTCGTTCAGCCACACTTTTGGTCATTAGGCAACTTATTTCGTCCTGCTTTTCTTCGAGCGCAAGCTCCATCAACTCCCCGACAGTTACACCCTGTAGAAATTTGACTGTGGTATAAGTTTTCCCAATTTAATACGATTAAAGGAATAATAAATGTGTAAACCATATAATACATCTGCAACAGATATAATATATTTTTAACATATACTAATACATTTTTTGCACATATTTGATGCAGTTATATTTTCTTCTGAAGATATTTCATCATCCCGGCTAATCCTAACAGTCCAGTAAGCATGGCGTTAGAAGGTTCACGTGCGCAGTTTATTTTTCCAAGTGAAAGTGAAGTGGATGTGTGTATTATGTAGGCATACAATATATTTGAAAAATGTGCTTTTAAGGATATAGATAAAATTGAAGATTTGGATTTAACCACTTAATGCACTAACCCGTGTCTGACTCGAGCGTTCCTTTCTGGCAAATTTTGAATATGCCCGTGTCACACTCGAGCGAACGTATTTCGTTGTAAAAAAATTGCGTGCTTCGATTTACGTATCGTAGCTTTGCTTACAGTAGGAATTCTTTTTCAAATGTTTATGTTTACGACTCGCGCGTTCAGTGCAGTGCGTTCAAATGTTTATGTGTGACGCAGTTTTTGTGTAAGAAGATATTTGTAACTTATATTTCATTCATTATAAAAACTTGGTAATATAGAATTTTTAATTATATTATATATATTTTTTTGAATTGTTTGTTTAATTATTTTAGTAATACAGCCCTAAAATGAATGAAAGCGATAGCGACGATACTGAATTTGAATACGGTAATTTATCAGAAAGCGGTTCCGATGAAAGCGATGAGAGTGATATAGAATCTGATAAAAGCAGTGACGATGGTGATGCTGATTTGACATTGTGAAGAACATGGTATGCTCTAAGCACAGATCATCCACCTCTGGCACCACCCAGATTTCCGTTTATAGGAACTCCAGGTTGTACATTTTCATTACCTGATGAAGAAAATATTTTGGCTTATTACCAATTATTTATTGATGAAGATTTTATAAATTTGATAGTAACTGAAAGTAACAGATATGCCCAACAACAACCAGGTTCATCAGCAGGGTCATGGATACCAATAACAATTCCAGAAATGCAAATTTATTTGACAATCAAAATTCTTCAAGGTATTATATCAAAACCGGAAGAAAGATCATACTGGACAAAATGCGAAGTATTTCAAACACCTATTTTTCCGAAACTTCTAAGTTATCGAAGATATTATCAAATTCAAAAAAACCTACATTTTGCAGATAAATCCTAAGACACATCCACACCCAAAACTAAACAAGATTTGGCCTGTTTTTGATAATCTAAATAACAAATTTAGTTCTTTCTACATTCCCGAAAGGGATATAACTATTGATGAAAGCTTGATGATTTATAAGGGCCGTCTAGGCTGGATTCAATACATTCCATTGAAGAGAGCTAGATTTGGTATAAAATTATACCTGCTGTGTGAGTCAAAATCTGGCTATTTATACTCATGCATAATATATGCAGGAAAAGGCACTCTCATTAGCGACACATATAAAGACTGGCCTATATCTTCCCAGATTGTTTTATTTTTGATGGAACCCTTATTGGATATGGGATATTGCCTCACAACTGATAATTTTTACACCTCTCCTCGACTAGCAGATTTTCTCATAAAACGGAAAACAGATTTATATGGGACTCTGCGAATGAATCGTCAGGACGTTCCTGCAGGAATTCAAAACAAAAAATTAAAAAAAGGAGAAATTACTGCATTTCAAAGAGGCAAAGTAATGCTTTTGAAATGGAAAGATAAAAAAGATGTTTGTATCCTGTCTACTGTACATAATCCGATAATGGAAGCTACTAAAAAAAAGACAGGGATGGCAATGCAATAAAAAATCCAAAGGTAGTGATTGACTACAACGACACAATGGGGGGGGGGTTGATCGATTGGATCAACACCTTCATGATTACCCTGTTGCAAGGAAGAGAGGTAAAAAATATTATAAAAAAGTATTTTTCCACTTCTTAGATATAACATTATGGAGTTCATTTGTTTTGTTTAAAAGAAAATGGAGGCAGGAGGGACAATTTAGAATTTCGACAGAGACTGATTGAAAAGCTAATTGAAAAGTTCCATTCAACGTCAAAGAAAGGTAGACCAAGTTCTCAACCTGGGCCCTTACGACTGACCGAACGCCATTTTCCTGAATATGTGCCTCCAACGGAAAAAAAGCTGCTCCGTGTAGATACTGTGCTGTGTGCTGCAGTAAAAGGGACGAAAAAGGGAAGAAAAAAAGAAAAGAAACCAGATATTATTGTAGAAATTGTGACGTAGGATTATGTGCTGTGCCTTGTTTTAAGGTGGATTTACATATCCGACTTTTTTCTGCCGCGCTGGTCTTTTTTTAAATTTCGACCAATCAGAAACAACCTCTGCGACATCTTACCATCACGGTGAAGAGTTAAATAAATTTTAACTTTTCTGTCACGGTATGAGAACAGCTGATTTGAGGTTATGCGGAAATGAAGTTTATTTGGCGGTGCATATTGTTTACAAGTGCCGTTTACTTATAAAATAAGTTTAATTTTGTTTGGCGGAGTGTTTTTATAAATAATTATGAATGACGAGGTGTTAATTAACGAAATAAGGAAACGCCCCGTTCTATACAACACGAAAAACAAATTATATAAAAATGATGCTTATCGTAAAAGCCTTTGGAATGAAGTAGCAAATGCTACAAAGTTTCCTAGTAAGTTTATAGTTTTTATTTTATATATCATTTCCATAATTACATTTTCTAAACTTATAGGTACTTTTGGCCAAACCCGATGGAAAAGGTTAAGGGAACAATACGTGAAATGGAAATCGCACAAGCCAAAAAGCGGTAGTGCCGCAATAAAGAAAGAAATTCCAGCTATATTAAAGACAATGGAATTTCTTTCACCGTATGTTATTGATGATAATAGGTAATATATAAAAAAGTTTTTAAAAAGTTGCTTCATTATTTTGTAATATTTTAGAACACTAAAATAGTAGTTTCGCAATTGAAACTATAACGGAAGATTGCAATGCCTCTCCTGTAGGCTTCAAAGATTTTTTTTTTCGGAGTACACACCGGAGTCTGAATTAGAAATAACTTTTATTTTAAATTTACCTTAACCTTTTTATTTTAAATTTTCTCTCACAATTAGTCGTAAATGTAAAAAGCACATTGAAAACCTGCGACAGAATGATCAGCTGTGGTCCGACGCGGCAGAAAAAAGTCGGATATGTAAATCCACCTTTATGATATATCATACAAAATCAAATTTTTAATTTTTTCTAAATATTTTTATTATGTTTTTATGTTTTATTATGTTCTTATATTATATCTATATTTTATATACCTAAAAAATACAGTTATTTTAAGAAATTGTCATTTTCTTATTTTTGCCCCTACTAGAAAAAATATCCTTGTTACGCCACTGAAAATCGTTTTTTCTTTCTTCCAATTATACATAAATACCAAATCAATGAAAAAAAAAACTGATCATTTTTTGACAGAAAATTCCAAATTAATGTGTGCATTAAGGGGTTAAAAATAATATTAAAACGATACAACGAGAAGCAAGACTTGGATGCCGCTGACAGAACCACAATATCAAAGTGCATTGTCAAATTTCTTTTGAAGGATAATTACGAAAGAACGTAAGAAATATAAATATTTTCTTTCCGTAATATGTAGGTACTATTATCTGATTGTTTTTTTAGTATAAATAGGGAAGAATTTCAAGACATTGCTGCATCAATAATCCAAAAATTCCCCACAGAAACTGAAGGTACTTATTTTATACCTTCATGCGGATCTGTACAAGCAAAAGGAAAACTGTATTCATTTTACACGAGGTATAGATTGGCATTGCAGGTAGGACTTGCTTCGAAGAGGAAAAAACATAAAGCTTCGCATCCTACAACATCCACAAATTTATTTAAATTTATTATTGCACTTTTAATATTTCCGTTTTTACATTGATATGGTTCATTTGTTTTTACTGTTACAATTCAATTATAGTAAGTAAAATTTTTTATCTCGCGAATTTTACCGTTTTAGAAAACATAGACTGTTTAGGGATGCACAACCCTAAAAGGAAAGTTAGCAGCAAAAAATATAAGGACTTACCTGAGGAATAGGCAACCACAATTTTCCAGCCGGAAACAACAAAAAATCAACATAAAATAATTTAACACCATGCGCGAACATAAACAAAACACGAAGTTGTCAAAAGTTACCAAGCAAGACAACTTAACAAAATTAAAAGCACAGCACCATGCGTCGAGTCTCGAAAAGCTTTAGAACTTTTAGAACTTTCAACTTTAGCGCGGACAAGATCCAAAAGAGATAAAATACCAGTATCAAAAGCAAGACAGGGCCAATGACCGACTGGTCACACAAGTCATCATCATACAATGGATAGGGCGATGACCTATGGGAAAGCGGGAATATCTTCCCCCAATTTCGTACGTTTTTGAAACCGCTAAAAAAGGATATAAGGTTTCGAAAACTCCAACAGGGGTGACAGCACGTAACTTGTTTCACAGCTTGTGTTTCGACTTTACCAAAGGTCGAAACAAGTGTCGATTGGTAGCACGTAATGTGAAACGACTAGAAGATATACGAGAATTCGCCTACTTGTGTTTCACATGGGAAGAAATCAGCTGTTTTTGTTTGGTTTGACATTTTAATTTTACTTGTGCGGTGTGATTAAAGAAGAGAGTTTGTTTGAGTTAAAAAAGAAAATGATTTTTTTTCATAAATTTATGTTAGAAGAAAATAAAAAAGTGGCAAAGGTCCAACGTCGTCGTATAAGAGATTCCAGCAATCCATTGGAACTATCCAGAGAAGAGTTAGTGTCTATAATTTATAAACACAATATTCATGCTTTTAATTTACAGATTTAAGCAAAATTTTCGAGTCTCAAAAGAAGCATTCGTAATGATTATGGAGGCAGTAAATTTAGAAGAAGGACTTCGTGAAACAGCAACACCTGCAATTTTGCAACTTGCTGTTACTATGCATTTCCTTGCAAATGGAGGGTACCAAGTAAACATTGGTAGTAACAAATTACTGGGAATGGCACAAACAACAGTGTCAAAACTTGTGAGGAAAATTTTGAAAAAAATAGAGGATAAATTGTGTCCACTATGGATAAAAATGGATCGAAATCATTTTGAGGCTTGTAGGCGATATTTCTATGAAAATTTTAAGATTCCTGGCGTTGTCGGATGCATCGATGGGACTCATGTAAAAATAATTTTCAATTTCCTAATTTCAATTTTTCTTTTTCCCTGTGTAATAAATAAAATATTTATTCAAAATAAAACATTTTCCACTTGTATACTTACATATTTTGATATATTAATCCACACAATTCCACAAAAATAAAACAACGCGTCGCTAGCTTCTTTTACGGCTGAATCTTATTGCTTCAGATGTCAAAAAACTTTGAATCACTGTTTACGTGCTGCCACTTCAGTCGAACCAAGTTTCAATTCCGTTGAAACAAATTTCAATCCGGTCGTAACAACTTATGTGCTACCATATTACAATAAAGTCGAAACACAAGCTATCAAACAAGTTACGTGCTGTCACCCCAGGGATTCCCTATGATTCTGGACTCTGGAGCCGTGGGGACCCATGAAGGAAGATAAGAACCAGAAAATTAAAAATTGGTAATTGAATTATGTATTAGTATAAGAATTATGTATGTGAAGTTAAATAAAGAAAAAAGGGAACCAAGAAAAGTGAAGTGTAAAATAAAATTTATAACGTTTAAGAAACAAGTGACTTTCATTTTCTTTAAAAACAAAGAAAAACAATTAAAGATTAATCTTAACCGAAAGGAAGGTTGATTGGGCTGAATTCGAGTCGATCAACACCTAAATTAATCATCATATATTTTTGAACATTTATTCCGTCCCCTCAAGATCTAGTCGTGTACCTTGCATTGGTTATTTTTTTGGATTCTCACGTTTAATTTTTGGATTTGAATTTTTTTTTGGAGTTTCGTTCTAGGAGATTGAGGAAAGGATATATTAGACCTCCAACAATGAGCTATCGAGACATAGACAATGAAGTAACAATACAAAAATGTGATGCTAATGAATTTGTACAGCACCACACATATCCTTGGAAGGAAGTCAAACTAAACTCGGATAAATGCTTAACGCTGCGGTCAGATTTCTTAAAAAACAATACCGTTTTAGATTATTTTAAAAAATATCCACCATTTACTTTGGAAAACGGCTACGCCTTGGTAAGATGCCCTATATAGTATGTTATTTTTACTTTTCTGTTGTTTGCATTTTTTAGCTAACAAGTGATGCTAATGTAATGTACCCTAATATAGCACCTATTAAAAACTTGGAGGAATTATCTTTATTAATAATTGATATTGCTTCACGGAAAAGTAAGGACAAACAAATTTTAAAATTAATAAAGGAGTGTAAGGAATCTCCCAAAAATATCGGCAGGTATTTTTTATTTATAAGTATATATGGTTATAAGTATTTACTTTTATTGTTAGAAAATTGCGTCAAATAAACTCTATTAAAATTCTGCCCTTGTATATGGGCAAAAACGGGGAAAAAGGCATATGGGTATCCGGAGCCGATGACCGTTTTAGAGTCGGAAATGAGTACCCAAAAAAAAATGCTTTCGGTGGATACCGACCTAGGCAACACTTTTCCACAAAAAAACGGCCATCCAGCCAGCCATAAAGCCCGGTAGGCCCCAGAAACTGTGCAAAATGTCCCCTCCGTGGCACGTCCCAACTACAAAAATCCAGATTAATTGGGCATATTAAATGGACCAACTTGTGCCATTCGGGATAGGACGTTCACGAATGGTTATTGGGGCCTAAAACTTTGATTTTTTCTCTTTTATCGCAAACCGGAACGCCAGAATACAGAACTTACACGTATTCGAATTTTGTCCGAAATTTTCCGTTAAAATTGCGAACCGCAGTGCCGCTAGAGCCTGCATGCGTTCGAATGTTCTGCTGTGGCTCCCTCTGCTCGGGGGATGTTTCATGAACCTGCAAAAATTCGAAAACCCATTCGACGCGTTCGATTTCAATCCCTAACTGTAAAATTCGCTTGCTCTAAAATTCTAAAGTGCAAACGCATATCCAAACAAGTCCCCACCGTGGCAGTCGCGGTTTCAACTTCAAACCGAAAAAAACGCGTCAGAAGTGGAAAGTTCAAGTTGTTCTAAGAAGCTGTGGTCACCGGTAAGCGGAAATTCACTCAGGATTCTTCCTGAACTCAGAAAAGCGATTTTAAGTCAAATAGTCCCCTCCGTGGCGGTCCCCTCCGTGGCAGCTTTTTCTTGAAATCTTCAATAAAGATAGAAATTCTGAGAAAATTTCCCCAAGAAAGTTCCAAAATGGTAGACGGTCGCCTTGTAACCCCTGTAGCAGAAACGGGCTTGTTTTGGGGCCATATGGAGGGAAAATTCACAAAAAACTCGGTCGGTAAACTTTTTTTTTGCTGGGTTTTGAATGTGCAAATATGCCTTTTTTCGCGTTTTTGCCCATATAAGCAACCCTTCTATAAAAGGATATAGAGGAAAGAAATGCTATAGGCCAAATAAATCAGAAGTTGCCGATTTTTGCCTTCCTCATTTTATAGTACGTTGAAATTATAATTTTAGTCTTTCCGCATCTATATTAAAATATTTACTTATTTCCAGACACAACTAGAAGCAACTAAAGGACATCATTCACGTTCCATACATTTTTGGGCCAATTCTGAAAGTGCCGGCCAGAAAAAAGCATAATATTTGGATAGATCACAAAATTCCCACTATTAGTATCAATGATGAAAATACTTAATACAGAATAGAATTCACTTTATTGCACATCAAAAGGACATACACAGTATGAATAATTAAATATCAAATGTATGAAAATAACAACATCATAATAACATTTTTATTGTATTTTAAAAGTATGTAACACCGTAACCAAAGGGCGCACAGATTTGGTGCCGTAGCCAAAAATGATAGGAATTGGGTGTTCTATCCGAATGTTACACATTTTTATCCTGGCCGGCACTTTCAGTTTTTGGTCCAAAATGAATGATGCCCTTTAAGAAAAAGAAATTTATCTTATCGGAGAGAAAGTTTATTTCGGATGCAATTCTCTCGATAATTTGGGTTTTCATAACCGTTTTTACGGATTTAGATTAGAAAATACAAGCGATTTACGCTTTGTGCCATACACGAAAAACGGCCAATAGCCCATCTGAAAGATAGTTTAATGCCCGTATTTCTGCTGTTTACTACATTATCATATGAGCAACCGTTAAGGAGATATTCAAAAAAAATGGTGTTATCAGTTATTTCAGGCACGTGCAGTACGAACTTTGGCGTTGGATTACTCGCAAACTATACAAGCGAGAACGACGACTAAAGGCTTATTCTAACGGTAATTACTAGCACTTTAAGTTTGGTAATCGAAATTAACCCACACAAATTGATATCTTACGAGTTAATCGCAAAAAACTGCATTCAACCCCAACCACATGATCATGGTTGAACTTTCAGCCTTATTGTGGTTGTCACTGTCAGTGAGAAATGGCGAAGTGAGCAAAAAAATGCTATTGTGGTGCCTTAAAAAAAGTGACATTTGTCTATTTCAGTGAGGTAAGGCGAATTGCGGTTGTCACTGATATAGAGGAACGGCGAATTCAGTGACAATCGTTCTCACTTGATATTTGTCAGTGAGATTTCTCACTTGATGTTTGTTTGTTATAAATGATGGAAGCGGGAAAAAGGTAAGCGAAACATTTTCAAGTTTTGCAAATATTTTAAATTAAAATTGTTATATTAATGTTATTAGTGTAAAAATAACGACAAGAAAGCAATTTGAGGTGATGTTAGATTTCATGCTGAAAAATCCTTCTGTAGCAAAGGGTTTAAAATTTGCAAGTGACCTATGAGGTGATAATTATCTCAAAAAGTGGGAAAATTTAACCCACCAGTTGAACTGTTTGGGTCCAGCATTAAGAAAATGCACGGAATGTCAAAAGGTAAAGAATTTCAAATACCTTGCCTAAATCTTTTTTTTATCCTCAATTAAAAACTTAGAACTCCGAAAAGGTGTACTCACTTTAATTTACATAAAATAAAATAACATAAGCACTCTAAATAAATTCTTTCTAATTGTAAAAAAGTCTCTTGAATAAATCGTCAACGAAAGTGACAATCACAATAAGGGTGAAATTAAATTTCTCACCTCAATTCGCCGGCCACAATATGGACAGTGACAGTGGCAGTGACATTTCTCACCATGGTGAGGTGACAAACGCATTAAGGCTGTTTGAGTGGCCATAACTTTGAGCCAAATGAACTTACAGACCTCGTTGAGGGCTCATTTTGTAGATAATTTTATTCCCCAACACCTTGCCAGTTATTTTATTCTCCAACACCTTGTCAGCTATCATTGCATGGAAACAGGTTATTTAGTATAAACGACCTCTACCTCTTTTCAAGATGGCGGCTTTTCCCAACACACTGCGACCCCACAAACTTGGTTTTAACATTGTCAGATGTACAAAAACAAATTCCAAAAAAAAAACATCATGAAATGCAATTTCATTTACTAATTGCACTAGACTATATATTTTGCAGCGTTAATAATATTAATATTATTACAAATTAAGCAATACCTACTAATTTTTATAACGAAATGTTTTATTTGAAAAAGTTTTTTTCGAAAGAGTCTGCTTTGAAAAAGGTATTATTTTATGTGTTCTAATGTCGTAGAAATATACTTATGTAACCCCAAGTAGTAGGTATACAAATGTATGTATATAATTTGTTAGTATTATTAAGGTACAATCATTTATAATAAAACTCAGTTTTTTATTGAATTTATTTTTGTTTTTAATAAACTAAGTCCTTGAAGCATTTACATATTATGAAACATTGTTTTTTCTTTCCTACATTGTTTTTTATATAATATTTACCAAAACTATATTATGAGTTCTCTTAACTGTGTTGAGAAATATTATCCAAAAATTATAATAATAATTTTGCGCAATACATGGGAAATCGCCCTACTACTCGATGTGCCGTACAAAATTGTATTAATATATATTTATTGTTTGAGGGGAAGGATGACACACGTGGAGGATTTTTAAATTTAAAATTTATTGATAACTAATTATATGAATAACTGTTCCATCAAAAACAAAAAAAATATATGGAAAGCAGCACAAATAAAAAAGCTTAAGCATGGACAACAACCTATACGAGATCGTTCACCGGGCAGCACAACCTGTGTTCGAAATCGGATAGGAGAGGGGATGTCACCAGGCAGCATCTGGATGGAGGAGCCACCATTTGGCACTTGCAGAAAAGTCGTCGAGCTGGACGATAGATTTCGTACGGAATAATTATTGAGGGTACGGCAAATTATTACACCGCAAGGTGGAAAATTCTTTGCTCATCCCAATAATTTCGGTTTTTTTTATTAGTGGTGTTGAATAAATTTTTAATTTTTTTTATTTTTCAATGTATTTGATTGGCAATTTAATAGTAGAGTAATATTGTTAACATAGCGTAAACTTTTTTTTGCTTCATTTATTAATATTAATCATTTATAAATATAATTTTGTATAGGGGTCATTCTTTTACAAACCGAACAGATTTTGATAAAAAATCATTGGCATCTCTTCGATTTGGCTGAAACTTTTTATACGGATTCTATATCGAAAAATAAAAGATACGTGTCCGAGGATTTTATTTTTTTCCTCATTGTTTCGATAATACAAGTGATCGAAAATTTGCGAAAGGCGAGTTTTTTGGCTTGGAGGCTTAATTTCAAAAATTTGTAATTCCGAATCTGCAAGAGCTACGAAATTTTCACCAATTGCACTTTTGTAGCTGAAAAACTGAACTTCAAGAAAAAAAATTGTTTCATGGAAATTTTCAACAAATTCATATTGTTATTAACAATTTAATTGTTTAAATCGTTTTTTAACAATGGCCCCCAGAACAAATCAAGTTTTTGATATTTCCATCGAATTCCCCGTCAAATTTTACGTCAAAAACATGTTTTCAAAATATGGTACCTTTTCGATTATTATTGTTAAAATAATAAGTTATGTAGCGCGTGACGGCAAAAAAACCGTTTTTTGCTGATAAAACGAAATCTGTGGCTAGTATCGAAAAAAGTTAAATGTAAAAGTTGTAGATCATTGAAAGATCTACTACTTTTGTTCAAACTGTTTTTTGACTTAACCTCAATATTTCGAATTAAAATGCAAAACACGTTGAAAATCGTCTTTTTAATATTTTTTTTATTGCAAATGTGCATAAATAAAAAAATTATGGGTAGTTTGTTCACAAACCGAATCTTCTACGTGTTAGAAAACTAATCTTGATTGTAAAAAATTATTATCTAGCATTTTTCAATTTTTGACATTCTTGAAATTTCGCGGGGAATTCTGCCTAAAATGATCCAAGGTGTTCCACACACCATACGCGTTCTTAGCTGACCGCTGCTACGCGCCAGCGCCAGAGTCTAAAGAAACAATCTGATTAGTTCTTTAGAACTGGCGGAGCTCTTTGATTGGTCGATGTAGCGCTACCGCGTAGCGCCTAGCGGTCGCCAGCTAATATAGAATACAACCCGTGTTGGAGCAGCTGTGCGCGTCTTTTAGTCCGTTACGTGTTTAAAGCATTTCGTGTGTTATTGTAATAATGTCACGGAAAGAGGCGCAATCTTTGCGAGGTACTAATATTCGGTCTGATCGATGTTTCAATCCTTTCAATTTGACACATCCTGCTACAAATGCTTTTGAACTGAGAAAAGTGAATGAAAACCAACTTTTTAATTTTTCTTTATTTGCTAATATATATTGTTTCATCATTTGTTATTATTTATCTAAGTTGGTGATAATATTTTTCACAATCAAGATTAGTTTTCTAAAGCCCGGTACCCACTTGTTGCAAACCAGCGTACACTATCTTTGTACCGTTTCAATTATTGATTGATACGAAAAAAAACAGGAACTGAAATTTTTCAAGTGTCATCATTGCGTTCCGAATCATCCAGCTTGTACTATGATTGATGCGCGAGCGCGATACGGTTATCTGGTCAGTATCGGATTTCAAGGAACATTATTATGGAAGATCACTAAACAATGGAGGAGGATGCAATGGCAACTAAGCAACGGATGTGCGCATGGCCGTCCACACTACCTCCTAAAGCGTATAGTATCATTATTTTGATGTGACGGAGAAAACCTGCTAAATGAGAGATCGGGTTCGTATTGTATCTTTTCGCACATTTTGAAACGGAGCATTGCAATTATTTAAGAAAAAATTTTAAAGAACGGGGATACGAGACGCCGGTTTTCAACAAGTGGGTACCGGGCTTAACACGTAGAAGATTCGGTTTGGGACCAAACTACCCATAATTTTTTTATTTATGCACATTTGCAATAAAAAAAATATTAAAAAGACGATTTTCAACGTGTTTTGCATTTTAATTCGAAATATTGAGGTTAAGTCAAAAAACAGTTTGAACAAAAGTTGTAGATCTTTCAATGATCTACAACTTTTACATTTAACTTTTTTCGATACTAGCCACAGATTTCGTTTTATCAGCAAAAAACGGTTTTTTGCCGTCACGCGCTACATAACTTATTATTTTAACAATAATAATCGAAAAGGTACCATATTTTGAAAACATGTTTTTGACGTAAAATTTGACGGGGAATTCGATGGAAATATCAAAAACTTGATTTGTTCTGGGGGCCATTGTTAAAAAACGATTTAAACAATTAAATTGTTAATATCAATATGAATTTGTTGAAAATTTCCATGAAACAATTTTTTTTCTTGAAGTTCAGTTTTTCAGCTACAAAAGTGCAATTGGTGAAAATTTCGTAGCTCTTGCAGATTCGGAATTACAAATTTTTGAAATTAAGCCTCCAAGCCAAAAAACTCGCCTTTCGCAAATTTTCGATCACTTGTATTATCGAAACAATGAGGAAAAAAATAAAATCCTCGGACACGTATCTTTTATTTTTCGATATAGAATCCGTAAAAAAAGTTTCAGCCAAATCGAAGAGGTGTCGATCAGACAGGTGTTCGATTTGTAAAAGAATGACCCATAGTTGAAATGTGACCCAATGTTTTTAAAAAAAAAAAATTTCCATGAAATAAGGTTTTATCGCTAAAATAAATAAAATGATTATTAAATGGGTAAATCGTCTTCTTTTTTTTCGATAATATTCTTGGCTATGATTCGGTTTTTCTTTCTATCTTTAACACAGGACGCATACCAAAGCATTTACAAACTGATGACGGAAAGGAATTTGTTAATAAACCATTTCTTCAGCTGATGCAAAAATACGACATCAACCATTATTCCACCTACAGTACTTTGAAAGCTCCAATTGTGGAAAGATTCAACAGAACGTTAAAAAATATGATGTGGAAGGAATTCAGTATGAACGGTAATTATCACTGGATTAGTATGTTAACCAAGTTAACAGATGACTACAATACAACAACACATCGTACCATTAAAATGACACCTATAGATCAGGGATGTTGCGGATATTCGTATCCGCATCCGCAATTGCATCGATTTCGACATCTGAATCTGCATCCGCATCAGCAAGGATCAATGCGGATGTTCATGCGGATGCAAATGTAGGTCAGGTCGCGACAAGAAAGAAATTGGTGGCTCGTGCCATGCCCATGGGCACATGTTGATTGACCAATAGGAGCGAAGATTTCAGCGACAAGATTCGACGCGTTTGTTACTTTTTTTATCATTTGTTTTCCGGAAATCAATCATAACGTGTTTCGGTTGAACTTTTCAGTTTTTGAATGTTGTTGGGAGTGAGTGACTGTTTATTGTGTATTAACAACTTGTGTGTGGACAAATGAATTTACAATGTCACCACCGACACAAAGTGAGATTTGGACTTATTTTAAACCAGATGAACATGACCAGGATAAGGCTCATTGTAAAATATGCAGTAAACCTTATTCTCGCAAGGGCCGTACCACCTCGTCTTTGAAAAATCATCTTAAATCGATGCACCCAGAAGAGTTTAGTTTGTTTGAGAGCTCGAATAAAAAGACACAATTGCAGAAAATAAAAGCTGACGCTGGTAAGTTTCATCATAGAAAATGTTAATTAATCTTAAATGTGGAACCTTCTTGTTTGGGCTATGTCTCCGCTCATTCTAAATCGATTTTGATAATTTTTTAGGGTTCCGTACTAAAATTGTGAAAAGGAACTTTAATGGTGCGATTTCGTCCGTCTGTCTGCCACAGCTGCCTATTTTAGCAATTACTAATGCTATGACTTATTTTTCTTCACTTTGTTTTTGTAAGCTTTAATTATAATTTTTGGGTGTATTTTTTTTAGATAAAATCGTCACTCCTCTACAAGAGGCAAAGAAACAGCTCTCGTTAGAAGAAGTAGTACTAAAGGAAATGAAGTGGCACAATAATAATTTGAATTCGAAAAAAGTTGACAAACTCATTGGAGAAATGATCGCACTTCAAAATTTACCTTTTAACTTTGTGGAGGGGCTTGGTTTTCGTAGGCTGATGCAAGAATTAGCACCAAGATATAATCTTAGAGGGCGCAGTTTTTTCACTGATTTTGTTTGCAAGGAACTATATGGCAAAGTGGCTGAAAAAGTTAAAGAATTGATTGAAAAATTTGACTACAAGTCGTTTACTTCTGACATTTGGACGGATCCAAGCTAAAATGCCTCTTTGCTTAGCCTAACTTGTAATGGAATAGCAGAAAACTTTGATAGATCATCAATTGTATTGAAATGCGAGACATTCAACGACCGTTACACTGCACAGTGGTTCCTCCCATACGACAAAAATAAAAATAAAAGTTCTTTAGTTCCGTAAAATGACTACTCGTTTTATTATCTATTATGTCCGAACTACCTAAAAAATATAAATTGAAGGACACAAACAACAAATCGTACTTCAAAGTGTAAGCTTCTCATGCGCTCTTCCCGTATCAGTAACCCATTTGTTGTTTGCTGCGCCGAATCATTAGTGTTTCTCGGAAACGTTGCATTGTTGTGAGTTGTTGAATTTGTTTGTTGTTCATAACTTTGGTATTTATGTTACGAGCATGCTACGCCATAGTCATTTTTTTGTATTTTTTAAATATATCTTTGGAAACATCTAAACTTTTAACTGTTAAGTTAATCTTAGTTAATGCCATGCTTGGTGTCAAAATTACGAGGAGACCTTCTACTTTGCGGTCTTACTAATTTTCTATCCCATTTTATCCCATTTTTAGAGATCTACTGTGTTTCGCAGGTCGTAGCAATTTCCTATTCCATTTAAATATTTTATTTCATCAAAATGTTTAATTTCACGATTTATTTTTTTTTCTTTTGTTTTAGGTGCCGAACGGCTCTGTGTCTTTAAAAGGCAGTATACATATATTTGACATTTGGTACAAGTTCAACAAACAAAAGTTGTCATGTACTGAGCGAGCTGAGCTTGTATTTTATGAAGTACATAGTTCTGTGTCAATCGAAGACAAAGAGAATTATTCTTTTGAAACACACAAGCGTGTTTCTTACATCTGTAAGAGAATACAAATCCTGTGGAGGAAACATCACTACGACAAGGATTTGTTTCACGCTAAACAAATCGATTGGTTTGAAGCAGCTGAATCTGTAGACTTGGGAGATTCTCAACCAATGAACCTGCCAGAGACATCTTCGAAGAAGCGTGGGCGACCGAAGAAAAACTATTCTGATTGTGGTAAGCGTACACGACAGCGGAGGAGAAGTGAGGTGTGCCAGCTTGACGAGTCGCTACGATCAGCTTTTAGTGATGAAGCTGGAGTTTCGGCTAGATTTACTGAGGGTTCAGCGACGTCGTTTCCCTTATTGTGGAAGCAAAATTGACGAAACACCAGTATTTGTTAATAAGAAGTTTTGTTAACGATAAGTTACTATTAAATTTTTTGCCTAGTTATAAGTCTGTATTGAAAGAAAAGCAAAATTGTTATCCAATTGCGGATCAAATTACTGTCACCGAATCAAGCGCTGAAGTCGAGTTACAAGCTCTACTTGATCATACGGCTTCAAGACTATTGGAGTCACAAAAAGAAGTGCTTGAGTCTCATTCCGTTGCTGACTCCGATAACTCTCTTGTTTTAATGGGCAAATGGGGGTTTGATGGAAGTTCAGGTCAGAAGCAATCTTTTAATGACTCTGAAACGATTGATGACACTAATTTGTCCGTAACTTCATATGTTCCCTTACAGCTTCTGCAACGAGATGTAGTCATTTGGAAAAATCCTCGTTCCTCTTCAACTCGATATACTCGGCCTTTTAGATTCAGATTTGTAAAAAAAACAACTGAAGTTTCGGTTGAAGAGGAACGGTATTTTTCAGAGAAAATCAATGCATTGCAAGCCACAAAAATCACCATGGGTAATAGAGATTGGAATGTACGCCACAATCTTCAATTAACCTTTAATTACTCGCATGGGGTCAACTCACTTTCGTAAGCTAAAAAAAAATACTTGTATTACTTGGAATATCACCACACCCTCAGTAGCTTCCTAACACTTGACAAAGAAGATGTTTCAGTAGGCATCACAATTCGGAAGTGTTAAGACGCGTCGCTACTCTTATTAGCCGTGACCCCATGCGAGTAATTACGTAACCTTTTTCGAGCAAAATAAATACTATATATTCTGCATTTTTTAATTTAGTTTTGTATAAATTTATAGCATTTTCAATTTCTGTGTAAGTATAACTTTGAAATAATGGCCCTTATTCTGGTTGTCACTTTTGCTGAGAAATGGCGAAGTGGAGCGAAAATGGAATTCTGGTTCTTTAAAAAAGTGACATTTGTCAATCTGAGTGATTTTGGGCGAATTTTGGTTGTCACTGTAGATAGACAAACGGCGAATTCAGAGTGGATTTATCTCACTTGACATTTGTAAGTGAGGAAAGTTTCTGATATAAAATGGAAGCGGGAAAAAGGCAAGTTAAACAAATTTAAGTAATTTTATTTAAAAATAAAATGATTATTGTGTCTTTTAGCGTGAAAATTACTACAAAAAAACAATTTGAAGCTTTAATAGACTTCATGGTGAAGAATCCCTTTATTGCAAAGGGATTGAAATTCGCAGAAAGTTCGGCTCGTGGAGAAAATTATAGGGTCTTTATATATTATTGGTTATTGTTTTATTAAACTTCTGTATTTTTATTAGAAACAAGTTATTTATTAAATATTATTTAATTATTCAACGAACCGCAGACAAATGTCAAATGACATTTTGAAAGCACACAAATGTGTTTCATTTCAGAACATTCCTCGCAGCCGTGTCACCAGCGACGCTGTCGACAAGAATAACAATTTCGTGGTGATGTGACGACTATTGGTAGTGAGTGGCAGATTCGACAACTAGAATAGGGCCCAATTTGTTTATATGTGTTAGTAGATATTTATACAAAATTTACTTTTTACATATATAAATTTTTTATTTAGTTTCTCAGTAAATTATCATGGATGATGAGCGTACTTTGCAATGGTCGATGGAAGATTCTGATGAAGAACAACCTGTTGGCGGATCAGCCTCGGAGTGTGGAGAAGATGATGTCATTCAAAGTGATTCCGATAGTGCAAGCGAAATTAGCGGGTCTTCCCAACATTCAGACGAGTCGTCGGACAGTAATGTTTCTTCGGAGCAAGGTAACAATTTTTTTTGGTGCCGACATAATGGTAGGTACACAATAGGCCTAACTTGGCCGCAGTGTTCACCACATGGGTTGCCCCCTCACTCCTTATAATAATAATGGTAGGATGGTCCCAAACAAAAATGGATGAAAACTCCTCCATTGAGCGCTGTCAGAACACGTGCACACAACATAGTTTCAGAATTGCCGGGTGTCAAGCAACCAGCAAAATCGACAAAGGGCCCAATGGAATGCTTCAGTTTATTTTTTACGGATAATATTTTGAACTTGATTGTGACAAACACGAACAAATACATTGGAATAATCAGGAGCAATTTTCAAAGAGAACGAGACGCCAAAGATACAGACTTTGAAGAAATAAAAGCGTTCTTGGGTTTGCTGATTATGTCCGGAATGTTGAGACATTCTCTTCTGAACTTTATAGATTTATGGGCTACTGATGGTAGTGGAGTTGAGATGTTTCGTCTGACAATGAATTATCAACGTTTTCTATTTTTATTACGATCCCTCCGATTCCACGATAAAACAACCCGATCTGAGCGTCAAACAATTGATAATTTAGCAGCAATACGAGAACTTTGCGACATGTTGCAAGCAAAATTTCAAGAAGTTTATTCTCCAGGCGAAAATGTGACGATTGACGAACAATTGATTGGCTTCGTGGTCGTTTCAAAGGCAAAGTGTACATGCCCAACAAGCCTAATAAATATGGTATAAAAACCAAGCGTTTGTGGATTCAAAAACTTTTTATTTACTGGCTTTTGAAGTATACTCTGGCAAAGAGCCAGAAGGACCTTACCAGGTCTCGAACAGTCCTAACGACATAGTGAAACGACTTGTACAGACGATAAAAAGAAGTGGCCGAAATGTTACGACAGATAATTGGTCCACTAGTGTACCACTTGCAAGGGAATTGTTGGACCCACCCTGTGAACTCACCCTTGTTGGAACACTAAAGAAAAATAAACCGGATATCCCTCAGATTTTTTTGCCCAACAAGTCCAGAGTATCACGCAGTTCCATCTTTGGGTTTCAAAAAGAAATTACTTTAGTTTCCTATGTTCCGCGGCCAAACAAAGGTGTAGTATTGCTATCTACTATGCACCATGGTGCTGATATCGATCCAACTTCAGGTGACCAGCAGAAACCCGAAATAATTACATACTACAACCGTACAAAAGGAGGAGTTGATGCTAATGATCAATTATGTGGGACTTACAATGTAGGAAGGAGAACCAAACGATGGCCTTTAGCTGTTTTCTTTCACCTTTTGAAAGTCACATGCATAAATGCATTCATTGTTCATAAAGCAAACACAGAAAAAATGCGTACTCATGTGAGACGTCATTTCTTGCGACAACTTGCTGCAGAACTTGTTGAAAGCTATCAGAAGCAACGTGCCAACATCAACGCAACCCCAAAAATAATAAGAAAACGTCTTTTGGAGGTACATGATGTAGAGAATCGCGTTGTCCCATCTACTGCAAAGCGTGGGCAAGAAAGAGTGATGCAGCCAGAAAGGAATAGAATTTCACATGATTCCACCCCGTGCACCTCATTTTGGAGGACTATGGGAGGCAGCCGTCAAATCAGCCAAACACTTGCTACAA
This sequence comes from Thereva unica, assembly GCA_949987705.1. Classification (NCBI taxonomy): domain Eukaryota; kingdom Metazoa; phylum Arthropoda; class Insecta; order Diptera; family Therevidae; genus Thereva; species Thereva unica. The sequence continues at coordinate 36,430,080 of OX465285.1, forward strand.
CACAGCTTAGCTGCTGCAAATCTCACCTACGAAGAAATGGAAACTGTGGTTATTGAAGTTGAAGCCATACTTAATTCAAGACCACTGACTCCAATGTCAGACGATCCAAATGATCTCAGCCCCTTGACACCTGGCCATTTGCTGATTGGAGAACCCTTGACTGCCCCAGTGGATACTGACACACAAGTTAAAACCACAACCCTCGTCACTCGATGGACACTTGTTACCCATATTAAGAACGAGTTTTGGAGACGTTGGGTACGAGAATCATCTGCAGCACCGCTATAAGTGGAAGCAACGAGCACAAAATGTTCAGATAGGAACAATGGTTATCCTCAATGAAGACAACCTTCCCCCAATGAAATGGCCATTAGGAAGAATAATGAAGACTATTACTGGACACGATGGATTAGTGCGGGTTGCAGAAGTGCGCACAGCAAATAATATTTTGAGACGCCCTATCCATAGACTCGCGCCACTCCCAATAGAAGAAAAAATGACCACATCAGAACTTCCAGAGTCATCATCTACACCCAGAACCTCAAGAAAACAGGCGCTTGTAATTGACCGAGATAGGGGAGACCGGGTACAAAAGTAGCGGCGGGTCGAAAGTAACAAACGCTCTGTAAAATCCTCCAATAGCGGTGTTATAAACAAAAACCCGCCTAAAAAGTCGATTCTAAAATTGAATAATCATTACTGTTCGAAAGTATAAATTCCTACCCGGTCATATTTTATTCTTCAAAATTCATAAATCCCTAACATTTATAAAAAATTACCCGATCATATTTATTTCAAATTTTTAACTTTCATAAAAAATTATCACACGGGAAATTTAAATGCAATAGCGCACATTTTTCCGTTGCAATAATTTCTTAGAAATCCACGGTGATAAACACCGTGGATCTACATTAAAATTATTCTTATCAGACTCGGGTGTCAGGTTTCAGCTCGAATCTTGTCTGTTTGCTGCACATTCGGGCGGTAAGAAAATCTGTTTTCTGCCGAGATCGGCAGCTTTTTCCTTGCGGCGTGGGAATTTTCCGTTTTTCGGAACCACGGCCGGGCCCGATAGCGGTAAAAGTTAATAATTTAATTAAGTATTGTTCTAACTTTAACCGGCGGCGGATCGTCTTAACCTTAATCGGCGTGTTAAAAATTAAAAGTGTTGTTCCAACAATAACCGGCGACGGGCGTGTTTGTTGATTGTTTTTCTTACGTTAAGTAGAGTGTTATTCTAAATCTTAAGTCGGGACCGGCGGTTGAATTTAATGAAAGAAAAATAAGTGCGGCCAGTACAAAGGGCAGTGGTTAAGTCTAAGTTTTAGAGATTGTGTCAAAGGAAAGGGCATTAGTTACATTTTAAATATATGCGCATAGCTCATAGCTTTTAAATTAACCTTGTTCTTTTGTGAAAGCCCTGAGGGCCGTGATTGAAAAAAAAAACATATAATACAGAATAAAGGAGTAGATAACACGAAAAGTAAGTTTTAATATAACATTTATTTCTTTTGGTGAAAGCCCTGAGGGCAAGTGAAAAAAATATATAACATTATTTGGCGCAGCCGGTAGGATCCGAGCGAGCCTATCATTTGATCAAGTGCTGGGTATTGGCACCCTAACCCTTAAACTCAGGACCGAGCCTAGTTCTGAGGGCACGAGATCAAAGAGGCACTGACCCCGGATCCTATGCGAACAACGAACAGGGCAGTTACAACTATAGGTGGTAGAAACCTCCCTGCCCTGCAACGCACCCAAAGGTGCCACCGGTGGACTAACGCGGGCTTCATCCCTGCCCAGGATAAAGTTCGTTAAGAACCAACAAGGGGACGTTCTAACTACAGACGCTCCCCCGACGTGGGAATCCCCAGTTATAGCAACAAGAATCAACGTTAGAAATCATCAAGGGCTTCGACTATTAGCCCTCCATCATTACCAACCTGTAATTAAAGTGAGGCCAGTAAGTTAAAGGCCTTTTAGCTTTTCTAAAATCTTCGCTCGGGGGTGTTCATCCACGGTGCCTCTGCTCCAGGTGGGCACGCGCTCACCCCCATTGTAATTTCATCGAGGGACTTACGCGGGCTTCATCCCTGCCCAATAGTTGATGTCGGACAGCGAAAATCCACTCAACGATTCCAGCTCCAGCGATCCAGAAACGCCATCGTTAACCACAGGCGTAATTCCAGCTACTTCTACCCCAGCACTACAATCAACAGTTCCTGAACTACAATCAACAGTAGCAGCCCTACAGGTGCCCATTGCCACACCAGGCACATCCACAACACCACTCACTGCACCGTTATCACCAAGCAGACTACGCAGCGGGCGAATAAGAACAGGACCTAGTCAAGTAAGTCTACAAGCCTATTTAGACCATTTGTATAAAGAAGCCAGGGAAGGCAAAAAATCTTCGATCCCCCAGTACGACTTACTCAATAAACAAGTAGCTAAGAGCCACGGGCAAAGACTCGCCCAGATAGATCAATTTAGAGAAGCTACCAAGAAGTTCGTACAGGAGATCCAGGATTTTAAAGAATTCCCGGGCCTAAACCCCCTAGAAAGTAAGGAAATAGAAGATCCCCAAAATTTAAGTAGGCAGGAATTAGATAATTCTGCGAGTAGCGTCAGGGACCCAAGTAAGGGCGAAGTGCTACTTAATTGGGTTAGTGTATCATTTTCAGACTCCGAAAAGGAGCTTACCTTAGAAGATCCCGCCTATAAAAATATATAGCCCCTCAAAATGGCGGATTATACAAAAGTCGCCCGTCTCACTTCCGAATTAGTTCCTATTTTCTCAGGCGGTCAATCCCCCAATATAGTGATAGATCTACAAACGTTTTTGGGATGTTGTCACCGCGTGGTTCAGTGTCTGAACGACACAGACAAACCAGCCTTTTTACAGATCTATCCCACGAGGCTACGAGGCGAAGCCTACCAACTAATAGCCTCCACTCAACCAGCCACATTCGAAGAGGCTGAAAAATTACTTAATCAGACATACCTGCCCAGAGAAACCTACCAGGAACTGGTAAACAAACTAATCACTCTGCGGCAATATCCTTTAGAGACCCTAGTAGCCTTCACGGCTCGAATTAAGCAGATGTTACAATCTTGCAAAGAGGCGGCCACCACCAAGTACGGTGCCGCAAGTGCCCAAACAGTACAGGCGCAACTTAATGACTTCGCAAAAGATGCTCTTAAAAGCGGGGTCAATAACCCCTACCTCTGCCAATACCTTCTTACCTTAGAAGAACAAACCCTGGACACTTTAATACAAAAGGCATTAGATATGGAACGCCTGCAACTGACAGTCATGCACTTGCAGCCTAACACAACCCCCGCGACGTACGCTATGAGTCAGCCCGTAACCAGTAATCCGCCCTCTGGGATCCCCCTCTCACAAAATCTTCCCTTCCAAAATAATATAAGCTGGACACCCACGCATGGAATCACCCCCACGGCATCGCAGATACCCCCTAACTCAGCCCCATCTGCTAACACTCCATTGCCACCACCGCTCATACAACAACAACAACAACAACACTCCATATACCAGTCACCACCGCCCTTAACACCACAACAATACCCCATCTATCAGTCAACAACGCCCGCACCACAGACAACACAACACTTCGTTAACCAAACACTACCACTCACACAAGAAAGAGTACCTCAGCCTAGTTCCTTTTCCAACAGATCTACACAGTCCCAAACACTCGCAAACATAACTTGCACCTTCTGCCGACGACGGGGACACACATACAGCGAATGTATGAAGCGTAAAAACACCCCATTATGTTCACACTGCCAAAATTATGGGCACGACGTCAGAGAGTGTCGCCGACTTAAGTATGAACGTAATCAAGCCATGGTCAGGAACGGGCCCCCCTTACAAAATCCCTATAATAATTACAACAACACCCCACCTCAAAATTACCCGCCGAATAATTATATGAACTCCCAGGGTAGGGCTGATGACAATAGAAGGAGTCCTCACCCCGGATCGGGCCAACCCAATCCAAACGCACCTAGTAAAAGAACCCCACGAGTGTACCAGGTAAGCCGATAGTGCGATTTTTGTGGCCGCCGAAGCCACGTAGTAAGCGAGTGCGCTCAGAAGAGAATGTGGGAAGAAAAGCAGCAGGGAAACGACGAGCCGTCGAGCCAAAATTCCCTGGCCCGACAACAATAAGTCCACTCACTCCCAAGGGTACACCTCAGTCGCCCCGAGTCAAACTTCCACTAGCTACCTTACCCTTAGATATCAGCCGTAAAGGCAAAGTCAAATTAGTAGTGGACACCGGCGCTGAGGTAAGCGTCATCAAACAAAATAGGCTTAAATCCCAGGTCAAAATAAATCAGGAAGAAAAATGCACCCTCCTAACCCCTGCCGGAACTACAGAAACCATAGGGAGCTGTCACGGAAATTTCGACCTCCCCACTAAAATCCCTAGCTCTTTCCAGGTAGTAGAGGATACACCAGACTTTCTGAACGATGGATTATTAGGGTACGACTTCATCTCGGATAATTGCCACGTAGAGGGGCCTAACCGAAGTTTGAAGTTCCCTCGCACAATAACAAACCCTGAAGAGTTTAGCGTTCCATTGACATTCGACGAACATTCGCCCAAAGAACGGGCAGTCGAAGTGAGGCACAGTATGGAAACCCATACTGTCTCCAAGGCCCCTAACTCGGAGGCTGACTGCAAAACCCAAAGGTCGACTGACAAAATCGAAAGTCAAAGGGAACCTATACGGACTACGATAGAATTGGGACTGGCGACGCGAGTGCCGGCCCGTACCCAACAAATAATCGCAGTGCCGCTAAACCTAAAGGAAGAAATGGTCTGTCTGTCTCAGGAACTAAAACCCGGAGTATTCCTCTCAAATAGCCTTTTACCCAAGGGAAAGGACACAGTTCCGGTAAGCATTCTTAACAGTACCAACATCCCAGTGTCCATATCCGCACTTAACCTAACACTGGTCCCAACCAGTAAATATGTAATAATACCACTTCAAGCGATACCACGGCCAACCGTAGTAAAACAACCCACCATAGATTTGGCCCCCATGGTCCCTGAAACATATGCCTCAGAGATCCCCAGTCTAACTGCCATTCGTACTTTCTTAAACACAGTCGCTCTATTCCTAATCAATCATCTAATAACGATATGGTCCGCATGCAACTCTAAGTGCGCCGACCAAGATAGCCCCCAAGGCTCCTACCAAACTAACGGTGCTTGCGAGTACAAGAGCCCCAACGTTGGCCAACAAACTCCATCACCCTCACCCATAAAAAAGAAAAAGGGAACAACTTCCCAAGCAAAGGCACCATACACCCCTGCCTCTAAACTTCTAAAAAGCAAACGATTAGGTACGCAAACCCCAAAGAGCAAGACCGAGGCAAGAATTAAAAACATCCGGTATTCATTTCCAAACCCCGAATACCAGGTCTCACAAGACCTCGAAGCCCGCTTAGAACAGATCAAAAAGGAGTTGAATCTGGACGAAAACCTAAGCGCGGAGGAAAGACAGTCGATTACCGACCTCTGCTACGAATACCACGATATTTTCCATCTAAAGGGCGATCTCCTCACGCATACAACCGCAATCCAACACGAAATACCTTTAATACGGGACCAGGCACCCATAAACCAGAAGATGTACCGACTGCCAGAAAGTCAGAGGCAGATAATAAATGATCAATTACAAGAAATGCTGGAAAACGATATAGTACAGCCTAGCAAAAGCCCATGGAACTCCCCTCTCCTACTAGTTCCCAAGAAGGCAGGCGCCGACGGTGAGAAAAAGTGGCGTGTCGTCGTCGATTTTCGTAAACTTAACGAAAAAACAATTGGCGACGCCTTCCCATTGCCACGCATAGAAGAGATCTTAGACCAGCTAGGACACTCACGTTACTTCACCACTCTTGATCTAGCCAGCGGCTATCACCAAGTTCTGGTCGATCCCAGGGATCAAGATAAAACCGCCTTCAGTACCAATTACGGGCACTACGAGTTCAAACGTATGCCGTTCGGGCTAAAAGGAGCCCCGGCTACGTTCCAAAGACTAATGAACTACGTACTCACCGGCCTTCAGGGCCTAGAATGTTTCGTCTACCTAGATGACATTGTCATCTATGGTAAGAGCCTAGAAGACCACAACCAGAAGCTCAGAAAGGTTTTCGACAAACTGAGGGAGCATAACCTCAAGTTGCAGTCCGAAAAGTGCCAATTCCTACGAAAGGAGGTAGTCTACTTAGGGCACATCTGCTCAGAGAAAGGAGCGCTCCCAGACCCCAAGAAGACGGCGTGCGTCCAAGAATACCCGGAACCACGCACTATACGCCAGGTCCAATCTTTCATCGGACTCGCGAATTACTATAGAAAATTTATTCCCGATTTCTCAAAAATCGTCCGACCTCTAACCAACCTTCTCCGTAAGGACGTAAAATTCTCTTGGACCCCTAGATGCCAAGAAGCCTTCGACCAAATCAAGGCAGCACTGGTCAACCCCCCCCTACTAATCTACCCCGACTTCACTGAACCCTTTAATCTGACTACAGATGCCAGTAGTGAAGCCCTTGGGGCCGTACTTTCACAAGGGGAAGTTGGAAAAGACCAACCCATTGCCTACGCCAGTCGACCCCTGAACAAGGCTGAGCGTAATTACTCCACCATAGAGAAGGAGCTTTTAGCAATAGTCTGGGCTGTGAAAAATTTCAGGTGCTACCTACAAGGTCGCACATTCACAGTGTATACTGATCACAAACCGTTGAAAGGAGTATTCAACGTAAAAGACCCTACCACCCGATTGGTGCGCTTCCACCACAAGCTCTCCGAATACGATTACAATATTGAATACAAACCCGGCAAATATAATACTAATGCCGACGCCCTCAGTCGTATTCCGCAAGACACCAAGACTCAACAAACTTCCACTGTCAAAGCAGTAGTCCACTCACCCATGGAACCTCCCCCAGGAGGCCACAACCAAAGATGCAACGTAGTCACCCGTGCCCAAGCACGAGGCGAAAGACAAAATCCTACGCCCGAACAAGAGGCCCTAATTGAGGTAACAGATGTAGGCATTGCCCCCGAAGGCAACGGTATTAAAAACTCAGATGACCAACCACTCAATTCACCCGAATCCCCAATTTCGCAGAACCCCGTGGACACATTAGTCGAAACCACCCCCCCTCAAGAGGCTGAAATTAATCAAAAGCCCAAAATCACGGTAATCACAGATCCCGAAGAGATAGCCACCATCCTGAAAGACTATCATGACTCCGCTTTCGGAGGACATCAGGGCGTAATCAAAACATATAAACGAATCCGTAGAAAGTACTGGTGGCGCCATATGCTCAGGGACATAGGGAAATATATTCGTAGATGTAGAAAGTGTCAGACAAATAAGTCCACGCCGGCCCTCAAAATGCCGATGGTAATCACAGACGTGGCCGAAAGACCATTCGACAAGGTATATCTCGACATAGTGGGACCCCTAGAAACTACTAATTCCGGAAACCTATACATCTTAACTTTTCAAGATAACTTAAGCAAGTTCCTAGATTGCTATGCTATCCCGAACGCCGAAGCCGAAACCGTTGCGCAGATAGTCTTTGATCAAATCATTACCCGCTACGGGATACCGAAAAGCATAGTAACCGACCAGGGCACCAACTTTCTCAGTGGCTTATTCAAGGGCCTATGCAAACTCCTAAAAATTAAGAAACTACAAACTTCCGCCTATCATCCCCAATCCAACGGCGCTCTAGAACGGGCCCACAGGCCCCTAGTAGAATATTTGCGTAGTATCACGGACCAAAGCCCCAAATCATGGGATCAATACTTACGAACGGCCGCGTTCGTCTATAATAATAGTATTCACGACAGCACTAAGCTTACTCCCATGGACTGTCTTTACGGTTTCTCGCCTGATGTCCCTTCAAATCTAAAAAAGGATCCCGAGCCACTATACAATCACGAAAGCTACTACCACCTTCTAAAGTATAAACTACAAAAAACCTACTCAATAGCCCGGCAAAATTTGCTAGCAAGTAAACAGAAATCTAAAGCCCACTATGACCAAACCACTAGAACCCACACCTTCCATGTTGGCGACCAAGTCCTTATAAAGAGCGAAAACCGGAAGGGCAAACTATCTGCCATCTGGAGAGGTCCTTATCCTATAGTAGCAATTACAAGCCCAGTGAACACCAAAATTAAAATAGGTAACAAACAAACAGTAGTCCATAATAACCGCCTGAAACCCTTCTACGAATAAATTACAGAACTCCATAATAAAGTAATAATATCCTTAAGTTACACATGTACCAATGTTCACACATTCATTATCGCACCCAAATAAACGGCTCTAATGGCAAGTTACTCCCAGTCCACCGTTAACATAGAAGTCATACTATTCCTCGCAGCTAATTCAGGCTCCAAGCCTTGTACAACTAGTACAACCAGCAAAATAAATCGAACCGCTAAACGCGACCATTACATAATAGCCTAGTCCTCTTGCTACTCTTAGCGTACGCCATATCCCTCATATTAAAGGTCACATAAAATGTGTTCAGGTGCACAAAAACTATAAATAACCATGTCCAACTAACTCCGCCCGATCTATAAGTATACCCCCGAGAAGGGCTGTTACATTGACCCCATCCGCCCAAGAGGCCACGAACGCGCTCCTTGACGCTACCCAGAACTATTCCCAAATGGGAGAACTATTAGAAATATATAGATCTTGTAAGATTATAAAAGTAAAAATTATTAGATAATAAGGATTACAAAAGGTAAAATGAAAGAAAATCAAAAAAACAATTAGTGGGCGAAAGGCCTTAGAAACTTAATAAACAAAAAAAATATTAATAGTAATTTTAATAATAAGCCAATGTAAGAAAATCTCAAAACGAAAGCTAAATTTCAAAAGGTAAAAAATTATTAGATAATAACAATTACAAAAGGTAAAGCATAAGAAACATTGTAGAAGTAAACTTAAGAATTGTGGAAAGTCAAGATTGATAAATAATACACACGCCCTTAGGGCCCTTAAAACCTGTAAATTCAAAAAACAATTAGTGGGCGAAAAGCTTTAGAAACATAATAAACAAAAGAAAATATTAACAGTAATTTTAATAATAAGCAAATGTAAGGAAATAAACAAACCAAAAATAAGAAATAAGCAAACAGTAAAATTAGAATAAGAACTTATAAAGCGAAAATTGCAACCAAATATAAAAATTAATTTAAGGAAATTAAGAATAGGAAATAAACAACAGAAACACTTGTCAAAGTAAATACAGGAAACCCTTATGGCAAGAAAAATTGTAAAAATTGATGCGCCCTTAAGGCCCTTAGAGGTGTAAGCCTAAAGAATAATCAATAACCAAATGCGCCCTTAAAGGCTGATAGAATTAAAAAAAAAGCATAATCTAGCGTAAGTAAAGGCTCTGTACGTCCCGCCCTAAATCCGCCAAAAACACAACCCGATTTGCCAACAAACAAATTTCATACAATTTTAAATACGAGCAATGCCCCCTTGCTTTGCTTCGTAGCATTGCTCTTATTGAGCCCCCCAAGGAGTTGTTATAAACAAAAACCCGCCTAAAAAGTCGATTCTAAAATTGAATAATCATTACTGTTCGAAAGTATAAATTCCTACCCGGTCATATTTTATTCTTCAAAATTCATAAATCCCTAACATTTATAAAAAATTACCCGATCATATTTATTTCAAATTTTTAACTTTCATAAAAAATTATCACACGGGAAATTTAAATGCAATAGCGCACATTTTTCCGTTGCAATAATTTCTTAGAAATCCACGGTGATAAACACTGTGGATCTACATTAAAATTATTCTTATCAGACTCGGGTGTCAGGTTTCAGCTCGAATCTTGTCTGTTTGCTGCACATTCGGGCGGTAAGAAAATCTGTTTTCTGCCGAGATCGGCAGCTTTTTCCTTGCGGCGTGGGAATTTTCCGTTTTTCGGAACCACGGCCGGGCCCGATAGCGGTAAAAGTTAATAATTTAATTAAGTATTGTTCTAACTTTAACCGGCGGCGGATCGTCTTAACCTTAATCGGCGTGTTAAAAATTAAAAGTGTTGTTCCAACAATAACCGGCGACGGGCGTGTTTGTTGATTGTTTTTCTTACGTTAAGTAGAGTGTTATTCTAAATCTTAAGTCGGGACCGGCGGTTGAATTCAATGAAAGAAAAATAAGTGCGGCCAGTACAAAGGGCAGTGGTTAAATCTAAGTTTTAGAGATTGTGTCAAAGGAAAGGGCATTAGTTACATTTTAAATATATGCGCATAGCTCATAGCTTTTAAATTAACCTTGTTCTTTTGTGAAAGCCCTGAGGGCCGTGATTGAAAAAAAAAACATATAATACAGAATAAAGGAGTAGATAACACGAAAAGTAAGTTTTAATATAACATTTATTTCTTTTGGTGAAAGCCCTGAGGGCAAGTGAAAAAAATATATAACAGCGGAAACGGCTCGTGCTACCGTTCACACTTTGGTAACAACGAGCTGCACGCATGCCATCAGTCGCCGTGCAAGCTCCCTGCTCGTAGGTTGGGTTAGAAGACGTCAAGTGATTTTGCTCATCAAAAGTAAGTTTTTTTATGCTTATTCATTAAGTGTTTACGTAATATTGAAATGGTGCAATCAGTGTGATTACTTGCCTAGTAATTTGTCATTATATTGCCTGTAGTATGTCATAAACAATTTTTGTGCTGCACATTCACTTTTGAGTCACCGGGGTTTGTAATCTCAAAAACGTGGTTGGGTACAAAAGTAACAATACACATTGGGTACAAAAGTAACATGTTACTTTCGTCCCCATTGAATTATATTATTAGTGTGCATCCCTTTAATGTTTCTTTCTTTTGTTAAAGCAGGATGCCTCGACAGCGAATTAGAAAAACAGATAGAGGCACCATTGACACTGCCGTCTATAAAAATGCAGCAAATGAACATTTTAAGGATAATGCAAAAATAAGGGCACTGGCAAAAAAATATAATGTGTGTCACGTCACATTGCACAGATTTATAGCAAAACTTAAAGCAGGGAATACATCTGCAAAAGTTGGATACCGTTGTGTTAACCGTGTCTTTAATAATGAAGAAGAAAAGTTGTTGGAGGACTACGTAATACAGTGCTCTAGGGTATACTTTGGCTTGACCCCGGTCGAAGTGCGAAAGTTGGCATACGAACTAGCAGTTAAATATAAAAAAGACTATCCGGAGAAGTGGAATGTGGATCATATGGCGGGCAAGGAATGGTTATTTGGATTTTTGAAAAGACACCCCAATCTATCTTTGAGAAGGCCACAAGCAACGAGTCTGAGTCGCGCTTCAAGCTTCAATGAGAACAATGTCAATAATTTTTTTGATAACCTGTCAGAAGTTATGGATAGGTATAAGTTTAAACCAAAAGACATATGGAATATGGACGAGACTGGAGTGACGACAGTCCAAAGACCAAACAAAATAGTAGCTCAGAAAGGAATTAAGCAAGTGGGTGCAGTAACTTCTGCAGAACGTGGCAGGTTAGTAACTGTTGCTGTAGCTATTAATGCTCAAGGAGGTCACATTCCTCCTTTTTTCGTATTTCCCTTGAAGAGATATCAAGATCACATGATACGCGAAGGCCCTATTGGGAGTGCTGGTGCTGGAAATGCTAGTGGCTGGGGCCGTATTTGGTTTCTCGAGTCGACATTGTCGTCTGTCGATAAATAAAAATTGGCATTTGGCGGCACGATATCGTCTCTTTACGTGTCGATAAAAAGGTTTGACGATTATTAAAAAGCTCAATTTATCCATACAATAAACTTTTAACAATTTCTATTTTAATTAAATATACGTGGTTTGCTGCCTTGAAGTAATACCACCCAATTTGATGGTTTTGTATGGCTGCGCTTAGCTGTCGATTTGGTCGTGAAACCAAATATGAAACTTAAAGAAAATCGAGAAGCTTTTTTTGTCGAGTCGATCCATCGACTCGAGAAACCAAATACGGCCCCTGGATGCAAGAAACAGAATTTTTGCTGTTTTTGGATCACTTCAAAAAACAAGCCAAGCCCACTATTGATGAAAAATGCCTGCTGTTGCTCGACAATCATGTATCACATGTGTCTATTCATGCTCTTGATTATTGTAAAAGGAATGGAATCGTCTTATTGTCATTCCCTCCACACTGCACCCACAAATTGCAACCCCTAGATAGAGCAGTTTTTGGACCATTTAAGAAAATGGTAAACACTGCCACAGATAACTGGATGCGAAATCATCCTGGGCAAACCATGACTATACATTACATTCCTGGGATTGTCAAAGAAGCCTTTCCTCTTGCCGTCACCGATAGAAATGCTATTGCTGGTTTTTCTTGCACTGGCATAAGTCCTTTTAATAGGGACATCTTTACCTCGGTTGATTTTGCACCGTCTTTTGTAACGGATCGCCCCTTGCCAGCCAATAACAGACCAGAAGAAACAGTTAATCTTCAAAAACCAGGGCCAAGCGTCGAAACTGATTATCATTCAATGACATCTCTCACTCCGGGACCACAGATTCCCCACGCTTTTTTAAATATTCAAACCGATGATGACAACCCGCTGGCAAACCCTGCCTGCTCAAATCCATCACCAAGATCGCCACAACCTGGACCTAGTGGGCTGCAAACAACTCTTGCACAACCAATTCCTTTTTCACCTCAAGATATAAGACCTCTTCCGCAAGCGGGTCCAAGATCCGAAACACGAAGAGGTGGTAGAAAACGTAAAACTGCGATACTTACCGATACCCCTGAAAAAAACGCAATTGAGGAAGAATATAACCAAAAAAATAAAGCCAAGAAAGCTACATTCCAACCAAAAAGAAAATCGCAATCTGCAAAAGGAAAAGGTAAAGGAAAGAAAACGAAGAACACACCTAGTGCAGGAAAGGAGAACCAATCAAACTCCAATTCTTCTGATGAAGAAAATTGCTTTTGCCTCGTTTGCTTAGAACTATTCAGCAATAGCCTGCCAAACGAGAAGTGGGTACAATGTGGTGACTGTAAACAATGGTCTCACGCTGCATGCACCAAAGACGATATATATTATGTTTGCCATAATTGCGAGACTGAATAGTCATAAAAGTATTTTTTTTTAAATAGTATTTTTTATCATTTCTTATATATGACTGCTAGTAAAGAAAGTCGTTACTAATTAATTAAAGAGAATTTATTACTTATTTAGAGAAGTTTATTGTTTTGTTTTTATAATTTTATGAGAAGAACATATTTTCTGTATAATTTTTTGTTTGTTAATAAACCATTGGTTAAATATTTTGTTTCTTTTTCATTGTATACATGTTATATTTTCTAAAATTGATGTTGTTACTTTCGGCCCGTGGGCTGTTACTTTCATCCTGGCTATGGGGTCGAAAGTAACAATCGACAGATTTTTTTTGGAGCTCTGCAACCGTTTTAAATCAAGATAAATGAAATGAAATTATAACGAACATTGATAGAGTATAGATCAAAGTCGTATATAGCTATGTTCATTATATCGAAAATAGCTTTGATAACTAGGAATCGAAGTAGAAGTACAAAGTGTTACTTTTGTACCCGGTCTCCCCTACGCCTAGCACCTCAAGAGCGCCCGATCAGCAACCTCCCAAGAAGATGCGACGGTCGATTGGCTCCTCCATTCTAACAACATTGCTAATTTGCCTTATTATGCCCTCATCATCTGCATCACCCCTGGAAATCATGCCATTTCGCTCTAATCCTGGAATATATTTCGATAACTTAGGCGCTGCCGACATCGTAACCAGTGAATGGAGCCTGATCACTTACTATGACATGCAACCGTTCTGGAGGGAATTCGATATCCTTACATCAACCGTTCAAGCCTTAAAGACAGCGTGTAAGAGAATTGACCCCAATAGCTTCTGCATTTCCGTGAGTGAGCAGCATGATCATATGATTACGGAATTAGCCAGAAACAATCGCTTGCTATTGCCGATCGACAATCCCAGGGTAAAACGCGGGGCATTAAACATTGTAGGCAATATTGCCAACACGTTATTTGGCGTACTAGATTATGCAGAAAGCATGTCCGACATAATCGAGAAGGTCCATGGAAACGAAGAACATCTTTCCGAATTGCTCAGAAACCAAACTTCCATATTAGACACCACAATCAACATTATTGAGAGATCAACAGTCAGTTGAGAAACAATTTCGTCAGCTGGAGTCACATGTTAAAATGCTATCAGACAACATCAACCGTGTGAACCAAGAGCTACACGAACAAACCATACTGCAAGCATTCTCATCATTGGGTTTGCAAGCCACACTAGCCATAGCCAAATTCTTAAGAGTACAACAGGATGTCCTCACGCAAATGCACCATGGATCCGTGAGCCCACAGTTAATATCGCCAGAACAGCTCACACATCAGATCAACAACATAAAAGGCAACCTTCCATCAACACTGAAGTTGCCCTTTTCCCGAAACGACATTTTGAAATTCTACAAGCTTATGACAATAGAAGGAAGACCAACCCAAAAGTATGTTATCTTCCGCCTCAAGTTACCACTAGTAGTACAGTTTCCAGAGTAAAAAAATCGCTAAAACTGCAAAAAAAATTGTAGTAGAATGAAATTTGGAATGGTGGGAGTTTAGCAATTGGAGAAAAGGTAACCGTTGAGTTCCGGGCCGTAATTTCAAAGCGCCCTAGTGACCAAACCGTTACGATTTCTGCCCCCCTCCCATATGATTTTTTGTTCGTCTACCCAAAGCCTATCTACAGCCCGCCACTTTGTAACTTGAGGTGGGACACCCTGCATAAAGAAAACAATATAAAAACAAAATAATTTTTCATATTTTTTTTTCATTAGCCTCCATTTTCCGACCAAACGTGAGGTTTTCCGGGAAAAGCTTATATAACTTTTTTTGTTGAGAATTTTCATAGCTTTAATTTTGTCTTCTTAAAATTTTTCCAATTTCGACGTTTTTCCGAGCTACGGTCGGGAAAGCGTAGGAAAATTCTTTCAATCGGATTTTCTCGTGATTTTCACGAAGTACGGCCCGGAACTCAACGGTTACCTTTTCTCCAATTGCTAAACTCCCACCATTCCAAATTTTATTCTACTACAATTTTTTTTGCAGAAGAAATCTCTAGGAGCTGTACTATAGTGGCCGTAGATAACTTTGAACTATTTCGAGTGATTCCCGTGCCAGTGAACATCAATAACACCTTCGTAGCCATCAGCCCGTCATTCCCGTTTCTAATTGTAAACTTGCATCGAGACATCTATTACACACTCGAGCAGCAAGCGTGCACCATCATCTATGACAACAGACATCTTTGCAAGCAAAGACACCCACTACACAGAAGAGGATCTGCAGTGAGTGCGTGCGAAATCAGGTTAATGAATCAACTGGCTCAGGATTCCTCTTGTCAGATCGTGAAAATGAGACCTGGACCTCACTGGATACAACTGTGCAACCCCAATCATTGGTTGTACTCGCTTGGAGAAAAAACCGCCATCAACCTAGTATGCAGAGAAGAAGTCAAACAACTCTACATTGAAGGAAGTGGCATCCTCAAAATTCGTAGCGACTGCTTAGTTAAGCAAGACATGCTCACCATCCAAGGCCATCATATTTACCCCACGAGTTTGAGACTGTCCTACATTCCCACCACCAACTTAAATGACACCCTGGCGACTCAACATCTAGCCCAATATTATACCACTCTCCACAACTTCGTCCGCATACAACCGATTTAGAAGATTTAAAGATGAAATTAACGAAGCTTCATGCAGAACTTCCTCACGATCTTCGCACCGCCAGCATCCATCATCATACCACCAGTTATTTGGGACTAAGCCTAATAATCATCATCATCATTTGCTAAATTGGACAGATCTGGAGATGGCGATCCAGGCAAATTAAGGCCAACACCGAAACCAAGAAAGATGTTCAACTGCAATGTTCAATCACAACGTGCTGATCAGCAACAACATGAGATACAACAAGATTCATCACATCCGGACTTCGACGTAAATTTTGACCAACACTCCTCTTGAATGCATACATTCAAGCCCGGGAGGATTATGTTTTAAGTTCAATAATTGTTTATAATAAGCATTAATTGTAGCTGCACTGGAAATTCTCACAAAGTAGTTTCTTTAATTCTATCAACCCTTTGTTGTAACATAAATTTCTGCCACCGTGCATTTCCTTATCTTTTTATATTTTTATCCGCCGGCATATCCAGTGTATTTATGTAAACATTTGCTACGCCGAATAAAATTCACTGTTAGTTCTAAATTCTGTCCAATTTAGCATTTTGTAATCAGATATGTATCAAACGCCAGTGCAGCTACGAATCAGTTAAGATTTATAATAAATTTAGTTTCAATTGGGAAACCATAGAAAGAAGTTCAATTTTTCATTCGCTCTTGCAATCCATCCAGTAGTGTCCTCAGTGTTTCGTTTTATTTCCAAGTGAAGATTTATAAGGTGAAGGTAATAATTAAATGTG
Source organism: Thereva unica (assembly GCA_949987705.1). Classification (NCBI taxonomy): domain Eukaryota; kingdom Metazoa; phylum Arthropoda; class Insecta; order Diptera; family Therevidae; genus Thereva; species Thereva unica. The sequence continues at coordinate 36,446,637 of OX465285.1, forward strand.
AGTAGCAGTCTCCACAGTGTAATAGTGAATTGTTAAGGATAACTTCAGAATAAAATTAATTAAAACTTGGTGCACGAGTTAAGTACTCGGCGCACCCTCTCCACTCAGTCCTGGTACAGGTACCTAGGACCTAAATTAAGGTGAAATTATTTTCCATCAATCGGTGTACTGGTTTAAAGCCACTGCACCATCAACAAGTAAATCTAGGTACATTGCACCTTAGATACATCGTACATCGCGTTTATAGCCCAGGTACAAGAACCGCCCCGCCAAGATAAAGCAATCTTGACGTTAACACTCGTCAAGTGAGCCTCTATAATTTATGCATAGTGGCACTACATCCCAGAACGCCTAGGTTTTACATGTGGGATGAAACTCAGTCAGGCAGAGGATCGACAGAGATAAGTTCAGCTCTCTATGATTATTTGATTAAAATGGATATTGCCGGCGATGTCCACACCATAAGACTGTTCTGTGACGGGTGTGGGGGACAAAATAAAAACAGTAATGTCCTCCATACTTTGATGCAGTGGCTTTATGCAAAGTCACCAGAAAATATTAAGGAAATAAAAATATATTTCCCAGTTCAGCACAAATTACGGCCACTATGAGTTCAAACGTATGCCGTAAAAAAATTATATACAAGAAACAGAACTGCCAAAGGCTGCACTGTAACAGGTTTTCAGAACTATCGATTTCAAGAAGGAGAACAAAGTGAAACTCTTTTGAAAAAAGGGAAAAGAATTCCTTTGGAGCTCTCTGTGATGGAAGCGACTGCAATGCCTTTAAATACTAACAAAAAAAATATGTTCTCTCTTTATTAATAAAGCAATTTGGTGAAAAATGGGAGGAAATAGACCAATTAAAGTGGTTTAAAAATATATTGCATGATGACAGGCTAGCTACCCCAGAAACTGTGGCAACGTATTGTGAGGAGGAAGAAGAATGTAATTCAATTAAAATGCATTATCCTTTCCAATAAGTCTTATTTCCATTTATTTACATAACAAAACGGCTTATTTCCTAGAATACTTAACAAAGTGGCTTATTTCCAAATTATTGTGTAATTGTTTTCTAATATAATTAACTTCTACAATTAATGTACTACTGTCAAAATTAGTTCAATACGAGTCCCTTTTTGATGAAGTTAACAAATAATATTTAAATAAATTAATAATTCAGAATATGGTAATTTGCATTTACTGAAAAAACCGATAAGGTGGAAATAAGTCCTTTTGAAATGACACTCCTCAATTAATGAAAGTAAGAGATCGAGCCCTAAGTTGTTTGAGGTCGAAACCGGAACATGTGAAGATGACATCGAAAGAGATCGTAGAAAATTTAAATAGATTGTTTGTTAGTGCGACAAATAGGATAAATCAACGGAAAAAGTTTGAGGCGCGACGCTGGAAGATTAACGAGGAATTTCTGGACTACTTCTACGATAAATTGTAGTTATTACAAATTAGTAGTAATTAGTACAAATTAGGAGTATCAGAGGAAGAAACTTCGGAGTATATGGTGGATGGAATTAACAGCTCTTTACACAAAGCTTTGGCTTCTTCATAATACACCGACACGCTTAGATACTCCTCCACAATCCCCAGATCTTTATCCGATCGAACATTTGTGGGATATTCTGGAAAGAAGGATCCGTAAAAGGACAATTACAAATAAACAAACATTAAAAGAGGTTCTTAAGGAAGAATGACATATTACATCAGAAACTTCGAAAAAACTTGTATGCCTAGCCGAGTTACTGCAGTTATTAAAAGTAAGGAAAACCCTAATAAATATTAAATGAGGAGCCGGCGAACAAAACGATCTAATTACACTTTTGGTCATTTTGTTTTGTTTAATCTGGAAGTTTTAACCCCGTGAATCTAATTTAGGTCGTTTTCATTCAAAAAAAGTGATGACGTCTTCTGAAATTGTGAATACAATTTCTTCAAGATCGAAGAAAAAGAAAAGAATTGGTAGGAAGTCTCAGAACGACCGACATTTAAAGTAAGTTACATCAGATGTAATTTTGTATCCTCACTTAAAAAAATTTCTGCAATAAAAACTCACTAACACCTGTTTGTTTTTCTAGTCGCAGCACGAAGATCCGGATCCGCTACTGGGGCTTATTCTCCAATTCGTTTCACGTGAAAAATTGTTCACATTCCAAAAGCGCTATTCTGGCAATCGCCTGAGGTGAATACTTTCGTTGTGAAGTGATTAAGGGTTTCACCTAATTTTTCCAAGGGGAAAACCCTATTACGAAGTTGTAGTTCGGCAGTTATATACGAAATGGCAGCAAAGAATTGAGTATTTCATATTTATAAAATTATTTAGTCAAATTTTCAATTTTCCGATAATTATTGTATTTGTATGCAGAGAAATTACGAAGAGAAAACAGTTTGATGTTCTTTTGGGTGAAATGGAAAAGCACAAACATGTAGCCAAAGGGCAGAATTATTCCGAAAATTTTATGGCCAAAGAACGATACGCGGAAATATGGAAAGAGATTACAGTACGCTTAAAAGTCTTGAGGCCCGATACCGGAAAGCTAGGAAAGATACCTAGGAAAGATACCGAATGGCAGAAGGCAAACTGCTATTCGTATAAGTTGTATGAACTGCAAAAGCTTTCTCTTATTAGGCGACGTCGTAAGGATATTACTTCCAAGTCATCACTGCTATCACTATCACTATTACCACTGCTAAACCACAATTCTGCACGTCATGTTAAAACTATTGATCTTTTAACAAATTATTCCAAAAATACAAATCGTGTCCTATGTGGCTCAAAGAAAGAGAAATAACAAAGATCATGCGACTGGGAAACCATAATAGACATGATGCATGGAGGATCCTAAATGCTAGAAAAAGAACTCAAAAATCGCAGACACACCACCCGAAACATTATGTCGCAGCAGAAATACCTTCTCCCACTGTATCAAAACCTCCTCCTCCCCCACTCTTTGCAAATGTACTCAAGCACCCCCCCCCACCCCCCCCCCCCCCCCACCAAAAGGCAAGACAGGATATTAGCCCTCGACCAAACTTACTTCCACTTCACAATCGGCCCTTAGTCGAACTAGTCCACAACTTTGAGAGAGAATCAGAGAAGTTGTCACATCAAATGTTTGATAATGACACTCAGAGAAATCAAATCTCCGAAATAACGAGAAATGCTTTGAAAAATTTAATGGAATGGATAAACAAAACGGATGGCATTATCACGATTGATAAATCAGTAGAATGTTAAAGATCTTTTTACTAAACGTTCAAAGTTTGATAAAAAATCTTGACGAAATTGAGCTATTTTTAAATCTAAATAAGATTGACATTTTTGTTGCAGTGGAAACTTGGTTGCTGCCATCCGTCCAAGTCAAGCTCCGCAACTATAACATCATAAGAAAAGATCGACTCGATGGCTATGGAGGTACAGCCATTATAATAAAAAAAATATTACCTTCAAAGAATTGAGATTTCAAAATATGCTCAACTCATGTTCTATCACTACTGCTAATTTAGATGTCAACTTTTCTATTTTTTCCATCTATGCGGAAAATAGGTCAAGCAACACTCAGTTTAAAAAATCCATATCCAAGTTATTAGATTTAGCCAATAACTCTCAACGATCTATTATTCTAGGCGATTTTAATGCTAGGAACAATCTGTGGGGTGATAGCATAACTAACAGACGAGGCCAAATTCTGGCAAACCTTATGTCTAGCTCAAATTTTTCTAATCATAACAATGGTATGCCAACTTGCATTCCTAGATGCGCTAACTCATCTAATTCTGTTATCGACCTAATTTTTTCTAATTTCTCTGATCATAGTTTTTCCTCTACCCCTAAATTTGTCTCTCTGTGTGGGAGTCCACACATTCCTATTATTACTGAAATAAATACTATAAAAGTTTTGGAGCTCTCTAAACAGAAAATCTCTATCTCTAAAGTGATAAACAACTTAAATAAGCTTGAACTTTCGAAAGCTGATTACCCTTCCATCATGGAAAAGATCTCTGGTATCATCGACCAAGCTACTGTGACAATTTTTGGCAGACATACTTCCTTCATCCCTAAAGCTTAGCGCCCAATGATACCGTCAACGCCAACGACATCCGCCACCGTCAAAAATGTGAAAATAAATTCAAAGTAATCTCATACAACTTCGCCCAATGGCAACGTCACCATCTCGTGACGAAAAAATAGATTTGATTCTATTTTTGATGGTGGCGGCACAGGAATACTTCCAATTTTCCACTGTACGTTCCAATAATCGATTTGACAACAGGAAATTTATTGAAATTTCCAACTATTTCATTTGTCAAAACTGTTTGCCAAAAGTGCAGGAAAATGGATGAGAAATTAATATAACTAGTGGCGGAGCACACATTTTTGTACAATGTGTAAATAAAATGATTAAAAACTTTTCTCAAGTTGGCGTTGCAAATTTCTACCGGCTGTGATGGATTCATTGGGCGAACATGTCCGTCATGACGTTACTGGAAAATTTTGATGGTGATGTTGACGGTATCATTGGGCGCTATGCTTAAGCCTTGGTGGGATGCTGAACTTCTTAAACTCTTTCGCCTTAAATCTACTGCCTTGGCTAAATATAATAAGTTTAGAAACATGTCTGATCTTCTTGAACACAATAGATTAAATGCTCTCTTTATTAGAGCTAAAAAGAAGGCTAAGAAAGCTTCCTGGACCAACTTCATAAATGATCTTTGCCATCGAACTCAAATTGGCAAATTTTGGAATGTTATAAAACGTTTCAAAGGTAGGCAGCATAACAGCGAATTCCTCGTAAACCAATTACCTGCAAATAGTTACTTGGAACATCTGTGCAGTATAATCACAACCCCCTCTTTTGTCCCTGATCTCACCCCCACCTCCTTTAACTCTCCACCGAACTGGTCGGTCTCTGACCTACTAGCTATTCTAAAAAACAAGTGTTCAAAATCGGCGCCTGGTCATGACAGAATCACTTTCCAAATGATCAAAAATCTTTCATCCAGTGGCATAAATGCGTTAACATCCACAAATACAACTATTTTATTTTTATAACGATTGAAATTTTCATTTTTATAGCGATTGACAGTTTCAGTTCCACTTGTTCCAGGTGAAACTTTTTTTCGAATCATGTGAATCACAGAATCGACTCAATAACATGTAATGAAGTGAAATGCAGGTGAAATTTTTTTAACGTGAAACGAATTGGAGAATAAGCCCCACTACTTAATTTTCAGTCACCATGTTCACATAATAATAGCAGGCAAAAATGTGGCTCGCTGGATGATGATACTCGAAATAGAAAATTGTGCTACTTAAAGGCAAGAGATATATTTAACGCGGCTAATTTCTACAGTACCCATAAAACGTTCTAATGTGAATGCAATTAACCGGCGTAAATTTTCTGTTCATTGTTTTTATTGAGTGCCGATAAAAGTATAGTGTCACTATATAAGGCCTTCTTTTTACAAGCTATGTCAGTCATTAACCGCCGCTTCAACAGCTTGTCCAAAACCAATGACAACAGAAAAAAGGGGAGATAACCGGAAAAGTATGAAAGGACAATGGGCAAAAAATTATGGAAATTGGGCCTGCTGACCAATATGCGGCGGTTACACGAATGACAAAAAATGACAATGGTCACAATTTCTGGTCATAATTAATGGCATTGCTGTTCACACGACTCAAATAATGAGATGTGAAAAGCTCTATTATAAAATGTCATTAATTTATTGCAAGTTGCCATAAATAATGGCAAGAGCTGAATTTGTATGAAAGACAAATTATGACAGACCCCCCGATTCTAAATTATGACCAGTCATAAGTCATAATCTTTTGAGACACGTACTTGTGATTGAAAGCTTGAGACACTATTCTTGAGACTATCAGCTGTTTTGGTATTCTAAGCAGCCGGTCTCAAGAAAAACGAAAAAAAATTCACCTCGTGTGGTGAAGTTATCATAAATTGTTTTGACATCGCGAGAAAACGTCAATTTGCTACGGAGAAAGTGAAAAAGAAGGAAACATGGAAAAAGGTATGATAATTTTGATGTAATTTAATTAATTTTACTTTTATATTTCGGCCAGTTAAGTCCCAAAGAACAACGCCACAGCAACTGGAGATATATTTATCTTTCGTACAGAAGAATCCAGAGATCCAAAGAAATAAAAATGATCCCCGAAATCCGACAAGAATGGAGGATTTGTGGAAAACCCTTGCTAGTCAACTGAATTCAGTTAAGGGGCCTTCACGTAGTGCCAAAAAATGGAAGGAGGTATGAGATTGCAGTTACTACTTCAATGTTTATTGTTTTGAATATTTCAGAGTTTGACACACTGGAAAAACCAGCTCCGGTCAAGAGCGAGGAAGCATAAAGCTGACAAAATTGCCACTGGAGGAGGACCATCAAGGATGGATGAGTTAAACTCGTTCGAGGAGAGAGCCATCGATACATTGGGCGGCGTTGTCATTGATGGGCTAAACACTCTTCCAACACTTGGCACGGATGAATTTGTAAAAACATATTCCTTAATAAATAACTTAAATAAACGCTTATTTTTTCAGGAGGATGAAATGTATCTAATAGAGAACGATCCAGGAAACATCCCGAGCTCCGTCGTTACATTATCTCCAACACTAGGCGAAACCGCAAGAAATGCCTCCCTGGCTCCTGAGACAGTCTCAATTCCAGGTAGCAAGAGAACGCAGGAAACGATGTTCAACCAAGTGTTGGAGATGATGCAACGCCGTGACCAGCGAGATGCTGATTTCCAGAGGGAGGTGTTGAATAATCAGGTGCTGCAACTTCAAGCAACCAATGCTGTTATAGCAGCCCTGAAACATCTTCCCGGACGTTCGGAATAATTGTAAACGATACGCTTATACAAAATTATCGAAAATGTAAAGTTTTTTCTTTCAGATTGGATTTATCCATACCTTCCTGCTGCAACGAGTTTGGGACTCGTTTGGGACGTTTGGGACGATTCGCTTCCAGGCTCTTTTATCTACTTTTTGGCTTTCTCCTGTGTCAATTTTATGAGACATATCGTTGTCCACAAATTCTCCGTTTTATTAGGATTTGTGGGATCATTTTTGTTATTGTTAAGTCAATTTATGAATTGTTTCTGTTTAAGTTTTTTATTATTTCATAATTTTTTTGATGTTTTTTTCCGTTTCGTTCATTATTTTTGTAACTGAATTTATTTAATGTTTTATTTTTCTGTTATATGAATTGTTTTTGTTCATGTTTTTTATTGTTAAGTGAATTTTTTTAATATTTTTTCTATTGTTACTTTGTGAATTATTTTTTTAACTGAATTAATTTTCTTTCTATGATATGAATTCTTTTTGTTTATGTATTTTATAGATGATGTATTAATTTTGTTTCTGTGATATGAATTGTTTTTGTTTATGTTTTTTATAAATGAATAAAAGACTGATAATTTATAATTCATAGTGTATTTATATATAATTGCCTTAACCTACGCCCTTCTTCCAAGTATTCCCTCTGAGAAACTTCTACTCTTACGTTTACATCTTCTTCCACATCATGATACAATGGGTAGTCTTCCTCGTCTAAAGAAATAATCCCATGAGAACGAAGAATATTGTGCAATATGGCACAGGCATACACAATGTATCCAACTTTCTCATGGGAGTAATGCAGTGTTCGGTGCTTGTGAAGACACCTAAAGGTAAAGACAACCGAAAATAAGTCGTATTTACAGTTAATATAAATAACTTTACCTGAATCTTGATTTTAATACCCCAAACGCTCTTTCTATAACGTTCCGCAAAAGGGGTCAACAGCCAAGGCTCGAGAGGATAGCCTGAATCACCAAGCAGCCATGTGAACTGATGGGGTTCATGTTTGCTCATCAGACTCATTTGGACTGGCGAGGTAGTCCAAATGCCCGCATCATGGCAAGAGCCAGGGAATTTGGCATTAATGTGGATGAAACGTAACTCAGAGTCGCATATCTCAAATTATTTAAAAATTAAAAATAGCATATGCTGAAACTATGTAAATAATTTATGGAGCTTACGGCCTCCACATTGATGCTGTAGTATCCTTTTCGGTTCATATATAAATGAGCCGGCGTCTCCGGATCATTGATTGGAGGCGACACTATACTAATGTGAGTGCAGTCTATTGCACCCACAGCTCCTTTAATAAGAAATTTGGTGTAGAATCTGAATAACGAGATATTTAGTACCATTACGGTTACGTATAACATAATATTTACCCCGTTTTAACATCCAGAATTTCTTCCGCCGTCTGAGGAAAGTAAATTTCGTTGCCCTTTCTTCGTACCAGAAGTTTTGACATATGGGTTATACTGCGAGACACTGAAGCCTGGCTCAGAGCTGCAGGATAACTGCCACCAACGCACTTCTGGTACGATCCATGAGCCAGAAAGTATAGAAAGGACATAAACTTTAAAATAAAAATAAGGAAACTATTCAGTTTAATTCACTTTGTATTCACTGTTAAACTTACGCGAACAGTAAAAGGCAATTTAGTAGGTTGCCTGTCATGCATTTGTAATTCCGCCATCAAATCTAAACATATAAATTTCGGGAGGCGGAAATATTTTCTGAATACGCTTTCTTCAATTGAGAACGGGTCCATGCTATCACGAAGATTTCTCAAAATTCTTCTTCGCTCCAATCTGAAAAGCAAACAAATAAACTTCGTAGTATTATACTTTTACAGAATGGAAAAGCATATTTACCTTTCCCGTCGCCTCTCAATTCCAAATGCTACCTCCACCATTAATAATTCAGCCATATGGATATTTTCACACTTTTAACACAGAAATTAGACAGTGAATCGTAATAAAGAAAAAAAAATACCCTTATGACTTGCTATTTAAACAGTCACAATTTTGATACCCGTTGAGACTATTTGCGGTTGTCAAAATTGAGACTAAAAAAATAGAATACCAAATTGTCTCAAGTTGAGACTCACCACACCCTTGAGATTTCGTTGTGACTTATGACTGGTTTTAGAATACGGGTGAGAGTTGAATTTAATTGTGTAGTGGATGAAGAACAGGTCAAATTAAATAAAAATTAAAAAAAATTAGTATGGAAGCGGACAAACAATTAGTTGCAGGATGTTTTGCTGCTGTGCTATTGATTGAAGAGGAGGAGGAAGAAGATACATTTTATGCAAAGAACAATAAAAGGAGAAGAAAACAGAAATCGCAATGGGTGCGTCCTATGTTTTTAGAAAGTGGTTTTTATGAGACATTGCGATTGCAACTCCGGCGAAATGATCCAGAGCTGTTTAAAAATTTGTTAAGGATGTCTTCCGATGATTTCGATTTCCTCCTAGATCGAGTGGCCCCATTAATCGAAAAGCAAACCACAAACATGCGCCAGCCAATTTCTTCCGGAGAACGTCTTGCGATAACGCTTAGATTTCTTGCGACTGGGGACAGTTTCAGTAGCTTTAATGTTTTTGTTCAAGAGGTCAAAAGCATCTATTAGTAAGATTGTGCCTGAAGTTTGTGCGGCTATACACTCGACATTGAAGGAGAAATTTCTAAAGGTGAGCCAAATATTGGTTTGGAAAAGAATTGGTGTCTAGTGTATTGAGCATTTGCAGACACTTGATTAATTCATGGTCCTGTTTGTTTTGAATAGCCAGGTTTAACACTACCGCACTTCATGATAATATCCTGTGAGGTAAATTGATATAATTTATTCATTTTTTTAACAAATTTATACTCTTTCGCCTTGTTTAAAAATAAATTGAACACAAATTCCCTTCCTTTTTGCATTTTTACGAGTGTTAAATATTTAGACTTGCCTATGAGATTTGCCTTGTTAAGATAAATAAAAATGATCATAAAGGATATGAAAATAAACTGCGGGGGTGTGTTGCCGGTATATTACAGTCCATTCAAAACGAATGTTTGGGTGTCAAAACATAACACCTTTTTGAAACTCTTTCCGAACATATTTTTTTGTTTGCTGCTTATGGGCCGCCCCCTAATGTAGGGGTAGTTGAAAGTAGTTTTGTTTTGGCTTGAAAAGAGTTTTTTTTATTTAATGTTAATTTTTCAAATTGTAGGGGTAGTTTTTACTCCTTAAGGGTTGAAAACAATTTATTTGTACCTAACTACACGCATTCAATCAAATTTGAAGCCTATTTTTTTTAATTTTCGGTCCATTTAGGGGTGGTTTTAACTGTTTAGGATTATCCCTTATCATAAAATTGGGCTTGATTTGGTATAAATCAACCACTTTCGCCAATAAATATTGAAAAAAGTGTATTCCATTGGGTTATTTTCGATTATTATTGAAATTGTTGTTGTTGTTGAAATTGTATTTTGCATTTAAATAATGACACTCTATCATAAAAGAATGAGCAAGTTCATTCTTTTATGATGACTTGCCATAACTTTTCATAATTTCTCATTATCGTTTACACGGTCATAATTTGTTTCATTATTTCTAAGCTTTTTTAAGCTTTTTATGACAATAATTTTTGCCATTTTTCATGACAGAAATAATGACACAAATTATGATCGTGTAAACGATTATGACAATTAATGACCAAAAAAATGACAAGCGTGTCATTCGTGTAAATTCACCATTACGAGAAAAATAAAAAAAAAATTAAATGTACCGGGTTGCAATTCACTCTCGCATAGGTACATAGAACTTTTATTACGCCCTCTAATAGTCGAAATACACTTATTATTATTTTTGTAACAGGTATATTGTGTTATTATAATTCCATGTGGCTCTATGTGGTTAGAATTAGTGACTTTAATATTTTAAAGTAATATTCTTTCACTCCTATTGAAAAACATTTAATAATTGCAAAATATTTGACATAATTAAATAAAACTTTTCGACGTAGCTGTACAAGAACCCGGTACATTTAATTTTTTTTATTATTTTTCTCGTTAGTTGTGTGTTATGACCTATCACAAAAATAATATCTCATGTGTATTGGTCATTAGGCCCAATTTGTCCATTGTCCTTTGCTGATAAAAAGGAATGTGTACGACGATTTATTAGTTCGTTTTCTACAAAGGAATCGCACTATAACAGGGCAAAATCTAAGCAGATTTTCTTAAGCAAATATATGATACGTGCGGTACAGATAAACGGGTTAATGAAACCATCTTTAGACGATTATTTGAATCCGACTTCAACATCGGATTTTCTTCTCCGGCTACAGATGTCTGCAGCCCCTTTACTCTTTTGGAAAATAAGTCAAGAGTACAAGTGACCTCAGAAGAAAAGATGAAGACGCAGACGGAGATCAAAATTCACAAATTACGCTCTAAGGCATTTTACGACACCAAAAATCAGAGACCAGACAACTCTCTGTCTATATGCTTTGACATGCAATACATACAGCCTCTGCCGAAAACTCAGATTCAAGAGGCATATTACTTGAGCAACCGAAGAAGGATCTGTTTGATTAACTATTTGAACTCCTTGGACCTCGCCGGCATATCAAATTTGCATCTTTTCGCGGACGGCCGTGGAGGCCAAAACAAAAATTCTGATTGTTGAATCCGGCGGATTTGGGATTCCCGCCGCTAAAGAGTTTCACTTTCACTTGCCGCTGCGATTGTTCAATCCGCCGGGCGGAGCTGCCATATGAAGTGACATATTTCATTTTCGAAATTCAAATGACAATGGAATGACAGTTCTCGTTGGATACAAAACTCCAAACAAGTGGTTTTTAGTTTAACTTAAAAGTGAAATTTATTTAAAAACTGATTAAATTTGAAGTTGAAAGTTATGGACAGCATTGGATTTTTTTTAATTGCTGAGGAAGACGAAGCGGAAGCTTCTCCATCATTAAAAATGTTACGGCGATTTATTAGAAATACCGCCGAAAATTTTATGGAATTTCCTGATACTGAGTAAATTTGGTATATACATATGTATATATATGTATAATAAGTTTTTTCTAATTAAGTCATTTTTAGATTTATCAAGAATTTTAGACTCAACAAGCCAGCATTCTTGTACGAATTCTGCATCAATTTCACCAGAATGCAAGTTAGCGGCTTGCTTAAGATTTTTAGCCGAGGGTGACTACCAACGTGGAATGGCACAAGATTACAAGATCGCTGTGTCGCAGCCAACTTTTTCGCAGCATGTAAGCAGCGTTTTAAGTGCACTGGAAAAGCGGTTATGCCCTAACTGGATAAAGCTAGAAATGAGCGAAGAAGAAAGCCAAGAGGCAAAACTTTTTTTTATGAAAAAAGTCGTATTCCGGGTGTAGAAATGTGCGTCGATGGGACCCACATTAAAATTATTAAACCGACAGAGAATCCACATCTGTTCTACAACCGCAAAGGCTTTTTAGTCTTAATGCGATGATTGTAAGGACCAACTTCCTTTTCTTTAATTTGAAAATGATTTAATTTCACCCATATCCCTTGCAGATTTGCGATCATAAAAACCGCATTAGGTATGTGAATGCGAAGCACCCAGGCGCCAGTCACGACTCGTTTATTTGGAAAACGAGTGATGCTGCTTATTACTTTGAAAAGAAGTATCAAGGTGGAGATAGGAACACTCGACTGCTTGGTAATTACATTTATTTAGATATTTTCATAATTCGGACTTATAACCATCATTTACTCTTGTTAATAGGTGATGCCGGATACCCATTACAACCTTGGTTGCTAACACCTTTTCGAGCAGCCGAAGGAGGCACTCCCAAAAGCAGATTTAACACGTATCACAGCAAAGCACGGAGTACCATTGAGAGAACATTTGGAATATTAAAAAATCGGTTTCGCTGCCTACCAGCGATTTTTTGTCTAATTTAAGCGAACTAACTATTAATTTAAATTTTAAAAGCATTAAATTCATTTAAAAAATGCACTAAACTTACATTGTTTGTATATTCTTTTAACTCCCAACCGCTGACAATCACAATCCGCAATAACTTTTGTAGTGAACAGAAACGTCAAAATAACTAAGGGAGATTCGCTTCCCCCGTTTTCGATAATCAGGGGAATCGTTCACTTCCACTTTCGAAAATCACTTTCCCGCCGGCGGATTCAACAATCACAACCTGTCAAATTCGCATTCACTTCCCTGCCGCCGGATTCAACAATAAGGCCCGTTATTCACGCAATGATGTTCTGGTTACGAAACATGACCTCCAAAAGCCTCAAAGATGTGACCATAAACTTTCTCGTAAGAGGGCATAGTTACCTGCCTGCAGATCGTGTTTTTGGAAGAGTAGAGAAAGAAATACGCAAATATCCATTATTGTTCACCAAAGGAAATTACTTTTACAGGAAATTTAGAGAAATCAAGTTGTTGGGAGAAGACTGGATATTATACGGCATTAAAGGACTGGGAGATGAATACAACCCTTTGATAGGAATAAGAGAGCTCAAACGTATATTAATACAAAGACAGGCAATTTTGGAGAAAATAAACAAGAAGAAGTTCAAACAATTTAAAACCGTGACAAAGGTGACAAAGATTGTTTCATTTTCTACAAGAACCTCAAAGTTTTATAAAGATAATCTAGAGCAGTCTTATAGTCCAGTCAAATAAGGCAAAAAAGGGGTCAACCTCGCGAATTCTGTATAGGACATATTTATGCAGATTAATCTAACAAACAAGCTTTACTCAACCAAAATTTAATTTTAATTCTTACTCAACATTCTAAGATATTTCTCAAGTGTTTTCATTCACTTTCTGTCCAATCTATTTCCTCTATTTTTCCCTCTTGTACCTTTACTTGCACCTGATACTTCACTGTGCCCTTTAAGTTTTTTTCCCTTTTCTTTTTTCTTTTTTTTTCTCTTTGTTGATAATTTGATATTGTTATGGAGAAGAAAAAAAACAGCACTGCTGGGGAGCATAAGAAGAGGGTCAGTTCGGTTACTGCAACAAGATCCTCCAATAGGCTGGGTGTTAAACCACCGGAGGTCAGCGCCAAATCATCCTCTGTCAGAGAGCTAAAAGCTAAAAAAAGCTCTCCCTCTGGAAGTTCTCTTGAATCAAAAAACAGCCCTTCCTTGAATTCGTCGAATTCTTCTTCAGCCCCAACTGGTGACAGCACTTTAACCGATACCCCATCTCACAGTAAATCTCCATCACTTGATGTAATTACCTCTCTCACCCCTCCTGATCCTGCCTCCTCACACTCAGTCTCTCTAAGCTCATCTATTCCGACCGTGGTCGACCACAACCAAGTAACTCTATATGATGACGTGGATGAGGGACCCTTTTCCGTTCTAATTCAAGCTGTTCGAGCAGAAGGCGAAATACATAAAAGTGTCAACCCTCTAAGCTAGGAAAGCTTCTGCAATCAGTTCAAGGTGTGCAAAAACTGATTAAAATAAATTCCGATAAATTTAGAGCAATTTTTAAAAAAGCCTGTGAGGCTAACTCTTTTCTAAAAAAACAATCCACTTGCTCCAGATTTTAGAACATTCATCCCTTTGAATTCAATTGCCACACCTTTATTACTACATGGAATTGATCAGGATATGAATGAGGATGAGCTAAGACTAGATTTTGAAAAGTGCAACCCCTCCTTCAAGTTCCTAAAGGTTTTCCGAATTATGTGGAAAAACTCTGAGGCTGACACTCCTTGCTGGTTCAGAACCAACAAAATCAAGGTCTATATAAAGGGGAAAACAATTCCGGACAAACTGATGTTACATTCATTTTCAATGTGTTGAAAGTAAATAAATTTGTTCCATCACCAGTAAGATGCTACAGATGCCAAAAATTCGGTCATATTGGCAAAACATGCAAGTCAACGAGTGGAGCTTGTGGTAGATGCGCAAATGCAAGGTGTGAGGAAGGGAGAAGGTGCAAAAACAAAGAACTGTGTGTAAACGGTGGGGGTTCTCATCCTTCGTACGACAGATCTTGTCCTATGTGGCTCAAGGGAAGGAAATCACAAAGATTATGCGTTTGGGGAATCACAACAGACATGACGCCTGGCAGATTTGGGCATTATTCTAATAAATTGTTATCTGGATAACTATTCGAATAAAATTTTATTCGCAATATAATTATTCGCGAATAATTCATTCACGAATAAATTATTCGTAAATAAATTTCCTACGAATAAATTATTCGTGATTTTATTCGTTAGTTTAAATATTAAATATTAAAGGGATAAGACAAATTGGTGCCAATCGTATATCGCCAACTGCCTGCCTGATTTCCGGAATATAATGAATAATAACGGCACAACAAAGGGATCATTACAATACGAGAGAGCGAGACTTGTATTTAAGTGTGAGAGAGAGCACACTTTCTTATCACTTGTGGTCACAAAAGAATTATTTTTTATTTATTTTGGTAAATTGCTAATATTCTGGGTACTCTCCCCAGTCATTCGGAATCTGTTTACCAGAGCGGTGCGGCTAATCAAATCACAAGTATTATATTGTGGTATTTTTGGATTTTGAAAGTGTGTCATTTATTCATCGAAATTATGGAGTTAGAGAGTTTGGACTCTCAGGATAATTCGCAGTCAAATCAAATTAGTTCAATCAATGTGGAAAGTTCTAATGAAAATGTTGCCAATGGCCCTATTGCGAGTGTCGATTAACGATCGACTCGACTATAGTCGATTGTGTCGATTAATTTTCTTTTTGGCATTGTATAACCCAATCGACAAATATTTGGGCTACTCTGATAAGTAAATTATTTTTGTTGTTAAAATTCATTTCAAATTTTGTCGTGAGCAAAAAAGCAATCGATAAAAGTCGACTGTCAAATCGACAATTTTCGATTACAATCGACATTCGCAATATCAAACTTAATAGTCGACACTCTATAATCGATAATTGTCGCTTGTCGATTAGCTATCGACACTCGCAATAGGGGCCAATGTTTCGGTAAATCAAAACAATGTAAAAACGACATTAACTTTGTTAGATGGCACGTTCTTTAAGTATGACTCTTCATCTCCGAATGGAAAAGCATTCTGATGACCTGTGTGAAGTGTGAACCTAAAGTTGTAAAAATTAAAGGTTGTCCAAACTCGTCGTCAAACTTTTTGAGCCATTTAAAAAGAAAACATGGGGATGAAGCAGTTGCTGAATATCACGAGTATGCCAAGAAGATGAAACAAAAGAGAAGTCATAGTGCCGACACTGGAAGCGGAAATTTTTTAACTTCAAAGTCAAACAAAATTTCGCAAACAATCTTTGAACATGATTTGGTACTATTCTTCATTAATTCAATGATTCCACTGAATGCAGTAGAAGATCCATTTTTTATTGCGATGTTAAATAATTTGGGGTTACAAAACCACGGAATAAATGTCATCAGCCGAAGAACATTGAGCAGAAGAATTGACGCTGAACATGCGCTGCAAATGTCCGCGATCAAATCGACGTTAGAAGCTGCAAAATATATATGCACTGTTGTTAATATATGGTCGAGTCGTAAACGAAGTTTTCTTGGAGTAACTGCTCATTGGATAGATGCGGATCTCAGCCGACAATGTAAAACACTAGCTTGCAGGTTTCCTGGAACGAATTGCCATGATACTTGACGAAATTCACACTGAATTTAATCTGAATTCCACGAAGATAGTCGCAACAGTTACTGATAATGGTTCCAACTTCATCAAAGCATTCAAAGATTTGTGTATCAATTTTAAACTCAGATTCGATTGATTTAGAAGATGATTTGGATGATGAAGAAGATGATTTACGAGAAATTATTGATCCACGTGATTTTCAATTAGCGTGTCATTTCAGATGCGCTGCTCATACTCTGAATTTGTCTGCTACTACAGATGCTAGTCGAATACTTAAAGTAGATAATAATACATCATTATCTGAAATGCATCATAATGCTATTGAAAAATGTAACATATTGTGGAATGCTGCTGGACGTCCCAAGACAGCAGAAATCATTCTCCTACCCGAGATTCAAGAACAAATGGTTTAGTTACATTACACCACATAAACAAAGAAGAATCAAAACATTATTTAAACATGAAATAGCAAAAGAAGTGTCCAAGAATCTTTCGTCTTCTGAAAATAGAGTTGCTGCTTATTCAGAAAACTCCTTTTTTGATTTCGAATCGGACTCGGGAAGCGAAGCTGACATACCACAGCAATCTCTGAAAACCAGGGCTGATGTAATAGTATCTCAATATTTTACTGAAGAAGATCGCACTTTCAATGTTTTAGATCGCTATCCTGAAATAAAAACTATATTTCAAAAATACAATACACCATTGCCTTCATCTGCATCAGTAGAACGCGTTTTTTCTTACGCCACTATGATAAACCTGCCAAAGTCAAGCAGATTGTCTGACAACATGTTTGAAGAAAGAGTAGTGATGAAAACGAATATTAAGAAATAATCATAACTGTAAATACATGATAATTGAAAGCAAATAAATATTTGATTTAAATGCCATTATTCCTTGTTTTATTTTCATTCATTAACCGACTAACGAATAAAATAATTTATTCGTCATTCGAATAATTTTCCTTTGAATAAAACAAATTATTTATTATTCGTGAATAACGAAATAGCAATTTATTCATTCGTTGTCATTCGAATAAATTATGCCCACCTCTGACGCCTGGAGGATCCTAAATACCAGGAAAAGAACTCAAAAAATGCAGATACACCACACACCGCAGATACACAAATGTTCACTGTGTTCACTGTATCTAAACCTCCACCACCCCCCCCCCTCACTCTTTGCAAATGTAGTTAAGCACTACAATCCCCCCTAAAGGCAAGACAGGAGACTAGCCCACGACCAAATGTACTCCCACCTCATAATCGCTCTTTAGTCGAATTAGTCCGCAACTTCGAGAGAGAGAATCAGAGAAGTTGTCACATCAAATGTTTGAAAATGACACTCAGAGAAATCAAATCTCCGAGATCACTAGGAATGCTTTAAAAAATCTGATAATGGAATGGATAAACAAAACGGATGGCATTATTACGGTCGACAAGTAATTAGAATGTTAAAAATCCTTTTATTAAATGTTCAAAGTTTGACAAAAAAAACCTTGACGAAATTGAACTTTTTTTAAATCTAAACAAGATTGACATTTTTGTTGCAGTGGAAACTTGATTGTTGCCATCCGTCCAAGTTAAGCTTCGCAACTACAATATCATAAGAAAAGATCGACTCGATGGCTATGGAGGTACAGCCATTATTATTAAAAAAATATTACCTTCAAAGAATTGAAATTTCGCTCAATTCATGCTCAATCACTACTACTAACTTAGACGTCAACATTTCAATTTTTTCTATCTATGCGGAAAATAGGTCAAGCAACACTCAATTCAAAAGATCCATATCAAATTTAATAGATGTTGCCAACAACTCACGAAGGTCTATTATCCTAGGTGATTTCAATGCGAGAAACATTCGGTGGGGGATAGCATAACCAACAGACGGGGCCAAATTCTGGCTGATCTTATGTCTAGCTCAGGTTTCACTAATCAAAACAATGGTATGCCCACGTGCATCCCCAGAATTGTAAACTCATCGAACTCGCTAATCGATCTCATTTTTTCTAATTTCTCTGACTACAGCTTCTCCAGTATCTCTAAATTTGTCTCTCTGTGTGGAAGCCCACACAATCCCATCATCACTGAAATAAATACTATAAAAGTTTTAGAGCCCTCAAAACAAATAACTTCCATTTCAAAAGTTATAATGAATTTAAAGAAGCTCGAGTTTTCAGAAGCTGATTACCCTTCCATCATGGACAAAATTTCTGGCATCATCGACCAAGCCTCTTTCACCTGTGTAATATACTTGTTCAATCGAACAACTGTATACATATAGATATAATATATGTATAAGAAATAAAGCTTTGCCAAATGTAATAAAAGAAGAAGAAGAGATGTGTCTCCCGAGGAAACATAAATGTGTTCATTAATAATTTAGTAGTTTTTGTTGAGAAATAAAAGTGTTTAACTAAAGTAATAGTCCGAGTTTCTCTAAAAGTATTTATAAATACATAACAAAAGTGGCGACGAGGTAAAAAAAAATGTCTACAGCACAGGAAGAGGAACAAAGAGCAGCACTTCTGGCGGCATTAATGCTCAATCGAGAGTTCTAGAACAGTTATTAAGAAATAACACAGGTAACAACCTTGAACCTAAAAATAATATACATAATAGTGCAATTCAATTTGAAACATTTGATGAAGAACAGGAAACATTCAAGTCCTACAAAGAAAGATTACAAAATTTTTTCGAGCTAAAGAATTTACAGGGAGACTCAGCGGAAGTAAAAACAATTAAAGCAAGAATCCTAATTAATGCATTAGGTGCAAAATATTATCAATTGTTATCAAGTCTCACTTCACCTCAATTACCGTCATCAAAATCATATGATGAATTAATCGTCCTATTGGAAAAACAATTGTGCCCACTCTCAAATGTTCAGACAGAACCCCATAAGTTCTTGTCATGCATGCAAAAAAGTAACGAATCCGTAGCACAATATGTTGCAGAATTAAAACATTTAGCTACCACCGCAAATTGGACATGTCAAGATCCAGAGTGTAAAAAACCAATAAACTCGGTACTACAAGCACAATTCATTAGAGGACTACAAGATGTAGAAATACGGGAATAAATATTGCAGCAAGGAACTGACATTAACCTAGAAAAAGCGATTGAAACAGCATTAGCAATAGAAGCAGCAAAGAAACATAATTAAATATATGCACCATCAGCAGGAATTGAAACAAATCAGGTAAATAAAATAAATAGGCATGCGACATCGTCATCAAGTGGCGGAGGAGCCACCTCGTATTATAAGAATGCACAAAGCAGCCTAACTCATGGAAAAATCAGCCATAAAAACAAAATCATTGGAGATGGCAAATTTCAAAATATCTGCCTATGTGTGGTAAGGAAGACTACACTGCAAGTGACTGTCGGTCTAAGAGAAAACTTAGATGTAACAGCTGTGGACAAAAAGGACATATCGAGAAAGTTTGCATTTCGACTAAATTACAAAGTAACAAAGCTGTCAAGTTAATAGAAAAAGAAGAAGATGATGAGGATTGTGTTGAAATATATGAAATAAAGCAAGTACAGGTAAATGCACAGCAACCGTTCATTGTCGAAGTCAAAATAGCAAAAAAAAATCAAAAATTTGAACTAGATACAGGAAGCGCCATGACCATACTTTCTAAGACAGAATACAGGCATTACATTGCAAGATACAAAAGTGCAGTTCCGCACGTATACAGGAGAGAGATTTAAGCCCTTGGGAGTGGCTTACGTACCTATTCAATATGGGAAACTAAAAAAGGAAGGAAGGGTATTTGTTGTACCCCAGAGAAGTTCACCCATACTACATAGGAAGGGAATGGATCAACGAACTGAAGATAATACGGAAGACAATAGAGGATGAACAACAGACTGACATGCCAAGTATGATATATAGCATAGAAACAACTATCGCAGAAATCTTAAGAAAATTTCCAGATGTGTTCGAGCCTAAGGTAGGACTAATACCAGACATGGAATGTACACTTTTATTGAAAAATAACGCAAAACCTGTATTTGTAAAACCCAGGGGCGGGTTCGTGTATGGCGAACGACGATAAAAGAACGAAAAGAAATTGAAGTCGAAAAATTTTGTCGACAAAAATTTTAGCGTTCGCATAGGTCGAAAGAAAATTGTTCGTGTCCTAATGCAAAAACTCGATAACCCAAAAGCTTTCGAGTGCCTTTCTTCGGCTTCAGTCGAAAATTTTCAATTTTTTCGACTTACGCGAACCTGAGACGAAAAAAATTTTTCGTTTTCGACATACACGAACCGGCCCCAGGACAATACCGTATGCACTCCAAGAAAAGACGAAGCAGGAAATAGAGTCATTAGTAGAGCAAGACATATTAGAAAAGATTGAAATAGCTGAGTGGGGTACACCTCTAGTACTCGTGCCGAAACCTGATAAATCAATTAGAATTTGTGCTGATTATAAAGTTACACTCAATCCCCAGTTGCATGACAACAGATATCCAATTCCAAAAATAGAAGACCTCTTCAATAAACTCCACAACGGAAAATACTTTTGTGTCTTGGATTTATACAAAGCTGGGGTACTTATTTAGTAAAACGACTTTTTATGGGTATCAAGACACCACCAAATTTATTTCACAAAGTTATTGCCCAAATAATAGGTGGATTGGAAGGTACAATTGCCTATTTCGATGACATCTTGATTCAAGGAAACACAATCGAACAATGTGAGACACGTCTTATAAAATGCCTGGAACAACTAAGAAAATATAATCTACACGTAAATAAAGACAAATGCAAATTCTTTGCGACTTCCATTAAGTATTTAGGACATCAAATAAGTGAAAAATGTCTTGAGAAAACACCAGATAAAATACAAGCAGTGATGAAAGCAGCACGACCAACTAATATCAATGAAGTCAGATCCTTTTTAGGACTGGCGCTTTACTATGCTAGGTTTATACCAAATGCTTCAGACATATTGCACCCATTAAATCGACTCTTACGCAAGAATACCTCATTCCGGTGGACACAAGCTTGTGAAAACTCTTTTAAGACAATTTAATCTGAAATTGCAAGTGATAAAGTATTAACAACATATAATCCAGACCTCCCACTAATCTTGGCTACTGATGCTAGCCCTCATGGACTGGCTGCTGTCTTATCACATATTCAAAATGGAGAAGAAAGACCCATTAGCTTCGCATCCAGGTCACTTACCAACAGTGAAGGCAATTATAGTCAATTAGATCGAGAAGCCACTGCTGTCTATTGGGCTTTCAAGCGATTTTATCACTACTTATACGGCCGGAAATTTACTCTTATTATCGACAACAAACCTCTGGAACGAATCTTTCACCCATTAAAATCTATGCCAGTTATCTCTGCGCACCGATTACTAAGGTATGTTCATTTTCTTAGTGGCTTTGATTATGAAATTAAGCAAAAACCATCAAAAGACCATGTTAATGTTGATTATTTTTCATGACATCCCGTATCCCGTCACTGCTGAAAAAATTCAAAAGGAAACAAATAGTGATCCTGAACTCAGCATCATGAAGACCCAACTTCTTAACGGGCAAATGAAAGATCCAGAATACACACTGCATGCAGGCATTGTAATGAGAGGAACTAGAGTATACGTGCCGACTTCACTTAGGCCGGCTATTTTAAAAGAACTACATTCGACGCATATCGGTATGGTTAAGATGAAGAGTATCGAACGCACATTATGCTACTGGCCAGGAATTGATAAGGAAATCGAATGTTTAGTAAAAGGTTGCACAAGCTGTGCCGAAGTAAAAAAGAATCCGGCAAAAGCTCCCTTGCACAAATGGCAAGAACCACAAAAAACATGGCAAAGAATAAATGCAGACTATGCTGGGCCTTTCAAGGAACATCATTTCCTCATTGTTATAGATGCTAAGACAAAGTGGATAGAGATGTCCATGTCGGCCATCCCACCTACATCACGATCTACGATAAGCGCTCTGAATGAAATGTTTGCAAGAAACGGGCTGCCAGAGATGCTTGTCACTGACAATGCTACCTTATTCAAGTCTGAAGAATTCAACAAATTTTGTCAACAGAACGGCATTGAACAAAGATTCAGTCCACCAAATTATCCAGCTACCAACGGTCTTGCAGAACGTGCTGTACAAACATTTAAACAAAAACTCAAAGCAATGACAGCTGAACCTGATAATCTCAAGGATAAATTGAATGCTTTCCTTTTTAAATACCGAGCCACTCCTCTTGTTGAAGGGAAAACACCTGCTGAATTGCACCTCCATCGATCGCTACGTACACGTCTTCACTTGATTAAACCAGCAGACGTGTTGCCTCGCCCAGCTACTGTCGATTCCTCTTACCGCTGCCTTCGACCAGGAGATCGAGTACAAGCTCGCAATTACACATTATGGAAGTTTGGTAATATAGTAGAGCGTTTGGGGAAGTTACATTATCTCGTTGAACTGGATCATGGGTATATAATTCAACGACATATTAATCAACTGCGAAAGACAGAAGTGGGCATTCCAGCATCAGATCGTCCTACACGACCTTGGTGCATTCGTCCAATGGATAACCAATTTGAGCCACCAGCAGCGTCCTTTTCGAAAGACCGTCCCCAGAGCGAAGAAGAGCAAACACAAAAATCTTTTTCAAGTGGTAACTGCAATATACCTGCTACACCGGACAAACACCCAGATCAGCCAGACCAACGACGTTCAACTCCATAAACTTCGCCGGCCTGTTGTCCCAGTGGAAATCCAGCACCAGAGATACGACGATCCAAAAGGGAAAGGAAAGCCGTAGAAAGATTGAACTTATAAGTCATATTATTATTTTCTTTTATTTTAATTATTGTTAAATCAAATAGTAGAATCTAATACTTTCCTGGACCAACTTCAAAAAATTTCCTGGACCAACATCATAAATAAGCTCTGCCATCGAGCTCAAATTGGCAAGTTCTGGAATATTATTAAACGTTTCAAAGATAGGCAGCATAACAGCGAGTTCCTTGCAAACCAATTATCGGCAAACAGTTACCTTGAGCATCTGTGCAGCAAAATTACGACCCCTTTTGTTGTCCCTGATCTCAACCCTATCACCCTTAACTCTCCAGTTAATTGGTCAGTTTCTGACTTACAAGATATTCTAAAGAACAAACGTTCAAGATCGGCTCCTGGTCAAGATAGAATTACCTTCCAGATGATCAAAAACTTATCTCCTAGTGGCATGAATGCTTTGGTCTCCTTTTTGAAGAACGCTTTTAATTCTGGTAGTGTACCTGTAGATTGACTCAAAATCAAAATCTTTCCTCTTCTTAAAAGTGGCAAAAACCCTTCATCTTTATCCAGCTACAGACCCATCTCCCTCATTTGTGTTCCCATGAAGTTAATAAATATTTTCATTAAAAATCATATTCACAATCTGATTGAATCTAACAATCTTCTTCCTGTCAACTCCTTTGCTTATAGAATGGGGAGATCTGCTTCAACTTGCTTAGGCTCCATCCAACAAACGATTACCCACTTGAAGAAAAAACATAAGTTTTCTAGCCTTGGACCTAGACAACGCCTATGATAGAGTGGATCTCACCATCTTATACTCCACTCTCTTAGGCTACGTTCAGACGGCGAATATTCGATTCGAGATTTTAACGTATACGGTTTTATCGAATACGAGACAGGTTTTTCCACACGGGACTATTCGATTCGATTTTTTCACGTAAATGTTGTCCAGTCCAGCCCAGTCTCGTCATTATCCCACGAATTAAGCCTTTCTTTAATTAATGAAATAAATAACTCGATTGATAACGGGAAATCATCTTCGACCTTGAAAAGATTTAATCGGTAATTTACATTCGACGCACGAGTTCGAAGAACAGCCTAGTACAAAATAGTTCGAGTTTCGGGAAACTTTCGTTCATGTGAACGACGCAATATAAAACCAAACGCCACTTGCCACACATTCGATAAAATACATTCGAGATTTATCGAATCTTAGTGACAAGTTCGTACGGTATACATGAAAACAAATTTCACGAATACGGGATTTTCCCGCATGGGCCTAGTGGGAACGTATTAATATAATTATCATTGCCACTGTTCTATTCGATAAAATCCCGTATACGGGGAAAAAATCACCGTCTGAACGTAGCCTTAGGCTTTAATATTCCCCTTTCTTACATTCAATGGATTACCAGGTTTTTCTCCAATAGAATTCTCACACATCAGGATGCTACCATGGGTGCCCCTGCGGGGTTACCTCAAGGCAGCTCTCTCAGCCCCATATTATTCAACCTTTACACTGCTTCTCTTCATGATAACACAATCTGGGATGTGGATATCTTTCAATTTGCGGATGACTTTTGTATTATTGCTGCTGGTGACTCCTCTCTTATAGTTGAGTACAAGCTCCAACTGGCCCTAAACGCCTTTTATGACATTGCTCAGAAAAATAAGTTAAGCATAAACTTAAACAAATCAAAAGCGATGTTCTTTGGTTCATCCAAAAATATCAATCTCACCTTAGACAATAACACTGTTCAAAATGTTAGGGAGTCTAAAATTTATAGGTTGGACGTTCACACGAAATCTCAAGAGCAGATTGCAATTAAATGAAGCTTTAGATACGATGAACAGCAATAACAGAATTATTTCCATTCTGAGTCGTAAAAACTTTGGAGCCTCTCCCTCGAGTACAATCCTCCTTTACAGATCCTTGATCAGATCTAAACTTGAATATGCAAGATCTCTCTCCTTCCAAGAGTTCTTGACCCTTGAGAGAAAAATCAGCACTATCACTAATAAGTTCCTGAGGAAATGGCTAGGCTTAACCCACTCCACCCCAACTCATATTATCTACGCTCTTGCCCATGAACTCCCTACCGATCTTAGGGCCGAATTAATTACTGCCAAGGATTGAACTCGAATTCTAAAGGTAAATTTACGTAAACCCGATAATTTACGAGATATTTGCGAAAAACTGATTTTTGTGTCCTTTGACCTTTAATATCTCAAGACGCGGACACGAGATTACATATGAAGAGTCCAATTCCAAAACTGCTTCCTTCCACTTTTATAAAAAAATGAGATAATGGTGTTTTCCTTCTCTCAACAAACTCTTCTAAGATATTTGTTACCCATTTCATTTTCTTCCGTTGGTTTTTTCTTTAATAGCGTTGTAGCTTGCATTTACTCGTTGTCAAAGCTCATTAAAAATTTCGGCACCGAAAAAATAAATACTGTTTTGTGTAAGAGATAAGTGCAAAGTGTTCTTTTTGTTATATTACTAAAAATAATGGAAAGTGATATATTGGTATCAGTTCCAGGGAAAGGACGTAAAAAGTTTAGTGATAAGTCAAAATGGAAGAAAAACCAAGAGAAATATAAGAGGTAATGGTTCTTATACTTTGAAAAAATTCATGAAAATTTAATAGTTGGCATAATTAATATAAAATTATGTTAGTATTAGTTACTTTTAATTTATTTCTTTTCAGATATAGGCCTACTTCTCTCCCTAATCTACCAGGATGCAACCACAAAAAAAGTGTTTATGGTTGTGGCGGTTTGAAAATGCAGGATGTACGAAAACTTCATGCAGCCTTTTATGCCAACTCTTCAAAAACAGAACAAGATAAATTCATATTGAAGCACACTTCTCAAAGTATTCCTAAAAGAAGGCGTTCCGTCAATGGCACTCGACAAGGAAATTCAGTTAGTATTCGCTATTTCGTAAAAACAAAACAAGGTATGACTTCAGTCTGCAATACTGCCTTTCTGAAAATACTTGGAATCTCAAGATTTCGAATACAGAATCTTAGTCGTCAATTTATAAACACGGGCAGCATACCTAAAGAAAATAGAGGTGGTGATAAACGTAGTACTGTCTTCAAGAGCCATAAAGAGTCAGTTATTGCTTTCATTTCCAGTTTAAAATGTGTTGATTCGCATTATGGTAGAGAAAGGACAGCACGACAGTATCTTCCTAGTGACTGTAGCATCGCAACTTTGTGGAAAATTTATTGCACAGAAAACCAGGATCTGTCGGTTAAATATGAATTTTTAGAAAAGTGTTACATCCTTCAATATTAGCTTCAAAACTCCAGCAACGGATGCCTGCTCTGAGTGCATCCGACTTAATGGCCTAATTGTTGCGTGTAAAGTGCCTCAAGAGAAAACTGAACTCATGACAAAGCTTTGAGTACATACTCTAAAAGCAAAAGCATTTTATGAAGACCTTAAAACTCCTGAAGAAAAAACAGTTCAATTGTCATTTGATTGTCAGAAGAATATGCTGCTTCCCTTAACTGAAAGTGGCAGCTCACATTAACTTCACTGCCTTGCACTGCACTGCACTGCGCTGCTTTGTCTTAAGCCTGAAACAGAATCAACGCAGTGTGCAGTATGCAGTGTTTTTTACTGCATGTCAAAAATTACGGCACTGCGTCTTATAACGAAATCAACGCAGTGCAGTGTTTGTCAAATCAAGTCAAACGTCAAATTTGTTGTTAATTTCGAAAACATAGTGCGAAGAAATTTAAGAAATATTTTGTTATTGGCGGCTTTAACAGTTTCAAAATTCATTTTGTTTGTTTTGTTTTCTTTGCAGATTACTGGCACACTACCACCGTTATGAAAATTTGAAGTTTAATTTTCTAACCTCACACTGCAAAGCAAATTAGAATTTAGCCTAAGCCTGCAGTGCAGTATTCCGCAGCTTACTGCGCTAAATGCAATTGTGTGCCGAGTAATAGAAAAGAACAAACCCAAACTTTGACAGGCAGTGCAGTATACTGCACTGCATTGATTCTGTTTCAAGCTTTATGCTAATTTCTAAAAAACTGCTTCGCACTGCATTCCAAATTCTAGAAAACTTCATATAAAGTTGCCATTGCCGTTGTTGTCAAAATGGATGACGAAAAATTGATAGAATTAGTGAGAAATAAAGACTTTCTATATAACAAAAGTCACAAAAACTACATAAAAAATTACAAAAGACTTTTATGAACATTCAATGTCAAAACACTGCTTATTCAATGTGCTTTACCCCGCGTTCTCTAATAAGCCACTGCAACATACTGCACAGTGCTGCACTACACTGCTTTTCAATGTAGTTCAGAGGCGGGTTCGTGTATGGCGAACGACGATAATCGTACGAAAAAAAATTGAAGTCGAAAATTTTTGGCGACGAAAATTTTAGCGTTCGCGTAAGTCGAAAGAAAATTGTTCGTGTCCTAATGCAAAAACTCGATAACCCAAGAGCTTTCGAGTGCCTTTCGTCGGCTTCAGACGAAAATTTTCAATTTTTTCGACTTACGCGAACCCGAGACGAAAAAAAATTTTCGTTTTCGACATACACGAACTGGCCCCAGGCTTCTATGTTCAGACGTTAGTGCTTGTTGTGTGCCAGCGGGTTTGAGGTTAAAATGTAAGTTGAGATTGTTAATTATTTTGATAGCTATAATTTACTTTGCATAAAGTAGGCCATACACAGTCAAATTTATTTGAAAACCTGTTTGCAAACAAGTGATATTTGAGCGTGTGTAGCTTTTTTTGCAAACCAGGGGCCGGTTCGTGTATGGTGAACGGCGATAATCGAACGAAAAGAAACTGAGGTCGAAAAATTTTGTCGACGAAAATTTTAGCGTTCGCATAGGTCGAAAGAAAATTGTTCGTGTCCTAATGCAAAAACTCGAAAACCCAAGAGCTTTCGAGTGCCTTTCGTCGGCTTCAGACGAAAATTTTCAATTTTTTCGACTTACGCGAACTCGAGGCGAAAAAAAAATTTCGTTTTCGACATACACGAACTGGCCCCAGTTTTCGCGTTTGACAAATAGTTTGAAAAAAATCAAAATGTTTTGATTTTTTGGGGGCGTGACTGCCTGTGTGATGTGGAATTTGTGCGTGCATGTATCGCTTGCAAACATTTCCTCAAATTATCAGTTAAGTTTCAAGTTTCCGTCGAAATGTGCTCATTGTTTTTCAGTTATCAGGATTAAATAAAAGATTTGGTATGTATTTTTTGGAATTTTCTTATTTATTAAATTTGAAATTTATTATAAATGAAATGAAATTTATTATATATGTAGCTATGGCTATCCCAAATAATGAAGTGTGGCGTGATTTTTTCGAAGTATTCCGTAGTTTAACGGAATTGTGGAAAATAAGAAGCGACGAGTACAAAAATAAAGCCAAAAAAAAAATAAAGCGTGGGACACATTATTAGCACAATACAAACACATTGATCAGGATGCTACTATTGAAAAACTAAAATCAAAAGTAAATAGTATTCGAACTAGCTACAGGCGGGAATTAAAAAAAGCAAATGATTCTATAAGATCTGGAGCCGGAGAAAAGAATATTTATAGTCCATCAATTTGGTATTTTTCCCATTTAGAATTTCTTAAGGATCAAGAAATTCAAACGCCTGGGATTTCTACAATTGATTTTGAGGTAAGTTCAAAATATGTTCTTGCAAATTATGCGAATATGAAAAAAATGAACAGAATTGTTAATTTTATGTTGTCATTATAGAATGACGCGGAACTACTAGAATTACCACCAAAAGCCAAAAGGAACAAACCCCATTCATCTGAAAAATAGATTTTTTTGAAAAGAGCAGTTGAACATTTGGAAAATTCTCAGAAGGAATCAAAGGATGATGCTACGACATTTTCTGAGTACTGGGCATGTTTATTTCGGAAATTATCTGAAACACAACAGCTCTATGCTAGAAAAGCTATAGAAGACATCCTTCTACTAGGACAGTTGAACAAATTAACATTGAACACTGTGTCCACGGCGTCTTCAAGCTCACCTTCAATTGCAAGTTCTGGGAGTTCAACCCCCTATTAATATGAATCTTCTTCTCCAGTACCTATTATACAACCAAAGAGTTTTCAGATTGTTCAACTGCCTACTATCACACCCAGAACCAATCAATTTTCAGCTCCACAGGAAATACAAGGAGCAGAAAAGACGTACGAAAGTATAAAAGACTTGTTTGAAGCATCACAATTTAGTTAAAAAATGTATATGTGAAAGAAAAAGGAATTTAATAGTAATAATTAGTTGATTAAATTAATTGTATTACAAAAACCATCCCTTGTTTTTTTTGCTACATTAGTAGAATTTCTCGCACTTGTTGCTTCAAGTGACATCATTTGTAAATCCTGCGATTCTCCATTATTCCTCGCGAAATTTGTTGTATCTGGTGAGTCTAATTTTCTTAAAAAAATATGTAAATAGCAACAAGTTAAAACTATCTTTGCTGCCTTTTCTGGGCATAAATTTATAGGCTTTGACAGAATCTGGAAACGATTGAGCAATATTCCAAACACATTTTCAACTTTAACACGAGCTGAGCTGAGTTTTCGATTAAAATTTTCTTGCTGTGTGCTTAGATGAATCCCTGTATATGGCTTCAAGATATTTTCTTTTAATGGAAAGGCATCGTCAGCTACGAAAACAAATGGTAAACTTTCTCCTCCAGGTATCACTACAGTGGACTCAGGAATTTGAAGAAGTCCTTCCGCTAACAATCTGGAGAAGTTTGTGTTGGAAAAAACACCTCCATCTGACAGCCTACCATTCTGACCAACATCGACCATTAAAAACTGGAGATTAGCATTCACGACTGCCATTAGAACAATACTGAATGCCTTTTTATAATTAAAATAAAAAGATCCCGAGTGTGGTGGCTTTTTTATTTCTACATGTTTTCCATCGATAGCTCCGATGCAGTGTGGAAAGTCAGAAACTTGTTGAAATAATTCTGCTTCCTTTCGCCATTCATCAGCGGTTTTAGGTAGCTAAAAATGATTAAAAATTAGTATTCCCAACCTAAAATGTGACAAAGAACAATTTTAATAACCTTAATGCAGTCTTTCAAAACGTGAATAATTGAGTCGCACGTATCAATTACAATTTTGCCTATAGCTTGTGGAGACACGGCATAGAAAAATTTTAAATATTCAAAATCATTTCCCTTCGCTAGAAATCTGAGCGTAATATTTAACCTTGTTTCTGCGGTTATTGCATCTCTCATCAGAGAATCCTTTCGGCTTATGAAAGGTGTAACTTTGCGGAGGAGTTCGTCGAAAGTAGCAGAGGTCATTCGAAAATAATTTTTATAATCAATCGGCTCACTTTCTCTTAAATGTTTCAACAGTTTTTCATTTGAAAACTGTTTTTTCTCCAAAAGCCAATTTTTTACCCACTTTCTTCGTTTTCGAGGATTAAAATCCTCTTCATCATCACTACACAATTCGGAAATAATCATTAAACATAACACCTTTCGTTTGCTACACATTTTTTTCGAAAATCTTCCCGATTAACCGATATAGGACTACGACGCGCTAAACACATGAAATGATGTTTGAAATTCTGCTTGACTATTTGTTTGATGGTGTGTATTCGAAACATTCAAACAATATTGCAAACATGTTTGCAAACAAATCTGACTGTGTATGGCCTCGGTTATAAGAATAGTTTAAATGGCAGCGACCAGCGAGCGTTGCCGTCCGTCACAACGCGACCGATTTCTATTTTCTATTTTGACAAGCGTTGGCTCAGTATGCGAAACACAATTAAAACCAAAATTAATAAGATTGGGAAACATTATGATGCAAAAACACATTGGGAAACAATAAAACGGAAAAAACTACTTTGCGAAACTACAAAAATGATAATCGATGGAAATTCAAAAATTTTTTTAAATTATTTTTTGACGTTCTATTATAATTCTGCCGTCGTTAAACGCTGCTACTTGCCGTTCCTACCGACGCTTCATGCCGTCGACGCACGCTGCCGCTCTCACTCTAATTGAACAGTAAAAATGTTTTAATATTGTGGCTGCGTTCGGTATCGTCAAATGATCGTCAATCAACTGCGTCGGCTGCAAAATTGACTGATACAGTTTGCAGAAATGACTAGTTTTACAAAAGCAACCGCTGAAAATTTATGATTCCGAACACCTGACTGCAATACCGAACGAATGAGTTGCGTCTACTGCGCTGCAAATGACGATACCGAATGCAGCCTGTTACAAAAGCATTTTGAAAATAATTGGATACAAATTCGATCGTAAATACGTCATTCAGGACCTGTACTCCCGAAGACGAAACGTGTCAAAATGCTACCTGGGAGGACGATATCATCTCATTTTCGTCTAAACAAACGATGACATATTTGTAATCGTCTATGTTCAGACGTTAGTGCTTGTTGTGTGCCAGCGGTTTTGAGGTTAAAATGTAAGTTGAGATTATGCCTGAATATACGATAAAGATAATCCGGAATAAATGAGCTTTTACGGTGGAGGGGGTAAATTTTTCTGTTCCCGACCAATTTGGGATTGGGGCATGCGCACTGCGGTTTTCCTCGAATTGGGTTTGTGTGCGTTCATATTTGGTCTTGCGCACTTCGCATATTTCAGTTGTTAGGCAAAACTGAATTTTTTGGCGGGTGAATTTTGCGAAGTTTCCATGCAATTCAAAAATTAGTGAGGTTATGGGTGAATATTTGATCTTGCGCACTTCGTATATTTCCCTTGTGGGCTCCAACTGAATTTTATGGCCGGTGCAGTTTGCATATAATTCAAAACTAAGTGAGGTTATGCGAAATTACTTTTATGCGAAGTTTGCATATTTTTCAGAAATAAGTGAGGTTATTCGATGGATGATGATGTTCTCACACATTCAAACTGAAAAAAATGTGATTGTGTGAAGTTGTTTACAAACAAAGTAAGAATTGTTTTGTAAACCGGGGCTCCAATGGCAAATACTTAAGATATGTATGAATGATTAAATGAAATCACTCATTGATGATAGTTTTAGCTTTTGGTAACATTATAACTAATGTTACCTCAATTAACTATATGTAAATAAACAGTAGTTTTACTATCATTAAAAGTAGCACCAGTAACTGATATCTGGAAAAGGTAAATACTTGCACTTTCGCCACTTTATTTATAAGTGGTGACCGTGGCAGATTAAAATTCGAAACCTTTACGCGGATTAGTCACAATCACGCTTTACCACAAGAAAAATAACGGTGCGACTATACAATTATTATGCACTAATGACCTGAAAAAAGCATAACATAAAAGGGTCGCATGTCTACATCCCCGCATAAATCTCTGAACATTATGCCATGAACAACCACTATTTTAAACTGAATCGAATCGGCACATTTTAAAACTGCACAAAACAGCTGCTTTTTCAATTTCAATAGAAACAAATTGTATATAAAGCCGTTTTCCTTAAAAATCTGGGGATCTAAAAAGAATTTTCCATGTCCAAAAATTAATTTTGACGTTTGCATAAAATTTTAAAATAAACAGTTTTTGTATACATATTCCATTAAGTTTGTGTGGGTAAAGCTCACAATTTTGTATGGCATACCGTTTATACGTAAAATGAGTTTATCCCCAAATCCCAAATAAAATAAGGTGTAGTATAAATCGGCATATTGTTATGCCGGATTCATCGTTGCGGATGATTCGCGCCGCACTCATGTGCGCGCATACTCTTTGTATGAAAAATTGTACCTTTCTCAATTTTGGGAAATTTTTGGGATTATTTTTTTCTCTCTCAAAAAAAGTTGAACCAACTTCAACTTTTGTGCGGCGGATTTTAAAAATTGTCAAAAAAATCATATGTTTTTGATGCAAATTGTCTGAAAAACTGTCAAATCATACAAAATGTGCGGCACACTATGACTACAACAATGAATCGAAGTTCAGCTGACTCTCTTTTTGGGAAATTTGTGCGACGCGACTCATCCACAACGATGAATCCGGCATAATACCCCGGCTTCACCGCCGAAATTTCGCAAGTTCGAGCAAATTAGTCTACAGTACTTTAAAATTTCCTGATTTCCCATACATTTTTCACATTTTAAAGTCAGGAAAAAATGCCTGCTTTGGGCCTACAGAACGTGAAATTGAGTTTCAAAGTAAAAGCTCGCTCAAAGAGAGTAAAAAATTGGAATAATGGAATGTCATTCCAGTGAGCTTTTGTATTTCTAACTTGTCGCGAAAAAGCAACAACAATTTTATCGTGCTTAAACTGAACGTACGCGTACTGAACATGCTAAGCCGGTGAAGCCACTTATGCCGATTGAAGTGAACTTTATTAAACTGAGGCCGGTGAAGCCGGGGTATTAATTATTTTGAGAGCTATAATTTATTTTGCATAATAAGTCAAAAATTGCAAACACAAATCAGTATGAGATTATCGCCTTCAAGAGTAGGAAATGTATTTTCGTCTTGTCTCGTTATTTCGTTTCGTTTCTTTATCGTCTCGTCTTCGGGAGTACAGACCCAGTATTTGGCTTCTCCTGTAAAATTACAATTTGTGTAATTAGTTCCTTTTGTTCCCCGGCTCCTCAAATGAAGTAAGTTACTAGAAGATACTAGTGTATTACTATGAACATTTCCAGGTGATTACCACGGCTGTACGAATACTTTCGGCGTTCAATTTTTCAATAATTTTGATTTTTTTGTTAAGTAAACTGTAATGAGGATTTTGAAATTGTGATATTTTTATGAATTTTTTTAGTTAATGAGTTATTAAACAACATTTACATTTATTATATACAGGGAAGATATCTTCACTTTCATAATTAGTTGCACGAATACTTTTGGCACTCACTGTATACGATTCTTTTCACGGATCTTATCGCACCCTTAGAATGAAAGTGACCTAACTCAAAAATTTCATTTTGTGGGAAATGAGCAAGAAAGTTTTGAAATAAGTGCGGTGTGGAGTAAATTTAAAAGTATCTGTCCCGTGTTTCATTGAAAATGATTCGTTTTTTGCGTATTTATATATTGATCTTTTATGTACAGATTGGTAGCATTATATTAAATTTAAATGTATTTTAAATATATTTTGACAATTTTAATAAGAAATAGTTTCAAATTAAGTCACTCTATGTCAAAAATATTTCTGTATTACTGGGACTTTTTATGAGTTAAGCCTATTTAAGACGCAAAATGCAGCAAATGCTGATGGCACATTATGGTTTCAGTCATTATTTACCATAAAATTCTATAGATGTAAGGGCGTATAGTATTTGCAATAAACTGGCACAATTCGAAATCCGTCGATTTTATACACGTCCATTTGCGAGCACCTCTGACGCAATTCTGATTCGGTCTCTTTCACATAACATGCATAGGTGAATTGTGCGATCAACAAAAATGACCGATGTATACGTTATCACTTTTTTATCCTTAATTCGGGCTCTTTTTCGCCATAGGGTTTTAGAGTAGGCTTTTTAAGGTCAGTTTATATCAAAATCAGAATTTACAAGAATTTTGAGTTAGGTCACTTTCATTCTAAGGGTGCGTTATGTCAAATAAGACAGCAACATAAAAAATATCCGGTCGTACCCAACTAAAATATCAAGTGCTGGTCTTTTTGGAATAAGGGGCCGCCAATTAATTATGTGAGACATTTAGGGGAGCGAGGGGGTAAAGCCGAATCTCACCCATTCTCACGTGGGGGAGAGGGGAGTCTCGGAATGAATCACGTAATTTTTTTCCTCAAGAAACAGTGTAAAATTGCTAGAAAACTGGTTTAAAATAAGTAAAACATATTTCTCCACTAAAGACCCCCTTTCACTTACAGGCTGACGACAGGCCAGGGCGCCAGGCACGGGCCGATGAATGCCACACAATACTCAGTCTGACTAAGGGACTATGTATCCCCTGACTGGCTTTGGCTTGCAGGTGACATCATGATTCTCTACAGACATACAGGCGCAGACGACGTTTAGCATAGCAAGTGGTTAATTCAAGTGCAACAATGTTCATGGCCTCAACGAAAACATTGCAGGCACAAACAGATTGGTGACTGGAAAAACCTTTAAAATGCACGGACCACCATATTTGCTGACACAATGCGCGGGCGGCGCGGAGAAATCAAATATATGGGAAATTCTCTCGCAAGCGGCCACTGTCACTGCCTTCGCACCTATTTGTTTGTGCCTTAAGGCGGTTCTGGACTAACGCCATGAACACCCGTGTACAAGGGCAAAGGCGGTTCTGGATGGCTTTCGTGCCTAGTTTACGCCTTGCCTTCAATTGTTTAGTCGCCACTGGCCAGCCCAACGAACGAGTTGACGAATGATGCAACATATGAGCCAAGTAACACTGACCCGTGAAAAAGCTATATAAGAATATATATCGCCAAATTTTAGAGTAATCAAATTCTTCTTGAGTATGAATGCTTTTGATTTGGTAGTTGTGTGCCTACTACACGCAGATAAGGCGAGTGGAATAGGGAGGGACAAGTAGGAGTTCGAATTATCAGTTATTAATGCTAGTGGGTGCGACCGTAAACACATACGTATTTTTAGTGTTAATTACTACAGATTTTTTAAATTTGAAAAATCTCACGTGAGATTAGGGGGAGGGGAACGACCCATATCTAACCACATCTCACCAAGGTGGAGGGGGATAGAAAAACGCAAAAATCGCCTCACGTGATTTATGGACGACCCTTAATGTATAAACATAAATGTATTATATAAAATAAACAACTTCTATTTTGAAATCTGGGTCGATTTTAATTAATTCAAAAATAATAAAACCTCGGACACCATGAAATAAACGGTTTATAGTGTCAGACGATTTACAGCGACTAAATTTTGCAAATAATAATAATAATAAGGTGTATTTGTATATAAACATCATAGTTAATTGGTTTGCAACCAGACACGGTTTCATTGCAATTTGCGGTGGCAATAGTCATATTTTAAAACATATTTTTCTTCTAAGTGTGAATATAATAATAGCCCTCTTGCACAACAACAATCGACAAGCTCATCCAAGTATGGAAAACAATTTCTTACAAATCATTTAAAATTGTGCTTTTTAAACTATTTACATATCTTACAAAAATTTACACCTACAACAAAAAAAAATGTTTAATCGCTAA
Organism: Thereva unica; assembly: GCA_949987705.1. Lineage (NCBI taxonomy): Eukaryota > Metazoa > Arthropoda > Insecta > Diptera > Therevidae > Thereva > Thereva unica. Next base: position 36,483,099 of record OX465285.1, read on the forward strand.
AAGGTAAACATGAAGGAAAAGTACAATTAGGTTTTTGTTTTTTAATCTACGTATTTCACAAAAAGAAATCGAATTAATGCTGAAAATCACCAGCAGTAAAAGAGATGTTATACCAATCTTTTCATGACACTATGTTATATATATATTCCTATTATTTATGTAATTATTCTTATCGTTATTATTTAAATAAAGTTACGCTTTCAAAAGAAACGAAATAAATAGAAATCGGACTTAACTATAAAAATTGAACGCAATAATCGTTTTGCGACATTATATAGTACGGCTACAAAAGAAATTTGCCATTTTTGTTGAATATTACAATTTTAAATTTTTTGATGTACTTTGCTGTTAGTTTAATTAATTTCATATTAAAAATATAAATGATCACAGAAATATGTAGAACTGAAGTATTTTTCTTCAATTGTTTTTTTTTAAAGTAACAAAATACTCGTATTGACATTTACGCCGAGACAGTTTCAACAATACTTTCCTTGATTATTTCTGTTAAATTCTCATCAGTTTGTCCGGTAGTCTTGCCAAACGCATTTTTACTGCAATTTGATGTTGGGTCTGCTGATGCCGTGTAATATGATGAAATTTGCTTCTCCATTTCCGCTGTTTGTTGGACTGCAGTTTGTACTATTTCAGTATCATCTGAGAATGTTTTATCATTAGTCAAGGCAGTGTTTTTATCTTGATTGGCATTACTAGTCACATTTCCATTAGGCGTTGTGCTGCACGAGTCTTGCGATTCTTTATCTACTTCGATATCTTCATTCGATGAATTTAAAATAATTACATCAGTAGAACTGTGAATATTTTTATCTTGTACACCACTGTCACTTTCTATAGATACTTCGCCATCTGGCGTACTTAGACCATTTAGAGGTATGATAGTAATAGACATATTATTTGTTTCTTTTGAAGGAGTATTATTTACGATAGGTGAACTTGTAGGAATCCTAATTATTTCAATACCATTGTTGATCTTCAATGATTTCCTTATAAGTTCAGTTGAGTTTGCTGATTTATTCGAACAAGACTCAGCTGAATCCTTGCCGTAGTCACTACTGTCCTCCTCTCCAGCCTTATTAAAATGATCAAAGAAAATCATTTGAGTATCACCACCGCTTGAATCATCGAGCGTGATTTTCTTTCCTAATATATTTCCACCAGCAGAAATTTCTTCGGTAAGATCAACAACTGCCAGATTTATTGGAGTACTTGTTAAACTGTGCGTTGATGTAATCTTAGTTCCTTCTGTTACGGATGTTGATGTTTGTGCAGAAGACGCTAGCGTACACGAAATGCTAGGAGTGACATTTACTGGCTTTATAGGCATTGGTTCGGTAATTGATGTTCCCAATGTTGTAGTTGGAACAGAATTTCGGGTATTTTGCAAAAATTCATGAATGGCATCTAATCGGGGTGAATTTGTTGTTGGTGGGTGTAAATTAATATAACTATTTGATTCATCATCAGTTGATGTTAAATCATGAACTTCCAATCTGTCATTGCAGGAATTGCCTGATGTCGTATATGATATATAATGCTGTTGATAACTTGAATAAGATACTGGAGGTGTATGATAATTGTTTTGCGTAGGATTGGTATTATGATAAGAATGATTCATGTATGACTGTCCGCCGTAGCATTCATGATATACTTGGTTGTTTGTTGAAGAAAAATCCATCATTATATTTCCACTATTATTACTACCGCTATTGGAATTAACTTCCCGGAAAGGATAATGCATATCCATTTGTTGATTTACTCCTCCGATATTCATAACGTTATTGTGGCTATTTATATGTTGTTGCATTGGTAAATGTGTAACGGAGCAATTATCAGATATTTCTCCGTTTTGCATGATGTTCGTTGGGAATATACTAACATGACCACCATTCACGTAACCTTGGTTGTGCAAGTGCGCATAATTTTGGGCATGCATAGTTGTTGTATTTGTCAAACTATAGTTGCATATACTAGAAGCGTTCATAGATGCTGCCCCTGATAAATTACTGCCGTTTGTGACATTATTGCCATAATTCAATATTGTTGCACCCGAAACTGCATTTAAGTCATCCGGTCTCTTTTGCTTGTTTTCGAGCTCTAACCGCATTATGGTATGAATAAAATGCGTTCTCACTCTGCTTGGGTTGAACTCAACTCTGCCGACGACGTTAGCACAGCCATCACGCGTACACCCACAAGGGAAGCTTGGTCGATCAACCTGAAAGAAACAAAATATTAAAATTTTCCATTTCAGGGTTTTGTTCATTAAATCGAGAAATCGCGTGAAAACTTATTAAACGGAAAGAAAGCAAATTTTTTAGGATCTAATGATGGATGCGTATCACTAAAAGTTATAGAAAACCTTGCTTCTTAAATGCATCTCTTCCTGCTGTGCTGCTATATCCCACCAGATATGTTAAGCACACTTGACGATGGAGGTAATAACGTCTACCTTCCTGAAGGCAACCTTAATTCTAAGGAATCTTGCTTTCTCGATTGCTTATTCTCACTTGGCTTGAATCAAATGAGCGGTATGACTAATGTATTAGGAAGGCAGTTGGATCTTTTAGTCTTTACTGTTGATAATTACTATCCTCCTCTCTTGCTTAACTATTCCTTCAATTCAAAGCTCATTCCTTAACTTTAAAAAGGCTAACTTTAGTGAGCTGTCATCTAAGCTTGCCTTGATAGATTTCAACAACTTACTTTCCGCAAATGAGTTGGATGACGATGTGGCACGGTTTTATGGCGTACTATACGAAGCCCTCGTTTCTTTCGTACCTTATGAGCCCCAAAAACTGCCCAGTCCTTCTCCATCTTGGTTCAATAATGACCTATTTAAAAAGAAAGGACTCTCCGAACCTCAATTCATTTAGCAATTGCTATAATCGATTTCGTTCACTCTCTTTTACTCTGTATCGTGAATATCAGTATGAGTGATAAAGTATTTACTGACCCTAGAAACTTCTTTAAATTTGTCAACTCTAAGAAAAAAGTTGATAACTACCCTAATATTATGCAGCACACGAACTGGGGCTAGTTCACGCAATTCTACATCGACTGAAAACGACAATGAGGGCGTTCAAAAACCTTACTACGGTTAACTATGGAACACTTGTGTGGTTAACTACAAAATAACCACTAGCATAACTTTTTGACGTTCAAAAACTTTCATGGTTTTCAGTCGACCTTGAATTGGGTGAACTGGCCCCTGGTCTAGCCAGTACCGATTTCAGGGGGAGTCGAACCCGGGCGACCGCCCTAGGGCGCCAGGTCGAAGGGGGCACTGTTCTACCGCTGAGGTGCAATAATGTGATAATTTATTTGGTTATTAAATGATATCTTTACAATACAAGGCACAAAGCCGGATGAGCAGGGGGCAACAAAGCTTTTGTTTGACAAAACGTTAAAGGCAGCTGTAAGAACTTTTGAATCTATTGTCTCTAGTTTCAAGCAATAAACCAGTGCAGGGCGATAGTAGCTCTTGCGAGCCACACGAGATTGTACTTGTGAGTTCGAGTGAGAGAGAAATATTGTTCTCTTTTTTGTTTTGGGTTCGCTCTCGTAATCAGGCGCGCCAAAAAGGGGGCAACAGGGACGAATTGCCCCGGATCCCAGGTCATAAGGGCCCCAAAAATAGATGGCATGCCAAAAAGTTGACATGACTCTATTCGGAAATCAAGTAGCAACCGTTCCTAAACAAAATTCTGAATGAACTTATTCTTAACACAAATTTAAAAGCTTATACATTTTTTTTTAGTAAAATATTTTTTTCAATCTCCTTATATGGATACGGAATCGATGGAGAGTACTCGATTAATACTCATAAGTAGAATCGAAAGAAAATTACTCAATGACTTTTTAAGGTCGATTCGTGACGTGACTGATCAATTCTGTTCAATGTGAACGTAGTAACGGTAGCATTTCGAATTTTTCAAGCATTTATCTTTTTTGTATTGAACTAATTTATCATGGAAGATGAAAATTTAGTTGAAAAGGTTCGGCGATATGAGGAGCTGTATGATTTGTCACAATTTTATTTCTTTCTCATCCAAAACTAATGTGATTCTTCCATCCATTCTATGGCGCTACAGCCTAGCCTTGCCCTCCTTCTAGAATCTAGCCTTGGCCTCTTTTAAGGCATATCTCCAAGTTTGACGGTCTCTGTTCTGAGTCTATCCATCTTTCATCTATTCAAATTTCTGATACCATAAGCCATTTTGGGATACGATTATCCTCCATCCTGATTACGTGGCCAGCTAGTCTCAGCCTGTTCATTTTTATTAAAGTTGAGAGTTGTGGGTTGTCAAAAATTTCATACAACTTGTTGTTGTATCTTCTTCGCCATATTCCATCCTCTCTGTTTGGGCGAGAACTTTTTTCTCGAACCTGTTGACTCTTTCCTCTATGTCCTGGGTCATGTGTACAAATCTTGAGTGCAGTATTTGTTTTTGGCCATAAAAGGCTCTATTAGCCAGTAGTATTCGTCTGGTTATTTCTTCGTTTCTTTTTGTGATTGTAGACCCAAGGTAGACGGTTTTATCGAGTATTTCTAGGTTATGTTCGTCGGTGGTTATATTTTTTCACATTCTAAATCTTCCTGCTCTGGATTGTTGCATCACATTCGTTTTTCTTCATTTATCTTCAGATCTATGTCCTTTGCCGCCTCTTTTAATTCGACATAAGCTTCTTTTGCTGCCAAAAAGGACCTTGCCAAAATCGACAAATATCTGGTGTATATATACATTCCTTTCCCAGGTCTTCTCCAGAATTTACTTTAAGGTCAGAAATTGGACTGATGTTGACCTGTTTGTCCTAAAACCAGCTTGATATTCTCCTATAAGGCCTTCCGCTATAGGTTCTAGTTTTTGTTTCACAGGATTGCGAAAAATGCCATCGCCAGAGGTATGCACGCTCCTGCTACAGGCATGAAAATATAAAAATGCGCCCGATAGAGGTATGCACGCCTTTGTTACAGATATGAATGTATTCGAAATAGACCATTCCAAACGGGAGTGTCATTTTACCAAGCGGTCCCCCAATTAAGTACTAACCACGATCAGTGCTCCTTGCCCTGCTCAATCCAACGGGAACCGGTATACTGACTAGGTTCGTTTTCTACGTCCTATACAATTATTAAAGCGCCAATTTTGCTCCCTTTAGTCTTAAATAGGTGGACTTACCGTATTTCGTTTGGGCTATACCGTTCGTGTTGGTACCGAGCTGCATTTGGAAAAGTAGAATTTTCACTCACTCCTACCGTGCCTATTGCGTGGTGCCATGCAGGCGTATTGACGCTGTTTCAGCCTAAGAACGAGCGAGTCTGATTTTTACTCCGCATGCGATATAAATTTAAAACCATAACAGGCCGCTTACATCTCAAAACGCAAATGGGAGCTCTTTTATCGCACTAAATTGTATGTATATCTCTTTGTCGGGAATCCACGTTCGTATAACAGAGAGGTTGATAAAGAAACTATTTACAACTGAGATAAACTTGTAGTTAGCTTGAATTCAGCCTTGAATGCAAATTGTACTCAGTACTCGATTCCCCCCCAATAAGTATAAAACTAGTGCATCAGAAGTATCGAGTACTGATATGAGTAGAATTGAAGGCCAAATATTCATATGAGTAAATAATCGAGTATCGATTCTTTATCCCTACTATTTATTGGGGGCCAAAATCATATTTTAGCCCCAGAAAATGTGGCAGGCCTCAACGCAGTCGCACAAGTAGAATAGGGGGCTATGTGAAAGAAGTCCATTGTACTAAAATAAATCCTTTCAGATGCTCTGAAAAAGTCAGCGCTTGCCCGGCCTCGAGTAGCATCAAAACTGTTTCCATTTGCTTTTGCAAACTAGCGCCTAATGGTGCCTGATTTCACCACTGCAAGCATATTTCCTGCAATTTGGCCAAAGACCACGGTATATACCCGTATTTACCTTCGTTGTGCAATTTGTATATAATAACACAGTCTACCTAAAAGAACTGTCATTAAAAAATTAAGGATGCATAAAAATATCTCGCGCAGGGGACCAGCAATTTTAATGATAAAATTGGCCTTATTTGGTACTTTTCGACAAAACTCAGGTGGGAAAGTACTAAAAGGGACGAAATAGAGGCAACTTCAACATTAAAATTGCTTATAACTTCAAAACTAGAAACCGTGGCGTAATAGTTGTCGGACATTATTCATAGGAAATAGGCCTGAATAGGTAATAGGTAAACCTCTACCAAAAAAATTCCAAACACCCTAGCGGCTAAACAAGTACGATTCCCCCCACCCATGCGATTATATGTTCGTCTATCCAAGACCTATCCACAGCCAGGCGTTTCGACATTTTCAGTGATACAAGTTAACGCAAAATTCACCAGAAATATTAAACAAAGGAAATCTATCGCCACCGCAGCATTTCCCAGGCTAACAACCCAAGGCCGATGTCATACTTTCCCACAGGTCAACCAACACCGCCAACACCTGCAACGGAAACACGGTACCCGTGAACTTGAAAGCTGCTGACGACATGTCTCCACCTGAGCAACCCCAACTCGCCCAATTATTGTAATTAGCTCTAAGTACTTCATAGTTTGATTTTGATCTTCAATAAAGCAAGACGTTTAATACAGAGCGATAATCTTTTTTTTTTTTTATGAAGTCATATAAATAAAAATTTAACTGGCGCCCGAGCAGGGACCAGGTACAAGTTCAGTTCGCATTCCTTAAATTGTTACATAGTAGTGTTCCTAAATAGAACCGCGTGTGTTTAGTGATTGTTATAAAAGGTCCTCAAGTAGCACCAACAAATTTGCAGAAGGTCCTCAAGAAGCACCAGCAAATTGCAGTCCACAATTTATAAGGAGCAACATAACGAACTGGAAATAAAGGTCCTCAAGAAGCACCAGTACCTGCGTCCAAAAAAAACCATGGCGTGAGGAAATAAGGCCCCCCAGTAGCCGATCATCGGAGGAAAAGGAGCTAAAAGTTTTAGCAGCCACTCATCGCGGATATGACAAGAAAATTTCTAATAGTTCTGTAAGTCTTAGTTATATATACATTTCTCAAAGAAAGTGAAAATAAATTTAAAGTGAATTACATAATAATAAATTCAAAGTGAATATCCCAATCTGATAAGGGAGCAATTTTAAAAAAAAATAAATTCTATACGAAACAAAAAGGAAAAGTGAAGGAATAAATATATTTATTTTGCAAAGTTAATAAAAATTTTTTAGATACCAATTGATAGCAAATAAATACAACAAATAAAATAAAATATTTTTTTTTAGAGTTACTAAAATTTTTTTCTTGATACAATTTTTTAATAAAACAAATAAAATATTCGTTTTTTATTCTAATATATTATAGTTTTAAGAATATATTCCATTTTTATTTTTTATTTTTTCCCTCTATAATTATTATATTTTAAAGTGAAACAAGATTCTTGATAAAAGTGAATTAAAGAAAAATAAATCGGTGAAATTAATTATTACTTTATTCGCGAAACTATCTATTGAAAATTTTAAATCGTGATATAAATTGCCGGTAAAAGTATAGAAAAGTTCGTACGTTATAAAAAAAAACCATTCCATAATCTGCTACTTGATTCAGTTTTAAAAATCACTCAAAATCTCTCGTCTTGGTTTGAAGAATAAGAAAATGGCTAACCCGAATAATCTAATTAGGCCCCCGGTTCTGAGTGCAGCAGAACAAAATGCAAATCCCCAACCTCAACCATCTCAAGCATCTCAACCACCCATAGTCTCCGCTGGTGGAATTGTCGCAAATGAGTCCCTAGATAGGTACATAACCGGAGTGTTTGACCGTGTTTTTCAAAGCGAAGGACGACGAATAATTCAGTCTTTAATAAATCCAGATGCCGATCAATTCATGGGAACAGACCAAACTATTTACCCACAATTTCGCGCAAATTTAGGCGAATTAGACAAAATACCCGATGTTGTTCGATGTCTAAAAGACTTCAACGGTTTACCTGGAGAATTCAACTCCTGGAAAAAAAGTGTAGATCGAATTCTACAACTTTATGAAAGTATTAAAGGCACCCCTAAATATTTCGGTATTCTTAACGTGATTCGTAACAAAATTGTTGGACAAGCCGACGTAGTGTTAGAATCCTATAATACTCCATTAGATTGGAAATCTATAGCTCGATGTCTCACGATGCATTATGCAGATAAACGCGATTTATCCACATTAGAATATCAAATGTCTTCTCTGATTCAAGGGAACAGCACCGTACAAGAATTCTACCACGAGGTGTACGCTCATTTATCGCTTATTCTGAATAAGATAGGTTGCATGGACGTTAGCAACGAGTCTTTAACTTTACTCACCCAGACATATAGGGATAAAGCCCTCGACACTTTTATCAGAGGCTTACGAGGCGATCTACCAAGACTTCTTGGAATGCGGGAACCATCAAGTTTACCTCAAGCATTGCACTTCTGTCTTAAATTGGAAAATCAAAATTATAGAACTCGATATGCCATTTCTCATCAAGGTCCATCTCGCGCGGCCCATAATCAGGTCATACTACCGTTACCTCCTCGTAAAAATATACCAAACCACAATAGACCAAACCCTCAAGGAGGAAAACCACAATTCTATCCCAACCTAGCACACATACCCCAGCCTGCATATCAAAACTACTACAGACAACCAGCATTCAATCGGAATCTGCAATATAATCATGGCCAGTTTAATTCATTTACTCCCCCACGACCAGTTGCAAATAAACCACCACCAAGGCCTGAACCAATGGATGTTGATCAAACCATCCAAACAAAAAGAATCGACTATATGAATAGACCATCGCAAAATCAGATGTATGGAAAAAGACCTCCAGCAGAATCGCAAAGAGTTAACATGCCTAATAAGTATCAACGAAACTTCCATATAGAACCCCAAGAGATTGACAGCTACGAGCAATTGCGAGACGCGGAAGTTGATAATTATGACCAATCCTTTACGGATTACGCAGAAACCTATGTGGAAAACGAAAGTGAACCACAGGAGATTTCTGATTTCACAGATATCCATTTTTTAGAATAAATAGCTCTTCACTGCCTTACTTCGAATGCAGAACGAAGAGCGGACAAATATTAAATATTCTGATCGATACCGGTTCTAGTAAAAATTATATCCAAGCAAACTTGGCCCCAAATCCCATTCCGAATGTACAGCCATTCTACGCGAACTCCGTAGGTGGAAACATTAAAATTTCTCACCACATTTTAGCTAACTTATTTGGCATCGATGATACAAAGATTAAATTCTTTATACTACCTTCTCTCAGATCATTTCACGCCATCCTAGGCAATGATAGTTTAAAAGACCTGTCCGCAATAATACACACAAAAGAAAGCTTCATGATTATCCGAAATAAAGTTAAGATTAGGATGAAACAACGAGCCTACACGGCAGTAAACCAAATAGATATCAGAACTGATCATATGAGCGAACAGCAAGCAGATAAAATAAACAATTTGGTACAGCAATTTCCGAATCTCTTCACTGAGCCCAATGAGAAATTGACCTTTACTACAGTCATAAAGGGAGAAATCCGGACAACTTCTGAAACTCCGGTATATTCAAAATTCTATCCCTATCCAATGTCCCTGAAAGACGAAGTTGAGAAGCAAGTAAAACAACTTCTAAATGATGGCATCATAAGACCATCAAGGTCTCCATACAATTCTCCTGTATGGATAGTGCCAAAAAAAGCCGACTCATCCGGCGAGAAAAAATATAGAATGGTGATAGACTACCGTAAATTAAACACCATTACGATCGCGGATAAATATCCAATTCCCGAAATAAACGAAGTTCTAGCTCAACTAGGACAAAGTAAATGGTTTTCGGTGATTGACCTCAAAAGCGGTTTTCACCAGATTCCACTTAAGGAATCAGATTTCGAAAAGACAGCCTTTTCTGTGAACAACGGAAAGTATGAGTTCACAAGATTACCCTTCGGCCTAAAGAATGCGCCATCTATTTTCCAAAGAGCACTCGACGACATACTGCGCGATCATATAGGGAAAATCTGCTACGTCTATATTGACGATATCGTGATCTTCAGCAAAGATGAAGACTCACACTTCGAAAACCTCAAAAAAGTTTTCCAAACCCTAAGAAATGCAAACATGAAAGTTCAGCTCGACAAATGTGAATTCCTTCGGGACAAAGTCGAATTTCTAGGCTTCATCATTTCCTCAGAAGGAATCAAAACAAACCCTGCGAAAGTTGAAGCAATAACCAACTTCCCATGCCCAAAAACACTGAAAGATCTTCGATCATTCCTCGGGCTTTCAGGGTACTATCGCCGTTTTATCAAGGGATATGCCAACCTGGCGAAACCCCTTACAGCCCTTTTAAGAGGGGAAGGCGGAAGAGTTTCCAAAAATCAATCAAACAAAAAAACTATCCAGCTTAACGATGAGGCAATCGAAGCCTTTACAAAAATTAAAAATTCTTTAGTCTCAGAAGACTTGATACTCGTTTATCCCAATTTTAATAAAGAGTTTCAATTAACCACAGATGCCTCGGACTACGCAATCGGCGCAGTGTTAGCCCAAGATAATAGACCCATAATATTCATCTCCAGAACATTAAATAAAACGGAGGAACACTATGCAACAAATGAAAAAGAAATGCTTGCAATTATATGGGCTCTAAGAAACTACCTTTACGGTACAGCGAAAGTCCAAATATTCACCGACCACCAACCACTGACTTATGCTTTAAGCAACAAGAACAATAATAACAAAATGAAAAGGTGGAAAAGTATACTAGAGGAGTATAATTACGAATTAAAATATACACCTGGTAAGATGAATGTAGTAGCCGACGCTCTCTCCCGAGCACCGAAAACATCCCCAATCAATTCGGTCACTGTAACACAGCATAGTAGCGAAAGTTCTGCTCACGATCACATACCAGCTACAGAAGCACCCATTAACGTATTTAAAAACCAAATACTACTAAAATCAGGCGACGAAACCTACTACGAGTTTAAGATTCCATTCCCCACCTATCACAGACATATATTCGTACAACCAAATTACTCTGAAGAAGAACTGATAGCAATATTCAAACGATACTTAAACCCCAGCGTGATTAACGGTTTACTAACATCAGAAACAATTATGGGCAGGATCCAGCAGATTTATGCAGCCCACTTCAGAAATTATAAAGTCCGTTTTACCCAAACTCAAGTAGAAGACCTTACGAATCCAGACAGGCAAGAAGAGGAAATTCTGAACACCCACAAAAGAGCTCATCGTAATGCACGAGAAAACAAAATTCAACTTCTGGAAAAATTCTATTTCCCAAAAATGAACGCCAAAATAAACAACTTGGTTAAACAATGTGTAGTCTGTAAAGAACAAAAATATGACAGACACCCTAACAAACCTGAGCTAAAGGAGACACCAATTCCTAGTTTCCCAGGCGAAATTCTACATATAGATATCTATTCAACTGAAAAAAAATTAGTTCTGACACCAATAGATAAGTTCTCCAAATATGCGCAAGTAAAAATACTTAAATCAAAAGCGATTGAAGACATAAAGGCTCCATTACGTGAATTACTGTTCTCCTTCGGCGTTCCTAAGACAATCGTTATCGACAACGAGAAATCCCTCAATTCATCATCAATCAGTTTCATGGTCGAAGACCAACTCAATATTAGAATCTTCAAAACCCCTCCTTACTCTAGTACAGTCAACGGACAAGTAGAAAGATTTCACTCGACCCTTACGGAAATATTAAGATGTCTAAAAACGGACGGCGTACAAAGATCTTTCCCAGAGCTCCTCGACAGAGCTGTATACGAATATAACTTCTCGGTACATTCGACAACAGGCAAGAGACCACTCGAAGTTTTCTTTGGTAGAAGCGTTAGCATCAACCCCGAAGATTTCGAAAAAGCCAGACAAGACAACATAACTAGGCTCAAAGAGAAACAGGAAGCTGATCTAGCCCACCTTAACAAAAAAAGACACCCAATCAAAGATTACACCCCAGGCGAAATCATTTATGTTAAGTTAAATAAACGAAAAGGCTCTAAATTATCTCCACGTTATAAAGAAGAAATAGTAAAGGAAAACCATTCAAAAACCATTCTCACAGAATCAGGCAGGATAGTACACAAAAACAACATTAAGAGTTAAATTTTTCCTTCCAGACTGCTCATCACCTTCTGCTCCGCAGAGGTACAGATCTTGGACTACTCAAAATCAAAGGCAATAGCACTAACTACTGGAACAGCAAAAGTACAAACTGGAACTCTCAAGTTGATCCACGTCATCGATCTACAATCTTACGAGCAAATCCTTTTCGACTTAGACCTTAAAGTAAAAAATGAAGTCGGTACAACCCATCCCATGTATCCATTCCTTTCCCACGAACTAACTCAAATTAAAATCTCAATTAACAGACTAAAACCCAAAACAAGGCTAAAGAGATCACTTGACTTTCTAGGCAGTGCATGGAAATGGCTAGCCGGAAGCCCTGACCACGACGATTTTCTAATATTGAAAGCAAAAATAAACGATGTTTTAGAAAACAATAATAAACAGGTAATAATTAATAAATCGATAACTGATAGAATGAATAATATAACGAATCTTGCGAATAAAATAATAGAAACATTCAAAACGAATGATGAAATGAGAAATGTAGTTGTAGCAAACATTAAATATAAACTAGATCTAATTAAGGAAGAAATTATTAACGTAGATTACGCCTTACACTGGGCAAAAGTTGGTATCGTAAATTCCTTCATACTTTCAAATAAAGAAATAAATATAGTTAAAGAATTATTTGATAAAAATAACGTACCATATACTAATTTAGAAGAAGCATTAGATTTTGCAGAAATAAAAATTGCATCAAGTAACCTTAGCTTACTTTATATAATGAGCATTCCCAATACGGATATTGCCTTATGCAAAATGTTAACGATAAAACCCATTAAAAGAGAAAATTTTATAGTTAAAGTACCATACGAAAATGTATTAGATTGTGAAAATAAAATTTATGGCATAAAAGAAAAATGTCCCTCTAGCACTAGGATAACAATATGTAATAATAAACAAATAGTAGATTTAAGCGAAACAAACTGTATCCCTAACTTGCTCAGGAGTCGACCTTCAACCTGCACCGAAATTGATAATAGACACATCCCTTCTACGGAAGAAATATTCCCTGGAACTTTGCTGCTAAATAAATTCAATGGATCGATCATAATCAATAGCGAAACGATGAACCTAACTGGGACATTCATCATCCAATACCACAACGCAACGGTGATCGCAGATAATCAGACGTACACGTTTAACGAACGCTCCAGCTCGAAGCCACTTCCCCCTATCGTGCAACCGGACGAAATCGTCAGGACCTTTGAAGAAATACTTACACTGGAATCAATGAAGGAGATGCATCTTAACAACACCGAACGCATAAAGCTGATTGAAGAAGAAAGCCGAACAAAACATTTTACTAATTTCGGAATAACTACCATCATACTTATCTTCCTGCTAGTTATCACTGGAACAAAACTCATCACTTACCTCAAAAGTAATCCTGTAACCACCACTGTAATAGAGACGAGGGAAATCCCAATAACAATCATAACAGAGGCAGATTGTTCTACAGAACATCAAGGATCCAGATCTTCATCACCTGAAACAACTAGGATCAGCCAGATTCCATATTTTTGAGAATGAGGACATTCACATTTAAGGAGGGAAGAGTTAACGCAAAATTCACCAGAAATATTAAACAAAGGAAATCTATCGCCACCGCAGCATTTCCCAGGCTAACAACCCAAGGCCGATGTCATACTTTCCCACAGGTCAACCAACACCGCCAACACCTGCAACGGAAACACGGTACCCGTGAACTTGAAAGCTGCTGACGACATGTCTCCACCTGAGCAACCCCAACTCGCCCAATTATTGTAATTAGCTCTAAGTACTTCATAGTTTGATTTTGATCTTCAATAAAGCGAGACGTTTAATACAGAGCGATAATCTTTTATTTTTTTTATGAAGTCATATAAATAAAAATTTAACTTACACCCTGTATTACTGTTCCTATTTTTCAAAAGGGCAGAATGAAATTTGATTCATCTAATGAAAAATATGACCTTGTATATATGATATGGGTTTGGCGTAGATCGGCCCTTGCACCCCTTGAAAAATCCGTTATTTTGTGACGATTAAGATACAATATTGCAAAAGGGGAACGACGAACCTAGTGCCCGGGTATAGCTGGGCTAACTAAGAAACCCGAAGCAAAGTCTCGGAACGGACGGGAAAAACGGCAAATTATATTCGGAACATGGAACACGAGAAATACACTGCCGCTCAAAAGTTTCCGGGCAGCACGATTTTTTCAAGAAAAGGTAAAACATACCGTTTTGCAATGGAAACTTTTAAATTTTTTTGGGTGAAACACACGGGTATAGTTACAGGCAAGAAAGACATAGTAACAATTTTTTTAACCTTTTTAATTTTTTTAGCTTTTATTAGTTTTTAAAATAAAATGGTGTTACACTTTTTTCTCATCGAAAAAACTACCTCTTACTTTTACAACTTCTTTTGCTACTCTAGGCATACTATCTATTAATTTTTTATTGTATCTGCTGTTATTGCTTCCCAGGCACTCCGTCGAATTTCCCAAAGATGTTCCTCTAATGTGGGACAGTGTTTTCTCACCTCGCGATCCAATTCATCCCACAGAAGCTCAATAGGATTAAGATAAGTTGATTGAGCTGGCCATTTCATATTTTCAAGACCTGAATCCCGGGATTCCCTTGAAAGGTTTTGGAAAATTGCAAACTAAAAAATGTGTTTACCGCTGCAGGCATATATTCGGTGAATTTCAGGAAATTTTTCCAAAAATTAATCATGTGACTCTAGTCTTTCACATAAAAAAAAACAATGAAGGATTGGGTTGGAAAAAAATTCATAAGGTGCCCGGAAACTTTTGAGCGGCAGTGTATGTATATATAGAACTCCAGCAGTTAAGCCACTAATAGGCGAAGTGAGCAGATATAAAATAAAATTACTCGCGTTACAAGAGATCAGATGGATAGGAGACAGGACAATTGACCTTGAAAACTACAGGATATTCTACAGCTGCGAAAGGGAGCATCACTTAGGAGTAGGCTTCATAGTACACAAGTCAATTATAGATAATGCCATAGAATTCAAGCCAATAAGTGCGCGGCTATGTTCAACACGACTCTGAACGAAATTCTTCACCCTCTCAACCATAAACGTACTTGCGGAGACGGAGGAGAAGGCAGACACGACAAATGACACTTCAACATATTTCGCAAGCGATTTCCAGTTGCGTGGCTGCACCTGTACGTGTCAATGTTTTGTAGTCCGGCTAATGTTTGTGGTGCTAAAAATTATGTGGGCACAGAACACCGATTGATCTAAAGCCAGATTGATCAAAAGTCAGAGTAGAGTCCATAATCAAAGGATTAAGTACATATGCCATTTACGCCATTCGAATTTATTTTAATATGTGGATAAGATAATTTTTTCTTGGAATTGTCAATGATGAAGTTATATATTATAAAAACAATTAAAAAACGTAATTACCTGGCATTTAATTCCAGCTTGACTGCACGAACACGTATCAGGATCACAATAACCTCGGCAACTGCATCCGCAAAATTCCCTGGAGCTACGAATGGCACGGCATTCATCCTTTTCTGTAGTATCAATTTTCCTTATCCCAGCTGCTTTTAACAAGGCACGCCTTTGTCGAGCTGGTACAGGTTGTAGAAATCCATTCGCATCTGCGTCTAAATCTGAGCCACTACCTTCACTTAATTCTTCGTCACTATCAGTTTCTTCACTCGATGATCCACGCGGATTAATTTCTTGCATTTGTTGCTTATGCACTCTACGTTGCTCAGCAGCATGTTCGGCTAAAGTAAAATTTCTAGAATGAATGTGCCGAGCACCCATTCCTAATGTGCAGCCACCTTGAGATGGAACACATGCAAATCCTTGAATTCGCGGAAAATAATAAACCTTCACGCTATCAAAATGTATTGATCGTCGCTGTCTTTTTTGTAATAAATCTGGCTCATCATTAGCTCTTCTTTTTAGATTACTTCTCGATTGTTTTATATTTGGCGAATCAACACTAATATTTGAATCAATGTTAGCAACTGTTATTTGTAGAGTGGATGATTCTGAACCTAGGCCGGAGTCGGATCCGTCACTTCGTATCTCTTGCTCTTCGCTAAATTCTTCTAGTGATGTATTAGCACCCGTTAGTGATACTATCGTTTGCTGATCTATTTTATCGTTATCATTTTCCAGTGGATTCTTCTCAATTAAATTGTCGCAATCTTCAAGCTCTTTATTTTCCACCTCATCACAAATAAAGATCACTTCTCCGGAAGTGTCCAAATCCGATGTAGTCATTGATGTTAAAATCGTTGAGTTATTAATAGCAATATCTGACTGAAAATCATCAATGGCAAGAGGATCCGATGTCGGATCAATCAATGTTATATTTTGCTCCGCATTTTCATCCAATAAAACTTCATTTACCCGAAATTCTGAACTGATACTCCTATCCAGTTCGTTATTTGTTTCGCATAAGTCTATGCAAAGCTCAACGCTTTGGTGCATGTCTTTTTCATCGATAACTACGACTTCATTTTCATTTTGGTCATGAGATTTCTGGGATGAAGTTAATATTTCCCCGGGATTATCTCTTTTGGTTGTGTCAATTGGAGGTGGCAGGATGGTATCCGCTACAGCAGTAGATGTACCTTCACTCATGTTTGCATTTATACCAAAAAATGACGAGCTGGTAGCATTTTTTTGTAAATATGAAAAGAAGTTCTTAATTGGTTTCAGCATGATTTATGACGTTTAATACGTCAACTGGTTGATTTCAAAGTCGAAGCTTGATTTGAATTCATCTGCAAAACATAAAAGAATAGTTGAATATTTTATTTTAAATTATTACAGTTATTTAAAGAAATATTCTGCTAATAGTTTTCATGATTTTCCAATTAATTTTTAACAAGATTTTGGAGCAAAGCATACAAGAAAAAATGAAGGCCGAGTTACAGAAATTATTTCTTCCACAGGCGATAATTTTTCAAATTATCATTAGTTTTTAAAATAATGAATTAATAACACCAAATTATATTTATTGAAATTAAATATAAGTAATTTGTTTCGAATAAATAGGAATTATGTTGATGACTAATAAATTGTGTATGAATATGCCGCTGTCATTTTGACGTGTCGAGATGAGTATAGATGGGAATTTATTTGCTGGAGGTATGCCATGACTTTGGCGTTCTTTACCTTTCGATTTAAATATCATGAATTCCGCAGTGTCGCACAGAACAGACCTTTTGAAATTTCTCGAAATTTTTGTCGGCATTGGGATCCTATTCGAAATAGCGCAAGGTAATAGATGAAGATCTTTCTTAGGGGGATAATACACAGGTCAACATGTTGATCAACACGAGCTTTATTTGCGTAGTTCGTGGATCAAGTGAAGGGTAAGGGTGAAGTTTGCGGTGTTGACTGCAACTAGAAACGATTTCTATTTTTCCTCCAGTTGCATGAAAAATGTTTATCGATGGGTAACTGTCAAGTGATTGTGGGTGGAAATAATTTGAAATACACACTCACACTTATAAAATCACATTGTTATTATACAGAGTGTTGAGTGTAGCGTGTTGAGTCGTGTATCACCTCCGTTCAACAAACTGACAGTCTGTTGCATAAACACGTTGACTCGCGTATCATCCCACTTAGTTCTTCTTAGGGGCCATCCATAAATTACGTGAAGGGTTTAGGGGGAGGGGGTCCAGCAGAATTTCACCCAATCTCACGTGGGGAGAGGGGGGTCTCGGCAAATATCACGTAATTTTTTTCCCTCAAGAAATAGTGTAAAATTGCTAGAAAACTGGGTTAAATTAAGTAAAAAATGTTTCTGCACTCAAGATCCCTATTCACTTACAAGGCGCCGGCAGGCCAGGTCGGCAGGCACGGCCCAATGAAGACCACAAAATACTCAGTCTAACTGAGGGATGAGAACTTCAAATATCCGCCTGACATGCAGGTGACGTCATGATTCCCTACAGGCACACAGGCGAAGGCGACAGTTTAGCATATCAGGTTGTTAATTCAAGATTTGGGGGCCTCGGTGGTCTAGAGGTAAGGCGCCTGACTACTACCCCAGAGGTCCCGGGTTCGAATCCCGGCCAGCCCCACGGTTCTTCGCCTTTTCCACTTTCCCACCCACATAACTTTCCTTCTTTCTTCTCCCCGCGTTAAATTCCTAATTCATCCTGTCCTAGCCTTCACTAGTCCTTCCCCGCTCCACCAAGCGCATGTCATCGGTTGGCTGATGAGATTCAACTCGTTTCAGGAGGCATAACACTCCAGCAAGTTGTTTCTCAAATGCCCCGATGCCAGAGTCGCGAAATGGTGGGAAGTAGGTGGAATAAAATATCGCGGCTAGGTTGTGGCAGCTCCTTCCCACTTCTCTCTGTTTCTACTCTCTATCTTCCGACTAGAGCTGCTGTTCGACACTATACGAAAAAAATAGATTGTCGAACAGTACAAAGGGGCTTTCCCTAAGCCTCTCTAGTCTGTCACATAACAAAAAAAAGTTCAAAAATGTCCATGGCCTCAAAGAAAACTTTACAGGCACAAAAAGATTGGTGACTGGAAGAGCCTTTAAAATACACGGACCATCAAATTTGCTGAGACAATGCGAAGAAATTAATAATATATTGCCTCCGCACCAATATGTTTGTGACTTAAGGCCGCTTCAGACTCCGTGAACGTTGGCGCGAATACGAGTGTAGATGGTTTTCGCGTCTAGTTCGCGCCTTACTTTCAGGTCCGACTGGATACGGCGTGAACTCGTGCCGTAAATTCGCGGCTTGAGACAGATTAGAAGTTCTGGGGTAGAAGTACGTAAGTTGTTTCAGTCGACCTCTTCATACAAATATTCGAGTGTTACAAAAATGTTTGTATGAAGAAGTCGATTGAAACAACCTACATGCTACAACCCGAGATCTTCAGGCACAAACTGACGACAAACCCATCCGGATGGCGACTACAGACCCCATCCGGTTGGCGACCGGTTAATGTTCGTATTCGGCCGAATATTCGATTAGTACGTCAAGTCCATTTGAATACACACACTTCTATATTGTCTGTCTCCGAATGCACAATGAATGTACGGTTGGAAATGTCACCGTTTATTCAACAAAATTTTCATCAGCACAGAACACCGATTGATGAAAAATCAATTGCGCTTGTGTGTGGAAAAAGGTTTAATTTTGGTTGCAAACTGGTTTTGAGGGTGATAATGGTGAAACCAGTTTGAAACTGGGAGTGCAAATTCGTCGACCCATGTGTTTATGGAATTCTTGCCTTTCTTCGTTATTTTTTGGCGATAATTCTATCAAGCGAGAAATTCCAATAAAAGAAAGAGCGGCGAATTGAGTGAGCAAGCCGAGTTAACGCGAAGTGCTCAAGGAGTGGGCGAATGCTGCTACTCGCAGATGGCTTCGCCGACCTATATGAACTGCGCAAAAATTAACCGAATAATTCGGCCGATCTCTAAAACAAACGTTGTAATACTTGCAAGTGAACCATCGAGCATCGATTATAAAGAAGTGTTACAGTGAATTGTTAGCCTTGCATTCTATTATGCACATTTTTGTATTACCAGTATCGTGCGACCGGTATAACCAGCTGCTAAAATATGAAGCGACGAAAAACGAAATCGGGAAGCAGCAGAGGCTTTTTTCAGGGTCAAATCAGTAGTAGTAGTATATCGTATTTATTCGATTTTTTTAGGGGCGCCATATTGTGAATTTTTCGGCTGCACAATGGGCGTCAATTTTGAAAATTGATGACTCTTTTAGAGCTTTTTTGTAGTCGTCATGGGGTAAGTTCTGCACAGGGTGACAATAACCTAGGAACGTCAAAATCTACGCGCACGAAACGTATTCTGAATATGATTTGCTGGGTTTCTGTCATGTACGAAGAACAAATTTTTTCCGATAGGATGTGCTCAACCTTTTACAAAGAGTTGTAATAAAATATTTTTTTATAGGTAGCTCCATTTTTTTATGTGCCCAAAATTATGTTCTTTGTTTCATTATACCCTTTCCCTAGAACTTGGGATTGAAGTCTCCTTCCGACTTCCGGATCACTGCAGTGTATATCAAGCGGGGGTTCTAGCCATACAAGAAGCTGTTCTGCAAATCAACCAGCAAGACGGTAGGAACCGGACTGTCTACATCTTCTCAGATAGTCAGGCAGCTCTGAAAGCCCTGCGCTCCTGTACAAACAGCTCTAGAAATACCTCTGAATGTCGCAGATCTCTTAACGAGATGGCTCAGCAGTTCAGGACCCTCCTCGTATGGGTGCCCGGTCACCGAAATATAGAGGGAAATTGTAAAGCTGACGAACTGGCAAGGAGAGGAACGACCGCAACTCTCCTTCCAGAAAAGGAAAGAGTTGGTATGCCTTGGGCCTCCTTTAAACTCCGATGCAAGCAACACACAATCACACAAGCGAAAAAGCATTGAAGGGATCTTAATAAATGCACTTTGGCCAAACTAACCAAGCCCTCCTATGATATTAGGCTAACCACCCTATTACTGAGCCTCGGGAGACAAGAACTCTCAGTATGGGTGTGTTTCAAGTTCCATCAGTGATTGCAATCACTCTATCTTTTCAACATCACATATGTATGTCTCATATTTCATCATTTTTTGTCATATTCGAACAATTGTCCATCAATGATTAGGGTTAATTTCCATCACTGATTTCTGATTGCTAATTGTGATGGAACTTGAAACATACCCTATTAGTGGGAGTGTTGACCGGACACTCTCTGATAGAGACGCATGCGACCCGTTTAGGTCTTGAGACCCACAATTTCTGCAGAAGCTGTAAGAACCTGGACGAGGCGGAAAGTGTACTACATCCCCTCTGTCACTGCCCGGCCCTAAGCAGGATAAGGTTAACCACATTTGGTGAACCCTTTCTAAGCAACCTTGGGGAAATCTCGAAGTTTGGGATCCCGCAACTTAGAAGATTCATTACTTCCTCGAGATGGTTTTAACGAAGAAACGACATTTTAACATCAGGTTTAAAGTGGGATCACTATGGCATCACAATGGGCCTATCCTTCTGGCCTAAGTGTGTGGGCTTGAACCTAAAGCTCAGCCATATCTATCCTCACCTAACCTTCGTTATACCCTTTTCTTATCCCGAGCTATGCACACATAATTTATTAAAAAAAATCCTGAATTAATAATAACCGTAGAAAATGATGTCGGAATTTTGTCAACCGGAACCCCGCGAAATGATGAGCCTTTGCGGATTTTTAGATAGTCAAATTTTTAGTGCGATTGGAGCTAAACCGTGCCGTTACTCGCTCAAAGCTGGAAAAATCTCTATTTTTTGCTGATCGGCGGAGTTTCAGAGTCATATCTCCAGAATAGTCCATTTTTTACCCACGGGTAATGCCTTAAATTAAAGGTAATACCGTTTTACATAATTTATATTTTATACATGTTTAACGTTACTTATCGTCAAAATGAGCTATGTATAACAGTCTTTGTCACCAAAAACGTGACCTGGTAGCTATAGGAACATACGTCGAATATAATGAGAACTGTGCGGTAGGTCACATAATTTTTCTCGGGCTTCGCATTGTTTTGTATTAATCGATTTGTATTCTATTTTTGTTGTAAAGGGATCTTTTTCCTTTTATTATTTTTTTATTTGCGGGACTCCAGGGCTATTTGATCTCACCCCATTGAACCTTAGCAGGTAGGATACAACCTGATTTACTATTTTAAAGGATTAGGGATTGACTCGAAGATATTTTATTATCATGTACGATGACTCTTTACGAATTAATTGACCAATTGAAATCACAATTTTTTTAGCTGTGAGTCTGATTCTCGTTTTTTCTATACTGTTTCAAAACTTAGTACCGAATTGTGTGCTTGTTTTTCTATTGTTGTGCCATATTTTTTAATGTCAAAAAAATTCCAACCATTTATGGTATTTGAATGCAAAATTGGTAGCTCTTGGGTTCTTTGATCCAACAATGATCAATGAGGAAAAATCTGAGCTTCTAGAAAAGGTTTTCGCTGGATGCGCTCAGTGCTATCCGACAATGATGATTGACGAACAGAGCGGTCTCTCTCGGATACAACAATTAAAAGCGCAAGACGACGACTTACGAGGTGTGACAATTAAGTAAAGAGACTGATTATATTGCCGCGATTGTGGTAACCCTGCGACCTTGAAATTTCCTTTCCCTTCTCTCGGCATCCTTCCCCTCTCCATTGATATATTTGCCATCGCTCTAGCTTGTTTAGTTCGCCTGCTCTGTCGTGTTGAGTAAACGTGTGTTCGTGGTGCTCGTCACGAAAATGGAAAATTATATTACCACAATCGCGGCAATATAATCAGTCTCATTACTTAATTGTCACACCTCGTAAAGACCATTAGAAAACTCTTCGAGGCGTATGAGGACTATTTTTTTAAAATGCGGCATACTATATAAATTAGTTGATGATACTTAACTATTAGTTATTCTCATGGGTTTGCAAGGACAAATCATTAAATATGCTCATTAGAAAGGACACTTCGCTGTAAAGAAAACAAAGGAGCTAATATGTACGGATTATACCAAACTCTATGCTGAAAGTCGCAATTCGTCCGAAACGCCACTTTCTTCAACTCAAAAAACTTGCCACAATTCACGACTCGACATTCAGCACAGAGGCCAGTGTATCGTGGTAAATCGGAAACGGGGTAAGGGGTGTTATCCCTTCCAAAAAAAAAGACGTACCACTCCACTCATACACATATATCATCCCGGATATATGGAATCCACAAGCAAAATATATTTTCGCAGTGATTGATTCTTTCACGAAATTATCATTGTTATATGCAACAAAGTCTACATCAGCAACGGAATCAGTGTCTAAATTGAATTTACCGAGTACAGTAACAATAGATTCCCACTGCAGATAATTTCATATATGTAGAGATGCAGGTTTTACTTTGGACGAGTTCCAAAGATATTGCGAAGACGAGAACATAAAACATATCAAGATTACGAACGGATTACCTTAAGCAAAATGACAGATCAAAAGGCTAGACAAAGTTTAGATGAAAAAGTTCGAAATAGAGCCAATTTTAGCATTAAAATTGCTTGTAACATCAAAAGTAAAGACTGGAGCATAAAAATTGTTTGGAAAAGCTTTCTAATTTTGAAAAAGAAATTATAGATTAACTGAGTTTTTTTGGAGAAAAGGGTGAAAGGAGAAATTTTAGTTTAAAAAAAGAACATTTTGACTCGACGACTCATAATTCTGAAAGTTGGTGGAACCGTCAGGTGGGAGTAGCCTGCGTACACTGTAAGGTATCAGTAAATGGGTCACAAAAATAGAGGGTGATTAGTAAAACTCTACCAAAAAAATTCTCTCCCCCACCCATACGATATCTTGTTCGTCTATCTAAAATCTCGGATCCAGAGATCTGGTAGCGGCGATGGTAGTGCTGCCCGGACACGTAGGAATGCCCCGGCTTATCATAGCCTCGGCCTACTTCCCTGGAAAAGAGCCTGTCCACCGCCGCCGTCTGATGTCAGGAGGCTTGTTGAGTACTGCACTAGGAGGAATATTCAGTTAATGATTGGTTGCGATGCCAACGCGCACCATCTTATGTGTTGGGAAACACCAATACTAAACGCCAATTTCATTACTTCCTACGATTTATAGGGGAACGAACCTATCTTTTCTAATGTGACTTGGCAAGAGGTGATACATTTGACTCTTGTTAGCACATTCGAAAGTTCCAGAATACTGAGCTGGTACGTCTCAAGTGAGCCATCAATGTCTAATCATAGACATATAAGGTTTAACTTGATATACATTATACTCGGAAGCACTCAGGATTCCACGACCGACTGACTGGGAAGCCTATCGCACAGCTCTCAGGTTAGGGGACAGCGATGTTGATAATAATACCATTACTGGGGCCGATCTCGACCTTGTCTCTAGCAATCTGCAGGAAACGATCTTCGCAGCCTTCGCCCTGCGAAACCTCGAAGCACTAACCGAAAAGTTTCATGGTGGAACAATGATCCCTGCAGGCAAAGGAGAGAAATCAGAAAACTATTTAATAGGGCTAAGGTCTCAGGCAACTGGGACCTCTACAAGAAAGCCCTCACCAATTATAAAAAAGATTTGAGGATGCAAACGAAGGTCATGGAAATCCTTCCGCGAAGAAATAGATAAGCTTCCAGCCTCCACGAGGTTACACAAAGTTCTGCCTAAGAATCACTACAATGGTATTGTCTCTTTCAAGACTCCTGAAGGGTCCTTTGCGGAGAACACCAGGGATACCTACATACCCAGGAGTCTGTGCACTAACCCCACTGTTTTTCAGACTGAGGTACTCAGCATCCACCATCCTTGTATTATCAGAGCTCCAAATAGCTCTAACATTGTTATTTTCTCGGACAGTCAAACTGCCCTGCGGTCATTAAATCTCACAGGGTGTCATCAAAGACTGTCCTGGATTGTTTCCTATCTCTAAAATCCCTTGGCAGGAACAACAGTGTCATGCTGATGTGGATTACGGGCCACGAAGGTCACATTGGTATTGAAATTGCCGACAGCCTGGCTAGAGTAGAGACAAACTCATCACCTATCGGTCCAGAGCCTTACTATAGCTTAGCAAACTGCCAAGTAAGAACGGCCATTAAAAATTGGGTCGACCAGCTGCTTCTTCATAGCTGGACAAGGACCCAGGGTGCTCGCCAAGCTAAAATATTCATAATAATAACAGAGCTCCTGACGGGCCACAGTTCGCTTAACTGCCATCCAAACAAAAAACGACTGGAGGCTGATTGTAGTTGTCGGTTCTGCGGGGCAGCTCCCGAAACTGCGGAGCACTTGCTGTGCGACTGTGAGGCTACAGCAAAGGAGAGATTGAGCCTCCTCCATCGCGACTTCCCTATTCCCAGGGAGATTCGGGACAAGATCCCGGAGTAAGTTTTAGGCTATTTTAGAAGCCTTAACCTCGATGGTTTTTAAAGACGGCGATGGCACAATAGACCAAATAAAATAGGTCGCAGACAAAAAAAAATAGATAGAATAGACCGTCTCGTGAATTTCCTTTAACTTCTCTCTTAATGCAGAGGAGTATTCGCTAGTGGTTAGCGTGATTCTGGCACGATTCCAAATTTTAAAACATCTGGCAGCATACAGTCCTGTACAGCGTGTTTTTGTTGAAATATATAGAGATCTTCTTCAAACAAATTTTAAAACCTATTTCTACAGTTTTTAGAAATTTATTATATTTCAAATATATTGTGGCAAATTTCACGACAATAGGGGAATTGGCCAGAATACACTATGATCAATGTTCTTCCATTTGAAGCTAGGATGTGAACATACTCAAATTTACAATTGACCATGAAATGACACTTTTTTAACAAAATTCGTCCACCATATTTTCCCAAATTTAAAATTTATAAGTTTTGATTATAAATTCGTTGTTTGCAACCTTAAAAATCCCCAGATACCACCGATTTTCATGGAAATCGGAACACAGTTGGTAAATTCATATTTGGGTGGCCATTTCGGTCATATTTCGGCGACCATTTTGAATTTCGAAATGGGAGACCGACGCAGCTTCATGCAACATTTCGAAAATCTTCGATGACTAATACAGATTACAACCAGCGAGTTTTTTATAAAATGTTTTGTTCTATTTTGATTGTATATTAATGCAACTGGCTGTTTAAAAAATATGAACTCATAAAACATCAAAGAGCTCAAACACGAGATTCACCACCCGTCCTCGCGTAGCCCCCCCCCCCCCCCCATACTTCAACATTCACCTATTCAATCCTTTTTCTATTTTTCGAGCTAAACTTGAGCTCAAACAGTGACACTTGAGCTCAAACAGTAAATAAATGAAGTTTTTTTTATAGATTTGTTCTTTTTTTCCTTATACTCTTTCTCCTATGACTGGTGGTGCAAGTGCGCAAGAGCACTGCTAGGGTTATTGTCTTAAGAAATTATCTGTCAACGCGAGATAATTTAAAGAATTTCAGCGAAAAGTATTAGTAGCATTTATATTGTTCCAATAAAATATTTACGGGCTTCTGGCGCTAAGAAGAATAAAAATTTAGAGAAATTAGAAAGATTGTCCGAAGTTTAAGAACGTTTGAACGAATTTATTTTACATCCACCTATACAATTTTTGTTTTCCAAAAATTGCTTTTAATTGATATTTATCGATAACAGATGGCAAAAAGAGAAAGGGGCTATAAAAAGTCTGGTTTGAGTGAAACTGAAGAACTGGAACTTGCAAGCTACACCTCCCGTGTGCAATCTTTTATTATTTTTATTCAGGTGTTGTTTTTTGTTTCTTTTACAATATACCACTTAACTGGTCTATGCCTTTGTGAAATATTGAAAGATAGAATATATCAACGTTTTGCTGATTTTGTTTGTTTTCGATGACAAGATCTTCAATAATTACCACTGAAATTTTGGGTTTTTAACTAAAATCGAAATGACCAAATAAACTGGGAGAGGTATGCACAAAATCGGTGTTTATTCCAGGTCTATTCAAAACTTGATCTTGTAATGCAAAGTGTGGGTTTATTATTGTGTGCTAATTTTAGCAATGTTTGTTATTAGTTTTCTTATTTTAGTTTTTATTAAAGATGTGTTCTTCGATTTAATTGCTAGTGAAGTATTTGCAGAAACGAATTCCAAGTAATATACATATTGGAACAAAGAGCGGGTCTTTACTTTATTGCATATACGCTAAAGGCATATGTTAGACGATAGAAGTGGGTCACTTCCTAAAACAAGATGTATCTGCACTTTATTACAATATTTGGGCCTTTCTCTACTAACTGGAAACTTGTCTATTGACAGTTGTCCCAACCCTATTTTTCTAGAAAATTAAAAATGTAGTATGTTAAGTCGATAGATAGTTATAATATAAATATATATAAACAAGAAACCATTGTAATTTTCCCTTATTTTTCGAATTATAGGCAATTTTGTCCTCTGTATTATAAATTTCAGTCCTCTGTGTTATAAATTTCCAGAGGACTGTTGCACAGAGGACTGTTATTTTTACGTAAAAAATGTCATACCACGTATCAGTTTAAATATTACTTCATAAAACAGAAACAACTATAAATTATCACACTGAGCAATTTTTTTGTTAAATAAATATAATTATAACACATAAAACACCGTAAAATAGACTTACCAGAGGACTGTTCACTTAACACTACAGAGACGTGGCTACCACACAGACGCGGAGTTGTCACTGCGCAAAATGGCGGCGACTTGTTTAGCATGGCGACCGAACAAACTTCACACTGTTAACGTTCAGTTTCAAGGGAAATGTAAGCACAATAGTGTCTAATATTTTTGTGGCGCGATATTCAAATTGTGACAGAGGACTGTTCAAAAATGTAATGGACAAAATTCAAACACTAGTTTTTAGTACTAAAAAATTCTCTAAAATTATAATTGTTTTTTGTTCACATGCATTCAATATTCTTTATGTTTATAGAGTTATAAGATTTTACATTTTTAAATAGAACTAATAAAAACCGAACCGAATCATACTCGATCCTGAATTAGGACATAACAGAGGACTGTTTTTAGTGGCTTTTAAACCGAATTTATGAAATGATTCTGATTCTAAATATTGATTAAGCTTGTCTCCTTAAATAACAGGTTATATATTATGCGTTTTAATGAATAAAACTATTCATTTATATAGTCAAAGTAAAAAAAAATGCTTGGACCATGATTTTCCTGTTAGTAGATAAAGGCCCATTTATATTTTCTAATACATATTTCTTTTAGTAATTATCGGGTCGAAATCAGTAATTACAATGCCTTTCATGTTTGTTTGAAGGATGCTGCATCCGCCATACTTTTGAGCGGTACGTTACGACTGTTCCACACCATGCGACGTGTTTTTTTTACTTATGTTCCTTTCATCCATCATGAGACACAAGACAGAAACAGTTGCCTTTTAGTGGACTGTGTTTTGCGTTCTTAGCTTCGAATAGGATCTCCAGTTGTTCCGGCCTCTAATAGTAGTTCTCCGTCTTCCAACTCAACGAGATTCTTGCCTGCTCCAATCACGGGCCTCTTTGACTACATTCTCATAGCATAGCCAGAGTAGAACTCTACAAAGCCATGAGAAAATTCGGCACTTCAGAATACTTCGGAGGATTGTTGGCCCCTGTGAGGAAGCACAATTCCAGAGACTCTACAATGACGAGATTTACGAGCGCTACCGCGACATAGATGTTGTGAAAAAAATAAAGCTCGGTAGGCTCCGGTGGGCAGGGCATCTAGCTCGTATGAGTGAAGATGAGCCTCCTCGGAAAGTTCTCTGCGGTAAGACCTATGGGGTGCGACAGCGAGGGAGACCCAACCTTCGCTGGAAGGATGGCGTAGACCAGGACGCTCAGAGCTTAGGGATGGCAAACTGGATGACATCAGCTCAGAATCGGGGCTGGTGGAGAGAACAGTTGCGAGAGGCTAGGACCGGATCCCGGTTGTAGAGCCGTTAAAGAAGAAGAAAACCAATCTACCAATTCTTTTTTAATAATAATAATAATAATAATAGAGTTTCCCTTCTTATGAAAAAGGCGCACTTCTCAGCTGGGCTGAGAGACATTTACCACTAACACGTGGGCTCGGCTGAGGCATGCAAACATCGAAATAAAAAATTAAGTACCAAATAAAAAATTAAAAAGGAAAAACACCAATAAAAATTACATGCGAAACACATAAACAGTCATGAAAGATTAAAGAGACTCCCTTTAAGGAGATATTTGTTAGTGCTCACGCTAAAAACATTAATATTTTTATTTACATTAATGAACATGCGATTTACAGGCTCAAATCGGCCATAATTGGTGTTAGAGGAGTTGATGTGTAAGAGCGGTGGTCCTTTCAAATTGTATCTGCTCTCTCTCTAAACGACGCACGGCGACTTAGAAAACCTGAGTCGACACGTCCATTAAGGAGCTGATGGACGAAAATAACATCGGCCACCTCACGACGCTTCTGGAGAGTGTTTAAGTTGAGTAACTTAAGTCGGTATTTATATGGTGGAAGAATTAAAGGGTCTTCCCAAGGAAGATGATTCAATGCGAATCGAACGAGCCTACGTTGAACCGACTCAATTTTTCCAACATGCGAAGAATAGTGAGGAGACCAAACCTGGGGCGCATATTCAAGTAAAGGTCTGACAAGCGAAAGGTAGAGGTGTTTGGTGATCAGGGTGCTGTTAAATTCTTTGGATCACCTTTTTATAAAACCCAAGACTATGCTGCTTTTGGAAGATATATAGTTGATATGAGTTGAAAAGTCCAGTTTAGTGTCAAATCTAATCCCGAGATTTTTGACAAAATTAACACAGGAGACACCCTCATTAAAAAATGAGTAGTTATAAATTATAGGATCACGACGCCTACAAAAAGTCATGACTTCGCATTTACTAATATTAAGAATCAGGTTGTTGTTAGCGCACCAAGAGTAAAAGGTGTCGAGGTCGACTTACAAAAGTTTGCAGTCTTCCATACTCTTTATGTGACGGTACAATTTGATGTCATCAGCATAAATCAGGATTCTGCAGTGTCTTAGCAAGGTAACAATGTCATCAATAGAAAGAATAAAGACGATAGGGCCAAGATGACTGCCTTGAGTGACACCGGATGACGCCTTAATGGTCGTGGATTTGGATCCACGGAAAAGGACTTGGTAGGTCCTTCCAGCTAAGTAGGACTGGAACCCATAATAGAAGGACTTCAGGGAATCCTAACTTTTTTAGTTTGAAAAGTATAATGGAGTGGGAAAGCTTGTCAAATGCCTTACTGAAATCAGTGTAAACACAATCAGTTTGGCAAGCGGAAACGAAGCCTTCAGCAGCATGGGACGTGAATTCAAGGAGATTGGTGGTAGTGGAACGAGCTGGAAGAAAACCATGTTGGTTCGTTAAAATAAATTTCTTGCAGATGGGCACGATTGCAGAATAAATGATTGACTCAAAAAGCTTTGGTATGACAGACAGCTTGGCAGCTGGTCTGTAATTCGATATTTCGTTCTTGCTACCACTTTTGTCAATAGGAACGAATTCTTCCAAAGAGTAGGGAAATACCCTTTATCCAAGGATTTTTGAAAAAGGGTTTTCAGTGGAGACTGGAGAACTTCCACACAGGATTTAAGGACAGCAGGAGGGATACCGTCAGGGCCCGAAGACAAATCGTATGGGAGTTCATCAATATGTATCACGATATCGTCACTGGAGATAAACTAGTAGCCTCTCGGTGTGGAGTTATGTAACGAAAATTATTGTCATTAGGCTGAAAGTTGGAAGGAGTGAAAGATTGATGAAAGAATGAAGCAAACATGTTGCAAATCGAGGAAGACTCACTACTAGACCAGTTAGTGTGCTGCATAGTATTTATAGGTTTTCCAGAGCCTATTTTTCCGATTCCATAAATAAAGATGAACTGCGCAATTTTTGGGGCTGAAAAGGTACACATGAAACGATAGCTTCATATAGTACGGTATAAAGCCGTGCCACATCGACATCCAACTCATTTGCGGAAAGTAAGCTGTTGAAATCAATCAAGGCAAGCTTAGATTAGAGTTCATTAAAGTTAGCCTTCATAAAGTTGAAGGAGTGAGTTACCGCCTCCGGACAAGGATTGTTCTTTGAGTTGAAGCAGTAATTAAGCAAAGAACATGCTTTGAATCTACATATCACTAAATTATATTATTTAATAATGATACTCGGGAGAACATAAACATTTACTTAATTAAAATAGAAAAAATATCATTTTCTTGATTTTTTATGGTCATCCAGTCTGAAATGTTATTCAACAGAAAGAATACCATGAAAAAGCGTAATTAGTGGCTAGTCTCTAGGCCCAATATCGCACTAGTTATTATAAGAAAGAGTAATGGGGAAAGTAGGCATCCTTGTCGTACATCTGAACTCACCTCAAAGCTGTCGGATAATTTTCCATTATGGAGAACTCTGTATTTGGAATTGTTGCACAGAGATTTTACTAATTCTATTGTTTTGTCAGGCAGTCCACGTTGCCGTCGAGCTCGCCATATACAGCCCCTATTAACCGAGTCGAACGCTTTCTCATAGTATAAGAAAGCAGGGTAAAGGGGGATCTTAATGAAAGGAACGTCCTGTGGCTTGGACCACTATTTAGCCAAGGTGCAATTGAGAACCTGGATTACAACCGCATACAGGGCAAACACAATCAAAATACGATATAGGGTTTAGACGGTGCGCTCTAGCGCATGTGTATCACGAACTTTTCCCTTTATCCACAGTTTGTGAGGCACATACGCTTAAATCAAGTCATAGATAAGCTAAAACTGGAAGAAAGGCGAGATGACGACCAGCACGCTGTCGTACAAAACTTGACAGGAATGGAGAATTTCTAAACAGGAGGATCTTACTGATACAGAAAAACTTCAATGAAGAGAGAATTTGACAAGTATAGAAAGAAACACCACAGATCAGCAATAAGTTTTAGCCAAGAACGGACATCTGCAAAGACATAGATGGGATTTCGCACATTATTTCCAAAATTTATTGAATCCTACTCCCATACTAAACGAGGATCCACTGTAATTCCTCATGATATCTCAATAGCACCACCGGCGTCGGTGGAATAGCAGCTGAGATGCTAATGGAAGGAGGACAGCAAGTGTTAGATACCGTACACTCATGTGCAGCATCTGGGAGGAGAAAGTTATACCAGATGATTGGAAGAAAGCTATAAACTCTTCACAATCCTGGTGAAACAAAAGCTAGAACATTTTGGGCGTTATAGGAAAATATCGAGCTGTTTTTAGAACAAACAGTAACATAGGACCAGTTGGTGATCTTAAAACAAATTCTGGAGAACACGTGCGAAAGGAATATAGATATATGTATACCAGATATTTGTCGACTTCTTTATACCAAGCTTAGACATTGCACCTTGACCTGAACGTGAACGACATGACGGACTGATAGTGTAAAGGGTTACTTCTAAGCTTGGATTTTTCATTAAAAAAAATATGACTCTATAAACAGAGACAGACTGAGAGGGTGAACTGTTACGACTGATCAAATGCGCAACAAATAGCTCACTGGCGGAGGTGAAGTCCAAAATGTTATAAGAGAAGAGTTCGAAGTACGACATGGACTCCAACCTCAACCTAGATTGGGTGATAAGGAAAACGTTAGTCCAGAGAAGTGTATCAAAAGTTACATAGTGCTGGTGCACAGCCCAAACACTTAGGCCAAAGAGATAGGCCCATTGTGATGCCATATGTAATGATCCCACTTTAAACCCGATGTTAAAGTATCGTTTCTTTGCTAAACCACCTCGAAGACGTAATGACTTCTTAGTTATGGGATCCTAAACTTCGGAATTAAACGGGCCGATGAGTCCTATCAACAATTTCCGGCCAGCATTCCCACTTTAACTGAGAGATCTTCTGCCTGAGATCATAGGAGGGCCAGGTCATTTTGGCCAAGGTGCATTTGTTAAGATCTCTCCAATTCTTCCCTGCTAGTTGCATTTTGTGGTGTTTGCATCGGAGTTTAAAGGTAGCCCAAGGCATACCAACCCTTTTCTTTCCAGGAAGGAGAGTGGCGGTCGTGCCTTTCCTAGCCAGTTGGTCAGCTTTACAGTTTCCCTTTATATTTCGGTGACCAGGCACCTATATGAGGAGGGTTCTAAGCTGCTCAGTCATCTCATTAAGTGATCTGCGGCATTCAGAGATTGTTGTGATAGCCTAACAATCTGAGAAGATGTAGACAGTTCGGTTCTGTCGTCTTGCTGGTTGTATTTCAGAACAGCCTCATGTATGGCTAAAACCTCCGCTTGGTATACACTGCAGTGATCGGGTAGTCGGAAGGAAACAACGATCCCAAGTTCGGGCGAGAAGACTCCTCCTCCCATTCGACCCTCGAGCTTAGAGCCATCAGTGAAGAAGTTTATGGCATCTTGAATACTATGTGGTCTATTACAGGGCTTCTTAAACTGTGGGTCGCGACCCCCAGGCGGGTCGCGAGACTACTGAAAGGCTCTATTACTCCATTCACGACGTGAAGGGATGTGGAACTCGTAGTTCTTCGTTTCGTGGTATGTTCGCTTTGTTGATGCGCTCTTTTGTGTTTTCATTCCAGAGGAGTTTCTTGTCCAGGGTTACTCCCAGATATTTGCTAAATTTCAGCCTGACATTGTTAAGTCGTGGAGGAGTTAGGGGTGGAGTTTTATACCTCCTCATGAAGAGGACTAAGTATGTTTTTTCTGGGTTAACGCTGAGTTCGCGGATGGTAGGTAGAGTTAGGAAGAGATGAATAGACTCTTTGATATCTGACGCAGAAACAACGCTTAACATATGAACTGGAGACAAGGGAGTATCAGTAGGCAATGGCTCGATTTGGGCTGTGGCGCCATTGGATGGATGGAACATCCAGTAATATGTTGCTGGAAACGAATTGTATAAATATAAAAACAAAATTAAACATAAGAGTAACTCTGACAAAATTTCTACTTAATCATATTCTGAAACAAGCAATGCAGGTGTAGCGATTTTGTGATGCTAGGGGTATTTGACGATGAATAAAGCGAAAACTTGTAGAGGCAAAATGACAAATTTTTAAGGCATGTATCCATAATAGTCTCAGGGTGAACAGGCAATTGAAATTTGGGGTATAGTGTCGTCCAATAATAGCCAGCGACTGGCGGAGTGTTTCATTTGATTGGTTGAACTTATCAATAATAGATGCAGCTGTTCTTAAAAACTCCCAAATCTCTGCTAACCTCGGCTCCAGTTAGAAGCTGCTAATCCAGGGTCCATTTGAAGTTATTTACAAACACCTTTTCTAGTTCTCCGGCTTTTGTTCCATGATGGTTTGTGGTTAACAAACAATTTTATAAATAATTATACTCTTTTGCCTTGAGGAAAGAAGAACACCTTGACTTTTATAAATGTTAACTGATAAAGTAAATCAAATATTTTAAACTCTGCCGTCGTCTGGTCCCAAGCCCAGGGTGTGAAAGGAGGAGGGTGGTCGACCTGCCGAGTGGGCCAGAATCGGGAAACCGAAGAAACTAGACAAGAAGCCGTAAGGGTACACGAATTAACTATTCACGAAATAACAGCACTGGGACCAGGGATGCTGGTTGAGAAGTGGGTTACTGGCCGAACACCCAAATTAGTCACACCGAAAATGGAAATTCAATTTGCAGCGTGGAATGTACGAACAGGACATCACGTCGGTCAAAAGGAAATCATAGCAATGAAAATGTAGCATTATCGCATTCCAACCGATTTCTAGGCGTTTGGCGGTTATAACGGATGGAACGATCAAGACCCATATCGTATCCGACTTCAACACAATTTAGGAGCAGACCGAATCGGCTGGGAAGGAACGACGGCTTACGCCTGCTCTCATTCGCAGCGTCAAACTTGATCGTTGGCACAGCATTTTCCGCCATCCAATCAAACACCAACGCAAGATTACAAAGAGTGAAGAAAACGGTGCTACTACGACCATCGGGCGAGTTTCAAATCGCACTATCCAACAAATTCGCGGCGCTCGCAATACCGGACGATATCGATGTAGAAAAATGGCAATTTTCGGAGTCAAGTGTGAAGTGTGCAATGGAGTTGTGTCCACCTATGCGTAAACAGACACAGCCATGGATCTCGGACAGATGTCTGGACCTCGTCGATCAGCGGTAGCGAATGAAACACGTCGACTTTGAGCAATACCGACTATTGAACAAAGAAGTTTGACAGAAAATGAAATCGGAACAAGAATCGTACTGGAATAACGTTGCGGCCGCCATGGAAGAAGTGGCGTCGAAGCACGAGTACCGGACGCTGTACCAGACAATCCGGCGGTTGGGATGGAACTTTCGTGAGTTCCCCACCATGAGCGACTGCAGCGGCGGAGAGAATTCTTACACCACCTGTACAACCACGATTCGCCACCAGGTCCAGCACCAGAACCGCCGATTATCGAACAACCGACGAATTAATTTCTCGATTTCGAAACGACAATTATCGAGGTAGCAATAAAAACGCTGAAAAATGGAAAAACGCCGGGAATAGACCAAATACCCGCCGAGATTATCGAAGCCCAAGGTGATATCTTATCACGACTTCATGTTCTTACAACACACCCATTACATTCGGATCGTGTCCCGTCGGTGTGGAAGAAAGCGATGGTCCCAATGGAAAGGCGGCGGAATGCAAGAATTATCGCGGTATTAGCTTCCTTTCGTTCGTCGGCAAAGTATTTACAAAAATCATACAATCCAGGCTCCAGAAACATAGAGAGCAAACGAGACGGAAATAACAAACGGGGTTTAGACCACATCGAGGAAGTATTGATCAAATATTCGCACTTCGTCAGCTAATGGAAGAAAAAAATCGTTGCAGCAAACGAACTGACGTCGTTTTCATCAATTTCAAATCCGCTTTCGACTGTATCGACTGAAACAGGTTGTGAGAGCTTTCGAAACCGAACACGTGCCATTGCGTCGTACGATGGCTCAACCATCAGCCTTCGTATTCGAAGGGACTTATACGAGGAATTCCCGATTCAAACGGATGTCCGACAGGGAGACGTCGCTTCGCCACTTCTCTTTAACGATGTGATCGACGCGATTACGCATGAAGCATTCCATGGAAGACTCGGAGTTCGATACGACGCCAACAACTTCGTAACTGACTTAATGTTCGCCGACGATAACACCGGCTTAGCCAACACGGATGCCGAAGCAACGGACATCTTATACGATATTTTCCGCATAGCCCAGTCATACGGGTGCGAAAAAGACCAACGGACGGATCGAGTGCCAGTGTTCATCTGGATGGAACCCAAATCGAACAGTTTCCGATACGAAAGTGGCATCGATGTCCGACGTTCACAGTCGCACCGGCCAAGCAACAGCAACATTCTACTCGCTCAAGTGGTGAATATGGAAACGAACAAATATTGCCATCGAAAGTACACCTTTACCGAACATTGATCCTTCCGATTCTTCTTTATGCATCTGAAACGTGGACACTGCTCAAACCGGACGTTAAGAAGTTCGAGGTCTAGGAAATGCGATGCTTGAGGCAGATTCTCGGTGTCTTACTCCACGATCGCCTTTGAAACGAGACAGTTAGACAAAGATGCGATCAGCTGATGCTGATCGAAGAAAAAATACAAAAACGTCGACTACGGTGGTTTGGACATGTTTGCCGAATGGATGATGACAGCTTGCCACGTAAACTTCTCTTGCGAGACCGTCCCGCAGGCTGGAGAATCCAGCGATCGCCACCGAAAAAAACCTGGCTAAAGAATATCGAGAGTGACCTAAAGGATCAACGATTATTAGTTACCGAGGCTCGAGACGCCGCCAAAAACTGGCAAGAATAGAAACGAATCGTGAATCGAGTTCGAGACCTAGCTAAACCGACAGAAGCGTATTCGTTGCGGGGACGTCCCGCTCTGACCGCCAGCTAACGGGCCCGACCACGGCATATCCTTTCAACCGCGGGCAAATTCAGATGCTTTTCGGCAAGACACCACAACAGCTACCAATGTTTTGCCTAAACCTTGGCTTCCCGAACTTTTAAAAGTTTAGCCAATAATTTTATAAATAATAATACTCTTTTGCCTTGAGGAAAGAAGAAAGCCTTGACTTTTATAAATGTTAACTGATTAAGTTTGATGGTGTTGATGGTCGTGCGAAGGGTAACATTCGTATTCACAATTTTATAATGATTTAAATATGAAAACAGGGGTGGTAGCACGTAAGTTGTTTCAATCGACTTCTTCATACAAAATTTTTTGTAACAAATGAATTTTTGTATGAAGAGGTCGATTGAAACAACTTACGTGCTACCACCCCAGGATTAGATTTTAGTCGAAGCATGAACAATTTTTTCAATTGATGTTTTATTCAATTTTGATAATTTATTGAACATGCAAAGCTTAAAAAATACTCTTCACTAAAAAGAATAGAGTAAAATAAAACCATTTCAAAAATATAAATGAAGGTAAAAAGGAAAAGCAGGGATTTTTGGTTAGTGGAGCCGTATACTACCTTAATTACAAGGCGCAACAATCACCTGAATAATTTTTTATATTTATATAAATATTTTAAGCATTACTTTCATTTATAAATTGAAGTAGACGTAGGGGTTTCTTCGCATACTCTCAATTTATGAATATTTACCAAGTATGAATATTCCACTGGAAAAAAAAGAGATTCTTAAGCTAAATTTACCTGTTAAAAATAATATTTTAATTGCAACCGAGATCTTTCCTCCAAAAAATGTTGAACAGCTTTTTACAAATCGCTCTACATAAAAAAATACAACCGCACAGTTTGAAAGCATCTGGCAGCCTTCCATTTACTCTACACAGCACACACTCGCAGCGATTCGAGTTTTTATAGAAAGAAAAAAAGTCCGCTCGAATGTGTTGGTGTATTCGCTATAACGCGGGGAGCGGGGTACGCGGTTAATTAAAGATAGGAAAACGGGAAAATTTCCTCTGGTTCTGCAGAATCCACCGCGATTGAAATATATTTTTGGAGGAAAGGCGCTCAGGCGGATTTCCCAATCTTTGGGAGGACTCTCCGCCACACAACTACAAAAACCAGTTTTCACAAACCTTCAATCTTGTCGAGTATGAATAAATCCAATCCAGCAGCACTTTTTATCAATCCAGCAAATTATCGTGCGAAGATGTCCAACTTTATTTTCAGTCCAATGCTGATATTTCCTCCTCGGGATTTTCAACTTATAAACAGTTTTTTATTACTGAGAAACAAGCGGAGACTTCTCCTGCTCAAGCCCAATCCAAGGTTTACAGAACCGCAGGCTTCGAGTCGCCTCCAGCACAAATTACTTTATTCACTTTTTGCAGCTTCAACTACCGATTTCCGAATAACACGGATACTTCACAATCGCTTTGCTACAAATTTTCAGAGTCCTTTTTAGAAACAAAAAATCCTCGCCACTGTTTTCCACTCGTCTTTCATCTAAAATTCTTCCTCTCGGAGCGTGAACTTGATGAATTTCGTTGCAAATGAATTGCCACTGATTTTAGTTTTGTATGGAGAATTTGTGCCAGCCTGAAGGTAGCTGCAGTTGACTACTTAATTTCGACAAAATAATACCCTTGACACATACGCCATCTAATAAAATAGCTTTGTTTATTGAGCTGCTCTAGGTTGAGCTAGCTTGAGATATCTCACGAAAAGGTGTTTCATGAGCAATTTGGTTGCTCTTACTTGCCTGATTTGTGTTTCATGAGCTTGCTCTAATTTGAGCTAGCGCACGGTTTTCTGCTCTACCTTTTTTGGTAGAGCAACTTCAGGCAAGCAATCAGCTGTTTGTCAACTGTCAAAATACCGTCATCCGTTAATTGAATGTCTGAATTAGAGGAATCATCTAGCGCTTCCATCAACTGACTTGATAAATATTTTTCCATTTTTTAATTTAGTAGTGTATTTATCAAGTTTAAATAAATTTCACTTTAAAAACTGTCAGGTTGAAGTTCTGACAACGCACTTTGAGAATTCTTGCCTGAAAAGTGTTTCATGAGATTTCTTGCTCTGAATTGCGCCAACTTGCTTTATTTATTTTTGACAGCTGCTCTACTGTGAGCTGCCTCGAGCTGCGCTGCCTTTTTTTCGGTCTCAATAAACACAGCTAATATAACATTTATATGCTTACATGAAGTAGTTTTTAAGTAAAAAATGGGGGCGTTTTTTCAATCTGTTTTATCGTTAAAGAACACTTAAAATTTATTTTATTTTTCAATTATCAACTTAAAAATCGCATGTGATAAAAGGGAAATTTAAATTTTCCAATTGGACAAGAATTTGTATGGAAGTTGTTCCAGAACAAATTAAAACGCAGCAATGAATATAATAAACTCTAGGCCGTATCAGAACCTGAGCAGTGCTGCAATCACAAGTGTTTCTAAAGGCCGTATCAGAACCTCTGCAGCGCTGCACCGACAAGTGTTTCTATTGGCTGAGGCTGGTAAAATGACAAGCAAAGCAGCACCAGAGCAGCGTGCTGCATTTTCATCTCAAACTCTAATTTTGCTGCATATATACATGCAGCTCTTTTGACACTTCTTACTTGACAAGTGAATTTAAAGAAGACGCGCGAAATTTTCAACGAGTGAACAACAGGCGGTAGTTTTTTGTTAAAGGAATTAGATCATGGAGGGATTATTAACATTTTCAAAAATTTTATTTCGAGGTTTTACTGTCAAACAAAAATTGCGCTGCACGGGTGAAACAACAGGATCTGATACAGACTGCAGCATGCTGCTCTGGCGCTGCTGCTGCACGCTGCACATTTTTAGGTTCTGATACAGCCTTATCTGCTGAAGTTGGTAAATAGACAAAGGCCGTATCAGATCAAATTTTTGAGCAGCGACAAGCAGCGGAAGAAGCAGCATGCTGCTTCTTGTATCAGATTCGTTGTAGCCGCAGCAAGCAGCAAACGCTTTTGACAACTAAATCTTTAAAGTTGTCAAGTGAAATGTCAAAAAAAGCTGCCTTGATGGGCAGCAAAATTAGGATTATGAATGAAAATGCAGCGGCAGCATTCAGTGCTGCTTCTGTGGTCATGTGACCCGCTTTGACCAATAGAAACAGTTCGCTGCTTATATTTTTGTTGCGCTGCTTTGGATCTGATACAGCCTTAACTTTGCTGCATATTCTATGCAGCACTTTTGACACTGCGTACGTGACAAGTAAATTTACACAAGAAGCGGGATATTTAACGACAAGTGAATTAAGCTGGAAAAGTACATAATTGTGTTGCATTGCCATACTTGATTGAATTTTACTGCGATGCGTTACATTATATGGATTTGACACATTATTGCGTTGCGTGTCGCCACTTTAATGCGTTTTGAAATTTGAATTCATGTTGAATTTGTATTAAATCCCTCCTAAAAATCTATTTTAATATATTACTGAGGTTATCCGAGCTAATAATATTTTTGCAGAAAAAAACAAAACCAATTAGACGGAGTATTGAATGCGTTGCATGCATAAAAGTTAAAAATTAAACAACTGTTGCATTGCATTGCGATGCATTGAAGGTAGTGCCGCATTAATAGGTCTTCCATCATTGAAATATTCAGGGTGAACTTGATCTGTCAACGCATTCATGCAACGCAATGCAATTATGTACTTTCAGCTTTAAAACAACAGGCGGGAATTTTTTCAAAAACATTTAACAGGCGCGAGAAAATTAATAGCACTAGTTAATTTTTATTTTGAGATTTAACTGTCAAATAAAATTCCGCTGCACGGGTGAAACAACAGGATTTGATACCGACTGCAGCATGCTGTGCTGGCGCTGCTACTGCACTCTGCATATTTTTTGGTTCTGTTACACCCTTCTGTGGTACTAAGGCAAAACCCAATATGTTCATATGGGATTTATGCGGACATATCGGGTTCTGCAATAGTACCACAGAACGCGTCCTGACTTTGAGTATACCAGACTTGAAAAAGCTCATGCAAACGCTACTCGATATTTTGCATGTGTACTTTTTTCTTGGAACAAGAAGGAAATAAAAGCTGTGGTATGTATACTTGTTAATCTTATTAAAGTTACAGTCGAACCTCTATAAGTCGAACCTCGATAATTCGAAAACCTCTGCAGCTCGAGTAATAAGATCTCTTCGTTTCCCTACAAATATTTTACAAGTAAATTGACCTTTATAGCTCGAAAGAAACCTCTACAGCTCGAATAAAATTTCATGACAAAACCTCCCTAGCTGGAACAAAATTCTTAAAACCTCGCTTTTTTCAAAATAAAAAATTAGATAGAAGAGGCAAATTCTTACCATTTTTCTCAGTTTGAGAAAGTTATTAGTGATTTACTCAAATTAAGTTCCACAGTGGCTAGCGGTTTCAAATTTTTTATTGCTGTACGTAAGGAGTAAGTTTTAGCAAGCAAGAAAGTTATTCCAAGCCTCAATATATCGAATAAACTTCGAATTATCGAGGTTCTGCAAAACCTCGTGTATTCGAAACCTCCTTATCTCGAATTAAAATTTGATTCCCTTCAGGTTCGAGTTACCGAGGTTCGACTTATATTATAATATGTACTGAGTTTCCATGAGTTCAACCAGAGTTGAACCCGAGTTGAACTCCATGGAAACAGTCGCAGTCAAGAGTTTTCGTTAAAGATTTTCAACTCTGCTCAACTCAACGAAAATAGGTAGATTGAACAAAGTTCACGCACACAACTACAAACGGGATTGTCAAATGTTAAAAAAGTCAAAATGTCGCGCCATAACATTTCTGTTATACAACGAACACAATAAATTAATTTTTATGCTCCATGATCACTATTTTATAATAACAAAAATATTACGTCAAATTTAAAAACAGCTGCTTGCTTAATACAAGTACACATTCAGCTGTCTGTACACAGGCAGAAAAGTCAGCCATGGAAACGCATAGAGTTGAGTCGTTGAGTTGAAGTGTCATTTCAACTCAACCTCAACTCAACTCGACTCCCATGGAAACTCGGTAATGGAAAAAGTAGAATATAAAATTACGGGAAGGGCCCTCGTCGAATTTTAGTGTGGCGAAATTCTTTTTGCGTGATTGCCCAGGTCCTGAGAGGTCCTTACGCCTAAAGAAATTGCTAATACTATGTATAAACTTTAATACTTTGTTTGACAATTCCGAAGGGAACCAAGCTGTCAATTGTCAAGCCCTAATTGTGCTTTTTCCGACTTTTTAGGTAGCGCGAACATTACAAGCCAGCCGAAAAGCTGTCAGAAAAGCACCAATTGTGTTTCTCGCCTTAGTAGTAGATTGTCCACTACAAGCAGCAAAAGCGAGGGAAATAGAGGAACGGCAAGAGAGAGTTAAAACTATGAGTTATTTAAAATAAAATCTCTCCGCCAGAAATGACCTTTTTACATGAAAATGACTTAGCTTAGCTTGACAGTTTTTACACGGCGTCACTTCGAATTCTAAATAACTGATCCCTTAGAACTTTGTGTTGGGCCAGTTATATTATTTGGAGTAAATTTATTAATTATTTAAAACCAAACACCATTTAATAACAAACACAATGCTTGGAGCACACTATTTTCACCTAATATTTTATATTAAAATCTATTTATCACTAATTAACTCACCTTTCAATCACCACTTTTCGCTTTAAGCGACTTTCAACTTTACATTTTGACAGTTTCATACATTTTCCATAGTATTTAAGCTCAGTTAACATACTCAATGCAGTAAGCGCTGCGGTAAGCTTTGTGCCGACTTCGATTTAAAAAATTTTTAAAGTTGCTGCCAAAGTTGCAGAA
Source organism: Thereva unica (assembly GCA_949987705.1). Lineage (NCBI taxonomy): Eukaryota > Metazoa > Arthropoda > Insecta > Diptera > Therevidae > Thereva > Thereva unica. The sequence continues at coordinate 36,525,643 of OX465285.1, forward strand.
CTACTAACACAACATTTCAATTTTGTCACTAAATTTTTGCCAAATTAGAAAATGTAAATTGATTGAGTTTATTGTATGAAAAATATAATTTGTAAGTAATCGAAGTAATCTCGTAGCTTCCGAAAAGTAAATGTCAAAATTTCCGCTCATGAAAATAGTAAATACATTTCTTGAAGCTAAGAATCCTGCCGAAAATAAAATTAAAAGTCTCCACTCAGAAAAAAAGCCATCTATTTTCTAGAGTACAAAGCTCATTTATAGGTCTGAATTCCGCAAAAACAGGATACTAAACTTTGTGGACGGAATTCAGACCGTCCTCTAACCTGAATTCCGCACACTTTTTTACATGCATTTTAAAGGGGAGTCTGCATTTCGCACGAACAGGATACTAGGCTATACCACAAATTTTTCGAATCTACTTGAGTCAAGCTTACTTGAAGTCGATCTAAGGTTACATGACTTTCAAGTCTAATTGAAGCCGACTTCAAGTATGCATATAATCATAGTAATTAAGTGAGTGAAGTGTTAAAATTAATCATGGGAAATCCTACTTAATTTTTGTACTGACCAATGTTGGGCTAACTTATAACGCCAATTGTTTTAGTGATGATCGCAAAAGTGTTATAGAAATATCTGGAAGATAGCGTCATTAAAGTGAGTACTTGATATTTTAATGTTGTAATAAAGTTGGTCTGAAATCAAAACACACCCTCAAATTTTTTTGTGAAATTCTCATTTCTAGATACGAAAAATTCAGAACTAGTTTTTTATTTCTGTGCAAGCAAAAACGCCGAACACAAAACTACCGCCGAAGACGAACTTTACGGATGGTAAACAATCAAAACAAATGCCACTTGAACCCAATTTCAACTCAACTCGCGTATATTACGCCGTTTATGACTAGGTTGAAAAGTTGAGTCGAGGTTGAATTGAAATTTCAACCACCGTATATGATGGCGAGTTGAGCTCACTTTGGGTTGAAATAGACTTGAACTGAAATCACAACATAACCTCAAATTTTTATGTGAAATTCTCTTTTATAGATACGTACAAATTCAGAACGAAATAATTTTTTGTTCCTGAGCCAGAAAAAACACAGAACATACAATTAACGCCTAAAGCGGATTTCAGAGGTGATAAACAAACCAAACAAATGTCACTTCAACCCTATTCCAACTCAATCCGCGTATATAAGGCGAAATATCAACTCGATCCAGGTAGGAGACCTGAGTTGGGTCGAGTGGACCCAGTTTCAACACGACATCCGTTTATAACTGGGTTGTACCCGGGTTGAACCTGGGTTGAACCTAGTCATAAACGGGGTATATGAGGTGAAATATCAACTCCAACCAGGTGGAAGAGTAGAGTTGGGTTGAGTGGACCCAGTTTCAACTCGTCCCCGTTTATGACTAGGCTGAACCTGGGTTGAACTTAGTCATAAACGAGGTATATAACAAGTAACAAAAGTTAAATCGGTAGTTAAAACTTCCAGAAACTTCAAAAATTAACTTTGACATTTCCCATTTGTCAAAAAATCAGCTGATTAATTCCGAAGTATTTGCATCCGCATTATGGCAGTACTCCCGGCGGATCTTAGAATCTGCGTGAAAGGAGTCAACTGCGGAACGAGTTTTTGATATTATGCGAAATATATATTCGCCGGATGTGGGAATTGAGGCCTTTATTTGGCCTGTAATTTCGATTAAGTGACATCTGTTGGAGAAATTGAAGCTACATACGTTTTAAAATAAAATAATTTGAATTGACGTTAGTTGAAGCAACAATAGGTGCGTTTTATTTTCATTGGTACGAACGCCGGCGTAGTTGGAGCAGTAAAAACTGAAAATATTCTTTAAAGTGAGAAGTATCTGGCTTTAGTGTATTATAACTGTTTAATTCACTTTGTTATTGATATATATAGGGCCTGTGCGAATACTGGCTAAATTGCGGCTAAACTAAATTATTGGAAATGGCGGTAATGCAGTGCGATTTAGTCTTTTCACGAGGTGGCTAAAGTTGACAGCGATTGACTAAATAGCTGGTGGCAGGTGATTTTAACGGCGGTATTTATTAACGGAAAACCCGAAAATTACTTTAAGATGAACCATATCTTAAACTTTTTTTTCGTGATTTCTGAAATTCTTGAACACTCTCAAACACTACTTTATTTCAACTTAACGATAATTTGTTTCGTTCAACTATGTATTTATTTCGAACAACATGAACAACATGAAGCGCAATTATTCGGAAAGATGTAAGATTGTATAAATAAAGTTATCTAATAACTTCTCGTTATAGGGACTGAAGAGGACACATTTCGTTTCATAAAAGCACGCATTAAATTAGAAGAAAATTTCAGAAGGAAAGTGGTGGACATTAGAAGTTGCTGGGAGTAAAAAAAATTTTAAAATTTAGATTGTTCGGTACGTGCATTTTAATATTGTTCCTTTACAGAAGTGTTGGTGTAGAGGCAGAATTGCCAGAAATGTCGTGGCAGCGATTGCAGAAAAAGTGGGGCAATTTATTGAGCAAATATAAGGTAAGCAAGAACTCTGTTAAAAGTAGTCATAAAGCATACACATTTTTGTATTTATTTAGCAAATAAAGGAACCACCAACTGGCGCCGGCGCTGATGACATCGAGACGACAACAACCTGGCCATTTTTTGCCCTCATTAATGAATATTGCGCAGACAGGCATATAATAAATCTGCCAATATTAATCGACAGCGAGTCCCCCTATGTGACGCTGTCGGTGTCGTCACTGCAAGATGCTGACAAAGTCTAGAAATTAACAAGTCTTTCATCTTCATATGGTTAATGAGTGAAAGGCGAACAGCTGCATGCACAAGTTTTTCAAATGACGATGTCAGGCTATCAGAGAGAGAATGCAACATTTTTATACGCGCTGGAATACAACCATAAGTCGGAAAATTTTATGAGTTTATATGGGGATGTATTGGTCCATATTTGCTCGTTTGTTTTGATTTATGAAATAAAAAAACTGATTCAATTTTCTTTCCTTTTCTGTTCTTCATACTTCATCGTAAAGAGAGAATCTGGCTTTGTCTCGCCGAGTTCACGAAGTATGCGTTGAGTTTTGCTCAGCAGTGATGTTCATATATGTATGTAGGATATAGGACTTAGTATTAAAACCGTGTAGAACTAACCACTCTACTAGTAGTAAATAATAAAGCCAAAGTAGGCGAATCTGGAGAGAAGAGCGCAGGTCAAGAGATGAAGATGTTCAGATGTTATTTTGGAGTCAAACGAATAAGTTGGACAGAAATTATAATAATTAATCCTTGTAATTAAATAAAGAACCAGTTAAATACAACTATAATATTAATTGACCTTTACATGTGGGCTCGTCCGGGAAGTTGACTGCATGAAGAATAATAAGAATAATCAAAGGCTTCAGGGAACGTTGAATATTAAAAACTAGATAATTTTAATATTGTATTTTAGAGGAAATAATTTAACATGGCTGACAAGGATCCAGACGCAACAGGCGCGGCTATAGTAGCCGGAGAAGAATCAACAGAGAAGTTAACGTTGCAAATGGTGGACAGGATGACTGTAGCAGAAATTACAAAGGAATTGGAGAAGAGGGGAATGCCGACGGCAGGCAATAAAGCAGTATTAAAATTCAATCTTATGTCCAAAATAGCAAGTCAAGGGAATACGGGTGAGGAAGATGGGGAAGATAGTGATAATATTGACGGCGATGACGTAGCCGGAGGGAAAGACAACAGAGAGAAAGATACAAGTGAGGAAGATGTAGACTCGATTTGTAGTGGTTTTCACCGTCGACAAAGGCTCAGTAGTGTGAGTTTCAGGGATGTGGAGGGTTCCTTAGATCCATATAACGGTGATGGTACCATAACGATCGAAAAATGGCTGGAAGATTTCGAAGATGTGGCGCTGATGGCTGGATGGTGCGAAACCGAAAAATTAATATTTGGTAAGAAGTTACTGTGTGGAGCAGCTAGGCAGTTTATACGTGCGGAAACAGGTGTAGTATCGTGGACCGTATTGAAACGAAGATTAACCGCCGAATTCCGATCCACCACTACTACGCGAGATGTACATGAGATGCTACGAAGAAGAGTAAAGAAACCGAATGAGTCGTATCGGGAATTTGTGTATGATATGGTAGCAATAGCAAATCAGATTTCTTTAGATGCAAAGTCGACAATTAGCTACATAATAGATGGTATAAAAGACAGTACCAGTAACAAACTCATATTGAGAGGAGCAAACACCATCGCGGCACTAAAAAATAAATTAGTAGAATATGAAAAAATTCAGAAGGAGGTTGCGAAGATTCATATAGCTAGTGACAAAATAATCGGTGTAAAGAAAGTTGATGGTAGGATCCAACAGTATAAAAGGAAGGAGGGTCCGAGATGTTTCAATTGTGGTAATCTTAACCACATAAGGAGAGATTGTCCTAAATTGGAAGAGGGAGCTAAATGCTTCAAGTGTAGAGAATATGGACATGTGGCTACAGAATGTGGGCGAAGCGACGGAAAACTGCAGGTTGGGTGCATAAAAGAATGTAACACGATGAAAATGATGCGAATTAAAGAAAGCGACATAAATACGTTAATCGATACTGGTAGTGTGGCCAATTTGATCAGTAGAGATATTTATCGTCAAATCAACTTGCCTGAGCTGAAACCAACTAAGAAGACTTTCGTGGGTTTAGGTGGCAAAATAACAACCCCAGACGGTGAAGTAGAGTTGACGGTAATGATTGACCCAGATAACACAGTTATATAATTATGACATCACAATGATATCACACAAAGTCAGGTTTGACGTAAGCTGGGCGTCACAGATGACTCACATGTGAGTCATTATTTCATACTTCCTGACGTCAGACTCTTACGTAAAATATATGACGTAAATATGACCACTAAGTAACGTCCTTGTGACTTACCTTATGTCAAGCTTATGTAACAATTATATCATTGTTATATCAAATGAGTTCAAAATCTCTTACTTTCATATTACCGTCAAGTGACGTCACTGTGACCTAACTAAAGGGAAGCTGATGTATCAATGATGTCATATATCCAACTTGCATTTCCTAATCTAATTACTCTGATTCGTTATCCCGAACAAAAGAACTTATCCCAGCATAATTTAATCCTATTAATACAGATCAATTCCATTCGAGAATCACACGAAAATGGGGGTATGAATATATTTATGTGTATAAAGTCATGAACTAGTCGTGTTTATTATTTTTTTGAATCATTTATTATAATTTTAATGTCTTTGATGTTTTACAAACACAGGCAACGTGTTGAGTAGTATTTTACACTACTACAAAGTATTGTTATTACCCTTGAAAGAATTATATCATTATGATTTGATTTATCATAACTTATTGATAAACTTCACATACATTAAATATGTAATAAACTTGCAATAAATAGACCATAGGTCCTTTTTAAAAACTATTATTATTCTCCAAGAAGTACGCAAATAAAAAAAATAAAACTTTCTTCTTCAATAAACATCTTTGGTAAAGAAGTACGCAAATAAAAAATAAAAATAACACTTTCTTTTTAAATAAACATCTTGGTAATATCCACCAGTGATTTCGCTTTCTTCATGGAGTAACATTATATATAAAATTATCATTTTTATAACATGGCCTAAATGTCAAGTCTACTCAAGTAATAATAGTTTTTTTAATTTTAATAAGGAGATCATAGGATTATCTTAAAAACCATGACTATAATGCAAGAAATCCGAATATAAAATAAAAATAAGACTTTGTTTTAAATTAAAAAATTAATAATCTTAGGTTATATGAACCAGTCATTACTCTCATGTCTTGGATTAAAAAAAAAATAATTGTGTAATGGTTACTATTATTATTTATTTCTTAGTCCCCATTTTCTTCAGATGCTGGTGGTTCTGCTTTTTTTTTTGTACTTGCTTTGGCTGTTGTCCAGCTCTTTGGTTACCTAATCTGAACCAATTTTGACTGGCTTTGGAAAATTCTGCACTGTCCCAAGATGGATATCTGTCCAATATTGCACCTGTAAATTAATTGTTTTAACTAAAATATTTTTTTTCGATTTCATTGAGTTTATGGATTTTTATGTTTTTTTTATTACTGACCTTCACACATCTTCATTAATTTTAAATCTGCTACTTTGTATTTCGTTTTTTTGCCTTCCCACGTATTGGTGGCTGCAAATTTTTGCAAAAAAATCAAATTTAATACGCGTTCAGTGAAATCTCTAGCATTAGACCCTCCAACCTGTTTCACGATCTTTACCTGCATAAATATTAATTGCTTATAACTCCAAAATAATGAAAATAAACGTTCTGATTTAAATTGTAACAGAAACTACAAATTATAAAAAAATATAATGGAAGTTCACTTACAAATTCTTGACTGTACTTTTTTGATAATAGCTTCTCCTCAAAAGCTGATATTTCTTCTTTACTCTCCAATGGTAGATCTTCCTTAATTTCTGACGATATTGCATTATTGTTATTGATCTCAGGATTCGCACTATTTGTTGTTAATAATCGTTGTTCTATATCTTTAAGTTTTACTGAGTGGGCTCCCAAAAGATATAAACACTGATCTAGTTTACCTGAAAACAATTTAATACATGAAACTTGATGAAAAATTGATGACTGTCAAAATAATATTACGATCAAGTGTGTTAAAGCGTTTGTCGTCGTTCTCATGATCGAAATCATCAGGAATAATTGAACGGGGATGTTCAGGGATTTTTTCATCTATATTCATAGACTTTGCTTTGCTAGTTATGCGAATACAGTTGTCTGGAAGTATACCACTCGATTGTCCATTTTTATTGGAAGATACTAATTCCTTATCCGTCAACACGCCATTACTTTCTTCTGTGTCACTTATTTCAGTAGCTTTTTCTTCGTGTTTTTTTGGTCTTAAAGAGTGTGCTTCAGTGATTCGTGTTGAATGTTCCTTTGATTTATCACATTTTGGAAATGGAGCGGCTGTCAAGTGAATCAGAAAAAAAAGATATATGGTCACTGTTCCAATTGTTGCTCATCAACCTATTCTCGCTCAATAAATGTAAATTTTACTGAGCAAGTATAGGTGCATAAGCGACATAAGCATACAAATAAACATGAATTTTTGTTACCTGGTTTTAAAGTCTTATCATTGTGATCAGAATTATCTGAAGATTCTAAATCATTTGATTCGACGACAGCTGAAGGCCGCTTTTTTCTGTATCCTCGTCCTAATGGCCGGTCTGTCTCTGAAGAACATTGAGAATCTTCTGCGGCTTTTCGTGCATATTTCAATGTATCTGAAGAGATGAAGATAATTATAATTAAGATAATTATAATCATTTTATTATTTGTGATATACGACTATTTTGATATTCAATTAAAGTCTAATATTTACCACAATATTTTATGACTTCCACGTCATAAATGAGCCAATCATCGGCTGGTATTATTTTATTTTTCATTCGAAGATTTAGGCTTCCCTGTTGTGGAGGCCATTTACAACGGGAAACTTTTCCAGTGCATTTATCTTCCAACAGCCAATTGCTGGGGATTTCAGAGTAGTTATCATCATTGATGAAGTACACAACTGCGTAAGGCTTATTCATGGTATTATTTGACTGAAAAAAATTTTTTTTTATATTACAGTTACTACATTCTTACTGAAAATTCAAAACAACCTATGGAAAAATTTAAGAAATTGAAATGAAAAAGGGAATACATGAAAATTCTGTACATTATTTGAATTAAATCTGTATTTCAGGCTTATTTCTGTAGAAACTTCAATATACATACGATTAATGGACTATGCTGGATCTTATAAATTTTAGGTTATAATTTAAATTGATTATAGATATAAATTATTGCAATACTTACGACAAGTCACCAACAATATATTTAATGAAAAGTAATAGCTATGTAATCGTCCTAAATTTTTGTCTCTTGAGATAACATTATTTCAAAACTTTTGTTCACTCCTAAACGATTATTAAACACGATACACTGAAATACTAAACAAGAACAAACACGTTGCTTTCGAACCACGTGTTTATGCGCGGGGCGCACATTGCGCAGTTGTCCTAACTCTCCTACTAGTCGTGCTCGCCACACATTTTTATGGAGCATGCGCATGAGCTCCGTTGCAAAGTCTAATAATAACAACTTCCTACAAAATTCCCCCCCCCCCCCCCCCCCCCCGGTAGTTGTATTCGTGTATATATGAACAGCTCTGCTAAGCACAACTCAACGCATACATCGTGAACTCGGCGAGACAAAGCCAGATTCTCTCTTTTCGAGAAAATATGCAGAACAGAAAAGGAAGGTAAATTGAATCAGCTGGTTTTTTCAATCAATTTTTATTATATCCGTTGTACGTAAAAAAATGACTTATAGCTGATGTTAAGATTTGATGTTCGTGTTACATCAGTTTTATATAAATTTATGACTTTTTCTTTACGTAGAAATATTATGACATTATTATATAACTTTTACATAGGGATAATGACTTTTAATTTATGTAACTTGTATGATTTTCTTGTTACGTAAATAATATGTAAGCATATGACTTTAATGGGATGTCACAGCATGATGTTCATATTATATATTATGTACGCAACATTTAAATCACAAACATGACATCATATAAGAGTCAAATTTTATATCAGTGTGATATCATAATTGTGTCATATCATAGGAAAGTCTCAAACTTATATCAATATGACATCAAAATTATATCATAAATTTTTACATCATAATTTGATCACAAGGGAGGTCAGTTCTACGTCAGATTTACGTAAAATATTTGTGACATTCCTATGACTTGTCAATGACGTCATATAAAAGTCATGTGTTCACTGGGGATGGACAAACTTACTGCATAAGTTCTTATGTAGTACCGAGTAGTGTAATGTCAGTTGAGATGATAATAGGTAAGCCACTATTAGAGCAAGCGAAGATCACCTTTACACCACAATCGATACGAGTGGAAAAATTAAAAACAGAACTATCATACCAAGAAACAAAACAAAGCGCGAACCCTTTAATGAACATCGAGTTATTCAATGATGAATGTGAGTTGAACGTAGATTCGAAGTACCATAGTCAGGTCGTCCAATTGAGAGAGCAATATGTTACGAAAAAGAATGTCGCAACTAACATTAAAACAACTATAGGTCCTTACAGATGAGACTCCAATATACCAGAAATTAAGACGATTGTCACCACTAGAAAAAAATGTGGTGAATAAGCAAATACAAGAATGGCTTAGTGATGGGATTATTGTTGAGAGTTCGTCTGAATTTGCTAGTCCGGTTGTCATAGTAAGAAAGAAGAACGGCGATTACAGAGTCTGTATTGACTACCGGCGTTTAAACAAAAATGTGATTAAAGATAGGTATCCGATGGCAAATATAGAAGATAGTCTGGATAGATTGGTGTCGGCAAAACTATTTTCAGTAATTGATTTGAAGAATGGATTTTTTCATGTGCCAGTTTCTGAATGTAGTAGGAAGTATACGGCATTCTTAACACCGAGTGGGCAGTATGAATTTCTCAAAACTCCGTTTGGTCTATGCAACAGCCCAGCAAGTTTTGGTAGATTTATTAATGAAGTTTTTCGAGATTTGATTGCAAGAGGGGTTATAATTCCGTACGTAGATGATTTGATAATACCGGCGAAAAATGGCGAAGAAGGATTAGAAAAGTTAACGGAAACATTAAGAGTAGCGAGTGAATATGGGTTGATAATAAATTGGAAGAAATGTCAGTTTTTGAAGAATAGCGTAGAATATCTAGGGTACATAGTTTCGGAATCATCAATCCGTCCATCAGTACTTAAAATAAAAGCAGTAAAGAATTTTCCAGATCCTAAAAGTGTGCGACAGGTCCAAAGATTTCTTGGTCTTGCCGGCCATTTTCGCAAATTTGTGCGAGGGTTTGCATCTGTGGCAGCACCACTAACAGCGTTGTTGAAAAAAGATGCAATATTTGTATTCAACAGTGAACAAAAGATTGCTTTCGAGACGATTAAGAGGATGCTCACTGAAGATCCAGTTTTGAGAATTTATAATCCAGTCGCAGTTACAGAGTTACATACAGACGCTAGTCTAGAAGGTCTTGGGGCGATATTAATGCAAAGAGAAGAGCATGAGAAACATTTCTATCCAATACACTACTGGAGTAAAACATTGACCGATGCCGAGAAGAAATATCATTCGTACGAGTTGGAGGTGCTCGCAATTGTGTCTGCAGTTAAACGATTCAGACCATATTTGTTGGGAATACAATTTAAAATTGTTACCGATTGTGCTGCATTTCGAAGGACAGTTGAAAAACAAGAAATTCCACCGAGGGTTGCCAGATGGACACTCCAATTACAAGAATATACCTACACGATGGAACATCGTCCGGCAGAAAGGATGAGGCACGTAGATGCCCTTAGTAGGGAAGCCGTGATGTTGATCGAAGATGCAGTCAGCAGTTTAGTTCGAGAAAATCAAGCAAAGGACGAGAAATTAGTAGCAATAAAGAAAATACTTGAAAATCAAGATTATGAAGATTACCTTATACAAGGCGGGGTGCTAATGAAATATGTTCAGGGTAAGAATGTGATTGTAGTTCCAGAAAAGATGCAGAATGATATTATTCGTAACATGCACGAGAAGGGTCATTTTAGTGTAGCCAAGACCGAAGAGCTTATAAACCGTGAGTACTTCATACCGAGACTAGCTGAAAAGATAAGGGAACATATTCAGTGTTGCATTCAATGTATCTTGTTGGAAAGAAAGAGAGGCAAACGAGAAGGGGAACTCCACCCTATACCTAAGGGGGAGGTACCGTTAGAGACGTATCATGTCGACCACGTTGGTCCTATGACATCCACTACAGGCAAAGGTTATCGATATATATTTGCCGTGATCGATGCCTTTTCCAAGTTTGCTTGGTTGTATCCTACTAAGACGACAAATTCAAAAGAGGTAATCGACAGATTGGAAACGCAATCCAAGACTTTCGGATATCCTCGGCGCATAATATCTGATCGGGGAAGTGCCTACACATCTCGCGAATTTGAAGATTATTGTAAAGAAAAGAGAATCGAGCATATATTAATAGCGACAGGAGTGCCTCGTGGGAATGGCCAAGCGGAGCGAGCTATTCAAATCCTGATACCTACGCTCGCCAAATTAGCCATAGATAATCCAACTAAATGGTATCGTTATGTAGACCGGGTGCAGAGATGTATGAATTCCACCCACCAAAAATCAATAAATACTACACCACACGAAGCCTTAACTGGTGTAAAACTACGTGATGATCGAGACGAAGAAATTTTGGCCATATTGAACCAAGAGAGAGTAGCCATGTTTAACAAAGACCGAGAGGATTTGCGAATTTCAGCGAAGGCTAATAGAAAAAATGCAAGCAGCACAGAAAAAGCAGTATGACAAGAATCGCAAGAAAGCTGTCGTATTTGTAACAGGTGATGTAGTGGCGATAGAACGTACTCAATTTGGTACTGGAATGAAACTGCGTCCAAAATTCCTAGGTCCATACGTAGTACAAGAAGTTATGGGAAATGAAAGGTATCGCGTAAAAAGACTGGGTAATGGTGAAGGATCGCGAATGACCATAACGTCAGTAGATAAAATGAAGATGTGGCAATAAATCTTCAGAGACCGAAGATTCAGTAGGATGGCCGTGTAGGATATAGGACTTAGTATTAAAACCACTTAGTATTAAAACCGTGTAGAACTAACCACTCTACTAGTAGTAAATAATAAAGCCAAAGTAGGCGAATCTGGAGAGAAGAGCGCAAGTCAAGAGATGAAGATGTTCAGATGTTATTTTGGAGTCAAACGAATAAGTTGGACAGAAATTATAATAATTAATCCTTGTAATTAAATAAAGAACCAGTTAAATACAACTATAATATTAATTGACCTTTACATGTATGCACGCACACAATCAACGGTCGGAAATTTTTGTATGAAGATGAAAGACTTGTTATTACTAGACTTTGGATGCTGACGGGTCTAACACTGCAAGTCCAAGTGGAAGTGGAGATACTCGAGGACGTCGAAAAAGAGAACACCCTTCTCTAACTCTTTTAGAACGCGACGAAATGAAAACTAACAAAAAAATAAGAAAAGCCACAACTCTTTTGGCTACTTTTATGTCCCAAAGAATGGGAATAGATTGTGAATCAACAGACAGCGAATAAATTTTATGAAAACCTAGCAATTCTTTTATTCAAATCACATGTTTATTTTCTCCATCTACTAAAATAATCCATTATATAAACGTATTTAAATAAAAAAAAATAAATAACGTCTATCAAATTTAAATAATGAAAACTGTCAAAGTCAAATTTAGCCAACTGAGAATTCGCACAGCACACTCAGACTAAATTTAACATTGGAAATTTTGTGGAACGATTTAGTATTTCGTGGAAAGATTTAGTAATTTAGCCAGTATTCGCACAGGCCCATATGCAACAATAAACTTGCGGTATGAGCTCATACACTCTGTGTAATATAAAGCAGTTATCAAAGTAGCTTAAGAAATGTATTAGATTGAATTATGTAAATAAACTTTGAGTAATGAAGTATGCAGACATATCATTGTGGTGACGAGGCAAATTCGAGCAAGCTGTGTATTATGTCAACTTTTGTTTTTATCCGATAATTTTTTTGTACGTAAAGATTTTGTTGTACATTGCGAATAATTTAAATATAAACAGAGATGGCAGATCTGAAAAATTTAATAAAAACGTTAATTAGGGCACAACAGGATTATATGAATACTATCCAAGAAGTTGGAAGAGAAGTTAAAAATGACACTGCAACTACGGTGCCGCCGTTTCCACCATTCCAAATCACAAATTAAGAAAATCGTGGAGGAAACTCCAGAGAAGCAGGTAGCTTTGTCTCGATATTAATCATCCTACCGTGTGACGCCATATCCTCAATCTGGAAAGTCTCCTGCAGAGCTACTGCACGGTCAACAGCATGTAGCAACCTGCTATCACAACTTTTGCCGCAGTACCATATCCAGACATCACCGAGAAGGCGGCTCGAAGATTTTCAGCACCAACAACCAGTCTACGAAAGGAATTTTGGTAGATGTCCTGGTTGGCTGGAAGCCACTATAACCAAGCGGATCGGATTCAACTTGTTCGAAGTTCACAGGGAATATGAGTTGGGAAGACGACATTTAAATCCACTCAAACGAAGAACAAACATAGGACAAGGATTCCCTGAAGCAAGATTATTGCAAGAGATTGCTACTAGACTAGAAATTGCAAATGATGCAAATACCCGTACTAATCCTATTGTTAATCATAGTGACTTGGACCAGCCCAAAAACATCCTGAATACGCTAAGCCCAGCCCAGCCAACTCTAAGGCGTTCTAAACGAACCAGGTGTCCTGTGGTGACTCATGCACTCTGTGTAATATAAGTCAGTCATCAAAGTAGCTTAAGAAATGTATTAGATTGGATTATGTAAATAAACTTCGAGTATTGAAGTATACAGACATAACAGTTATTTTCATAAATATTTCATTATACCATACTGTGATGATTTATGCGCTTGGGGTGCGCTTGGGGGCCTCGGTAGCCTAGGGAGTAAGGCGTCTGGCTACTATCCCAGAGGTCCCGGGTTCGAATCCCGGCCAGCCCCACGGTCCTTCGCCTTTTCCACTCTCCCACCTACATAACTTTCCTTCTTTCTTCTTCCCTCTTTACATTCCTGATTCCTTCTGTCATAGCCTTAGTTAGCCCTTCCCCACTCCACCAAGCGCATGTCATCGGTTGGCTCATGAGATTCAACTCGTTTCAGGAGGCATAACACTCCAGCGAGTTGTTTCTCGATGCCCCGATGACAAAGTCGCCAGTGGCCGTGTTTTTTTAATGAACTGGGTTTTGAGTTCATTAAAAAAACGGCAAGGGAAATTTTGCAAAACTTCAACAGAATCTAACTTCAGCGTATAGCTGAAACGTCAACTGTCGCCGTCACATTTGTGATTTTCAATGGAGTTTGGTTTTGTAAATATCTACTCCCGATACGCATAAGGATATTGTCTAGGGCTTAGAGATAGAGAATACGTTTCATACGTCTTTCATGAAATCTCTTTGAATAGCGACTTTTTCCGCTCTAATGTTAAAATGTTATTGATGAAATTGTGTACAATTGTATATATGTATGTATGTGCTTTATATCAAAAGGCCAGTTTCTGTGAAAACATTTCGTTAATCTACTTCTAGTCCAGTGCAATTAGTAAATCAAATTGCATTTCATGATGGTCAAACATTTTTTTTTGAAATTTGTTGGGGTACATCTGACAATGTTAAAACCAAGTTTGTGGGGTCGCAGTGTGATGGGAAAAGCCGCTATCTTGAAAAAAAGGTGGAGGTCGTTTATACCAAATAACGCTGTTGTGAGCAATGATAGCTGAAAATCATCAATACAAAGTCATTAGAGAATAAAATTATCTACGAAATGAGCCCTTAACGAGGTCTGTAAGTTAATTTGGCTCAAAGTTATGGCCGCTCAAAGTTCGAACTTGTTCGGGTGGTTGAGGTTGAATGCAGTTTTTTGCGATTAACTCGTAAGATATTAATTTGGGTGGGTTAATGCCGATTACCAAACTTATAGTGCTAGTGTTTACCTTTAGAATAAGTCCTTAGTCATTGTTCTCGCTTGTATAGTTTGCGAGTAATACAACGCCAAAGTTCGCACTTCACGTGCCTGAAATAACTGATATCTCCATTTTTTTGAATATCTCCTTAACGGTTGCTCATATGATAACGTAGTAAACAGCAGAAATACGGGTATTAAAATATCTTTCAAATGGGCTATTGACCGAAACTCTATGTCGCTTCATGTCCGCGAGATAACGGGTGAAAAGTCAACAGCGAAGGTTGTGACACTTCTCGACGAATAACTCGCTTCCAGCCAGTTTCACGTGTCGGATGAATGAGAATTTTATGTAACCCCCTGAATTATCTATATTTCGGGTTATTTAACTACTTTGGAAAATTAATAATAATGGGAAATAGTAGCTAAGAATCATCATTTTCGCGAAAACTAAAGCACTCCCTTTCAATATATCATATATTTTTTATTTCGATAAATCTTTAATATAAACAATACTGTGGGTACTTTTTTGTGGGAGAATACCTTCATCTTCATGTTGACGGTCGAGACACTTCTTAGTAATTTCCCACTTTCTTTGTCTTTTCTTGCACTGCTCCTCTTAAAAATGATTGCACCACCTTTTCTTAAACAGCTTTCACTTGACCTTCACTTAAATCTCTTTGCACACGTAATGTTTCCCGGATTCCAAAGACAGTCTTGTCAGAAAGTTTTACCTTACATTTCACATTTTGTTATTTTCCGCATCTGAAGCAGTCGCATCAAAAACTTCACTTTTAGAACCTCGAAAATGATGATTCTTAGCTACTGTTTCCCATTATTATAATTTTCCAAAGTAGTCAAATAACCCAAAATATAGATAATTCAGGGCGTTACATAAAATTCTAATACATCCGACACGCGAAACTGGCTGGAAGCTAGTTATTCGTCGAGAAGTGACACAACCTTCGCGCTTGACTTTTCACCCGCTATGTCGCAGACATGAAACGACATAGAGCTTAGGCCAATAGCCCATATGAAAGATATTTTAATGCCCGTATTTCTGCTATTTACTACATTATCATATGAGCAACCGTTAACGAGATATTAAAAAAAATGGCGTTATCAGTTATTTCAGGCACGTGAAGTGCGTACTTTGGCGTTGGATTACTCGCAAACTATATAAGCTAGAACGATGACTAAGGGCTTATTCTAAAGGTAATCACTAGCACTATAAGTTTGGTAATCGGCACTAACCCACCCAAATTAATATCTTACGAGTTAATCGCAAAAAACTGCATTCAAGCTCAACCACCCGAACAAGTTCGAACTTTGAGCGGCCATAACTTTGAGCCAAATTAACTTACAAACCTCGTTAAGGGCTCATTTCGTAGATAATTTTATTCTCTAATGACTTTGTATTGATGATTTTCAGCTATCATTGCTCACAACAGAGTTATTTGGTATAAACGACCTCTACCTCTTTTTCAAGATGGCGGCTTTTCCCATCACACTGCGACCCCACAAACTTGGTTTTAACATTGTCAGATGTACCCCAACAAATTCCAAAAAAAATTTTTTGACCATCATGAAATGCAATTTCATGCCCTTTTTTCGACTAATTGCACTGAGCTATTCCTTAAAATTAGCAGATAACAAAATCCTCAATCTAATTCTCCATGTTTAGCCGTAGGAGCAATATGAATTTTAAAAATTTCTAGCCTATAGCAAGCTTTTTTTATTAATTTAAAAACATGCACAGCTTGTTTATTTGGTAGAATTTCAATTTTCCTGTCATGTATGAGAGCAGGATCCATTATGCCTGGGTGGTTTGATTGGATTAAGGGCATTTTCTTTCCTTCCTACCTGCCCTTTTGACTTATTGACTAGTCATCCTAATATTTACAAAATTTGAATGACATTTCTCCTCCTACTTGAAGTTAGCCGCGTTCTGGAAAGCAGGGAAATTTTAAAATTTCCCAGTAACCTCGATAGAGACCCAGATAGACCCCGATAAAACTTGGGTTTTCAAATTTGTATGGCGAAGACCCAGCGAGTTCATTAAAAAAACACGGCCAGTATTGGTTGGGAGTAGGTGGACTGCAAAATATCGCTGGTAGGTTGTGACAGTTCCTTTCTTCCCCGACTAGAGCTGCTGTTCGACATTGCACTCTATATGAAGAAAATAGATTGTCGACACAGTATAAAGAGCGTTTCCTGTGACTCTAGTCTTTCACATAAAAAAAAAAAAATCTATTCTCGGGAAGTTGAATCCACGGTTATTAATAACGGCTTTGTTAGGTTTTGAATTTACGATTTATCCACTATGCTAATATGGCGCCAACTATTAGAATCAAAGCGAACGGAAAAAAGCTTCGTATTTTCTTGAAGTATTTCAAAGAACTTTCTAGTAGTTTCCACAAGTAGGATAGAAAGCTCTGAAATTTGGTTTGGATATATAGAAGGGACTGGACGGCTTTTAGAGAGTCAGTTTGATTTGAAAACCGATGAAAGTGTTCTAAAGTGATAAAAGGGACCTAAAGCGAAAAGTAGCGATTTAAAAGTAAATTAAAAAGCGATAACTAGAATTTAATAGTATGAGATATTAAATGCCAAGTGATTACTTTAAGAATTGTGTCAGTTATTGAATTGTGTTTGGTTGTTTTTAATAATTAAATTTTGTGTGGATAATTAAAAAGTATATTCCTTAATTTATCCTACGAATCCGTTAAGTCGTAAAAACGTATCAGTATTCCGTAATTAACCCTACGAATCCGTTAGTCAGTGAAAACGGAGCAAGTGGCGTAAAAAGTGGGATTAATTAAGATAGAAGTGAAATAAGTAGACTTGAAAAACAATTGTGACTGGAATTTAAATTTTGTGTGTGCGATATATGCACACAACAATAAAATGCAGGTCTCTCGCAGGTCAAGCTCTTTGTGCGTTATTGCGCCATTCGTATTTGTTAACCATTACAAGACCAAATATTCTTCTTATAGCATGTTCACACCGACTTGGTTACCACTATTGAGATGGTTTCAAGCGTTAACCATGATAATTTTGATGGTTTGTGCATGGTTTGCCATAGATATTCAAACCAAGCAAAAATCGCAAACCAAGCAAAATTTCAATGGTTAACGGGTTTAACCACGATAATTAACTGGCATGAGTGCCATCTATCACTCAAAGTTTACAACAATCTACCAAAATTTGTTGTAAACAGACATGAAGACATGATATTGTTACGTTTTTACAGCTTAACGGATTCGTAGGATTAATTAAGGAATACACTTTTTAATAATCCACACAATAATTTATTTATCACAAACCAAACACAATTTAAAAATAAACACAATTCTTAGAGTTCACTATAATCACTAACAAATTTAATATTTCGCACTATTCAATTCTAATTATCGCTTTTTATTTCACTACTTTTCACTGTTCTCACTTTAAAACACTTGTATCGCCTTTTTAATCAAAACTGACTCGATAGCGGCTGCCAGGCGCTTTTATATAGGCAGTTCTACCTTTGTCTACTTTCTGGAACCTTCTCGAGTCCTTTTTCTCGAGCCTAGTGGTATGTTCTATTCTTTTCGTTCAGGAGCTTGAAGTTGTCTTCACTTATCGCGCGTTCCAATTTTAGTTTAGTACTTAAATGCTTAGTTCAGACAACAACCGAAAATCGTTGATTCATCCTCTCGACAAACAGATGGCGCATAATCATCACATTGCCCCCTTCTTAGGACTGTTCGTCTCGAACAGTTGTCCATCCTGGATCCGGCTGATGATATGGGCACAGCCTGTCTATGTGCACAATCTTCTTCTTTGCTTTGGGTCCTTGTTGAATCCTGTAGACCACGTCGTTGATCCGTGTTAGGATTTTATAGGGCCCCTCCCACTGACGCTGAAGTTTCGGAGACTTGCCTTTCCGTCTTCGAGGGTTGAACAGCCAAACGAGGTCACCTTCCTGGAATCCGCTACAGTTTGCTCGGAGGTCGTACCTTGTTTTCATCCTGTCACTGGCTATCTTGAGATTCCTCCTTGCGAGCTGGTGGATATCTGCAAGTCTATCACGAAGTTCACCTGTATAACCGCCAGTAGATTCGTTGCTTTCCACGGGTGTCCCAAATTTCAAATCGCTTGGCAGCCGGATTTGTCTTCCAAAAATCACACTAGAAGGGGTTTGTCCTGTGGAATTATGAACTGCTGTCCGGTATGCCATTAGAAAAATAGGGATATAACTGTCCCAGTCGCGCTGGTGCTCGCTAACGACTTTCCTTAAGTGTTCTAGCATTGTCCTGTTGAATCGTTCTACCATTCCATCGGATTGGGGATGAAGGGGCGTCGTCCTGGTCTTCTTCATTCCGAGTATCTTACATACTTCTTGAAAAACTTGAGATTCGAAATTTCTCCCTTGGTCAGAATGAAGCTCATGAGGAACACCAAATCTGCAGATCCAATTGTTCACTAATTCCTCTGCAACAGTGATTGCTTCCTGGTTTGGAATGGCATATGCTTCGGGCCACTTACTGAAGTAGTCCATAACCACCAAAATGTAACGATTCCCTCGGTCTGATGCTGGAAAAGGTCCCGCCACATCGATTGCAATTCTTTCAAATGGGGCTCCCACGTTGTATTGCTGCATTTCCCCTTTTGTTTTTACTCGAGGGCCTTTGCTGCTGGCACAAATTGTGCATTTACGGCACCAGTCTGTAACATCGTCCCGCATGTGGAGCCAATAGAATCTATCTCTTATTTTTGCCAAAGTTTTATTGACTCCCAGATGTCCTCCTGATGCGCCATTATGACACTCTTCGAGAATATCTCTTATTCTACTGCGAGGGACTAACACCTGCATTCGGTGAAAGGTACCGTCAGCGGTTTCCCATTTGCGCTTTAACACTCCTCGCTCGATGTGCAATGAATCCCATTGGGCCCAATAGCTCTTCAGGGTTTCGCTTCTCTCTGCAATATCCTTCCATTCAGGCTTCTCCTCGTATTCCTTCCATGCCAGAATCGAAGAAATATCTGGGTCGTCGCGTTGGGCGTCTCGGAGTCCCTGGTCATCCCATCCTGTCGTTGGCTCGACTGTCGTCCTTTGACACTTTTCTTCGATACGTCCACAATAATTTATTTATCACAAACCAAACACAATTTAAAAATAAACACAATTCTTAGAGTTCACTATAATCACTAACAAATTTAATATTTCGCACTATTCAATTCTAATTATCGCTTTTTATTTCACTACTTTTCACTGTTCTCACTTTAAAACACTTGTATCGCCTTTTTAATCAAAACTGACTCGATAGCGGCTGCCAGGCGCTTTTATATAGGCAGTTCTACCTTTGTCTACTTTCTGGAACCTTCTCGAGTCCTTTTTCTCGAGCCTAGTGGTATGTTCTATTCTTTTCGTTCAGGAGCTTGAAGTTGTCTTCACTTATCGCGCGTTCCAATTTTAGTTTAGTACTTAAATGCTTAGTTCAGACAACAACCGAAAATCGTTGATTCATCCTCTCGACAAACAGATGGCGCATAATCATCACAATATTTTGAAATGAAAAATTAATTGTCGCTGAAATTAAAATGAGTCATGCAGGACCGCCAACGAAAAAAATATCTGTTTGGTCCACAAGGGTAAGGGTTAAAAGGAAATAGGAAAAATTCACACATTTTCAAAAAAATAGCGTGTGCATTAGCATCACATGGCTCTATTTACTGTGGCCAAGAAATTCAAACTTATTTGCACAACATTGCTAAGAAACATATTAAAAAATTATTCTCCCAATTTCTCTCCAAATATGTAGCATCTTTTTTTCTTTTAATTATTATTTTTATGACCATTACATTCATAATTAAAAACAAACATAACATATAATTGACACATTAAAACATGAATTGACATCGATATCGAATAATACAAATGACAGAAATAACCAATCGAGTTAGTGTGTACAGTTGTTAGTTTTGAAATAGTTTGAAACCACATAAAGAGATAACCAAGTCGGTGTGTACATGCTATTAGAGTTTTCGTCTCGAAAAGAAAAGTCTCTAGGCTTTGATCTGTTTTTTCATTATACTTTGATGATTTATGCGCCATCTGTTCGTTAAAAAGCTGAATCAACGATTGTCGCTAACGACTCTGGTTGTTGTCTAAACTAATGATTTATGTACTAAGGGTCTGTGCCAAAATAGCAATTCAAAGGTCAATTTGTATGGAAAACTCATTTCAAACCGTTATACCGCGTTTATATCGCCTCGAAAACACGTGTTTTCATGCAAGTGTTTTCGATTTGTATGATAAAACATTTGTTTTCGATCGTGTTTTTGCCCAAAACGCGATTTTTTGACAAAAACGCTTGTTTTTGAGGCGATGTAATCGCGGTATTAACTTGATTTTTGACGGTTTGCGTCTACGGAAATGAGTAAACTATTTTAACTCATTTCAGTTTTTGCTTCAATCAAGAGTTTGCTGTTAAGTAAATTTAAAAAACAAACAAGTTAGGTCTTCCCGTGGCTGCGAGTGGTTCAAGTATATTGTAGTTTGTAAAAGTCATAGAAATAACTTTAATGCATAGTAAGTAGATGTTATGTTCAAGGTCATAAAATGCATGGGTTATTAAGGCATACATGGTAAAATTGAATGTACCTCATGCAACGAATCTTGATCGGCCGACCAGCTCACAATCGATACTTTTGGTTGCACAATCGCACTTGGATGTACATCCAATTTGACCGTGTATGGAGGCCTTTAGGTTGCAAGGGATAACTTGAAACAGTGCGTAGTTAGTTGGTTTTATGACCCAAGGGTAGTATAGGTAGAAAGTAAATAGTAGTTGACCCTTGCAGATGTCACAAATAATTTGGAATACATAGGTAGATTTTACGTTTAAGTGCATGGAACGAAAGGCTCAGGGTTTACAGGGAGGTAGCTTACAAATATAACGTGCAATTAGTGTAATACGCAATTGTTCCCTAGACAAAGGGCTCAAGCCTTAAGTTTTAAATCTAGGGCAAATGCATGCCAGAAAAAAAAAGAATATCGTAGCGCAAGTCTGCTTAACAATAGAAATACACACATTTGCAGGTCGGGCTCTGTTACGGGTTGACGAATTTCCTCAAAAATTATGAAAAAATGAAATACACGAAAACAAGTAAAAATATAGGAAGATAACGTAACTATTAAAATTCTTTGCCCTTAAACAATCTCAATCAGTCATCATTTCCGTTAAATTTTTTTTCAGCTAGCAAAATAATGATATCAGGGACAAAAATCAATCATTTATTTATAAAAAACAAAGAATAAACAATGCCTTTCATTAAATAATAACATAATAACATTTAAAAATATATAAAATTTTGCACAACTCTTTTTTCATCTATTTTTGAATAATGCTAGCTGTCATTGAAAAGTGTGAATTGATACATTGGCACACTTTAAAATATCGAAGAGCCCTGGGAAATAAGAAAAAATCGAAAAGGTATTTTGGCAAATGGCCTAAACTAAAATTGGAACGAACGAGCGATAATTGTAGACAACTTTAAGCTTCAAGCAAAAGGAAAGAACATACCACTAGGCACTAAAAAAGGGACGAAGGTTCCAGAAGTTAGATAAAGGTGGAGCTGGGATATAAAAGCGACTTGCAGGCGCGGAGTAAGTCAGCTTTTGATTTGAAACGCGGCGAAAGTGTTCGAAAGCGATAACAGTGAAAAGTGATTTAAAAGTGATAAAGCGATAGATAGAATTTAATAGTGCGAGATATTAAATTGAAAGTGATTATAGCGAACTATAAGAATTGTGTTTGTTATTAAATTGTGTTTTGGTTTGTAATAAATAAATATTTGTGTGGATAATTAAAAAGTGTATTCCTTAATCAATCTTATGAATCCGTTAAGCCGTAAAAACGTAACAATACCTTTTTCCTGTGCTGGTAACCTAATTTCGATCAGGGAGTTCTTTGTAGGTGTCCCACGCTTTTATATCATTCGTTCTCGATTGTTTTCCCTTTGAAGGCACTGTTCTGTCGCAGTAGCAGTCAACGGGAGACGATGGAGTATAATTGCTCCACGACAGCCGTAGTTCTTCCTTTATTTTTCCTATTAATTTTTTAACTACATGATCCGAAATTGCACTAGCTGATAAAACCATTAGCAGTATAAAATATTGCTCTTCTTAACTATAGACTTCTACATTAAAGTATGGATTTGCGCGACTCGGTCCTGGAAGAAGCTAATCGTGTGGGAGCCTGAAGGCTCCTTAAAAATAGTTTACAGCAAATTTGATATTATTTAACTCAGTTTTATTATTTGTCTTTGCTTTTTGAATTATTTGTAAGTAACCAAAAAGAAAAAAACAATGGTTTTAACATCAATGAAGGAATACAAAAACCGTCTACGACTGACTACAGAGGTAGTTAATTATTTCTTCAGAAGAACAATAAATTAAATGTTGGATAACACACCAATACAACATGGGTTTAAAGTAGTTATCATAACATTATGCTTTACTTATATATTATCACTTTATTGCTTTATATTTTCATTACATGTTGTATTGTTATTAATCAAAACCGTCTGAAAAACTCAAAAAATATCACGAAAACGTTTGACTAGATTCAGCTTTTATAGTACTAAAAAACATAAGAAAACCGTTGGCACTAGGAAATCCTTTTAAAATCTTAAACAGTGAACTTTTGTCTGCTTTAGTCTTATCTCATTTAGTGTTCCGGTGGGTCCTGATGAGGTGCCTGTAATAACTGCTGTAGTTTAGCTGCTGCAGGGAAAGATCCCAAATCCAATGGTGCAGCACCCGTTGTACTTTGTATGTAGGTTAGTAATCTGATGAAATTTTATTGATTTATTTTTATTTTTGTTAAGTTATTCAACTTCAAATTACCTTCGCAGTTCCTCAAGAGCATTCTGCTGCATAAGGATGTAATTTTTAGCTAATAGTAAAGTGGCAATTTTCGATAGTTTCCGGACTGAAGGAGAATGCGCGTATGGGATGACACGGCGTAACTCGTCTAAGGCATCATTTAAATCATGCATTCTACGCCGTTCTCTAAAAGGCAAAATCGTATTTAATACATATATTAAGCAATCTAAAGTTTTGCTGAATTTGAGTTTGCTATAATATATTTTAATCTTTAATGTCTAGGCGACGGACTTCCCCGGGCTTGAGCTGCGAGAAATAAGAAAAGCTCGGCGAAGCTTGCATCACTAACTTAGTCTTACTTAATTCTAGATTCATTACAAACTAAAACTAAACCCTATCTTAGTACTAAGCTAATCTTTTAAAACTATCATACATTCCTATAACTTCATTAGAGAGGGGAAATACCCAACTATGGGGATCCTCCCACCACCAGTACAAATTACTGGCATTGGGGGCTTCTTTTTTATCTTTTTCTGAGATTCGCTTGCTGATCCTCAGAAGATCCTGCACCTGTCTGCCTTCTTCAATAGCACGCACTTGCTTATCACATGTATTGCGATACATAAGATATAGGAGCGCATCATCCTGGATAATTTTGTTGGCATCTAGGTAAATAACTGCTTCTGGGGGAATAAACCCGTGTTCACAAGTTGCTTTGTGGTATTCAGAGTTCAGTTAGAACGCTCCCCGAATAACAGGATTGTCGCACTGCATCGCTTTAGCAACGTGGTCTCGAATCAACTTAATTATGCCGTTGTCGATCCTGCTAACAGATGACTTATCGTAAAGGATATTTTTGGGGTGAAATTTTGTCAAGCCCGATTCGGGTGTTCGATACAAGCTTAGGCACGCCCTTAAGTATATCTCTCGAAAACCCAAAGTTTTTCCATGTAAGAAGAAGGAGATATGTTGAACCGTACAGGACAACCATAAGTTAAGATTAGTCTGACCAAGGCTTGATAGCAGAACACCTTGACCCGTAGGCTTAGATGTCTGCTGTAAAAAAGCCTTTTGGGCATACGCCTTGTTTGCCTTGACAAGAGCAGCACCTACATTTCTATTGAAATATATGTATGTATTGGTCCAGCCAAAACCCAAAATATTTCACTTCCAATTTAGTGTCCAATTTTTTCAGTTCCTCCACACATCGCGAGGAGCTCTGTATAGAGCAGTCCGGAAAAAGATCGATTTTCTTAAATTGATATTCAACTTCCAATCATCACTATAGCGTTCGGTGTTTTCGAAGTCACGTTGGAGGAGCGTCTGGATCACTCCAATCTATAGCCCCGTCCTGTACACAACCAGGTCATCTGCATATGCTAGTGCGAAGTGGAGTGAACTTACTAAGTAAAGATATTAAATAAGAGCGGAGAGTTTACTGCGTCCCGTTGCAGACCATTTTTAATGTCAAAGACCCTATTTGATGTGAAGTTGCCACTTTTGACGACGAGTTCAGCGAGCCCCATTCTCTACTGTACTGTTTTTTTCTTTGTCCTTGGTATAGTTTGTCCTTCGTGTGCGAGGTAAATTTAAGAACATCAGCCTCATAAACGTTCACGCACCTACAGAAGAGTCCCCGGATGATGATAAAGAAGAATTCTTCGAATTAGTTGAACGGGAACTTAATGCCTGCCCCAGGTATGACGTAAAAATCATACTGGGAGATCTGAACGCCAAAGTAGGCCGGGAGCCCATATACAGGCAATATGTCGGCAACCACAGCTTGCATGAAAACACTAATGACAATGGACAGCGAGTTGTAGAGATGGCAGCAAGTAAGAACTTGGTCGTTGCAAGTACTAGATTTGCGCGTAAAGATATCCATAAAGCCACCTGGGTATCTCCTGATGGAGCCACTCGCAACCAAATAGATCATGTGTTGATAGACCGCCGCCACCTTTCGGGTCTGATGACGGTACGAACGTACCGAGGTGCCAACTTCGACTCGGATCACTATCTTGTTGGTATGGTGCTCCGAGAGCGCATTACAACGCTGAAAAGCTTTGTATCCGCTGATCAGGCTCGAATCAACACAGCTGCACTACGCAATGAAATGGCCAGAAACAGCTACGGTCATGCATTAGAACTCGCCCTAAGTCCTGGGGATGAGATGCCGGGCGTTGAAGAGAACTGGACCCGCCTTAAAAATACTGTCATTAGTACTGCTGATTCCATCTTAGGCAGAAGTCGTAAAGATCGGAACGACTGGTTCGATAATGAATGCAAGCTGGCAACTGAACGTAAGAATGCTGCGTACCGAGCCATGCAGCAGTCTCAGAGAACACGGGCACGCGAAGAGAACTATAAAGAGCTCAGAAAAGAAGAAAAGAGAATTCACAGACGGAAAAAGGAAGCCTGGGAAAAAAATCTCGTCTGTGAACTAGAACAGTACAGAGAACGACGGCCGCACAAGGCGCGGGAGTTCTACCAAAGAGTCCGCAGTATGACGCAATTCACACCACGTTGCACATACTGCAAGGACAAAGAAGGTAATCTGATCACCGATCCTAAAGGCATCTTGGAGCGATGGGAAGAGCACTTTCATGAATTGCTAAATGGCGAGCTAACTGAGGATTCGGAGGCTCCACCAATATCTGATGACAATGCTATGCTGCCGCCACCAAGCATAGAAGAAGTTAGCAGAGCCATCAGCCGGCTCAAAAACAACAAGGCCTCGGGTGCAGACGGCATCGCAGCGGAGCTGGTTAAATATGGAGGGCCTACATTACACCAAGCGATTCATGAATTAATTGTGCAAGTATGGGAGCAGGAAGTGATGTCAGAAGACTGGAGGAAAGGCATCCTCTGTCCGGTACACAAAAAAGGAGATATCACAGCGTGCACTAATTATCGCGGTATAACGTTGTTGAGTACCGTGTATAAGATATTCTCCGCTATCCTACAAAACAGGATGGCCCCATACGCCAGAAACATCATAGGCCATTACCAGTGTGGCTTCAGCCCAGGCAAATCAACGACTGATCAGATTTTCACCTTGAGGCAGGCTATGGAAAAATGTCTAGAGTTTCAATACTCAATTCAACACCTCTTCATAGACTTTAAAGCCGCCTATGATAGCATAGCCAGGGTAGAAATCTACAAAGCCATGAGAGAATTCGGCATCCCCAACAAACTGACAAGACTATTTAGGTTGACCATGATCAATGTGTCAAGCCAAGTAAAGGTATCCGGAACACTGTCCAGACCAATCAACATCTATAATGGACTCCGACAAGGGGACGGTCTGGCCTGCCTCCTTTTCAACCTGGCGTTGGAGAAAGTGATCCGAGATTCGGGCGTGACATCAAGGGGTACAATCCTCCACAAGTCCACCCAATTACTGGCTTACGCAGACGACATTGACATCATTGGAAGAACAACAACAGCTGTACAAGAAGCTTTCACTCAGATTGAGCAAGCGGCAGGAAATCTGGGACTGCACATTAACGAAAGCAAAACAAAGTACATGGTGGCCTCGTCTGGAAGAACACCTAACATTGGTCCCACAATCAAGGTAGCGGAACACGAGTTTGACGTGGTAAAATCATTTACCTACCTTGGGTCAATAGTAGCAGCCGACAATAGCATGGAACCAGAAATACGCGCACGACTGCTAAAAGCCAACAAAGCCTACTATAGTCTGTCAAGGCTCTTCAAATCCAAATATCTAACCATAACGTCTAAACTTTTACTATATAAGACGATGGTCTTACCCGTTCTCACATATGCATCCGAAACGTGGGTGCTTAGCAAAAAGCACTCAAACCTCTTGGGCGTGTTTGAGAGGAAAATACTTCGGAGGATTGTTGGCCCCGTATGTGAGGAAGGACGATTCCGGAGACTCTACAATGACGAGATCTACGAGCGCTATCGCGACATAGATGTTGTGAAGAAAATAAGGCTCGGTAGGCTCCGGTGGGCAGGGCATCTAGCTCGTATGAGTGAAGATGAGCCTGCTCGGAAAGTTCTCTGCTGTAAGACCTATGGGGTGCGACAGCGAGGGAGGCCCAACCTTCGCTGGAAGGATGGCGTGGACCAGGACGCTCAGAGTTTAGGGATGCCAAACTGGATGACATCGGCTCAGAATCGGGACCGGTGGAGAGAACAGTTGCGCGAGGCCAGGACCGGATCCCGGTTGTAGAGCCGTTAAAGTAAGTAAGTAAGTTGGTATAGTTTTGTCCATCGTCTGTATAATGAGAATGTCCCTATCTTTCAGATATTCATCAATCTCATTGTTTGCTAAGTTTCTTGTTGTTGGACGCAAACGTCCGTTATTCTGTATTGCTCTTTCCACGGCTTTCTCGAATCTTGGCCAGTACATCTTCTGCTAGAAAAACACATGCACTCCGCAATATTCAAGAAGTTCTATGGAGTCGTCAGGGATATCAGAAACTAATTCTCGAGCCGCGGCCGCAGCAACAATTCAGGCAGCATGCTGCCTATTAAATCAAAATTAGCAGCAGCCTTTTTATTTGGCAGGCGCCTATACCGTTGCCAGGCTCTTTAAAGGCTTTACAAGCGGGATCCGGTCCTGGCCTCTCGCAACAAATGTGTCGTTCACTATAAAAGCGGTGGAGCTCCTCACTTAAAAACACTAAGGGCCGAAACACATCCAGGCTGGCTTTAAAACTCACCTCTCAAAGCTTTTCTTGAGGCGAGCTGCAAAGCCGTCCGCAAAACACAATCAGTCCAGCTGATGGCAGTTGTCAAATTTGTTAACGATTTTCGTTGGGATTCGTAAAAAGTATAAAATTCAAAAATCATTTGATTAAAATTGAATTAGCTTGCCTGTTTTCTTTGCTATTTTTAATTAAGTGACATACATATGCTGCAATCAAGAGTTCCTCCATTTTTAGCACTATTTCTACCAATAAGCAAAATCCCAACCGAAAAGTTCAACTGTCAAAAGCAAACTACAGCCTCGGCCGAATTCAAATTTCAACATTGCCGGAATTCCGAACGAGGCGAGCCTTGCGGCCATCTTTGCCAAGGCCTGAATTTGCGAGGCAAGCTTTAATGTGTTCCATCCCATTTGAACGCGTAAGTTGGATATGCTTGCAGCCAGCTTTGAGCTTGGATGTGTTCAAAGCAAGCCTGGATGTGTTTTGGCCCTAAAGGTTGACCCGCCTTGGAGTCACATTCCTTCACATCACCCGCTACAAAACCAAGGCAACTCCAGAAGACTAGGTGCACTTCTGGAGCCGCTCCATCCTCACAGCGAAAGATACGAAAAAATGCGACTCCATAGCAAATTAGTCTCCAACACTTTAAAATACGGAGTCACATCATTCTTAGGCCGCTATTACATTAGGATGCCATGGCAGCGTAGCCAGCAACGTAACTATGGCTACATCAAATTTTACAAGTTGCCAAATGCAGCGGCCAATGTGAGATGCCAATGTCAGATGTTATTTTTAAAATGGAAATCGAAGAAAAAATGTTGTTGTATTTGTGTCGCAAAAAGGCATCAGAGGTTTGAAAAGGAATAAAAGGCGCTATTGGGTACACCCTATTTCTTTTTTACCCTATCTGAATATTCCTCTGAGGAAAATCGCCGGTCTGCTTTTAAAATAAATCTTTCCGTATCGAAAAGTTCCATTCCAACAAAACAATAAAAACAAATAAAATACGGAAAGTGACAGCTAATCGGAGTAAAAAAATTCACCGGCGACGTAACCAAATAGATCTGGGATGTGTGAACGCTATGGCCACGCTTCCATTCTGGATACGTGGCCAGGCCGTCGCCAGGTCTAATACTCATAATGCAAATGTACATATTCCAGATGGCTACGTTGCTGGCTACGCTGCCATGACATCCTAATGTAATAGCGGCCTTACATTGAACGACACATACATATGTATATTGCTCGTTCCGTAATAATTATTTTTTCCGGGAGATCTTACTTGGAAGGGACTAGCCCGATCATATTAGCCTATCCTTTTTCATAGAATAGTTACCAGTGGCCACCGCTAGGAGGTTATGATCGCACTTCCATCAGTCCAAAATAGTTGCGGCACGTGCATGTTATGCTACATGTTATTCTCCCTATTCCTGTGTGACCACCACACTTTGAAATGTCCAAAAATGCTGCCGTCTTAACAAAACAGCGAAATTAGGAATAGAGATGAAAAAGCAACAACAGCAATTCCTGCTGGTTGGGTTGTCATGTGACCACCATTGGCCATAATAACAGTTTGCTGGCGCTGCTGCTGCCGCTACTGCTGCTAGTTCTGAATGGGCCTTTAATACTAATAATTATTATTCAATTTCGATTGATTATTTATTTGTGTTCATCTAACTGTGGTTGGTCAACTACTTCTAACTTATGTTCATCTAACATCAAGTTGCTACCTATCGTTGATCGATTAACTGTGTCTGCAGCATTACCTTGGTTTTCTTCTACTTCTTTGGATGCTTCTTTATTCTCTGAGTATCATTCCTTGGCTGCTCCACTGACTAGTCTACTATTTTGGTTTCATCGGCATACCCAATCACCTGAGGAGCAGATTCGTTTACCAGCGTGTAGTTTCGTTGAATAAACGTCTTCCTAATGACTGCTACCATAGAATAGGTGTCAGTCCATTCCTCTGTTTGAGCCCTTCATTAACTTGGAAGGCATCTGTAAGAGTGTTCTGAACTCTAACTGGGGCATTTAGCTGCTATACTTAATTCGAGTAGGCTACGAAGTAGCTTCTCTCTCTGGATGGAGTCGTTTGCCTGCTTGAAGTCCATAAAGATCTGGTATACGATAACGTTAGTCTGGTTAACCGGTGGTAAACCTTCCTCTCCAGAAGCCGGGTTGTTTAGTAAACTTTCTGGGATAGGTTCCAGCCAGTGAAGTGCTGGCGTTAAATTCGTTTTGGTGGCGTTACATTCGACACGATTCATGCAGCCCTAATAAAGAATGGATTTGATATCTCGTTCGATTGAAGCGGACCAAGGTAGTGAAGACAATGTCGGGCATGAACTTGCCTTATATTGTCGATGGCGTAAGAGTAACGCAGAGTACCATTATCATCTGCGCAGTGAAGTGGGTTGGAGGGGATAGATAGCAGATCATCAACGAAGATTAGGTAAAGTGCGAGTAATAGAATTGACCCCTAGGGAACACCGGCCGAAATGGTGTAGGGGTACTACCTTGATTGAACGGCCAGAGAGGAAGCTCTTAGTCCAGTTCCTTAGAACAAAATTTATATCATTACCTTGAAGTTTGATCAATAGGGCAGGGTGTCATACTACTTCCGGAAATCAACCGTCTACCAAACAAATGTTGCTCGAGTATGAGGCGTCTAGCTATATCTCCAGACTAGGTTAAGGAATTCACGAGGGATTGGTATATTAACAGTTGCCTTTAACCCTCCTATTTTGTTGGGCTTGCGACCGGCAAGATATCCCGAAAAGAAATTTGTTGTCCACGGCAACAAAAAGTCAATTTAAGCCAAATTTTCAGGATAGTTGATCATAATTACTAAAAAGGATTGGGGTTTCCACACAATTTCTAATTGTTATTGCAGAAGCAAACGCATTATATAGTATATAATAGATTTACCTCGCATTTATATTGAGTCTCACAGATTTTCCCTGTCGTCCTTTCTGTTTTCCGGTCGATGCGCTAGATGATGGCGCTGGAGATCTGAAAGTATTAAATTAGCTAATTTACAAAAATTTTAGTTGACGATTTTGCCTGTCTCTGCTACCAGAAGGTTTATTTTCATCTGTAAGTTGATGAGCAATGGACGGGCCGGACAGGCTGCCCTGCGCATAAAATCCTCCAATTCCTACCGCACCCAAAGGAGTTCTTCTTCCTGGCACGCTTTGTGGTGGACTTGATGTTGGGCCGGGATGAGGTGAAATCATATTCTGATTTGGTGGAATTGGCGGCCCATGCGTTGGGATTGGAAAGCCAAATGGCATGTTGGGATCCATTTTCAATATTTCGAGAATTTAATTTTAAAACTGCAAAATATTCAAAGTTTCTATAAAAATACTGAATTACAAAAATAAATATTGTTATTTTTATATAGTCGAGTCAGACAAGCATCAAATTTTAGTGAAAAGGGAATCGTTACCAGTGTCAAATTTTTTTTAACATGTTAGTTTCAACGAATATTATATGAAATGGACGTTTTATACTTCTAGCAACCGCCGCTAGGCAAGTTATCGTTCATTTTGTGAAAAATCGACCATTTTGGTCGCTTTTCCTAAATATAAATGAGTATATCTTGGTCCGGTTCTGAATGAGGATTTTCGCCTCTTCCAAGCGGAGGCATCATTGTTTTAATGGGTAACTTAAGCGCAAAGATCGGCCCAATAACGCTGACCTTCAACACACGATTGGAAATCAAGCCCTAGGACAAGTTACTAATAGCATCGTTGGCTTTTCGTTGACTTCTGTAGCTCCCACCAACTCATGGTAGGTGGAACCAGTGTCTCCATATGTAAATCGAGAGTTACCGTGTTGTAAGGGTAAAAATACGGTGTTTCTACCAAAATTACGGTGAATCTGCTAAAAGTGTACCGTGTAAATTACCGTGTAATTTTTCAAAGGAAAAAACCAGATTATGAACCAAATCAAGTCTGAATATATTTGCGTTTTAATTATTAACAAAACAAAATTTAAATAACTTGTGAAACATATTATTATTCTGAATCAGACTCTCCTAGCATGACAGTGTCTTTTTCGTAAATGGATTTATTCATTTTTGACAACATGTCGCTAGTTGGTTTGAAATCCACACAGTTTTTGCCGTTTCTTTTAATTGATTGCTGAGTGAAAATATTCCCTTTTATTGTTTTGGTTAGAAGTTTGTTTCTTTTTTTCGGTTTGATATCATTGATTTGGCTGAAAATGCGCTCGCATTCGGCATTTGAAAACAAATATTAAACTTAAAACCGTAAAATCTCTCTCTATAACTTTAAAATTGCGATTATTCTAAGATAAAAGCTGGAACTTGAAACAGTTCTTAGATTTAAATGTTTGCTACGTATTTGTAACGCGTCGTAACTAGAAGAAAACACAACGTAATTTTAGGTCATTCATCCATCACGCTTACAAACACTCCTTCCGATATTTAAATACGGACGAGAATAGATTGCCAAGACTTGTTGGTAGTTTTATTTATGTATGAGTGGAGATAGACTTTTAGTTATTGGGGGATCCCCGGCGACCAAAAGCAGTATTGCCATTACAAAATTTGTTAAGTTGACTGACTGAGATTCGTTTTACGCATTACATGAAGAAATATTTACAACAACATAATTTATAATGGTAATACGGTGATATATGACACGGTAATACATTATTACCTTGACGGTAGATAAATACCAGATTACGGTGCATCTACGGTAATTACCGTGTATATGGAGACACTGGGTGGAACCTACTTTTGTCATAAGAAGATACACAAGGATACCTGGGTATCACCCGGTAGTAGAACGACAAATCAGATAGATCACGTGGCCATCAGCCGCAGATGGAGAACTATTCTAGAGGATGTCAGCAGCTTTAGGGGAACAGACACAGTAGCAACTATTCGCCCCAAAATCGCCGTAATCGATGCCATAAACCGTAGACTGCCAAACTACACCAAACTTTAAACCAGTAAAGCGTTTCTGACCAAAATAATATTGCAGAGCTGTGGAGTATAACAAAGGGCGCTAGAATAACAGCAGCGAAACAAATATTGGTTATGTCTAAAGAAACCAGCAAGACATGATCTCGGAAACAATCTGGCAAAAATAGAATCCAGGAGAGCCCTAAAAAATAACGTGAACTGAACAAACTACCCGGACAAACGTCATCAGCTCACTCAAAATTACACCAGGAGGTAAAGAGAAATATCTGCCGTGATAAGGGGCGGCAGATAAACGAGCTTGCAGAAAAGGCGGAAAACGCTGCAAACACAGGCAAAAGGTCAATTGTAGCTACCGCTGCAATTGACAATTACTGACGCTACAGCCCAAATTGAGCCTTGATCTCCTCTAGGGAATTACTACAAGTTTGACGGTCCCTTGCAGCATGTCTCCAGTTCCGGATGTTGAGCATTGCCGCTGTGTTAGCCGTCACAGAGTCTATCCATCTGGGTCTACCTACTGGCCTAATCCCCGAAATCTTTGATGCCATAAGCCTTTTGGGATACGATTATCCTCCATCCTGATTACGTGAACGGCTAGTTAATTTTTATTAAAGTTGAGAGTTCTGAGTAAAAATTCATATAACTCGTTGTTGTATCTCCATCCATCCTCTCTGGTTGGCCCTATTATGCATCTGAGAACTTTTCTCTCATACCGGTTTATTCGTTTCTCTATGTCCTGGGTCATAGTCCAAATATCGCTGCCATAACACAATACTGGTCGTATTACTGTTTTGTAGAGTGAGTGCAGTTTTTGTTTATGTGCTTAAAAGGTTCCATTAGCCATTAGTATTCGTCTTGTTATTTCTTCTTTTCTTTTTGTGATTATAGACCCAAGGTATACTGTTTTATCGAATACTTCTAGGTTATGTTCGTCGATGGTAATATTTCTTCCCATTCTAAATCTTCCTGCTATGGATTGTTGCATCACCTTCGTTTTTTTTTCGTTTGTCATCAGGCCTATGTCCTTGCGGCCTCTTTTAATTCGACATAAACTTCATTCGACGGGTTGCGTTTTCGCCATTTTGGCAGGCTCCACTTTCTTCTCCTATGATTGAGTTTCGATTTTTATTTCAATAATTTGTTGATAAAATGAAAAAAAAAATAGTTTACTCTGTTTTTTCTACAAGTTTTATCTACTGAATTTTGATTAGATTATTTGACATTTAGAGTTACCAAGATGGCCGCCAAGGCATTCCCCTTCCGTCTCATGGCTTTACTTTTGCTGCGTAAGATCGCATTTTATACTCCATGTATAGCATTCATATATGTATCTATGCTATCGACTGTGTAGATAATGACGCATTTCTCTGGACTGACGTTTTCCTTATCACCCATTCTAGGGCGAGGTTGAAGAGCATTGAGGCCAGCTTATCCCCTTGTTTAAGTCCTTGGCGTACTTCGAATCCTTTTGTTATAACATTTTGGATTCTTACCTTCGCCAGTGAACTATTTGTTGGGCATTTGATCTGTGCCAGCTTTGAGGGGAGTTCTTATTCAGATAAGATCACGTACAGCTTCTTTCTTTTTCAGCCTATTGAAAATCTTCAAATATCTGGTATATATGTACATGTGTAGATACACCAGGAAAAAGAAGCATGCTTTTGTGTCAATATAGAATAACGGTAAATATATAGTACGGCAAGATATAATTTTTTTATTGTGTATATCTATAAATAAATTTTAATGGAGTAGCTACATCGGTGTACTTTGGCGAAGTTCTAACTACCCCAGCTCATATATTAGAGCAGATGATTATACCATGTTCGCACTGAGTCGAAATTAGGTGATTTTGAAAAGTGATTTCGAAATTATGTAGAACCGTTCGCACTGGATTGAAATGATTTCGTTTGACAGTTTTTTCTAACATTACTCATGTCTTCGTTTTTTTTCTGCCCGAATTTCACTAGCAATTCCTCTTATAACAAAGCCCATAGCTTATTTATTTTATATATCTTGGGTTTTTGTATTTTGAAGAATGTTAAAATGTGAAAAATCAAAATTGTGTTATTAAAATGTGTCAAACTGACAAGTTTACCATCAAGAGAGACGTGCTGAATTGAGCGGAATTCCATTTTTAGATTTGAGTATTGGCTTCGACGTGATTTCGTTCGTAATTTTGCCAAAATTACGAGGTTTGAGATGATTTCGAAATCACAAGAATACATGGGGAATCACATGATTTTGAACGTGGTTTTGGGCGAAATCACCAAAATAGCCGAAATCCCGTAATTTCGGCTCAGTGCGAACATGGTAGATATTAGAGTAGTTATATCAAGTAATTTTGAGGTTATATAGTTAAGCGCGTTTTTTTGAAGTTGTCATTTAATAATACCATTGAAAAAACCGAAATTATTTTAAACGTAATTATTAATGTCCAATAAAAATACTGAAATGGCAAGTTAAAAATATATGGAAACTCCCATTTTTACGCGATTGATTATTATTTTAGGGCAATAAACTACGCTGAATTAAAAAAATGCGTTTCAATTTCCATCTACTTCAGAGTAAACTGCTGTAGGTAGGCACGCCAGGAAAAGAAACGCATTCAAGGATAATTTTAGGTTATGTTTTACTCGTATTTACTTCTGATATTAAAAACCGAGTGGAGCGGAAAATATCGCTCAATGGAACGTTGCTATTAGAACGAGCGAGGAGCTTGAATTAATTAATGCATAAAGAGCTTTGAATTCTAGCCCGGATTTTTAATGGTGTAGCATCACGAAAAAGCAGCGCGTGAGGGCAAACTGATTGGCCCAAGCTTTATTTCGTAAAAGCTGGGGTAGCATTACAGCAGTTGTTTCAAACCATCTGTTTCGAGTTTTATATTTAAAACTCTTAACAAATGATTTGAAATGACTTGAGTAACTGCATCCTTGGTCTAGGGGCCATCTTGGTAGGGCCATCTATCGTAATAAGCAATAATTTATGCGTCTATTTATTTTGAAAATCAATATCGAAGCTTTTTCTCTCTCTCGAATAAAATTATTAAACAAAAGCGTGTAAATAAATGTGGAACATTTGCTCACTTTCACTATGATTGCAATTAATTACACTGGGATTGCATGAATAAATTCATATTGAGCTTAGTGGCAACGTGTGTGGATTTTGGGTGTTCTGTGCATTTTACCTCCCTGAAATCATGCTCCTGAAATCAATCACCATTTGTAGCAGAAGCATAACCAGAGAATTTAAAATAGCTACGAAATGAACTCGAGAAACTCAGAAACTTTCCAGACCATGACTTCACTTTTCGTACGAATATCATCTCCTTGTCTTTCATCAATAAACTTCGAAAGGAGCATACGATACAATCGTTCGAAGTAGTTTGATCACGAAACAACTGATGGCACTGTTATCGGTAAGGATTTGACACTAGGTAATGTTGACAACAAGAGAGGTGAAAGTGATTTAAAACATAAATTAGTGCACAAAACATTCAAGAATGCATGCTTTTACAATCTTATTTAGTTAATTTACTTTAGAAATCATCTTAGCTTCGTTTGATTTCCGAAATGCATGCAAACATTTATACACAATAACACAAAACACATACTTGATGTTTAGTGGTGAATACGATCGTCCTCCGCAGCTGCAAAAGCACTTCACTCGAAACTTTTATTTGGGAAATTGTATCCAAAAAATATATATTAAACTGCTTAATCACTTTTTACGTTTGCAATTAACAATTCACAGCGCAGAAACCACTTTGCAGTATCCACTTATTTCCGATTTGTAATCATCATCTCTCGCGTTAAATCTCAACACAAACGCAGCCACGAGGACGAATGATGCTGGGTGATGGCGGTGCGCCCTGAAACCATGATAATTCTGTGAAAGTATTAGTTTAGGGATGAGTTGCCCAAAAAATAGGACTGTCACGCCGCAAGGAAATCACCTTACACCACCCTAAACCGATTTCAGTACACTACACAGCGTACGAACAACGAGAGGATAGTGAACATGGTGGACTTTTGCGGCGCTGTGTGAGGAACAATGGAAATCAGAAAATCTCCCATGCAATAATCCTGCTTCCTTTGTCCCTCCAGCATCATCCCCCTAGACTTTGGCCTCCTTATATTCCTGCCAATGTTTCAAGGGGTGCTCAGTGCTTGCCCCGGCCAAGGGAAGGAAATCGAATTTCAACAGTCATTCACCACACCACTAATGCGGACGTGTAAATATTCCGTAGAAAAAAGAATATCAGGGGCTTCGTGGGCTGCCTGGGCTCGTTGAATGGCTTCCGAATATTACAGATGGATGGTCAGAGGGTGAAATTATTCCCTTTAGAAAAAAAATGAATTGTTGCGAGCAGGAAAGGGATTCTTATTTTGAATTGCGGCACTGCCAGATTAGAAAAACTAAAAGGATTTTCGTGATAAATTTATACTCGTATTTAGGCGCGGGATTAAAGTCTCTGCAAAGAGTCGCGTCATTTAAAGAACAATAAATGCTCATCTAATTTGATGAAAGCGTGTTGAAAATTTTAATTAAAGAAATTGCGTTTTTATAGTGTCGTTGTTGGGTATACTAAATCCCAGGAACTTGGCTTATGATGGAAAACATTTTCCATAAAACCCTACTTGATGGCATTGAAGAATCATCAGCGAATGGACATAATTATTTAATAATTATTAATGAAATATTTTAGACATAAAATTTCATTCCTCGCGAGCCAATGAAAAATTGTAGCTTCAAACACTGGCAACACATGACGTTTTGTTGTAGCGTGGAAGGTTTATAAATTAATTTATTCCATGTGGATTTGCATTTCAGTAAAAGGCTACTGATTTGAAAACTTTCATAAAAGAAAACTTAACTTTTGGTGGTCAGTCACCAGCGAGATAGGAGGGCATGTAGTATATTTAAATACGCGAGTGTTACGTCAAGGCAATTCCACTTCAATAAAAATGCTGGCTAAAACAATTTACAATTACAATTATTTATTATTTATTTGGTAAGTGCACACAAGATACAAATCTTTTAGAGTACAATATTACAAATTAGAAAAGTAGGAAAAAAAGAGAGAAAAAAGACAGGAGAATGCAAATAAAAAGAAAGAAAACTATTGCAATGTTATACGAAACTAATTAAAACTAAATATGAATTTGACCACTCGCGAGAAGACCACAGACACGAAATTAAAAAATAAAAAAAAAATTAAACTTAACCAACAGAAAAATGCTTTTTAAGTTTGCTCCTGAAAACCGCCGCTGAAGAGGCTCCCCTTATAGAGGGAGGCAAATTATTCCACAGTCTGATGGAGTGCAAGAAGTAGGATCGACCACCAATTCTGCTCTTGTATGAAGGTATACGGAAGCTTAACAGGCGACGTGACTGTAACGGTACTATAAAATTAGTCAAGTACTTGGGATTACTGGTAAAATGTACCTTGTAGAGTAAACATAATGCATGTATGTCAAGGTAAGACAAGAACTCGAAGGGAATGAGAAATTTGCGATAAGTCGAAACATGGGCATTTCGTCGTAAGCCAAAACAAAATCTAATGCAGTCATTAAATGCCACATTCAGATGACGCCTGCAAATGGCATCCAAGGCAATATAACTCGAGATGCCGTACAAAAAATGCGGCATGATGAGGCTCTTTATCAGTCTTAGGCGTGACTGTTGAGGTAGCAATTTACCAAATAACCATAGCCTTCGAAGGCAACTATAAACTTTACTAAGGATCAGTGCGACGTGGTCGCAACAAGTCAACGTTGAGTTCACCACAATACCCAAATTCGTAGCTTTATTCAAAATACGTAGAGGAGTATCATCAATCGTGATAGTATTTAGCTCATGGGCATTAACTGAGCGACGGCTGATAAATAGTGCCACGGACTTGGTAGGATTGAGTCGAAGATAGTTATTAGACGCCCAGCTTGAGATACTGCGCAAGTCATCATTCACTCTTTTAATGCATTCACCTAGCTTATCAGATGAAGATGAGGTATATAGTTGCGTATCATCAGCAAAGAAGTGAAAACAACAGTTCCGGATGACAGTAGACATATCATTCGTGAATAATGTGTAGAGCAAAGGTCCGAGAACAGAGCCCTGCGGTACTCCTGATGGCACAGGAAGAAAAGATGAGTAGTTTTCATTGAACTTGATGCACTGAGACCTGTTGGAGAGGAATGAGGAGAGGAGGGAGATAGCAGAAGACGAGAAATGGAAGAGAGCAGCAAGTTTATACGGTGTCAAAGGCTTTTGAGAAATCAAGCAGAACCAACACCGCGGTCTCGTTATCATCAAACTTAGATCGAATATCCGTGGTGACCTTCAGCAGTGCAGTCTCACAACTATGAAATCGCCTAAAGCCAGATTGCCGTTCACACAGTAAATTACGTTCAACAAGAAAGGATTGAATCTGATCATACATAATTCTCTCCAGAACCTTGGACAGGTAGGATAGGATACTAATTGGCCTGAAGTCAGATATGTCAGAGGGAGAGGTTTTTTAGGTATAGGTTTTTTAGGCACAATGAACGCTTTCTTCCATGCACAGGGAAATACAGAATAGGTTAGGCAGCAATTGAATATGTGAGTAACTGCATCGATCACATATGGTATGATAAGCTTGAAAAATTGAGGTTCAACACCATCAATACCAGTGGCATTTGAACGAACAGAATTTAGCGATGCAAGCACTTCGGCCGCATCCACACATCTAAAGCTGAAGCCTTCAAATGAGAGTGCAGCTCTCTGTTCTAGATTAGTATCTAAGGGCATTAACGGTTGGATAAATGATTGATTCATAAGCTCGGTGTCGAGGTTAAGGTCGCTAGCATTTACAGGCCCAGTATGTATTCCAAGCTTACGTATATTCTTCCATACTTGGTTAGGTGGCAGGTCAGAATTAAGCTTAACCGCATAGAACTCCCGCTTAGCGAGACGATTTTTTTGTTAGCCATATTACGGATGTGGTTATACCTACTGAAAGATTCAGTAGTTCTCAGCCGTCTGTATCTACGATAAAGGAGTTCACGTTCCTGGATTAGCAGCCTTACTTCTGCATTAAACCAAGGACAGTTATGATATTCCGGCTTCTTACGAATTCGTTTGAGTGGAACACACTCATTGAAAACAGCTAAAATAAGGGAAGTGAACACCTGTACTTTCTCGTCAATCTAGTGTGGACTAAATATCGCGTTTAGAGGTAAAGAGAGGCATTTCTGGTAAATGGTTTCATAATCAATATTTCTATAATCCCTGTATGTGATGAATTGATGAGAGGCCGATGCTGAGCATGAGAATCTCACAGATAGAAAAAGGAAGTCATGGTCGTATAGGCTGGGAGGTGAAAGCTGACTCCAACGAACCACCCTTTCAACGCTCGAAGTGGCAAGAACGTCAAGCAAAGAAGGTCGCATGCAATTATTAAACGTTGGGAGATTGTTTAAGATCTCAATGTCAACAGATTGGAATAACCATGTGAACGTACTGCTTCTACGGTTTGACTTAAGCAGGTCAACATTGAGATCTCCAGCAATATGAATATCTCTATACTGCCTACCAAGCCTAGAGAGCTCTTCAGCATTGACTTCGTTGAATGAATTGGGTGGGCAGTACACAGATACAAGCAAACACTGTGCGTTTTGACCTCGACAACAATGAACTCGTACTGATCAACGGTGGATCTGTAGATGATTTTCGACCGCAATGATTTGGAAACGTCATCCTCAAGTCATCAATCTTGTTCCTCAGGCTTCTTGCATTAAAGTAACATATGTTGAGTACATCCAATTCTTCTTGAGAGCAAATGATATTAAGCAGTCTACACACATCATACACAGAACCAAAGGTACTCGTACTACCCATCATTACGAAGAACGGTAGTATAACAGCGGCCAGCATCAGGAGGACAACTAAAAACACAATATATAAGCAATGAGAAATACAACATTAGAAGCATCAACGCAACGAAGTGGTCAAAATCATGAAAAAGATTAAACAAATTTAAAACAATATGCAAACATTAGCTAAAAATATAATTATAAAAAAGTAATGAGAGTTAATGTATATGTATAAGCATAGCAAAAAATTAAATTAATAGAAGGCTTTCATAAAACTAAGACAATATTAAAGAATATTAAAGCTAATTAAAACTAATCATCAGCATTGACGTTATCACAGTTGATATTCACTCCAATAATTTCATCAATGGCATCCACAGAAGTCACTTTGACAGGAGGATCAGTCTTGGTGACAGCGAACGTAAACAATTCCGTGTCGTGTACTTACCGAGTAGATGACCTTATTGAGTCTGTGTTTGTTAACTATGTTATAAATTCTTTGGTTGTTTTTAGAGAGGCTCTCACAAATATGTAGTTTCCCCTCAGAATTAAGCAGAATACTTATCTGGCTCATTTTAACGCCTCCGTTACGATAAAATTGTCTAATAAATGCCGACTTTTCAGTGGTATTTGACAATTTTACCACCATTCGTGTTGATAAAGCCTTCTTGTTAATGCCGTTGTTGGTGCTGCGCAAGAAGAATGCGTCTGTATATCAGTTTTGATATTTTGCTTACTCATCATGCACTCTTATACCAGCTGATAACTGTCGGAACAACAACAACACTGCACGAAATGGAAAAGTCGCGAAAATCTAGCAACTATTACGCGGATAAATAACTCTGGGGAGTCCAAGGTAACACAAAACAGATTTACGGAAATTATTTTCAAACACGGCTCAAAAATCGATGGAAAACAGATTATAATTTACGGAAAATAGTTGAGCGAAGATCAACAAACCACGTCTTTACTCCATGAGTACGTACAATGCACTCAATTCTGATCAAAATAATTGTAACTAAGAATATTATGTATAAATCTAAGCACAGAAATCATGAACAGAATTCCATTAAGAACTGGATCCATTTAAATTTTCCACGAACGGAAACGGTAACATGATCATTACCGTGGGAAGTATGCTTAGATAAGCAAACTAATTGAAGGCGTTCATTCAAGATACGATTGGTTGCTCCAGAGCTCTGAGGCAGACTTCTTTAAATGAAGAACTTAACTCTCCACCGTTGGATAGATAGACTAAGTTGCAAATCTAATGCTAGTAGCACTAACCAAAAATACTAATACAAATAATCCACTTCCAACCACCTGCACACTAACTAAGAGCACAAACGGTACTAATGATCCATCACCAACCACTAAAACAAATAATCCATTACCTACCACTTACTCGAATTTCGCGATAAGTTACATTATTGTTGGCGGCCGTTCCTACGCTAATATCTGCGATGCAATTCCACCTCAATCAACCCCGCCACAACCAATGTCAAGTTCTTCGGTAAGATGCAAGTCGGCTTCTTGATTCCACCCCCGGTGGTAAAAAATACCATTATACCTGCTAATAACTCAGATAATAGATATTTGCTTTCGCGCTTCGAGGATCTTTGATGATGTTCGTTTTTTCCTGGCTTAAATACAAACCGGATTCGACCTGAATTCATGGTAAGACCAGGAGCGCGTTCAAAAACCTTACTATAGTAAACCACGAGGTAAGCTGTGGTTATGCTACATCACTTCACTTAACCACGAAAGTTTATGTTTAACCATGGAGGTTTTTGAACGCACCGTGGTTAACTACATGGTAAAGAAAATTTAAAAAAATTTTCCATAAAATAGTGTCGGCTATTTGCCTCAATTATTTCCATAATTATTTATTTAAAATAATCTCACAAATCCCACTTCGATTTGTTCATTATCAACATTAAAACAAATGTCAAACTAGTTGGGATGTGGGTTCGACCCTTTCGGTCCACACGATCAACTTCCCAGTATGATGGATGTTGAATATTATGATTGGATATTTTAATAATAAATGAACAATAGGCAATATAGAATATATGCATAATACCGAGAATTTGTCACAATTGTTTATCAATATTTTCTTTAAAATGTCAAACTAAATTTGCGCACTTACAAGATTAGGATGACGAAAATGTATATAAAATTGATGTATGAATGATTTTCGGCACCTCAATGAAGTCGATATAGTTTTTAGTTCGCGCGGTATCATGCAGGTACAAAAATCACTTAAGTCAATTAAACCAAAAACCCGCTGGACCGAATATTATAAAAATATTTTCAGATTATATTGTCGCTAATACGCTTCGAACGGCACCTCAAGTAAGTCAATATCTTTTGTGGTTCGGGCCATATCGTGCAGGTACAAAAATCACTTACGCCGCTTAAACAAAAAACGGCTCGACCGAATTTTATGAAAATCTTTTCAGATCATATTTTGGTTAATACTCTTCGAACGGCACGTCAACTAAGTCGATATCTTTTATAATTCGCGCGATATCGTGCAGGTACAAAAATCACTTAAGTCATTTAAACCAAAAAACCGCTGGACCGAATATTATAAAAATCTTTTCAGATAATATTGTCGCTAATACGCTTCGAACGGCACCTCAAGTAAGTCAATATCTTTTGTAGTTCGGACGATATCGTGCAGGTACAAAAATCACTTACGTCGCTCAAACAAAAAAACGGCTGGACCGAATTTCATGAAATTCTTTTCAGATCATATTTCGGTTAATACGCTTCGAACAACACCTCAACGAAGTCGATATCAGTTTTGGTTCGCGCGATATCGTGCAGGAAAAAATGACCACATCCGTACGCACATACACACACACATACTTCCTCCCAATTTTTTGCTTAAAATGCTCCTGGGACCTTGAAAGATGAAAATACGTTGAAATTTTCGATTTCGATTTTCGGACCGATTACAATAACTTAGTTAAGTTAAAAATTGTTTTTATTCTTCTTCTTAACTATCGCTAACCATGCTCCCGAGCATGGTTAAAATTTAACTACACCATGGTTAACCACGGGAGTTTTTGAACGCCAAAAAGTTATGCTCGTGGTCACGGAGTTTTTGAACGACAAAAGTTTACCATAGTTAACCATGGTTAACCATAGTAAGGTTTTTGAACGCGCTCCAGGACTAGTCTCATTATTTCTATTCAGCAAGAGGGTCAACCTAATGAACGTAATACCTTCCTTGAGCTGCTTACAAATTTCCATGAACAATTCCAAATTTCCTCTCAGCAAGTCAGCAAGGACCTTTCTGCATATGCATCTCATGTCAGAGCGAAGCTATCTCCCAACTTCAAAGAAGTCGGGACGAATCAAATAGATATTATCGCCCTTAACTAGCTTCCCGAAATTCTAACCATCTCCAAGCTCGTCATTTTAAGTCAACATCTTCTGATAACTTAAGGCTCTTCTGCGATGCGATAGAGACTATATATTTACCGGTCTCTCAAGAGGAGGTGGTGTCGTCACAGCTGTTAAAGACTTCTAAAATAGTGAACTGACCGCGACTGATTCATA
Organism: Thereva unica; assembly: GCA_949987705.1. NCBI lineage: Eukaryota > Metazoa > Arthropoda > Insecta > Diptera > Therevidae > Thereva > Thereva unica. Next base: position 36,570,243 of record OX465285.1, read on the forward strand.
TAATAAATGAAACATCCAACGATAACCAAGATATAGTGAAAAATAACAACAATGTTAGTGCTGAGCAGAAATCTGAATACGCCAGGTTAGCCTCAGAATTTAATCATAGGTCATGGGAGGCCTATACTACCTACGCAAAGATTGTCGGTGAAAATATCAGATGTAATCCAAAAAAAATGGTTGATTTCGTTAATCTAAAGTGAAAAACATCAGGTTACCCGACAACAATGACAAAAGGCGTCACACACTCCTCTCTTCGCCAAGAAATTTCTAACAAGTTTGCGGACAGGTTCAGTGAAATCTTCTGCCCCATTTCTTCAACTATGCACACTGTCTCAAGAGAGCATTCAGAAACTGCGGTCCTTATAAGACAATATATCTCTATCAACCGAAGATATAATAACAGGTCTAATAGATCTAGAGGTTAATAAAGGTCACGGTCCGGACTGTTTATCTGCAAGTTTTTTGTAGGACCGCGCCCAACTTTTTTTTCCTTCTTCACCTAATTTTTAACAAGTTCCTATTTGGCGGTAAGTTTCCTTCGATATGGAAGGAAGAAATCCTACCTCACACCAATCTTTAAATAGGGCGATAAACATGCAGTGGACAACAATAGGGACATTGATATCCTATCTGTTATTCCTTAACTATTTGAAAAACTTATCTATAACAAGATTGCCCCTCTAATTGTTCCGAACCTAAACGTTCAGCAACATGGTTTCAGAAAAGGTCGTTCATGGTTTCAGAAAAGGTCGTTTATCCCGGATACCTAGTCATACTAGTCATAGCGCTGAGCTATCGTGCAAAACGTGAAACGATGGAGGCATTTTCTAGATCTTCCATTTCCACTCAAGACTTGCGTGAGGTCGTAACTCACTTCCTCAAACTCCCTCGTAACTTATCTATCTACGTTTGGGATAAGTCTGAAGGTCCACCGACTCTTAACACATTGTTTCATTTGCTTTGCCATTACGTTACAGGCACGCAGTGTGTCATCTGATGTCGCACTGACTCTGTCTCCTCTCTAACATATTCTGGATTATAGAGACGCATGCTTGCTCTCGCCCCAAACCCTACGGGTATAATTCCCGCTATCACGCTCGCCGAATCGTTGGATATGGTCCTGTATGCGCAGTACGCGCGAAAGACGCTTAAGCTGGGAACAGATACATGCGTACATTGGTACCGTGATCGATTTCATAGAAGTGTTTACATTAAAATGCAAACTGACATATAGTTACGTAAACGGAACGCACGCAACGCAAAAGTTGGTATACTTCCAACTTTTCCTCATTGTCGCATTCACCACAGTCTCAAATGCACAAGCAAAACAATAGACATACATACATATGTATGCACATGTCCCTTAGTTTTATTGGTTATTTGTAAAAGACTAGATGGAGCCCAAGTACACAACTGCCTGTCAGTGTAATTCACGCACGCACGCTCTTACAAAATGACAAAACTTTCTGCTTGAAGATCTTCTAAAAGTCTTTCAAAATACTTTACATCTTTTTTTAGGTGGTGTAGCATATCGTTTCAAAATGACGTTTTAAAAGGGACTGTTTCAAGGAATGCTTTGACAAAATTGCTGAGCATACTATGCACTGTGAAACAGGGTCGTCGGCCCTCCAGTATAAGTAAATCATAACCGTAAATATGACTCATAATACTTTCTTTTCTTGGCTTCGCAGCGCTGCTCTCCCTGTCTGTGACTCAGTGTTCCATATTTGGTCACTAGAGTTCCAAAATACTACAGCCACAAATGCAGTAGTAACGAGCGTCGTGTTTACTGGCGGCCAATTTTAAATCATTATTCCAGAACTTTTGTAACAATTATATTCTAGCATGTATCTAGCGTACCCCTTATATGCTTTCGCGTACGCGTACCACCAGTTAAGAAACACTGCTTTAAACTATCAAGCTTGTCGCAAAGCAATTCAAAAACATTTCGATTCACACGAAAATGCATTACAAATTCTTGATCCGTATGCTTGGGAACACTGGCGTAGGAAGGGGGTGGGGGGAGGCAAAACCCCCCGAAACGTCTTTTGTATGAAGAAAATGCAACTTGAACATTTATAATATCATTTTCTAATTTTGTTGGTACATTCAGCGCGAAGCAAATACACTAGAAATATCACCTGATAGTTGTTAAAGCTTGATTTATTCTAATTATCAGCAGAAATATAGTGCTTGTGCTTTGAAGGCGGATCGTAAATGGCTCATAAATAGTGGTTAAACGTTAAAGTCAGGTAGGAATTCAGACAATACAGATCTTTGATTTCACGCTAGCTTTCCCGATCCTATGATTGAAAAGTGCACTTTCTGATCTGTTCAAATTTTTTGGATTAATTTCATTTCAAGATTCACAAATTATTTGAAATCTTTTCAAAGCTACCTGGAGCCCTCGTGAGTAATTAGGGATCATTATTCAGTGCTTTTCCAGGTATTCTGCGGATAGTCCTAAAGTTCGACGAAATTTTCACGTAGGCGTTCCAATAGGAAGCGCCTACTGCTGATATTCCTTGTAATAGTAAAAAATCTGCGGCTTCATAACTATTCGTATAATTTATTCGACTGTGCATATTAAATCATTAAGCCACAGTCAGTCTATCAGCAAGCAAGTAGTGTAAAACTAGTCTTGGACAGTCTTAAATGGAAGGCGAACTTGGTAGCGTCTATCGTTGCATCTTGTGACATTGTTAGCGAAGTTGGCTTCGCAATGTGTCTCTTCTTTGGTCCATTTCCCTCCTCAAATCGCTGACGGGGATTATTTGTGTTTATGTTTCTAGTGTTGGATCTCCTCATGCCGCTGGAGCTGTTTGTCATCATTTGCATGATAATATTGGAAATTATGTCGGCTCCCAAGAGGAGGTGGAACGTCGGATCTGCTAATTGGAGTCCTTCCAGGTGGGTCCAATCCCTGATAAAGTATTTGCAATATGGTTATTGTTTGCGATTTTGGTGATTACAAGCGCCTGTGCTTGAATGATCTCGGGGGGTTGACCCTGTGTTTTCATCTGCAGCATGAGCCTATTGGTTGTCTTGCCGGCTGGCATGGTCTGAAGTACTAATACCTCGCCGTGTATGGACTCCTGTTTGAGTGCTGGACCACTGACTCTCGCACAAATGAGGATTGCGATCCAGGATCTGGTAATCTTTCCATCGTCCAACGCACCCGTATTCTGTAATCACACCTTTTCTCCGAAAGTGGCTAACTGTCTGAAGATTAGCAACGAAAGTTTTTCAAATTTAAGGCGTTTAAAGGATTGGCAAAGTATTGGAGAACAGCGGCTGGTCTTTTGAGTATTCACAGGGAAATCGACGTAAGGGCTAAAGAAGTAATCAACAAATTTGCTGAAAAACGTAGAAATATAGAACTGTGACTTACACAAGCATTGCTCTGGAACCATTGATCATATAATGTCAATAGCTAGTAAACTGAATTCCTTTAAAACACTTCTTCTGGTCTTAAAACATAACTTAAAGTTATATCAATTTTGAAGGATAATGTTTAAAGTTCAAAACTCGACATATTATAATAATAATAATAATAATAATAATTTATTTTGGTTGTTGTACACAAGATTTACATCTTTTTTCGTACCTACATATGTACATATTTATAATTATAATTCTACGCTTATCATAATCTAGTTTCTATATCTAAATAGCAAAATTAAGAGAAAAAAAAAGAAAAACAAACTTCAATTAATATTACAGAAAACCAGAAAGGTCAAAAGGTAAAGGAAGTAAATGTGGAAATAAAGGAGAGCGAAATTTAGAGAAAAGAAGTACTAGGTAGAAGAAGAGGAAGAAGATAGAAAGAGAGAAGCTTGTCTTCTGAAGGCTCTGGCTGTGCCTATTCTTTGAATAGAGTTCGGAAGATTATTCCAGAGTCTGAGGGAGTGCACAAAGAAAGAACGACTACCAATTAGGGAATGATGTGCGGGAATGAGTTTAATTGAGCGTCGGGATTGGAGAGGCGTGAGGAAGTCAAAAAGGGAGAGAGGGCTCTTGGCGTAGAAAGCTTTATGCAGGAAGACCAAAGCCATGATATCAATAAAGCGAAAGATGCCACAACCCAACAATGAGTTTTGGAAACCAGACACATGATCAGATCTTCTCAGATTGTAAATGAACCTTAAGCAATCATTAAATGCAACTTTGAGACGCTGACGACAGGATGAGTCGAACGATATGTATATGAGAAACCCGTAGAGAAAGTGTGGCAGGATGAGGGACTTAACAAGCTTGAACCGGATAGATGAGGATAAAAGACTGGAATAGAGCCAAAGTTTGCGTAATGTTCCATATATCTTCGAGAGCATAAGTGAAGCGTGTTTGCAACAAGAAAGTTTGGAGTTGATAACAATTCCAAGATTATTGACACAGTCAACAGCGGGAAGCGAAATATTATTGAGTAGAAGAGACGAAACGTTTCCAAGGGACAGAGAGCGACGAGTAAGGAACAGATCTTGGGATTTATTAGGATTTAATTTAAGGAAATTTAAGGAGCACCATTCATTAATTCGGGATAATGTACTATTGAATTCCGAAATACATTGTTCGATCTGGTTAGGATTACATGAAGTATACAGCTGGAGATCATCAGCATAAAGATGGAAGGAGCAATTATGGATAACAGCAGGAAGATCATTAACATACAGCGAAAAGAAAAGGGGACCAAGTACAGAGCCTTGCGGAACTCCAAGGGACACAGGTAGGAATGAGGATACAGCATTGTTAAGGCGAACACATTAAAGCCTATTAAGTAGAAAAGAAGCGAAGAGTCGAATGGCAGAAGAGGAAAAGTGATAGAGTCGGCTAAGTTTGGAGAGCAGAAGGGAGGGAACCACAGAATCAAATGCCTTAAAGAAATCTAAAAGGACCAGTACGGCAATGTCACCAATGTCGAGCGCAGAACGCAAATCAGTCGTTACCTTTAATACTGCCGTTTCACAACTATGGGATCTACGGAAGTCAGACTGGTATTTAGAGAGGAGGTTATTAGACTCAAGATATCGTAGTACTTGTGTATAGAGCATTTTTTCAAAAGCTTTGGCATATTGATGGGACGAAAATCAGTTATATCATCGGGAGGCGATTTTTTAGGTAAAGGAATCACTATGGCTTTTTTCCAAAGCGACGGAACTTGAGAAGTTGTCAAGCAGTAATTGAAGATATGCGTTATAGTTTCTGCGATGTGGCGATAGAAGCTTAAGAAAACGGGGAGATAGATTATCCCACCCAATGCTATTTGAAGAGATGGAAAGTAATATCTCAAGAACTTCAGGTGAAGAAGTTTCACAACGAAAACTAAAACCTTCAGAACTAACTAGGTTAAGGGGAAGAAGATCAGAAGAGGAAGCAGGCTCAGATGGAGATTGAATAAAAGACGCATTGAGGAGGTTTACATTAGCATCAAACGGGATGGCCACAGGAGCATGGATGCCCAGCGAACGAAGATTAGACCAGAGTTTTTTAGAATTTAAATTGGGATCAAGCTTGCGGGAATAATACTCACGCTTTGCAGACTTAACCTTACTGTTGATAAGGTTGCGGAGCAGTTTGTAGTCATTACGGTACCTAAGGATGGGTTTTGGCAGTTCAGAAATGTTGGAAGATGATTTAAAATATGTATGCAAATCCAGAGATTCAAGGAAATATCTAAAAGTATTCACACGTATGTTATCCTTCAACAGATCAACATTAAAATCACCAGCAAAAATTACATTCTCATAGTGGTGAGAGAGGCTCGAAACAAGATTGTAGAACTCAACAGCAACATCAGGATTGAAAGCATTAGGGGGACAGTATACACTAATCACTACACATTTGTCATAAGCGGACTTTATTTCGACGGCAATAAATTCAAATTGCGATCCAGTGGACCTGCCAACTACTTTAGACGAAACCGAGGATTTAACATAAATTGCACCACCACCACTACGACTAACACGATCATTGCGATGCAACGAGAAATGAGGAAGGGATACAAAAGATGAAGGAATTTCTGGTTTCAACCAAGTTTCACTTACAAGAATAACATGCAATTTAGTATTTTGGAACATATACCTTAACTCATCCATTTTATTTTTCAAACTCCTAGCATTCATAACGCACATGTTCAGCCCAGAGGAGGAGGAACAAATGATATTACTATTTAACCCCCTCTGAAAATATTTCTTGCTACGCCACTGCTTGGGAATTACTTCTTTTAAGTAGTTTTGGATGCAATTTCTTTTATTTCTTATTTATATCCTATTATCATCATCACTGCCGCTGCTTTCACTGTTGACAACCTCTGATGAGGATAAAAACGAAATATCTGAAACAGAGGAATTATCTAGCGTTTTCTTCAATTGAGTTAATAAATATTTTTCCATATTTTAATTTAGTAGCGTATTTATCAAGTCAAATAAAATTTTAATACTTTAAAAACTGTCAGGTTGAACTTCTGACAAGCCACTTTGATAATTCTTGCCCTGAAAAGTGTTTTATGAGATATTCTGCTCTGAATTGCTCCAACTTGCATTATTTATTTTTGACAGCTGCTCTACTTTGAGCAGCCTTGAGCTGCTTTGCCTTTTTTCGGTCTCAATAAACACAGCTACAGGAAATTGGTGAAGGTCGATTTCTAAGTTTTCTCTTTTTTGATCGAATTTTCCAGGAATGGCCCTAAAATTGAAGATGCCCCAGTAATTTGCTAAGTATACTCCACTGTTAAAACAAAAAAAAAAACGAGTTTTTATTGTTAATGAAGTTTTATAACGATGATGGATGCTTATTGATTTTACTCTCAGGTATAAATCACCTGGAAGAATTATTATATATAAGCTATTCCAATCCCTAGAATGTTGGTGAAGACGAAAACTTATGAAGGGTCAGTCGACGTGGTATGTTTCATTGATTAACGGGTTGCCCGCCCCAGGACATTCATCCTCTCCATGCCCCTAATGCTTCGGTCTACACATAGGGTTTGGAGTTTTGAATGATTGCCTACAGTAGAATATCTACACGCACACGTGTATCCAGATTTATCCCGTAAGTAATTATGGTTTTCTGGGTACGATAGATAAGGCTGATGAAGGGCTAAGAAATATTATTAGGATTAATCCCTAAAGATTTCTACCAGGAGGTTTATGTTTTCAGATTAGATTTGATTAATTGTTTAAGGATCCTTTATTCCTTGTGGTGTATTGTGCCGAGTTTAAAGATAACTTATTTAAAATAAAAGCGACAAGATATTGGTTCGTTTTGAAAAATAACGATAAATAAGGGGGTAGTTCTGGAATCTGCGGGGCTCCGTGACAGCTCCGTCCTTGAAGTCTGCTCGTTATACAAATAAGAGGCTGTGGGCGATTTCAAGTGGTTGTGGGCTATAATAAAATAAACATTTTTTTCTTACTCCCCCATTGGAGTGATTTCGGCATTCGGGTTTTTTTGCAACTCGGAGCTTTTGCCACCCTTTAAAATTTATTTACTTCCTCTGAGCTCTTTCTTAATTGTTGTTTGCTGATCAGTTTGTTTACAAAAGATGAAAACTTGAAGAATTTATTTCCTTGCAATACGGAGGGCGGTTGTTTGCCGAAAGTAGAAAACCGCGCACATACCATTTTGGATTCTTGCTATATTTAATGGCAAATAATACTGAGGAGAACTTGCTAGCGTTGTAAATATTTGCGAGGAAATTAAAAATCGGATGATTCAGTGATGCTCCTCATATAAATGAAGCTCAACTCAAACCAATGAAATTTTAAATATGATTTTTACACACTAATAATTTGCTTTTAATCTTTAAGCTATGTAAGATAAAAGCAGTGGCGGATACAAGGGGGGAAATGAAGGACATTCCCCTCCCCCTCCCCAAGAGCGGGTTTGGTTTATGGATTACTTTAGCTCTGAAATAAAGTCGAGTGAAAGCAATTGCAGGAAGTGACGCCAGAAGACTGGAGAAAAGGCATCCTCTGCGCGGTACATAAAAAAGGAGATATCACAGCGTGCACTAATTATCGCGGTACAAGATAAGATATCTCCGCTATCCTACAAAACAAGATGGCCCCGTACGCCAGAAATATTATAGGCCAATACCAGTGTGACTTCACTTTTTTACCTTGGAAAAATGTCTAGAGTTTCAAAACTCAATTCAACACCTCTTCATAGACTTTAAAGCCGCTTATTATAGCATAGCCAGAGTCAAAGTCATGACAGAATTCGGTATCCCCAACAAACTGACAAGACTATGTAGGTTGACCATGACCAATGTGTCAAACCAAGTAAAGGAATGCGAAACACTGTCCAGACCAATCAACATCTATAGCCGTGTTTTTTTAATGAACTATATGGGCAAAAACGCGAAAAAAGGCATATTTGCACATTCAAAACCCAGCAAAAAAAAAGTTTACCGATCGAGTTTTTTGTGGGTTTTCCCCCCATATGGCCCCAAAACAAGCCCGTTTCTGTTACAGGGGTTACAAGGCGACAATCCTTATTTTTTGGAACTTTCTTAGGGAAATTTCTATATGTATTGAAGATTTCAAGAAAAAGCTGCCACGGAGGGGACTGCCACGGAGGGGACTATTTGACTTAAAATCGCTTTTCTGAGTTCAGGAAGAATCCTGAGTGAATTTCCGCTTACCGGTGACCACAGCTTCTTAGAACAACTTGAACTTTCCACTTCTGACGCGTTTTTTTCGGTTTGAAGTTGAAACCGCGACTGCCACGGAGGGGACTTGTTTGAATATGCGTTTGCACTTTGAATTTTAGAGCAAGCGAATTTTACAGTTAGGGATTCAAATCGAACGCGCCGAATGGGTTTTCGAATTGTTGCAGGTTCATGAAACATCCCCCGAGCAGAGGGAGCCCCAACAGAACATTCGAACGCATGCAGGCTCTAGCGGCACTGCGGTTCGCAATTTTAACGGAAAATTTCGGACAAAATTCGAATACGTGTATGTTCTGTGTTCTGGTGTTCCGGTTTGCGATAAAAGAGAAAAAATCAAAGTTTTAGGTCCCTAAAACCATTCGTGAATGTCCTATCCCGAATCGCACAAGTTGGTCCATTTAATATGCGCAATTAATCTGGATTTTTGTAGTTGGGACATGCCACGGCGGGGACATTTTGCACAGTTTCTGGGGCCTGCCGGGCTTTATGGCTGGCTGGATGGCCGTTTTTTTTGTGGAAAAGTGTTGTCTAAGTCGATATCCACCGAAAGCATTTTTTTTTTGGTACTCATTTCCGACTCTAAAACGGTCATCGGCTCCGGACACGCATATGCCTTTTTCCGCGTTTTTGCCCATATAGTTCTTTCATCGAGTTCATTAAAATGCTTAAAAATTTCAAAATTAAACGGAAGTTAAGTGTTATTTTTTGCACTGTTACACGAAATCCTCGCTAGAAAATAATAAATATGTTTCTAAAAAATCAATTCTTTGTTATAAATTTGCTCTCATCACTTTCCTGTTGTTTTTATTTTTAAATTACGTCTTTCCGACCCCCGAAAGTATGCAACATGCCAACCCCCGAAAGTAAAGTATGTAACATGCCAACCCCCCAAAGTATGCAATATGCAAATTAAGAAATTTCCCAAAACCTCGATAGAAACCCCGATAAAACCTTGGTTTTGAGATTTGTATGGGGAAGAACTATATAGTTCATTAAAAAAACACGACAAGGGGACGGTCTAGCCTGCCTCCATTTCAACCTGGCGTTGGAGAAAGTGATCCGAGATTCGGGCGTGACATCAAGGGGTACAATACTCCACAAGTCCACCCAATTATGCAGACGACATTGACATCATTGGAAGAACAACAATAACTGTACAAGAAGCTTTCACTCAGATTGAGAAAGCGGTAGGAATCTATCTGGGACTGCACATTAACGAAAGCAAAACAAAGTATATTTACATGGTGGCCTCGTCTACAAGATCACCTAACATTGGTCCCAGAATCACGAGTTTGACGTGGTAAAATCATTTACCTATGGTTAATTGTAGCAGCCGACAATAGCATGGAACCAGAAATACGCGCACGACTGCTAAGAGCCAACAAAGCCTACTATAGTCTGTCAAGGCTCTTTCAATCCAAGTATCTAACCATAACGTCTAAACTTTTACTATATAAGACGATGGTCTTACCGGTTCTCACATATGCATCCAAAACTTGCGTGCTTAGCAAAAAGCACTCAAACCTCTTGACGGTGTTCGAGAGGAAAACACTTTGGGGGATTCTTGGCCCAGTATGTGAGGAAGGACGATTCCGGAGACTCTACAATAACGATATCTACGAGCGCTATCGCGACATAGATGTTGTGAAGAAAATAAAACTCGGTTACCATTGCCTCTGCGTAAGCCATCATAGTCTCTATCCATCTCCTCTTGGTTCTACCTATTGGCCTATTTCCCGACATTTCTGATGCTATAAGCCGTTTTGGGATACGATTGTCCTCCATCCTGATTACGTGGCCGGCTAGTCTCAGTCTGTTAACTTTCATGAGAATTCTGGGTCGTCAAAAAAAATTCCTACAGCTTGTTGTTGTGTCTTCTTCGCCATATTCCATCCTCTCTAGTTGGGCATCTGAGAATTTTTCTCTTAAACCTGTTGACTCGTTCCTAGATGTCCTGGGTCATCCAAGTCTTGCTACCATTACACAGTACTGTATTACGGCTTTGTAGAGCAAGAGTTTCGTTTTCCTGTGCACAAACCTTGAGTGCAGGATTTGTTTTTGGGCATAAAAGGCCATATTAGCCAATCGTTTCTTTTTGTGATTGTAGACCCAAGGTATATTGTTTTATCGACAAGTTCGTCGATGGTTATATTTCTCATTCTAAATCTTCCTGCTGTGGATTGCTGCATCACCTTCGTTTTTTCTTCGTTTATCTTCGGGTCTATGACTTTAGCTGCCCCTTTTAATTCGCAATTGTCTGGGCTGGCAGTTTCCTGCTTTAAGGGGAGGTCCAACCCAAAAATGATAAAAATTGAAAAAAAAAAACTTTTTTTTATTGTGTTTTCAGATACTATGATTCTTCTAGTATAGTATTTATTAGTATTTAAACTTTGATTAGAATGTAAATAAACTCGAAAAAAAATGAAAAAAAGCGTTGCTTTTCTTTGATCGCCATTATCTCTAAATGTCATTTGTCATGTTTTCTCGTAGGTGGATTAATTTTTCTCAGTCAATTTACAGCCGATTTGCCTGAAATTTGGTACACACCCTCTTCGAACAATAATAAAGATTTTTGTAAAACAGATTTTTGATAACGTTATTTAAAAAAAAGTTATATCGCTTTAAAAGTGAAAAACACTCGAAAATAGCCTCAAAATAGCGTTTTTCTTGCATGTCATTATTCCAACTAGCGTAACTTCGTAACAAAATAAAAATTCAAAAATCTGTTTTACAGAAACTTTCATTATTGTTTCAAGATGATATGTGCCAAATTTCACGTCAATCGGATGAAAATTTGCCGAGAAAAATTAATCCACCTACGGGCATATTTTTCACTCTTTCATTCAAAAAATGGTGGGGGAAATTTTTGGAGAGGGTTTTCGTACACATTTTCTGTTAAAGCCAATATATCTGAAAATTATGCAATACGATGAAAAATTGTAGATTTTAGCCATTTGGGTTGGACCTCCCCTTAAGGTCATCAGCTGGTCCGATGTTGACCTATTTGTCTTAACACCAGTGTAACGGTCAGTTTTGCTTGGAAATCCCTAAATATCTACCCGACTCAAAATCACTGTCGGGAATGAAATCGAGAAGTTGCTCGGAACAGAAAAGGAGGCGGCGAAAAGAAAAACAGAAGACAGGAAAGAAAAATTTGGCAGTCAGTTCCTAGAGTTTTTGCAGGGAGTTTAGCAAGTCTTTTTTGCGGTCCGTTGGGAGACCCTTAGTCCCGAGCTTTAGTCGGTCAGTTCTCGAAAGTTTTTTTATCAGTCCGAGTTAGTCCGAGTTTTGTGAGTCAGTTTTTGGGAATACCGAAAGAAAATTCCCTTCGCTCGGAAAAAATTGGTAAAACAAAAAAACTCGTTGTCCGGGTGTAATATTGGTTGTGACGAAATAACTAGGGGCGGCTACCGTGTTAACTCCCAAACTGATGGCAAGCTAGAAAGTAAACAGAAAGCTTCAAAAAAAAGAAGAAAAAATAAAACCAACCAAAAGGGTTCGAGAAATCAGCGACAAAGAATCCTGCTTTTCATTTACCGGAGACAAAAAGGACTGGCATCGTATGTGAAGCAAGGCGGTCATTCTACATCCAGCGGCAAATTTCGAAAGAGGATAATTGGGTGCTATTCTTTTTATCAATTGGATTTCACATCTGTTTGTCAACCTGAAATCGGCGCATTTTCTCAAGAGAGTAACAAAATTTCGCAGTATTAACACGGAAGTGATTGGCTGCACTGGTGATTCTCATTTTTGGCATTACTGGAACCACCGCGTGATGTTAGCGGTGTATTAAAGGTAAATATCCCACTATTGAGCGTTAATACCCACATAATATCGAAGAAGTGCGGAATATATATGGAAGAAGGGGGCCTTCATTGCGGGCACCTTTCGGTATTGATCATCGAGGTATTTTACGGCAGATTACTATTAATGAGTGACTTGGTGGCAGATCTGTTGATGAAGCTCGGCGCCTGGTGAACGCGTTTCCAGTTACGGATAGTTATGGGGAACAGGCATTCCCAGGGCTACCGAGCCTTATCTACAATACGCTGAGGGGCTCGCTTTGGTTTTATCAGGAAGAAATAAAGAAAGTTAATCCTTTGACTTTGTCCGAGGACGAATGGAAATAGGTGTCGTATGTTAGTACATTTGAAGATTTTTGATTACATGTTTTGTTCGTGAGTACGCCACAATATCAGAGAAAATTAAAAAAAAATATACAATAAATATATAAAGAAAAAAAAAACACAGACATACACAAGAGAAAATAACAGTTTCATTTTATCACTATATAAAAATTTTAATTGCCTTATATTAGCTGCGTTCCTTTTCTGCTATTTAGTACTTGTGAGCAGAGCAGAAAAGGAACACAAAATTTTCTGATTTGAGTAAAAGCTCACTTGAAACTTTTGATGTTACTTTAAACTTTACAAATAAAAAATTCTTAAAAGAAGAATTTGTGACACAATGGGGAAATTAATGCGACAATTTCTAAAGTAAAACGAAAGATAATAATTTTTGATAATTATACGAGTGAAGTTTTATTTGGACGTTTTTATATGAGCAAATCAGCTCGACACAAATAAAAGCCATCTAGCGGGTAATGGCGTAAGTGAAAATAATTCACAATAGACTCGAAATGGCCGCTTTCCCCCTAGCGGATTTCAATTGCGTAATTGCAAGAGCTTTCTACTCGTTTATAAGAGCAAGTGTAGTTGCTAGTATGCAAGTGTAAAAAATAGTAAAAATTAGCAGAAAAGGAACGCAGCTATTGTTAATTTTAACCTTATTTATATTTGTTTATACATTTGATTGGTCTTTATTAGAAATATTTTTTATCTTGATGTTTACAGGTAAATAGATTTTCTTTAATTGCATCCTTGAGTTAAGATATCATTTGTAAAAAAAAAACGAAACGACGCAATGGTACCACGGCGACGTGTTTTTTTAACCTTTCTTAGTTATTGAAGTATACGTACTGGTACAGTACTGTTTTGTTTGAATGTGAGAATTTTGAATGGTTTATGGTTAATGAATATCGAATTGTATTGAATTAATTTTTTTTTGGTGATACCTGTAACAGACAGAAAATATTAAAGGATTGAAATGATAATTGCCATGGGTTAAAATTTTTTTTGGGAATGGTTGGGGCGGAATGTATCTCTTTCAGGGTTCTAAAGTAGTGCCTTTCCTTGTCAGCTGGTGGTTATCCAGACTATGAGCTGGCAAGGGACCGCACTACAGTGACACGGCACAGGCGAGGACCGGAAAATGATGGAGGCGGAATTCAAAGTTGCACAGGCACAGGTAAGTGGTGAACCAACCGCGGTAAGGCCCGACCACACACCCCACGTCCCCTCCGGCGAGCTAGATAACTCCGTGTGGCCGGCGTAGGAGTTCCGGAATTTTGTTTCATATCTTATGTATGGTATTGGCTCCTTGGTCGTGCTTTTCCGGGCTTATGGCTAAGGGGGCAATACCTCGCATAAGTGGCGCCCACTATTTTATCGCGCCATTATGCTGTTACACCAGCTTGATATTAGCCCTAACTATAATGGTCTTAAGATACCTTAAGATTTTTTACGCTCCTATTAAATGTCATAATACCAACTATAATGGCCTTAAGCAATCTTTCGTTAACTTTTCCAATCTTTCGTCAAGTCTTTAATGTACGGTAACGAGCGTACAAATCTTAAGCAATCATAAGAAAAGTGTAATTTTCTTTAGTGTTTCTAGTTGCAGAAAACGTTTTTTTGCAAAATGGATAATTAGGAGTTATTAAATAATTTGGCGTTATTAGTGAAATTGGTAGAAGATGTGAAAAAAATAAAAAGAAAACCTAGATCGTGTCGTGTAAGAAAAATAAATAGAGACAATAAAAAAACAGTTTTGAACTAATTCAATCAGTTCTTCATTAAAACTATTGTTAATTTCCATTTTTTAATTTATTGGACGCTTTCCCAGACTCGATTTGTTTACCTTTAACAAATGTCAAAACGTCTTAAGGCTATTATAGCTGAGCTTAAGATTTGACAGATAATTAATCAGTCTTAAGAGAATTTGACGAAGAATCTTATGACGTCTTAAGATCATTATAGTTAGGGCTATTCTCCTATAAGGGTGTACGCTATAGGTTTTAGTTTTTGTTTCATAAAGATTGTGGAGGTTTTGTAGCTGGTGCTGAGGAGTTAAATGCCTCTGTAGTTTTTACAGGTTAATCTACCTCCTTTCCTATACATTGGGCATATTGTAATCGATTTCTTCCAGTCATCTAGTATAACTATGTGGTCGAACTTCATTAGCAACTCAGCTGTTATTCCATCGGCGCCTGGCGATTTGTTGCTATTTTGCCTTGCACCTCATCCACCTCATTAGACGCTTGTATAACTCTCCCTTCTTTGAAGTCTTCCTGTATCTGCAAAATTCTCCTGTTTAGATATTCTCCCTTCTTCTTTCTACAAAGCTTGTTTACGATTTTTCCGTTTTGCTTGAAGACTTCCATCCTTTCTCTTGTTGGCCTTGCGATGTACTTTCGGTGGCTCTAGTTTCTTTCTTCAATTGCGGCTATACGGTCCTGGTCAAACCAATCAGCCCAGCCTAGTGCCTCTTCTGCTGCCCAGTTTATGTTGCTTTCAATTTGCTCCCATTTGTTTTAGCTTATCTACCTATATCGTGTTTTGGTTGAGTTTTTCCTCTATGCGTTTTGGTTTCTGTCCGGGTTCTCAAAATCACCTTGGATAGATAGTGGTCTGAGTCACAGTATGCTCCTCTCATTGTTCTTAAGTGCAGTATACTCATAGCCAGTCTTCTCTCAATTAGGACGTGGTCAATTTGATTATTAGTTATGGATAGTTTTGTGCGGGAATATTGTTCAACTTACTACCATTGAGTTTGAGCTTGCGAGATCGATCAATCTACTAACATTGTCATTGGTAACGTTGTGTAGACTTAGACTATGCTTTCCTATGACTCGCCTTGCACATAAAAATGGATAATTTCCCTCAACTAGACGTCAAAGTGGTTTAAAATTTTTTGAATTCAGATTAGAAGGAGGAGATTAATACGTGGAATTGTTATGGCATTCATAAGACAAATAACAAATAACAATAACCGGTTGTAGAGCCGTTAAAGAAAAAGAAAGCAATTGTACTAGGAAATCATTATTTTTAACCAAACAAAAAATCTTGAAATAATTCCATCCAATTTTTAACTTGTAGATCTGTCCTTAGTTTGAAATATTATCTAATCTAAATAGATCTGTATCTGACTTTGTTGTAATTTGAAAAATACAGCTTAATAGAAAACTCATTTTAGAACCTACATCTTCCTTCAATAGCTCTGTGAGCTATTTGATTAACTCATTCCCTCCGGTTACACTTGAGCAAGAGTTATACGAGACAGTACATTTGTCCCTTACACGATAGTAAATTGTACTGAGGCCTCAATTTTTTGAAATGTTGCATTCACAACAGAGATGATCTATGGTTAAGGAATTCGTCTACCATGAGAGTTTTTTTTTAGATTCTGCCAGCCCAGAAGTAATGGACAACGAATTTGTGTACTAGCTCAATTTACACTTCGATGCGGTTAAACCACCTGGAAATGATTTTCGGAACATGGAATACGCGAAGTACATATGTACAGAACTGCAGCAGTTAAGTCACTATTAGACGAAGTGAGCAGATATAAAATAAAATTACTCGCGTTAGAAGAGATCAGATGGATAGGAGACGGGACAATGGACCTTGGCAACTACAGGATATTCTACAGCTGCGGAAGGGAACATCACTTAGGAATAGGCTTCGTAGTACACAAATCAATTATAAATAATGTGATAGAGTTCAAGCCAATCAGTGAACGATTATGTTCAATACGACTCCGAACGTTCTTTACCCTCTCAATCATAAACGTACATGCGGAGACGGAGGAGAAAGCGGACACGACAAAGGACACTTTCTATTATAAGCTTGAGCGCGAGTATAATACGGCCCCTTCCAATGACATCAAGATGGTGATAGGAGACCTCAACGCCAAAATTGGAAGAGAGAACTGGCACAGACCGACCATTGGAAAGGAAAGTCTTCATGAAACATCAAACGATAACGGACAACGTGTTATCGATTTCGCAATGATTAAAAATATGATCGTCAGCTCAACATATTTCCCAAGAAAGGACATTCACAAATACACATGGCAATCCCCCAGCGAAAGATACTGCAATCAAATAGACCATATTCTAATAGACAGAAGGGCAGCTTCCAGTATCCTGCAAGTAAGAACCTGTAGGGGTGCAAACTGTGAATCGGACCACTTCCTAGTTAAAGCTAGATTCAGATGTCCGGCTGTCTACTCAAGAAAGAAGAAACAGCAAACAAAAGAAATTCGATGTCGATCGCCTCCAAGAACAGCCCGTGCTGGAGAGATATCAGGAAACTCTAGCAGAAAGGATAGGTATAAATATTGAAGATACAGTCGAGGGAAAATGGATGAGATTGAAGACGGTACTGACAGATGTCACGAAGGAAACTGTAGGGTATAAACGCACAGCCAGAGCCAGTGACTGGTACGACGAGGAATGCAAAGCAGCTAAGAAGCCAGAAATAAAAATAGGAGAATATACATAGAGAGACCGACGAGGAGTAAGAAATTGAAATACGAGGAAACGAGAAGAACCGCAAAAAACATCTGCAGGAAGAAGAAAAGGCAATTCCTCAACAATCACATCCTGAGAGCAGGGCTCAAATAAACGCAGAGAAAAGTAAGATTCTAATTCAATCAAGGGTGGAAAGAAGAAGAAGAAACCACAATACCACCTGGGGGGAATATAAATTTGAACGGGTAAACCAATTTAACTACCTGGGGTCCACAGTCAGCGAAGACAACGATGAAACGATAGACGTACAAAGAAGAATAAACGCCGCGAACAGAACATACTTCTCACTACTGCCAGTCATGAAATCCAGAGACATCCACAGAAAAACTAAAATAAGAATCTACAAAACCATCATACGTACAGTAGCTACGTATGGATGTGAAGCATGGAGTATCTCCCAGAAATCCGCAGACGAGCTGGATATATTTGAGAGGAAGGTTCTCCGAAGGATATACGGCCCAATCAATGAAGACAATGCATGGAGAATACGCTACAATCACGAATTGTACGACTTATACAAAGAATGTAAACTTTCGACCCATGCCAAGCTACTACTTTTACGTTGGGCCGGCCAAGTCCAAAGAATGGATGACTCAAGGATACCAAAAAAAGCCCTGTACCTACTACCAGATGGCAAAAGACCAGTTGGCAAACCACGGCTAAGGTGGGAAGATAATGTTAAGGCCGATGCAGCAAAACTGCTCAACACAAGAAACTGGAGACAAGCTGCGGAGCAGAGAGACGTCTGGAGGAAGAAGCTGATGGAGGCCAAGGCTCGAATTGGGCTGTAGAGCCATCGAAGAAGAAGAAGAAGCGGTTAAACCATCATTACATTCCAATCACGACAGCAGAAAACCATTCGTTCCGAAGAATCTTCACACGACGACACGAAGGTTCCCCACACGACGATTTGTACGGGATGACAAGGATAGAGCGCCGCTCACAGGGGCAGCGCTTTCATAAGTGCGAATGGTGCACTTCCACCGGGCGCATTTTTCGGGGCGCAAATTTCAGAAATTTAAAAAAAAATAAAACTGTGGGGAAAAAATATAAAATTGATAAGTATTCTCACGGGTGCAAGAAATTACACAAATTTATGCAATTTTTGTCCCTGTACTTTCTTATGCAATAAAAAAAGAGGAAACCTTGCTTCTCCTGGTGCAGGAAGTTTCCGGAGATTTTAGCTTCGAGATTCGAGAAATCGGGAAAAAATCTTCCAAGTGAAAGAAAAATCTCTCATTTATTGGAAGCAATTTTTGAAAATTCTTTAAAAAGCACCATATCCATTCACACAAAGGAAAAATTGTTCCGATGGCTCTGAATTGTGTATTGACCGTGATTGATATAAACTTCAGGCCGCTGTTGCTGCACTTTTAAATTCTGTTTAAAGAATTGTTAAAAGAGGTAAATGAACGAATTGAGGGGAGCAAAACTCCCTGTGGCGAGAAACCCTCTTGAATTGTTCTTTTTTTGTTTGCTCCTTTAAGCCCCCGGCTTCAACGGCCTTAGTTCAATAAAGTTCAATTCAATCTGCGTAAATGGCTTTGTCGGCTGGCATGTTCAGTTCATGCCTGAAATTGTTGTTGCCGGTGGTATTACTGTCTAACAAATTAATATGGCCAGTTTCACACGGGCCAACCAACAAAAATTTGCCTGCAATCGTCAACTCCCTTTTGAAATTCGATGAATAATCGCATGGGTCTTCCCAAGGGTCAACTTTTCCAACAAACTATACGTTAAAATGCTTTAGCTTGTTGCTGTTGCTTTTAATATTAATTATTCCTTCTGCCATTTCCTTTCTTTTCTTTTCCTAGCAAAAGGGAGACAAAAATCAACAATAACCACACAGCTTGACTTTAGCCAAAGACTTGCGATGGAATGACCACATATTCCAAATCGCCAAACAAGCATCCCAGTGCTTGGGATTTCTTAAGAGGTGCAAGTTCCTCCTCCAGCCATCGGCCCGTGCTGTTATTTATAAATCCTACATTCGGCCTCTTCTCCACGGCAATCCTATACCCGCAACACCAGATTAGCCCACTCGTCTCATTCCCTCCACCTGCAACTCCCCCTTTCACGCACTCAACAAGATATAAATTCGTTTGTAAATAGAACAACTCGGCTGTGGAATAATCTCTCGCAGTCAGTTTTTCCGAGCTCCTACAACATCCAAGAGTTCAAACGCAGGGTTCATCACCACCTTCTTCAATACCCCCCCCCCCGTACCTTTATAATCCTTAACCTATTCCCCCACCCTCCCTCCCGTACTAAGCTTACTGCTAGACATTGCACAATGACATGACAAATGACATGACGGACTGGTAGTACAAAGGGTGACTCCTGAGCTTAGCACTGCCACATAAAAAACAAAAAAAAAAGCTGTCAAAAAGTTGATTCAAAAACTCCAAATCGATGTTTTCAGCAGAATTTTGGTGGCTGGATGTTGCCCCATTTAAAACTTCCAATTTATGTAATCTTTTTTTATCTTATACGCATTATTATCCCATTAGGAATTCTAGGAAGGCCTTACCGATGGAGCACTGAAATAAGTACTCATCTGGTAAGGGGTACTCCTTATTTTCTTGGTGCTAGATGAGCCCTTACAAACCCCATTACAAGAGAAGGCAGATGGTAAGGTGTAGTCCAGAATTATACCCAAACAAGTGAGAATCTGCCCGATGACTCAAGGGAGCTTTCCTGGAATTTTCATAAATTTTATAGAAAAAAAGAAAACGGGCAATTATATTCGTCGACATTAGCATACTCAGTAGCCCGGCTCTCATTCGATACGGAGGACAAGCAGCTTTGAAGAAGTGGAGAATTTAGTTGGGGGACTGCTTAGGCAAAGCCACTTTCGGGCTTGGAAAAAAAGGCATTTGTAAAAGATGAACAAAATAAAAGCATTTCGATACCGGATCACATATCCCACAGGCGCCCATGAATATTTCTTTTTGCAATGTTCCATTTGCTGCCTTACTATACCCCTTACAGATGAGCAGTTCTATAAGTACTCTAAGTACTAAAGTAAGGCCTTACCTCCTATGACATCGTGTGTAAAAATAAGCACTTATGTAAGGGGTGTGGTAAGGCTTTCCTTTACCAGTAAGTGCTGATTTCAGTACTTAAGCTTACCGGTCCTACTGGGATGTTACAACCTTCAATTTTGCGCAAACTATGAGACATATTTCACCCATTAGCTAGTGTTTGGGTCTTTTTCAATTGTCCTTTATAGTTCAGTCAATCTGGCGAAAAAAAAGGCGTCTGCTTGCAAAATCAAACAATTGGATGAAACTTGGTGGAGTAGGTAGGAAGTGATGTTAGAAAGTGACCTTGCTGAAGGCCGCCTGATACTCGTGTGCGTTTTTGAAAAAACTCAAAAAAACTTCAAAAAATATTTTGAAATGGATTTATCTCGAAAACTAAGGATCTTACAAACAAATGTTTCAAATAAAAAATGTAGAGGACATCGTTATCTACATTTTTTGTCATTGGTGCAACATTGTACAACAAAAAGTGTGCGCAGTAGGTGGCGCTAAAGTGCTCAAAAAAGGGTTTTTCACCCTTTTCACCCTTAAATTTTATTTTCTCAGCTACAATCCAAATGGGAAAATTGTTCCTTTCAAAATTACGAACAACTTTTATTTAAACATTTTTTTCATACGACTTACCGTTTCAGAGCAGCAGCTTGATGAAGTATGGAAATCCCAATATTACGCTTGCACAAAGTATAAAGACAAGCAAAGTGCATATAAAAGATGTCATTTTTGTTTAACTTTGAATGTAACAATTAATAATGTTTATAACAAATAATTTTTTTAATAATTATCAAAATTAGAAATGTATAATCCGTATTTTTTATACTTTTATATGAAATATTCAAAGTAGTTGAATCTTTTGTGAAATTATTATTTTTTACAAAGAAAGTATAGTATAAAATAATGCATTGAAAATTTTACAGTTACAAATTGCCATCAAGTCTTTGAGAAATTTGGATTAGGTCGACAAAATAATCTAATGGAGGTCCACAATTGTATTGGTAAATAAGCTTACATTTCTTTTATAATGTACATGTATTCATTTTATGTGACAATATACAAACACCTATGCTATTCTAGGAACAAGTGTTAACTCTCTGCTGTTGCTGCTGCAAGCGTCATCTATCTAACCTCAAATTGTGTCAGCAAATAGAAAACATGGAATGGTACAACTATTTCACTCGTAAATTAGGACACGTCATTTTTGACTTGTTGCGATTAATTGACAAACACATATGGAGAACTGACATTTTAACGACGATTTGTGGCAATTCAACGGCAGAGTGTTGATTTATTTGTTGCGTGAGCTGCGTAGTCTCTTCGGTGGTGGTTCTTGTTGTGGAGATCCGCTGCTGTTGCTTTCCGAAGATGTACTTCCGTTGGATTGTCTATCACTGGATTTTTGCGAATATGACCTTGGATGAAAGTGTACTACTTGGGAGGGAAAGTCCAACTCGTCATCGTCAACAAACTTTTCACAAATAAAACAAACAGGAGTATCTTCACTCATTTTTACGGAGCAAAGTTTTCCTGTCTTAGCTGTCCGAAAGTCACGTTGCAACTGAAAAATGTACGTTTCTCGAAGAATAGGGCAGCTAACTAAATCGGCCCTTTTGTTAGAACTATGCCGAAACTGCCAGAGAAAGTCCCAATGGGACCACTCACATATACCGTTATGCATTTCATTGTATACTTGTGCGCTGTTCACGCAGCATTTCACTACACTATAACTTTGAAACGTAAATGATAGAAAACGTGTTATAAATGTCTAATTTTAATACTTCAAACTAATATTTATTTGTTATAAACAAAAATTTACATCTTTTATATGCACTTTGCTTGTCTTTATACTTTGTGCAAGCATAATATTGGGATTTCCATACTTCATCAAGCTGCTGCTCTGAAACGGTAAGTCGTATGAAAAAAATGTTTAAATAAAAGTTGTTCGTAATTTTGAAAGGAACAATTTTCCCATTTGGATTGTAGCTGAAAAAATAAAATTTAAGGGTGAAAAGGGTGAAAAACCCTTTTTTGAGCACTTTAGCGCCACCTACTGCGCACACTTTTTGTTGTACAATGTTGCACCAATGACAAAAAATGTAGATAACGATGTCCTCTACATTTTTTATTTGAAACATTTGTTTGTAAGATCCTTAGTTTTCGAGATAAATCCATTTCAAAATATTTTTTGAAGTTTTTTTGAGTTTTTTCAAAAACGCACACGAGTATCAGGCGGCCTTCAGCAAGGTCACTTTCTAACATCACTTCCTACCTACTCCACCAAGTTTCATCCAATTGTTTGATTTTGCAAGATCCATTTGCCAGATTGACTGAACTATTTACTGCGTTCAAAAATGAACAGGCTATGGGGCGCAGTATGGCAAAGTGCGCCGGGCGCAAAAAACCCAAGCGCCGACCATGGCCGCTCATGTCGTAATACGAGGGAACTTTTAAGATAATAAAAAGATTATCAAGGACGACAATGGAAAGAAGAGTATCAATTTTACGAAAATGAAAAGAAGACGTCACACAGTGGGGCCCGCTCATAGAAGGTTCTGCTCAAAACTCAATTTTCAAAATGTGGAAATTTTTCAAAAAAAATTGTATCATCGTAGTTGTAATAATGTATCAGATCACGTGTTGTAGTGTGTATTTTTTTGTAGGGGATTTTTTAAATGACATTTTCTCGAAAACGCGCAAAGTTCTATTGCTAATTTTTTCGATTAACTAATGTACAAAGCCTTCTGTTTATACTAAAAAAAGATTCAAAAATATACACATCATCTGATACATTATTACAACTACGATGATACAATTTTTTTGAAAAATTTCCACATTTTGAAAATTGAGTTTTGAGCAGAACCTTCTATGAGCGGGCCCCACTGTGCGTCATATCTATCGATCGGATGAAATCGGCTTACATTTTAAAAAAAAGTGCGAATAGACACGCTGTTTTTTTTATACCCTTGACAGACGGCATAGTCCAGTGAAAATAGACATTCAACTATGGGGTGATGCCTGGATACATTTGGACAAAAAAATAGTTCTATAGAGGGAGCTATCCCCACTATCCGCTCAGATATAGGCTATTTACGAAAAATAGAAGCTTGCTATAATTTTTAACTGCACACCGAATACTATTTCAAATAACATCATCTCCCCCCAGAATTGTTACTGGAGCTACCCCTGATAAAAGGCTTGACTACTAGTTGGAATAAAAGTGTTATATGAATATATTCATCTATTCAAAATTTCCTAAAATCTGTTCTGTTAGGAATTAATTAAATTCTTATACATACATTTGAGCTTTATCCTGATTTATTGAAAAGATACGAAGAGGTCGCCCCATCAATCAAATAATCAATAATCTCTTGCTCATTGAGTCGTAATTCATTACCCATATCCAATTTGTCTTGGTACTAATTAGTCAAAGACTCCTTCATTTTCGATGTACGGCTTTTAAAACTTGTATCTATGTAGTGTATACATAATTCATTATTCCTACGGAAATTATCTTTATCAAATCAATCAGCAAGTTGGATGCCCACGAGCTCAGGACTAAAATTGTGCTATCGTAAATCTCTTGTGTACAATATTGGGGAAATTAGTTTCCTGGTAAACACTATTTGCGGATTTTACACATAGAAAAGTTATGAATACAAAAAATAAATTATTCGAACAGAGTAATAAGTTTAGTCATGTGATTTATTTTTAGATTTACATTATAAAAGTTTATCCCGATAGTTAGTTTTAAGGGTTTAAAAGGCATTGAGCACTATAGGTATTATTACTATACCTTCATTATACCCCAGAACATATTTGAAAATCAACGACTTTCAACCATTATAATTTGTTATGTTAATATATTTTTTCCCTGCCAAACAACGAAATGGAAGTCAATTTAAAATCCGAATGTGATAAATTAAAACTAGAGAAGGAACACGTAATTGCAATACAGACTTACTTCTAGGTAGCCCCAAAAAGGCATCCTTCCGCCTTAACCGGTTAATAATAGGGTAGCAATTTCCCCTTAGGTGGGGTCTTTATCTAGCGGTCGGTGCACCTTCTTGTTCACCTGGTAGTCTGGTACTGTTGGCGTCACAGCCTTTGTCGGCTGGTTAGTGGGATTCACTTGTTTCAGGTGGAATAACACTCCTCACTAGCCCTGACGGTTGTGACTCACCCGGCTGTTAAAAATTGAATGTCCTCATATAACACCCAGTAGTGCAAACGCGAGGCTCACTGCCAGACTACCTTTAACCTTTTCTATTCTTTTTCTATTTTCAGGTCAAGCTTACTATTAGACATTGCACCGTGAGTTGAACGACATGACGGTCTAGTGGTACAAAGGGTGACTCCTGAGCTTGACCATGCCACATAACAAAAATTAAAAAAAAAAGAAAAAAATTGGCAGTTTTAGGGACTGCCGATAGAAGTGAAAACTTAGAACTTAGATGTTGAAATTCGATTCTTTTGAAGTAATACAAAATTCTATATTTCTTGAAAGGACTAAATCTTTTTGATTGCAGTATTTTCATTAGGACATTAACCAACTTATTAAAATATGTATCACAAGTACCTAACTGCGTCTTCATTAATAAGTGTACTTTTTTCTATAAAATTTAATGCTGCTGCATCTTCAACCGATATCTCAGAATTATTTTTTAAATTATGTAATAATTGTAGCAATTTTGACCATCCTATTTCATTAGCACTTATTGTAAAAAAGATACAATCGGGTTATGGTAACTAAAGTAAGAAATGAAAATGTTTGATTCAAAGGACCCCGCACGTTTCTTATGGAAAATGACTTTCGGTCAAATTGAACGAGTCTATGCTCTTTGGATAGAGGAAGTCTCCCTGAACAAAAGTCTCAATGGGCACGAAACCCAAAACTTAAGATTTTTGGTACTTTAAGACATCTGAAGTTTTTCATTTTTCGGTCTGTTGATGTTTTTTGCGGTATAGAATAACGAAATAAATGCGGTATAGAAATAACGTCGCATTACTTAAGTAATGCTAGTGTTCATTTAATTTTTTTTTCCATACTATGTAAGGAAAATGGTTTTACAATAAGCAAAAAACATTCCATTGACCGAAAGTCAATGTCAATTTGACCGAAAGTCATTTTCCATAAGAAATGTGCGGGGTCCTTTATCTAAGTATCGCGTAAAAACCGCATCGATCGTCGTTTTATATTTGGTAGTACTAAGTTTCCGATCATTGGACATATTTAAATTAAGTGTTGCATTTAAAAATTCAATTAATGGTAGATTTTTATTAGCTGCTCTTTTCTTATCTCTATACCGTTTACTTTTTTGTTTTTCTTGTTCTTTACGACGTTTAATTTTCATCTCCTCTTCAATTGTTATTGTTTGATGGTCAGAAATTTGTGAATTAATTTTTATATCACTTTTTCTTTTATCTCTATATCGCTGACACCTAACTTTATTTTGGAGTTTTCTCTTTCTTTCAATTTCATCAGATTTTTCCCTTTTATCCGAGGAAACCGTTGCTACCAATTCTTCTTCATCTTCTTGTCTTTTTTTTCTTTTGTTATCGTCTGAAGACATCTTCAGGATCAAGGATCCAAACAAATTTGGAAAACAGATATTTAACACATCAGTCAAAATGACTGGTTTTATATTTTCATTTTCGATACTTAATTGAATAATAGTAGGCGGTCAGATTTATTTTTTTTATTCAAAATCAAAAAGTTTTTGATTATAATCGATTGAGCGCGTGCGCCAGTCATGAGCATGTCGGTGACGCGAACCCATAACATTTTCCCCTATCAAAAAGTGCCCAACGCGGCTAAAGAAGTTTTCACTTCAAAAATAACAGTGAATTAAAGATTCTAAGGAAAGAGTTAGAATTAACCAAATAAAGAAATGCGGAAATAACTCCCGCTTCACTCGAGGATAACAAAAAATGCGATAAGTTTGAAACCAATATTGGACATATTTCCGATTTAATACCAATAATTTAATACCTAAAATTGATTATTATATTGATTAGAAATTACATGTTATCTAACTACATATGTATATCTATTACTACGTTTATAAGCGGAGTTTCACTCCCTGATCCTCAATCCAAAGTAAAACTGCGTTTATAAGCAATGGGAGTGAAAATCCAAAATACTTTCTGGTTTGAGATGACAGTTCCAAGCTCAAATTCAAAATGATAGCAAACACAAATGTAAACGAGTAAAAATTTCTCAAACGTATCACTAAAAACCGAAGATTCATAATTTATAATGAATTTATGCTTAATCGGTAGGTTATTATGTACACAATCATGCCACGAAAAAATTTTGTTGAAAAAAAAAAAATTAACAAAGTTATAAACAAATTAATTTTGAGAGCATTTTTATTTTCAAAATTTTTTGTAACCAGCCGAATTAATATTGTTTGCTCATCACAACGTCGTTGCTTAGATGAAAGATTGAATTTTAGGTATAATTAAAAAAAGTATAAAAAAAGTTAATATTTCATAATTGTTAATAACAAAATAAAATGTAAAATGGAAAACAAAGGTGTTCTTCGCTAGGTAAAAATTCAAAAAAAATATGTTTCAATAGGAAATTAAATTCAGAATCATAATCCGTCGAAAAAACTCAAGTGCCACTTTTCTGAACAAAGTTATAGCGATTTTTATTTGCAAGGTAAACCGCGCGCGCCAGGCAACTTTGTTCAGAAAAGTGGCACTTGAGTTTTTTCGACGGATTATGATTCTGAATTTAATTTCCTATTGAAACATATTTTTTTTGAATTTTTACCTAGCGAAGAACACCTTTGTTTTCCATTTTACATTTTATTTTGTTATTAACAATTATGAAATATTAACTTTTTTTATACTTTTTTCAATTATACCTAAAATTCAATCTTTCATCTAAGCAAAGACGTTGTGATGAGCAAACAATATTAATTCGGCTGGTTACAAAAAATTTTGAAAATAAAAATGCTCTCAAAATTAATTTGTTTATAACTTTGTTAATTTTTTTTTTCAACAAAATTTTTTCGTGGCATGATTGTGTGCATAATAACCTACCGATTAAGCATAAATTCATTATAAATTATGAATCTTCGGTTTTTAGTGATACGTTTGAGAAATTTTTACTCAATTACCCAATATTTAATTTAATGTATTTAAAACAATCAATAAATAAAGAAAAAGAACTATTGTAGCAAAATAAAACACCCAGCTTCTTCTTTACTAAGCTTTCCCCATTCGGAAAAAAAATAAAAAATCATGCTCCTGTCACCTCACTCCCAGTCAGCGTTTATAAGCACAACATAAACTGGGATCGAAGTTTCACTCCAGCTTTTTCTTCGGGAGCGAAAATCCAAGTTTTGGACTGTCACTCCCTGTTTATAAGCAGTGTTTCACTCCGGATCGAAATTTCCATCCGAAGGGAAACTCTGCTTATAAACGTAGTGTATGTTCTTCTCCTTTAAAGGTTTTACAACCGGGATCCTGGGGTCCTGGCGGCTCGCAACAAATTGGTCATTCATTGTAAAAGCGGTGCAAGTCCAAACCTCAAAACACTAGAGGTTGACCCGCTTTGGGGTCACACTTCGTCAAATCAATTCCAGACGTGCGCTATAAGTCAAGCCGCTCTATCGAAAGATATGACAAAATGCGAGTCCAAAGCAAATCAACCTCCAATACTCTAAAAGACGAAGCCACATACATACACTCCTACATAGCATACTCTTACATTGAACGACATAAATGTTACTCGTTCCGTATTTTTTCCGGGTGAGATTATTATCCTCACGCCAACCTTACTTGAAAGGATCTAGCCCGATCTTTTGATTTGCGGTATTCTACTTGTCCCACCCTTTCATTTGATACCTATGCCCAATGTGTTGTAAAGAAAGTGATACCCCATTTTGTGTTGGCCGCCACTTTGCTTTTCCGCCATTTTGAACTTGGAGTGACGCTCCACAGCTAATAATTCTACTTGTTATACCCTTTCATTTGATACCCATGTCGAGTGGGTTGTAAAGAAAAAGTTATCCCCCGTTTTGTGGTGGCCGCCATTTTGTATTTGCCGCCATTTTGAATTTGGAAAACGCCACACAGCTAATTGGAGCCGCCATTTTGATTTTGTTTACAAAAATATCATATTGCACTGTCACGCGAACTATATGGGCAAAATTTGGAGTGGATCGGTTATAGGAAAGTGCGCGTTTCGTTTCCTTTTTTTCTTTTGTGTCAAATATCTCCTCTGCAATTCCCTTTTTTATATTTTTCTTGGGCGCCACCTACTCGATCGTTTCGTGCCATGAGGTTTACCCAGATTTAATCAAAATACACATTCTGTGAAAGTTTCAGCTCAATCGGAGTTTTAGTGTCGCGTTACAAACCAACAAACATTCATTTATATATATACGTATATACAGTGAGCATCAATATAAAGTTAACACAAAAGGCTCAACAACAAAAATACACTAAAAAATCCACGTTTTTACCTCCTCAAAAAAAATCGGAGGAGGCTACACGACCCCTTAAAATCTTCGTAACAGTCTCTACTACAATTAAAAAATAATTTAAAAATTCGCATTTGCCTCTAAGGGGGTCCTGGAGGCTCCCTAAAAGGCTCAAAATAAAAAAGGGGAATTTGTGTTAACTTTATATTGATGCTCACTGTAAATAGATATATGTATATGAATAAAGATTTCTGTATTTTTTTCCTAAAAGTTGAACCTCTCAATCTTTAAGAAGATCGGTAGGCGTTGTCAGTATCTGCGAGATCTTTATTCATGCGAATATTTTTTAAAGATTGTATGAAGTGAAGAGAGCGATGTGTATGGCGGTGGCCGAGAATTAGCCATTTGGGCCAACTGTTCGAATTCTAAATTCGCCTTAAATTTTCATCCAGAAGTTTCCGCTCGTAACAATGGCGTGTGGCAGTGGCGGTTCATAAGGTTCAGGATAAGGGAAGCAATGCGCAAGGCGAACGATAAAAGTAAAAGTATCGAAGGCTTTAAAAAATAAACTGAAAAATAACATATAATGGAATCTGATAAACAAACATAAGGAATTGTTTCCAGTGCACATTTTTTTTGGCACATGTTAGTTACGTCGAACGTTATACGAAATAGACAATAAGTTTTATTATTTCGTTCTTTCTAACTAAAAATGCGTATACCTGGGTATGTGTAGGGGTCCGATAGAAGCAAAAAAATAAAGGCTGTTCGTAGTTAACAGCTTATATTCAAATATACCACCTGCCACCCCACAATAAATAAAGAGAAACTTCACCTATGTTTGATCTCTTTTTTCTTGACTTAATATAAAATAAACGAATATTTTAAGAAGAGTCAAAAACAAAATTTCGAGATAAAGTTTTAAGGCCGTATCAGATCAAATTTTTGAGCAGCGACAGCAGCAGCGATAGAGGCAGCATGCTGCTTCTTGTATCAGATTCGTTGTAGCAGCAAGCAGCAAACTCTTTTTCGTCTTAAATAAAAAACTGAAATGTCAAAAAAGCTGCCTTGATGGGCAGCAAAATTAGGATTAGGAATGAAAATGCAGCGGCAGCATTCAGTGCTGCTTTTGTGGTCATGTGACCCGCTTTGACCAATGGAAACAGTTTGCTGCTGATATTTTTGTTGCGATGCTTTGGATCTGATACAGCCTTTAAGAGTAAATTTTATATTGCTCAAAGTCAGAACAGATTACCAGAAAAAGAAACGAAGAAAACAAACAGAAATGGTGGATACACAAAAATTCTCTGGCTTCGATCTCTCATATCCCACTGTTCGGTTCCGAAGAAGCTGCGTTTAGCTCAGCTTCTGAGGGTACTGTATCAACCAAAGCCTTCTATATTTACAAGCCATGCTGTAGGTGTTAGTATGTCGTTGTATGAAGTCCCAACTTCAATTCGTGAAATGTCAAAATCCCATTAAAAACAAGGGAAAAAAGTTTTCGTGCCGCGGAAAGTGATGTTACGAGTGAGGTTTTATTAAAAATAATTGTTAAAGAAAAAACGTGCAAATGTGCAAAAAGTGCTCAAAATAAGTGTGATAAGATAGCAATTAAAATAATTTGCTACTAATAGGATTTGTTTGCGGGATTTATGTTAGTGATAGCGGACTGTTTTGTTCTCAGAATATATCTAAACGTATTATGATATATGTTGCAGCTATCTTATTTAATAGGTGTAATGCCCACGCAAATCCCGGCGTCACTTCAAAGCTCAATAAGAGAAAAATTAACCAGGTCAAGAAAACGACCAAAACAATCAAATTACTCAAGCACCAGAAGCGCGAAAGAATTGCGGTCATATTACATCAAAATTCGCGGCACCAGATGTAAACACTGAACTACGACCGACGCGGTGCACTTGACAAGCAAAATGAAAATAGAACACGAGTGACACAATTAAATAATAAGAATGAATGGTAATTAAAAACAATCAAGTTCATTGCTCAAGAAATGAATGAACTGATGAAATGATGAATCGGCAATTGAGTAAGTTACGGATAAGTTATAGAGATTAAGTTAAGTAGAGAGGGTAGAATTAAGCTATATAAATAATGTAATTGATTTTAAGAAAGACAGAGAGAATTAACAGGTCTTCGGAACCAACACCAAAGAGCTGCATAAAGGAGCCTGTTGCTCCGTCGCGCTCGCAGTAAAAATTCCTATTGTTAATTGAATAAATAAAGTAATAAAAGAGAAACACGAGTTTTTCCGAATAAGCCCCTCAAACATTACAAAAATATTAAAAGAGACTTGTGTTTAAAGTGGATTTTGATAAACAAATTAAAGATCTTTACGAGGAAAGTTCCCTTAACAGAACTTTGCAAGACCGAAATGCAGAATTAAGGCAAAACAATAAGCCTGGAGAATTCAAGTACCAAGATGTTGTCTGTTGCTATGTAAGGTATTTTCTTTTTCTGTTATAATAAAAACTATTTCTGAGTACAATAATACTTGAAACAGGTGCAGTACTTATTAGAGACAATATCAAGGAAGTAAAACGAATATGAAGTGAAGATCGCCAAAATGAAAACAAAATTTTTCTTTTGTTAGTTTTGTATTGTCCTATCTTAAGTCAATTTTTAGTGCGTTTGTTTAAATAAGATTCTTTTTAAGAAATTTTTAATTTTAAAATATAATATTGCTGTATTGAACAAAAAGTTATGTGGATATATGTTCGAGATTTCATTTAAGAACCAAATAAAATTGTTTCAAGTAAATATTGTTTTAATTAATTTTATTTTGGAGAAAAAAGGGTCAAAATTTACGAACGCAATAGGTCAACAATCTGATAAAAAGAGCAGTAATTTTTCCGAATTCATTCCCAATAAATGCACATAACCGCACTTCTCACCGAAGTTTGACAAGGAAATTGAAGTCCCATGGTTCTTTCAATGGAAGTGTGAGATTTCTTAGTGCATGGCTTGTAAATATAGAAGGCTTTGGTTTTTGGTATCAACGCAAACCTTTGCGTCCCACAGTGGGACCAAATCCAAAAAAGCTGGCCAAAAGTCTAAAAAAAACTTTATAGATTGCGTGTTTTTTTTGGGGGGGGGGGGGAGGGGGTATAGTGAGCAATCAGTCACGGAAGGTTAGATTTGCGGGGGGGGGGGGGTATAGTGAGCAATCAGTCACGGAAGGTTAGATTTTTTTCTACGGACTGAGAAATTGTAGTTGCTACTTTACTCTTTTTGCTTATTTTTAAACGTTAATATTGTGAAAAAAGGTTAACGTTTTCAAAAAGCTATAAAAAATTAAGTAACCAAGCAATCGTGGTCGTGTAAAGTGGAATTTTCTTTGGAAGGTATGTAGAGTATAAAAAAAAATACCCATTAAGCAAGTATATAATACACAGTAAGCATCTATTACACGTTCTTTTTATGAATTAGGATTGTAAGAATGCGATATATATTGGACAAAAAGTAATATTGCTCCACTCTGCTCCACTGGAAAACTTGCTGGGCGTTGTTGGTAAAGGTGTATTCCTTCACCTCCAAAAAAAATCCGCTTCCCAAAATTGCCCCTCCCTGTTTTAAGGGGTCACATACGTCCAGCACTAGCCCATGGAAATGGTACTTCAATATTGCAAAAATGCGGGACAAGGTTTTATTTTTTGGATGTGTAGTGGGGGGCAGTGTGAGCTTAAATCTCAGTTTTCGGGATTCTAACCCACTCCCCCCCAATTTGGCCGCCATCTTGGAAAAGGTGCGCAAATGGTTTTTCCATTATATATCTCCGTAACAGTAGCATCTTACAGAAAATTTGCACGGGCACTTTTTGTTTATAATTAAATTATCTACAATATATTAGCAAGATATTTTTGGATAAATTTAATAATTAAGAAGTTATAAGCCTTAGAACACCAAAATGTAAGATGTATTTTTAAGATTCTTGGTGAACTCTGACCCGCACTTATCTAGTTGTCGAGATTTGCCCACGAAATCATTCAAGTATATGTCAGAAGATGTTGTTAATTTGCTATTACCACCACATATAGGAAGTAGTGATAATGTTTTACAAAATGAAGATTTGAGCTCTGAATGTTCGACATCAGAAGATAAAGATACAACTTTTACTTGTATTCACAATGATTTTCTTCTGTAATTGCATTCTTAAAAATTCTTATTTTGTTTTTCTAATAAACAATAACTTCCTAATAAAATAACTTGCTTATAAAAAAATTAATCCAAAGTATTAAACATTATATTAAAACAAATTTTTTGATTTTTTTAAGAGGTTATGTTAACCATATTGAGTCCGCCATTTTGAAAATCGAAATTTCGACACCGGATTCGTCATCAGCGACCCCGAAAACCCCCGAGTGTAAAATTTGAGATCATTTAATGCACTTTTTGACTTTTGGCCAGCTTTTTTGGATTTAGTCCCACTGTGCGTCAGTGTGATTTCAATTAAATTGAATGTGTTGGAGTTTTCACATTGATTTTCTGTGGCAAAGAAGCTGCTTCCTTCCCCAAGTTGTGTAAGGCCTCGGCCGCGATAAGAGCGGCGAGAGGCACTTTAGTATTTGCCACTCTGCTACTCACCGCTGGCCGCTCGTTTGGTGGCTAAGGCTTTACTCTTTGTTTACAGTAGTAAGATAAATTTGAATTGTACATTTTATATAAAAAAAATCTGTACATTGCATCCTTAGTGTTTCCAGAAGTGGAAATATATATTAAGATTTTTCTTCTGATTAATCTTAATATATTTAAAGAATTTTATGATAGCCTATTTGGTCAAGGGAAGCAGTGCTTCCTTTGCTTCCAAAGAGGAACCGCCACTGGCATGTGGCGCATTGTATTTAAGCTTATTTATTTTATTTATTGAATTTGGAAGCTCTGTTTAATCGAAACTGGCTTCGAGTTACTAGACATTGCATCAAGACAAGTAGCTTTTCCACATGAAAAAAGAAAAAAATCTTTTATTGTGTAGATAACCCAGTAAAAAGGTTGATTGCTTGAAGGAAATTTAAAAAAATTACTCACCTTAGGGGGCATTCCAGTATTACGTAACGCAATTTTTGAAAATTTTTGAACCTTCCCCCTCCTGTAACGCGCCGTAACGTTTTACAACCCCCTCCCCCAAATTGCGTTACGTATTACTTGAAAGCTCCCTTAGACACTTTTGCTGGAGGCAGGTTTGCATCAATAGCTTGCTGGCCGGGTTTGCTATTAGTGGGACCGTAACGGTGTTCTTACCCTCTTTTTATAATTTTGTATTTATAAGAAAAAACGACAGAACTTTTACTTACTCGTACTAATATTGAAGTAAATCTCATTCAAGTGAAAAAGGAGCAAGTTTTAATTGGAACACCTCCTTGTAAAATCTATTATTCTAGAACCGACCGTTCTCTCGTAATGGTGATGGCGAACGCCTAAAGCAACAGACCAATATCCTCCGAAACTCGATAGAACTTTTGCGTTTGCCAGATTTAAGTACCTACTTATAAGTAGCAGCAGTGTGCC
Organism: Thereva unica; assembly: GCA_949987705.1. Taxonomy (NCBI): domain Eukaryota; kingdom Metazoa; phylum Arthropoda; class Insecta; order Diptera; family Therevidae; genus Thereva; species Thereva unica. The sequence continues at coordinate 36,604,563 of OX465285.1, forward strand.
CTCCTGCCTTGCTCGCCTTCCACAGACTGTACTTTGTGGACTTTATTTGAATTCCTTCAAAGACTTTATAATGTAATTAATTTAAAATTAATTATCTAAAGACTGCAATGTAAATTGAAAAGCAATTTAATGATAATATTAAAAATACTCCAAGCCCAATACCGAGCCGTCCCTCCTCCAGACTCACACTGTACTCGCTCAAAGGATAATACCATCAGTTGATGGCCCCGACATTTCATCCTTAACTCGTATTCCTTGTCCTCTGGGGAAAAGCTTTTAAAATCAATGTCAACTTACCAAGGCACTGGGAATATTTTATTAGAAACTTACTGAGCCAGGAAGCAAAAAGGATAACAATAGCGCAAACTGGCAAAAAGGATGGAAAAAAGCGGCAGCAGCCAACAAAAACAAGACAGTAGCTCTTACGAGTCGCAGGATTCAAACGAGTTCACCCTTCGGCGACGACTTTCAGCATTCCTTAGAAGTCTCCATTTTGCGAAAGGAGAGTTCAATTGAATTTTCTTGACTTCCATGGAAATTTTCCTTCTTCCTCCATTGTGAACGGAATGCACTCCTGCGAGGATGTTTGTTTTCCACTCTTGTTGCGTATTTTTCTTTCGGAGTTTTTCATCCCTCTCAAAGGACATGCAAATTTACTTACATACTTGCTCCCCATGTTGGGGTGGATTCTGTGTTTGTGTACCTCTCCGTACCTCTGCACGGCTGCGATGCTACACATTTTCAGGACTTTAAAGCAAACCCGGTATTAACCACAAAATCGATAGCAGCATAATTTAGGAAAGGAGCGGAGGGCATCCCGTGTGCGGTTTTTTTTTATAAATTTTAATCAAGTGATGCAAATATGCCCTGGATTTCCAGTGAGAATTGACTTTGCGCTGTGTGCGTTGAGTAATCCTTAATTCGGCATTAATGACAGTATTGGTGAGCGTCCTTCCACCTCCTGCCGTCGTCCCGTGGCATGTAACCGATTTTCCTAATTCGAATCACTGAACTGATACGGATCAACAAAGTTTCGTCAAATAGTGATTTATTTTCAGCCCGGAAATTGTACTGTGGGGGAATTCGATGGGGAAGTGTATAATGGGCCCATGGCAGCAAGGTCGGAGTATTGATTATGCTCGCAGCATCAATATTGGATTATTTGCTCACAGTCAATACCAATGAGCTATGAATATTTCTCTCGGTTTTATTTCTGTAGTGTCCTAACGTTCCTATCTGGGCGCTTTTGCTGGGCACTGCTGATGCTGTTATTCTCATATTTCATATCCTTTCTGGTGATTAAATCCAGTTTTCTGAACTGGGTGGTGGGAGTGAGGTTTGGTTCAAATATGAAGGCTTTAAAACAATAACCACGGACCATTGTAACTTTGTATTGATTGTATAGGAAATGTCAACACATTTTTTTAGCTAAAAATGGAGGAGGTTTGTGGTTCGTTCATATTTTAACACATCGGTCTAAAAGTCACTTACTACGATTTTATTTATCAAGGAGCTATAAATTCATTTTATCAACGCTTCTCTACATTTCGATGCCATTCTCACAGAACGAATCTTCGAGACCTCCAAAATTGGCTTCATTACTTGGACTGGTTGATTACTTAGGTTTAATCAACAATTAGAGATATCTTACATGAAGTAACTCAACGGCTTTTTCCAATTCTCAAAAGGCTGGTTAAACTATCATTATACATATTTACTAATGGGGACCAGACACGGCCAGCAGTTGCCCAAACTGAGGTCGATTGAGGTTTCAGTTCGAATAAATCAAATTCTTTTAAGGGGCCTATTCACGAGCGAACAATTTGCGCAAATTTGTGTTCGCCAAAAAATATGAGATTGTTCATACCCTACGCAACGAATTGCGCATACTTCAGTAGCGTTTATGTATTCGTGGAGAAAACATGTCTGAAGCTACTTGTTTGGCTATTATAATTGTAAGTTTTGCGGAAAGTGAAACGATGCATTTCGATGAATTCCTTCCAGAATTCTTCATCTGCTTTCCTCACTGCTCACTGCTCCTTCTGCATAATGGAAATTTATCCGACGACAAGGATGCCTACTCTCGCCATTACTATTTCTTTTAGTAATAAATGACATCCTTGTCGGCGCTCTAGATAGTAGAACAGGCGACATGCAATGGGGTTTGTTAGACCGCCTTAAGGATCTCGACTACGCAGATGATATCTGTTTGCTGGCCCACAGACACCAGGACCTCAAAAACATGATTAACAATTTGGCAACAGAAAGTAGTCCAGCAGGCTTAAGGCTGAATCCAACTAAAATTAAAGAAATGCGGATAAATGCAAACACCATTGAACGGACTGCGCTGAATAACCGTGACGTGGAGCTGGTCGATAAATTCTGCTACCTCGGTAGTATTATTACCGAAAACTGTGGGGCAGAAGAAGACGTCAGTTCCAGAATAAATAAAGCACGAGGCGCATATGCATGCCTGTTCCGCATATGGAGATCAACGGAGATCTCAACTAACACCGAATTGCGGCTGTTCAACTCCAACGTTACGGCAGTACTTTTGTACGGTTGCGAGACATGGAAAGTCACACAATTCATCACAGGGCGCCTACAAGTCTTCATCAACAGATGCCTCCGTCGTATCCTAAAAATCCGCTTACAAAATAGAATTTCAAACGAAGAACTATGGCGCCGTGCCGGCCAAGAAAGGATAGACGACCAAATCAGGCGAAGGAAATGGAATTGGGTTGGCCACACCTTGCGACGCGAAAACGAAAATCTAGCCAAACAGGCCCTTGACTGGAATCCGCAAGGATCCCGTCGAGAACGAAGACCTAGAACAACGTGGAGGAGAACCCTACTAGCAACAACTGGGAGATCCTGGTCGGAGCTGAGAGCTGTCGCGCAAAGAGTCCGCTGGAGGCAACTTTTTCCGCCCTATGTCCCATGAGGGATTAAAGGAGCGCAATGATGATGAAATGTAAACAGATGATGATAGTAAACAGGTGCCTCTCCAGTTGTCGCATATTGTTAGGTCCCCCTTTTTTGTTATTTTGGCTGTGATACCTTCCGTCCAATCCTCCGGAAAGGTACATGTGTTCCATGCTATATCTAGGATTGGCTGAAGCGCATCTGCTATGAGGCTTGAGTCGGCTTTCAACAATTCTGGCGGGATGCCATCCATTTCCAGCTGCTTTATCATTGGCCATTGCATGTATTGCGGTTACTATTTCCACCTTGGATGGGGCCCAGTAGTGATTCTTATCGGCTGTGCATTGTTGCTGTTTTCCTGAGGTTCCTGTGTAAATGAACCAGGGCGGCGAAGAAGTAATCTCTCCATCTTTGGAGCTGCTCCTCGTCGCTGCACAGCAGCCTTCCATCCGCACTCTTAACGGCATGCTTTTTAGTAGAGTGCTTTCCCGTGAGCTGTTTAGTAATTTGGTACAGCACCTTACTGTTGCCTGTGTTTGCCGCGTTTTCCGCTTTTTCTGCGAGCTCATTTATCTGCTGCCTTTTATCACGCCGGACACTTCTCTTTACCTCCCGGTGTAATTGGGAGTATTCCGGTTACAGTTGGTAACGTCTTTCGAGGTCGCTTGTAGAGTTTACCTTATTTTTTAGGGCTCTCCTGCGTTCTATTTTTTGCCAGGTTGTGTCCGAGATCCAGTGTTGCTCGTTTCTTGGGACATAACCGATGCTCATTTCCGCAGCCGTCAATATTGCGCCCTTTGTCCTACTCCACAGCTCTTCAATATTTGTGTCGTCAGAAACGTTGTGATGGTTTAATATTTGTTGTAGGTTTCCAGCAAATTCCCGCTGTTTACCGCTCTCCCGCAGAAGGTCTACGTTGAACCGTCTACGGTTTATAGCATCGCGTTGTACGTTTCTGATTGCGGCGATTTTAAGGCGAATAGTTGCTACTACCAAATGGTGGTCGCTTCCAGTGTCTGCTCCCCTGAAACTCCTGACATCCTCAAGGATAGTTCTTCATCTGCGGCTGACGGCCACATGATCTATCTGATTTCTCGGGCATCGGGCGATACCCAAGTCTCTTTGTGTATCTTCTTGTGACAAAAGTAAGTTCCACCTACCATGAGTTGGTGGGAGCTACAGAAGTCAACGAAAAGCTCACCATTGTTATTGGTAACTTGGCTTAGGCCTTGGTTTCCAATTGTGTGTTCAAGGCTGGTGTTGTCACGGCCGATCTGTGCGTTTAAGTCACCCATTAATACAATGATGTCTCCCCTTGGAATAGAACGAAAAACCTCATTCAACCGCAAATAGAACTCGTCTTTGATGTCATCTTCAGCGTCCTCAGTTGGAGCATAGCATTGGACTACCGTAGTACTTCTTAGTCTGGTACGCAGGCGCACGGTAATAATTCTCTCAGAAACTGGTGACCAGCTAATGAGGCTGGACCTGGCTTTGGTGAGTATTACACCAACGCCACTCCTACGGCTTTCAGTTTCGTTTCTGCCAGATTATAAAAAGGACTCACCATTTGGCCAGACATGTTCGCCCGCATCGGGCCATCTGGTTTCGCTAAGTCCCATGATCTTGATTTTATATCGATTCATCGCGTTGAGGACTTCATCCAGCCGTCCGTCAGCCAGCAGTGTTCTCACATTCCATAATCCGATTCGTGTCCTTGTTCGAAAAGCAAAGGTCGTCGTCGTGTTGTCCCTCCGGTTCCGAGGCATTGTTTGCTGATTCGTAGCAATGGTGGGTTGCTAACCCTCAGCCCAACCGACTTAAAACTCTGTTTTGTGGCACAGAGAGCTCGCCATTCGCCCGTCTCCCGTTAGCTCCTTCCGAAGAAGTACCCCAGGGATCACCGCGTGGAGGTGGGATTAGGACTTGCTAACAGGTCTGCTAGGTGTTCGTCTGCAGTGACTTTTCTCGGGGTTTGGCAGAGGTGGCAAATCGGATACCACCGCTTTCCGAGGTCTTTGTTAGCCGTTTGCCCCCCCTGTCGTACCCTATAGCAGTGCAAAACCATCATTTGAGAGGAATGCACGATGGCGTAAAACATTGGAAGCCTTAGATCGGACACTTCAAGATCTACGTAGAGAACAAAACCTTTTTGGTGGTGCATTGATATTGCTGGCCGGTTATTTTCGTCAGACCCTTCCTATCATTGCAAGATCAACCGCTGCTGACGAATTCAAAGCGTGTCTTCGAGTTCAGTGTGAAAATAACCAAACTGCAGTTTAGAAGCCATTGTTCAATATTGGAAATGTGAAAATAGAAGTAGATACTTCAGCCGGACTTATTACATGGCCTGAAGAAGGAGATTTGCAATTTAACCACATCAATGGAGAAACTCATTCACAAAGTTTTTGCAAACGTTATGCAAAACTTGGTTGATCGAATGTGCTATATTGGCTGCCAAAACAAAGACTCAAAATTCCATTCCTGGTCAGTTCATTTCGTATAAATTGGTGGACACAGTCATGAATCAAGGCGAAGTGGTCAATTATCCAACTGAATTTTTGAATTCTCTCGAACTGTCACCGCATACTCTTCAGTTGCGAAACATCAATCAACCAACTTTGCAGTGGCACCAGATTGTCTTTGAAAAAGCTAATGAACAATGTGATCGAAGCTACCACTATCAAGGGAAAATACCAAGGCGAAGATGCTTTGATCCCGATAATTCCAATGATTCTGATTGATTTACCTTTGCACAGCGCCGGCCCAAGCCCTTGTTGAGGGTGGAGCGAGGTTGTCTTTCGGAGCCCTTTGTTCACTTCACATAAATTGTATTTGCAGTTGTCCTAGATAAAACTTCTTTCGAGTACTGCCGGCCTGCCATTTTCTTACGGGATTACATCTCCCGCTCTGCAAGCCTTTATGGGGGCCCCATAAGGATTTCGATGGTGGTTTTAGGGTCACAGCTCCGCCTGTAGCGGCAATAGAGGAAGCATGTTTTCTCAGAGTTGCTTCCCCGACGTTTCGCCAAACAGCACCACCTTCTTTGGAGGCTATTTGGTTGTTTGTATTGCATGGTTAGGCATTAGGGCGTTCCCCAGCTAGTAAAGTTGAGATGGTGGAGAGAGTCATCTTCTCGTTAAAAGAGGCTTCTCCTGCCATCAGCCCAAAATTGCAGTGTTCACCATCCTGACAAAGTCATCTCTGTGAATTTTATGCCATGCACTTCGTGGAGTATTTTCCATTCCTACACCCTTAGGGTCTTCTTTTGGACTCCTATCCTTTCAACATAATGCCAGTGGGGTCTAGTTGCTGCCGGAAAGTACCCGATTACAAAAAGCCTGCGTGGCAGCTTGTTCCCGTCTACAGCAAAAAGCCTTGCTCCTTCCAAGGGTTAAGGCGGCCCATCATAAAGGACGCACCGACCCCTACTGACCTGGGCTCTTCTAAGCCCTGAACCAATTCGTCTATCGCCTCCAGAAGACTTCCTTGCACGGTAATTAGTTGTTTCGTGGTCAGTAGAGTCTCCGGATTGTTAGTCGCAAGCACGCCAATTCTGACACTCCGCTATTTGACAGAAGGTCGGCTTTGGAGTCGTTCTAGACTTCATTATGGGTGCGCCCTTTTTCGCCGGGTTATTATGCCCTAGAGAAGATCCAGATGATCTAACCCTCTTCTTATTAAGAAAATTGGTATCCCTTTCCTCCACGCAGACCCTACCAGCCGCTACACGGGAGTAGCCAGCTTAGAGATATCGCAAAAAACGTTTTCGGGCTGAGTCACCCCGCCTTCTGAAAGCGATCGTTTTTTCGAGTCGCCTCTCCGATTAGGTTCCCTAACTTCCACAGGAGATCAACCAATGAAGGAGTGATCTCAACGTACTCCATCCCTGGGTTCACAGGCTCAGACTTCCCTCCCTGAAGAACAATTCCGAAAACTTTCCTTCACTGGGACCACATTCGACACCTTGAAGCATGGATCCAAGAATATCAAACTGGCCTTGCAGGTCGTTCTTTTGCGAGCTGTGGGAGCCCCAGAAATGTTTGGAGCGTTAAGAAGTGGTCCATCTTCAAAAGTTTTTTCAAAGGTAATTTTATAAGAACGGTCACCTATGGCAGAGATCCGTATCACCAATGGAAGACTAATTCAAACCGAAGTTCGCCTGGTATCCGCAGTCTATAGTTAGTAGTACATTCACGCAGTTCCATAACTTTACCACGAATGTTTACACATTAGGATTGCGGTTTTTATCGAGTTTAGATCCGCCGTATTCAGTCTGCTCCATGGATCTCGAACAGGATGTGGCATAAGGCTATGTACGATCGGTCTTGTAGTCAGTGCTCTCTGCTTATGCCGTGTTCGAGTCATATTGATGAGTACATAGACTTGGCTAGCTTCAAATAATGTCCTCAAAAAGTGCCATCAATTTGCTCGAAATTGTTTTCGCATTCATTTTGGCGCCCCTTACCACTTGGCGCCTAGAGCGACCGCTCCACTCGCTCTACCCTAGCGCCGGCGCTGCCTTTGAAATGACAAAACATTGCGCAAGGCTAGTCATTGGAAACTTGCTGAATTAGTGTACACGGCAAACTTTATGTCGCCTGCTCTCGTATTGGCAAACAAACCTTCAGCTTTGTTCGTACACGCAGAAGTCGGCAAACCGAAAAAGCGAAAATTTATTTCATAATCCCATTACATTACATTACATTGAACTCTAAATGACGGAAATAAATAATTTTGATCCAAATTGATATTTCTTTTGATGTTTCGTTGTGTTTTCCAATGAGTCAGCTAATTTTTTTTTTTTTTTTTTTTTTTATGTGGTAGTGCTAAGCTCAGGAGTCACCCTTTGTACTACTAGTCCGTCATGTCATTTGTCACGTCATGGTGCAATGTCTAGCAGTAAGCTTAGTACGGGGGAGGGATGGGGGGAATAGGTTAGGGATTATGAAGGTACGGGAGGGTATTGAAGAAGGTGGTGATGAACCCTGAGTTTGAACTCTTGGATGTTGTAGGAGCTCGGAAATACCGACTGCGAGAGACTATTCCACAGTCGAGTTGTTCTATTTACATACGAATTCATATCTTGTTGAGTGCGTGAAAAGGGTAGTTGCAGGTGCAGGGAATGGGACGAGTGGGCTAATCTGGTGTTGCGGTTATAAGATTGCCGTGGAGGCAAAAGAGCGTTTAACTCAAAGGAACAGTCACTATGATAGTAGCGATAAAATTTTGTCAGTGCTGCTACATTCCTACGGTGGCTTAGGGGGTCGATGGTGGAGCAAGCGGTATCGTCATTAATTAACTTAAGGGCCTTTTTTTGGACCTTATCTAACCATGCTAAGGTTGTTATTGGAGCGCCGCCCCAAATGAGGGAGTTGTATTCGAGAAGAGGCCGAATGTAGGATTTATAAATAACAGCACGGGCCGATGGCTGGAGGAGGAACCTGCACCTCTTAAGAAATCCCAAGCACTGGGATGCTTGTTTGGCGGTTTGGAATATATGTATGGTCATTCCATCGCAAGTCTTTGGCTAATGTCACGCCTAAGATGTGTAGGGATGGGTCGCCCTTTACTTCCACGCCATCCACTGTCAAGGATGGTGATGTGTTGATCTTTTTCTTTGAAATAAGACAGTACTTGGTTTTGGAGGGGTTGAATTCGACACGATTCTTTTTTCCCCACTCTACAATAAGTTCAATGTCGTTATTAATAGAGTTGAACATTAGTTCACGATCATCAAGACATTGTATTTCCCTAATTAATTAATTTTATTCAGGGCAAATTCTGCCGGGTCAGCTAGTAGCCTATAAAATTAATTGTAAGTAGTTAAGCTAGTAGTTATCCTTGTCCTTAGAATAAGTCTGTAGGTGGTATATGATCTGATTACAATAATTTTCTCCTTCGCAGCGAACTACGGCCTAACAATTAAATGAACTGCAGACAATCTACTTGTGGTAGTTAGCCCGTTTCGGAAACTGGTGCAAAGAGTGATTAAATCCATCTACTGGGTTTACTAATTGGCATCATTTCATCAAAATCACAATATTCCTTGTTTCCATATTTGGCAGATAAAAGTCCTCAAACATTAATTTCACCTACACCAACGTAGTGTTTGGTTGGAATTAAAAGAATAAAGTGTAATTTATAAAATTCTCATTAATGTAATGGCACTTGCAAAATCATAAAACTCGGCCTAATTATCAAAAACGATAACGTGCAAAAAGTAACCATAATCTTTGAGTTAAAGTTACTGAAATAAGCACACTCGGTCACAGGTTTCGTCCTTAAAATTAATTTTATTTCCTCATAGAACCATTTTGCCTTGCCTAAGGTACCATAATAAAAGTGAAGACTTGCACGTTCTGGAGCGAAGCCTTTTAGGGAAATACAATAAAATGCCAGAGCCCTCACCGAAAGTTCTCCTTAAATTTATTTGTGGTCAAGGATTGTCGAAAAGTTTTTCGCTTCTGGCAACAGATGTAATGGGGGTGATCGCTTGGTGTTCTCTGAGATATATCTTGATTTTTTAAGTTATGGTGTAATATTAGGTTAGACATTACATAGTGAGGGGAAGTACTCAGGGCGGATGGGGAACGTCTTAGCGGCCCGGGAAAAAATATTTGTCGGCCCGTTTTTTAATTTCTGGATATGGCTAAAATATACATTTACAAAGTGTTAGGCATTTTGCCTTTAAAATTAATAGCGTATTACCTCCGAATTCTTTCGGACAGCATCGACTTTTGTGAAATCAATTAAGCTTATCTTACCCTCCTTTTCAAAAGATTAAAATTTTTTAATCGTGCATTTATGATAAATTATAATCCTCTCTTTGTTTATACTATTATTTCTAAATCGTTGCAGCGGCTGTACCTGTAGAAACTACCCCTTATTGAGAAATTTGTGAGAAAAGTCCAATAACTGGAAATTTTGAAATCGTGCATTTATATTGAATGAAATGTCCAGTAAATGTTTAGAATTGGCTACAAGGTAAAATCGCTCCAAAAAAAGTTCAGGCATCTAGGGTGATTTTTGAGTGCCCCAAAAGTAGTGCGTTTTGATCGATTTTTGAGTGCTCCAATAGTAATTTTAAGCGGGGCACATATTTTTCTTATCGCAACTTGGGGCGGGTAGAATTGGGACCCCAAACCAAAAGTAAGAGCTATTCCATACATGCACAAATACGTTTTATACAAATATACATACGTTTATACATGTGTGCTGTCTATGGAGATACGCTTAGACGTATATACACTGCCGCTCAAAAGTTTCCGGGCACCTTATGAATTTTTTTCCAACCGAATCCTTCATGATTAATTTTTGGAAAAATCTCCTGAACTTCACCGAATATATGCCTGCAGCGGTAAACACATGATTTAGGTTGCAATTTTCCAAAACCTTTCAAGGGAATCCCGGGATTCAGGTACAAAAGATGGAAAACCCAAAAAAATCCTTTTGAAAAAAAAGGTACATCTGAAAAGTTATCAGGCAGGAAATTGTTTCTAGGAATTCCGTATAAGTTTTATAGCTTTTTTGTGTCAAATAAGTAGAGTAGAGCATATTTTCTGGATTTTTCGTATAAATAGCCAGGGAACAGGACACCAGGGAACAGTTCTTTAGTGGAAGTGAAATAGTGACAAGTACGACAAATATTAGTTATTGAATTATTTATTATGGGAAGGTCTAAGGAAAAAAGCGTCGCAGTTCGAAGTTCCGTTCTTACCTTGCACGGTGAAGGATATTCAGAACGGGAAATCGCGAAAAAGTTGAAGATCGCAAAGTCAACAGTACACGACACGATTAGACGATTCAAGAATACGGGTTCTTTTGATGATTAAAAAAAAGTGGAAGGCCGAAATGTACAACAAAACAAGAGGATCAGCCACTAAAATTAATTTCCAAGAGGAATCGACGATTGACGGCACCTGAAATATGCGCGGAGTTCAACCGTTCTCATTCGAAAAGCATTTCAGTAGCAACAACGAAACGACGACTTAGCGCAGCTAACCTGAAAGGACGAGTTGCCGTTAAAAACCCATTTCTACGACGTCAAAATAAAGTTAAACGCATGGAATGGGGGCAACACTATCAGAATTGGACTTCGGATGATTGGGCGAGGGTACTTTGGACGGATGAGTCAAAGTTCGAAGTCTTCGAACAGAAAAGAAGATTTTATGTACGACGGTCGGCCGGGGAAAAAATGCTTCCCAATTGTGTTGTGCCAACTATGAAGCATGGCGGCGGCTGTGTCATGGTGTGGGGGTGCTTCTCGTCAGGAGGAGTTGGAGACTTTGTCCGAATCGATGGAATTATGAAAAAAGAAGAATACAAACGAATTTTAGAGCACAACGCTGTTCCCTCAGGATTGCGCCTAATTGGTCCTGGATTTATTTTTATGCAGGATAATGATCCAAAACATTCTTCCAAGCTCTGTCGGAATTATCTTGCACAAAAGGAAAGAGATGGATGTCTTGAAAATATGAAATGGCCAGCTCAATCACCTGATCTTAATCCTATTCAGCTTCTGTGGGATGAATTGGATCGCGAGGTGAGAAAGCACTGTCCCACATCAAAGGAACATCTTTGGGAAATTCTACGGAGTGCCTGGGAAGCAATAACAGCAGATACAATAAAAAAATTAATAGATAGAATGCCTAGAGTAGCAAAAGAAGTTGTAAAAGTAAGAGGTAGTTTTTTCGATGAGAAAAAAAAAGTGTAACACCATTTTATTTTAAAAAATAATAAAAGTTAAAAAAATTAAAAAGGTTAAAAAAATTGTTACGTCTTTCTTGCCTGTAACTATACCCGTGTGTTTCCCCCAAAAAAATTTAAAAGTTTCCATTGCAAAGCCCGGTATGCTAGGCTCAAGGAATTTGCTCAAGAAAACTTCTGCATTTATTCCCTTAAGCCCGGTATGCTAGGCTCAAGTAATTACTTGACCTATCTTAAACCTATGTAAAAAAAATTGTCAAGAAATGGCTCAGAAATATTTTCTGCTGCGATTTCTTCACCCGGTATGCTAGGTTCAAGAAATCATACCAGAAAAATCGTGTTTTTTTAATGACGCGCAGATGTCGCTATTGATCAAATTTTAGTTTTTCTTCCAGAAATAAGTGTCGAGGCACTTATTTCTTTAAGTAATTTTGACGTTTCATGGGTTTTTTTTTAATTGAAAGTAGAAATTGAAGGAAGCCTTGCGTTTTAAGTAATCGTTGAACCCTTAACAAAACAACTGTACTGCCAGCAATGACAATTAGACAAATGCCAAAATTTCTTACCGACTGTCACTTTTTCTTAAGGGAATAAATGCAGACGTTTTCTTGAGCAAATTCCTTGAGCCTAGCATACCGGGCTATAAGAAAAATTGACACTCGGTAAGAAATTTTGGCATTTGTCTAATTGTCATTGCTGACAGTACAGTTGTTTTGTTAGGGTTCAACGATTACTTAAAACGCAAGGCTTCCTTCAACTTCTACTTTCAATTAAAAAAAACCCATGAAACGTCAAAATTACTTAAAGAAATAAGTGCCTCGACACTTATTTCTGGAAGAAAAACTAAAATTTTATCAATAGCGACATCTGCGCGTCATTAAAAAACACGATTTTTCTGGTGTGATTTCTTGAACCTAGCATACCGGGTGAAGAAATCGCAGCAGAAAATATTTCTGAGCCATTTCTTGACAATTTTTTTACATAGGTTTAAGATAGGTCAAGTAATTACTTGAGCCTAGCATACCGGGCTCAAAACGGTATGTTTTACCTTTTCTTGAAAAAATCGTGCTGTCCGGAAACTCTTGAGCGGCAGTGTACAGTACATGCGGTGACATCTGTTTAGATATGTTTATTAATGCTGTAAAATTGTCGAGATTAATACAATTTACCTTATTCGATAATTTCATTGAAAAATCAGTTTCAGGGACTCCAAGGCCGGCCGGCTAACTTGGTTAGTATCGATGCTAATGAATTTTACCAAAGCTAATTTTAAAGGTTTTTCAAGTACTTTAAATAAGGTCCAATAAGTTTTTCTCCAAAAATTCGTCGTTTTTTAAATTCTTTTATTTAACTTACACTGTTTGTCGTCAAATCTTGGAAGTTAAATTTGACCCACTTCCCGGTTTCGGATAGAGCTGAAATTTTGCATACACGTTTAGTTTGGAAGACAATGCAATCTGGCCATTTTGTAAAAATATCAAGATGGCGGTTCCAAAATGGCGCCCGATTTTATTTAACTTACACTGTTTGTCGTCAAATCTTGGAAGTTAAATTTGACCCACTTCCCGGTATCGGATAGAGCTGAAATTTTGCATACACGTTTAGTTTGGAAGACAATGCAATCTGGCCATTTTGTAAAAATATCAAGATGGCGGTTCCAAAATGGCGCCCGATTTTATTTAACTTACACTGTTTGTCGTCAAATCTTGGAAGTTAAATTTGACCCACTTCCCGGTTTCGGATAGAGCTGAAATTTTGCATACACGTTTAGTTTGGAAGACAATGCAATCTGGCCATTTTGTAAAAATATCAAGATGGCGGTTCCAAAATGGCGCCCGATTTTATTTAACTTACACTGTTTGTCGTCAAATCTTGGAAGTTAAATTTGACCCACTTCCCGGTTTCGGATAGAGCTGAAATTTTGCATACACGTTTAGTTTGGAAGACAATGCAATCTGGCCATTTTGTAAAAATATCAAGATGGCGGTTTCAAAATGGCGCCCGATTTTATTTAACTTACACTGTTTGTCGTCAAATCTTGGAAGTTAAATTTGACCCACTTCCCGGTTTCGGATAGAGCTGAAATTTTGCATACACGTTTAGTTTGGATGACAATGCAATCTGGCCATTTTGTAAAAATATCAAGATGGCGGTTCCAAAATGGCGCCCGATTTTTGAAATTGTGCTCCGCGGCCCTCTGACATGGGTATCAAATGAAAGGATATGACAGGTAGAACACAATAAGCTATGTGGCGTCATTCCAAATTCAAAATGGCGGCCAACACTAAATTGCGGAAAGCTTATAATAGACTAAAAAGTAGAAAATATAACCGATCAACTTCCAATTTTGCACACACTCGTAGTTCGGGTGGTTAATGTGTATGAATGATGAGATAATAGTTGAGTTAAGGGTGAGTTGATAATAAAGAAGCAATACACGTTACAAAAAATCACAAACAAACACAGAGATGCTGCTGTCAACTAAATTCAACTACTCAAATACTGAACTCATGTCCGTATGCATAATTTCAACTAAACCCAGGTAGCAGAGCTGAGTCGAGTTCAGTCAACCTTAACCCAACTCGACTCCCGTTTACATGTAGTTAGACTTGGGTTCAACTTGAGTTCAACTCATCATTTATAAGTACTAAATGCAATCTTACCTTTTTGTAAAAAAATCAAGAAGACGGTTCCGAGATGGCGGCCGTTTTTGCAATTATGTTCCACCGAGCCCACGACATGGGTATCAAATGAATACAGTAAACTGTGTGACGTAATTTTAAATCTAATAGAATTGCCATCATAAAATGGCGGAATACATATAATAAACTAAAAAGTAGAAAATAAAATAAATGGTTAAAAATTTTTTTTAAAAAAAATTCTTTTCATTAACTAAAAAATGTACTGAAAAGTAAAAAATAAAAAATATTTTAAAGAAAGCGTGAAATTTCAATTTTAATGAAAAAGTTAATTAAAAGAATAACGCATTTTTCATCAAAAAATGTTGGTAGAATTTAAAATTAACAAAGCAAAAAATTGAGGGTTATTGTAAATCTCACGCGATTTACAGTTATATTTTCAATTTTTGATGAAAAATGTGCCATTCTTTTAATTAACTTTTTCATTAAAATTGAAATTTCACGCTTTCTTTAAAATATTTTTTATTTTTTACTTTTCGGTACATTTTTTAGTTAATGAAAAGAAGTTTTTTTAAAAAAATTTTTTAACCATTTATTCAGGGGCCAGTTCACGCAATTCGACGTCGACTGAAAACGACACATTAAATGTCGTTTTGGGTTCACGCAAGTCGACGTTTTGTGTTTGTCGTTTTAAAAGTGTCGTTAATCTTCTCGACGCCAAAGTTGTCGAATTTTGCTTTTAGTGTGTTAAGAAACTAGTTGTGGTACCAATTAACTGAAAAATTAAATTCAAACGGATCGAAGATATAATTATAATGGGTAGTAAAAAGTATCTCAAATAAATAAAGTAAAAAAATTACAATTGTATTTAGGTATGGCGAGGTTTTAAACATAACATAAAAAAACATTAGTGGCAAATATGAATTCAATTGCTAAGACTGGTTGTGGATTGTATGAAGTTTTTCATTTAACGCCACGTTATATTAACAGTATGCCTGGAAGTGTCTCACATACGAGATCATATCGACTTGGCTCTGGCAGCAGTAATCAAAATGTTCTTCCTCGATAAATAGACCTTTACAAGAAATAGTCTCATGGATGAATGAATGAAGCCAATTTCATTAGCTTATTAAAAGAAAAGAAAGAAAAGAAATTTTTTCCTTCTAAGCCTACGGATTAAGCAGCTACTGCCAAAGTATGTTACGCTTCCATTAGCGACAACAGGAAAATAACCAATTTTATCTCCTGAAGCACACATTATTCTTGAAGAACTGCAAGAGAAGAAATAATTTCACACAATACTTCTTGCGGTTCTGAACGTGCAAAATACGATAGATAAAGATAAACTACGTGATAGTCGAAAAATAAAACTGCTGCAAGAAGAGTTTATTTAGAAAAACCACAATGTAGAAAAATAAATACAGAGTTAAGATTTTCAAATGTTATTATGAATTTGTTTAATTAATTAATTGAAGTTTAATATTATGTGTAACTCTTCCCGCTTATGGACAATGTCGAAAGTAATAGTGTTATTATAGCGGTTCCATGAAATTTTGCATACTTTTTGGCGGCAATTATTTTATGAAAACGACATTCGACGCGTCGACTTACTTGAACCCAAATTCAACGTCGCTGAAACTAATGTCGTTTTCATGAAGTGTCGACGTCGATGTCGAGTGTCGAATTGCGTGAACTGGCCCCAGGTTTCGGCCAGCAAACAGTCATCTTTAAAGACTCATAACACGAGTTGTGTTTTATCTACAGAAATAAATAAAACACCAATCACTTTGTTATTCCTTTCTATTCATGAAAAACCTCTCTAAAACATGCATTTTTAGATGAAAAATCAACAAAATCAATCGCGAATAACTCGTGAAATATTGAAAGAAAAATATGTATTATAACATATTTTGCTTTCAACCCCTCTATAATTTTTGGCAATTATTTTGAGTGTGCCAATTTCCACCCCTTAGAAGAGGTGGCATTCCCCCAGGGAAAAAGCACACCCCAACACAACATTACTTTTCTTTCTTGAACTTCTACCTACTTACCGTCCAAATTTTGCATGATTCGGTGCTGTCCGAGCATTCAGAGCCAAAAACCGCTATCCACTGGACTACGATCCGTGAAGATCAGCGTTTAACAGTTCGAATGTTGGCGTCGGAACTGGGTATGAACCGTGAAACAGTCAGACAAATTTTAACCGACGATTTAGGGATGAGAAAGTTGTGCGCGAAGATGGTTCCAAGGAACCTCTCCGAGGAGCAAAAGCAGCATCGAATGACTGTCGCAGAAGACTGTTTGGAACAAGTGGAAAACGATCCCACGCTGCTTGATCGAGTTACTACAGGCGATGAGAGCTGGTTTTTTCAATACGACCCGGAAACCAAACGCCAAAGCTCACAATGGTTGTCTCCGCACGCCCCCCGTCCGAAAAAAGCTCGTTTTTCCATTTTCGTGCGAGAACCACGAACACACGTTTACTCAACACGACAGAGCAGGGGAACTAAACAAGCTAGAGCGATGCCAAATATATCAATGGAGAGGGGAAGGATGCCGAGAGAAGGGAAAGGGAACTTCAGTCTCATTACTTAAGTGTCACACCTCGTATAAATAGAGCATAGGTTTATTACAGATTACATCTGTCAACAATCTAGTAATCAAAGTGCTAAAAACACAAATTTCGTAATTTGTAATAGAAATTGGTACAAATTATTTCTGTAGCAAATAAGTAAAATACAAAAAACTGAAAATAAAAAAAATATATAAAATTACGTTTTTCCTTCAGAATTTGTAAATGTTTTCAATAATCATTAAAGCGCCAGAAAAATACACCTCCCTCTAGCAATACGCAGTCGTAAGTGATGGGTCTACCGTTAGATGCCGTTAGATTCCCTGAGTCGAAGATAGGTGCTGATTTTATTAGACATGAGACCGTAATTCGTTTTGGAAGCATTAAATTCGTCACGATTCCTATTTTTTTATGCAAAAATATGTTCAATGTCCCTGTTCATAGAGTTAGATAATTCATTTCATTTCAGCGTAAGTGAAGTACGGTAAAATTAGGTTTTAATTAACTTTGAACGCGTACCTGCGGGAAGAACGGATACATATTTCCGGTTCCATGTTATTATCGCTTGCTATTACCATTGACCATAACATGCACATGCCGCAACTATTTCGGCCTGATGGAAGTGCGATCATATCCTCCTAGCGGTGGCCCCTAGTAACTAGGCTAATATGATACGGCTAGTCCCTTCCAAGTAAGGTTGACGTGAGGCTTATGACCTTACCCGGAAAACAGAATTGTTACGGAACGAGCAACATTTGTGTCGTTCAATGTAGGAATGGTGTGGCTCCGTATTTTAGTGTATTGGAGGTTGATTTGCTTTGGAGTTGCACTTTGCCATATCTTCCGCTGTGGGGGTGGAGCGGCCCTAGAAGTGCTTTTGAAGTGAACGACACATTTGTTGCGATAGCCCAGGAGCCCGGATAATAATAATAACAGTATGTTCTGTTTGCGGCGTTTATTTTTCTTTGTACGTCTTCGCTTCACCGTTGTCCTCGCTGACTGTGGACCTCAGGTAGTTAAATTGGTTTACCCGTTCGAAGTTATATTCCCCCCAGGTGGTATTGTGGTTTGTTCGTCTTCTTTTTTCCACCCTTGACTGAATTACAATTTTTTTTGGCCTATTGTAGGTACTACAGCCCCTACATCTCATATTTGTAGGCCAGACCGCTTGAACAAGTTCAGCAGTCTGCCTAGTGGTTTGTCGCTTGGACTTGAGGATTCGAGTAGGGACTCCTCGAACAAAGAGACCCTGCTCCTCGTTATTGTGGGGCACTCACAGAGAATGTGGAGGGCAGACTCATCCTCTTCCAGGCAAAGCCCAGATGTAGGGTCCTCCGCCCTTCCTATTCTCCATAAGTGGTAATTTAGTGCACAGTGTCCGATAATCAAGCCAACAAGTGCACTCACTCCTGCTGCGCCGTCTTAGGGGACGGTACAGGAATGAACCGCTTAGAGTTGGCCAGTCCAGGCGCGGACCTCCAGCGTTCAATAGGTTTCATCAAAGTTCGATCGCCCAGGGCCCTTTGCAGCAAGCTGGACGGTGCCCCAATAGCCGGTTCTGGACCGATGAATGCAATATCAGAGCCCTGTTTAGCCAGGGTAAGGGTAATTTGATTGAGAACGCCCAACTCATGAAGAGCACGTTGGCAGTCCCAAACTAATTTCGACTTGGTCCTACGGGACCTTATCGCTCTAATTGCCGCTTGGCTATCAGAGAAGATAAAAATCCGTTTATATTGGTAGGCCCTTCTTAAGTTCTCATGAGTGCATACCAGAATAGCGTACACCTTTGCTTGGAAGACAGTTGCTAGAGTGCCTAGGCTTATCGCTCTTCTAAATCTGGGGCTTTCACTGCAGATTCCTGCGCCTACACCTGTCTCCGTTTTAGAGCCATCCGTGTACCATACCAGTCCGCCCGGCAATACATTAGGAAAAGTCCAGATTAGCCTATCCTGTATGTGCACAGAAGATTGCTCAAATTTTGAAATTTTAAAGGGCATGCTGTTCGATAGCAACTCCGCTTCCGGAATCTGTTGTATGATCTTGATTATTATAGAATGTCCTCGCCTAAGACCAGCGCCCAAGTGACCATTCGCTTTCAGCCGCAGCGCCGCGTTTATGGGGGACTTCTCTACCTCAAGGTGAAAGGGTACTAAATTGAGGAGAGTCTCCAGCGCTGCCGTCGGGGAAGTGCGAATGGCCCTAGTGATTGAGAGGCAGGGCATTCTTTGAATTTTGCTTAAATTGGTTATGGAACCCTTAAGCTTAATCGTTGAGTAGTGATCGTTTCCTGGTGAAAGGAACCATAATCGTTTTGTCCGGATTGACTTTTAGACCAGGGATACAACATCGTTCTTAAAAACATCGATGTTTTAAAACATCGATGGTGCCACGACAAACATCGATGTTAAAAAACATCGGCTATAAGAACGATACATCGATGTTTTCCCGATGTTTTAATTATATCATCCATCATATGAATTAAAACGTGGTTAGAGACATTTTAATGAACATAAAATAACTAGATTCACATTTTAAATTATGTAAGTATATAACTATAACTATTATGTATTTAAGCAACAATCTAATCATTTTTTTAACTGATTTAAACCATGATTTAGCTAAATTCCTATAGCGCTATAGCAAGCTAACTTGACATAAGCAAGAATCGTACAAATATATTATTACGCAGTAATTGGAACTGTATACATATCTTAATTGTGTCTGTGACAAATATAATACATAATAATAAACTACTGACAATTTTTGGAACGAAGTTCCTTATCGCGCGTTGCGAAAGGGGGCTAGACGGAAAAAATTAAGACCAAAAGTTGTAACGACACTTTTTGGTATAGTGTGCCGTGCAGCGTGCGCATGTTTCCTTGTCTGTCTCTCTCTATCTCTCTCATAGAAAGCAAGCCAGTTATTTTCGTTTCGTCTTTCTATTTCCATTGTACAGTGTGGTGTCGCGACGATTATTTTTTGAGTGTATACAGGTTGTTTTTGTTGTTTTTTTATTTTTGTTGTTTTTCTTGTTTTTGATGTTTTTGTTGTTTTTGTTGTTTCTGCTGTTTTTGTTGTTTTTGTTGCTTTTGTTGTTTTTGTTATTTTGTTGTTTTCGTTGTTTTTGTTACTTTAGTTGTTTTTGCTGTTTTTGTTGCTTTTGTTGTTTTTGTTGTTTTTATTGTTTTTGTTGCTTTTGTTGTTTTTGTTATTTTTGTTGTTTTTGTTATTTTTGTTGTTTTTGTTGCTTGTGTTGTTTTTGTTGCTTTTGTTGTTTTTGATGTTTTTGTTGTTTTTGTTGCTTTTGTTGTTTTTGTTGCTTTTGTTGTTTTTGATGTTTTTGTTGTTTTTGTTGTTTTTGTTGTTTTTGTTGTTTTCGTTGTTTTTGTTGTTTTTGACGTTTTTGTTGTTTTTGTTGCTTTTGTTGTTTTTGTTATTTTGTTGTTTTCGTTGTTTTTGTTACTTTAGTTGTTTTTGCTGTTTTTGTTGCTTTTGTTGCTTTTGTTGTTTTTGTTATTTTTGTTGTTTTTGCTGTTTTTGTTGTTTTTGTTGCTTTTGTTGTTTTTGTTGCTTTTGTTGTTTTTGTTGCTTTTGTTGTTTTTGTTGCTTTTGTTGCTTTTGATGTTTTTGTTGTTTTTGTTGTTTTTGACGTTTTTGTTGTTTTTGTTGTTTTTGATGTTTTTGTTGCTTTTGTCGTTTTTGTTATTTTTGTTGTTTTTGTTGCTTTTGTTGTTTGTGTTGTTTTTGTTGCTTTTGTTGCTTTTGTTGTTTTTGATGTTTTTGTTGTTTTTGTTGTTTTTGTTGCTTTTGTTGTTTTTGTTGCTTTTGTTGTTTTTGATGTTTTTGTTGTTTTTGTTGTTTTTGTTGTTTTTGTTGTTTTTGACGTTTTTGTTGTTTTTGTTGCTTTTGTTGTTTTTGCTGTTTTTGTTGCTTTTGTTGTTTTTGTTGTTTTTATTGTTTTTGTTGTTTTTGTTATTTTTGTTGTTTTTGCTGTTTTTGTTGTTTTTGTTGCTTTTGTTGTTTTTGTTGCTTTTGTTGTTTTTGTTGCTTTTGTTGTTTTTGATGTTTTTGTTGTTTTTGTTGTTTTTGTTGTTTTTGTTGTTTTTGTTGTTTTTGTTGTTTTTGACGTTTTTGTTGTTTTTGTTGCTTTTGTTGTTTTTGATGTTTTTGTTGTTTTTGTTATTTTTGTTGTTTTTGTTATTTTTGTTGTTTTTGTTGCTTTTGTTGTTTGTGTTGTTTTTGTTGCTTTTGTTGCTTTTGTTGTTTTTGTTGTTTTTGATGTTTTTGTTGTTTCTATTGTTTTTGTTTTTTTTGATGTTTTTGTTGTTTCTATTGTTTTTGTTGTTTTTGACGTTTTTGTCGTTTTTGTTGCTTTTGTTGTTTTTGTTGCTTTTGTTGTTTTTGTTGTTTTTGTTGTTTTTGTTGCTTTTGTTGCAATAACAAGTGTTGCAGATTTATGTGCAGCAGAGTGTGTAATGGAAAACGGCGTTACCTTTATCATGGCAGTCATAAACGTCTCACCAAATAACAAATTAATAGATATTCAGGAGTTCATTCATCGAGCACTGCTAGAGTATTCTAAAGATGTATCTCGAACGCTTAGCAGATACAACAAAAATTTAGATAAAGTTCCACTCATTTTGGCCGGTGATTTTAACATCAACTTCAGTAATGAAAAATCAAAACCATTACTACAGTTTCTAGAGGAAGAATTTGATTTAAGAATAAACAATAATCCAGCAGAATCAACAACAAAATATAATACTACCTTGATGCAGTTTTTTCAAGACATTTAAATAAAATAGAATCCCAAACATATGTTTCCTACTTCAGTTACCACAAGCCAATTATTACTAAAATTGAGCTTACTGATTAAGTTTATATTACATTATATTTATTAATAATAAAAAAAATAGTATTATAACTTAAAAACAAAATTTTTATTACAATTCCTTCACTAATTAATCGAAAGGGACTTCGTTCCATCCGGGTGTCCCTTGACACCTCTTTGTTTTTTTTTTTTATGTGGCAGTGCTAAGCTTAGGAGTCACCCTTTGTACTACTAGTCCGTCATGTCATTTGTCACGTGATGGTGCAATGTCTAGCAGTAAGCTTAGTACGGGGGAGGGATGAGGGGGGTATAGGTTAAGGATTGAAAGGTACGGGGGGGTATTTAAGAAGGTGGGTTCGTTGGCGCAGGTGATTTTAATGACTAATGCCGCCTAAAAACTGAGGCGGGCAATCGCCTTTACGACTTTTGTCCACTTCAGTCAGGATAGCATCACAGATAGAGGAGGATTGCTCCTCCGTCAATTTGCCTTCGGGATAGTTGTCCAGGACCACTGCCATGGTGATCCCAGCTAACTTGTTCCAGTATGAGGGTTCTTGCGATTCCGCCTTTTTTTTTCTTCTGGGGTCGCAGCCTCTCTGACCGCTCCGGTTTTGGCAGTGCGTCAGTTGGGTCCGGCATAGGACATAGCTCCCTAGAAGTTGTAAGAGCTGGTGCTACCAATTCTCTGGTCCGCCTAGAAACTTCGAGCAGTACAGCGGCTCTCCGGGTCTGCTCCTTGGAGTCCCCCGTCGTGCCTTTGGTTTGTTGTGAAGGAAGTTCCACATGTGGGACTCGGGGGTGATCTGTGGAGCTCCCCAATTCCGCTGCGGCTTTACTTGCCTTGGCCCTCTTCCTCTTGGCATAACCAGATTTCTTCTTGCTAGGTTGCACGGCCATACCGACAACCTTGGCAGTTATTTCTTCAACAATATTGCCACCAGCTGCCTGTGGCAGTGTTGTTGATTGAGAAGCCGAAGCTTAGAATCTTACTCTAGTCGGCATTTATTTGCAGCCCTATATCTTTGGCTCACCTGTTCTAATTCCGTGAATATTTCTTTAAGGCTTGACAGTGATGTGGCAAGGCAGTTTACATCGTCGGCATATTCTGCCAATTGTTTTGATTTGTTAAGCAGGGTTGTGCTCGCATCAATGTTTACTTTGCGAATTACTCCTTCAAGGCAGACATTAAATAGCATGGGTGCCAGCCCATCGCCCTGCTTTAAGCCTTGCTTGACTGGGAAGGACTCCGTCAATTCTCCTTGTATTCTGACTACACACTTTGCATTTTCCATTGTCATTTTTGTTAATTTTACTATCTTTAGGGGGATGTTAAAGGCCAGCATTGTCGCATTCATTTTTTCCCTGTCGATGCTGTCGTATGCTTGTTGGAAGTCAATGAAAAGTAGATACACGTCGATGTTATATTCCCAGCATTTTCGGAGGATTTGCCTTATGAAAAAAGTTGATCCATTGTTGATCTATTTCTTCTGAATGCCGCTTGTGGCTTCTGCATAAAGTTCCAGTCTGGCCTTAATTATATTTGTCATTACTTTATATACTGTGCTTAAAAAAGATATGAGATTATCTCCTTTCTTGTGTATTGGGCAGATAATGCTTTGCTGCAAATCTTCAGGCATTTTTCGTTCCTTCACATGCAGCATAGTAATTCATGTATAGCTGCTGAAAGCGATTCGCCACCTTGTTTGGTTAACTCTGCTGGGATGTTATCAATTCCTAGCGATTTTAAGGATCGTATAGCACCTTGTACTTCTTCCAGGGTCATCGTTATGTTGAAGAAGGGGTTCTGGTACAAGTCGGATGTTCTTATTTGCGTTCAGCTCGCTAAAAAATTCTTTCTATATTTTCTTCTTTTGTTTGCGGTTCTTCTTGTTTCCTCTTATTTCAATTTCTTGCTCCTCGTCGTTCTCTCTATGCCCATTTTCCTATTTCCATTTCTGGGTTCTATAGCTGCTTTGCACTCCTCGTCGTACCATTCGTTGGCTCTGGCTGTGCGTTTTTAACCTACAGTTTCTTTCGTGACATCTGTCAGTATTGTCTGCCTTATCCACTTTCGCTCAACTGTATCTTCATTATTTGTATTTTGCATTTGGACCTATCCTTTCTGCTAGAGTTGCCTGATATCTCTCCAATATGGTCTGTTCTTGGAGGCGATCAACGTCGAATTTCTTTAGTTGGTTGTTTCTTTTGTCTTGAGTAGACAGCCGACATCTGAATCTAGCTTGAACTAGGTAGTGGTCCGATTCACAATTCGCACCTCTGCAGGATATTACTTGGAGGGCCCTTCTGTCTATGAGTATATGGTCTATTCGATTGCAGTGTCATGTCATTCACTAGGAGACTGCCATGTGTATTTGTGAATGTCTAGCTGGCAACAACATTATTAAAAAGTGAGTTCTTTATCCTTACTTGCGGAACATGTTTCAGGTCTATTCCCACTCTCCTGTGTTTGGAAAGGCTACCTTGGTGGAGTTTTACGGTTTAATCCACGCATTGAAGATAAAGCAATCAGAACATTACAAATTTTTTAACTAGTCTGGAAGTTCCTATTCTGATAAACTCGGGGCAATGCAAAGTCCCTTTTTCCGTTGTGCTGCTACCAGGAAGTTAAAACTGATAAAACAATAAGGGTGTATGTAATTTGAATATGCTAATATTAATTTCGACACAAATTCGATCTTCTCTCTTTAATTTCGTCCTTGCAAAAAACGTCGGTACAGATTTTCACCCCCAGGGCGACAGGCCTGATTGGTCGCAAATTCATAATATCCTTGAATTTGTTAAAATTGATGCTAACGAAATTCGACATCAGCTGCGGCCATGAGATCACCGACAAAATTCTGTAATAATTATGACATGTGCAAAACGGAAAAGGACTATACCATCGACTACACACTGACATGCCAGCACACACGGAAGCAGCAGACGGCGGTAGTTGCCACAGAGTTGCAAATAATAAACTGACATCCAATCCCGTCGACTAAATTGAGATGTGTTGGTAATGCTGGGTCCTTTGCCGCTGGCGCGACTCCGCTTCCATTCGGAAACTTCACATCCAGGAATCCGGACTAAAGTCAGCAGTGCACACACGCACCCGCCGGGCATACAAATGGAAATAAAAGCAAGAAAGAGAGGACTAGTCCTGCGAGCGGGGGTGGGGGGCCCGAGGTGGAAACTGGGGTAATTTTATCGAGCAGATAGTTGCTGTTGCCATGCCAACTCACCTAGGACGGATGCTACTACACTGTGAAATTTTACCCGTATTCCAATGGCGGTGTATTCACGATGGGAGTCGCAAGTCGTCTTTTGTTTACTTGGAAATAGACGTTCCATTTGGAGGATAATACAGGTATTCGCCGGAAGATAAAAACTTTTAAGCGAACTTTTTTACGTTAGGTTGAGATGCTGAATTTCTTTTGCTAACGGGAACTTTGTAGCACAATTTTGAGTGCACCCTGTTTCGTGTTAAATCTTTATTTCTTTCTTTGATGTAATTAAGCACAAGTAAAGATGTAACAAAAGAAGAAGGGACTTTAATTATCATAATCCTGGAATTTTTACTAGCTTCCCGGTACATATTTACAATTTTCTGCTTTCATACAATCTTGAGCTCTCAAAGAACAAAATTTTTTATTTATCAAAATCAATTTGCTTTTTGTTGTAACTATGACTCTCACCACCAGCAACACTTTTACTGGTGTGATAATAAACTCAAATTTAAATTACAAACATTTTTTTTAATTCCAAAGCTTTCTGGAGATATTAGCAAAACTAATCAATGTAAAGTACTTGTCAGACTTGACCAAAAAGTACAAATTTTTCGGTAACTAAAAACGGTAAAAAATGCCCGACCGATTGTTATGAAATTTTTTTCTGAGCATTTTTTCTATAATATTTTTTTTTCGGCACCTCAAAGAAGCCGATATAGTTTTTGGTTCGCGCGGTATCGTGCAGGTACAAAAATCACGAACGTCGCTTAAACAAAAAACGGTTTGACCGAATTTTATGAATATCTTTATCATTCAATCATTAACATTCGTCGAACGGCACCTCAACTAAGTCCATTCTTTTAAGTCCAATCAATCTACGGAATCACCATGTTAATTTCCAGACAATTGAAGGCGGGGAAAAAAATATGGTCGTGTAGAACACTTAATTTGAAGAATGATAGCGTGTTTTTTTTACGGAACTGCATTGGCGAACTTAACCTAAAAAATTCGCAAAAGTCAAAAAACTGGGTTTTCGCCAATAAAACAAAAAGTTGAGCTCGTTAAAAATCGCTTTTTTTTCATTTATTTTTTTCTTTTTATTGATGCGACCTAGAAACTTTTTACTTGGTAAAAATGTTGCTTTTGGCAATCTGAAAACTCATTATTTTTTTTGGCTCGAAATTTTGCAAAATATGGGTGAAATTTCGATTTATGTAAAGAAAAGCGTTTTCGTAAAATCCTTCGTCTACAGCTCCTCGACCTCGTAGGACATTTTTTCGAAGCTCCTTTTCTTCGTTAAGAGTTGGACTATCATGCACTATAAGTTAAAATTGGAGTTTTGCAATTTTATGTACAAAAAACTCCACCGCAAAAAAGACAATTTTTTTTGCCGCAAAAAAGACAAGTTTTTGTACTGTAAGTTTTTTATTTCATTATTTTTCGACTCTAAACTACTATTTAATAAAAGTTTATATTCTTTTTACTAATTTAAAAATAAAACTAGTAGGGATGTGGGTTCGACCCGTTCGGTCCACACAATCAACTTCCCAGTATGATGGATGTTGAATATTATGATTGGATATTTTAATAATAAATGAACAATAGGCAATATAGAATATATGTATAATACCGAGAATTTGTCACAATTGTTTATCAATATTTTCGCTTAAATGTCAAACTAAATGTGCGCACTTACAAGATTAGGATGACGAAAATGTATATAAAATTGATGTATTAATGTTTTTCGGCACCTCAATGAAGTCGATATAGTTTTTAGTTCGCGCGGTATCGTGCAGGTACAAAAATCACTTAAGTCATTTAAACCAAAAAAGCGCTGGACCGAATATTATAAAAATCTTTTCAGATTATATTGTCGCTAATACGCTTCGAACGGCACCTCAAGTAAGTCAATATCTTTCGTGGTTCGGGCGATATCGTGCAGGTACAAAAATCACTTACGTGACTTAAACAAAAAAACGGCTGGACCGAATTTCATGAAAATCTTTTCAGATCATATTTCGGTTGATACGCTTCGAACGACACCTCAACGAAGTCGATATCAGTTTTGGTTCGCGCGATATCGTGCAGGAAAAAATGACCACATCCGTACGCACATACACACCCACACACACACACATACTTCCTCCCAATTTTTTGCTTAAAATGCTCCTGGGACCTTGAAAGATGAAAATACGTTGAAATTTTCGATTTCGATTTTCGGACCGATTACAATAACTTCCTATACTGGGAAGTTAATAAATTAACCGTCAACGGCGAAGACATTTTTTAAAATAACGGAGCCCTTTTCCTTTGTTAAATACCTGTGAATTTGAGACATATTGTTGTTCAATATTTACTGCACTACATACATACAAGTTGTTATTGACGTCTCAACAGCACGGATCTTTTGAAAAGACTGCGTAGACGGTCAGTACTCACTTTGGGGCTAGTTGGGGCACTTTACGCTTGTAAACTATGTTTGGAGGGATGCTACGCTACTTCAATGCTTCGAGATGCAAATATGTCAATCAAAATAGCGGGACTATGTAACCTTCTGTATCACTGAAAAATTTGTACAAACACGTCGTATTATTTGTTCGCTAATTTCAAAAATCCCGGTGAGTTTTATTGTGCGGTCGTACCTTAGTTTATTTCTGTAATCATCGTGTGTGAACGAACAGTAAAGTGTAAACATTTAATTGCTTGCAATAAAAACAATATAATACAAATACTTTATTTATATTTATAAAACGTTACTTATTATAATTTATTAATTTATTTTTTCTGCCGATAACGGGAAAAAATTTCTTGTGCGAAATTGTATTTAAACAGTATTAAATGATGGCATCCCCGGGAGATAGCATTTGTTTGTTGTGCGACATAACTTATACCGACGAAAATAAGGTGCGGATTGGTGAGCGTGCTATTCTATCACTTGTTGACGCTAGCAAAAGGAGGAAAGATGGTAAATACATCAAATTTGAGAGCCTTGAATCCTTAAATATTCATAAAAGCTGTTATTCCGGCTACGTTCGAGAAAGCAATATCAGTGCTGCCGCGAAACTTCGTACGGAAGAGATATCATCTGCAAGGCGTGCTATTAAGGAAGCCCGTCACTTCGATTTTGCAGAATCATGATTCTTTTGTGGTGGTAATGCTATTTCAGACACGCACAAAAACCCTATTTCACTTGTTGAAAGTGATGATACGGCCCTTACTATTTTCGAAGAGTTGCGGAAGCGGCCAAATACTACTTTCAATGACAACGTTCAACTTCGATTAAGGAACACTTCACAGTTGCCAGAAAAAAAGCGCGTTACCACAGAAGCTGCTATAAAACATTTTATAATGTTCGTCCTACGAATATCGTTGGTAGACCGCTCGGGGAAGATATGTCATTGCTAACACAGCACATTGCAACTTTCATACTTGACCATTCAGACGATTCTCAGTTTTCACTTGCGGAAATTCTTTCAACTTATGATAGGCAGTTGCCACGAAACGATTACATAATTGATTGGTTAAGAAAACATTTTGGCGATGAGATTGAATTATATTCTGAATGCAACGGTGCTGCGAAAGATACTATTATCTGTTTTAAAGACACTCGAGGGCATGTTTTAAAAGATGATTGGTGTTCAATTCTTCACAACATAAGATAAATCTCCCTGGTTTATCTTTCATATTTTCTTTTCCTTCTTCGTTCACCATATCACCTTAGGGCACGTTAATACTTTTTATTTCAGAAAAATAAAGCCGCATTAGGAAACCAGATGCAATTACATACACTCCTGGGCAATTACATATGTAGAAACAATCACGGTCATTCAGCTCTAACAAGGGAACAACAAGAACTTATCAACAATTAACATCATCTTTGGATAACATGGACATTGAGTAGCATCATTTAACATCATTATCATTGATACTAATTTAACTTTAAGAAACCAAATTTTTCTTAAGAACATTCACTCAAAAATTCATACATTCACTCGAATAGATATTTACTCTGGTAACACTTCTCACCTCAACACATGCAGAATTAAAATTTTCATTCCCACTTGCATCATTCAAACAAAAATCACTTCAGTCATCCCGTTATATATTTCTATCCCCACTTGAATCGAATTCAAGTGAGTTAACAAAAATCGTTGCACCCATGAATCTTTCTCTCTTTGGATACCGGACGCTTTGAGGGTAAGTTGATCTGAACTTTATATTTTTATTTTTCCTCCATTTCAAAGTTCTTGGGAATAGACCAAGAACTATTCCTAAAATTTTCCTTAGTTCTCGGGAATAGACTGAGAACTATTATCCCTAATTTTCCTTAGTTCTCGGGTATAGACCGAGAACTACTATTACTAATTTTCCTTAGTTCTCGGGAATAGACCGAGAACTACTACTATTACTAATTTTCCTTAGTTCTCGGGAATAGACCGAGAACTACAACTATTACTAACTTTCCTTAGTTCTCGGGAATAGACCGAGAACTACAACTATTTACTAATTTCCTTAGTTCTCGGGAATAGACCGAGAACTACTATTATTACTAATTTCTTCCTTAGTTCTCGGGAATAGACCGAGAATTAATATTAACAACTTTTCTTTTCCCTGTTCATGGGAACAGACTATGAACAGTAATTTCTAATTCCTCTTTCCTTTGCCCTTGATTTTAACAATCCCTTTGTCCGCAACCAAATTAAAGTTCAAGGCCAACTTTCGAGGTCACGTGAGTACTTAATTACCACAATACAATATTCATATTTCATAATTTTCCTTTTCTTCTTTAAATAAATAATATTTGATATGGTGAACGATTTTTTTTACGATTTCCTTGATTCGTTACAATAATATTTTTAATTTGTTTCTCTGCTTTGAACTTGAAGTGAATTTAGTGATCAACGTGGATGAGGAATTTAATTAATTTGATATTTTAGTTTCCATCGTTGTTGAGGTGATTAAGTGGATTGTTTATTTTAGCTAACACCGTTGATGAGGGTGATTAATTATATACATATATTTTTTTTGAGTGGATGTTCACATCGAGTGAATATAGTAAACTTTAACTCAATCTTATAAACTAACCCTTTCTATAATTCTTATTTATTATTTTCTTTAATAACTGCAAAGCTCTTAAAAGTTTAAAATTTCTTCAAATTTAATGACATTGATTCAGTGAATTATATTGATTATTTATATATATATATTTATTTTGAATTGTGTACCTAAAATATAAAATTGAATTATTCAAATAAAAGTGAATTATAATTACAAAGTGAACTTTGCTCTTTTGTTCCTTTTATCAGTGTGTGCTGTAACTGGAGGCCAAATGGTGTCAAATAATTTTCATTTGTTTTAAAGCAGTTTTTTTCTTTGAACAAAAAACAATTGGTATTTGCGAAAAGCATGTACTCAAGAGGCAGAACGCCTTCGTATAGTTGAAATGGCCGCAAATATTGTGTTACAAGACATAAGAAGTCGTCATTACGATACGAAATCTTACAAAGCCCCTAGTTCGTTTTTACAAGACGTCGAATCTGAGGTCCCGCCGACCTTACAGTTATTTTTGAACACACTAATCAAAACTCATAAACGTTCGGAACAAAAAGAGAGTGACAAATGGGTGAACCGAATATGTACTGTAGCCCACATCTTGATATCATTCGTTAGACCACGATCTTTTATTTCTTCGATTTTATTAGGCATTTCATCAATGGTACATAAAAAATATGCGGCGAAGGGACTTATTAATGCGCTATCAAATCTCGGCTTGTGTGCTTCTTATCATGAGACGCAATTATTTGAGGCATCTGTGGTTAGCGATCCGGAGCAGTATGAAATCTCAAAAAATTCGTTTATGCAATTTTCTTATGACAATGCTGACCATGACATCAATACGATCGATGGTTTTGGAACTTTTCACGCTATGGGGGGCATTATGTGCGGAACTCCATCTGCCCCTGTCACTTCTACTAATAAAATAGCAAGGCTGAAAACCGTTACACCAGCACCCAATATAGGACAATCTGGATTTCTTCCAGTAAAGTACTACGAAAAAGGAACGTCTCCGGGCTTGAGTAAAATTGTTATTAAAAAACTAAATGATGAAGCTTTATTTCGTGATAAAATAGATATAAATATTGATGATTTCGTTTCTTCTTCTTCTTTAAACTCCTTTAATCCCTCATGGGACATAGGGCGGAAAATGATTTCGTTTGGTTACATCAAAAAATAAAAAATCCAACTCTAACGAAAGGAGTGGGATTCAAGAGAAGTGCCATGAAAGAGATATTTTCTGTACATCGAAAATAATCCCCTTGCCTTTCGTTAATAATCCTCCAAGCAATCTCGATACTATTTTTACTGTTCTCATCGAAGCGGCGCAAAAATGTCGGGTGCACTCGCAAGATCGTTGCCTCTTAACATTCGATCAGCCCTCTCATCATTCACAGCTGTCACAATTCAGAATCGATAACGACAACAAGGACTGCCATATGAAACGGAAGTGTCTTCTCACTCATTTACAAAATAACAAGAAAAAAATTAAAAATCCGGAAGCAAATTAAACACAACAAAACACAAACAAATTTACGTACTACAAATATAATAATATTATTTAGTTTCCACTTTATTTCGTTAAACATTTTGGATTTTAACAACAACAAAGAAGAACTTTCCACACTGATTTTTAATCAAGTAACTGACAGCGACAGCCATTATTGCTATTAAGTGATGCCATAGAAACAAATTCTACCAAACCAGCAGGAAAATATTTGCAATCGGTTATGTAAAAAATTAAGATTGTATATTAACTATTAAAGATGTAAAAGAGGCGATTTTTTTTGTTTTATACTTTAGTTACCACAAATCAGTTGTATCATTCTTGCCAGTTCCGGAACAGCAGTAATGTTATGTTCTTATGTATACTTGTATGTACACATTTCTTTGTAATATTATTGTTAGCTCGTAGTATTATTGTTACATTCAGCGGCTATGCTTCCATTTTTATACACTGTACTGCATTACTTTCAAAATATTCGTTAGACTATGATTTATAAATTAAATTAAAATATTATGGTTCTTACCTATTCCCTGCTTCATTCATATTTTAGATTATAACACCAGATCATCTCCCACCTCGGTAGAACAACGAGTTGAGACGTACCAAAAACCGGAAGAATAAACTCTGGAAAATCTACCTGAAGAAGAAAGACACTGCGAGTTTCGATGCATTTCTCAATTGCTATGACCAATTTCATGCTCTCTCCGAAACCCTCTATAAGGAGTATACCTCAGAAACGTGGAAGGTAAAATGCATGGTGATCCCAGAGCATTCTTTCAAATTATCAACACAAAGAAAAAAGTTGATAGTTCTAATTCAGCCGAAATTTGTGACAATTTTGCATCTTTCTTCCTCAAATCTTTCTCGTCCCCTGTATTCCAACCAGATGAAGACAATTTTCGACATATCAATGCAATCCAAACGGCTTAAAACTTTCCCCTGTCTATAACCAGGGAAGATATCTCGAAACATATAAATGAACTTCCACAAGACTTTTCGTCCGGCCCTGATGGAGTCCCTCCAGCTGTTCTAAAATCATGCGCTGAGGCCCTACTGTCTCCTCTATTATGTTTATTTCAAAAATCCCTAAATAAAGGGCGCTTCCCAACCTTATGGAAGAACTCTTTTATAATACCTGTCCATAAAAAACAAAGAGGTGTCAAGGGACACCCGGATGGAACGAAGTCCCTTTCGATTAATTAGTGAAGGAATTGTAATAAAAATTTTGTTTTTAAGTTATAATACTATTTTTTTTATTATTAATAAATATAATGTAATATAAACTTAATCAGTAAGCTCAATTTTAGTAATAATTGGCTTGTGGTAACTGAAGTAGGAAACATATGTTTGGGATTCTATTTTATTTAAATGTCTTGAAAAAACTGCATCAAGGTAGTATTATATTTTGTTGTTGATTCTGCTGGATTATTGTTTATTCTTAAATCAAATTCTTCCTCTAGAAACTGTAGTAATGGTTTTGATTTTTCATTACTGAAGTTGATGTTAAAATCACCGGCCAAAATGAGTGGAACTTTATCTAAATTTTTGTTGTATCTGCTAAGCGTTCGAGATACATCTTTAGAATACTCTAGCAGTGCTCGATGAATGAACTCCTGAATATCTATTAATTTGTTATTTGGTGAGACGTTTATGACTGCCATGATAAAGGTAACGCCGTTTTCCATTACACACTCTGCTGCACATAAATCTGCAACACTTGTTATTGCAACAAAAGCAACAAAAACAACAAAAACAACAAAAACAACAAAAGCAACAAAAACAACAAAAGCAACAAAAACGACAAAAACGTCAAAAACAACAAAAACAATAGAAACAACAAAAACATCAAAAAAAACAAAAACAACACAAACAA
This sequence comes from Thereva unica, assembly GCA_949987705.1. NCBI lineage: Eukaryota > Metazoa > Arthropoda > Insecta > Diptera > Therevidae > Thereva > Thereva unica. The sequence goes on from OX465285.1 coordinate 36,637,904, forward strand.
CAAAAGCAACAAAAACAACAAAAATAACAAAAACAACAAAAATAACAAAAACAACAAAAACATCAAAAACAACAAAAGCAACAAAAACAACAAAAACGTCAAAAACAACAAAAACAACAAAAACAACAAAAACAACAAAAACAACAAAAACATCAAAAACAACAAAAGCAACAAAAACAACAAAAGCAACAAAAACAACAAAAGCAACAAAAACAACAAAAACAGCAAAAACAACAAAAATAACAAAAACAACAAAAACAATAAAAACAACAAAAACAACAAAAGCAACAAAAACAGCAAAAACAACAAAAGCAACAAAAACAACAAAAACGTCAAAAACAACAAAAACAACAAAAACAACAAAAACAACAAAAACATCAAAAACAACAAAAGCAACAAAAACAACAAAAGCAACAAAAACAACAAAAACAACAAAAACATCAAAAACAACAAAAGCAACAAAAGCAACAAAAACAACACAAACAACAAAAGCAACAAAAACAACAAAAATAACAAAAACGACAAAAGCAACAAAAACATCAAAAACAACAAAAGCAACAAAAACAACAAAAACGTCAAAAACAACAAAAACAACAAAAACATCAAAAGCAACAAAAGCAACAAAAACAACAAAAGCAACAAAAACAACAAAAGCAACAAAAACAACAAAAGCAACAAAAACAACAAAAACAGCAAAAACAACAAAAATAACAAAAACAACAAAAGCAACAAAAACAATAAAAACAACAAAAACAACAAAAGCAACAAAAACAGCAAAAACAACTAAAGTAACAAAAACAACGAAAACAACAAAATAACAAAAACAACAAAAGCAACAAAAACAACAAAAACGTCAAAAACAACAAAAACAACGAAAACAACAAAAACAACAAAAACAACAAAAACAACAAAAACATCAAAAACAACAAAAGCAACAAAAACAACAAAAGCAACAAAAACAACAAAAACATCAAAAACAACAAAAGCAACAAAAACAACACAAGCAACAAAAACAACAAAAATAACAAAAACAACAAAAATAACAAAAACAACAAAAGCAACAAAAACAATAAAAACAACAAAAACAACAAAAGCAACAAAAACAGCAAAAACAACTAAAGTAACAAAAACAACGAAAACAACAAAATAACAAAAACAACAAAAGCAACAAAAACAACAAAAACAGCAGAAACAACAAAAACAACAAAAACATCAAAAACAAGAAAAACAACAAAAATAAAAAAACAACAAAAACAACCTGTATACACTCAAAAAATAATCGTCGCGACACCACACTGTACAATGGAAATAGAAAGACGAAACGAAAATAACTGGCTTGCTTTCTATGAGAGAGATAGAGAGAGACAGACAAGGAAACATGCGCACGCTGCACGGCACACTATACCAAAAAGTGTCGTTACAACTTTTGGTCTTAATTTTTTCCGTCTAGCCCCCTTTCGCAACGCGCGATAAGGAACTTCGTTCCAAAAAAGGCTGTAAGAACGAAATATCTAATTACAGGCCAATTGCGAAGTTATCGTCTATACCAAAACTAGAATCTATTATTTATTCTGCTATCGCCCCTATCTGCAAGAGACTTATCTCAACAAACCAACATGGATTTCTTGCAGTTCGTTCCACTACTACTAATTTACTAGAGTTCTGTGAAGACACACAGTTCGAGACTTTGTCACTGGTTGCCAAACTTACTGTGTTTATACAGATTTCAGTAAGGCTTTCGACATGCTTTCTCACTCTATTATAGTTCTTAAACTAAAGAAATTAGGCTTTCCGCATTCCCTTGTGGTATGGTTCCAGTCGTACCTAGCCGACAGAACCTACCAAGTTCTATTCCGCGGAGTCAAATCTAAAAACATCGAAGCGTCCTCTGGTGTCCCGCAAGGCAGTCATCTTGGCCCTCTTCTTTTTATTTTATCAATTGACGCTATTGTTGCCCTTTTAGAGCACTGTAAAATCCTTATTTATGCTGATGACATGAAACTGTATCGCCACATAAGGAGTATAGAGGATTGCAAACTTCTGCAAGAAGACCTAAACACCTTCTATTGGTGTTCCAACAACAACCTGGTCCTTAATATTAGTAAATTCGAGAGATTTTTATAGGAAACGTGGTGTTTATGACTCTGTAATCGATCTAGGGGTTAGGTTAGAAAGTAAGTCCACCCACGTCAATTATATCTCCTCCAAGGGCAATTCAGTCCTGGGATTTATAAAAAGATGATCAAAGGAATTCAACAACCCTCTCATAACTAAATACTTGTACGTATCCTTGGCTAGGCCTTTGCTTGAATACGTCTCTCAGGTATGGTCTCCTTACTACTCCTCCCATGTTGGTAGAATCGAATCGGTTCAAAGGAAGTTTGCACTCAGCCACCTCCCGTGGGATGACCCTCTTATTCTTTCGCCTTATGAGAGCAGACTTAAATTACTCAACTTAAGCTCTCTCCATAAGCGTCGCGAGGTCGCTGATGAATGATAAGGTGGACTCAGGATTCATTAAGAAGCCGCACGTCTTTTAGAGTGAATAACTTGATCCTCTCCTGCACATTTACTCCTCTAATACTAATTATGGCATGTTCGTACCGGTTATTCGCATGCTCATGAATTCTAACAAATATAGGAGTGTGTTTAAGGACGCTTCTCAATTTGGCGTGACTTCCTGCCCCACTCCTTTTTTGTTTTTGCATGCTTCCTGTTCGATGTTTTGTGATCTTTTATGTTATCTAATATTTTATGTTTGCATGTCTCAGCACCTTCTGAGCTAGAAGGGTAACTGTATTATTATTATTATTAAACACAAGACACGAGCAACTGAAGATAAAAATGAAATAATAAAGAACATATAGACAAAAGTAGGTACGCGCGGTTTCACTTCTGCCTTGTCTTCTTTATTTAATACACAATCATATTTTTTTTAATATTTCGGGAGTTAATTTTGAATTTCGTTTTCCACCACATAAAGCAAAATTTATGATTTCTGGTATGTTATTAAATGGTGATCGCAATTGTAAATACTATCTGTCAAATTATCGACTTTGAAGTTAGGTACCGAAATGAATGTGTTAGCGCTATGCGGCAAAGTCGACTTTACTGCAACGGTGAAGTCAAAGTAGAAGTTTCTGCATTCATTATGTTTCGGGCTTAAATTAATAACAACACAGCCGATTTATTATAGACGTTGCAGAATTTTTGTTTATAACAGTTAGTTCGGCTGATTCAACAGTTAGTTCGGCTGATCCTTCTTCGTAAAATTTGATAACCATTTTTTTTATGTAAACTAATGCGACTATATTCATTTCTATTTGCGTAATATTTTTAATTCAACGTGTATAACAAAACAAAAACTGCAACAAAATGGTAAATAGCGTTTTGGGTGATTTTAATCTCCCCAACATCAAGTGGTCTTGCACGGTTGATAATGATACTCATTTGCCAACGAATTTTACATCTCGGAGTGAATGTTTAATTATTGACACTGCATTTGGTCTAAATTTAGTTCAGGTTAACCGGTTTAGAAATTGTATTGGTAGATTTTTGGATTTAGCTTTTATTAGTTCTGATTTAATTTGTAATGTAACTGAAGTACTTTTGCCTCTAGCTAAGATTGACATTTTTCACTATCCTTTTGTTATTGAAATTTGTACTTACAAATTTGCTTCAATTACTAATTTTTGTACTTATAAATACAGTTTTTCTAAAAGTGATTATGATGGCTTGAATAATTACTTGCAATCTGTACACTGGGACTGTGAACTTCAATGCTATTGTTCTAATTTAGAAAGTTGTTATTCAAGGTTCCTTGAATTGGATCATGTTGGTATTAATCGTTTTATCCCAATTGTTACCCGTTCTTCTTCCAATCATCCTCCTTGGTTTAATAGAGGTTTATTGAGACTTAAAAATGCTCGAAATAAAGCTCACAAAGCTTTAAGGTTTCATTGTAATACCTATAATTTATGTAAATTTAAAAGACTTCATAGAGAATATCACTTTCTTCATCGCTTTTTATTCAATCAGTATGTTTCATCTGTTGAGAATAATATCAAAAATGATTGCAGGACCTTTTGGGCGTATATCAACGCCAAACGTTCTTCGTCCGCTATGCCTGCTTCTATGGAATATAATGGTATTTACTCTAATAGTTTGCAAGGAAGTTGTGATCTTTTCGCTGAATACTTTGGATCTATTTATGCGTCGAATAATAATAGTGATCCTATCCCTGATTTTGATGAATTAATTTCAACTGTCGATGTTGGCCTTATTCAACTTGAACAGAGTGAAGTTGAATCATGCTTTAAAAAATTAAACAGTGACGTGTTTCATGGACCAGATTTGTTGTGTAATTTATTATTAAAGAAATGTATCTCTAGTCTTTCTTATCCTCTTACAAAAATATTTAATATGTCCTTCATGCTCGGCTCTTTCCTTGATTCTTGGAAATATTCGGTTATTAAACCTCTTTATAAATCAGGTTGTCGGAGCAAAATTATTAATTATAGAGGAATTGCGAAGCTATTACCTGTTCCTAAATGTTTTGAAAGTCTAGTTACTGACAGACTACAATTTGTTGTTAATAAATGTATTTGTGAGGAGCAACATGGTTTTATGAGCGGTAAATCAACTACCACAAATCTAGTGGTTTTTAAAAACTATGCAATTAATGCTATTGAACGTGGTGAACAGGTTGATGTTATTTATACAGACTTTGTAAAAGCCTTTGATCGCATTGACACTGCTCTGTTAATTATGAAACTACGTGCGTTTGGTCTTCATTCCTCTCTTCTCAATTGGCTAAGTTCTTATCTTACTGGTCGTAAACAGTCCGTTTCAATCGATACATATCTGTCAAAAACTTTTGCTGTCAAGTCAGGTGTGCCGCAAGGTAGTCATCTTGGTCCGTTGTTATTCATTATTTTTATTAATGATGTTTGTAACATTTTTTCGCGTGCCAGTACTTTATTGAAGATCTTTACATCAATTTTTTCCGACTGCATTATTTTTCAGAAGGAAGTTGACACTCTTCTCGTGGTGCAAGGCTAACAGACTAGAGTTAAATCCCAATAAATGTAAAAAAATATTCGTTTTATCGTCTTGTTGTTCCTTTTTCTTATTCATATAATATTAATGGTGTGATTGTTAACTCTCCAGTTACTATTTGTGATCTTGGCGTTACCTTTGATCATACGTTCAACTCATCTTGCCAGGTTGACTTTGCATGCTCCAAAGCTTTTAGAATGCTGGGTTTCATAAAGCGAAATTCTACTGACTTTCGGGACCCATTTACATTAAAAGTCCTTTACATGTCCCTTGTTCGGTCTCACTTAGAATACGCATCTGTTGTGTGGAATCCTTATACCTCTCTCCACCGTTCTCGGATTGAATCCGTTCAGAAGTCTTTTACTCGGTTTTCTCTTCGTAAGATCAATTGGCATAATAGTATGCCCTCTTACAATTCCAGATGCTTGCTTCTAGGACTGCAGAAGTTAGAGACTAGGCGAAACATTGCCTGTATTATCTTTGTCAGAGATGTGTTATGTTTTCGAATTAAATCTGCTTCATTACTTACTCTATTTAACATTTATGCGCCTGGCATATCCTTGAGATCTAGGCCTCTATTGTTTGTTCCTCCGCATAGGACCGTTTATGGCCAGCATGAACCAATAACGTATTGCTCTCGCCTATTTAATGAAGTTTATGGCGTGATTGATTTATCTGCTGAGAGAATAGCATTCAAGTCGGACTTATGTCATCTTAGTAGGTAAAATTATTATATTCTTAGAAATTTTATAAATTCATTCCTAGCTTGTCATTTGCTTTAAATTAATTTGTCTTTATAATCTTATTGTTTCTAACTTATATTTTTTATGTATTTTAATTTTTATTATTAATTTTTGCATTCTGTCTGTTGGAGATTTACTCTGTAGACCAGTAAATAAATAAATAAAAACAAAAACTGCAACAAAATGGTAAATATTTAGTTTAAACATATGTCAATGCTATATCGGTTCGGTATGGTAGTTCGAGCATATTAGATGTCAGAAGGCACAGAGGGGAAAATGTTGATTCAGATCACTTCATGGTGAAAGGGGTTATTCAGACGGTGCATATTCATGGCAAGTAAAACCGGTTTTATAGATGAGAGAGGGAAGGGAAAGGAAGAACTTAACGAAACATTTTACACGCAAAAGCAAACGCGTGAAAACTTAGATACACACATATGAAATATTACTTCTATCTCTTGCTTTCTTTAGCTCTGTTTTTGTCTGACAAGTGAATTTTATCTATATAAATATAATTGGAGTGTCTGTCTGTAATTTCAAAATAATTATGTTTTTTTAAAGTTTTTTTTGGTTATTTACATGTAATTAAAACAAAATCCACTATTTTTAAAATTTTTGTCTGTCTGTATGTCTGTATGTCTGTCTGTTTGGCCGCGGTAATCTCGGAAACGGCTGGGCCGATCGGGATGGGACTTTCACTGGAAGATTCAGTATTTTTGCGAGCATGTTTTAGGCTATTTATATACACCGTATATTAGCTCTATCTGTATGTATGTATGGATGTATGTATGTAGACAAAACTTAAAACTTGATTTTGACCCACTTCCATATAACCGTTCAACTTCAAATTTTGCACATATATTTAGTTCGGGTGACAATGTAATCTGACCACTTTGTAAAAAAATCAAGATGGCGGTTCCAAGATGGCGGGTGAATTTCGCAATTGGGCTCGCCGATCCCCGACATGGGTATCAAATGAAAGGGGATGATAATTAGAGTACAATTACCTATTTTTTGTCATTATAAATTCAAAATGGCGACCAACTATGCCGGACTCACCTTTTCTTTACAACCCACTCGATATGGGTACCAAACAAAAGGATATGACAAGTAGAATACTATTACCTGAGCGGCGTCATTCAAATCTATCTATCTATATAAATGTAAATGGCGTGTCTGTCTGTGATTTAAAAATATAGTTCTGTTTCATATGGTTATCGATCTTCTATCTATCTATCTATCTATCTATATAATTATAATTGGAGTGTCTGTCTGTGATTTCAAAACCCATTTTTAAAATTGTTGGCTGTATGTATTGCAATGGGAATTTCACAAAAAGATTTAATACTTTTGCGGCCATATTTTAGGCGAATACGACTATCAGATACGATTATCGGTACCGACTATCGTGTCCGACTACCGGGTTACTTTTTAGTCTAACCTATAGGAGAAGGAAAGCAAGTGATCATTCGAATTGTATACTTGACAGACCTGTATCTAAATATCTAGATATTCCAAAAAATATCCTGATCGTTTTATAGGAAACATTCACGGAACAATCGATATTTAAATAGGCTCTTTCAGGTCTACAATTGCAATGATAAAAAGTTTGTACTCTATCAGGGATATATTTTTCCCGATTATCGCCTTCGGTTTTTCAGTCTGATCCGACAGTAGAATAAGGTTTCGAAAGGCAGCCATCGATATTTATTATCGGCCTTGAAAATACTACTCCTTCTGAAACTTCGACTCTTTTAAAAATGACTTCCACTTTTTGACTTTCCTCGCTATGAATGATTTTTATTGATTGTAATAATAGGTACGCATTCTTTCTGATTCTGGCTTCTTTTTCACTCGAAAAAAAAATTATTTTGTTGATATACATATACTAGCGAGCCGTAATTGGGATTCCATTTTATAGAAATAAAGAAGTATGCATAGCAAAGGGAACTTCCAAAACCTCAATTTCAGTAGACAATTTACAATATTAAAAAAGGAAACCGCAAACAATGTAAATACAAAAGTCGCATGCCATATTATCCTACAAGAGAAATTAGGTAAACAGGTGAATGTTCAGGTATTGTTTTGGGTCGAAAATTCGGCCTTCCAGGAATGGCAATAAAAAAACGAGTACCTGTTTTTTATGATGGGTTAAAAAGAAGTCTATGAATAGGATATTTAAAACAAGGTTCTGCCAATTATTGTAACGGTACACTTTAAAGGAAGCTAGAGTATTTCATTCAACACTTTAGTCTTGAAGAAGGCTTTGAATGATCGAGTTTTGTTTCGTAACGAAGTGATTTTGTGACGAAGCAGTTTAACCTTGGTTATAGAAAAAAAATTGTTTTAATTGATTTGGTGATTTAGCGTGAATTTATTGAGATAATTTTGAATTTTATTTTTTTTTCCCAATCTGTGATTTTTTAAATTAAAGTGGAAATTAATAAGTGTAAATAAGAGATATCTGTGAAAATTCGAGTAGGCGTTGCAAGGCACGCGGGTTTTTGCTAGTTTACAATATATTTAAACGTTCCTGTAAAGCTTTCAAATGTTCTAAACACAATTACGCCCCGTGTGATTTTTGAGCGGTTGAATAAACCCGGTTTTGCTCAACACACTTATGGCAGCGTGTAAATAGGCTCAAATACAGAATCAGAGCAAGACTTTCTGATGTTAAAGAAGAAAGAACAACACGCTCCCCAAAACTCAATATAGCAAATCTAAAAGATGAAAAGTAAAAGTAAGTGGGCTTGAAACCCAGTTAAGCCAAGCATTTGCTTCTATTGCCATCTATTACCGAGTTTCCATGGGAGTCGAGTTGAGTTGAGGTTGAGTTGAAATGACACTTCAACTCAACGACTCAACTCTATGCGTTTCCATGGCTGACTTTTCTGTCTGTGTACAGACAGCTGAATGTGTACTTGTATTAAGCAAGCAGCTGTTTTTAAATTTGACGTAATATTTTTGTTATTATAAAATAGTGATCATGGACCATAAAATTAATTTATTGTGTTCGTTGTATAACAGAAATGTTATAAACATTACAACTTTTTTAACATTTGACAATCCCGTTTGTAGTTCTGTGCGTGAACTCTGTTCAATCTACCTATTTTCGTTGAGTTGAGCAGAGTTGAAAATCTTTAACGAAAACTCTTGACTGCGACTGTTTCCATGGGGTTCAACTCTGGTTGAACTCTCATGGAAACTCAGTATATGATCCGCGTAGTATTAAAAACCACAATGAGACGTGGTCCACGTTTAACCAAGCTATTGAGCAAACCTCATAAGAAGTTCTAGGTGAAGCACGCAAACCTATTCATATTTCAGTATGAATGGTTAAACTATGAATGCAGAATAGCAACAGAATAAAAAACGAGGCGCATAAAAAAGCTAAAAAGACATAACAGTCAAAACGCCGAAGAAGAATTCAGATTTAGATGAAGAGAAGAAAAAATAGTACATAAAAGAAAGAAAAGAGAATACAAAAAGCGCAAGATTGCCCAGACTCATCCGGGCCAACAGCCAACCAATAAAAAACGACTGAAAACGACGTTTTTGGAGACGAAAGGTTAGGCAGATTTTTGAACCACTTCCTCGAGTCAACTTTTTGACAGCCGTGTGGTTCTTGTTAACTTCCCAGTTTAGATTACAGTTATTGTAAACTAAACTAAACTAAATCGAAATTTATGACGCATTTTTATTTTTCAAGGTCCCAATAGCATTTTAAGCAAAAATTTGAGAAGAAATCTTCTTCTTTGATCCGTTAGCTGGCGGCCCGTTAGCGGGACGTCCGCAACGGATATGCTGCCGTCGGCGCGGCTGGGTCTCGAATTCTACTAACGATACGTTTTCATTCTTGTCGGTTTTTGGCGACGTCACGGTAACTAAGAATCGTTGATTATTTAGGTCACCCTGGATATTCTTTAGCCAGGTTTTCTTCGATGTCGATCGCTGAATTCTTCAGTCTGCGGGACGGTCTTGCCAGAGAAGTATACGTGGCAAGCGGTTATTATCCATTCGGCAAATATGTTCAAACCACCGTAGTCGATTGCATCAGTAGATGATCGCATTTTTGTTTAACTGTCTCCTTTCGAAGCCGATCGCGAAGTGAGATATCGAGGACTTGCCTCAACCGAGGATCTGCCTCAACGTCCGCCTTGAGCATGTCCACGTTTCAGCTCCATAAAGAAGAATCGGAAGGATCAATTTTTGGTAAAGGCGTACTTTTGTTTTGATGGACATATTTGTTCGTTTACATTTGCGCCACTTGAGTGAGGTGAATGTTGCTGTTGTCTGGCCGATGAGGCTGAACGTTTGCCTTCGTTGCCACTTTCGTTTCCTCAACCAATGATCCCAAATATTTGAACATCGAAATCTATTCGATTTGGATTCCATCGAGGTGAACACTGGCTCTACATCCGTCCGTTGGGAGCACTTTGATCTTTTCCGCATTGATTTTTAACCCGCATGACTTGGCGATGCGGGAAATGTCGTATAAGATGTCCGTTGCTTCGGAATCCGTGTCGGCGAAGATGGCGCTATCGTCGGCGAACATTAAGTCGACTACGAAATTGCTGTCGTCGTATTGAACTCCGAGTCACAACGTTGAAGAGAAGTGGCGAAGCGACCTCTCCCTGTCGGACACCCGTTTGAATCGAGAACTCCTCGGATAAGTAGTTGAGCCATCTTACGCAGATTGAAGTTGGATGATTTTCAACGGCACGCGCTCGGTTTCCAAGGGTCTCCACAAGGCACAACGATGGTGTTCTTCCACGCCAACGGGCACCATCCGAATTCGAAATCCGATTCTGACTGATGAGGCAAGGTTCGATATGGACCGAACCGCAATAAGAAGGAAATGAATCACATTTTCACCTGCTAAATGACTTTATAGAATTATATCCATCCTACTTCCGTCTTTTCTATATTTGGAAAAAGGAGATGACAAATTTCCAGCCAAGTGTTGTAAGTGGCATACCTTTCTGTATGGCAGGAGTGTTGGGAAGGTGACAATTTCAGATAGATTCATTGTTGGCAAACAGTCGTGACCACTAGATATTTGTTGCAAGTAATTATTTATGTTTTTACTGTGGCAATACAACACTAAGCTAAATGCAATTTTGATGTTAAAAAATGTATGAAAAATCCTCGACTGTTTTCGAAATCGGTATTATCATTTTAACGAACACAACGCAATAATAGTCTTAATTAAAGATTTCCCATTAAGAGGAAGAAGGAAGTTGGGAAACCTATTCAAGTGTACCAAAAACAACAAAACACAACAAAATAAAGTAGAATCAAGCTGACACGAAAACCCATTTCAGATCCATCCAAATTTATTAGAAACTTTTCTAATTGTTCCTAACTTTGCTCCTCTACCTTCAAATTAAATTAATGGCACCCTTTTAGTTTTTGGGCTTTCGAAAGCTTTTAATATTAAGTAATTTTGAAATGTCGGCGAAGCCACAGACCCTCCCCCGCTCCGCGGTTCGGTTAGTTTATCAAATCTGGAAATTTCAATATCCCGTTCCGCTCGTTTTCCGCCGCGCTCCCCTACGGTTCGGCAAATAACTCCAAATTAAGCAAACATACTCGCCGCGTTTTGTTTAAGGCGAAAGGAGGCGCTGCACACAAGGAAGTTGCTGGTTATGAATTATTTAATGTAGCACTCCTATCGGATGCCAAAGGCTTCTAAAAGGGGTGTGCGTTGTGCGAATCGGAGCAATGTGGCCCCGGTAAGTTGTTATATGGTGGTTTCAAGAGAGAACTAAATTACTTCCTTGCGTTATCTTCTCCCCTAGGTCTCTGACAGACTGTTATAAAGGATTCTTTCAAGTCCCTCTAGAACTACTTAAATTCTCGTAGTAACAAACCGCGAAAACTCTTTGGTAATCTGACAGCCAAGGCAAGATCCCGGCCATACCGCGCCCCGAATAAGTAAGTAAAGTAAAAACTACTCAAGCGATATTTCTGGGGATAGTGCAATCAAATGTCAGGCAATCAGTGGTTTTGGGTGTGTTGTAATTTTTCCATATTTGAGTAATTAATTTTTTTAATTTACTCCCACACCACCTATAGGCCATAAAGATCGAAAAATGATTACGTGTAAATATCCCATTATAGACGAGGACGTATTCGAAGAAAAGATAATTCACAGACGAAAAAAGGAAGCCTGGGAAAAAAATCTCGTCTGTGAGCTAGAACAGTACAGAGAACGACGGCCGCACCAGGCGCGGGAGTAGTTCTACCAAAGAGTCCGCAGTATGACGCAATTCACACCACGTTGCACATACTGCAAGGACAAAGAAGGGAATCTGATCACCGATCCTAAAGGCATCTTGGAGCGATGGGAAGAGCACTTTCATGAATTGCTAAATGGCGAGCTAACTGAGGATTCGGAAGCTCCACCAATATCTGAAGATAATGCTATGTTGCTCCCACCAAGCATAAAGAAGTTAAGCAGAGCCATCAGCCGGCTCAAAAACAACAAGGCCTCGGGTGCAGACGGCATCGCAGCGGAACTGGTTAAATATGGAGGGCCTACATTACACCAAGCGATTCATGAATTAATTGTGCAAGTATGGGAGCAGGAAGTGATGCCAGAAGACTGGAGAAAAGACATCCTCTGCCCGGTACATAAAAAAGGAGATATCACAGCGCGCAAAACAGGATGGCCCCATATGCCAGAAACATCATAGGCAAATCAACGACTGATCAGATTTTCAACTTGAGGCAGGCTATGGAAAAATGTCTAGAGTTTCAATACTCAATTCAACACCTCTTCATAGACTTTAAAGCCACCTATGATAGCATAGCCCGAATAGAACTCTACAAAGCCATGAGAGAATTCGGCATCCCCAACAAACTGACAAGACTATGTAGGTTGACCATGCCATGACCAATCTGTCAAGCCAAGTAAACGTATCCGGAACACTGTCCAGACCAATCAACATCTATTATGGACTCCGACAATGGGACGGTCTGGCCTGCCTCCTTTCAACCTGGCGTTGGAGAAAGTGATCCGAGATTCGGGCGTGACATCAAGGGGTACACTCCTCCACAAGTCCACTCAATTACTGGCTTACGCAGGCGACATTGACATCATTGGAAGAACAACAACAACTGTACAAGAAGCTTTCCCTCAGATTGAGCAAGCGGCAGGAAATCTGGGACTGCACATTAACGAAAGCAAAACAAAGTACATGGTGGCCTTGTCTACAAGAACACCTAACATTGGTCCCACAATCAAGGTAGCGGAACACGAGTTTGATGTGGTAAAATCATTTACCTAACTTGGGTCAATAGTAGCAGCCGACAATAGCATGGAACCAGAAATATGCGCACGACTGCTAAAAGCCACCAAAGCCTACAATAGTCTGTCAAGGCTCTTCATATCCAAATATCTAACCATAACGTCCATAACTTTTACTATATAAGGCGATGGTCTTACCCGTACTCACATATGCATCCGAAACGTGGGTGCTTAGCAAAAAACACTCAAACCTCTTGGGCGTGTTTGAGAGGAAAATACTTCGGAGGATTGTTGGCCCCGTATGTGAGGAAGGACTATTCCCGAGACTCGACAATGACGACATGGTGCAATGTTTAGCAGCAAGCTTAGTACGGGAACTAGGTTAAGGGTTATGAAGGTTCGAAGGGGAGTTGAAGAAGGTGGTGATGAACCCTGTATTTGAACTCGTAGATGCTGTAGGAGCTCGGAAATACTGATTGGGAGAGATTATTCCACAGTTGAGTTGTTCTATTTACAAACGATTTCCTATCTTGCTGAGTGCGTGAAAGAGGGAATTGCAGGTGGAGGGAATGAGACGAGTAGGCTAATCTGGTGTTGCGGGTATAAGATTGCTGTGGAGACAGAAGAGCGTTTATTTCGATGGAGCAGTCTCTATGATAGTATCAATAAAATATTGTCAGTGCTGCTACATTCCTACGGTAGTTCAAGGGGGTCGATGGTGTAGCAAACGGTGCCGTCATCAATTAATTTAAGGGGCTTTTTCGGACCTTATCCAACCATCCCAAGGTGGTTATCAAAGCGCCGCCCCAAACGAGAGAGTTATATTCGAAAAGAGGCCGAATGTAGGATTTATACATATATAGAGGTCGCGCCAAAAGAGTTGATGCCGAGAAAGTCGCGTTTTCCATACGCAGTAGAATCCCCGCATGCCGTTCCCGTCCCTTAGCCTAGTCGCAACAAATTTCGAAGGGGAAATTTGAAAATACATAAGCGCATTTCTTATCCACATGTGCGCAATTTTTATTTGTGTGCAGCTTTAATTTCCCCAGCTGCGCGCTCCGGCATCAACTCTTTTGGCGCGACCTCTAACAGCACAGGCGCATGGCTGGAGGAGAAACTTGCACCTCTTCAGAAATCCCAAGTACCAATCGCCAGTGGATCTTTTTTGTCGGAAGCCATATTGTCTGCCGTTTATGAGTAGGTTAGATTCTGGATATCTCATAAGTTTTTTGATTATCATTTCCATTGTTTTGGAGAGAATTTGGAGAGTTTGCACAGAGGTTTAGCCAAAGGTGATGCGCATTGTCTTAAAACGATAGGGGGTATATTATCGGGTTTGTTGGCATCGAGCTCCGAGCGAGTCCTGAAGAATCTATGTCCATTGAATAGGCGCTGTGCTCGGAAACAGGGGGTAGCATATCAGTTTCGTGTAAAGAAGAATTTGAAGCGATGAATTCGAAGAGATGCTAATAAATCGGTTTAATCGCCTGGCTATTCAAACTAACGCAACTCAACTCAACTGTAAAAGAGCATGGAGCATTCCTTACCTATACATATTCTTATTTTTTTAATACTGCAACTTTTCGTTAGTGCACCATGTTCCGTCCTGTCCACGGAAAAATCTGCCGCAGTTGTCCACTTCTGAAAAAGTAAACAAAATTACCACAAAGAAAATAATTCAAAATAAAAACACTAACCTGACAACCCCAAATCCTTCCATCAGCCGAAACGCCTTATTCCATATTTCCCGCAGCTTCTCCCAAAATCTAAAAAGATACAAATAAATCAATTAAATATAAATATAAAGAAAAAACAAATGAGCCAAATTACACGACTTATCACTTTCCCAGACTCACTTTCCAATTACTTCCAATAAACCGGTTTTTTAGACAAGGGGGCGCAGGGAAGTGCATGTGTTGGTCTCACTTGTGAATCCAAGAAAAATTTCGGTCTCACAGCAAATTACACTAACACAAGCATAACTTTCTTCGCTGGGACTGCGATAATTATAAGAATTTTTGTTGTTTTGTGCACAACCACATAGACAATAGAATTGTTACACGGAAAAGAGGCAGAAATTTAAATGCACCGTGTAATACTCAAATTTTACACAGACAGGTTTGACGTGAGTCCCAAGTGAATGGCCGTGTAATTTCACTCAATAACAATCTTACCTCCACAACCTCCACAGCCTACAGAGTGACAGTTCTCAGCAGCTCACCCATACATGAACCAAATCCATGATGGAGGGATAGATTCCGAAGTTCCCCACCAACATCTATTGTCTGCACCAAAATAAATATCACAGCAAGGTGATGCAAAAATTCAAATCACTTTAGATCTCCGAAGCGAATCGAGCACGGAGAATTTCAGCATAACGCTAGTGATCCCAATCCCATTACATCCAACGAGTTGAGTTGATGTAATTATTGATCACATCCAATGAGCCGAGTTGATGTGAAATCCTGTTCAGATCACTTTTGATCTTCTCAGCGGGTCGAGCTAGAAGAAATTCAGCAAAAGGCTAGTGATCTCAAACTTGACTACATGAAACGAGTTGAAGTTCATGTAAATCTATATTACATTCAACGAGTCGAGTTGATGTAATAATTGATCACATTAAACGTGTCGAGTTGATGTGAAATCCTGCCCAGATTACATGTAACGAGACGAGTTCATGTAACTTCCCAATCCAGAAATTTGAAAGAGAACCATTTTTCCTCACCCAAAAATAACACTTAGCGAAGATTCACACCGAAACCAACATCAACGTGGGATCACGATTCACAGCGCCAAGAGGATCGCGTGCGAGTCAAATTCGAACGATAAAATTACAAAGTATTCAAAATATTATTTAATTGCAATTGAAGTAAAATTTGGATTTTTTAATTGAATTGAAATAAGAAGTATAATTTGGATTTGTTAGAATTAAGGTTGAGTTGAAAATAAAGAAATCATTTTAAGTAGCAATTGAAATTTGTTTTTCTAAAAGCTGACGGTGTTACCATCCACTGAGTTTTCCGAATAGGCATAAGAGCCCATTCGCACCACGCTGTGATTCCCCAAAGGTGCGCTGGTACCCGCAACAGTCTAGCCATCTAACTACCTAGCCTAGGGAAAATTTGGTTAGTAAATATGGAGCAGAGTATTACATGAATTAATATTTTCTGTCGTCTCAGCTCTTCAAACAGTGATTCTGCAAGCAGCTCGCCCAGGTCATCTTCTCCTTCTATATCGAAATTATTGTCAAAGTTGAAGCATGAACCTTGAGGTTGGTCGCACAGTTTCATGCAGAACAACAGATCTGCTTGCCTACACCCACACCGAGTTTATCAATCTGTCTTGCATTTGCGAAATATAAGCTATAACAGGCTTCTTCTCTCAGGAGCCGGTGGTTTCAGTGTGGTAATGGTAACCGACCAATTCTTTGTCAACTTCGAACCACACTGCTCTAGAACCAAGTTGTTTCCGCTACACTACTGCACCTGATGGTAAACTCTGAAGGCGTGTTGTTCAGTTGTCGGTTAACTGAGAGGTATTGAAGCCGTGTTTGCTGATGTCTTGTAGGCTGATCTTACGTATTGCTTATTCCTCAGCTTGTTGAGTATTTACCACCATTTCTCAGCAGCAACTGTTAGTTTCTTTGGATGAGCTGAAGGATGAGTAAATTTAGTAAGATTCGAGATCCCAATTTGTAAATAGCGTCTTTAGACATTTAACTTTGTCTTGGCGGACGTAGAGTTGCAACAACTCATTGCGTGGAGGAAGAGCATTTGGTTGGCAACATTCTTTTCTACTGCACTTTCCGCACTGCACTGTAGGTTGGGGAGTTTGGACGCCCATAATTATGGCCGAAAGATCATCTTCTCCTAAAATTGCGACACTCTTGTGGACCGAAGCCCGGGATTCTGCTGTCAGCGTGTCTGCATCATCAGCTGTCTCCTCGGACGCAATTCTACTCACACTGCATTTTGTCGCTAGCATGGTGATCAGTCTATCCTAGTTTTTTGCATTCGATAAGAAATTTTTTTGGAAAACTGTTGGTGTCATGGTTCTGCTAAATTTTATCTCCATGGAATGCTTTTTAGTCGACCTCCTCAAGCGTTTCATAGACTTGGTACTCTTTTGCCGTCCAAGTACCTATCGAACACAATAGTTGGACTTTGATTGTACCTATCATCCTGCCTCTTCTTACTGTCTTGAATGACAGATCCCCTTTTCTCTTCCTTTCTCTCACAATACTCGTCTGTGCCACATCTTTTTAATAGTTTGACAAAAATTACATATGCCGGACGAAACATTATGCACGCACATACAAACAAAAACTTAAAAAAAAAAAGCACTGAAAACCTGGAAAATTGTAGCTTGAAAGGATCGATTCCACCACCACGCCATGATTATTCAAAGCTGACTAAAGGCCCCCATACACGGTCAAATTGGAAGTACATCCAGATTTTTGACAAACCTAGTGTAAATCTAGTGACAAATACAGGCAGGCATACAGTTTGATGGCACCATTTTGCCCGTTGCGAAGCAAAGTCAAGGTGGTTTTTGGGTCGCCTGCCTAGATATACGAATTGTATTGCAAGAGGGCCTAGTGTAGGCTTTGTAGATTGTAGCCAGAGCGGCTGGCTGGAGGAGGCGGTAGATAGGCAGATGAAGGGCCAATTAGCGCTTGGCGCGCCTTTTTTGCCACAACTTGTGTACCTTCTGTGCAGTGGTTGTTGGTCCTGTGTGACAGATGTCTAAAGCCGTCCTGTGGTATTTAGGAAGCTTAACAGTGATCTGATCTCCAGTCTGGAGATCTCTTTTAAGTCTTCCAAAACTAGTGTGTGTTGCCCAGCGACTGATCAAGAGTTCTGACCGCCCTAGGCTAACTGTGAAGACGCGCCCCCGCCAGGTGTGTCACGAATGGCCTAAAAAAGTATTGACTTGAGTATGTTTTAAATATTTACACTTCTGTTATTGTTAAAAAAAAGGTTTGCAAATCTTTCCACAATTTTTTCAAATTCAATAGTTTGTAAAAAATCACTTTCTATGTAAACGAGCGACGTTCTGGCAGTAATGGAATACTCGGCCTCGGTGTAACATTTTAAAAACTGCGCCAAATGGACGCATTCTTCTGCAAAGGTTTCTTCTAAATCAGTGCCATATAGTTGTTTTAACTCCTTTGCTTTGTTTCTAATAAACTCATTGTCGTCTATTTCATGAAGTTTCCATAAGAAACCAAACTTTGTATTTACTGTATTATAAATAATTTGCCGGTTTTTTAAGTGCACTTTAAGACAATCAATAGCTGCATAATAATTATCAACGATTAAAGATCGTCTCGCTTCTAACTCAATGTGCCCCGTTTTAACTTCATCAAAATGAAATTTTGGTTTCTTTTTTCTTCTTACATCTTTTTTGAATGGGGTCACTTCGCATCTCTTGATTGCCTCTGATTCAAAATTTTCGAACTCTTTTTCGTCACGCAACGTATCAAGGTAAGCATGTAATGTCTCATAAAGGGTAACAACGTTAGATAAATCAACAGAACTTGCTTGTAGCTGTGCACTAACGATTTGGAACTTTACGAGCACAGACTTCCAAAAGCACAACATTATTGTAATTTCTAGAGTTTTAATTTTTTCTAATATTTGTTTTGCTTCTATCTTGGTCTCTTCACTTTGATTTTCATCTTCGCAAATAGAGTTTAATGTTTCCAGAACTTGTTTGTATGAACTGTATAAGGCTTTGCTTGCATCTGCTCGCGCATTCCATCGAGTTTTCGATAGATTTTTTAATACCGTCCAATTTGGATAACAACATTTGCCATCTGCTTGTAGATCCAGAAAAAATTGTATAGTTGTTGTTTCAGTGTAAAAAAAGCAGCTGACTTGTCACTACTTTCCGCGGCAGCCGATCCCATGAGTTGTAGAGAACGGGCTGCACAAGGAACAAAAGTAGCCAATGGATTAACAGCTTTAATTCTTGACTGAAGACCTTTGTATTGACCAGACATATTACTAGCATTATCATAACTTTGGCCACGACAGTCTTTAGTATTAAGTTGCAAAGTTTTATCAATTGTCGCAGGACAGCCTTCTCCATGTCTTCACCTTTATGACCGCAATTGGGTAAAAATGTGACAAAACGTTCGACAGGTTCTCCGTCAGGCAAAATATAAGGAATTATAAATGTCAACTGATTGGTGTGTGAAATATCTGGAGTAGAATCAATGTTAATCGAGTAATATTTTGCTTTTTTTATTTCTCCTATAATCGAAAGTCGAACTTCGTCAGCGAGAAGTAAAATAAATTCAATGACAAGTATGATGTAGAACCTCTGCCTTTTTGTCCAAATCTCACCAAATGTTCAGCCATGAAAGGATCAAATTTAAGCTCAATACAGCCAAGAAAATTTCCGTTTAGTGCAGATCCAATAATTTCATTTTGACCGTGAAATGGAAGCCCACGAGAAGCTAAAAACTTAATTGTTTCTATTACCCGTAGTAATACATTTCACCAATAAGTTATTTCTTCATTATATTGTTTGACTATCTGGGTATCCAGCCGTTGTAAAAGTTTACCTCTACATACATACATATTGTCCCAAACATTTACGATGATCCGGAGAATTGTCATGATCAGTTATTAAGTTAGAATTTTTCCAGTCATTAAATTCACTATTGGCAAATACAGGTGTTCCTCTATATAATTTGCAAGGACCACAAAACTCGTGACCTGTGAATTCTGAGTATGTATAGTATACTAACCAGCTTCTCTTTACATTTTCGCCATTAACAAGCTTTTTCTCAAACATATTTTTAGATAGAAATCTTTTTTGATTTTTATACTGCCTTTCTGATCTGGAAAAATCCAATTCTTCGTTTTGTTGCAGTCCATTTTTAACAATATAATCTTGAAATTCATCATTTACTTGCCACAGTGCAGGGTCACTTGACGGAATAGAAGACTTTTCTTCCATTAGATTTTCGTCTTCATTGTAGATCGTCGACGTCGTCGCTTCTATAGGGCTATTGTTGGACGGAGAAACGTAACAGTCCGCTGTAGAGGAACCAGGGCAAGGAATCGCTGGCGATATAGTCCATTCAAAACGCGGGGTGGGGGGGGGGGGGGGTGTTCCAAAATAACACCGTTAAGAAAATCGGACCCTAAAGGTTTTTGGGGTCGCTTGTTTTTATTATAGTAGGGGTATGTAACGGCGGGCCTATCACCTTACTCAAAATTCACCTTGCAGGAACCACTTTGAAAAAAATATATTTACAAAACTTAAAAAATAAAAATTTGGAAGGCTATGAAAAATGATGATTGGAAAAAAAACAAATTATAGGGGAGAAAAAATTAGAATTTCGAGGAGGACGGTTTGTCGAAAAGAATATAAGATGATATTGGAAATAATAAAAAAAAGTAAACCACGGTTTTGATATAAATTAAAAAGTTAAAAGTTAAAAAGTTTTACGCTATGAGAAAGATTTTATTATCGTGCGTAACATCAAAAGCAGTATGAGAACATTTTTTTAAATAAGTGCGTGTAAAACCAAGAAGAAAAAGTCGAACGAATGTTCAAAGAAAATAACCTAATTTTGAAAGAACAATAGTAAATTGGAATGCCAAAGGAGAAATTGAAGCCTAAAATCATTTGGTTAAAAATTGGAAGAAGTTAAGGACCAATTACTGTTTTTTTTTTTGGGTTGAAGACCGTGGAACAGGACGAAGGAAGGCTCCATCGTATGTGTATATTTTATGGTTGAAGACAATGGAGCAGGAAAAATAAAAGAAACAGCTAAATATGTAGTTCTTCTATTGTTTATGGTTTAGTGCTAGGTTAAGATTTCCCCGTAAAATATGACGTGGTCTGTATATTAAGACCGGAGAAGAGCTGGGAAAATTGCAATCCTGTTCAGCTACTGTTAATTAAAAGCATCTTGGACTAATAACGATGAATTGCTTCTGCAGATAATAATCAACAGGGTCAAAATCAGCAAAAATAAATAAATTTGTGTTTAAATTTAATACTATTATCATTATATTGAATACTATTATTATTATATTGACACCATTTTGTTTAAATTTAATTTATTTAATTTGTTAAGATTGATTTAAATTTTCTTGATTTTTTTATTCTATGATATATTTATTTATTTCTGAATTCCTGAAAATGTTGTTCCCTTGAATATCAATTATTGTGAGCAAATGCAGGGAATTGGGTGGTTTCGTGTGTTCTATTGTCTTATTTCAGCAGGGTTTCATGCTTCTTTTTTTTTCGGTTACGTAAATGTATTGTATTTAGAGAACTCGAAACCTTGAAACAATTAAAGGTAGAGATTGCCACCCACCACCTCAGCTGCAATAAACTAAAATAATTGTTTATGGTATTAGTTTCTAGGTAACTGTATCTTTTTGTTTTGGATGATGTTAAGTTATTAAAGAATTTTCTGTACATTTTTATCGTTTGTTTCTATGTTGCTAGTTCTGTTTGTTGCAGGTTCTTTAGGTGTCGGTGCTTTTGTGAAGATGTGCTAAGGCAACACCAGTATGGCTTAGCGGCTGGTGAGGTCTCTCGCCCCGGAATTTTCTTTCAGGTATACTCCCTGTTCCCCTGATTATTTCACGTCCGCCTTGAGGGGGAGCGCTCACATACAGATACACGACGCTCTTCACATAAGCATTTTGCGTCCGCCATGAATGGAGGCGTTTTTATCTAGTGGTGATGCAGTAGTTTAGATGGTATGGGTCGCGCCAAAACAGTTGATGCCGAGAAAGTCGCGTTTTCCATGCGCAGTAGAATCCCCGCATGCCGTTCCCGTCCCTTTTGCCTAGTCGCAACAAATTTCGAAGGGGAAATTTGAAAATACATAAGCGCATTTCTTATCGATATGTGCGCAACATTTATTTGTGTGCAGCTTTAATTTCCCCAGCTGCGCGCTCCGGCATCAACTGTTTTGGCGCGACCCATACTTCCGGAGACTCACCAACCCATGACCCCCCGGCGAGCCAGCCCTACTATTGAGGCCCAGAGTACTGTCTGTCTGTCTGTATAATTTTCAGGTGTTTTTTTAAAGTCTCCAATTTTTTTTTGTTTTTTTGGTGTGGATCTGAGGTTGGCCTCTTCGGGCAGGGTTACACATTACAGGTAGTTTTAACCCCTTAAGGGCTGAAAATAATTTATTTTTACCTGACAGTACGCCCACAATCGAATTTGAAGCATAAACTTGAAAAAAAAAATATTATTTTTTCCATTTTTGGCCGATTTAGGGGTAGCTTCAACCCTTTAGGACTACCCCTTATCATAAAGTTCGCCTTAATTTAGTACAAATCAACCACCTTCGTAAATAAATATTAAAAAAGTGCATTTCATCGCATTAGTTTTCATTATTATTGAAATAATCGCGAAAACACCCTCAAAAGGGGTGTTTTTTTGCATTTTTAGGAGTGACGCCCATGTTTTAGGACCGCGGGACCCCGATTTTCGTGATCAGCGACCCCAAAAACCTTTAGGGTTCGATTTTCTTAACGGTGTTATTTTGGAACAAACCCCCCCCCCCCCGGTGTTTTGAACGGACTATGTTTGACGATTCGATTCTAGATCCTCCATAAGGGGTCCATTAGACGATAGGTCTATGGAAAACCTACTTTCTATAGACCTTATAAGGTGATGATGATTGCTGTAATTATCTGAATATTTTGATTTCTATCAACATTTATTTTGATTTCCATGCATGACAGATGGAATCGCCGAAATCACCTCATGTAATTAATGGACGACCCCAAACGTAAGCATTAAGAACTAGCACTTTCTATGGCATAAATAGCAACAGGAATCGAAACTGTCCTTGCATATCCAGTTTTAAGACATAAGGGGAAACCCATATGACGAACACCGTCTACAGTTAGGCCTATTGTGTACTGTATAACCAGTATTATCTTCTTCTTTTTCTTCTTTACGCTGCTTTAATCCTTCATGGAACATAGGCCGGAAACAGTTGCCCTCCAGAGGACTCTGCTTTGCGCGACAGCTCTCAGCTCCGACCAGGATCTCTCAGTTCTATAACCAGTATTATAGCTGCTCGTTTTTGGAATATTAGAATACTTTTTTAGATTTTAAAGTGTTGCTTATTAATTGTGGGGGCCTCGGTATCCTAGAGAGTAAGGCGTCTGGCTACTATCCCAGAGGTCCCGGGTTCGATTCCCGGCCAGCCCAGGGTCCTTCGCCTTTTCCACTTTCCCACCTACATAACTTTCCTTCTTTCTTCTTCCCTCTTTACATTCCAGATTCCTGCTGTCATAAACTTCCTTCGCCCTTCCCCGCTCCACCAAAGCGCATGTCATCGGTTGGTTGATGAGATTCAACACGTTTCAGGAGGCATAACACTCCAGCGAGTTGTTTCTCGATGCCCCGATGTCAAAGTCGCAATAGTCAGGTTGGAAGTAGGTGGACTAAAAATATCGGGGGTAGGTTGTGGCAGTTCCTTCCTTCCCCGACTAGAGCTACTGTTCGACATTGCACTCTATACGAAGAAAATAGATTGTCGACAGTATAAGGGGCCTTTCCTGTGACTTTAGTCTTTCACATAAAAAAAAAAAAATTTGCTGACAAAATCCATGTCCTTCTTTTCTTAAAGCCAGAAGCGTACCTTAAGGTACGTCTACACTGGTGCGCTTTCGTCTTCCTCTTTCAATTCAACATGCGCTTCAACTTGCGCTTTCATTTTTCAACATAGTATACGCGATTGAACGGAGGTTTGACGCATGCAACAAGTGTCCACATTGCCCCAATGAGTAGATCGGTAATCTAGTGAGTTGTTATTTTTTCACTGTTGTTAAAAAAATGAATGCAGAGTTATTACTCGGAATTAGTGCAGCGTTTGTTGTAATTAAAAAAAGGCAAAAGGTTAAGAGAAAACGAGTGTGGATGAAAGATTTCTTAAAAACACGTAACTTTAATTTCATCAATGAACTGGAATGCAAAGAAGATGGAGTGCTATTTAGAAATTTTTTTCGAATGTCAAAAACCGACTTCTACAAACTGTTACGTTTGGTTGAGCCCAAAATTGTCAAACAAGACACGAATTTCAGAGAAGCAATACCAGCCGGTATTTAGCAACTGGTGACAAACACACAAAACTTCTATAGTCTTCTATAAAATTCAAAGTTTCTTCAGTAGACTGAGTAGACATTATTAATAACTTTGTTTTAATATAATAAAACAACTATTTAAACTATTTATTGTCATTAATTGGTCAAATTAATTTGGGTATTATCAACACTTTGGAGATTATTTAAATTTCATTCACTTGAAAACAAATAAAAATTCACTAACGAACAAACAAAACTTAATTTCCAAGGAGAGTTGAACGAAAAATCCAAGTAGTTGGATATGCGTGCGTCATGGCTTGCGCTGGTGGAATTGCCTCCTTTCAACATCCAAGAGGCATGCGTTGTGAGCATGCCTCCACTCTGCCTCCACGTGCGCTATGACGCATGCCCTTGTTGAAAGAAAAAGCGCACCAGTGTAGACGTACCTTTAGACTGTAGCATCCTTTACAGAAGCTGATGTGTGCATACATGCATAGTAAGTATTCGCCTTTACGTGCTCTTGACCGGCGATAAAACAGTCCCTCGAGCTTATAAAGTTTGCTCAAGGCTATACGCCTACATTGAGTCCGGGATGGACGTGCCCTGTCGGCCTCGCTCCTAAGACCTGAAAATGATTTTTTCTTCCTGGCCATTCTGATTACGTAAGCCACAAGCCCGGCAGCCCAGAGTGGCGGGTAATAACATTATAGGTTTCGAGTTTGCCACCTTTAGGAAAACGGCATTTGTCTTATGGCACTATATCTATGAAGCTGAGCAAAAATCAACGTGAAGTGCGAAGTCATTGGCACTTTTATTGAGTTCTGATTTTTTAATGGTATTGTCACAGTCTTATGTATGTTGTAATCTGGATTGGTCAATGACATAGAAGTATAAACAAGCTTTAAATTATCTTGTGACACATCATAGAATACGAAAGATTTCAATTTGTCAGATGGAAAAAAATGTGAT
Source organism: Thereva unica (assembly GCA_949987705.1). Taxonomy (NCBI): domain Eukaryota; kingdom Metazoa; phylum Arthropoda; class Insecta; order Diptera; family Therevidae; genus Thereva; species Thereva unica. The sequence goes on from OX465285.1 coordinate 36,663,007, forward strand.
GTGCTACACTACATTTCAGACTCTTGCCTGTAGTAAATTTAAAGTAGTTATGTAATTATTTACCATTTGTGGACAACTATTCCCTCTTTCGAATGTCCTCTGTTTCCAGAAATGTTTGTTTACTTAATACGGCGCTCTAGACATACTTTTTGCCACCCTGTAGCTCGAGATCTTTTAAGAAAAAAGCGGACACGTGGCTAGTTCGGAAAAAATTGTTCGAATTTATAGCAAATCTAATCTAATAGACAGCATTAGGACCGATTAGTTCCGCGAATATTGCAATCTATAAGTTTATTGTGTATCCGAGGTGATATAAAGGATTTGGAATTGTTCTACAACGCCAACAGCCAGTTTTATTCCACCAGCTCGTCAGGGATAAGTTCCCGAATGATTTTGAGTACTAATCTCTTCAAAGAGAGGATCGTTTTAGCCTTGACGTTATCAGTTTAAGTCTGTCAAGGCTCTTTAAATCCAAGTATCTAACCATAACGTCTAAACTTTTACTATATAAGACGATGGTCCGTTTCTCACATATGCATCCGAAACGTGGGTGCTTAGCAAAAACCACTCAAACCTCTTGGGCGTGTTCGAGAGGAAAATACTTCGGAGGATTGTTGGCCCCGTATGTGAGGAAGGACGTTTCCGAAGACTCTACAATGACGAGATCTACGAGCGCTATCGCGACGTAGATGCTCTGAAGAAAATAAAGCTCGGTAGGCTCCGGGGGCAGGGCATCTAGCTCGAGTGAAGACGAGACTGCTCGGAAAGTTCTCTGCGATAAGACCTATGAGGTGCGACAGCGAGGGAGACCGAACCTTCGCTGGAAGGATGGCGTAGACCAGGACGCTCAGAGCTTAGGGATCAGTTGCGAGAGGCCAGGACCGGATCCCGGTTGTAGAGCCGTTAAAGAAGAGGAAGTTATCGGTTTAAATGAATTTGAGCCAGTATAGGGAGATTAGTTTCTTCTGCTAATTGTGAAAAACCGATCCTGTGAAAAGTCGATTCCATCCACCCAATGGCGCTACAGCCCAAATCGAGCCTTGGCTTCCCGTAGGGCATTTCTCTAAGTTTTTCGGTTCCTTGCAGCATGTCTCCAGTTCCGGATGTTGAGCATTGCCTCTGCGTCAACCTTCACAGACTGTATCCATCTAGTCTGGGTTTGCTCACTAGCATATGAGCACAAATAAAAAACCTTACAACGGGCGAACAACGACCCCGATCTTGCGGATCTACAATCCTGATAGGACCAGTCCATTCTAGTCTTTCTGTGGGCCAGCTTAGTGTCTGTTCTGCTGCCCTCTTTAAACTGCTCTTACGCTTTTCTCATTTGTAGTTAGTTCTTCTTGTCGGGCAGTTATTCTTATATTTCTCTAAAGTTTTGCACGACAGCATTCTGGTTGGGTTTTTTTTACAAGTTTTAGCTTAGCTTAGTTTGCCATCTATGTGTTTTGGTCGATATTCGGGTTCCAAATTTCACTTTAACTTGGTAGTGGTCCGAGCCACAGCACGCTCCTGTCATTGTCTTACTTATACTATGCTGGTTGCCCCTCTTCTCTCGTGGTCGGATGTGGTCAATTTGTTTATTTGTTACTCCAACTAGTGACTACCACGTCATCAATCTTTTGAATTTTTTGTTCGGGAGCTTACTACCACCACTAAGCATATAATACATAGAGGAGTCACGCAGAACAAAAATTTGGGCGCGGCAGTTATCTTCTTCTTCCTCGGGGACCCAGCGCTCCTGCTACTATAATACCAAATCTGCTTGAGTGCTAAGTTGGTAGCAGATTATTGTAAAGCAAGTTGATGGGAGTATTCCGGTGAGGTAAGGGAATCTGGGGGGAAGTTTGTCTGGGTCCCTGTCGTCTGCTATGCGTGGATTGAGTTTTTTTCTTTTATGCGCGTTCGGAGAAAAAAATCGAAGTCGTCTGCCCATGAGCAAAATTAAATTTTGGTTGAAAGAAATGCACTTTTTTGTTTTATCTTAGGAATATTCTCTGAGATATTGAATTTTTTTTGTTGGGGTCATTGTAAAATTGAAAATATGAGATTACAGATTTTATTTAATTTCAACTGAGTTCCATGAGTGATGGAATTTATTGAGGCTTGCATGATCGGTTAATGGACGCCTTATTGCAAGCTGAGTACTCTAAATCTCACCCGATGAGGTTTTTCACGGGGTTTGAAAGAGGGGAAAATTTAGTTTTTCAAGATAATTTTTTTGATTTAAATAGTTATAAAAATTGTTCAGTAGGTTTATAACTTACCTTACCTATATAAGTTTAAATTTGTCTTTTTTTGTACATATAGCAGGTATAAAACCTGCGATGAAGTTTGAATGCCCCTTGAATATTAGTATTTTTGTTTATAATGAATACTCCTTTCCTCACCACCCGAGGGGTAGAGTATAAAGTGAATTTTTTTATACATATGTGGCGTTCCACATAGGCGTAGGCCTACTCCACATTTAGTTATATGTTGAACAAGAAGTAACTCAAAGGGTTTTTATGAAAAGGCTGGTTAAACTACCATTATATTAACTAAAGAATAAAGCTAGTAACAGTAAGGGTACACCAGTGTAATAAATCGTTGCGAAATATTTTAATGAAAAAGGATATTGAGACTCCTGATGGAATAGTGTCCTGGAATATTATTATAAAATTGTATGAAATTGATAGTGAAAGTGGTTCGACTCGCCTTTGTCCAAAACTGACTGGAAAGCATATTTTTCCAAATTCATTTGACAAAATGAAGGTGAAGTATGCCTCACAAATTTTTAGTCATACAGTTTCTTCAGCTGTACGGACATTAACTCAAACTGGTCATTTCCACAGTTGTAAAGAAATTGCATTATCAACAGCCACATTTATTGATAAAGTAAATAAACTTTTCGATTGCTTAAATAGCAATGTGCTGTATGATAAGAATCCATACAAGTCAGCCTTAGTTAAAGAGAATCGAATTCAAGCCTACTTGGAAGAAATGAAAAATTTCTTTAGTCTTTTAAAGTATCCTGGAAATGTTAAAATTTATTGCATTGCGGGTATGATTCTTTCAATTTCTTCGACCCTATGTTTAGCCAATGATATCTGGAGCGAGAACTCAGATATTTTTTATTTACCCTTATCTCGCTTAAATCAGGATGCATTAGAAAATATGTTTTACCTTATAAGATCTCGCGGCGGAACTAATACCAAAGAGAAGATTTGAATAACTAGTTTAGTGTGTCCAATAAATGTTACAAACATCGCCAATAAATTTTAAATTACTTATTGCTAATTTTAATAAGAAAAAATAGTAGTTGGTTGGCACAAAAATTAACCGCTAAAGATGCAAGCAATAGAAATATGTACGCGGAAACTAAAAATTTTAAAAGCATAAGAATTTTAAACGCATATCCTCTTTCACTCCCAACAATTTTGGCTAGCTAGGATGGTAGGAAACCAAGGCAGGAAGGAAAGTTGGCCGACACCACTTGTCCAGTAAATAGCTACTTTTCCTTTGCGAAAAGTACCACACGCGATTTTTTTTCACCAAATGATTTTGTATATTTTTATGAGCTTAAATTCAAAATGGCGTCATCCCTACCCTTGTGCTAAACTTACAGTGAAGAGAAACGCGTTTAATTCTATATCTCAGAAACTATGCATCTCACTGGTTTTTTTTTTTCACTTCTTTTGTAAAGTCTATATGTACGGAGATATAGTGCTTCAAACTTCACACATCACTTTCTTTGCACTCTATTTCGCTAATGGTTAACTATACATGAAAAAGTCCTTAAATTATCCTTTTTTTTACGTAGAGCTAATATTTCACGAGTTATAACGCTTTAAGTGTCGAAAAACGCAAATTCCAAAGTAGTTTTTTGCCAATATCTTCTCAATTACACGTTTTATTGTAAAACTGGTTATAACGTATTTTGTGCGGAATACCATTGCTCACATTTTTTGTTCCGAGCGAGCTGTGGAGAAGAGTTTGTGCACTAAAGAAATTTCTCACTTATTTGCATGAACATTTATATGTATGTATATTTATGAAACGTTTGGCGCTGAATAGCGGCTTAAGTATAAATGCTAGAAAAAAACGTTCAAAGTAACATTTCTAGAGCAAATTTGTTGGTATAAATTTTTGTCGTTAACAATTAGTTTACGAGATATTTGTAAAAAATCAGTCTGTACTAACGTTTAAGGTATAATTAATACATAGATATCAACTTTACAGAAAAAAGTTGAAATAGGAACTGTGGGCAATAAAATTGCGCACAAAAGTGTTACAATCAGTAACAATCAGCAATAAAATGTGTAATTAAAAAGATATTGGCAAAAAACTACTTTGGAATTTGCGTTTTTCTACACTTAAACCGCTATAACTCGTGAAATATTAGCCCTACGAAAAAAAATATAATACAAAAATTATAGATAATTGTGTGTTCTATAAATCGTGGGAAGGATTTTTTCATGTATAATTAACCATTAATGTGATATATTCCAAAGAAAGTGATATATGAAGTTCGAAGCACTACTATGTATCTCTGTACATATAGACTTTACAAAAAAAGTTTCTAAACAAAAAAGTTAAATCATTAATTTATCTACAAAAAAGACCTGAAGATTTTTGTCGTAAGATGCAAAGTTTCTGAGATATAGAATTAAACGCGTTTCTCTTCACTGTAAGTTTAGTACAAGGGTGGGGATGACGCCACTATGAATTGAAACTTTTGATCGTTGCATTTTTTTCAAGTAGGCGGTTTATACGGTTAGGTGTTTTTTATGTGAAAGTCGAAGTTTAGGTGTCACTCGTTTCCATCATGTCATACAAGTCATGGTGTAATGTCTAGTACAAAGCTTAGCTCGAAAAGAGAAAAAAGGGTTCTTGAGGAGGAGGTAGTGAACCTTACGTTTGAACTCTTAGATGTTGTATGAGTTAATTTTTTAAGCAACCGACTGAGCCACAACAGTCGGGGTTAGCCAGCCTCGTCGGAGTGTTATGCCTCTTGAAACAAAAAAATCCCGCTAACCAGCCGACAAAGGCTGTGACGCAAGCAGTACCAAACTACCAGGTGAACAAAGAAGTGCACCGTCCGCTAGGAGACGACTCGTTATTAACCGGTTAGGAAGCCGGGATGCCTTATTAGGGCTACCACGTTGTCTGTATCACTTGAAACAAGCCGTTTATTTATTTTTATTCAAATGAGCAAATGTCAGTCCAAGGTAAACTACGATATCTAAGATCAACACATCCCTGGTCAATATTAAGCGAAATCACGATAAGTAAAAGGTGAGTTGCTTCGTGTAACGTATATCTAAATGTGGATTAGGCCTACTGGGGAACACCATATATGTATAAGAAAAACGCACCTTATACTCTACCCCTCGGGTGGTGAGGAAAGGAGTATTCATTATAAACAAAAATACTAATATTCAAGAGGCATTCAAACTCAGGTTTTATACCTAATGTACAAAAAAAGACAAATTTAAACTTATATATATAAGTTATAAACCTACTGAACAATTTTTATAACTATTTAAATCAAAAAAATTATCTTGAAAAACTAAATTTTCCCCTCTTTCAAACCCCGTGAAAAACCTCATCGGGTGAGATTTAGAGTACTCAGCTTGCAATAAGGCGTCCATTAACCGATCATGCAAGCCTCAATAAATTCCATCACTCATGGAACTCAGTTAAAATTAAATAAAATCTGTAATCTCATATTTTCAATTTTACAATGACCCCAACAAAAAAAATTCAATATCTCAGAGAATATTCCTAAGATAAAACAAAAAAGTACATTTCTTTCAACCAAAATTTAATTTTGCTCATGGGCAGACGACTTCGATTTTTTTCTCCGAACGCGCATAAAAGAAAAAAACTCAATCCACGCATAGCAGACGACAGGGACCCAGACAAACTTCCCCCCAGATTCCCTTACCTCACCGGAATACTCCCATCAACTTGCTTTACAATAATCTGCTACCAACTTAGCTCTCTAAAGCAGATTTGGTATTATAGTAGCAGGAGCGCTGGGTCCCCGAGGAAGAAGAAGATAACTGCCGCGCACAAATTTTTGTTCTGCGTGACTCCTCTATGTATTATATGCTTAGTGCTACCACTGAGTTTGAGCTTAACAGATCGATCAATCTACTACCATTCTCATTAGTAGCGTTGTGTAAGCTATGCTTTCATATGATTCCATGGCATTTTTCTTCTTTTCCTACTTTAGCGTTCATATCTCCAAGCACCATTTTCATATCGTTTGACTTTATTAATCTGATGGCGTTTTTTGGCTCTTGGTAGAATTCCTCTTTGCCAGCTATTGCGGCCCCTGCTAATAGGATTCTTTTGTCCATCGCTCAACGTCTTCTGATTCGACGGGTCTCTTCCGAATTCCAGTCAAGGGTCTGTTTGGATAGATTCTTGTTCTCGTGTCGCAAAGTGTGGCCAATCCATTTCTATTTCCCTCTTCTGATTTCATCATGTATCTTTTCTTGGCCGGCACGGCACCGTAGCTCTTCATTTGAAATTCTATCTTGGCATCTGATAACTTCGTGCTTTATTTATTCTGGAACTGACGTCTTCTTCTGCCCTACCACTTATCGTAATAATGCTACCGTGTTAACATAATTTATTTACCAATTTCACGTTATTTGCCTTTATCAGAATTTTTTTAATTTTCTCGGATTAAACCATAATACTGCGAAATTATTTTCTGTTGCTAAGTTGTCTGAGGTCCTGAGTTCTGTGGGTCAGCAAAAAGATATCTTTCGCGTAATCAAGTTCCTATAAACAGACTAGCAATCCGCCCATAGTGATCCCTCTGCCAAAAAAGTCCTCACCCTCTGACTTATCTGATTTTTGTCATATCATGATACGATATTCTTATATTTCTTACTAAAGCCTTTTAGAAAACTCTCTTTATGAAAGTACGCCGACATCTTGAAACCAATAACTTCCTGCGTAAATTTCAATAAACCGTATAGCTGTCTCCGGTTAGCCAAAAAGAGAGTTACACCGTTTAACCATTGCTAACGTGACTTATCATTTTGACTTTAACTTTAACCAAGAAAATTCAGCTGGTTAGTGTTATAGTTAACTTATGGCAGTTGTCATAGACACAGACAGGGGTGTCATTTTCAATAAACTCACAAACTGTTAAACCTATAAATAATACGCAAAAATTTAAATTTAAATCAAAGTAACTACCGTAATTGTCATTGATGACGTGGAAATGTGTAAGTTTGATTTCAGAGTTACCAACTTTACAAGAAAATCCCTCTTTTGCCAAAGGAAATTTAGAGATATTTACGACAATGCTTTTACGGAAAACTTTAACAAACGATTGGTTGGCGTAACTCATTTTTACAAATTGGAACTTTAACAACTTTGTTCTTGTTAACTTTAAATTTAACATTTACTTTAATCAATGATTTGGTGTAACTCACCTTAAGAAGTCAGTTTATTCTGTTTACGTATCATTCTGGAAAAATGATCGTGTGGACCGAAAGGGTCAAACCCACAACGCAACTAGTTTAAGTTTAGGTTAGTTTACCTATTTGAAAATGTAGTACTGCGTGAGGCGGGATTGCGATTTTTCTATAAAATCCGTGTACGTAACCGTAGTGAAATCTGGGTCAGTCGACTGTCAAATCGGGGTAGTTGACTGCGAAATTATATCTGCTTTGTTTACATTAAGATGAAATGTCATCAGCTGATTAGAATTCGGAGTGACGGCTCGTAAAATTTTATTTGAGATAATTGATCATTTAGACCAGCGGTGTCCAACAGAAATTCGTTTGTAGCCACGATCGCTATTTTTAAATAATTTCATTCACCACATTAAAAATAAATATATGTTTTATGAACGTTTTTTTTATTAAATTCATTACATAATGTATATTGTATCAATGTAGATATTATCAAAATAAAAAAAATCAGAAAATTCTCAATGTGATGTTTGGCAATTTTTTTCTTGTATCATGCCCTTAAAATCTGGTATAAAACTCACGTTAACTGCTCATGTTAGTTCTGCCTCCAAATTTTTGTCAATAATATTGGATCGATATTTCGATTTTATGAAATTTACAGCTGAAAAAGTGGACTCACACACCCATGTTGTTCCAAACATACTCAACAGCTTTGTAATATCAGAGTCCAGTGCCAAAAACTTATTTGACTTTAATAGGTGGGTCCACATTAATAAAACTGACTCTTCGTTTCTAAGATAATAGTTCTGGCTTTGAAGAAAAACATATCGCTGGCCAAACTTACTTACTTACACTTGCGTTACGTCGCACAGAGGAGTATTTACACCAAAAAGCTGGCCAAAAGTCGACAACACAACATATTGAAGAACTTAATGCAATTATTTTTCTCTAAAAGCCAAATAACCTGTGTACAAAACCCCGCCCTCTTGCTCCCGTATCCTTACCCCGAGCGGTGCACAGGTAGCTTCAACTCAGTCGTTGTCTAGTACCGTCTATTGTATTTTCCATAGTTCAATTTTCCACACAAATTATATGTGCTGTTTTTTTATGTGCAGTGTGTGTAAATAATGAATATGATGGATAAGTTAGGTGAAGGTATGTACTTTAATTATAATTTTATTTTATTTAATTTATATACCCACAAATTGAAAAAAGTGATAAAAAAATAAATTTTTTTGGTTTTAGTTTTTAAACAAAGGGGCTTTTGTAAGTCTTCCAGGGACTTCCGGGTAGTTAACTCTTGTTTTAAATAAAGTTGAGGTCTTCCTAAAGAGAATTTCAAAAGAAAAGTACCGCTTTTTTCTGCCATTTTGTTTAACAGCTTATTTAAATTTTTAAAAAAGTCCCAAAACTTAATTAGGTATTTATGTAGTTTGCAACAAACGCACACCATCTGAGGCCTTGGCTATTTTCGTTGGAGGAGAATTTAGTAGAAGACAATTAGCGCAAATAAAAATATATATCCTTGCTACTTCCTAATAAAAGATGCAAAAAAAGAATGCTATCCAGACGAAGAATCTATGAGAGTGACTGAAACATGCGCGGAAATCAAATTGCAGGATTTGCTCAACCATACATCTTTGCGGTTGTGTAAGTATTTGGATCCAGGTATAGAAACTATTTCAGACGAAGAAAAGGCAATTTACAACTTATAATAAAAAGGGGTTGCTATGAATCCAGCAATCAATATAAAAAGAAATTCGAAAATATAACCGATTCTGACGCAAATATATTCTTGAGCTCACTTGCACCATAACGTTTGAAATCAGACACTAAAAGTTCGGCCTTTCAATTCTCCACCCAAGAATCAGATTCTTCGAGTGTTTGCTTCATCTCTCCTACAAGCTCACCGTTAAGAAATGGCAAATAAGGTCAACTGAAGACAAGCAAGCAGTAAAAGAAAGGAAAGAAATCATTTCGTGAGGAAATGGATCTGTTAGTGGATATACCAAAAGCAGGATTCGGGAACACTAATGACGGAAATACATCCCGAAGATTTTTTTCTGATCCGGAAGCTTTCTCTCGAATCACTGGAATAGACTCGACATTCATCCACAAGTGTGAACTACACATTGGTCCATATGGTCCAATGTCACCCACTTTACATAAACTCTTAATGCATGGTGCAACAGTAATTTCGCACTCTATATTACCTATAGGGCAGCTCTCGGAAGAAGCTGCTGAGGTTGCAATAAGACCTTCAGGCTCTATAGGCAGAACTTCTCCCGAAAATTTGACCGGGTCAAATGTAATAGGGACATATTAAACAGGCTTTTGCTTACGTATGACCCACTGTTACGCAGCACTCGAAAGCAACCGCGTAAGAAAAGCAAGCTATTCTGCTCCGAAACTATAAGTCTTCTTATCTCTGAAATGGGCAATCAACAAACGGAATGCTGCTTTGACGACGAAGGGGATGACGAAAGTGAATCAGACTTTGATGGTTGATTTTTTTTAGTTATAAGCACTTTTTTCTTTATTTTATGCAAATAAACATTATAAAATAACTCAGTTTGTTTTATTATACATATCTACAAAAATAATTTTGGCCAGGTTTTTACTGTAAATACTCCTAGGTGCGCCGGTCCAAACTTAGCATATTCGCACAATTTCTTCAGATAACTGGGAATTTTGGTGATGTAAAAATGGAAAGGATCTTGCATCAGTTGGAAAACCGGTCTGAATACTTGAATACTGAATACATACTCTTTTTCAATACCAAAAAATCGATCTTCCAATTTTCCGCGTAGCTCCTGCAACCATCCGACATAAAGCTGTTTATTAAATTTATAATCTTCTTTATATTTTTCCATATTAACGAATTGCGTGAAATCAAGATTTTCCATGGGTATTACAAAAAGTTTTAACTTAGACATAAATTCTCGTACATGCTGCGCTAAATCACATATTAGTTTTTCTTTTCCCTGAAGTTTTAAATTCAACTCGTTATGATGGTGAGAAACTGTAAGTCGCATTGCCATTCATTTTTTTCGATTTTAGAAAATTTTGTAAGTATTACTTTTGTTTCAAGAAAATCCCGAATCCATGAAGAAAATCGTTGCAAAACCTTTCCACAAGTTAGCCAACGTACATTTGTAAAGTACACAAGATCATTGAATTCAGTGTCATCAATTTGTTTCAATAGCTCCAAAAACCTACGATGGTTCATAGCACTACTTCGAATATAATTAACAACTTTAACAACTATATCCATCACATTTTTAAAAATGTCAGTTCTGGATAATTGAGCGCAAATATTTTCGACATGTATCATGCAATGGAATGAAGCTACCAAAGATACGTTAGTCTGTTGTTTCAAAATACCTACTAATCCAGATTTTTGTCCAAGCATTGCTGGAGCACCATCTGTCGTGACGGATATTAATTTGGTCATTATCTAATTGAAAATCGTGAGCGACACTTTCAAAAGTTTTAAAAATATCTATACCTCGAGTACGATCTTTCAATCCACGAATTGTTAACATTTCTTCATATATGTATTTCAAAATCATTTGAAACAAAACAAATCCAAAAAATTAACTGAGCAGTGTCTCGGATATCATCGTCCAGTGCTAAAGAAAAACATATACAATTTTTTAAATGTTGTAACAATTGGCTATTGATATTTTCCATCAAGTCTTGGATTCTATGAGCAATAGTTTGGTGGCTTAGTTGCACATTTTTAATTTTTTGCATATGTTATTTTTCACTTTTTCTTCATAATTTTCGAGTAAAATTTCAATAACAGATAGGATAATCTCTTTAATTTACTCGCCGTCTGAAAACGGTTTTCTTTTTTGTGCAAGAATCCAAGCCGTTTTATAACTGGCCAAAGTGTTACAAGTTCGGATGTTGTTAAAAATCGTTTAAAAAAGTTTTGCTGTGCATTTAATTTTGACTTTAACCGATTTATTTCGTTAGCTCTAAATTGTTTACCAATAGGAAACTTCCTATCGAACTCACTATGTATTTGTTGATAATGCTTTTTTAAACTATCCACTTTGTTGTCACTGAAATTTTTATTAGACAATATACCTACATACAGGTTTTTGGTCTTGTTCGATCACAGCAAATTCCATATTAAATTTGCGGCTGACTTTTTCCCAATTTCGGTTTTTATTTTCTAATTGAGTTGAACTATTTATTTAATTCTTCTTCAGTTGGATTATTGGAACGTCGTTTAAAATATTTATCCATTTTTATGGTGAAATTTTTTTGATATAAATTAAATATATTAGTAAAAAGAGCGAGTCACTTAGCTCGACATTGCAAGAAATAACGCGTGAAACTCAACTTAAAATCATAAAAGGAAAAGTAAATACAGAGTGTATCAGCTAAAGTGTCCAACTTGCTTGGCTGTGGATAGGCCTTGGATAGACGAACAAAAAATCGGGGGGGGAATCAGTTTTTTTGGTAGAGGTTTACATATTACCCTGTATTTTTGTCACCTTATTAGATATTTTAATGAATAAGTCATCAATCTACGCAGAATACTCCTACCAAAAAAACTTCAAAACGCCCTAGCGGGTAAACTGTTACGATTCCCCCTCCCCCAACCATACGAGTTTTTGTTCGTCTATCCAAGGCCTATCCACAGCCAAGCGGTTGGATACTTGTAACGGTCGGTTGTAACATTTATTTTGGTTGGGAAATTTATTTTGAAATCACCTTGTAGGTAATGGGAAATTTGTAGAAAATTGCTTTGTAGAAAAAGGAAAATTTTTAAACGAGTAGGCGAGGAAAAAATTAATAATTGAAGGGGATCGGAAAAATGGGGAGAAAGGAAAGTTTTTTTGGTCGGGATAATCAAGTCAGTCTAGTGTGAATTTTTTTTGAAAAGGAAAAAAAAAGTTTTTGATATAATAAGACATTAAGAGATTTTTTTGAAACTCGGAAAGTTAATTTTTGGAAGTCTGTAATCTAATTACATTTGAAGAGTAATGATAACGTAGCTGGAAATAAATCTGGTGACACTCGAGAATTCGGCCTTTTTCCCGGAGTGGACCAGGGGTGCCTGATAACTGTTGGATGCCTGATTTGAGAAAGATTGCTTTGTGCCGGTCGCTGGGTCTTTGAAGCCTATTTAAGAAGAGTCGACGGACAATATTAATCCACACCAATAACTGGAACAAGCTTAAAGAAGGGTATTTTTCCTAACGAATGTTGGGATCGAAGGGATTTACAATAATTTTGCAAGGTATTCTTATTAGTTTAAGTATTTAGAAAAAACAAAATAAGAAGGAACTGCAAGATACGCCAGGCTGGATAGACGAGATAAACCGCTCATAGGCTCTATCCATGAGTATGTCGAACTGGTGATTTCACTTCCCCACCTTTAGGGGTTGTTGGTCAAATTTCTTTTCTTAAATGTTACGATGTCCAGAAGCGAGGACGACCTATAAAAGGAATTTAGGATTATTTATTATATTTTAATTATATATATAGGGCCGTTGTTTTTTTGTTACCTTTGTTTAGTATAACACAATTACATTTGAGATTTGCGTCAAGTTTTCAGCCACAAACATAACACCAACAGAAACCACAATAGAATTTTTGGTACATGCCATATCTGGTTCTGACACCTTTAATTTTAATTTAAACTTTGTCTACTTATATTTACCTATAGTTGTTGTTTGTGTTATTTTCTTCTCCTTGTTTTTTTTGAGCAATATGTTTTACTCTGAGATTGATTCTGGTTTGTGTGAATAAATTTGTAAAAAAGAAACGTAGAGTATTGGTACCAACGCGACGCGTTTTTTTTTTCAATAAAATAAGAATTTTTTTTCTCTCGAACGAAGTTATCTACATAATTGTAATTGTAGAGTAAAGTTTGTTTTTATTTACATTCACTGAAATTGTTATATTTGACTTCAGGTGAATCTTGTCATTTATTCTTCTGATCATATTGTGTCGTTCAGTTAATAAAATAAAGCAAAAAAAAAAACTAAATATTCCTAATGACGAACATAAATTACTAGATTTTTTTTGGGAATGGTTGGGGCAAAATGGGTTTCTTTCAGGGTTCTTAAGTAGTGCTTCTCCTTGACAGCTGGTAGTTATCCATACTATGAGCTGGCAAGGGAACGAGCTACAGTGACGCGGCTCAGGCGATGCCTGGAGAATGATGGAGGCGGAATCTAAAATTGCACAGGCACAGGTAAGTGGTGAACCATACTGCGTATAGGCCCGGCCACACACCCCACGACCCCCCGGCGAGCTAGTGAGCTCCGTGTGGCCGGCATAGGAGTTCCGGAATTTTTTTTCTTATGTAGGGTATTGACTCCTTGGTCATGCTTTTCCGGGCTTATGGCTAAGGGGGTAATACCTCGCATAAGTGGCGCCCAATATAGTCGCGCCATTATGCTAATACACACTTTAGCTGATACACCCTTTATGATTGATTTTTTTTTTAAAGTTTTCAAACGTACTTGTTCGCCTCCTTAAAGAGGGCTTGAGGTAACCCAAAAAAATAAAATTGCTTGGGTTTTTTAAAAACCCTGGGGCGGGTTCGTGTATGGCGAACGACGATAGCCGGTCGAAAAAAATTTGAAGTCGAAAAATTTTGTCGACAAAAATTTTAACGTTCGCGTAGGTCGAAAGAAAAATTTTCGTGCCCTCGAAAGAAACCACTATATTGAAATACCAAAAATTTTACAATAACCGCTGTAAAAAGATACAACATTAACAATAAACTGTCAATAACTGAAGTTATTGTTGTTCTTTTGATAAATAAACGGATTTTTTTTTTTAAATTACATGTTATTATTGTGTTGTGTTAATTGAATAAAATAAAAAAAAGCATTTCTGTGAATAGTACATTTATACCGTTGATAAACAAAAAATAAACCTTTGATAAATCTTGTGTTGTTGATAGAATAAAATAAAATAAAAACATTGTTGTAAAAAATACTTTTTGAAGTTATACTTCTTTAGGCGCGTTTTGAAAAATATTATGAGAGTGAATTTTGACGAATTCGCAACGCAACGCAACGGAGGATATGGACGAAGGGGCGGAGGCAATGGGGGGCAAGCATTTCAACTTCCATTCTTCCTGCGCACTGGGATTATCATTATTATGCACGGTATACAGAAAACGTAATGTAAAAGCGACGGCAGCTTCGAATACCGTAAAAAATGGGTGCCTGGTGACGTCAGCCGTAATGCTGAAACAACAACAACAGCTTCGATTTTATATGGGAAGTGTCCCCCACGTGACATCAGCACTAAAATACCGTGTACGGCATACAGTACACAGAACAAGAAACTCTGAAGAGGAGTACAAGGAAAAGAGGAGAGCTGAGAAGAGATTGCACAAAACGAAAAAAAGGCTTTATTGGGAAGAACAAATGAAAAAATTAGAAGAATCAGCAAACCTAAATGATGCAAGAAACTTCTACAAAAGCATAAACCAACAAAGGAAAGAATTTAAGCCTAGAGTGACAATGTGCAAAAATAAAAGTGGGGAGATATTAAGCAATCATGACGAAATATTGGCTAGATGGGCAGAGCATTTCGAGGAGCTATTAATGACCCCAGAGCAGGAGCACAGTGGTACCCCAAACGTACAGAACATGAATCCGGACAATGAGGATGATGGTACAGCAGCCCCTACCATAGAAGAAGCACGCCAAGCATTGCGAACATTAAAAAATAACAAGGCATCAGGATCTGACAACATACCTACTGAACTCATTAAGCAAAGCGGAGAGGAAACTATCCAAAAATTGCATGAAGTAATAGTGGAAATCTGGAGACGGAAAGAAATGCCTGATGAGTGGAACGAAGGCATAGTGTGTCCTTTACACAAAAAAGGAGACCCTCTATCTTGCAGCAACTATAGAGGAATAACGCTGTTGAATACAACATACAAAGTGTTCTCACGTGTACTCTATAATAGACTACAACCATACGTGGAAAGAATACTAGGAGAGTATCAATGCGGTTTTCGTCCTGGAAGATCCACAACAGACCAGTTATTTGTACTCAAAGAAACCCTAGAAAAGGCCGTTGAATTTAACATAAACATCCACATGTTATTCATCGACTACAGATATGCTTACGAGTGTGAACCGCAAGGAGTTATTTGAGACTATGGAGCAGCTCGGAATATCAAAACACCTTGTAGAGCTGACAAAAATCTCGATGAAAGATGCAAGGTGTAAAGTCAGAATTGATGGTGAATTATCCCCACCCCTCAGAACAAATAAAGGATTAAGGCAAGGTGACGCACTCTCCTGCTTGTTATTCAACGTGGCCCTAGAAAAAGCAGTAAGAGATGCATCGATTAACACATCAGGGTGTATCTTTGACAGGTCAGTGAAAATACTAGCCTTTGCCGACGATATTGCTATCCTTGGAAGATCATTTGAGAGCATGAAGGAGGCCTTTGTAGCACTTGAGCAAGCCGCAAAAAAAATCGGGTTGGAAATAAATGAGCACAAAACAAAGTATATGTGCACAAAAAACACCAGAAGTAGCATACAAAATATAACGATCGACACCTACAACATCGAAGCAGTGGATGAATTCGTATATCTAGGCACGATTATAACGAAAGGAAATGACACATCGGCCGAAATCAGAAGACGAATAGCACTGGCTAATAAATGCTACTTTGGTCTACGCAAGCACCTGACGTCTAGAAATATTTCAAGGAAGACAAAATTGGCACTTTACACAACACTAATAAGGCCTGTCCTACTATATGGTTCGGAAGTGTGGACATTGAAAAACGCAGACGAAGCATTGGTAGGAAGATTCGAAAGGAAAATCCTTCGTTCGATCTACAAAGGAATACAGGTTGAGGGCGTTTGGAGAAGAAGATACAACTCAGAGTTGTATGAAATCAGCAAGATTCCAAACGTTGTTAAAGTGATCAAAATAAACAGACTACGATGGATTGGTCATGTACAACGAGGTGGAGAACGAAACCCGACAAAGGTAGTGCTGGAGAAAGCTCCACCAGGAAAACGGAGACCAGGTCGTCCTAAGAAAAGATACATAGATGACGTCGAGGATGACTTGAGACAGTTGGGCATAAGAAACTGGAGAAGTCGGGCCAGGGATCGAGAATCATGGAGGCAAATGCTGGAGGAAGCCAAGGCCAACAATAGGCTGTGGAGCTCCTGATGATGATGATGACGGTATACAGTCTTTTACATTACCTTGTTTCTGAATACCGTGATTACTATGGGCACGATGTCGATGGGTGAGGGGGTTTTTATGCTGAGGCTATGGAGGGAAATAAATTTCACGTTTGAGTCATCAGCTAAGCGTATGTTTGGTTTTTCGTGGGCATAGGAAGATTCGTAGTGTTTATTGTGTGGTGTTGGTGGGTGAGGGGATTTAAAGGATGGAAGGCAATTTCTCTAACTCGTAGTGTAATATCATAGACTCGCCAAGTTTTTAACTTGTAAAAAGTGGCAAAATATTGTATTTTAGCATTTTTTCCTCCACGTGCATTACCGGTGATAAGTTAGTTAGTGATCCGAGTGAATAAATTGAATGAAATTGATAAGGTGCCCAGTTTTGTTTACATTCATAGTTGTTTTTTTCGTGTTAATTTAGAGAACAAAATGTTGGATTTATGTGGTCATGAAATTAAAAGTGAATCTAAAATGGTTAAAAATTATTACGGAATAGTTATTAAAACATACGTGCAAGTACCACCACACAACATGAATAACAAAAATTTTGAACTTTTTCCTACACATTTTTCTGCTTTAATATTTTTAAAAATTATTCTTCAACAAGCTTTAATCACTTTAAATTCACTTTTAACTCAATAACCACACAAATTCAACATTTTTGCCCTAAAATAACTCGACAAAACCACAGCGAATGTAAACAAAATTGGTCACCTTCACAATTGAACCATTAAAACATATTGGTTCACTAAATTTTTTGAAATTGTTTTAATTCAATCACTGAAACACTAATCACTGGTAATCCAGGTGCAGAAAAAAGTGATAAAATACAATATTTCACAACTTTTTATTGCAAAAATAATCTTAAAAACTTGGCTCCACTATGTTATTACACGAGAAATGTCCTCCATTCAAGCAAATGTAGGATCGGCACCGGCTGCTTCCAGGCCTGTAGCTACGATGGGTTTGCTGAAGGCCCTATCAGAACCTGAAATATGCAGCGTACTGCAAATTTAAGACATGATATGAACATGCAGCACGCTGCTTTGCTTGTCATTTTACCAGCCTCAGCCACTTTTGATTGCACCGTGCTGCATTTTTATCTCATGCCCTAATTTACTGCAGGCTGCCAATTTTGATGTTCTGATACAGCCGGCGGACGATATAGGCGAAGGGGTAGGAGGAAAATAAATTACATATCCTAGTTTTCAGCTAAAGCCGGCTCTAAACAATGCTATGAGCACTTTCCAACGTTGGACGTTTGATGGTAGAACGCATTGTGTGGCCGCTACTCGTACTACGAATGTCCAATGTCAAGCGTCCAACGATGGTGTTTGGACAGGTTCGGAGTGTTGTCACTCAAACGTTGGAAGCGTTGATGCTGTATTTGCCGGCTTGTACTTAGTATGAAACTCTTCGTATCATATTTCAATTACCCTAACAAAACAAGAAGAAGCTAGGGAAGTGAACAGAATTTGGAAGTGACGTAATGAATCTACCCAAGGTCGATGAACCCACAAGTGAGTTACGAGAGCATACCGGCAAAATGAGTCTAAGCAACGCCTGGAATTCCTCATTGTGACAGAAGACACAGACGATGTCCTTTTGGATTGCCGGAGATTAGCCGAGCAAACTGCTGCACTGTAACCTACAGCTAAAGGCACGGCTAAGAGCAGCGAACGTTAAGCTTAACATTCATTACGTTTTGGTAGAAAATTAGTCAGTCTTAAGAGAATTTCATGAGGCATCTTAAGCCCATCTTAATATAATTGTAATTAGGCCTAATGACCCAACTAGTTGGTGATTTTAGTTAGGATAAGAATACGGTTTAACCGACAGCCTTGAGCGTGTCGGCATCATAATGCTTGCACCTTCCAACGCACGAAAATAGAAAGAATCCAATAAAATAATTGCGTAGAAATTAAAAATTAGTCTTAAAATCACGCCAAAGAAGTATAACTTCTAATGCGTGTACATAAGTACACACACCCACTGTTTTTTTTAATTGAACTTTTATTTAAAATCTTGTGCTTGTACTATTTGAGAATGTGGAGAACTCTGTATATGTTGGAAGGAGATGAAGATGAAGAAATCAACGTAAGAATAATGCGGCGAAATCTACGGGATAATTCAAATCCACTGACATTACCAAATCATAATTTATGTATGTATGTATATAAGTATATTTTCAAAAGTTGCAGTTATTTAGAATTATTTATATTTTAGTTTTTTAACTCAATTTCGATTGTCCAAACCCAAACCGGTCTTTGAATATGTGCTCCGGACAATTCGCTTGACCAGAGGACAGCGAAGGACGTTTATTCCTCCTATACAAAGGCTAGCAGCAATTTTAATGCTTTTAAATTCAGGAGGTTACCAAAGCACGATAGGCAGCAATTTCATATGTCCCATGGCAAAAAGCGTTATTTCACAGTGTGTGAATGAAGTACTTCTTGCCATGGAAAATAAATTATGTCCTTTGTGGATTAAATTTCCAAAAGAAGACGAGCTGAATGAAATTAAGCTGTGGTTTTTCGAGAAATATCATATCCCTGGAGGTATATTTTAGTAGACAGCATTTTACATTATATTAAACAATTATTTAGTTATAGGTTGCATAGACGGTACACATTTGTACTTATTAAAGCCACGTGATAACGAGTTCATGTACCTTAACAGGAAACAGAAACACAGTTTGAACGCTATGTTGGTAACGTATTCTACCAATGTTTAGTTTCAGTAATAATTAATGAATTTTCATGTTGCAGATCTGTGATCACAAAATGCGGATCCGTGCAATTAATGCAAATTATGGCGGTGCAGCACATGATGCATTTGTTTGGGGGCAATCTGAAGTAAGAGCATATTTTGAAAACCAACAAACCGCATAATCACATACAGGTCATAGTGGCTACCCGTTGGAACCATGGCTGATTACACCATATAGATCGCCAAAAGATTCTGCCGAAAAACATTTCAACGATGTCCACTCTAAAGCTCGAAGCATAATAGAAAGATGTTTTGGACGATTGAAAGGTTTGTATAATATATTAACCCTGCCAACTTTTGAAAATAAGAAATATTAAAATTATAATCATTTCCCAGGTGTGTGGCGTGTGCTGTTAGAAGAAAGGAAAGCTCGGTATTCACCACAGAAAGTAATTCGTATGGCTAATATCTGTGCAGCGCTGCACAATGTAGCCATACATTATAAAGTCCAATATAATATTCATTTGGGAGGTATTGATGACGAACAGGACGATATTGGAGCACCACCTACAAGCTCGCTTAGGCAAACAGCAGAATTTGTGAGAAATAAAATAAAAGATTCTTTGATGTAATGTTTATTAAATAAAATAATTCATGTAAATAAAAATAAAAAAACAAACATTCATGTAAATAAAATTAAAAAAAAAAAAAAACATTCATGGAAATAAAATAATAAAACTAATATAAATATATCATTACGAAAAACTACGATTCTTTACATAAAAAAATCACTCAACCCATTCTTTCTCTGTTTATTAAATAGTTCAGTCGGAACAGCTGCAGCTTCTTGCTTTTAAATATTCTATTTCTATTAACCTTAACTCAATTTTCCGTTTACGGTATTCCAAATTTGCTTTAGTTTGTTTGCTTAATATTGCCGCCTTTCGATTTTCTATTTCATTTCTTTCCACCAAAATTTTCAATAGGTTCTTATGGAATTCCGTCCGCTCAGATATGTCTTTCTTTATTAATTCGCCATTTTCATTTTTTTTATATTTGTTCGTCTTGTAGAAACATCTAAATTTTCTGTAAAGACATTTTCGTTAGGAGTGGGAGATGCTCTTGTGCTTGAACATGGGCTTCTTAATATTTCTCCCATTAAATATTCCACTTCTTCTTCATTGTGATTTGTCGTTCTGCTAATGCCAAAATTTTTGCTGTTGGGTACACCTACAAGAGCAGCCGTTATACCGGCTGCTGCAATAGCGGTCTCTTTTAGGCTCGAAATAAAAACTTTATCCGGGGGCCCACCGCCAGTTTTTTTGTAAAGACTTCTTATTATAAGCCAGCTTCTTCTTTGATTTATATTTAAAATCCGCCCAAACCTATTACAATATTCTCTATGTATAAAAATATTAACTGTAAAGGACAAGTTTGACTTACTTTTTTCCACGATTTTTCATTTATTGTAGGTAGGCCATTGCTATTTAAATCTTTAATTAGCCTAGCCCACAGCTCTTTTTTTCTTGCTTGGCCGTTAGCATCATTAATTAACGCATTTTTCGCGATAATTGGGTGCTTTTCCATAAATTTTACTAATATTTCCATTTGCTCCGGATTTGATGTTTGCTGATTTTGGGACCTATCGAATATATGTTAGAAATTATTGCTATTAACAGAATTAATTTTGTTATTTATTAAGCAGTTACTTACATTTTATATATTAGTCCTCCAATAAAGAACCGCGTTCCTGGGGCACTGTATTTTCTGACATTTTCCAACCAAATAACAAACATTTTATTCAGCAAATTAATGCTGCCATAGTACCAGGATAATTAAGAAAAGATTTACAATTTTAAAAAACTATTCCCACATGAAATTTATAAAAGTTTAACTTAATATTTGTACTCATAATAATGCAAGAACTCGATAACGCAAGACCTTTCGACTGCCTTTCGTCGGCTTCAGACGAAAATTTTCGATTTTTTCGACCTACGCGAACCCGAGACGAAAAAATTTTTTCGTTTTCGCCATATACGAACTGGCCCCTGGTAAATTTGTGACAAAAACCTTTAAGAAATTGGTTTAGAAACTAGGTAATTTTTTTATTACTCGAAGAAATTTGACATTTCTTGCTAAACAATTTTAAATGTTGCATTTGCCACATTCACATAGTCTATTCGCCACATGTGACTAGTGGCGATGGTGTTGGACATCGCTGATTTACACCCTTTACCTCCTCCCTCTAGTCCACTTGCTTTTTCCGTTTGTAGTGAACACACAACTACCAAAACGTGAGCCCTCACTCAACAAAAATTTCATTATGCTAAAATGCGGCGTGTGCCTTCCTGTAATTCTATATTATACGTCCTTTTCGCGAGGCTGTGTTACTTCCCTCGTACGCTGCAGCATTCGCCGAGTCGTGCATTTGTCTGGCCGGTTGCGGCTAAACAATCGAGGGGCTACCATGAAAGAGGTTCCGCCAAAAGAGTTGATGCCGGAGCGCGCAGCTGGGGAAATTAAAGCTGCACACAAATAAAAATTGCGCACATGTTGATAAGAAATGCGCTTATGTATTTTGAAATTTCCCCTTCGAAATTTGTTGCGACTAGGCTAAGGGACGGGAACGGCATGCGGGGATTCTACTACGCATGGAAAACGCGACTTTCTCGGCATCAACTCTTTTGGCGGGACCTCTACTTCCTGGAGTTCGCATAACCGCGTGAAAATAGTGTAGGATTTAGCCATATTCTATCTGTACTGAAGGGAATTTTTATTCCGAAGATATAAGAAAAATAAAACTGTTGTGAATTTAGAAAGGTATAAATATGCTCGGAACTTAGTAACCTCTGCCATCCGTAGAGAAAAACTACGATTCTTTTCGTCAAAGCTTAGTCCTAATTTGCCTGCAAAGAAATTTTGGGCCAACATAAAGTAACTTGGAATCCATGGAAATGACTCTGTAGCCCAGTCAATCTTAGCGTGAATGAGTTCAATAAATATTTCACAGCTGCAACGAGCAAAGTTGGTGATACTAATTGTTCTACGTCTACTGTTAATAATTCTGGTACATTTAGTTTCCGCAACGTGGACTACGAAGAAGTCCGTAAAGCCTTCTATGCAATTAAATCCAACGCCACTGGACAGGACGACCTATATTTCTCAAGCTAATTCTTCCTGTAATTCTCCCATACATATCCCATATTTTTAATAGCTGTCTCATGAAATCACATTTTCCGCTTCAATGGAAAAAGGCGAAAGCAATTGCACTACCTAAATGTAAATCTTCAAGTAGTCTTGCAGACTATCGTCCTATAAGTATCTTATGTTTTTTAGGTAAGGTACTAGAAAAAATAATGGCTTGGCAAATTGACAGCCACTGTGAGACGGGGTCCCTATTGAGTTGGGCACAGTATAGCTTTCGCAAAGGCAAAAGCTGTGAAACTGCACTTCTGAAGGTTACTACTGACCTTCGAATGGCTCTTGACTCCGGTAATGTTGCTTTCCTCGTTCTTCTTGACTTAAGTAAGGCTATCGATAATGTTGACCACATGCGCCTATTTACCAAATTGGCAACCCACATGAGGTTTACATCCTCTGCTACCTCTTTAATCCGTAGTTACCTGCTGAATCGTTCCCAAAAAGTATGGTTACATAACTCGACTTCGGATCCCTTACCGATAACCTGCGGCGTTCCACAGGGCTCCATACTAGAACCATTACTTTTCTCTATGTACATAAATGATCTTAGCAGTGTCGTGACAAGTTTCAAACTCCACATGTATGCAGATGATGTTCAGATCTATTTAAACAGCCCCCTTGGACTGGTTGAGAACTGTATTGCGAACATAAATGCAGATCTCAAGCGTATTTATCAATGGTCTGTGTCCAACCGTCTACAACTTAATGCCTCGAAATCCTGTTGCATTCCAATGTAAAGGAGTAAATTAAATACCGTCCGTTTTCCTCCTATCGTTCTTATGAACACACGGCTAGTTTATCCAACGCGTGTCATTAATCTAGGCGTTTATCTGAATTCTCAACTTACCTGCTTCGATCATATTTCTCATACATTTATATAAAATTTATGGTAATTTACGGCGTCTCTGGCTATACGCCTCCATCCTACCCTTGGGCTCGCGCTTAAAGATAATTAAATCTCTAGTGCTACCATACTTTAATTATGCTAGTTTGGTCTTTCCTGTCCTTGATGCTGCATGCCGTGTTAAGCTTAATGTGGCCTTCAACGACTGCGTTAGGTTTGTCTACAGTCTTCGCAGATGTGATCACATCAGCTCATATCGTTGTTCCCTTCTGGGATGCAAAATTGATGATTATCTACTCCTCAAGGCATTGACATTTGTTTATAATTGTTTATATAACATTCCGACCGTCCATTTTACCTACATGAATATTTCCGAATTGGACGTACGTCTAGAAGAACGTTATTTATACTGCCAAGAGTCTCTTTCTTGGTTGGGAAAGATCTTTTTTTGTTCATTCGCTTCAAGTTTGGAATAGTCTGCCTTACTACGTACATAATGTGAGGTCGTTAAATGTGTTCAGGAAACGCGTCTTCAATTTTTTGAATAACCAGTAATATTTCTTCAACTACATTCTTTTTAATTTTCAATTTTTACTTGTTTACTTTTGTTTCGCTTCTCACTTTTTATTAGTTCACTCACTCGTTCCGCTTTTTATTAATTATTGTGTTGTAATTATAATGTACATGCGTTTTTCAGCGTCAAAAGATTATGTAATCTTGATGTACAATTCAGGAATAAACGAAATAAATAAATAAAAAAGGATGATCGTGTCGTGTGGCGGGAATGTCTCCACTAACAAGAATTTTTTTGGGGACAATAGGCAACAATGGAAGGTGGAGTTTGTGATTATCGACGATATTTGTATAGTGTAATTACAACGATGACGAGTTCTTTGGAGGTATCAATGTATTATTGTTTGGAGATCTCTTGCAATTGCCTCCAATTTAACGCTCTGCGACACCTATATATGTATGTATATTTAAACAGCTTGAGAACCTTCAGCTACGCATCTCTGGCATTTATTCACGCTTTGTGAGCTGGCTGGACTCGAGTATGACTCGAGACAGTTGGATATAAGAAACTGGAAAAGTCGGGCCAGGAATCGAGAATCATGGAGGTAAATGCTGGAGGAAGCCAAGGCCAACAATAGGCTGTGGAGCACCTAATGATGATTAAGAGTAGATCGCGTTTTATTATTAGCCATCCTACGAACTTATTGAGTGATTATGTTTTTATTTATTTATTTATTTATTTATTTACGCCAAACAAGGCACACTTAAATTATATTACACAGGAAAAATGACTATAGCTAAAGCAGTGGCGGTTCGTAAGGTTCAAAATAAGGGAAGCAATGCCCAAAGCGAACGATAAAAGTAAAAGTATCGAAGGCTTTATTAACTAAAAAAACTGAAAAATAACATAGTGGAGTTAGATAAGCAAACATATGGAAATGTGTCCAATCTAAAAAAAAACGAGTGTGCGTAGGACCACACTTTAGAAGTGTTAACTTCTATGGGTAGTCTAAATGTCCAAATCAATCTTAATACAAGACGATAAGGATTAATATATTTTATTTATGAATATTCTGTTAAAGTTTATTTAATTGTTACTTATATCCACTCACTCCAAAATGTGTTGCAATGTTTTGGAAATTAAAATATTTGTCTTAAACTTATCACACAAAGATCGGACGATGGATGACTGGGATAATGTAGTTTTTATTAAAAATAGTAGCTAATATATAGTAATAAATACATAGTGCATAGTTCATAGGAATTTTGTAGTACATAGTACACAGTACATATCGTCGGGTTGATGCAATAGTCACGAAACAGAAATTTTTGCTATTTTAAACATTGTGCAAATATGCAAAAAAGTCATATTATATTCAGCCAAAGTCACGAATCTAAATTTTTATGGGAATCTACTGGATTCAATTTGAATTTTTTCAGAACCAGTAAAATAAGTAAAATTAAGCGATTTATATTTATATCATAAACATAAATTCAAATAAATGTTTATACATTAAAGATCAGAAACTTAATGGCTGAGATAACTGAGATAATTAACAAAGAAAACGAGCAGCTACGAAGTTTTTCAACACGCTTTTTGCGCGAAATCAAACGCTTGGTCACCAAACCCATTCTCCTCTGCATTACTTACAACTCATTACAGAAAACACTAATTAAAGAAGTACATATGTATTTCCAAATCGACTTCCACAGTAAATACTTGCGATTTTCCCTACTGGGGTACTGCCCCAGATATGTACGTAAAATACAGACGCGCAGTCGAATAGGCGAAACGCCGAAACGTATTCCATGTCGCCGAGAGCGATTAATCCAAACAAAATATTTAAATATTGCAGCCATTTAGCCGGCTAGAGCATGGCAACTTTTAGTCGAGGTCCAGACAGCAGCGATGGTTACGCGCATTTTTGCTTCGCACCCGTTTCTGGGCACTTGTGCCTATGCAGCTGGCTAGAGCATGGAAACTTTTGGTTGAGCTCCACTTACAAACAGCAGCGTATAATTATATGTGTGCGAGGCAAGATATCCCGCGCTTGGTGAGAGGGATTGGGTTTGAATGTTGCAATGCAGAAGCTGCTCTCAGCATTCGTTTTATATTCTCGCGCCGCTCTCAAAATTCATGTCATATTCTCTAGTCCATTCAAAACGCGCGTTATGGTGTTCCAAAATAACACCGTTAAGAAAATCGAACCCTAAAGGTTTTTGGGGTCGCTGATCACGAAAATCGAGGTCCCGCGGTCCTAAAATTAGGGCGTCACCCCTAAAAATGCAAAAAACACCCCTTTTTAGGGGGTTTTCGCGATTATTTCAGTAATAATGGAAACTCATGCGATGAAATGCACTATTTTTAATATTTATTTGCGAAGGTGGTTGATTTGTACTAAATTAAGGCGAACTTAATGATAAGGGGTAGTCCTAAAGGGTTGAAACTACCCCGAAATTGGCGATAAATGGCAAAAATTGTAAAAATAATTTTTTTCAAGTTTATGCTTCAAATTCGTTTCTGACTTCATTTTTAAAAAATATCCTTTTTCTATAATCGTACATCACATTACATTCCTCTCTAAATTAGTTTATTACTTCAACTTCCAAGTAACTGCAATTAAAATTTACTAAAAAACAAATTCGGGTGCAATATCTTAATTTTATTACTTTTCCTCCGTTTTTACCTGCCTAAATGTCATTGTAAAAAAACGGACCACCCCATTATTCAGAAGTACCTCAAATAAATTAGGGTACATATTTCGCAATTATTGTGTGATTGTCGTTTATACAAAAATGCAGAGTTTATTTAAAGATTCCACGAAATGAAATATTTCTCAATATATTTTTTCTTTTTTTTTTCTTTAGGGGTGGTTTAACCTCTGTACAAAGGGGTTTATAGTGAAATGTTCCAAATGTTGTAATGATTATAAATGGAAAATAAAATTTAAATGTAAAACAATAAATTTTAATTTGTTTCAATTACAATTTTAATGTGGGGGTAGTTGCACCCCCTTAAGAGTTGAAAAAATTAATTTTTTTTCTGATAATAGTTTTTGAATCAAATTCCAAACAAAAAGCAAAAAAATTTTTTGTTTTTATTATAGTAGGGGTAGTTTTAACCCCTTAAGGGTTGAAAATAATTTATTTTTGCCTGACAGTGCGCCCACAATCGAATTTGAAGCATAAACTTGAAAAAAAATGTTTAAAATTTTTGCCATTTTTGGCCGAATTAGGGGTAGTTTCAACCCTTTAGGAGTACCCCTTACCATTAAGTTCGCCTTAAGTTAGTATAAATCAACCACCTTCGCAAATAAATATTAAAAAAAGTGCATTTCATCACATTAGTTTTCATTATTACTGAAATAATCGCGAAAACCCCCTAAAAAGGGGTGTTTTTTGCATTTTTAGGGGTGACGCCCTAATTTTAGGACCACGGGACCTCGATTTTCGTGATCAGCGACCCCAAAAACCTTTAGGGTTCGATTTTCTTAACGGTGTTATTTTGGAACACCCCCCCCCCGCGTTTTGAATGGACTACTCGCACGCCATCGCACACAGCAGCGAATGTGTGCGAGAGGATGAAATGAATGCTAAGAGCGGCGTCTGCATTGCGAAAATGTGAAATGAATGGGTGCGAGAATATGCCATGGATTTTGAGAGCGGGTCTGCATTGCGACTTAACATCCCAGTAGGAATTCTAGGAAGGCCTTACCGATGGAGCACTGAAATAAGTACTCATCTGGTAAGGGGTGCCCCTTATTTTCTTGGTGCTAGATGAGCCCTTACAAACCCCATTACAAGAGAAGGCAGATGGTAAGGTGTAGCCCAGAGTTATACCCAAACAAGTGAGAGTCTGCCCGATGACTCAAGGTAGCTTTCCTGGAGCTTTCATAAATTTTATAGAAAGAAAGAAAACGGGCAATTATATTCGTCGACATAAAATGCGACGTTAGCATACTCAATAGCGCGGCTCTCATTCGATACGAAGGACAAGCAGCTTTGGAGAAGTGGAGAATTTAGTTGGGGGACTGCTTAGGTAAATCCACTCTCGGGCTTGGAAAAAAAGGCATTTGTAAAAGATGAAAAAAAAATAAAAGCATTTCGACACCGGATCGCATATCCACAGGCGCCCATGAATATCTCTTTTCGCTATGTTCCATTTGCTGCCTTACTATACCCCTTACAGATGAGCAGTTCTATAAGTACTCTAAGGTAAGTACCATAGTAAGGCCTTACCCCCTATGACATCGTGTGTAAAAGTAAGCACTTCTGTAAAAGGGAGTGGTAAGGCCTACCCCTTACCAGTAAGTGCTGATTTCAGTACTTCTGTAAGCTTACCGGTCCTACTGGGATTCATTTCATCCTCTCGCACACATTCGCTGCTGTCGCTGTGTGCGATGGCGTGCGAGAATGTGCCCAGAAACGAGTGAGCAACAAAGTGCGCGTGTCGCCATCATGTGTCCAGAAACGGGTGTAGCAACAAAATGCGGGTGTCGCGAATTCTTTGTTTACCCCCAGCGAAAAAGTGCCAAACGCGCCTAAAGAAGTTAACACTTCAAAAAATGTTTGGAACATCTATACGAAATGGACATTTTCTACCTCTAGTGACCGCCGCAATGTAAGTTATCTGCCATTTTGTGAAAATTCCATCATATTGGTCGTTCTTTCTAAAAATAGATGCATATATGTACCTCGGAATGTGTAGATCAGTAAAATGCAAAAAAATAGAGGCTGTTCGTTATGATTTTGGCTATCAGCGGTTACAATATTAAATTTTTATCTGTACACCTAACGTCAAAAAAACTTAAAAAACTGGTAAATTTTAGCTTCTTCGCATTTTTTCAGTCAACTTACACAATAACTGGTTACAATTTCAGGTCAAAAAATCTTATTCAAGTACCAAAAATTGACTTCAAATTTGAAAACTAATTGCCCTTTAATTTTTGTGCATCGCATGAGGTTTTTCCTTTTTTTAATATGCAGTTTCTTTTATGATGGTAGACAAGAAAATTTTTTAAACTTAAAAAAAGTGAAAAAATCGAATTCAAAGTCGTGAATTTTTGCATTTTGTCGAAATAGTTTCACTTCTAGCAGGCGTTTTGCGCCTTTTTTTAAATTCTGTTGAGAATTAAAGCGTCCAAAGAAAAGTTGTTAAACCATAATAAGCCAAAATCTAAAAAAGATAGTAAAAATAAATCCCTATTATAACCTTCGCCTACCATTATTACATTCTTCTTGCTAAAAAGCACTTCAGGCAACCCGTATTCAAAAATGCAGTTCATAAAATATTCTCAATCCTTTAAATCATCATTAATATAAAGAGAATCATAAAAATATAATGGAATCAGAAAGTTATCAGCTTATATTCAATATACACCGCCTACCACCCCACTAGAATAAATAATAGATAAAGAGAAACTTCACCTATCCTCTTTTTTCTTGACTCAATCTACAAACGAAAACTCAAATTTAAGAAGAGTCAAAAACAAAAATACGAAGCAAAATAAGAGAAAATTTAATATTGCTCGAAGCCAGAACAGATTACCAGAAAAAGAAACCAGGAAAACAAAGAGAATATGGTGGATACGAAAATTTCTCTATCTTCACTTCTCAATTCTCGCTGTTCGGCTCCGAAGAAGCTGCGCTTAGCTCAGCTTCTGAGGATGCTGTATTAACGAAAACCTTTGCGTGAGTGTGGGTCCAATTACATTGAATGTGTTGGAGTTTTCACCTTGATTTTCTGTGGCAAAGAAGCTGTATATATTACAGCTTCCCCATGCTGTGTAAGGCCTCGACCACGATGAGAGCGGCGCCAGGAAAATTTAACGTCTCGAATTAGCGAAGAGAGGCACTTGAGTGTTGTCACTCTGTCGCTCGCCGCTCATATCATGTTCGAGGCCTAACACAGCAATGGGAAGCTGTAATATCTCCAGCTTTAGTGTTTCCAGAGGGGAAAATATGTTAAGATTTTTGTTGTGATTAATCTTGATATAAATTTAAATTTATTATTATTTATATAAATTTATTTTTATGAAGTTGCCTATTTGGTCAAGGGAAGCAGTGCTTCCTTTGCTTCCAAAGAGGAACCGCCACTGAGCTAAAGTAGTTTACAGTCTAACATTGGGGCTTATCGCTAGAGTCGATTGTGATAGAATAGACTCGACTTTCTTCTAGTCTACTGTGGAAAGAAATGGTATCGCGTAAAGCAGTAGACTGTGGAAAATAGGGTTGTCATTTGAAACAATTTTCTATTGTGAAATCCATTTTCGATATTTGTCAGTTGTTTGTTTTGGTGATTTTTAGGAGTTATTTTATAATTAAGTATTAATAAAAAAAAATATGAGTTTTTGAGGACGAAATTGATGAAATTCGTCGAAATAATATAGTTTCAACACTTCGCACAAGAAGTTTGAGAACGGTATCAGATCCTCTAGCTATGGATGATATTTTGTAAATAGTCTCATATTTAATTCCTCGGTAAATTGTGCCCACCTTACGTCGGCCTCACTTTTTCTACACATTCCCTTGGCTATTAAGGGATTATCTTCCATTAGGGCGACTAGTTTGTCCAACTGTTGCTTGATACTGAAATTCTTTTTCCTAAGAATTAAAATTATACTACATTCTCCAAAAGTTTTAAATTAGATCTTACAATCTTTTATATTACTTTTCTTATGACTTTATGTTCCATTTTTAAGGTCTTAAAATAACACCCAGCAAAGCAAAAATTGATAGAACCTGCAAGTCATGTAAATATTTGTAATAGATTTGACAATTCGATACTGTAGAAAAATTTCTATTGTAGTAGACTTTCGTGTTATGAACTATAGACTTTGAGTCTATTCGAATTTAAGTCTATGGGAAATAGACTCTCGCGATAAACCTCATTATTATCACAGACTATATATTACATATTTAGTTATAGTGTTAGTTCAGGGTAATTCGGATGACAGGAAGGATATCAATTTTTTCTTAAAGGATAATTTGCTAATTCCAGGGGAGAAGCAGGAACTGTGGCCACTGAAAATCATGCAACATCTGTTGATGGGCTCGTTCTTTCCATACTCGGTCCGATGAGAATGTTCCCTAAGCACTTTCGTATGCCTATTGTGTCGGACATCGTCGTTAACTTTGATCCTGTCTGGCAGAAACTGATCTTTGATCTTATCGTTTAAGACATCCAAAGCAAAGCATGAAATAAGCAGCTTACGCCTATTAAACAGTGGCATGAGATCCAACATTTTGAGCCTGGCTGCGTAGGGCGGTAGGCTATGGAAATCATGTGAGTCGTATAGATTTCTCAGAGCAAAAAGTAGAAACTTCTTTTGCACTGACTCAAACCTACTACTGCTTAGCTGGTACCTTATTTGTATTTTCAAATCATACAAAAATTAACTCTCTACTAAAGTTGCTTAGATAATGTCCAAGAGTCAGACCTGTAAACATAAAAAACGGTTTAGTTTTTACAAATTCTCATTTGTATTGCTTTGAGATTCGTTGGTCATAAGACTACATCTAGTACATACTTTTTGTTTAATTTACCCCATATACCACCATAAATGGATCGACAACCTGGAAATAGAAAATCATCCTGTATGTCAATTTTTTGGCCTAGAAAAAAGCCAAACCTATCAATACAGAACTTGGCATAACAAGGATTAGTACAAAGAAAGAAAAGAAATGGACGTGAATAGGGCGGTACATTCCGCGAAAAAAGAATAGCTCAATAGAAAAGGAAGCAGAAGTTTTGGCTGATCTAAAAAGGAGAATCATGAAAACCTGAGATGAAATGAAATGAATACCTCAAACCAGAGTCCGGCGGAGGCGCTTTAAGGATGCCCTACGCCTCCAAGAGGGGTGAAGTCTAATAATAATTAGAGTAGGAGTTCCGAAAAACAAATAGCTAATACATAAAATGGAATTAAGCTAAGTTTGTGCCTTCAATACAATTATTGAACGAAAATGATATTTTTTCACACACCAATACACATATATAAGTGTTGTGCGTACATGTTCTAAAATAGCCCTTCAAGCACCGGGTTGTTGGGTAAATGGATCTTAAATAGGGAACAAATCAACTTATTAAAACAGAATTTCATCATTTAAAGACGGCTATCATGCCGGGCTGAGGGCGGAGGGGTGAAAAAACGAAAAAGTTGTGCTCATTCAGCGTCCCCCACCCCGCAGCCCCAAGTTCACAACAAATTCGAAATATCACTCAGACAGTTATCTCCCGGGACATAGCTACAAACGCAAGATTTCCTTCCCGGGCCTGGATGAACTCGATTCACCCACACACACACACACAGCCACCGGCACACATCCCTATATATATTGGAAAACAAAAAAATGAAGTAGAACGAGAGGAAAGCTCAAAACCCTGGCCGTAACCAAGGTAACCCTCTGGGCCCTCCAGATTAGCTCACTAACACATCCCTTAACACAGTTACAACCCCTGCGTACATCCATAGCAGCAAGGATTCTGTGTAGAGCTGCACGTTGTGATGCTATCGCCATCTGGGCTGGAAGCTCGCTGCACTAGCTCCATACTAGCTGGAAAGCGTTTTTAGTTTCAGCTATTTTTTTGGGGCAATCCTTGCAGGCGGAGTGGGGTTGGGCGGCCACACCAGCCCATTCCACCCCCGCCTTTCAGCATCATCTGATGCCATTCCGAACTTTCGCCAGGGACGGATCGGGGGTGGCAGGAAATTTCCTTTTGTCGTCGTCATTCCTTTTGTTCGAATCACTCCTCCTATCCGCTTCCATCAAGGTTTATCAAATTAAATAAAATGAGCTCCTGTAATATGCTAGGACGTGCGTACCCCATGGTTCCAGGGCTCCGCGTCGGCATGGGAAATGCTACAAAAATATCAAAGAAATCTTTATGAATTGTGACATTTCAGTACCGTCATGGCTTTAATGTTACTGGAACAGGAGCAATAAGGACGCCCTGCGCAAATTGTTGCAAAATTCGTGTTTTATTTTTATTCCCTCGTTCCGAATGAAAAATGCCGCCTTCATATTGGAACTGGCGAAAATATTTTACGCCCCCACCCCTCCGCCGCGTATGAGCATAGGGTTATTCCTTTTTAGGAAACGACCCGGCCATTGAACAAGTGATAAATAATGAGTTAATTAATTGGAAAGATGATTCTGGTGATGGCTCGACACAGCCCAGACCAGCGAACGGAAATCTTACGGAAAACGCAAGTCATGGCAGAAAATTAAGTTTACATTACGGATTGTTTGCGCTGCTCTTGAATAAGGGATTATTAACTTATTGCTCAAACAATTTCAAAAATTACGTTGCATAAATATCCTTGTGTGCTTTTTTAATACCACTTCACGCTGGGAACCGATATTTCTGAGTCCTTTTTCGTCTTACGTCAAAGCAACGTCTACATTTATAACTTTAGACGCGGCACAATTAAGTTTTTTCCGTTCATGTTTTTTGCAGATATCGATTATTTCTTTCAAATCTTTTCAAAAGAGGTTTCTCATGAAAAATTCTAGGATTTCTGAGGAAAATTATTTAGAAAA
This sequence comes from Thereva unica, assembly GCA_949987705.1. NCBI lineage: Eukaryota > Metazoa > Arthropoda > Insecta > Diptera > Therevidae > Thereva > Thereva unica. Next base: position 36,696,444 of record OX465285.1, read on the forward strand.
AGTTGTTTAAAAATAAAACGCTGAAAGAAAGAATCCTTAAGTGGGGTAAAATATGAACAGAGATTCTTTCATATTTAGCACCGCCAACCCTGCACGTCGCGAATAAAAGTAAAATACAAAATAAGTAGGAGTTACTGAGCGCAATTTAAAAATATGTAATAATTATTGTATAGGCAAGCTTTTAAGGGAGCACATTTATTATACAAGGATTATTTGTTTTTGCAATCGTCAACCTTTTTTTTAAGTCTAATATTGAATGCATGGATTTTTAAGCAATATAAAATGAGTAGGGTTTTTATTGAAAAAAGACACATCTTTTTTATTATGGATCTTTTTCTGGAGTATTGCGAAAGATGAAAGTACATAAAGTGACAGCTTTATTAAAAAGGGCAAAATAATTAAAAAACTAAAAAAACACGACGCTCTTGTGACAAATTATGTACTAAAAAGTCAAAAACAAGTTTTAAGTGCTAATGTAAGACAAAAACAAGGTATAGAGGTGTTTCTCACCAAAGTGGAAAAATCGCTGTCTTTGGCAAATATTACGTAAACTCTGGGGATAACTATTTATATTTCTATAAATTTGAATTTATAACTATCTAAACTATAGTATACAATATAGAAAATATCTCATTTAACACTAGGACGACTGAACTTTTTCCCTACCTAGAACGACGGAAGGCAGTCATTTTGACTGCTAATAAGAAATTTGTCTTTTTTTCATAAAAAAGCTTGGTTACCATTGAAAAATGTTAAATACGATTAAATTACAGTATAATAAACAATAATTTGTTATATTTTGAACATTGTTTATTTAGATAATGAATAAATATCAAAATATGGGACCAAGATACATTCTAGAAATCATAATAGTAAGTTCAAAATGAAAAATAAACTATAATTTTCGTTTTGACGTGACAACGTCTATTAAAACGATGAACGCCGGCTGCATGCACGAAAAATGATGACTCATTGTCCCGTTATGTCCCGTTAGTCCCGTTAGTCCCGTAAGTCCCGTAGTAATTTTAATAAAAATTTGATTGTAGTAATCTTAAAAATTTGATTAAAATTGTCAAAAATTGTCAACAGTAATATTTGTTGTGGATTCTCGATTGTGAAAAAGCGCAGCAATGTGATGTCAAAGCAGCAGTATTGCGAGTTTCTTCGAACCACCAATCCGGAACAACGGGAGATCATCCTTGAAGTCATTCACCGATTACATGGTTGTGGAGATGGCATTTTGGAAGCGCTACAAATTTTCTTCACCGGTCCGGCGGGCTGTGGAAAAACTTACACATTAAAGTGCCTTATGGAAACGTACAACCGATACACTCAGGAGCACAACTCGATGAACAACGCCTGCATTGCCTGTGCAAGCACAGGTAAAGCCGCTGTACCGCTTGGTGGCACTACAGTGCATTCAGCGTTTCGTCTCACAACTTCTCGCGTGACAAAACTCTTATCCACAGAAAATTTGCAAGCCTACAGAAACATGTTCGTTGGCGTCAAAGCTGTTTTCGTCGACGAGATCAGCATGTTAAGTTCAGCCATTCTTCAAAAAATCAACTACCGGCTGCAGCAGATTACCGGCTTTTATGACAAACCATTCGGAGGCATCCACGTGATATTATGCGGAGATTTCAGACAGCTACCACGGTCTCATGACGTTGTCACGTTAAACTATCGTCCGTAAACCCTCTTTACAGACAACAAATTTTTTATCATAGTTATATAAAATAGTAATACTAATTATAATAAATAGTAATACTGATCTGAACTTAAGTAACTAAATAGACGAACAGGGGAGTTAGTTGTCGCAGTCTGTGCTTTGGTCGCAGTTCACACAAACGAACTTCTTGATAACTGCCGATGCACAACTTCCTACATACTTCTTACAAGAATCGCAAATTTCGGACGTTTTGTTGTTATTACATTTTCGAATTTGACATTGTTTACGAACTTTGCTTTTTGATTTTTGAGCCTTTTCTCTTCGTTGTTTCTTCTGATTCATCAACCCTTCGCGAAGTTCCTCAGCGAGTTTCAGAAGAAAACGACGACGAGAAATCTTTTCACCAGTGCACTCAGTGTACAAGACCCATGCATTAATACCTACCAAATCAAGTAAGTTGTAAAACATTTGAACGGGCCATCGTCGACAGGCACTTTTGGTTGACATTGATCTGGCCATTTGATCAGCAAAGTCTAATAAGTTACCGATTCTGGGAGTTTCTTTTTGGTGTCTGAAATGTTTACAGAAGGATGAACTGAACTCAAAATAAGAACATTTTTCTGAACTTTTCCTTGGTAAACCGTTAATGTGAAGTCATCGCTTTTCAGTACATGCGTCTCGTAAAGAGGATAACGCGCATCTTTAACTTCGTCGGGTACTTCCTTCCTCAAACGATTCATTGTTCCTACAATACTTGTGTTTCGTTCCTTCAACTTTACAGCCAGACTGACTGATGTGAAAAAGTTGTCTGCAGTGATATTTCGTCCCTTTCCAAGGATGTGGTCGGCCAGGCGGAGGACAACATTTTCGGATACGCTTTGATCAGTTGGACGAGTCAAGTCTTTCCCCAAATATGGGAACGCATTCAGAATGAACTTTGAGTTTACACAAACTAGTAGCCATAACTTAATCCCAAATTTGTCAGGCTTGTTCGCCATGTATTGAGTAAATGGGCATCGAGCTTTTGTAGGAAAGAGTTGCTCGTCCACTGTAACATCTGCACCAGGAATATAACAGGCCTTACAATTGTCGATGAATTCATTCCAAACATCAGAACATAAAGCAAACTTATCAGTTTCTATGCGACGTGATCTCGTAGACAATAAATCAAAACGTAAGAACCGCAAACTTATGTTAGGCAAATCAATTTTCAATTGTTGTATTATCAATAATACACCAGTAAATTTTAAAATTAGAATTTAGTTAGAACTTACTGCACCTATATATAAGAAATTCCAAGAAGTTAAGACTGCTAGGGCTCTCACACACAAGTTTTCTTATGTGAGGGCTAACTTAGACCATAGTTTGTAAATTAAATCCCTATGTACATATTTTTATAAGTTGCAATAATAATAAAAAATAAAAAAAAAAATACGAGTGTGCGTAGGACCACACTTTAGAAGTGTTAACTTTTATGGCTAGTCTAAATGTCCAAATCAATCTTAATACAGGACGATAAGGATTAATATATTTTATTTATGAATATTCTGTTAAATTTATTTAATTGTTACTTATATGCACTCCCTCCAAAATGTGTTGCAATGTTTTGGAAATTAAACAATTTATCTTAAACTTATCACACAAAGATCGGACGATGGATGACTGGGATAATGTAGTTTTTAGTAAAAATAGTAGATAATACATATATAGTAATAAATACATAGTACATAGTTCATAGGAAAAATGTAGTACATAGTACTTGTCGTCGGGTTGATGCAATAGTCACGAAACAGAAATTTTTGCTATTTTAAACATTGTGCAAATATGCAAAAAAGTCATATTATATTTAGCCAAAGTCACGGATCTAAATTTTTATGGGAATCCACTGGATTCATTTTGAATTTTTTCAGAACATAGTACATAATATGCAGTACATTGTATATAGTACGTAATAGATAATATATAATACATAGAAAATAATATAACATACCAGTAGGGAATGGAATTACTGGAAAAACTACTTCTACAGAAGCAGTTCAGTACTTCCACCCAGTACAAAAAAGGCATTACATTAACACGGCGATGGCCTAGGCTGGGAAGTACTTTTTTCCCCTTCCATTTGGAAGTACTTATACTACATTTATTACTAAACTCATAATGCAAAGTTATTATACTGTAAATTTTTATAATATAATTTAGTTGGCGTAGGCGTGAAGGGGTGGGGTAGCTTGAAGTAAAATTAAGCGATTTATATTTACATATATCATAAACATAAATTCAAATATATGTTTATACATTAAAGACATAAAACTTAATGGCTGAGACAACTGTGATGATTAACAAAGAAAACGAGCAGCTACGAAGTTTTTCAACACGCTTTTTGCGCGAAATCAAACGCTTGGTCACCAAACCCATTCTCCTCTGCATTATTTATAAGTCATTACATAGAACGCTAATTAAAGAAGTACTTCCAAATCGACTTCCCACAATAAATACCTGCGATTTTCCCTACTGGGATACTACCTCAGATATGTACGTAAAATACAGATGCCCAGTCGAATAGGCGAAACGCCGAAACGTATTCCATGTCGCCGAAAGCGATTAATCCAAGCAAAAGATTTAAATATTGCAGCCATTTAGCTGGCTAGAGCATGGCAACTTTTAGTCGAGGTCCAGCAACAGACAGCAGCGATGGTCACGCGCATTTTTGCTTCGCACCCGTTTCTGGGCACTTGTGCCTATGCAGCTGGCTAGAGCATGGCAACTTTTGGTTTAGCTCCACATAGAAACAGCAGCGTATAATTCTATGTGTGCGAGGAAAAATAGCCCGCGCTTGGTGGGTGGGATTGGGTTAGAATGTTGCAATGCAGAAGCTGCTCTCAGCATTCGTTTTATATTCTCGCGCCGCTCTCAAAATTCATGTCATTCATATTCTCGCACGCCATCGCACACAGCAGCGAATGTATGAATGTATGCAGACCCGCTCTCAAAATCCATGGCATATTCACGCCGCTCTTAGCATTCATTTGATTCATTTCATCCTCTCCCACACATTCGCTGCTGTGTGCGATGGCGTGCGAGAATATGACATGAATTTTGAGAGCGGCGCGAGAATATAAAACGAATGCTGAGAGCAGCTTCTGCATTGCAACATTCTAACCCAATCCCACCCACCAAGCGCGGGCTATTTTGCCTCGCACACATATAATTATGCGCTGCTGTTTGTAAGTGGAGCTAAACTAAAAGTTTCCACGCTCTAGCCAGCTGCATAGGCACAAGGGCCCAGAAACGAGTGAGCAACAAAGTGCGCGTGTCGCCATCATGTGTCCAGAAACGGGTGTAGCAACAAAATGCGCGTGTCGCGAATTCTTTGTTTTACCCCCAGCGAAAAAGTGCCAAACGCGCCTAAAGAAGTTAACACTTCAAAAAATTTCTTTGAACCTATCGCGACTCATTGTATCATTGAAAAATTGAATTGACCAAGTGTCCGACCACAACATTTCCATTGGGATGTTCTTCGCTCCGCAGGCGCCTCGCATATATGAAATCGCAATGAAAGCGTCCAGTTCTTCCAAAGAAACTGTCCATTTAGTGTCGCCAAGAACTTGGCGTGCTTTAGTTTCAGTACATAATTTGATGTGACGAAGCATGTGTTCCGAAACGAGAAGACGAAAAGCGCTTATAGCACTACCATCAAGAACATGTCGCTTCGCATAAGGAGAAGGACCTGGCTTATCGCGTAGAATGTTTTGGTTACTTCTTCTTCCAGAAACGTTTTCACTTGACGCCACAACCGTCCACGTCCTTCCGCATTTCTCTACTGTATCACCGACTGGCGGAATACTGCGATAATATTTGTCTTTGCCTTTTCGGGTTCGATTTCGTCCAGGCAAGCGCTCATTCGGTGGCTCTCGTTCTGCACTTTCGGCGGCAGGGCTTGATACTCTTTCTCGTCCTCGTCCTCTTCCTCGAACTCGACCTCTACCGCGACATTGTCCACGAACTCGACCTCGCCCACGACCACGTAGTTCTCCGTCAGTTTGCGATTCTGAAGCTGCAATACTCGTCACGTAAAGTATTCAATATTATTTATAATAATCAAATTTTTACTATAGTTTTATTATTGAACGAAAAATTACCTGCACTCGAATCATCGTCTGATGAGGATTCGTCGTCAGGTTCACTGTTTTCAGAGGAATCAGAATCCAGGTAGATTTCCTCGTCACTCTCTATTTCAAAGTTTTCATCCTCAGAAACATCTTCAGGTATGTTTTGCAAATCAGGCAAAACTATTCTAGGACTGCGACGTGCCATGGTTAGAACAACCATACAGTCTTAGATGTGAAAACAAACTGAGCGTGAAAATTTAGTCGCAGCGCACAACGAGTCTGAACTTGCATGCGCGACGCCTAGAATTTCCATAAAAAATAACAAACCAACGCGGTATATTAAAAAAATACTTTGAAAAGCAATTCAATCTATGTTTGTTTGTTTGTTTGTTTATTTGTTTGTTTGTGCCCTTTTAACTCAAACAACACGCAATAGAATTACAATTGAACCACACAGGGTGGTTCTTTGGGATCCCAGAAATGTCGTAGGCTGCATTAAATTTTGATTTAATCGATTTTTCCCGATAAAAAATCATTTTGTGAGCCTTTTAGTTGAGCAGTTAAAATGACTGCCCTTCGTCGTTCTAGTAGGTAACAAATTATCTCGCCACCAAATTGAAAAAAAAAAAAAAAATAAAAATAAAAACCAATCAGGAATCGTTTATTAGTTACAAAAAAAATCATAAAATTTCAAAAGAATCGATCGAAAAATGAATGAACAGAGCGAGTTTGAAATTTCAAAAACGCTCAAATGACTGCCTCCGTCGTTCTAGTGTTAAAAACCTACATATATGGTTTCAATAACGAATTTTTTAGGTTTAAAAACAGTCCCCTGGCCGGTCACTAAACCAAAATATTTTCTATTGAGTTCATTAATTGTATTAATATTCTCAAAACAATTAACTTATATAACACAATTTAATCAATATGAAATAATATGCTATTAGATTCTAATATTAATTAATTTAAACTATTTTTTGATTAGTTTAATTTAACCTAAAGTTGGTCCCCGAATTTCTTGAACAGTCCCTCTGTCAAAGTTTCGAGTTACGCACTAGGCCATCTACAATAAAGACCAGTGATGCCAGACCTGGGATAAGGGATTGCGAATTCGAGTGTTTCAAATTGCGGATTGTACCAAAATAATGCGGATTTTTTAAAACATCTATTTAACAAAAAAAAAAAAAAAAACACCTAGGTTTCCCAAATGAGAGAAGAATATGTAGATAGAATGTTTTATTTCAAATTCAATAAATAAATGTTCTTTTTTTATACATACTAAATAATGAAGAAATTAAATATTCGCAATTTTAGATTGCACTTTACAAATCGTTGAAGGTTTCAAAACCAGACAAAATATTTTCATGTATGTCTTCTTCAACTGTTTCAACCGTCGCACAGTGGTCTGAAATCCCCAAAACCTGGACAAAATTAATTTACTACCGTAAGAAAAATTATTTTTTTATGAAAATCGGTATATGGGGGTTTTCGCGGTCGCTGAGTAAGAATCCGTTATCAGATTTTCAAAAAACAAAATGGCGGATCCAATATGGCGACCAAATTTATGAAAAATTAAGCAAATTTGATGAAAATCTGAATATGAGGGTTAGCGGATCCAATATGGCGGCCAACTTTATGAAAATTTAAGCAAATTTGATAAAAATTGGTATATGGGGGTTTTCAGGGTCACTGAGTAAGAATCCATTATCAGATTTCGAAAAACAAAAAAAAATGGTGCATCCAATATGGCGAACAACTTGTTCATATTTAATTGAATTGAATGAAATTATGCAATAATGGCTGTTCGGAGTCGCTAATTATTAACGTCATTAGATTTTTACTAAACAAAATAGTGGATCCAATATGGCGGCCAATTTTGTTTTTTTGAATTAAATGAAAATCTGTAATAAGGACGTTTTGTGGTTGCTCAGTAATAATTTTTAACGAAAATGTACTAAAATTGTTAATGAAAATAAACTTTTTTTATTTAATTTAACAATTATTAAATTAATTTTAGATGCAAACAGTTCAAATACATTAGGCTTTATTTGTTGCAAAGATTTGTTATAAAAATGAAAAAAAAGTTAATGTATAGCTCCTGAATAGGATATTCAAAACTATACGTTGAGCAAATACGTAGTATATTGTGGATTTTTCTATTTCTTGTTAAAGGGTGCCTTCCCAGCAAACCAATCTTTAAGATAACTTAACGAATACGGAAATTCGTATATTTTTCCCGAATTCGCAATAGAATTTTGAACAAATTCGGAAAGAAAAATATATGAAGAGGTTGACACGACATCGTTAAAGAAACTCTTTTCGAAATCGTTACGAAATTTAGTAATGATTTAGCAAAGCTTTTTACCCCTAATAAAAGCTTCACGCCATTTATTTTACTAAATTTCGTAACGATTTCGAAAAGAATTCTTTAACGATGTCGTGTCAACCCCTTTATATATTTTTCTTTCCGAATTTGTTCAGAATTCTATTGCGAATTCGGGAAATATATACGAATTTTCGTAACTCTTAAATGGAATTGAAACAATTATTATTACCTTGCTATTTAAAAAACACACTTTTAAAAAATACTCACAAAAATACAACAAACTTCAATTTCACAATAATGCACTTGCGCACTTCACTTTGACACACGGTGTAATTTAAGACAAGTGTTCCGATTTCTGGCCTACTTCGTTAAGAAAATTTGTTACCGGCTTCGTCGTGACATTGTTGCGAAATTGTTTTCCGAATTCTTTTCGATTTAGTTTCGACTAATCGCCACATAAAAGGCTTTAGTTTTTGTTGTTGTATTGCTTTCGAAAATCTTTCGACTTGTAGGAATTCGGAAAGTTTGGTTTGCTGGGTTCACTGCAACCTATTTATTTGGTATATTGTGCCATCCCCGTCTTTTAAAACCATCAAGGTTAAGGCTTCTAATATAGCCTAAAACTGATTTAGGATTTGGGATAGGGAAGTCACGATGGAGGAGGCCCAATCTCTTCCTCGCCGTAGCCTCACAGTCGCACAGCAAGCGCTCCGCAGCTTCGGGACAATCAGCCACCATACATATTTTGTTTAGATGGTAGTTAAGCGAACAGTGGCCCGTCAAGAGCTCTATTATTATTTTTAGCTCCCACCTGTTGAGATGTAAAAGTTTTATCGCTTTAGCTTCATCGATTTGGATGAATCTTTTAGCTTGGCGAGCACCCTGGGTGTTTGTCCAGCTATGAAGAAACAGCTGGTCGATTTTTGATGGCCGTTCTAACGTGGCAACTTTCTAAGCTACAGAAAGGTTTCGGACCGATAGGTGATGAGTTTGCGCCTACTCTAGCCAGGCTATCGGCAATTTCATTACCAATGTGACCTCCGTGGCCCGGAATCCACATCAGCGTGACACTGTTGTTCCTGTTTCAGAATTTCAGAGATCGGAGACAATCCAGGAGAGTCTTTGATGACACCCTGTGAGATTTAATGGCCAGCAATGCAGCTTGACTGTCGGAGAAAATAACAATGTTAGAGCTATTTGGACATTATTATGACTCTATACAATTCTGAGCACACACCTTGATGGCAAGTAACTCGGCCTGAAACACAGTGGGGGTAGTGCCCAGAGACATGGATATTTTGCTCTATCGTGGATAGAATGGCATGGAGCAAGTAGGAGCAGCTGATTTTTTTATATGTTTTGCAGAGATGATTAATAAACAATTACATGCGTATTACTTAGTGGAAGTCGATGGAAGTTTGTACTTAGCCATCAATTTATAAGCCGAATCGTCAATCAAATCACCACAATTTACTACATATTTGATCATAAATAAACAATACAATTATTTATTTATGTTCATTTCAATAACACAGTATAATTGTACTTACTCTTTGGAGAAGAAACCTTTTTTCAGAAAAGAAAACGGGTAAACGTACTGCAATCACACGCAAAAACGTAACACGTGCTTTTGCCCGAGAGAACGTGCTGCGTGTAGCGTGTTCGACACTCACTTTCCAAATGGAATACAAAAGAGGTTTCGAACATCTGCCTCTTGCCAAGGGCCTTGAAATACTCCAGGGGGCAACTATACCTAACCCACGCGAAAAAAGTACCTTCATAAAAACTTTCGTTTTGGTACTTTTGTCCAAGTGTTGGGGATTTCAGACCACTGTGCGTCGTGCTTTCATCTGATGTCGATGTTGGCTTGTAAATACCCTTGCTGGTCATGTTTTTTGCCATTGATGTTGTAGGCTTAAAATTAACGCAACATCCGCCATGTTTCCGGACTGCTTGATTGGCTAAAAGGATTCCATTGATGGTGGGGGTCATCAGGCCATTCCTCTGCTTTGTCTTTATATTATTAATTTTCGAAAATTTCCTCTCACAATCGGCATTTGAAATTGGCAAGGACAAAGCATTCAAAGCGAAACTGGATAGTGTTGCGTAAGGTCTTTCACCAATCTCGTTCTTGTAGATGAACAGCTATAACATATTAAAAAGTTTTTAGCATGAATTTTGTTATAATATTTAAGATTGATTTTATAAATAAATTTTAATTTTTCATACTTCGTGCCAAAAATAATCAATTTCTTGCTTCTCTTTGATAAATTCTGGAATATTTTCTAAAGGAAGACGACGCCACTCATCATCCAACTGTTGCAAAACCTTGTCCGATTGATCTATAATTCGAGGCAACAGCGCTGCAAGCGAAAGTAAAGATGGAGTTATCTCTCTTTGCCTTTGAGAAAGTGCCATCTGAGGGGCTAATACATGAAGTTTTAAAAGGACTGGATCCTCAAAAACGTACCTATAAAAAATATATATGAATTTTTAAAAGAAAACTTTACATGAAATAGTTCAATTAAAAGTAAAGATAGACATTAAGACCTTTTTTTAATCTGCGAACTCAAAACGGCCAAAAATTGGCAACAGCGTTGTTTGAAATCAGTTATCAAGTCAGGTCTCGCCAAAATGTCGCTTCTATTAAGCTGTTTCATAACAGCAACACCAAGGTATAGTTCATTCGGTCTTAACCATCTGCTGGTATCAAGAGGATTAACATCCTTGAGAGCAGTCCTCGAAATATATTCTCGGCGCATGAAACACGTCAATCAGCCTTATTCTCGTTGAGGAGTGCCGTGAGAGATGTCACGTCGACCCTCAATTGGTATTCTCATTGTCAATATAAGTGACACCTGGCGACTAGATCGACAAATGTCGAATTCTAATTCTCACTAGGTGGAAGTACCAAGTGACAATTTTGTCGATACGTTTGTAGGTATCGACAGTTCTATCTTTAGCAAAATTGAAGCAGAAAAAAGGTTAACAAAAAATCTTTCGATTGTATATTCCCTAAAAAATTATACAAAATTAACATCCAAAAACCAAAACGCAACTTACCTCTTTTTTTTACAAATTCTTACGTGTTTTTCACAACAAACATAGCACTGTAAAATATGTCAAACTCAACTGTCAAATGAAAATGTGTTCCATTTCACAACGTACCTCGTAGCCTCGTCACTCGCCAACGAGAATACCATATTCAAAGTGACGTGACACCGCCTAAGAAAAATCTCACTTGGGCTATGCGACAACGAGAATAAGGCTGAATATGTCAGTATAGCCAACAACCATGCGTTCATGAACGATGTTTACAATAGTTTTCTCGGACTCGAACAGTTCATTTAAACCAGTGATTTTTGGTAAGATCCACTGCAAAAATAGGTAATAAGCCTTCATAAAAGGATCGTTGAGGCTCAAATGGATTTCTTCAACTGATTTCAATCTTTCAGATATCCATTGACCGTCAAAATATAGTCGGAGAGCATCCCATTGTTCTACAATTCTATCAATAACGGACGATACAGAGAGCCACCTGGTTTGACTGGAATGTAAAATTTTATGGAATTTGTAGAAACTTTTGAAACTGCGCGAATTGGGCCTGTCTTTTGGCGCTGTGGTGCAAAAAACTGAATATGTTGCGCGCGAGATCTTCACATGTTCGAGGAAGACATATGCATGCTTCACTGCTGCGTAGATGAAGCGAATGGCAAATACATTTCACAATTCTGATGCCAGGAGAAAGTTCCTTCATTCGAGTAGCAACCGAATTTTCCCAACCCATCATTACGTTGCATCCATCCGACGCAAACCCGATAATATTATCAAAGTTTATATTTTGTTCGTCGAAGGTTTTCTTTAAATTGTGGAATAGTCGCTTCGCGGTTGCTCCTTCTTCCGCACCTGCTGCATCCGTTGGAGAGAAAACCTGTTCCAATTGCCAAAAACGAGTCACTATCCGTCCCACGGATTCATCATAAAACCTCACTAAGACGCAGGTATTTTTTTCCGATGAAATGTCGTTTGACTCGTCAGTTAAAACTGAAAACTTTACTTTGTTCAGTAGAGATGATAGTGACTGTTTTTCATCGTCACCTAAAACGTTGAGTATAATGCCCTTTATTTTGGTTCTTTTTCCAGAAATTTCTCGTGCGATTTTAGAATCAGGAAAATCTCTTTCAAGACATCGATTAGGTAGTTCATCTTTGAGAACGCTTCATCATGTGCAACCACAAATCCTGCCAATTTCATCTCTGCATATTTGGTGTCCTCAGCGAGAGTTTTTTTTGACTTCCACTTGACAAAAAAGTTCTTCAGCTGATTTTTACACTGAAGGGTGAGCATCCGCGGCCAGTGTTTTGTGTTTCGCACTGTTTGAGTGTCGAATAAGGTCCGACCTGTAGACAATAATCGAAAGTATTACAAGCAGTTTTTCTTCATATTGTTTAGTTGATAAAAATTATATTACTCTTAATACAATTCTCTACGGAACTCACTTTTCACATCGAAATGAAACTCGACAAAGTTTACATTTAGCCTTATACATGTCAGAAGAGTCTGCCGTCACCCATTTGTAATCCAATTATAATTGCATTGTATTTTATAAGTCTATGATGACTTGGTCAATCTTTCCTTACCTTTTTGCAAATGGTTGTATTTTCGTTGCAATCACTATCATCTTCATCACTGAGTTCCATTATTTTATCTCTAAATTACATTCAAAGATTAATTATTTAAATGGAAAACTTGTATTTAAATTTTCCGCATAGTAATAAAAAAATTACCTTACTAAATTGAAAACTATGATTATCCTTTGTAAAAAAATCTTGTAATACAATATACTTGTATTATTGCCAAACACTTTTCAAGCTATTTACGCTCTTGGTAAATAAGTTTTAAGGAAAGCTTATTAAACGCAATTGCTTATTTATTGTTTAAATTAACTAAAACACTTAAACTTTTAAACTTGTAACGATCAAACCTTGTTGATGTTGTCAGCAACTTGTCTATTCGATAACTCAACAACTGAAGCTATAACCATCTCTGTCACGATTATTGGTGAAAATAAACTACATAACCAAAAGCGTAACATTAAAAAAAAGCTGGTAGTGGTAGTAGTCGAATAAAATCATCAGAAATCGCGGCCTACTTAAATCAATTTTCTCAGTTTCGTTCGTTTTATGTTTCTGTTTTTTAAAATACTGGTCAGTTTTGTTCGTTTTCTTAGTTTTTTTGTTTTTGTACTTATTTGCTTTTCTAAAGCACTAATCAGTTTTGTTCGTTTATTTGTTTTGTTTGCTCATTGTAGTGCTCAAATTTGTTTATTTATTTATTTTTTTTTTCATTGAACTTAAAAACGGAAAATGCGGAATCCGCATCAGTCAATGCGGATTGTGGATTGAACTACCAAAATGTGGTACAAAATGCGGAAATGCGGTACCATCTGGCATCACTGCAGCCATGCAAAAGTAGAAATCAGTGAAATGATTACTGGGTTCACGCCATAAAGCTGGTACAGCATTTCCATTTAACCAAGATATGAGAGTAGCACGAAACACAAAAAAACTTTGGTATCCATGGTTTATCTTGATTAATAGCCCGTCCAAAATAGAGTAAATATGCACTTCTCACTTTTTCGGAAACATTTTTTGTTTGCAATTTCACAATATACTGTCCGCAAACGTAACAAAACTTATTTGGTGCATTTAAGCAGTTGCCACGACCACTTAATTCAGTATTCATATTGGATGTTCATACCGACGGAATAGAAACGATTACTAAACAAAACAAAATAGTAAAAAAGTACATTACGGTAACAGTTTCTTTTACGCCGAAAGTCAGACTGCGCAATATGGAGGCGGCCAGTAAAATTCAGCATACAACTAAATTTAAACGCCCTGTGCGTAAGCCCCCTTTCAAATGCTCTAGTTCTTCCCAGTTTCTCAGAATTCAGACGACTTTTTATGGTTTTGTAATTTTCAAGTTGAGGGGTTTCCAAAGTTTTTCAGTTTTGCGAGTTTTCAACCATTTTTCAGAGGATTTCGGTTATTTAATATTTTTAAAATAAGGGCTCTTCAGAATTAACACAATAAGCATTCGAAACGAAATATTATCACTTTAATTTTTTTCCATGTGACGTCCGTGTGATAAAAATTGGCATTTACATGAATTGCATATTACATTTATTTAATTAAGTAATTGACACGTACCTCGAAAACTAGACGTGATAGATACCACATATGTTTGGAACATTTAATCTATGACTCATTACCTATTTATTCCAGCTAGTAGTTAAGAGGGTACCAAAATCGTGTAACGCAGTGTAATTATACAACCAGGAAATCAACGCAGCAATAGTGGACAAGCACACACATTCCATGATTTGTTCAAAGATATGCAATATAATTGATTTTGGAATTTTATTTTTATTCTTTTTAATAATTATGAATTTTAAATTAATGAATAGAGTTATTTATGTTTTCTTTTGTAATTTATGTATATTTTGCCAAGCTACAGCTCCCACTCTATTAAAGTAGTTGGTGAATTGTTTTCGAACTTCTTTGGCAATGTCTTTAGAATTTCGAGCTCGAGTTGGTTGTAATGCTGTCATTTGCTGTTGTTATGATCTGTAAGCCGCTCGTTCAATTTCGCCATTATAGATATATTTCCTATGTCGACACTCCTCCTCAAATACACGGTAGAATTTTTCTGCCGTAAAAAGTTATGCAGATAATAAACAGCTAATGTTATTATTGTAGTCTTCTGTGGACTAAGATTTATCTTGTTTAAAAAAATTCGAAAACGTGATGAAAGAATGCCAAAAGCATTCTTAACAAATCTTCGTGCACGAGATAGTCTATAGTTAAATACAAGTTATTCGTTTGATAGATTATCACCGCCATATGGCTTCATCAAATTTTTTTCGAAGGGAAACGCATCGTCACCTACGAGAACAAAAGGCATTTTTACTGGAAAACTTGGTAGCTCACTTGATTCAGGAATTTCCAACAAGTTGTCTGAAATTTTTTCAAAAAATTTACTATTTGCAAATATTCCGCCATCCGACACTCTCCCATTCGCGCCGGCTCCTACCATAATAAACTCGTATTTTGCATTTACGATAGCCAAAAGAACAATGCTAAAACATTTTTTGTAGTTGAAATAATAAGATCCTGAGCAAGCTGGTTTCCTTATTTCTATATGTTTGCCGTCGATGGCGCCGATACAGTTCGGAAAATTTCACCTTCTTCCAAACTCCTCTGTAGAGTTGAGCTGGACTTACAAGAGGCAGTTCATTTGTCCCGTACACGATAGTAAATTGTACTGAGGCCTCAACTTTTTTAAATGTCCAGGTTCAAAAATAATGTACTACTGGGATATGAGCGTGTTGCGTTGAGGTGAGATTGTAAACACGAACTGGAGAGAAATCTCTTACATTTTTGAAGGAGTGAAATTTTATACTAAAGAGACAATTCTTACATTTTTTGAGGGAGTGAAGTTGGAGAGATATTTCTTACATTTTTCGAGGGAGGTAAATTTTTATTTTTATTTTTAAATCTCTATCTATAACAAATAAAATATTTTCGTGTTATTTTCAAATTTAGGGAGTTTTATTTTAAATTTGTAAACAAGTTTTTCCTTATGCAGTTAACATAGGAAGTTATTGTAATCGGTCCGAAAATCGAAATCGAAAATTTCAACGTATTTTCATCTTTCAAGGTCCCAGGAGCATTTTAAGCAAAAAATTGGGAGTAAGTATGTGTGTGTGTATGTGCGTAGGGATGGGGTCATTTTTTCCTGCACGATATCGCGCGAACCAAAACTGATATCGACTTCTTTGAGGTGTCGCTCGAAGCGTATTAACCGAAATATGATCTGAAAAGATCTTCATGAACTTCGGTCCAGCCGTTTTTTTGTTTAAGCGACGTAAGTGATTTTTGTACCTGAACGATATGGCCCGAACCACAAAAGATATCGACTTACTTGAGGTGCCGTTCGAAGCGTATCAGCGACAATATACATAATCTGAAAAGATTTTTGTAATATTCGGTCCAGCGGTTTTTTGGTTTAAATGACTTAAGTGATTTTTGTACCTGCACGATACTGCGCGAACTAAAAACTATATCGACTTCATTGAGGTGCCGAAAAACATTAATACATCAATTTTATATACATTTTCGTCATCCTAATCTTGTAAGTGCGCACATTTAGTTTGACATTTTAGCGAAAATATTGATAAACAATTGTGACAAATTCTCGGTATTATTACATATATTCTATATTGCCTATTGTTCATTTATTATTAAAATATCCAATCATAATATTCAACAATCATCATACTGGGAAGTTGATCGTGTGGACCGAAAGGGTCGAACCCACATCCCAACTAGTTGTAATTAACATTCATAGGCACGATAATTAATATTCCCATTCTAGTACATGGAAATGGTACTTTAACATTGCAAAAATGCAAGACAAGGTTTTATTTTTGGGATGTGTAGGGGGTCAGTCTAAGCTTAAGTTTGAGTTTTCGGGATTCTAACCCCCCCCCCCCCATTTGGCCACCATCTTGGAAAACGTGTGCAAATGGTTTTTCCACGATATCTCCGAAACGATACATCTTACCGAAAATTTGCAAGGACACTTTTTGTTTAGAATTAAATAATCTACAATCCCGAAAACTCAAACTTAAGCTCACACTGACCCCCCCTACACATCCCAAAAATAAAACCTTGTCCTGCATTTTGCAGTGTTAAAGTACCATTTCCATGGACTATTAATTCATTCATCATTTATCGTATCCCCTCTTTCGCAAACACAATAGATCTATCGGCATCGCAACATTTGAGCCATTCACTACGTGACGTGCTAGCAATACAATGGCAGCTCGCCTTATTTGAAGTGAGACATTGTACTGGTTCAAAAGGAAAAAGAGGCTCCTCTTACAAACTCATTTTATAATCGTGCCCAACCCAACACTACTCCTCTGCAACATTGTTCCGTTCAAGTTAATTTTTCGGAATCTACAAAATAAAGAGCATGCGTTATATACGTTACTCCACGATATTTTTACGTTAGCATTACTTTTATGAAAGTTTTTAATACTTTTATAATTGCCAAACACGTCTGTATTACAATTTTTCCAATGCTTTGAGGAGAGATGGCTGTCAAAATTTAAGATTCTGGAAGCATTGCCCGCTAGCTAGAAAACGGAGTGTCGTCGATAATCTTTCATTTGCAGAAATCGCATCTCTCAATAGCGTATCTTGTTTTTCAATGAAAGGATTGACTTCATTTAATAAAAATTCGTATGTTTCGTTGTCCATACGCAAAAAGTTTTTTAAGTCTTCTAGTGCACTTATCGAAAGTTCAGTCATCAGATTTATATGGGAAAAATGCAGTCTCTTGATATGCCAGTCTTTACACCATATTCTCTTTTTTTAACTACTTTTGTTTCATCTTTTAAGTACTCGTCAATAATTATACAGTGACTCACACATTAGATCGAATGTAATCTAAATTTGAAAAAAAAAAAAAAATAAATAAATAAATGGTTAAAAATTTTTTTTTTAAAAAAATTCTTTTAATTAACTAAAAAATGTACTGAAAAGTAAAAAATAAAAAATATTTAAAAGAAAGCGTGAAATTTCAATTTTAATGAAAAAGTTAAATAAAAGAATGGCGCATTTTTCATCAAAAATTAAAAATATAACTATAAATCACGTGAGATTTACAATAACCCTCAATTTTTTGCTTTGTTAATTTCAAAGTCACATTTTTTTTATAAAATCATCTTTTTTAATTTTGTTTTATTTTTCAATATATGATTTTATGTATTAATTTATAAGGCGTAGTAAAAAAAATTCATTTAAACAACAGTTTTGCTCAATTCACTTTGAAGAAAATTCTAACAACATTTTTTGATGAAAAATGCGCCATTCTTTTAATTAACTTTTTCATTAAAATTGAAATTTCACGCTTTCTTTTAAATATTTTTTATTTTTTACTTTTCAGTACATTTTTTTAACCATTTATTTTATTTTCTACTTTTTAGTTTATTATACATATGTAATCCGCCATTTTATGATGGCAATTATATTAGATTTAAAATTACGTCACACAGTTTACTGTATTCATTTGATACCCATGTCGTGGGCTCGGTGGAACATAATTGCAAAAACGGCCGCCATCTCGGAACCGTCTTCTTGATTTTTTTTACAAAAAGGTCAGATTGCATTTAGTACTTATACATGATGAGTTGAACTAAAGTTCAACTCAAGTCTAACTACATGTAAACAAACGGGAGTCGAATTTGGGTTAAGGTTGCCTGAACTCGATTCAGCTCTGTTACCTGTGTTGAGTTGAAATTATGCATACGGACATGAGTTCAGTATTTGAGTAGTTGAATTTAGTTGACAGCAGCATCTCTGTGTTTGTTTGTGATTTTTTGTAACGTGTATTGCTTCTTTATTTTCAATTCACCCTTAACTCAACTATTCATCTCATCATTCATACACATTAATTATCATCCGAACTACGAGTGTGTGCAAAATTGGAAGTTGATCGGATATATTTTCTACTTTTTAGTCTATTATAAGCTTTCTGCAATTTAGTGTTGGCCGCCATTTTGAATTTGGAATGACGCCACATAGCTAATTGTGTTCTACCTGTCATATCCTTTCATTTGATACCCATGTCAGAGGGCCGCGGAGCACAATTTCAAAAATCGGCCGCCATTTTGGTACCGCCATCTTGATATTTTTACAAAATGGCCAGATTGCATTGTCATCCAAACTAAACGTGTATGCAAAATTTCAGCTCTATCCGAAACCGGGAAGTGGGTCAAATTTAACTTCAAAGATTTGATCAGTCAGGATTGAAGTTAAATAAAAGAATTTAAAAAAAAAATAGGTTGCCGAGAGCTAGGATAAAGGAAATGCTAGGATTTTTTACGGACTATTCTGTAATTAGTGGAATTACGCGAATTTCTGCGAAAATATCATTATTTCAAAAATGTGCCGTTAGTCGCAGCGTTGATTTTATAACTTTTTTTATTCGATCAGTTTTGTTAGTTTTCTCCTAGCGTGAGTTTGGCAACAAATAATGAAGTGCTTACAGTTTTTATTGGTGGAATTCTTAAAAATTAAAATAATTGTAAGTAATACAATTGTTTTTTTTTTCAATATTTTGTTGTTTTCATGAATATTTATTCGATTTTTTCATTGAAAATATTTAAGGTCAAAAATGAAAGAAGTTTCAAATACTCTTTCTTAAAAAGAATATTGTACGAATTCTGGAAGATGGTCATAGCCATCGAGAAGTTGCCTCTGTACTTAAATATGTATTAAGTACAGTAAGTAAATATAGGAAAAAATTCCAAATATCGGCCCACCTATTGGAAGAAAGCCCAAACTCTCTTCAGTTATGAAGCGCAACATTGTTAGATAAGTCATCTCAGGTACATTTGAAAATGCCGTACAAATTAAGAAAAACATTTGGGCAACTCATCGAATTGATGCTAGCGCTGAAACTGTAAGACGGGTGCTTAGAAAATCCGGAATGAAAGGGCGAAAGTTAAGAAACCCTTGTTAACTGACCGACATAGGAAACTCCGATTGGATTTCGCAAAAAAATATAAAAATTATACCTTGTCTGATTGGGAAAATGTCCTTTGGTCCGATGAAACGAAAATTAATCGTTTAGGTTCAGATAGACGCGAATGGGTCTGGAAAAAGCCTAAGGAAGTGTTGTCAAGACGTTTAGTTAAAGAAACGTTGAAGTTTGGTGACGATAACATAATGATATGGGGCTGTATGCGTTCCGCGGGTGTTGGGGTATGTTCCAGAGAAATTGGTCGGATGAAAGCTGTAGATTACGTACAAATTATGAGCCAGTTCCTAAGTTCATCTTTGCAAAAATGGGGTAAAGATCTTTCGGACGTTGTCATGTTGGAAGACACACAGCAAGAATAACGACGGAGTGGCTTCAAAGTAATGGGGTCAAAGTATTGGACTGGCCACCCCAATCCCCTGATTTAAACCCGATCGAACACCTTTGGGGTATCTTAAAACGGAGGATATCGAACTGGTATAATACAGCGAAAACCACAGATGAGGTTTGGCGTCGAGTGCAAGTTGGGTGGGAAAAAATATCCCCTGAAGTTTGCCAAAAGTAACGAATCCAATCAGTTTTAGCTGCAAATGGAGGACATACCAAATATTAACTCCATTTAAATGTCAATAAATCTGAAACTCACAAAATTGATCGGATCTCTCTTTTTGAAAAATAATTTTATTTCCCTTTAAATTGTAGTTATTTAGTTAACCGAAGTAAGTGAATAGAATTGTTTTTGTTAAGGAAATTATATGTAAATAAATAACTATTCGAAAATACGCACACGTTACTTTTTGAAACACCTAATGCCATATTCAGTTTTAATTCGATCGGATATGTGAGTCACTGTATATGTAAATAATTCAACACTCATTTTTAAAAAAAATAATATCGGATTAAAATGCTAAATTAACTTCCAAGTTAACACCATGAAATTTTAAACGAACATTTTCTTTGCACGAATGTTGGCAATCGAGTTGGAGTGTCTACACATTTCATGATGCCAACTTGGTTGTCAAACAAGTTTATCGTCTGTAGGCGGCTTTAGAGGTATCAAGAGGAACCAAAGCGATGTTACTTTGGTTGAGGTGACAGGGCACGAAATAATTCGTTTAGAACAACGTTAATCCTTTCGTCTTTGTTTACTTTACTTAGAGACAGTATTGTTTGTCCATTTCATCGAAGTGTTTGTTAGGTTTCTGCATTGTTTGGTGGGCTGAAACCTTGTAACAGGGCAAGACGTAGCATGCACTAGCATTGTGGCAGCAATCTGAACAACTACCATCATCAAGTTGAGCAAAATAAATCTGGGAAGCATCTACTAAGCAGGATAGCATCTAGGATGAAAAGTGCACTCATCTTGATTCCGCAAACATGCTCGTAAATTATTTCCGTACAGTGCCTGCATGCCCCACGCCTGCGCCATTTGCAGAAGACAAAGCCTCGGCACAGCACCGTCGGCTGCTCCTTGCTAAAATTTAAATCCTTCATAAATAAATCAAAATATCTGGAAAATCCTTTCTATGCGAATCCATTAAATTGCTCCAAAGTTGCTGGTTTCGTGGTTCATCTTCTCGGGATCCCCTCGCAAAGTGCGGTTTGCCGGATACAAGGGCGGAAACTTTTCATGGTTGCCTGATTCTTTTGTATTTGCCTTCATGGAGGCGCTGATGTGTATGTGATGTGCACAGCACAGCGAGCATATCACGTTCTAAGCATACATGTGCGACTCATCAATATTTGAAGTTTTATTTGGGTGGCATCAATTGGTTCCTGCTGGAGCTGGCTGTTTACACCGGGACACATTCTGTGGGTGATACGCTCCCAGATCCGACGGAGCCCATGTGGGCTGACAGCGGAGGCAGATGAATCCTTTAGAAAGCTTTTAATTACGTGTGCTTCATGTATAATTTTGTTAATTGACAAAGTAGAAACATATGTGTTCCGGGGAACTTCAGCCAGAAATACGCCTAGGGGCCAGAGTGTTGGTGCAGGATACTTAATTAAAAGCGTCGTTTGAGTAGATAGCAAATTATAGAAATCCCCAACATAGACGGCATTCCGAATTCGGGGGGCTGTGCTTGGCTTATAAATTGTATTACATTTATTAACAATAATCGGTTTAATTTTGCGCTTTGTTTGCATTTCACGTTGTAATAAGAGATCTATATTAGCATTTTCAATTAGCGGCTTCAGAGGACCTTTTAAACTGGTTCTGTAGTCTGCCAGATTATTTGTGCAGCTCCTTTCTACCTTACACTCAGCAGTCCTTCATTGTACAACTCTAAAAATAACTGTCTGACAATATCGGCAAGACAACCGGCTTCTTCCAAGCTACTAACAGTGTTTGGTGCTTCGGTATTGCCAACGCCACCTATGTCGCTTGCTCTGTTACCAAGGTTATACGGGGAGGAATGCGTTTATTCACTCCTAATTTTACCAAGCCTATAAAGCCCAGCCGAATAGATGGTTTAATGGGCAAAATAATCCTACTATCGATGGTGCAGAAGTGCCACCTTGAGTGATAATATTTACTTGATGAACTCTTGTAATTCCAACGCAAGGTGAGCGATAAAAGTAAAATTATCGAAGCCTTTAAACTGAAAAATAACATATAGTGGAGTCAGATAAGCAAAACATAAGGAATTGTTTGCAGCCTAAAACATTTCGTTTGGAACATGTTAGTTACCTCGAATACGTGCGAATCTTAATAAAAACAACTATCCCTAAAAAATCTGAGGGCTCAATAATATATTTTAACCTCATACGAAGCGATGCACAAAACTAATAGACCAATCAATTTTCAAATTTGAAGTCAATTTTTGAGCCTTGTATTAGATATTTTGACTTGAAATTTTAACCAGGTATTGTTCACATTATAAAGTATAACTTTTGAAAATTTCATAAAATTTCACTAAAAATATTCGAAGTTTTCATCAAAAAACCAAAATTCTGCAGTCTCTTCAGTTTTTGATTTTTTTTTTTTTGAAGTTATGTGTGCAGATAAGGATTTCATATTGTAACCGCTGGTAGCCAATATCATAACGAACAGCCTCTATTTTTTTCGTTTTTTTTTTTCGAACCAACACATGCCGAGATATATGCATCTATGTTTAGAAAGAACGGCCAAAATCGTAAATTTTTGACATAATGGCCGATAAATTACTTAGCGGCGGTTGCTAGAGGTAGAAAATGTCCATTTCGTATAGTATTCGATGTAACTAACATGTTCCAAAAAAAAATTTTGACACTCCAAGCAATTCCTTATGTTTTGCTTTAGGCCAGTCATTAGAGCGAAAAAAAACGGCAGATTTTGTTATAAAATTGTACAGCAAACTGCTTGCACTACTACTTCAGGGGTATCTCATAGATTACTAAAACCAAAAAACCAGCCAAAATTTACTCATGTGGAATTGTTTAAACAATAATTAGCAACAAAAATGGGTACTTTTTCCGTTTTTGGCGTATACAATAAAAAGTACTGGATGAATCACGTTACTCCCAACAGGATATTTGTAGAGAATTGAAAACCCTACAAAATGGGGTTTTCTAGACCTCGATCGGATAATTTTTCGCCGAGAAAAGCTAGAAAACCTCTTAAAAAGGCCACTTTTTTCAAAAACTCATACCTCTGTTACTTTGCTATATTAGGGTATGATTTTTTGGGACATAATACCCTGGTACATATACTTCAAACTGCCAAAAGATGAAATTTGTCGCATGTATAGTTTCTGCATAATTGCAGCATAAACAAAATAGACCCTAATATTGCACATTGCGCCCATATTAGCAGAGTGGCCCGATTGAAATTTCCAAAACGGTTTCTGAAAGTATAGGCTAAGGGCTTTATCTATCTCACATTTTAATATAAGTTTGGAGAACAATGCTAAAAATGCTTTTGAAAATGGTACATAGGGCGAACATTCTAATTCGAGAAGTTTCGAGGTAGCGGTGGCGGGGTATAAAGCAACGAAGGAGGCGTTAGGCCGGCCGCATACTAAAGCCTCATATGCAGCTTTTCGTTACTATTGCATGAAGATAAATGTAGCAAACAGTATGTGACGATTTGTTCCATATAAAAAAAGTGTAATATGTAGCTAATAAGCATGTGAAGCTTCGTGAATTTTTGCAAGTGAATTGAATATTTGAGTTGCCTTTCAGCATGGAGCTCAGTACTAGTACCTACTGACAACTACATAGTAAATGAACTTCATGAAAGCTAAGTGCATGAATAATAATTTTTTTTTATAAATTAAATGGAAAATACTCTATCTAAGTCTTATTGGAGTAAACCTTCTTTCCTTAAAGTAATAAATATATGCAGTCGGAATCTACATATATTTAATTGAACAGATACTTATTAAGGGAAAGTGTTATTTAACAAAATACACTATCGTATTTTTTTATAATGGTATCAGGTACATTACTTTTTTTTTATTATATATTGCGAACATACGTTATTTGGAATCAATGCTTAATTTGATTGAAAATAAATAATTATTAATAATATTATGAACATTTTACAGTTTATTCAATGGAAAAAAATAAAAGGCATCAACTAAGAAATATGGATTAAAATAACCAGCTTAACCATCATGCTTTTTTGTGCAACAGTCTCTTCTTCGCTTAGCTACCTTACATCTATACTTTTATTTTCATTCTCGCGATCACCATTCTATTTGTAGCTTAATTCGTATAAATTATTTTATAATTAATTTTCATCTTCTTCTATGCAAATATCTTCTATAGATATGTTAGAGCAGACTATTTCGGTACAGTTTGCGCACAAATTTGAGCATTGTGACCCATGCTTCCTGCACGTACAAGAAGTATACTTACCCCCACAACATACATAAGGCCCGATTCGTTTCGAATTAGAATGTTCGCCCTATGTACCATTTTCAAAAGCATTTTTAGCATTGTTCTCCAAACTTGTATTAAAATGTGAGATAGACAAAGCCCTTAGCCTATACTTTCAGAAACCGTTTTGGAAATTTCAATCGGGCCACTCTGCTAATATGGGCGCAATGTGCAATATTAGGGTCTATTTTGTTTATGCTGCAATTATGCAGAAACTATACATGCGACAAATTTCATCTTTTGGCAGTTTGAAGTATATGTACCAGGGTATTATGTCCCAAAAAATCATACCCTAATATAGCAAAGTAACAGAGGTATGAGTTTTTGAAAAAAGTGGCCTTTTTAAGGGGTTTTCTAGCTTTTCTCGGCGAAAAATTATCCGATCGAGGTCTAGAAAACCCCATTTTGTAGGGTTTTCAATTCTCTACAAATATCCTGTTGGGAGTAACGTGATTCATCCAGTACTTTTTATTGTATACGCCAAAAACGGAAAAAGTACCCATTTTTGTTGCTAATTATTGTTTAAACAATTCCACATGAGTAAATTTTGGCTGGTTTTTTGGTTTTAGTAATCTATGAGATACCCCTGAAGTAGTAGTGCAAGCAGTTTGCTGTACAATTTTATAACACGAAAAAATCTCTAATGACTGGTCTACTTATCTGACTCCACTATACGTCGTATCCTAAAAATCTACTGGCAAGATAGAATTTCAAATAAAGGAAGACCAAGAATAGGCGACCATATCAGACGGTGGAAATGTAATTGGATTGGCCATATCTTGCGTCGCGAAAACGAGAATCCAGACAAACAGGTACTTGACTGGAATCCACAAGAACTCCTCGAGTCGGCAAATCTAGGACAACGTGGAGAAGAACCCTATTAACTAAGGCCGTAACAGCTCGGACATCTTGTTCAGAGCTAAGAGCTTTCGCTCAAAATAGAGTCCGCTTGATGGCAACTGTTTCTAACCTATGCCCCACAACGGGGGTTATTTCACTTTGGTAGAGGAAGCTAGTCATGTATTACGGGAAACACATTCCCGTTGTACAGGGTTGAGGTTTAGGGCCTTTTTTGTGTTTTATATAATCATGCCAGGCAGCGGCGGCCCTAGCCCTTGTTGAGGGTGGAGCGAGATTGTCTTTCGGCGCCCTTTGTTCGACGCTTTCAGTTCACATAAATTGTATTTCCAGTTGTCCTAGATAAAAATTTTACGAGTACTGCCGGCATGCCATTTTCTTACGGGATTATATGTCCCCCCCTTTTTTTATGTGATAGTCTAAGCTCAGGTGTCACCCTTTGTACTACTAGTACGTCATGTCGTTTAGGTCATGGTGCAATGTCCAGTAGTAAGCTTAGCTCGAAAGATAGAGAGAAGGACATAATAGGTAAGGGGGAGTCAAGGGGGTGTTGCAGAAAGTGGCGATGAACCTTGCGTTTGAACTCTTGGATGTTGTATGAGTTCGGGAATACTGTCATTGGAAGGTTGTTCCACAGCCGAGTTGTTCTTGTTATAAACGAATTTCTAGATCGGAGTGTGCGCGAAGATAAGGGCTGTAAACTGTGGGGGTGAGCCGAACGGGCAAGTCTTGTGTTGCGGGAAAAATGTTGCCGTGGAGGCATGAGGTTACTTATTTCAATGGAGCAGTCATTATGAAAAAAAGCGATAGAATTTTGCCAGAGCTGCTACATTCCTACGGTGGCTTAATGAGTCAATTGAAAAGCAAATGGCGCTGTCACCAATAAGTTTGAGGGCGCGGTTTTGCACCTTGTCCAGCCAAGCTAAGATGGTTCTTGGGCCCCGGCCCAGATATACGAGTTGTATTTAAGACGGGGACGAATGTAGGATTTGTAGATTATAGCCCTGGCAGACGGCTGAAGGAGAAATTCGCACCTTTTGAGGAATCCTAGACACTGGGATGCTTGTTTAGCACTTTGGAATATGTGGTTATTCCAGTGCAGATCTTCAGCTAAAGTTACGCCTAGGATGTTTAGAGAGGGCTCTGCCGTTACGGTATTGTTGTCCACTGAAATAGAAAGCGGTTCGGTGCAAGTTTTATTGGAGATGAGACAGTACTTGGTTTATAATGCATTAAATTCGACACGACAAATTTTGTAAGCCTTTATGGGCTGGGGATCTCATAAGGATTTCATGATGGTTTTAGGGTCACAGTTCGGCCTGTAGCGGCAATAGAGGAAGTATGTTTTCTCAGAGCTGCAGACCTGAGCTGTTCTGAGCCCTGTGCTAATTCGGCTACCGCCTCCAGATGACTTCCTTGCACTAGTTGTTTCTTGGTCAGAATAGTCTCCGTATTGTTAATCGCAAGGACGCCAATTCTGACACTTTCCGCTATTTGACAGAAGATCGGCTTTGGAGTCGTTCTAGACTTCATTATGAGTGCGTCCAACTTTTCTGAAGGCTTTTCAAACCGTATGGTCAAAGCCTTCGCCCGTTTCGCCGGGTTATTATGCCCTAGAGAGCATCTTCTTATTAAGAAAATTGGTATCCCTTTCTTCCTCGGTGGCCACGCAGACCCTACCTGTTACGAGATGACCTACAACGAGAGGGACTAAATTCAACTCAAAATTCAACACTTACCTGGAAACACAAATGCGCCCTTCTCAGCACCCACAAAACACTGCACCAAAACAACCACCATATGACAACTGTCAGATGACCATCAGCAGAGCCGAGGTAGCAGATGGTGGGAAGAACCAAAAGCGAGGTTGCAGGAACTGCAATGCCACCGCCGAAGTTTCCGAAGACGACAACCAAAAGCTCGACCAACAACAGCGAAAAGAGAGCGAAATCAATGTATGCGAGATATAGGTCAACATCTGATCGATGAAGAGGGAGCGAGACAACGAATCATCGTCCATGGGAAACTATAGCCGGGGGTCAATGAACTCTTCAAGAAGCGCCGAGAAGAAAACCCGCTAGGGGTGAAATTATAAAGGTATGTGGAGGAGAAAGGAGCTTTCTCTTTTTAACCGACTTCAAAAAAGAGGAGGTTATCAATTCGAATGTATGTTTTTTTTTTTTTTCTATGTATGTTACGCGATTACTCCGCCAATTATGAATCGATTTTGATGATTCTTTTTTTGTTTGGTACGTTATACCTCAGAGGTGGTCCCATATAAATTTTGTAAAAAAATGGCGGTCGGTTCCAAGATGGCGGCCGAATTTTGCAATTTTGTTTCCCGACCCCCTTCATGGATATCAAATGAAAGGGTATGACGAGTAGAATACAATTTTGTAAACAAACTTAAACTAAAAAGTAAAAAATAAAAAATTTAAAAAAAAAAAAAACCGACTTCAAAACTACATATACCTATGCATGCATATGTACAAACTTAAACTAAAAAGTAAAAAATAATATTTTAATTACCTCAAAGCAAGAGCCTTAAAGGACAGTTAAAAAAATTATTGATATTTATATATGTATGTATCTATTTAATATTTTTAAAAAGTTCATTTTGGAGTCGGTGCCAGCCAAAGGTATGTATTAACGTAAGTTTTCTTTTGCACCCAAGCTTTCAGGGTATGTATAAACGTAATTGTTCTTTGGCTGGCACCGACTCCAAAATGAACTTTTTAAAAATATTAAATAGATACATACATATATAAATATCAATAATTTTTTTAACTGTCCTTTAAGGCTCTTGCTTTGAGGTAATTAAAATATTATTTTTTACTTTTTAGTTTAAGTTTGTACATATGCATGCATAGGTATATGTAGTTTTGAAGTCGGTTTTTTTTTTTAAAAAATTTTTTATTTTTTGCCCAGCAATTTCCAACAGACAAGATCGAGAAAATATAGTGGTTTATATTGGTAATTTTCCGTAAGAACATTTTAAAATTTTGAATTATATTTATTATATTTGTTATATGAATTGTACAATTAAACGTATATAAAACTTACAATACCTAAGTGAAAGAACATTAAGAACGTGTAAAATTAAGTGTAAAGTGGATTCCCGAATTTTAAATTTATGAAAATAAAATTTATAACGTAGAAAGGAAGTGCGTATTTTATTTACAAGACAAAGTGGATCGTTCAAGCAGAGGTGTTCGGACAATTTGCCACCTCGCAATTAATTATTAGTAATTATTATCCAAGTCACGTTCGTCCGTGAACCTGGCTGGCGGGCAGGGAATTTTAAAGAACCTTGGCACATTCTCTGTGAAGATCCTCTACTAATAAAATTTCTTTGGAGATTATTTCTTATTTACAGAAACGAATAGATGACCTTCAACCGCAAGGAAACCTGAGCTACGAAACACTACCAGCCTCTACACGGGGGTAGCCAGCTTCCAGATATCGCATAAAGCGTTTTAGGGCTGCGCCACCCCGTCTTCTGAAAGCGGTCATTTTTCGAGTCGCCTCTCCGATTAGGTGCCCTTACTTCCCCAGGAGATCTAAGGAGATCTCCCAATGAAGGAGTGATCTCAACATACTCCATCCCTGGGTTTACGGACTCAGACTGCCCTGCCTGAAGAAGAATCCCGAAAACTTTCCTTCACTGGGACCATATTCGACATCTTGATATCTAACTGGCCTTGTAGGTCGTTCTTTTGGGAGCTTTGGGAATTGCTTGGAGCGTTAAGAAGTGCTCCATCTTCAAAAGTTTTTAAATTGTTTTATTTAACTTCAATCCTGACTGATCAAATCTTTGAAGTTAAATTTGACCCTCTTCCCGGTTTCGGAAAAAGCTGAAATTTTGCATACACGTTTAGTTTGGATGACAATGCAATCTGGCCATTTTGTAAAAATATCAAGATATCGGTTCCAAAATGGCGGCCGATTTTGAAATTGTGCTCCGCGGCCCTCTGACATGGGTATCAAATGAAAGGATGTGACAGGTAGAACACAATTAGTTATGTGGCGTCATTCCAAATTCAAAATGGCGGCCAACACTAAATTGCGGAAAGCTTATAATAGACTAAAAAGTAGAAAATATAACCGACTAACTTCCAATTTTGCACACACTCGTAGTTCGGGTTATAATTAATGTGTATGAATGATGAGATGAATAGTTGAGTTAAGGGTGAATTGAAAATAAAGATGTATTGCGTTAAAAACAATCACAAACAAACACATGCAGCTGTCAACTAAATTCAACTACTCAAATACTGAACTCTTGTCCGTATGCATAATTTCAACTCAACCCAGGTAGCAGAGCTGAGTCGAGTTCAGTCAACCTTAACCCAACTCGACTCCCGTTTACATGTAGTTAGACTTGGGTTCAACTTGAGTTCTACTCATCAAATATAAGTAGGTACTAAATGCAATCTGACCTTTTTGTAAAAAAATCAAGAAGACGGTTCCGAGATGGCGGCCGTTTTTGTGGCCGAGCCCACGACATGGGTATCAAATGAATACAGTAAACTGTGTGACGTAATTTTAAATCTAATAGAATTGCCATCATAAAATGGCGGAAAACATATAATAAACTAAAAAGTAGAAAATAAAATAAATGGTAAAACAAAATTTAAAAAAAAAATTCTTTTAATTAATTAAAAAATGTACTGAAAAGTAAAAAATAAAAAATATTTAAAAGAAAGCGTGAAATTTCAATTTTAATGAAAAAGTTAATGAAAAGAATGGCGCATTTTTCATCAAAAAATTTTGTTATTTAAGGTAATTTTATATTGATACCACGAGCTCGGCGAGAAAGGACGGTCGCCCATGGCAGAGCTCCGTATCACCATTGGAAGGCTTATTCAAACCGAAGTTCGCCTGGTATCCGCAGTCCATCGTTAGTAGTACCAGCGAGCAATAATAACAAGAGTGATTAGGTGGAGCTCAAGGACAAGTAAAAGAGTTAAACATATGAAAGAAGAGATTAGAACTACCATTATTCAAAAAGTCCAAAAAAATATTAACAAATGCGCGATAGATATACATTTTATACAAAAAACACAAGAGTATGAATGAAACAGAACATGTTGCTTGCTTCCCCTATTGGAATGTTTACATTCAAATGGAATGTTTCGGCGCGAGACGCCGAAAATAATAAAAATTTTTAAATATTATTTTCAAATCTCTAAAAATGCTGTAAAAGGATAGGTCTCTGATAAAAACGCAGGAGTGGTTTAAAATTCAAATATAATTTCTTCTAAATATTATAAAAGCTAATTAAATCTATTTAAATTCTAGTTTTAACTAAATACTTTAAAAAATGTAAATGCAAATTTGTTTTATTTATTTGACTGAAGGTCAATTTAAAATTATCTTAAAACAAATCCGGATAATTCCTGGATATCTGTAATTAGATAATAATTATTATTTGTCCAAAGATTTTATAATAGACAAAGCTCGGAGGTACTCTAAACTTTTGGGAAGATTTCCCTTGAAATATACGCCGCTACAATCACTTGGCGTTCAATCACCGCAATAAGTGCCGTGCAATACTTGCTTCTTGCAAAAAGTGCTCTTTGAGCTTAAACTTGGCCACTATTGCTTAGTGAAATCAATAAAATATTAATTTTGGTCTTATTAACCACTTAAATGCATAAAAGAACCTTCTGCGAGCTTTTGTCTGGTTTTTGGTTCCACTCAAAGGTAATTTCACATTCACCTGTGTTTGGAGCCTTCAATATACATGTAAACTACTTTGGGATGTTTGAGGTATATCCTCACCTTCAAAAATCCCTATTTAGGTTTAATTTTTGTATAATTATATTTTTGTTATGAAAATGCGACAAGGACTTTCAAAGTACGTAAAACCTTTGAAATTCCCTGTTTAAAACACGTAGGGATATATGAATTATTTCCCTATTTTTGGTATAGATCTAATACCTATTACCAATACCCAAACCAATTAATTCTTACTATAAACTAACCCCCGAACCGACGGTGAAACCAATCGGTTATCTAAAGCCCTAACTTGGCGACTAATGCCTGCCAAAGTGTTTGATGTTAGACGGTAAATTACCTATCTAATTCCTGAAAAAAAAAAAAATTTATTTTATTAAAATGAGACGGTCAAAATGCCTGCCTCTACTCTGCGACGGCCAATGCCTGTCTGATTGAAATGTGTTACGATGAGAACTTGCTTACTTGGACGGAATGTGAAACTTTAAAAGCCAAGTTCGTGCTGCTGCTGTGAACTTTATAGATCAGACGCATCCGATCGAAAGCTTAAAGCTGGGGGGGAGAAAGCTGTTATACACGTTTAAAGTCGTATAACTTTTGAGTTTAGACCAAATTGGTTTATTCTGATCTCACCCCAGCTTGAAGCTTTTGAGCTTTCTGATTGGAATTAACATTTCTACATGTCCTAATAAAATTGGGTAAGTAAAATTTAGTTTTGAATATTTTTATATATTTTTTAACGTTTATTTTATTTTATTTATTTAATTTTAGATATTGAGCCCTGTTTTTTCCTGCTTCTTTTGGTTGAAGGCACTTGGTCCAGGTGCCTTCCAGGTAATTATTTATTATATTTATTGTTGGTCAATTTTTAATCATTTTCTCTTTGCAGGTACTTTGTTAGTTAGTTAATAAGTAGTTAGATTTAGTTTTTATTTAGATGTAGGTTTATTTTAATTTTATTAGTTTAATTTAGTTGTAGTTTTAGAAATGTATTTTATAGGCTTAATATATTTATTTTATTAGTAATTTTTGTCTGTTTGTTTATGTTTACATGTTTGTATTGTATTGTGTTGTGTTTTAGGTTTTTTTTCTGAAGATATCTGTTACGCGCTGCTGCGCCGTAACATATTCCCCCCTGTTGATGCGTCGCATCAAAATAAATCAGAGGCAATTTCTAATTCATAAGATATATTTCAAATTCATTTATTATTCTTATTATTATTATTATTATTATTTTTAAATCTTATCTATTCGCATATTTCAATGTGACTGTAATTTCAAATTTAATTCAGTTATTATATATGTATATATATATATTATTTCATAAAACCTTTCTTTTGAGTCTATAACTCCTTTAATCCATACCATATTTGGGTATGGTCCTCTAGGATTTTTAAGTTCACCTTAAGGTTTTCGGATAAGAAGACTGTATGTCTTTTCCTGCTTCTTCCTCGTATGACGGCATATGGAATTGATCGCAGTTGTCTATACGAGAGTTGGAAGTGTTTCCCGTCAACAGTCCACTTGTCATACATCTTGTTATCCAGTGATGGTTCTGTGTCGAATTCGGGTATTACTTCTGGTATGGTCTCATTTGATAGCGAAGCGGTATCAACCAAATTTTTTCCTGAAGTGGATGGCAGATCCAGTTGTTGTTCTATTTCCTCTGAAATAGGTGGTTCTGGTCTTTCCGGCAATGCTATAATTTCGTCGGCTTCCGGGAGATTTTTCCCAGGTGTTACTGGTATACCATCCAGTGGTATCGGTGATAATGGTCTTTGTGGTCTTTCCGGCGTTGTTATACTTTCGTCGGCTTCCGGGAGATTTTTCCCAGGTGTTATTGGTATATCATCCAGTGGTATCGGTGATGATGAAGGTGTTTTGAGATACCAATCTTCTAGATCTGTATCCACTGCTAATTGGTCCATTTCTTCTTCGTCGAGAGGCCAATTCATAAGAAACTCAAGTAATGAATCTTCGTCCTCTTGAATTTTTAGCGTATTCATAGTGGGACCTGGTTTTATGTTTAAATGTGTCTGTAATGAATGAGGAATGATTATGATATTGTTATTATGTGTTAGTGTGACATGACGTGTACTGGGGACGTACGACCTGAGTGTTAGTTTTTTGGACGGACATTACATAGACAAACGCACATTTAGACGTAGGTCATGCTAGTAGAGGACATAATTTGGTAATGGGTCGTTTAATATGTGTTGTTTGTGTTTTGATCGTAACAACCCTTACCTGACCGTCAGGCCCTGGGTGGACCTTTTCCACTCTTCCAAGGGGCCATTGCGACGGTGACTTATTTTGGTCCATAATTACGACTAATTGTCCCACCTGTAGGTTAGGTTGTTGTAGTACCCATTTATTCCTTTTCTGCAATTGAAGGAGGTATTCATTTGACCATTGCCTCCAAAACTGTTGCATAGTCTGTTGGACATATTTCCAACGATCAACATAGGAGACTTGGTCATCTACATTGGATTCGGGCATTGTCTTTAAATCTCTTCCGATTAAGAAATGTCCTGGTGTTAATACATCTAATTTAGAGGGGTCTGCTGATAGAGGGCACAATGGGCGTGAGTTGAGGCAGACCTCTATTTGTATTAACAACGTATTAAGCTCCTCAAAGGTAAGTATTTTTCCTTCCGCAACTCTCTTCAAGTGATGCTTAATACTTTTTACCCCTGCTTCCCAGAGTCCTCCGAAGTGAGGAGCGGTCGGAGGGTTGAAGTGCCACTGTATGCCATCATTAGCTAATTCCTCGGCTGCATTCCTTGCGACCTCATCTGTGGCCTTGTTGGTTTGATCTTTTAATCGCTTATTCGCGCCCACAAAATTTGTCCCATTGTCTGAATAAATGTGTTTGCAGAGGCCTCGTCTTCCTATAAACCGTCTGAGGGCAGCCAAGAAGGCATCTGTGGACATATCTGAGGCCACCTCGATATGAACGGCTTTAGTTGCCATGCAGATAAATATACAAAAATATCCTTTATATATTTTGGCGCCCTTATGTTTCGACATTTTTATGTCGATTGGCCCAGCATAGTCTATTCCAACGTTTTCGAATGGGTTTGTTTGCGTAACTCTTACACTTGGTAGATTTCCCATCAGTTGGGTTGGTGCTGTCGCTCGATACCTAATGCACTTTACGCATTTGTGTATTCTTTCTTTTACAGCTGACATACCATTTATGATCCAATACTGGGATCGTGTTGCATTTAACACCATCTGTGCTCCACCATGTAATGTTTTGTTATGGTAATGATCCATGATTATATTTGTTACATGGTGGTGCTTGGGAATGATCAGAGGATGTTTTGCATCGTAAGGCAGCTTAGAATTTTGTAGTCTACCTCCGACTCTTATCGTGCCATCCTCTGCCATAAAGGGTTGCAATCGAAACAATGTACTCTGTTTCTTTACTGATTTTGTGCCTTGCAGCTGCTCATATTCCTGGGCAAAGGCTTGTCGTTGTACAAGTTTAACGAGGTTTCCCTTTGCCTCTTTAATTTCCCCAGCTGACAACGGCAAAGTACGTTTATCCTTGGTTCGTCTGGCGTTGTAGGCGAACCGATAACAATAGGCCATAATCCGTATTGTTTTTAAATATGATGAGTAGTTCAACCACCACTCCTGTGGTGCTGACTGCATCGTTAATGTGGCTTGAGTTTTACCTTTAGCTTCTATGGAAGTTTGAAAATTATCCAAGGGTCGCTGCGGCCAACTTTCCTCTGCTTCCCGCATCCAGCCAGGTCCTTGCCACCATGTTGTCAGTTCCTGGATCCTTGCTGGCATTATTCCTCTAGATGCAATGTCGGCTGGGTTGTCCTTTGTAGGAACGTAGTGCCATGTTGTGTTACCTTCATTCTCATGTATCTCGACAACACGGTTCGCTACGAACGTCTTCCATCTTTGTGGCGAACCCTTGATCCATGCTAGGACCACCTTGGAGTCTGTCCAACATCGTGATGCTATGTTGCCCAGCTTCATGTCCTCTCTCACTTGTCGCATCAGTCTGCTTAATAACACGGCTCCACATAATTCGAGTCGCGGCAGTGACATCGGCTTAATAGGTGCTACTCTTGTCCTGGACATTAGCAGCTTCGTGTCGATGGTTTTGTCTTCTTTTATTACCCTGATATATATCACTGCTCCATATGCCCGGATCGAGGCATCACAGAAGCCCATCAATTGGCACTCCGTCGTGGTGCTTAAAATGTCCACCCATCGTGGAATTTTGATGTGCTGTATATGTGGTAACTGCTTTTGGAACAAGCTCCATTCTTCGCGAATGTCTTGATCCACCGTCTCGTCCCAATCATATCTAGCCATCCATAATTTTTGCATTAATAATTTCGCTAGAATTACACATGGCGCAATCCATCCTAGTGGGTCATAGAGCTTAGCCACTTCCGACAAAATTTTCCTTTTGGTGGAAGCTGGCTTGAATTCTGCGCAATTGATTGCATATGAAAAATAATCCCCCACTGGATGCCAATATATGCCAAGTGCCTTTATCTGATTTTCTTCCCTTACCTGTAAGGGCAGTTGTAACTCGCGATCCTCGGCTGGGATCGAGTTTAGGAGCGACTCATGATTTGCGGTCCATTTCCGCAAATGAAATCCTCCTCCTTTCAATAATTTAATTAAATCCCCTTGCAACATTTGTGCATCTTGCACCGTATCCGCTCCTGTAAGCACATCGTCCACATAAAAATCAGTCATGGCGACCTTAGCTGCTTCAGGAAACAAGGAGTGGTCATCGACCGCTAACCTTTGCAAGGTTTTGATTGCAAAGTAGGGTGCTGAAGTGGTTCCAAATGTTACCGTATTCATTTGGTATTCTTGTATAGGATAGTTAATATTTGCCCTCCACAGGATGGTCTGATACTTCCTATCCAAGGGGTTGATAAGGATCATCCTATACATTTTCTCAATGTCCGCGGTCATTGCATACCGATACTTCCGCCACTTTAGAAGCGTAGCAAATAATTTTGGCTGCAACGTTGGCCCTGTCAGCATTTGCTCATTTAGGCTTTTCCCATTTGTAGTTTTTGCAGAGGCATCAAAAACTATGCGGACCTTAGTTGTGGTGCTGTCTTTAATTACAGCATGATGTGGCATATAATACCTTTCGTCTGCGAATTCATTTGCTGAACTCATGTGGTTCAAGTCTATATATTCTTGCAAACATTTTTGATAGGAGTCCTTCAACTCTGTCCTTTGGGCTAGCTTCTTTTCCGACTGCAATAGCCTGGACATGGCTTGTCTCCGAGATTCCCCTAAACTTGGTGGGTTACCGTCCTTAAAGGGTATCCGTACTTCATACTGCCCGTTGGACTTACGTATGGTAGTTTTATTATAAAATTCTTCGCACTGCCCTTCTTCCCCGGTCAATTGCCTTTCTTTAGGGATTTCTTCACATTCCCAAAACCCCTTAATTTGGCGGCTCAACTCTTCTAATGTCACGTCATGCTGCGTCGTAAATGCAGATAGACTTATATTTTTAGGATGTATGTTTGCTGACTGCACCTCCCCAAACACAATCCATCCTAGAGCTGTCCTTAATGCCACCGGAGCCCCTTTGATTCCCTTTCGCAGACCCTTTCTAATGATATCCGCGTATATTCCTACTCCAAGGAGAATATCTATTCGTCCTGGATTCATAAATTTTGGGTCGGCTAATTCCAACCCATCTATATGTGGCCAGTGCTTGTTCATTGTGCGTTCTGGTGGAAATATATTAGTAATACTCCGGATAACGTACGCATCAATGTTATTCTTGTAACCCCCTTTGGTTGACAACAACGTAAATCTTGCCACCTTATTTGCGGTAGCGACTTGTGCTTCTGCTACTCCAAAAACACTTAAATCAGCCGGGAAAGTCTGCGCTCTTATAGTTTGATACGCAGCCTCCGTAATAAATGAGCTTTGTGACCCGGGATCTATTAATGCCCGTAACGTCAACTCATCGCCTTTGCGGCCCCTCACTTTCACTAGGGCTGTTGCCAACATTGATTGTGTAACATCCGTAATGTGGTTACACTGAGTCACGGTCATTTCGTTGACCGTGCTGACACTAGGTAAATTAGCTGTATTGCCCTGATCAGTTTGATCGTGCAACAAACTGTGATGCTGGCTACCACACGTCCTACACGCGAATTTGGTGGTGCATTCAGCAGTTTCATGGTTCCACAAACATCTTTCGCAATGCTTGTGTTTGATCAGCCAATTTCTTCTGGCTGTAACTGATAGTTCTTTGAACCGTTGACATCTTGTTAAAAAATGTTTTTCTCTGCACATAGGGCAGTGATTTATAAATTTCCCTTTCTCAGGGTGGTCTGACCTTTTTTGATAGCCATTCCTGTTTTGTCCCTTATTTCCCGGGGCTGTATGATGCCTATAATTCGGTTGGGACCTACCTTTAGTGGTAGTGTAATTATCCTGCTGGTTTGTGTAGTAGGTCGTAAGTCTACTATGACTCTTTCCAACTTTGTGAGGATTGCTCCCTGCCCTATACAGATGGATATCTTTGGTTGCCTCTAGGCTTCGATAACGTTGCTCCATGAACGTAATCAATTCCTTTAAGGATGGCAGCTCGTCTGACTTCGCTATCAATTGTTCCCATAAACTCCGTGTTTTCTCCGGCAGCTTTTGCGCTGTTATGAACACGAAGATGGGATCCCAATTGGCTATGTCTACTTTAAGTGCCTTTAAATTGTGCTGTATACGTTGCAACTCGTCCAAAGTTGTCCGTATTTCCCGGTATGATTCCGTCCTAATCTTTGGTTGATTGAATAATAGCTTCAACTGAGCATATATCAACAACCTTTTTTTGTTATACCGGTTACACAAAACTTCCCATGCTGCCTTATAATTTGCAGCAGTGGTGTCGAAGGAATCTAAATCCTTCCGGGCATCTCCCGTAAGACTACTCTTCAAGTAGTGCATCTTATCTACCGTTGATAGTCGATCTTCATGATGTATGAGCGACACAAATCTGTCGTGGAAAGTTCTCCACGACGCGTATTGCCCGTCAAACTTAGGGATGTCCAAGGTTGGTAATTGTAAAATTGCCTTGGGTGAACCCGCTTGTTCACGTTCAGTCCCCGAGCTGACTAATAACCCATCTTTTAAATCTCCATAGAATTCGGAATACATTTCTTCGAATTCTTCGTACTGAATACCTTCCGAATATGCCAACACGGCGGCTTGGACTTTCTCATCTTCGATACTATCGATATCTGCAACAACTAGTTCATCATGGTTTTCCTTAAATTTTTCCCATGTGGACTTTATCGATTCCAACTTTCCCGAAAGATACCCCCGGGTTCTCCGACCCACATGTGTCTTTTTGTAGTTGGATAAGCTTTGATTCAACTCTCGCTTTAAGGCAATCTGTTGCCTCAGAATATCTTTCATTTTTTTGCTTTATATTAATATCACGGGGTTAGACAAATAACAAATAATTAAATCTTTGGACAAACTAAATAATTGAAGAAAAATAAAAAGCTTTCAACTAGCACTTTATCGGAAATTATATTTGATTTGACCACGACCTATCCGGCTCGAAGGACCATGTTTCGGCGCGAGACGCCGAAAATAATAAAAATTTTTAAATATTATTTTCAAATCTCTAAAAATGCTGTAAAAGGATAGGTCTCTGATAAAAACGCAGGAGTGGTTTAAAATTCAAATATAATTTCTTCTAAATATTATAAAAGCTAATTAAATCTATTTAAATTCTAGTTTTAACTAAATACTTTAAAAAATGTAAATGCAAATTTGTTTTATTTATTTGACTGAAGGTCAATTTAAAATTATCTTAAAACAAATCCGGATAATTCCTGGATATCTGTAATTAGATAATAATTATTATTTGTCCAAAGATTTTATAATAGACAAAGCTCGGAGGTACTCTAAACTTTTGGGAAGATTTCCCTTGAAATATACGCCGCTACAATCACTTGGCGTTCAATCACCGCAATAAGTGCCGTGCAATACTTGCTTCTTGCAAAAAGTGCTCTTTGAGCTTAAACTTGGCCACTATTGCTTAGTGAAATCAATAAAATATTAATTTTGGTCTTATTAACCACTTAAATGCATAAAAGAACCTTCTGCGAGCTTTTGTCTGGTTTTTGGTTCCACTCAAAGGTAATTTCACATTCACCTGTGTTTGGAGCCTTCAATATACATGTAAACTACTTTGGGATGTTTGAGGTATATCCTCACCTTCAAAAATCCCTATTTAGGTTTAATTTTTGTATAATTATATTTTTGTTATGAAAATGCGACAAGGACTTTCAAAGTACGTAAAACCTTTGAAATTCCCTGTTTAAAACACGTAGGGATATATGAATTATTTCCCTATTTTTGGTATAGATCTAATACCTATTACCAATACCCAAACCAATTAATTCTTACTATAAACTAACCCCCGAACCGACGGTGAAACCAATCGGTTATCTAAAGCCCTAACTTGGCGACTAATGCCTGCCAAAGTGTTTGATGTTAGACGGTAAATTACCTATCTAATTCCTGAAAAAAAAAAAAAATTATTTTATTAAAATGAGACGGTCAAAATGCCTGCCTCTACTCTGCGACGGCCAATGCCTGTCTGATTGAAATGTGTTACGATGAGAACTTGCTTACTTGGACGGAATGTGAAACTTTAAAAGCCAAGTTCGTGCTGCTGCTGTGAACTTTATAGATCAGACGCATCCGATCGAAAGCTTAAAGCTGGGGGGGAGAAAGCTGTTATACACGTTTAAAGTCGTATAACTTTTGAGTTTAGACCAAATTGGTTTATTCTGATCTCACCCCAGCTTGAAGCTTTTGAGCTTTCTGATTGGAATTAACATTTCTACATGTCCTAATAAAATTGGGTAAGTAAAATTTAGTTTTGAATATTTTTATATATTTTTTAACGTTTATTTTATTTTATTTATTTAATTTTAGATATTGAGCCCTGTTTTTTCCTGCTTCTTTTGGTTGAAGGCACTTGGTCCAGGTGCCTTCCAGGTAATTATTTATTATATTTATTGTTGGTCAATTTTTAATCATTTTCTCTTTGCAAGTACTTTGTTAGTTAGTTAATAAGTAGTTAGATTTAGTTTTTATTTAGATGTAGGTTTATTTTAATTTTATTAGTTTAATTTAGTTGTAGTTTTAGAAATGTATTTTATAGGCTTAATATATTTATTTTATTAGTAATTTTTGTCTGTTTGTTTATGTTTACATGTTTGTATTGTATTGTGTTGTGTTTTAGGTTTTTTTTTCTGAAGATATCTGTTACGCGCTGCTGCGCCGTAACATGGAAGTTGAATTGGAACAGAGCACATGTAGCCGACTCTAATATGTTTATATGTATGCGTGGGCAAATTCTTGTTGGTACACATTGCGACTCTAAAACTTGGCTTTGTATTGTACATTAAAAACGCGGGAGTTTTGTAATTCTTCCAGTGTTGAGCTAAATATTGGCTAAATTGGAAAATTGGCACTTCCCCTTCATTTTTTATCTTTCTTTCACACACGTTGCGTGTAGTGTGAAAGCAATTCTGCCTCCTTTTATCATAGATATTACATCTTTGATATTTTGACTTTTTCACTCCTACTGAAATTTTTATCAGCTGATCTCAAGGGCATTGAAACATTTTTGAAAATTTGTTCTAGCTCATCACTCTTATTATTATTGCTCGCTGGTAGTACATTCACGCAGTACCATTCATAACTTCAGGATGAATGTTTACACATCAATATTGCGGTTTTTATCGAGTTTAGATCCGCCGAATTCAGTCTGCTCCGTGGATCTCGAGCAAGATGTGGCCTAAGGCCGTGTACCATCGGTCTTGGAGTCAGTGCTCCCTGCTTGTGCTGTGTTTGAGTCATATTGATGAGTACATAGACTTGGCTAGCTACAAACAACGCCCTCAAAAAGTGCCTTAAAATTTTATTTTTTGCTCGAAATTGTTTTTCGCATTCATTTTGGCGCCCCTTACCACCTGGCGCCTAGAGCGACCGCTCCACTCGCTTTACCCTAGGACCGGCGCTGATCCCAGGCTGGCTTTCG
Organism: Thereva unica; assembly: GCA_949987705.1. NCBI lineage: Eukaryota > Metazoa > Arthropoda > Insecta > Diptera > Therevidae > Thereva > Thereva unica. The sequence continues at coordinate 36,737,699 of OX465285.1, forward strand.
AAGTCGCGCCCTAAATAGGGAAGCTGAATTCGAGGAGACAAGGAATCTGCGATTTGTAAATTACAGCACGGACAATGGCGAGAGGAAGAACTAGCATCCCGTCAAAACTTTCATGGAGAGGAATATGGGGTCGTTCCATTGTAGGTCTAGTTATTACCACGCCGAACTTTTTAATGGATGGGTAAGCCACTAGTTAGCTGACACGGTTGGTTTATTGAATGACGGACAATATTTCGTTTTGCCGGCCTTGAATTCTCACACTCCCCTCAAGAATAAGTTGATTGAATTGGTCATGAAGATCAAATCTAGCACGCATTTGTCTTATGTTAACGAAGCTATAAGTGGGTTACGAGGGATTGACCCCAGGTTCTTTTTGAAACCCTGGGAAAAGCTGGCAGAATTGTTGCGGGGGCTTAGATTCGACGGTATCTATCACTACCTTGATTGAACAGCCAGAAGAAAGGCTCTCAATCCAGTGAACATGGTTGAATAGTTTGCTAGAGGCTGAATAAACTCCGGAGGAAAAAACTCCGTAGGACAGAACTCATGGGCCTAACCAGGATAATAGATTCAGATAGTTTTCATTTACATCAACAAAACTTATGTAAATAAACGACAAAAAAACAATGTTTATACTATATTTGTTCGCATTATGCATTTTTTGTCGCTTACTATGCAAGCGCACAGGGGTTCTCCTATAGGAAAAACTATAGTTTAATAAGAAAATCTTATGAGCACATTCGTATCCACTGACATCTCTGACGCTAAGATCCATGCTCGCGAGTAAAGAACATTGGTGTACGTTGGGAGTACGCTGTGCCACCGGTTTGACAAAAGTTGAAACAATGTACGCAGCCTCGTTCGACAATAAATTTTGCCTCTTAGCACATCATGCAAACAAGACAGCTCGACGAAAGTCCTCGGGCCGATACAGGATATCAGGACACCCAGAAATTTTAATATCAAATAACCACTCAGAGCCTGAATGGCAAGTGTAAACCAAACCACCATATATCAAATAACCACCTCATATTTAAAGGCTTCAACTCAAGACCAGAAGTTGTAAATGGAGTTAGGCCTGCATCTATAATGCCGGTCCTTTTCGTAAAATTGTAAAGCTCATATTTCCCGAAGGATCAAAAAAGATTCCGCCTTGGTGTTAGGAGACTTAAAACTCTCGGCAACCATTTTCTGTTTTGCTAACTTTATACCCAACTGGGACTTAACCCTTTTCCTTATTTTTCCCTCGTTTACCGCCGTAAATTATGCACAGCCATCGCTGGAACAAGGACCAAGGCAACTTTGACTCGGCTCGCTCCCATATGTGAATCCATCGGAAAGCACATTTGCATGATGTCGCCGAATTCTCTTTTATCATCGGGATTAATGTCGTCGACTCCGGCGGAGGTGCCTTAAGATTATCCCGCACAGCGGTGAGGGCACGGCGGCATAAAACGGGTAAATTTACCCTATTACTGGAATGTGGAAGATGCTACGATCCGGGCACACTTACATCCTTCACGGGGAGGGCTGAGCGAGCGGAGGTAAATTCCGGAGAGCTTCCCTTGTAGTTGTTGGTACAGTCAAGTAATGCTAATAAAATTTTGTTGTATGTACACCGTTGTTGGTATTTATTGAAAATGTCACCTCTTCTCACCTGCATTTACAGGTATTTTGTTGTTGTTTTTGCGTATTTCGCTGCTTTGTTGTCGCTGGGGGAAACTCCCTCGAGGACTCTCGCCAGTTTTCTTCGCTTTGCATAATTTTCGTCCTGTTATTGCTGATTGCGTTGTGTTAGACATGAAAGAAGACGAATAAAATTGATAAAACTTTCAAAAGTGCCACGGGAGGAACAGCTTCAAGCGATTTTTATTGTGCATAATACGAGTACGTAAACTTTTCCCATCTTCATGCTCTAAAGCAGTTCGGGGAACACATTAGAATATTTTGGGGAACAAATTTGAATTTGGTGAAGTCACGAGTGGATTTACACTTCGCTTCAAGAAACTCGCACCTTCATTTAATTTGTGCTTGTACTTCGGGGTAGTTCAGCTACCACGGTACCGTTAGCGGTTTCCCACTTGCGGTTCAATATTCCTCGATGTGCCCAATAGCTCTTCAGGGTTTCGCTCCTCTCTGCGATGTCCTTCCATGTCAGAATCGAAGAAATATCTGGGTTGTCAGGTTGAGCGTCTCGGAGTCCCTGATTATCCCATCCGGTCGTTGGCTCAACTGTGGTCCTTTGACACTTCACACCCACAAGTTTGCAATCTGGTATGCATGATCGCCGGGACAGGGCATCTGCATATCCATGGTTTCAGTTGGGCAGTTCTCAACTTTAGGGAAACTTCTCGTAGATTGTCCAGATGTTTCCTAAAATTTTTCCCGACGACAATGATATCGTCCAAATAAACCAGATAAGTCTTCCACGTGAGTCCTCGCAAGACGCATTCCATCAGTCGGTCGAATGTTGCTGGAGCATTACGCAGTCCAAACGGCATAACTGTGAAATTCCTCTAGAGAAGGCTGTCTTTTCTCGATCCTTGGGGTGAATTTCGACTTGTCACCGCTCTCTCGGTCCAAGGTAGAAAACCATTGAGCTACAGACAAAGCATCCAGTGCATCATCGATACGGGGTAATGGGTAGCTATACTTTTTAGTGATGTCATTTAAGCGCCAATAATCCACGCAAAACCTTGTGCTACCATCTTTTCTGACTAAAACCATGTGAGACATCCACGGGCTTTCGATTCCTCTATAAGGCCTTGTCTTCTCATATCCTAAATCATGGCAGTTGCTTATTGGCGGGTCATCTCTGGTGTCGATCCTATGTTGAACGTTGTTCCTTTTCCCAAAGTCGTCATCTCTCACGGCGAGGATATTACTCCATTTTCTCTGGTTCGATATGGTAGAATCGGTAGCTCCCGGGACTACCATCGACTATCATTCGCACCAATTCCTCAGCACACGAAGAAAGCACGGTATCTTCACAAACGATGACTGTTAGTTGCGAATAACAAGTGGATCCTGTGGCCATTGGAATCTCCTTGTTGTCATATTTTAGTATTCCATCTCCGATATCCCATCGAATTTTATGTGTTGTCATAAAGTCCAGCCCGAGAATACAGTCGTCGTCTGTTATGTCAGCTACAAGGAACTAATGTGAAAATCCAATGTCTGCGAGAACCACATCGTACTGGCGCTCCTGTTGCAGTTTTCATCGTGTACCTATTGGTGTGCGTCTTTCAACCACTTATTACCGACCAAGTCAGCCCAGATGACAGATTTTGAAGCACCAGTATCTTCAAATTGGGACTAAACAATTTCAAATTGGGAATAAACAATTTCAAATTGAGACTAAACAATTTCAGATTGGGAACAAACAATTTCAAATTGGAGCCAAACAATTTGAAGTAATAAATGAACTACTATCAGTAAAGATTAAAGTATTAATTATTTTTATTAAGTTTGGAATAAATATGAACACAGATAACAATATAAAAAAATTATTTGAAAACGAGCATCCATCATACTTAATGCATCGGGTATGAACCTTTGAACGATGGGCGATATATTTTGTGTAGTTCTTATATCATTAATTAAGATGGTTTGTAACCATTGTAAACGATATTCGGCTTAAGTCATATTAAACCTGTCTTAACCGGTTAGAGTTTGTGGCATTTGTATTGCTAATTCTCTTTTAACGTTAGCTTGACCAAGCGTGCACGATAGCATTAAACATTGGACTCTAGGGCCCAAGTCTAATTAATCTATGACCAACAAATTCATTTTCCTGAAACACTTCTTCGATAGGCATGAAAAGTCATAACAAGGCGCATTATCAATAACTAATACAATATTTGTCTGATACATATTTTGAGCATTTCTTAGGCAATGGCTAACAAATTCCTTGACCTCTAGCTTCTTAAAAGCACTCTTCCTAATTTCATGATGAACTAAACCCATAAATCTCAATTTGAAATTGTTTAGTCCCAATTTGAATTTGTTTAGTGTCAATTTGAAGTTGAAAAGGTATAGTCCGTGGTGGAATATTTTTTCCTACGGAAATCTTTGAGAAGCTTTGTCTTCAATTATCGTCCTTCCTAATAGATCTAGAATCTAAAAGATGGTGCCATGTTAGTTTAGTGGATAAATCGTAAATTCAAAACCTAACAAAGTCGTTATTAAAAACCGTTGATTCAACTTCTAACAGATGGCGCATAAATCATCACAATACCAAAAGCTGAATTCGACACCAAGTTTAGTGTCGGGAAGATTAACGACACTTTTAAAACGACAAACATTAGACGTCAACTTGCGTAAACTTAAAACGACATTTAATGTGCCGTTTGTAGCCGACGTCAAATTGCGTAAACTGGCCGCGGCTTATTGGATCTTACTTTTGCAAACTATCGCTTTATAATTTATTTTTAAGCTTACGACTGAAATGTGGTCTCGATATTTGTTTGAGAAACTATGTTTCTTGCAATCTAATAGGCCTGTTACAATAGTGATTGCTAGGTGTAACTCGTTATTTGGCGGTCGTTCTTACTTTGTCCACGTTGCGCGTAAATGGAACGCTTTGGCCCGGGGCATTCGGAGGGCGAGATCTAGCCGAACTTTCAGCAAGCTTTTAAAAGATCATTTTAGTGGATTCTTTCTTTTCACTTTTCTTTTTCTTCCTTCTTCTCTTATAGTCTCTTTACGTTTTTTCACTGTTATCAATTATAAAAATATTTTATGTTTCCTCTGCTTTTATGTATAGATTTTTCCAAACGTCGTGACATTCCGCACATGCACCTCAACAAAGCTCTTAAAAATGTTTAAAAGCTCGGACCAAGCTTTATTTAGCCCCGCCCATCAAATCACTTGCTGCCATTTAATCAATATTTATAAAATTTGGCAACGAGGTGCGCAGGCCAACGGTGTCTGAGGCCTCACTACGCGATCATGTTCCTTCAATATTCGTGTCACTGAATGACTACAGTCTATTTAGAAACGATAGTAAGGATCGCCCTGGCCGCGGAGCCCCTATCTATGTTAAGAACAGTCTCCGGTCTTTCAAGATAAAACAATCCATATCCAATGCCTTGGAATTCCTTAACGTTGAAATTATGTTTAGTGTTAGGAAATTACTCGCGACCGTTGACTGTCCTCCTCGTGTATTCTGGTTACCTGAAGCCAGTAAACTGGAAGTGTGGCTCTCCGAAGCGACCCACAATTATAATATCATCATTGTCGAAGGTGACTTTAACGTCAATATCTTATCCTATAGCTCTCTGTGCAACCACTTGTTAACTTTTGTTCAAAACGTTTGAAAATCAACTTCCAATGTAATGTAGCACTTCTAATTCATCCTTGTTGGATATCTTCTTCGTGTCAGATAAAGGAAATATTTTGTTTCATAATCAGATCAGCCCACCAAGTTAACTTGATTACGACAACCTATATCTTTCCCTGAACTTTGCAATTGAAAGCAGCGTGAAGAAAACTCTCTCCTACCATGATTATAAGGCCATTAACACTCCTAAGCTGCTATAATAATGTTCTGCACTATCCTGGGACAATGTTTTCCGCATTCATGACATTGACGACAAAGTAGCACTTTAGCCTTCTGTACAAGCACCTGCTCGAGTTCTTTGCTCCAATAAGTTAAAAGCATTCTTCCTTCTACCTCACCTTGTTTCTTCTCTAAAACTAAACGCCTCATATCTGAGAGAGAGTACGTGTTTAGAATATAGATATAAGAAAAATAAAACTGAAGCGAGCCTTAGGGCCTACAAAGCTGTCAGGAATACCTCGACTATCCGCAAAGCAAAACTGAAGGTTTCTCGGCTAAACTCAGTCCCACTTGGGAGCTTGGGATCCATGGTGATGTTTGTGCACCCCAGAGAAGTCTTACTGCTAACGAACTAAACAACTATTTTACCACGGTTGCCAACAATACCGGTGATCATTCCCGCTCGAGACCAATTGAAGGTAACTTCAGGTAATTCATTTTTCGCAATGTGGATTACTCTGAAGTTCACAAAGCTGTTTACTCTATAAAGTCAGAATCTGTTGGACTTGGTGATCTTGCGCCTATCATCCTTAAAACCATTTTTGCTGTAACCCCCCCTTTATTACACACATTTTTAATAATTGTCTGACAAAATCATCCTTTCCACATCAGTGGAAAAAAGCAAAAGTAGTTGCCTTACCTAAATGAAAATCCCCGAAAAATCCCTCTGATTATCGCCCAATCAGTATCCTATGTTTCTTGGGCAAAGTATTAAGGTACGTATCCACCAAGGCAAGCCAACATATGCTCGCGAGCAAAATGACGTCACAATGGCGTAAAAAGCTTTTTGCTCGCCTGCAATTTTAAATTAGTATCCACCGAAAACAAATGATCGTGTGCAAAGCTTTGCACGAAAGAAACATTTTCTTGTGTGGAGTGCTTATTTCGAGTTCTAGTGAGCAAATTTTTGCGTCCCATTGGATTTGGATAACATTTGCACGCAAGCACCTTGTTAGCCTGCCTGCCTAGGAGCAAACATTGTTGATGTGCATAGCTGCGATAAGCTCTTTTTGGTGACGTCATTTTGCCCGCGAGCAAATGTTCGTTTGCCTTGGTGGATACATACCTTTAGAAAAATTAATGTTGCGGCAAATCCAGGCCTACTGCGAAATATGGTCTCTGTTTAGTCCAGTCAAATTAGAGGTTTGACTGGAAGATAATTCGGAAGTTGCTGAAAATTGGTACAGCCCTTAAAAACAGTATTATACATAAGCTGTAGAGACTGCCACGCGATTGGACGACTGCAAACTTTTTGATTCAAGGTCAAAGGGTCAAAATATCAGTTTTTTGCAAATATATGCTAAACCGTACGTCTTATCAGAAAATTGTGTTTACAACGTTTGTAGATTAGGCAATTATCTACAAAAAAATATATAATACATTTTCTCGTAGGAATTGCCATTTCTGAGATATTGTCGTTTTAATAAGTTAAAATACTCATATTCTATCATTCCCGACTTGTAAAGGTCATCAGAAATTTAATAAATCCTTTGTTGGAGTACGCGGCTAATATTTTCAGGGGTGATTCCTGGATATCTTTGGAGAAAAAAAATGTTCTACAGAGGGCGGCTATCTCCACTATCCACTAAGATACAGGGTGATTAGGGAAAAAATTTTGTTTTTTTTTAAATTTACTGAAATTTGAATAACTCTTAAAGTAATTATCATAAAGTAGCCTAATTAGGCTCATCTTTTAGGTAAATGTGTATTCTTTTATTTGGTATAAAGCACAGCAACCTGAGTGACTCCGTTCAAAAAATATGTAGGCTCAAACCAATGCTTTGCATCTAGACGGCAGATTTCTTCGTTTTTCTCAGAAAATTCGTTACTAACACTACATTTTTTTTTGCTTTTCTGATGCACCAAACTATTACCTACAATATTTCCATACACAATAAGTGTTTATTTTGGGTAGTTTTGTAGGTAGTAATAGTAGTAGTAGTTTTATCGTGAACAATTAAAAAGTTACTCGTCTTTCAACTGCAGCATAGTAGCATTGGTTTGAGCCTACATATTTTTTGAACGGAGTCACTCAGGTTGCTGTGCTTTATACCAAATAAAAGAGTACACATTTACCTAAAAGATGCCTCACCGATGTATCTACACCTTGACGTGGTGGTGAGGCTTGCGTGGTCCCGTTAGGACGCCCTGACTAAGATAGATACTTAAAAGCAATGGATAAAACAAAGGAAATTTGTACCCCAGGTGGTAAACCTGCAAGCCAGGGAAATCCACCCTCTACGGAGGTCGGCCTCATGGATTCTGGGGGAGGCCATCTATTGCTTACGAGGAACAGGGAAGTGGACGACTCGCATGTCAACGCAGTCACGCAGGAAAGCGTAGAAGCGGCGGCGAGCGAGCTAGTGAAGCTGAACCTGGAGGTATGCTCAGAGAAGGTGGACAATGCGATGCAGCAATGTGTCAAGAGGTCAGCCGGCTCTGGGCCTACGTTAGCGCAGGAATCCGACTCGGAAATGAGGCTGCGAAAGCAGCTGAAGCAGAAGAGGAAGAGGGAGCGCAAAAGACAGAAGAAGGCAACTTCCTCTGTTGGGGGGGATCGGCCGAGTCCACTCCGGAGGAGGTGGGACCCACGAAGAGGTTTAGAGGTGAAAGTCTCTGCACCTCAGCCGTGGGTTCTACTGTCGAAGGGGAGGATAAGGCCAGGGAAAGGAAGGGTGGACAACCTCAACCTGTAAAACAGGGAGGAGTCAACCCTTCTGTCTCGGGGGTCGTGCGTGCGGAGCCTGTGGCGGAGAATACCTACGCAGGCATAGCAGGCTGTGACCTCCGTTTGGGTGTGACCGACGATGGAAGGGAGGAGGGTCTGGGCACGAAGCAGGTAACCGTTTTTAAAGCGGCCCTGCTCAAAGCACTAGACTCTCTGCCTGACAACGCTGGCGACATCGGTATTACCGAGGTAGACTTGGAGGACGGGGTCATTGCACTCAGGTGCGTGAACCAAAAATCCAAGGCCTGGCTGTACGAAGCTGTGGGAAAGATGACTGACCTATGGGAAGGAGTCAATCTGAGAGTGGAGCGCCTTCACATCCTTAAGGATGTGAGGAGGATGATCATCCGAGTTCCCGGTTCGCCGGAGAGCAAGGAAACCATCCTAGCCAGATTACGTCGTCAAAATGCCTGTGTGACGGACACTTCTAAGTGGAGGGTCAGTCGCATAGGCAGATATGGTGACGCGAAAAACGGCGGTACCATTCTCACCGTATTGTGTCCGAAGGAGGAGGCGGAGGCGGTCAGGCATGCAGGGGGGAAACTCAACTGCGAGCTGGACCTTGCCTACGTGCGATTCCAGAAGAACAAGCCGGAGGAAATGGTAGAGCCGGCCGGAAAGGCAGCTGAACAAGGGGACCAGTGAAATGGAATCCTCGTCAGCTGGGCGGGAGGTGGGCCAGTTCCGGCAATTAAAGGTTTGCCAGTTGAATCTACACCATAGCAGAGCAGCATCAGCAATGATGACGCGAGGCTTCGGTGAGATGAAGCTGGATATTGCTCTCATACAGGAACCCTGGATCTACAAGGGTAGGATTAGGGGACTATCTGGGAGCTTTGACACTCTGTACGTTCCCAATGCGAATGAAAGAGTGAGGACGTGTGTGCTGGTGAAACACGGAGTGCAGGCGGTTTTACTGCCGCACTTGTGCACACCAGATCTCACAGCAGTACGCGTAGGTACTGGAAGTGGGGCTTTCATTCTAGCCTCAGCCTACCTTCCGTACGATTCGCCAGATCCTCCGCCCACCAGGGAGTTGGAAATTCTGGTTATTACCTGTGGCTAAAAAGGCACAGGGTTAATAGTTGGTTGCGACGCAAATGCACACAACACGGTGTGGGGAAGCACCAACGACAACCATAGAGGAGAGGCTTTGCTCGAATTTGTGGAATGCAACAATCTAGTTATTGCAAATAGAGGGGTAGAACCAACCTTCGTCGATGCTAGACGAAGGGAAGTCATAGATATAACTCTATGCAGCAACCGGATGTTGACAAGATTGACCAACTGGGAGGTGATGGATCGGACGACTATGTCAGATCACAGAGCCATTTCATTTGAGATAGCGTACGGAACCCCGGGCAGGGGAGACGGAATTAGAACAACGAGAATTCCCCGCAACACGGATACGTCTAGATATACTGAAATGTTGCGCAGGAATCTTGGGGAGCGCGTGCCAAGGGCACCGAAAACCACAAGAGAAGCAGAGTCTCAGTTGCATGTCCTGCAGACAGCGATAGAGAACGCTTTTCGAGTGGCGTGTCCTCTTACGTCAGTGGATGACCATGATCCCACACCCTGGTGGTGTAGGGAACTGGAGAAACTGAAGAAAGAGGTCAGAAGGGCTTTCAACCAAGCGATGAGGTGCAATGACCCGGTTGCCTGGGAGAATTACAAAGCCAAGAAAAGAGAAATGAAACAAAATCTGCGACGACGGAAAAGGGAGTCGTGGAGGGACTTCTGCTCGAGCATGGAGAGCATATCTGAGGCCAGCAGACTTCAGAAAATGATCTCCAGGGACCCGGTCTCCAAAGTCGGACTCGTTCGTGACCCGTCGGGGAGGATGACGGAGACGCTGGAGGAAACCAACAATATCCTGATGGAAGTTCACTTTCCTGGCAGCTATATCTCGGGTAAATCTTGGGCTATTCGTAACAGAATGGCTACAAGGATGAACCGAGAGGAGGCTAACGGGGTGGTGACGGAGGAAGGGGTGAGACGTGCAATAGACACATTCTCTCCCTTCAAGACATCGGGGCGTGACGGAATATTCCCTGCGCTGCTTCAATGGGGCAAAGAAATCATTGCACCCAGGCTTAGGGAATATTCGTTACCTGTCTAGCAACAGGATACATTCCGGCGGTGTGGAGGGAAACCAAAGTGGTATTTCTCCCTAAGCCAGGCAAGAAGGACTACACCGAGGCGAAGTCCTCCAGGCCAGTCAGCCTTTTCTGTTGAAAACAATGGAAAGAGTGGTGGCAGACCACCTGGAGAGTACTATGCTAAGGAGGCACCCTTTAAGTAGAAGCCAGCACGCTTACCAGGCTGGCAGATCTACAGAAACGGCACTTTACCAATTGGTGCGAGTAGCCGAGGGGGAACTGTATACCGGAGGCATAGCGATGGCCGTTATTATGGACATCGAAGGCGCCTTCGACAAGATACAGTTCAACAAACTCAAAGACGCTCTGGTGAGGCGCGAGGTCAGCCCCATGATTGTAAGGTGGGTGGACAGCATGCTGAATAACAGAGCGGTAAGGATTCAGACAGGAGACTCGCGGCTTCGAGGGAGGGTCAGCAAGGGATGCCCACAGGGCGGGGTCCTATCGCCCCTCCTGTGGAACATCACTGTGGACACTCTGCTCAGGCGGCTAGAGGTAATGGGCGTGCATACCGTTGGGTATGCAGATGATGTAGCGATTGTGGCACGTGGCAAGTTTATGAGCACTACGGCAGATATCATGAGGAATGCACTCCAAGTGGTTGAGCAGTGGTGTACGGAACAGGGCCTCACCATAAATGCCAATAAGACAGACGCGATAATCTTCACTAGGAAGATTAAAGATCTGGATTTTCAGCCCCTCATGCTTTTTGGATCGAGGATCAAGGTGTCTGGGATGGTCAAGTATCTGGGTGTATACTTGGACTCGCGACTAACCTGGAAATACCACGTTAAAGAGAAGATTAAGAAGGCGACAAGGGTGCTTCACCAGTGCAGAAGAGTATGTGGACTAAGGTGGGGTATCTCACCAAGGTTAGCATACTGGATATATACCATGATGGTGAGACCCATCATAACTTATGCCTCGGTGGTCTGGTGGACTAAAGCCACACAGAAAACCGTCAAGAGGCATTTGGACAAGGTGCAAAGAATGGCCAGCGTAGGTGTGAGCGGTGCTTTCCGCACCACACCCGCCGCGGCATTGGAGGCGCTGTTAGGTCTGCTGCCGTTAGATCTCCAGGTGATGAAGACTGCGGCAGCCTCAGCGTTTCGGATGAGACGGGATGCCGCATGGCAGGCGTCAGGAACCTTACACATGAAGATCCTGGATCGCATTAAAGGGATTAGGGAGCTCATGATGCCCATGGAAGGGATCACAAAAATGAGGGTGACCGAAAGGTATCATAAAACCCTCATAGGGAACGGAACGCTCCCGGAAGGGAGACCGGAAGACATATATCTTCACGGACGGATCCATGATTGACGGCAGAGCAGGTGCGGGAGTCTTCTCAGAGGACTTAAATCTGACCTGCTCTCTGGCTTTGGGGAATTACACCTCAGTCTACCAGGCGGAAATGCTTGCTCTGCTGCACGCGCTGGATCACATAAATGAGGGTCAGGTGCAGGGAAGAAGTATCCTTATAGCACTGGACAATCAGGCTGTGATTAAGCGCATGAATCAGACAGAGATTAATGCGTCTCTGGCGTTGGAATGTGTCCAAAAACTGAACAGGTGTGCGCAACAAAACAACGTGACGCTAGCTTGGGTTAGAGGACATACAGGCATCGATGGGAACGAAAAGGCTGACAACCTGGCAAAACAGGGGTCAACCTCGGAATTCTGGAGACCGGACCCATACTCTGCCATTGGCAGAGGGTTGGTAAGGAACTACATCGAGAAATGGGTCGCTGAGGAACACCGGAGACGGTGGGACGCTATGACCACGTGTAGGCAGGCTAAGATGGTGCTTACGTTGCCGATTACCGCAGCCAGAAGAAGGATCCTGCATATGCAAAGGAGAACCCTCAGATGGTTGGTGGCACTGATTACAGGACACGGATGTTTCAGGTATCACCTAAAAAGAATGGGAATTCTGGAGGATGACACCTGTCGGATGTGCCTGGAGGAACCTGAGACGGCCACACACATAGTGTGTCACTGTCCGGCGGTGGCGAGGAAAAGGGCTGCCATAACTGGACTCCATTGGATGGAGGACATGAGGCAGACTCCCTTCAATCAGCTGCTTGCGATAACTAGGGGAGTCGAAGTAAGGGAGCAATGGGACAACCCACTGCAACCCCAATAAGATGACTCTAGGCAGAGGGACGAAAAGGGACCCGCAAATAGTGGTCTGATTCGATATCCCTCGAAAATCTATATATATATATACCTAAAAGATGAGCCTAATTAGGCTACTTTATGATAATTACTGAGGAGTTATTCAAATTTCAGTAAATTTAAAAAAAAAAAAAAAAAAAAATTTTTCCCTAATCACCCTGTATCTTAGTGGATAGTGGAGATAGCCGCCCTCTGTAGAACATTTTTTTCTCCAAAGATATCCAGGAATCACCCCTGAAAATATTAGCCGCGTACTCCAACAAAGGATTTATTAAATTTCTGATGACCTTTACAAGTCGGGAATGATAGAATATGAGTATTTTAACTTATTAAAACGACAATATCTCAGAAATGGCAATTCCTACGAGAAAATGTATTATATATTTTTTTGTAGATAATTGCCTAATCTACAAACGTTGTAAACACAATTTTCTGATAAGACGTACGGTTTAGCATATATTTGCAAAAAACTGATATTTTGACCCTTTGACCTTGAATAAAAAAGTTTGCAGTCGTCCAATCGCGTGGCAGTCTCTACAGCTTATGTATAATAATGTTTTTAAGAGCTGTTCCAATTTTCAGCAACTTCCGAATTATCTTCCAATTATGGCGTTTTTTCGTCTATTTTGACTGGACTAGTTGTCGAGTACACAGTCCGGCTCCCGGAAATAAAGTATCTGCGAAACTGAGCTGCTAAAGGTAACTCCTGACCGTCGAATGGCTCTTGATTATGATGACATTGCATTCCTGGTGCTTCTCGACTTCAGTAAGGCATTTGATAGTGTCGGTCATAAGCTTCATAAAAAAACTAAACTATCAGACTATCACTTAAGTAATTGTTCCCAAAATGTATGGTTTCAAGATTCTATCTCTGATCCATCACCAATTACATCTGTTCAGCACCTACATACTGTCAAGGATTGCAAACTTCACATGTATGCGGATGGCGTTCAGTTTTATTTAAAAAGTCCGCTTGGACTGATATAAAACTGTGTCTATAACCTCTGCGCTGACCTTGAGCGAATACATCTATGAGGTGGAGAGGGAGGGTGGTGAATCCGGTGGTAAAATAGTTTCTTCGAAACTTCTTGGCATTTGAAGTTGTTTTTAAGTTTTCTAATGAAATCAGTAAAAAAAACTGTTTTGTCAATTACAACGCCATCTATCAAGTTTCGAAAAAAATTCTCAGACAAAACTTACTATTTTAATTGGGGGTTCCTATTAATACTTTAAAATTGCCTCCCACCCCCCAAAAGTGGGGGCGGGATGGGGGTCGATTTCTGTATGGTCGGATAGAATTTCAAAAAATATTGAACACGTGTTTTTTGTTTTTTGATTTTTAATCGCAAATTTCCGAGATATTTAGGTGGTACGGGTGGTTTGGGATACCCTGTACACCTTTTTTCCATTTTTTTAATGAACACACGTATTAAGGCGTGATAAGATTAAATTATCTTTATGGACTATCTAAAATGATCATCATAAATCTTGTGTATATTTTTTTTACTAGCAAAAACCCGCGTGCGCTGCAACGCCTTTCACTAAAAACATATTATGTGTGCAACTCCCCTCCAAATTGTTTTTTTCCGAAAAAAAAAGTAATAGATTTTACAAATTTGGCACCCCCGTGCAACCCTTAAAAGCACGATTTGGTGCCCTTTCAAAAATCTAATAACTAATTACTCTTTACCTATCCTATTTTATTAACACTAGAACTTTTCGTTAGCGTTCCAGGCATTTTTGTATTTCGAAAGGTAGTTTGTTCCCATATTCTGGCTGGAGCAATGAAAACTTTACCTTCAAAATTATATTTTGTTACTTTTTAGTTTATTTTAAAATAAAAGCGCATTTTTTAATTTTTTTTAAACCATATATTTATTTTCTGCTTTTAGTCTATTGTATGTCTTCCGCCATCTTGTACTGAGCGCCATATTTGATTTTACTTTCTTACTTACTGCCGTACACTTTCATTTGATAGCCATACCGAGAGCGAAGTAAAGGAGAAGATAAACCGCCATTTAGTGTTGGTTGCCCTTTTGAATTTGGAATGAAGCGACACAGATAACACAGGCCTGCAAAAAACGGGTCATTTTTTTTTCTTTTCAATTTAATAGTCGTATCCTACGTATTTTTTCGCGCTGAATCCGAATCCGTTGGCCAAATTGCCCTATCACGTCAGGATTTTGAGCAATCCTAACCTAAAAGTGCCAAAAAGCGTGTTTTTTGCACTTTTGCGCGTTAAATATCTTAAAACTATGGAATGATAGGGCAAATCTGACAACGGGATCGTTTTCAGCATGCCAAAATCTATAGAAAACCATGTCGAAAGCGTGAAATTTGAAAAAAACTTTTTTTGTAATACTGAAAAGAAAAACTTCGGTGCCTGAAAAACCCAAAAGATCTCATTTTTGGGTTTCGTGCCCATGAACACTTTTGATCAGGACGATGTCAGCTACAACATAGTAAAATTCCAGCCAATTTGACCGAAAGCACGTTTCCATATAATTTGTGCGGGGTCCTTTGGTGTGGATATCGTCGATCAGATGGCCAGGAACTGCACCACAAGAGCAGCGACCCGTCGGTGGCCTGTTCAAGCATTTTATAACACATTGGATCTTGCCGGGATCAATGCTTGTGTTATTTACAACGAGGTGACAGGGCAGAAAATGCCAAGGAGAACTTTCCTTCAAAATCTAGTGGAAGAACTGAGCACACCGTACATCGAACAACGCTCAAGACACCAGAGGGAACAATTTGGCCTACTCGGAGAAGAGGTTTCTGACGATAAAGCAAAGATGACATGTCAACTGAAAGTGAACTGCATAAAGAACAGGAAAATCGGTGCATGCATTGCGTGCCAAAAGCCGGTTTGTGGAAAGTGCACTGGCAAAACTATGTATGTACTTGTGGATTAAATGCGAGGCATAACTAGAAGAGATACTGTTTTTGTTTGTATTTTACTATAAATTACATATAATAAATATTACACAGTATTAGATTTGATTCGATGAAAAAAATTCGTATGTTTTTGTTAGAACATGTTTTTTTAACAAAAATTGAAATAAATATGTGTTAATAACAATCTATTTATTGTTTGTTGTTTAAAAACAACTTATATCTTGTCACTAATAATAATAAGCAGTAAATAACGATAAAAACAAATGTAAATCTTAAAAAACACTAACGCCCGAAATTAGCGCGGTCCGGGCTTCTAGGCATACGAAAACTCCAGGGCTTCTAGTGTTAAGCTCCGATGACAATGCAATGTGGTGTACCCAATATACCTTTAGAATCATGGCGGCCGTCTCAGGAGGGCGGATTGAAATATTCTTCACAACCATATAGTATACTAAATATATAGTTTGGTCCATGGCGGTGATCTTCAGATTCACAACCCCTTCGACATGGGTATCAAATGATAGGGCATCATTAGTAGAATGCAACAGGCTATGTCTTAAGATTCATGGCGGCCATTTCAAAATGGCAGACTACCATTTTCTTCACAACACACGTGACATGGGTATCAAACGAAAGGGTATGATAAGTGAACACCATAAGCAATATAGATACTCAATATATCGTTTGGTCGATGGCGACCATCTCAAGAGTATGTAGAACACCATAAGCAATATAGTATACTCAATATATCGTTTGGGCCATGGAGGCAATCTCAACTGGCCGGATTACCATTTTCTTCGCAACCCTTTCGACATGGGTATCAAATGAAAGAGTATGGTAAGTAGAACACCATAAGCAATATAGTATACTTAATATATCGTTTGGTCCATGGCGGCCATATCAAGAAGGCTGATTACAATTTTCTTTACAACCCATCCAACATGGGTGTCAAATGTGAGGGCATCATAAGTCAAATGCAATAAGCTATGTCGTTAGATCCATGGCGGCCTCCTCAAGAGGGCCGGTTACCATTCTCTTCAGAACCCTTTCGACATAGGTATCAGAGTATGATAAGTATAACTCCATAAGCAATGTAGTATACTCAATATATCGTTAGATCCAGGGCGGCTGCCTCAAGTATGCTATAGACAATAGTAAGGAGTGTAGAGTAGCTGGGTTGAGAAATCAATCATGTATGCGCCCCACGTTTTTACGTTTAAAATCTTACAAATATTTTCATAGCTATTACAAATTCACAATCACAAATTTTCAGGACTTTCTGTATGGTGCTAGGAATATGTTTGAGGTTCTAAATCTGTATGGGGCTGGGAGAAATTATTTTTTACTTTTTAGTTCGTTATAAAAGCGTGCTAGTTTTAGTGTCGGATTACAAACAAGACATTCATTTATATATTTAGATAGATTGTTCGACTCTTCGTGCAGCGACTACTACTTACCAGGGAATATTAAAATAGTTCTTTACCTGCATCCGCCCTAAAATCCCCTGTCAGTTTATGATTGTAAGAAATAGTTTTGTTAAATAATTCTTTAAATTGATTATTTCTCTCTTTTGACATTATTTGATAAAAGAAGAACACCAAACAAATTTAAAATCATCCTTACGAAAAATCTGCTCATGGTATTAAAAAATGCCTTTCAAGAATACAAATGTTTTTCTCCTTTTAATGAAAAAAGTTTTGGGTTTATAAGGAGTTTTGCTTTTAATCTAATTAAAAGTATTTTTCTTAATATCATTACGCATTTATCTTCAAGTCTAGCAACAACAAGTAGGCCGGGGGATTATTAATATATTTTCGCTGATGAAACAGTCGGACTTAGTCCTGCCCCTTGAGAAAAAATTAATTAATCCTCAAATTAAATATAAACAATTGGTACATTGTTGTCGTGAGCTTTCTTAAAAGAGCGATAGCAATTCATATTTCACGTATGTAGGTTGTTTAGTGTTTTTATTATAACACAGAATTAAATATCGCTGAAAAACATATATTTTATAAATGCTTTCAAAATTGAGTATTATTTGGACATTAATAATTGGATTCTGCTGAATGGTGTAAAAAAAGTATTTCAGGGCTGACAAAATGCGCTGACAATTGAAAAAGTATTGAAACAATTTCAGCAAACTGGTTCCGATCTCGGTCCGCCGAATTGAATTGATTCTCATGTCGTATGGCAAGGGGCATTTTTTGTCACTGCGTGAACGGATTAAGTAATATTCTGGGACTTTTTACAAATGCTCTTACTAATATTATAAATGCGAAAGTAACTCTGTCTGTCTGTCTGTTACGCTTTCACGCCTAAACCAGTGGGCCGATTTTGATGAAATTTGCTACAGAGTTAGTTTAGATCTTGGAGACGGACATAGGCTGCTTTTTATCGAGAAAAAGTGGGTTGAAGGGGGTGAAATGGGGTTGAATAGAACTATGTAAAATAAAAATACTCCTAACCATAAATAATGAAATACGTGTTTCAGGATTTTTCGAAATTCATAACCTAATAGCATGTACACACTTGGTTATCGCTTTATGTGGTTTCCGACTATTTCAGAACTAACAACTGTACACACTAACTCGATTGGTTATTTCCGTCATTTGTAATATTAATAATATGAATGTCAATTCTATCTTATTACAAAATGTTTTGTGAAGCAGTTTTGTAAAATGAATATTTAAATGTTTTTCGAATCTCGAACGTTATAATACAGGAATGTGTTTTTTTCTTTTGCGATTCTGCAAGGCTGATTTTAATTTCAGCGAAAAATTTAAAAATATAATGTCAACAAATAATATCCAAAATAAATATCTGTTGACTGTTGACAACAAATTTTGGTAGATTGTTGAAAACTTTCACTGATAGATGGCACTCATGCCAGTTAATTATAATGGTTATAGGAGTTAACCATAGAAATTTTGCTTGGTTTGCAATTCTTTCTTGGTTTGAATATGTACGGCAAACCATGCACAAACCATCTGAATTATTATGGTTAGCACTTGAAACCATCTCAATATTGGTAACCAAGTCGGTGTGTACATGCTGTTAGGGGGTGAAATGGGGTTCAATAGGTTGTAAGGGGATTTTTTTTCCTTACTTTTTTTTCTATTGTATAAAAAGTAACTGACTGACAGACAACGCACAACCTACACCGTTAGAGCTAAAGGGCTGAAATTTTGACAGTGCATCCCTATAATGACGTGGACATCCACTAAGAAGCGATTTTTTGCAATTCATCCCCTAAAGGGGTGAAATGGGGTAAACCCAAACCGCTGGAGCTATAGGGCTGAAATTTTGACGGTGCATCCACTTTTTTGAAACTCATCGCCTAAGAGGAGAAATGGGGTTGAATAGGTTGTATTGGGAATTTTTTCTACAGCCAGATTTTTTCGAATTTTGTATAGGTAAATACTAAACACCATCGTCGAGGATTTTTCGAAATTTAACCCCGAAGGGGGAAACAAGGGGTAAACAGTTGTATGAGAAGTTATTTATTTCAACAGTTGTTCTTAGAACTATATAGCATATATAATGAAACACATGTTTTAGCTTTTCTGGAAATTCAAAATTCACTTTATTTAGGATTCATTTGTGATTGCTTCATAATTTCTTGCACCCCACATAATTGGGCGAACAAACTTAACGAATGTACGTCAAAACCTAAAATGTCACTTCTCTTGATGACATATACATGCCAATCTCTGCTTCAAAACTTGCAGATTTGTTGAGCAGCAATTTGTTTACTATATTTATTAAAAAAATGCACTATATTAAACCTGTTTTAGGGATAATAACAGGTGACTTTTTTTTTTTTTTTTTGAAAGAAAACAGTGCACATAATAAAGTGCTTTTATTTAAAGGCTTTGCAAGGCACGCGGGCTTTATGTTAGTAGTATATACTTTATTAATTGGCCCAACGCACAAAAAGACGTTCTTAGGTTCTTTTTCTCAGTGGCTGTGTGTGGGCAGTGCTGGATTACCCATTAGGCCGGACCCCGACGATGTTATATTATTTTTTGTATACTTCTTGAAATGCTGTTTTTATTTATTCATCCATTTATATTTTATTATTCCTTAAACCCTCTTTATTAAACTTTAAGTTGTTTACCTGTTTCTTTTTGTTTTGTCGCTGGTTTACCACAACACGGAGTTTCTTATTTCATTTATAATATATGTATATTTATACTTCCTGTTTTTGTGGGAATAGTGCACTAAACATAAACTGATTGGGTATATTGAAAACTCATTCTTTTTTTAATGGTTTTTTATCGTTAACCAATAATGCATAATACTTTATTAACGCGTCGAAAGCTTAAATCAACACTAAACGTAAATCCATTTTTTGTTTTAATATTTTTACATTCTAACCTCGCCCGAACTTTAATTAGACAACCGGTATAAAAAAAAATCTTGGTTCGCCCGAGATTTAGAGAGGACACCCGCCGGCGATCTTAGTTAAAACAACACTCAATTAATTAAAATTTCCACCCGCCGGTGGTGGCAAGGAAAATTGACCACAGGCTGGGAGAAACGCGCCCTTGAACTTTTTCCCACCTGCGCAACTTGCTTACCGCGCGTTTCTCACGCGGCGCATTGCAAATTGCGCTAGATCGGGTAGGTAAAGTTACGTTCCTCCCGTGGATGTCTTTTTTATTTTTTAATGGCCAGAAAAGCTTGTGAAAAAGGGCAACGCGATCGCGATCAGGTTGCGTCTGAGAATGTTACATTTTTTGTTGAAGTGGATTTTTGTACATTGAAGATTTCTCCGTTAAGGAGTTTTGTACATTTGAAAATGGAAATTAGATAATTATTTTCCGTTTAGGATTTGTTGTTCACAGGGAACTCATATTGCATCAAATTCATTGCGAATTTGATGTAAAAGGCTCCCTGTATGAAGGGATATGAGAATTTGTCTAGGGTTCTCGTTTTTCACCGAGGCCCTTAGAAATTCTGTATGTAACAACGAGCAGGGGCCCCCACAAAAATCTGATGTGATAATTTTTAAATATAATTTTTAATTTCAAGTTAAGTTCAAGTTAAGTTTTTTTTTTAAATTTCGAGCAAGAAATTTTTAATTTTTTATTTCCAACCAATTTATTTATAATATTAATATGTATTTTTAAATGCAAAATATTTAAAAATGCTTATTCATTTATTCTTTGGATTGTTATTTCATCTGACTATTCGAAATTCAAATCGAGGGCTGAAGACCCGAAAAGGCGCTTACAAACTCGAGCTTGTTTATATAAACAAAAACGATTCAGTGTTTTTAATGTCACAAAACCATTTGGACTTTGGTCGTATTGCAAAACACATTTGGTCGGTTTTCTTGATAAAAAAAGAACGTTTTCCTCACTCGATGGGAAAGGCTCCCACTCGATAGGAAAAATATCGTACAGGCAGAGGACTTTAAGAGAGATTAATTTTACAATTATTAAAAAAAGGGGGCCCCAAAATTTGCATGGCCTAGGCCCGCATTTAGCTTAATCCGCCACTGGGCGTGGGTGATGCATAGGATTCTCTTCCACTCGCATATTCCTCAATCGGCGATTGCCCTGTTATTCTTAGCTCGCCTACCTGCAGCATCATCATAAGTAATAATTAAACGGAGGTTCATGAACTTGCATTTGTACTGAAAATAATCATTGGATAAAGGTAACACCCACAAACTGATATCTATTATTGCTAGGTCTTAAGGAATTTCGTTTCAATAGGAAAAGCTACTAAAGAACTGAACAGTCTACAATTTAATTGCCCCAAAAATGATTCGCTGCACTTTAAGTTGATTCAACAACCCTCACCAAGCCCATCACTCTGGGTTCTGCTAATTCGCAATTTTTTGCCAATTAAGGGGGTTTTCGTACGGTTCCATTTCAATTGTAGTTTTTTGTTCAATATTTCACAGCACATACTTCCAACTTCTTTTTGATCAAGCTGCTATTCAAGATGGGCTTCAGTTTTTGCTGAACTGGCACAAATGGTTCAAACAGAATGTGCAAAATAAATTTCCGTTCGTGCACAGGTGTGGTGGGAGTCCCGAAAACTTCCGCCCCAATTCGGTCTCCCTGCCATTCTACCACATTACAACAAGGAAAAAATCAAAGGAGCCACCAAAGCTCGGTGGGTGCCGTTTTAACGTAATGAAAGCACTTTTTCCTGGGAAGATTTATGGTTCCTTCAACAGCAAGTGGCAGAGAGCAATTGGATAACTGGCGTAAAGCTTAATCTGCTGAAATTGGGTTTAAGGCTATGAAAGTTAACCAATACAGCGACATTCAGTCTATCGGGTCGAGAATCACTGTTATTTGCCAATTTTCCCGGAATTCATTTCGCGAAAGAATAACAAATTTGCAATTCTTCAATTTTGGAGAGGAGAGAATCAAATTGATTTTTTACTTCATCGCTGGTTCTCACAAGCTTGTCAAACATCATTTGATTGAAGTCGGAGTTAATCTTTTGATTATACCGAAAGAGAAAGTTTAAGACCCTCTTTTTGGATCTGATATTTACTTCACTTCATTTTCTAGAACTCTCATTAAGCAACTTTCAGTAACAAACGGAGTGACATGCGGCTGCATGACGCAGAGTAGATAACTGTAAAATGCACAGACGTTAACTTATTCACTTTTCTTCACGCTCCTTTAATCCCTCATGGGACATAGCACTGTTTTGCGCGAAATCAAGGAGTGGCGAATCCAATTCCATTTCCTTCGCCTTCGCGCACCGCCATACTTCCGAGGTGGCAGAATTTATCTACCAGTACCACGTCCCTGGTTATTAAGCCTGCTGGACTACTTCTGTTGCCAAATTGTTTAACATGTTTTTGAGGGCCTGGTGTCCGAGGGCCAGCAAAACAGATAGTATCCGCGTTTGCGAGATCCTTAAGGCGGTCTAGCAATCATCATTGAATGCCGCTCCACTATCTAGAGCGCTGACAAGGATGTCGTTTATTGCTATAAGAAATAGTAAAGGCGAAAATAGACATATTTGTCGTACTCTTGCGCTTATCTCAAAGCTATCGCACAATTTGCCAATGGGAAGAACTCTGCATTTGGAGTTGTTGTATGTATAGGGCTTTTATCAATTCTATTATTTTTTCAGGCAGTCCACGTTGCCGTAGTGCCAATTAACCGAGTCGAACGCTTTCTCATAGTCTACGAAAGCAAGGAAAAGGGGGGGGGGGTCGTAATTTAGTAGACTGCTCCACTATGATTCTCAAGGTGTTAATAGGGTCTATACATGAGCGGCCCTTCCCGAATCCGGCCTGCTGCCGGCTGTCCTTATTTGGTGCTTATTTGGTACTTTTCGACAAAACTCAAGTGAAAAAGTACTAAAAAAGGACGAAGTAGAGCCAATTTCACCATTAAAATTGCTTCTTTTTCTTCTTATTCTTTAAGGGCTCTACAACCGGGATCCGGTCCTGGCCTCTCGCAACTGTTTTCTCCACCGGTCCCGATTCTGAGCCGATGTCACCCAGTTTGGCATCCCTAAGCTCTGAGCGTCCTGATCCACGCCATCCTTCCAGCTTGGAAGGTTGGGCCTCCCTCCGGCGGACCCTATAGGTAAAATTGCTAATAACTTCAAAAGTAAAGGTCGTAGCATAATAGTTGTTAGACTAGGAAATTGTCCAAGCTTTCCAATTTTGTAAAAAAACATATTGGTTAATAACGTATTTTTTGGCGAAAAGGGTGGTTGAAGTGGAAATTTTAGTGAAAAAAAAAAAAAAAAAAAATTTTGTCTTTTATGACTCATAACTCAGGACGTTGGTGGGTTGACCTCTTGACTTTTACAGTTTTAGATAAGTGGGAGTATTCTGCGCGTAGATTGCTGCCTTATTCATGAAAATATCTAATAGGGTTGCAAAAATGCAGGGTAATATGTAAACCTCGACCAAAAAAGTTTCAAAACACCCTAGCGGCTAAACCGTTATGATTTTCCGTTACCATCCAACGATTTTTTGTTCGTCTATCGAATACCTATCCATAGCCAGGTGTCCCGACATACTCGTTAATACACCCTGTATATTGCCGAAAATACTGATAAGATATTCGGCGCCTGTGAGCTACTAAAAATACTGCGCCTCTCTTCATAAGAAAATACAAGCGATGTCTAGCGGGAGCAAAGACCATCAGAGGAGAGGACAAAAGTAGTAATTGAGTTTCCTCTTTAATATACCAAATGATAGGAAAACTTTACAAAGGTTGCTGGGACTAACACCCTACTTCAGAAGATTTATAGCAGGCTAGTAGGCCAGTCATTAGAGCGAAAAAAACGGCAGATTTTGTTATAAAATTGTACAGCAAACTGCTTGCACTACTACTTCAGGGGTATCTCATAGATTACTAAAACCAAAAAACCAGCCAAAATTTACTCATGTGGAATTGTTTAAACAATAATTAGCAACAAAAATGGGTACTTTTTTCGTTTTTGGCGTATACAATAAAAAGTACTGGATGAATCACGTTACTCCCAACAGGATATTTGTAGAGAATTGAAAACCCTACAAAATGGGGTTTTCTAGACCTCGATCGGATACTTTTTCGCCGAGAAAAGCTAGAAAACCCCTTAAAAAGGCAATTTTTTCAAAAACTCATACCTCTGTTACTTTGCAATATTATGGTATGATTTTTTGGGACATAATACACTGGTACATATACTTTAAACTGCCAAAAGATGAAATTTGTCGCATGTATAGTTTCTGCATAATTGCAGTATAAACAAAATAGACCCTAATCTTGCACATTGCGCCAATATTAGCAGAGTGGCCCGATTGAAATTTCCAAAACGGTTTCTGAAAGTATAGGCTAGGGGCTACAATTTGTCTATCTCACATTTTAATATAAGTTTGGAGAACAATGCTAAAAATGCTTTTGAAAATGGTACATAGGGCGAACATTCTAATTCGAAACGTATCGGGCCCATATACGAGTATGTTGTGGGTGTGATTATACTTCTTGAGAGAAGCTAGAGGGGCTATGTTTCTAAAAGAATTTAATTATTAGATTGAACATCGTTCAGGCACTAAAAAGAGGCACGTAAATGCTTTGAGCAGAATTGCAATACCAATTGTCGATATGTTAACTTACCTAATTAAACTAGCACAAAAAGAAGACCAAAATTTAAGAGCTATAAGAAATATATTAAAGATCTCCGCTCACGAAGATTTTTACCTTAAACATGACTTTTTATTTAAGAATCCAGGGGAACAGTTAATTGTCATTCTCACTTCAATGGGAGAGGAGATCATTAAATCTACTCACAGGTATGTGTCCTAAAAGTAGATTCGTTTTCTAAATTTGTTTAGTTGTAACCCACATCAAGCGTGGAGGTAGTCGAGTGATTGATTAACTGACATAACCCAAAAAGGACACGAGATCGATCCACATAGAAGAAGGAATACCCCATTCGTTAAACACTGCTGAGATAAGTCGTGTCCTAACACCGATTCTTACCAAATTATCAATCGCGGAGCCAAACGCGTGGTGCAAGTACATTGTTCGAGTTCAACCAATGAGAAATAATACCCCAACAAGATTCCCTAACTGGAATGAAAATGAAGTTAGCAGCATTACCAGGCTTTGGTTGCAGGCAAGGGAAACCCCAACCCAGCCCAGTTATGAATTGGAAAAGATAGGTGACCACAAGGGACCCAGGATAGCTCCAGCCGCAGCGAATAGCCGATGGGGTTAATCATTCGGGGTATGATACGTCAGAATGACCGAATGATCTCGATTGAGCTCGATTTACATTCAAACAGCGGGCTTTCCGAATACTCTCCATTATAACTGTGAGTCCTAGAAAGAGACACAGTGATTAAAAAGACGCCTTTTTTCGAGAATCATTTTTGTGTTAAATATAATTTTGTAAAAAGGAGATATTTCTAGTGTATTTTCTTTGCGCTGAATGTACCACCAAAATTACAAATTGATATTATAAAAGTTCAAGTTGAGTTTTCGTCCCCGACTGATGGCCACATGATCTATCTGATTTCTCGTTCTACCATCGGGCGACACCCAGCTCTCCTTGTTTATCTTCTTGTGACAATAGTAGGTTCCACCAACGATGAGTTGGTGGGAACTACCAAAGTCATTGAAAAGCTTACCGTTGCCGTTAGTGACTTGGCCTATGCCTTTATTTCCAATTGTGTGTTCAAGGCCGGTGTTGTTGCGGCCGATCTGTGCGTTTAGGTTATCCATCAAAACAATGATGTATTCCCTTGGAATAGAGCGAACTCGTCTTTGATGACATCGTCTGCGTCTTCAGTTGGAGGGTATCATTGAAGTATATATCTTAGTGTGGTACGCAGGCGCCAGATAATAATCCTCTCCGAAACTGGTGACCAGCTAATGCAACTGGACCCGGCTTCTTTGGTGAGTATTACGTCAACGCTAATCCTATGGCGTTCAGTATCTTTTCTGCCAGAATATAAGCAGGACTCTCCCTTTGGGTAGATTTGCGTCGGGCCATCTTATCTCGCTGAATCCCATGACCTTAATTTTATATCGATTCATCACGTTGAGGACTGTTTCCACAAGTAGGTATAAGAAGCTAAAAATAAATATCGTAGTTAACAAAACACTGTAGTTTTTATCCTTCATTAATACTATATATTAACATCACACGTGATTTTTGAATGGGTCCCTCCTTTGAACTATATTTCGTAACGTTCAGACGCTACACGATAAGAGCATCTTATCCCGCATAAAAATATCAATCCCACCCGTGGATTCGCGGGATTTGTGGGACTGCAAAAAATTCATAGATTTTGTTCTAAATAGTTATATGAATTCATGAAGTATTTTATGAAATAAGAATGTAACAAACTACAGTCAAACTAGGTATTCAGGTCAATTATAATCTATCTATCTATCTATGTGCCCCTTAATCCCTCGTGGGACATAGGGCGGAAAGGTCAATTATAAACTACACTGGAATTGATTCCGCTGGAATTTTCTTACATAGCAGCATAAATTTTAATTTCGAAATTACTCTCAATTACAACACAGTTTATGCTACCGATGTTGGAAAATTCCAGTGTAGTTTAAAATGGCCTAAATACTTTTTTTTTGATTGACTCAGTAGTTCGTTTGACATACAACACAATTAGCCGCGGAGGTAGTCCCCTTGCGGTCATATGTACTGAGTTTCCATGCAAAGTTTACGCTGGGTTTTTTTTCAGAGTAGAGCCATGGAAACGGGGGCTGGTTGAAGTCTCGTTAAATCCAAGTAAACTCAACGAAACCAGTCCGAGGAAAGGCCCTTTATGCTGTCGACACTCCATTTTCTTCGTATAGAGTGCAATGTCGAATAGCAGCTCTAGGGTGGAAGGAAGGAGCTGCCACAACCTAACCGCGATACTTTTATTCCACCTAATCCCAACCATTACTACCGCGACTCTGACATCGGGGCATCGAGAAACAACTCGCTAGAGTATTATTCCTCCTGAAACGAGTTGAATCTCATTAACCAACCGATGACATGCGCTGGAGCCGGGAGGGGCTAAGTAAGGTTTTGACAAGAGGAATGAGGAATGTAAGGAGGGAAGAAGAAAAAAGGAAAATTAAGCAGGTGGGAAAGTGGAGAAGGCGAAGGACCGTGGGGTTGCTCCAGATTCGAAACCGGGACCTCTGGGATAGTAGCTGACCGCCTTACTCCCTAGGCTACCGAGGCCCCCTATAGGTGTGATTAAGTATCCTTTACTGCGCATTTATCAACGGCGACGCAATGTAAAATTATTTATCTGCCACTTTCGCCCAGAGCCGTCATGGAAACAGCATCGAGCTAACTCAAGGGAAAAAACTCTCTGTTTACTCAACGAAAACTCTACCTCAGTTCATGGAAACACAGTAATACACGTGGTCGTAGGCGTAGGGTAACTTGACATTTTCACTTAGTCTCAAAGCAGCACGTATGCAAAACCCGACTTAGGTAATCCGACGTGTTTCGTGGAGTTTTCTTGGATTTAACGAAACTTTACTGAACCCGTATTTTCATTGGCGCTTCCTCTGAGTTAACCCAGAATAAACTCTGCATGGAAACTCAGTAATTGATCACGTTCGGACACACGCACATAAATAGACATAGATAGATATAGAATAGTTTTATTTCTGTATTACTTAGTAGGCAGATATCTTTAGCTAACGAATTTAAATATGTATTTTGAGGAGTGTAAAGGTCGATTCGCACTATACGGAACGTCAACGTCACGTCGCGGAACGGCAACGGCAAGTCAAAATATTCTTCAATGAGTTTTGCACTACACCTTCACATATATAGGCAACGTCACGGACCGTGTTTCAAACTATATTTTGACGTGACGTGCCTTGACGTGACTGATCTATTCTGTTCAATATGAACGTAGTAACGGAATTTTTCAAGCATTTATCCCTTTTTGTATTAAACTAATTTATCATGGAAAGATGAAAATTTAGTTGAAAAGCTTCGGCGATATGAGGAGCTGTATGATTTGTCACAATTTTTTTCTTTCTCATCCAAAACTAATGCGATCCTACCATCCTTCCTATGGCGCTACAGCCCGAATCTAGCCTTGGCCTCCTTCAAGGCATCTCTCCAAGTCTGGCGGTCTCTTGCAGCATGTCCCCTGTTCCGGATGTTGAGCATTGATGTGGAAGCCGTCACAGAGTCTATCCATTTCCTCTTGGGTCTACCTACTAGCCTATTTCGCGAAATTTCTGATACCATAAGCCATTTTGGGATAAGATTATCCTCCATCCTGATTACGTGGCCGCTTAGTCTCAGTCTGTTCATTTTTATTAAAGTTGAGAGTTGTGGGTCGTCAAACAACTCGTTGTTTTATCTCCTTCGCCATATTCCATCCTCTCTGGTTGGGCTGAGAATTTTTTTCTCAAACCTGTTGACTCGTTCCTCTATGTCCTGAGTCATGTGTACAAATCTTGAGTGCAGTATTTGTTTTTGGGCATTAGAGGCTCTATTAGCCAGTACTATTCGTCTGGTTATTTCTTCGTTTTCTTTGTTTCCTTTTGTGATTGTAGACCCAAGTTAGACTGTTTTATAGAGTATTTCTAGGTTATGTTCGTCGGTCGTTATATTTGTTCCCATTCTAAATCTTCCTGCTCTGGATTGTTGCATCACATTCCTTTTTTCTTCATTTATCTTCATACCTATGTCCTTTTCATCCTCTTTTAATTCGACATAAGCTTCTTTTGCTGCCAAAAAGAACCTTGCCGCGGTGCACCGCGGTGGTCAGATCTGCATAACTAAGAAATTGTACAGATTGTTTAGCTATTGATGCACTTCTCTTGACTGACGTTTTCGTTATCACCCATTCTAGGGCAAGGTTATGAACATTTGGCCCAGCCCATCTCCTTGTCTAAGTCCTTGTTGCACTTCAAACTTTTCTGTTATAACATTTTGGATCTTATCCATCGCCAGTTAGCGCATTTGATCAGTAGTACCAGCTTTGAAGGGACTACTAAATCCTATAAGATCTCGTATAGTCTCCCTCAGTATTGGGTTATCTGTTGAAAATCGACAAATATCTGGTGTATATCTAAATTTATTTCCCAGGTTTCCGGAATTTACTTTAAGGTCAGAAATTGGACTGATGTTGACCTGTTTGTCCTAAAACCAGCTTGATATTCTCTTAAAAGGCCTTCCGCTATAGGTTTTAGTTTTTGTTTCACAAGGATTGTGAAGGAGTTGTAGCTGGTGCAGGAGTGAGACTGAACTGCAAAATTGACGTAACGTTGACATGATGTTTAAGTGCGAATCGACAGCAAAATTCACGTGCCGTTGCCGTTCCGTAACTTGACGTTGACGTTCCGTATAGTGCGAATCGACCTTAAGGCGAGTCGAGTAGACTGATTTGCAAGCCCAATTTCAGAATGGTTTCACAACAATCACGAACACAACCAGTTTGTAATCAAAATGAAATCTTTGCCCAAACACGACCACAACTGAATTTGGATCAATTGGTGTTAGTTTTTAGTCACGAGGTTTTGGCATAATGTCAAGTAGGTCAGATGAAGTGCAACCATGAAACTGAAATCGCTTCCGACGGGCAAGAACAGTTGCAATCGAGCAGTTCCAGTGTTGTCACCGCGAAAACAAATTTTGGAAGTAGATATAATAAAAAATATGTAGTAGATACCGGTTTTTGAGTAAATTTGAAAATCAATCGATTTTGTTAGTGATTTATAAATAAAATAGATTTTTTTAAAATATTATCTATCTATAAACTAATAGGTATTTTGCAAACATCTTTATTTCAAGAACAAAAGGAGAAGGAATAAACAAAAAACAAAACTTTTGTAATTCAATACAAAACAAACAAGAAAAAATTATTATTTACAAAGAACGGTAAATGAATCAATTCTATAAATTTTAGAAATATATAAACGTTTCATTTCTCTATATAAGTAACTTTAGCAAATTTAAATTTATCGAAAAATCGAATTTATCAAATTTATCTTTTGAAAGTCTTTGAAGGTTCTTTTTAGCTTTTTCAAAAAAAAAGCTTATACAGAGGCTCTGTCCGTCTGTCCGTCTGTGACCTTCTTTCATCTCCGAAAGTACTGCCGCTACAGACTTGGGCCATATCTCAAAATGTAGCTCTTGGTCAAAAGACCAAAAACTGAAAAAATGTTCTGGAAATTTCAACCAGAAGTATATTTAAACAACAAAAAAGAGATTTCTAATAAAGTCCATATATCGGTAGCCTAGAGGTAAGGCGCTGGAATCCCCAGGGGAACCAAATTCAATCCCCGGCCGCAAAATGGTGAAATGCAATTTTTTTTACTTCGGTGTATCATGTTTTGATTATATTTCTCACTAAATTATATTATTTAATATTGAGACTCAGGAGAACATAAACATTTATTTAACTAAAAGTGTAAAAAAAATCATTTTCTTGATTTTTTATGGCTCTTCGGCGGCTTTATAAATCATTAAGAAATTTCGCGGAAATAATGTAAAGTATTTATTTGTTTATATGCATATTTTATAGTATATTCTGCTCATTTTATTAGTTTATATATAGTCATGTAGGTGATGCTGTAGACCAAAACAAAAATTCAATTTTATCGAACTTCGCTG
Source organism: Thereva unica (assembly GCA_949987705.1). Classification (NCBI taxonomy): domain Eukaryota; kingdom Metazoa; phylum Arthropoda; class Insecta; order Diptera; family Therevidae; genus Thereva; species Thereva unica. The sequence goes on from OX465285.1 coordinate 36,768,309, forward strand.
TGGATTTGTCACAAAAAATATGTATGATTTAAACGAAACATTTGGCAGGTTTATGAAAAATGGATAATCGCAGTTATTAAAATTATTAGTACGTGTCAGTAGATATAAAACGAAAAGTAGATATCTAATTTTTACCAGGGCATATAAACGCTTACTGAAATGAATGAAAATTTATAAATTTAATTGCACGAACGATGTAAATTTGTATGTATCTCTTCAGAATAACAAAACAAAAGTGGGATGTTGTGCCTAGAGACTAGCCACTAATTACGCTTTTTCTTGCTATTCTTTCTATTGAATAACACTTCAGACTGGATGACAATATATAAGGTGGAGATTGTGAAGAATCGCAAAAACATTCAAACAAATAACATGAAAAACTAACACATCTTTCATGGTGACGCTGCTGAAATAATTATACAATAATTACCCGCCAAGAATTTGAAAGAATTGATATATTTTAATTGCACCCCATCTATGACAGAGAATAGTGAACACCATCTATGGCAATATTACATTACTCTTCGTTTTACCTGTGATTACCAATTTCCATAAAATATACAAAATACATTTCATAAATAATAGAAAATCTGTTGTCATAATTCAGTTGTTTACTTTCTTCGAAACTTTATACATATCTATGTATCTAGCATTGGAATGTACCTTTTTACGTAAGCATAAATAAATACATATGTTTATTGCCACATACCTACAAGTTAGTGTTTGGAGTAATGGAAAGGCGCTAGATCGGGGTGCGAAAAGGCCAGGTTTCGATTCTTGGTGAGGCGACTCTTTTTTAAGCGACTTCCAAAAAAGAGGAGGTTACTCAATTCGACGTGTAGGTATTTTGTAGTCCTGTTCATGCATAACTTTGTAATCCAATAACTTTTTTTGATTTTTTTTGGTTCATTTGAAGGAGGAGTTTCCCACGGTCGTCCCGTTAAATTTTTTCGAAATTCTGATAACGGAGTTCGAAATTAGGCATAAAAACTGTTAAAATTAGTTCAACCTAAACATTTCATAGGCACCGAACAAATTACTTTATTGCTGCAAAACTGGTAGAAGGCCGGTGGGAGAGTGCGTAGCGCGTTGGATCCTCGATCCAGCGGTGGGCAGCGTTGCAGGTTCGAACCTGGTCGGTCGGGGCAGATTGTTTTCTTTTTCTCTTTGTTTTCTTTCTGAAATGATTTATTAACATATTAGTCAACCACCGATAGTATCAGCCATGGCGCGAAGGGCTAAGGAGAAGTACCGTCGTCTGGGAACTCTGTGGGGCTGCGGGTTCGATTCTTCGGCTCGCGCGGTGCTTTTTTTCGTCATATTTTTTTTTAATTTCCTTGGGGGATTTTGTTTCATATGAAACAAGTTTTTGACATGAATACGTCTCTAAATTTGCTTCCAGAACAAAAACCGATGATAACGAAATTATGGCATATAGTTTTGACTTGCAGCTCAAAAACTATTGTTTATATTGAATAAAGAAATATGTATACCATGACGTGGGTGAAGAATCAAAGAATTTTATTGTTTACATTTGATTTCCTTTTTTTTAAGCTATGATGATTTATTGTAGTGTTTGTTAAATACTTTGTTAAGTCTTAGATTACGCAAAGTCTCACAACTTATAACCTACATAAGCCTTTAACACAAACTTTTCAAGATTAATTATATATAGCGTTGCTCAGTGTAATACTTATGAATCTCCATGGCCAAACTAGGATACAGCATTATGACACTAATTAAATCAATGCAACGAGAAATAAAAGTTTTAGTTAAGAACGGATTTGGCTTATTTAGCTTATTATAGATTAAGTTATAGCTCGCAATTGAATATGTACCAAAGGTTTTAATTAGTCGCCGCTTTGAGAGTTTACCATCAACGAAGGCTTAGTTTATTATACTACAATAAATCATCATAGTTAAAAAAAGTACTCCAATTCATCAAGAATTGAACCCACCTAATTCTGTTGTGCAAAGTGCATCACATTAGATTTGCCTCCAATCCAAAGAAAAATGTTGTGATTCGTTATATGTTTACATATGGATGTGCTTTTTTTTTCAATTTGACACATTCGAATTATTGGCCTGGATTCCCAGATCCGGCGGGTTAGAAGTGACTGCGGATCAATTTCCACATAATATATTGTCACCAAGTCTGAAGTGTTATTCAAGAGAAAGAAAACCATGAAAAAGCGTAATTATTGGCTAGTCTCTAGGCACAGCATCCCACTAGTTCAGTATCAGTGCGGAATACTCAATGACATCTATGATTACTTTTTAGTTATAAAATTTGGACAATGAGCTTAAGGGCATTATGGAATTTAGCGTGGAATATCTTGCTGCAATAGCGCAGAAACAGGTTTGAGGTTATTTCGAATAAATCATCTAAATTTTTGTTATCGCTCCCGGTCGAAGCGTACTGAGGATAGCGGTGCCCTATTGCGTCGGATGTATGGGAACATATCGCTATCGCGCCTTTTCCATTTTGTTCCCATGCAATAACTTCGTGCGGAAATTTTTTTAACTGATGCTACCGGTACTACCGGTAGTCGCCGTCACGTCAGGGATATGTGTGGATGGACCTTATTTACTTACTTATGCTCCATAAAACTATAAAAATTATGTTCGATTGATCTTGTATGTATGTAATATATTCTTTCGAAGCAATTCCTGACGTCACATGGAAGCAAAATGAGTGTAAGTTAATGTATTTATTAGGCAGAGGGATTTGAAGGATGCATTTCCATATACAGAAATAGTATTACGTATTACTGATGCAGTGCAGAACGTTAGCCATCCTTAATGTTAAAGCTACCATAACAAAATAAATAAATAAATTGTAAATTGATGAATTTGTTAAAAAATTTGTCCATCGCAAAAAATATAAATTTAATAAATTATTTTTATTATTTTGTTCGGTATTTTTACAAACATTTTCACTTTTAATTTATGGAGCGGCAAATCTTAAGCCCAGGGCGCCAAATATTAAAATACACCACTGTCCCTACACATGATAGACTGGTAGTATAAAGGGTGATTGCAGAGCTTAGTTTTCACATAAAAAACTCCCAATTGTGCTGCTAGCGAGAATATAGGAGGTTGCTTGTAAAGTTATTAAATTATCAAGAACTTAAACAGCGTCGTCCTTCGCCCGAAAACCAAAAAATAACCAACCCTTTTCTTGCCTTTATTACTGTTCATCCGAAGTGTTGAAAGCACGCAATAATTAGCCTGAGTGCAAAGAATAAAGCTCAAACAATTCTTTGCAAAATATAAACGACAGCGAGTTCCGCGGCAGTGCAGTGGTGCTATTAAGTAGCGAAACTTGCATGCAAGCGCGGTGATGCAGAAAGGCCCAGTTTCCTTCCCCCCACCCGCGGCAAGTATGCGCACAAATTCACACCGAACATATTTTCACATGGAAGCTAGCGTGATTTACATATTCGCAAAATCCGAGGCTCCGGAGTAACTTAATTTGCCCGAGAGGCGTTTACTTGAGGCTTTATTATCATTAATTAAATTTAAAACGGAAAAAGGACTAAATCACCAGCCCTCATCTTTGCAACATTTGGAACGTTTCCCACCCTTCTTATGCCGTATCCTTGTCGTGCCTCATGCAGTGGCAGCAACAGCACCCTTCGGCGGGGGCAGGCAGGAGACCGGACCTAATCTAAAAATCAATACCGCTCAGATCTCATCTTATTTTCGCGTTGTGTATGGTAGCGGGTCCTGGCTAGGATCATGGGTCGCTTTCATTTTCAAACCCCGTGCTATCCCTCTCCAACACTACAACAAGAGAGGGGTGGCTAGGTGAGAAAGATTTGCTACCCCATAGTAGTACGTTGTGGCGCTCATCGCCATCCAGCAAGTTTTTACTGAAGCGCTCAGACCAGGATATTTAGTATCGGAAGCGTGGTTGATCCCGTTCCCGGCGCAGTCCTTTTTGTTGTTTTATAATTTTGCGTGGCTGTGCTGCACCCATACAAGCTGCGGCCGAAACTCTTTGAAGTCAATCCGCATTTTCCTGTTGCCGTTCCGGTCGCTTTCTGTGTTTCGAACAAGAGTTCGCCCGAAACATTTTTGTCTTTGCTCCTGGGCCTTGGGAGGGCGTCGTAGAGATTTTTCTATACTTACTACTTCTCCTAGTGCTTGAAGGACTCTCCCAATTTTGTTTTGAAAAATTTCATTTCGTCTACAGGACGAGCGGGGGCGAGGGCGCTGCGAGCTCGCCTTGCTGGAATTTTCAATTAAAGTTTCAACAGCGACGGGAATTAAAAACTACGTAGAGAGATTTTCTTGTCATTTAATTTTCACAGTGCAGGAAAACGCGAGAATGTATTTTTGAGCTGTTACGTTTGTTAACTGCTCACTTGTCAACCTACACTGACACATCCGACATTTCCAGGGGGATTACGGCCAATGCAATTAAATTGGAATTAAACTTGTGACCATTATTGGATGAAATGGGGTTGTTGTTTTCGCGCAGACTGTGGAGTGCTCCTTGCATAGCAACAACGCAATAAATAACTTCTTCCGTCTTTAATTTAGAGGGAAATTCAAGTGCTCCGGAGAATATTAACTTCGAGATATTTTTTATCAGTTTTAAATCGTTCCAGGTGTAGAAGGTGCACATTCGTGAAGAGATCAAAGTAAGTTGATGTTTTACTCATCGGCCATTATTGGTTTAGAAATTCGGTTTTTAGTTGGCAAATAGGCGAACGCCCAATTTATTTAGGAAACTAAATCCTAAATACTAAATACCGTGCCCGAAATAAAATTAAGCTCATCCAGCGCTTCGACGCTGAAGGCTGGCCTTATTCACATTGCAGCCTTTTGCTGCAGAAACCCTAATTTCACTGCAGCTTTACGTTTGAATGAGTTGCGAATGCAGTTTAAAGAAATTTCTCTTCCAACAATGGAAAAATGCATACCGTTTGTCACCACATTTCAATTTCAATACAATTTAGTGCGAAATTGATTTAAGTTCAGGGGAAGTAAAATAAAGTAGGGTCGAAGGCAGAGGACATAAGCCGAGCGGGCACCAGGTTGCGCCTCTAGAATAGTCTGAACCTAATATTACTGCATGAATTTGATCTTACTTAGGCCCTGTGCCAAAATAGCAACTCAAACGTTAAGTTACTAATTTGATTTTCGACGGTTGCGGTCTATAGAAATGAGAAAATTATTTTACTCATTTCAGAGTTTACTTTAATCAGCTGTTCAAGGCTTCAACCCACCAACTTCTAGAGTAATGTGTCGCCAAACTCAAAATTTTGGTTTTTTCTTCACTAAAATTTCAACCTCAACCTCCTTTTCCTCCAAAAAATACACAGTTAATTGATTTTTTTTTTTTACAAAATTGGAAAGCTTGGACAATTTCCTTTGTCTTGTTTGACAACTTTTATGCTACGGCCTGTGATTTTGAAGCTATAAGCAATTTTAATGTTAAAAATGGCCTTATTTCGTACTTTTTCAGTACTCTACCACCTGAGGTTGACACATTACTCTAGAACAGTGATTCCCAAACTGGGTTCCGCGGAACCTTACGGTTCCACGAAAAAAATTTAGGGTTCCGTGTCACCAGGGCCGAAGCGCAAATACATCCGCAGACTCACTGGCGCTGCGCCGACCGTTTAACGCGTTCTTGCTACTCAGAAAGTGCGAGTGGCCCTTCTTCCTTGAAATTTGGTCTACGTCACGCCGCGTATTATTTTGGCCGCCATACCATATTCCCATGTCGAGGTGGTTGTGAATAAAATGGTAACCCGTCCTCTTGAGATGGCCGCCATGGGCCAGACGATATATTAAGTATACTATATTGCATATGGTGTTCTACTTATCAAACCCTTTCATTTGATGCCCATGTCGAAGGGGTTGTGAAGAATATTTCAATCCGCCCCTCTGAGAATGCCGCCATGAATCTAAAGGTATATTGAGTATACCATATTGCATTGTCATCGGAGCTAAATCTGTATGCAAAATTTCAGCATGATAGGATATCCGGAAGTATTTGAAAAATCGATTGCAAAATTTGTTCCGTGTAAAAAACAGTAATCCGTCCTCTTAAGACGACCGCCATGGATCTAACGGTATAATGAGTATACCATATATTGCATTGTCATCAGAGGTGAAGTTGTGTGAAAAATTTCAGGGTGATCGGAAGTATTCAAAAAATCGATTGCAAGATATGTACCGAAACAGACAGACAAGAAAGCGGGTTAATAAAAACGTTTTAAAATATATTAAAGGATAAATATATAACATATATCATATATTATTTTATTTGTTCATCGTTGGGTTCCGCCAAATTTTATACATTGTAGAAAGGTGCCGTACGAAATAAAGTTTGGGAACCACTGCTCTAGAAGTTAGTGGGTTGACGACTGCCAGGACAAAGGCTTCTCTTGGATGGACTCCATACTCATATGGCCACTCATCTATCCTTAGGAAGTTCGCCACCGCTGCGAACAACCTAGATTATACTACACCTACGTGGAACTTGGAGAAAGGTTTCAATACCATTATTCCGGCCAGAGGTGACTGGACAGATTGTGTTATCCCAACTGGGTCATTATGTATCTTCACAGGTGACTCAAAAATTGGGAACGGCGTAGGCTCTGGTATTTTTTCCGAGACTCCTCCTCTTTGCAAGTCACTGCAATCTGGGAGGCTCTCGAATGGTTGAAGATAAATAATATATCTCATAAGAATATATGTATGTATTGTAACTGGCACAATGGCGTTATGCTGCAATAGCATCTGTGGACGCCATTATGCTAGGTCATGCCCCATGAGTCAGAAGCCCTGAAGAAGCTGACTATGGAAGCAATCCCAGACAAAAAAAAATTCTGAAAACTCACCCTCCCTAATCCGCCGAAATAACCGTTAGGGGGGTGTTATGCCGGCCACACGGTATACGCTAGCTCGCCGGAAGGGGTCGTGGGGTGTGTGGCCGGGGCCGTGCAGTGTGGTTCACCACTTACCTGGATGTCGATTCGCGTTCCTCTTCATACCCCGGTTAGCCTATGGTCGCTTCTTAACGAGCGAAATCGTGGATGTCTACGCAGTCATTGGACCTGAAAACGAAAGCGATGCAACCCCGAGAGCCCCTAAGAAGGGAATCCGCCCAACCATCCTGGAAAACGTCAATGAAAATTTACCACTTCATCGTGGAACAATACGCATACTTAGTTAAAACTTTCATATTTACTTCATCATAACCAGCATACATCAGACAAAACAAAACAGAACTTAGATACACGTTAATTTCAAATATGAATTGACGAAAGACGTCGTATTGGCCAAAACGTCGTTTTTCTTTTTGTATGTACAATATGCAATAAACGTAATTGTGGTATCAAAAGAAATATGAACATATACCATTCAATTAATATAACAATAATGTCAAAAAATATAAATACGTAGAATAATTATCATTAACTAAAAACTCAATATAAGTAACAAAAAAATACTAACAATCAACAAACAAATATCGAACGAAAAAAAAGACGGGAAGTGCCATGGCTTCTCGATGGCACATTAGACATGAATATGTCTTATCCCTGGGGTCTATTTGTTTCTTGTTCTTATTGGAAATCACCTTCTTGTTCTTATTGGAAAGAACCCCTGGAGGGGGTCGAAAGGAATGCACACAACAATATATATCTGGCTCGCTTCAATACATACCCTTCAACCACCTTATCCTTTTCCACAATGTAACAGAATACAAACACACGAAACGAAATCGTTCAAAATAAAAAAATTGTGCTTTTGCAAAAATTCTAAACGCGCCGCGGCCGCACCACACTCAATCCGCAAACTGCGTAGTAAGAAAATTCTTTGATATCGATTCTGATTCCGCCCCAAAACAAAACACGAGTCGAAAACACAAAAATATCGCGCGACGGACGACTCAAGCACACCTTTTCTAATGGGGCCCATCCACAGGCCAACTAGTTGTCCTAACTGAGTTGTGTTGTCACTGAATCGCATCGTGTGTAGGGCAGTTGGCAAACTGATTTGACAGATGGGGTTTCAGTTGGGATAAATCAAAATCTTTTAATTTTATGAGGGCGGGGTTTAGAGTTTGGGCAACTAGTCGCACTGTGTGTATTGCAGTTTGGCAAACTACTTGGATGAATTAAGTCTGAATTCGAAGAATATATTTTTTTGCAAGTTTATTTTGCATTATTTTTAATTTAAATTATGAAAGTTCACATATTATTAAATTATTTTCATAATTTATACTTTTAGAATTTAATTTATATTTTGAAAAATATAAATATTCATATTAATAATTAAAAACAATTATAATTAATCTAAAAAATCATCTTTCTCCAATGTTTATTATTATAAAACTTAGTCGCGGGTTTTCTACAATTTCATTTAACTTTCAAATTGCCTATAAAATATCGAATTGACAGTTGAAATATCAACTCAGTAGAAGCGTTTGTGGCAAAACAACAACTTTTTACACAACTCAGTTTGGACAACTAGTTGGATGGGCCCCATAAGCTCTGCCGTGCAAAGGACAAAAGACCTAAATGCAAAAAGCTCGATTCGAGTAAAACGCGTTTCAAGTTGTTTTTTTGTTACTTTCCGTAAAATAAGAAAATGCAAATGAAGTTTATTCAAATTATCTAAGTTTAGATAATTTGAATAAACTTCATTTTCATTTTCTTATTTTACAGAAAGTAACAAAAAAAACACTTGAAACGCGTTTTACTCAAATCGAGCTTTTTGCATTTAGGTCTTTTGTCCTTTGCACGGCAGAGCTGTTTAAAAAATCTCACACAAAGTAAAAAATCCTGGACACTTTTTCTCACTCTTGGAACAAGAACTCGCAGCGATTGAACAAAAAAAAGCTGCTATGATATTGGACGCAAAAAAGCTGCTAGCATAGCTTCTTGTTAATGTATGTGCTCGAAACAGTCATTTTGGCAAAACGACAAATATTCATGTCAAAAGAAATGTCTCGAAAATTTTCTAACCTTAAGAAAGCTTTCGATAATATTTTCACCTAAAAATATGCAGAATTAAATATAAATTTAATTTGCTTCTAAAATTTATCCTAAAAGTATGCTAAACAGTAATCAGTCATGGTAACGATTTTCGTCTCCGCACATTCTTTCAAATAGACCCCAGGGATAAGACATATTCATGTCAAAAATATAACTTCTCGCCTCAAACGGTATGGTTATTTTGTCGAGTCCTCATAACCCAGCTAGCACAAACGAGTAGCAATGGAGTTAATCTAACATGTAAAAGAGTCGCAAGATAAGATATGTAGTGCGACTGTAGCTCCATTGCGACTGAAAAAGCAGATCTTTATTGTTTATTTTGTAACAACTTTGGTCGCAACGAGGCGAAAAATGTGCTGTGGCTATGTTTTAAATGTGTTGTTGCCACAAACTAAAGTTGCATACAACAAGATGAAACATTTTGAACATCCGGAAAAGTTATAATTCTTTATATTATATACATATTTTTAACAACAAAGCACAGCGCAGTTTTAAATGTGTTTCAAAAGTCATAATGGAATGAAATAAAAAGACACATTACTCATTACGTACTTTAAAATTGACAAATTGCGGAATTTTACTCCAAAATTATAAAGCGAATGCCATTTTGTTGATGAATATGGGTATTTTACCTCTGGAATATTCACGCGCCACTCAAAAACAGAAAATTTAGAAAATAAGTGGGAAAATAGGGAAAACTTCGATTTTTTTTATCAGCATGGCAATCTGTAAACTACAGCTAACTTCATTTTTTTAAGTTCCTAGTGTCATTTTGCGCTAAAAAATGGCTATAAGAAATATAAAATACAATATAAAATAACATTGGTTTCTTTAAATAAAACTGCATAGTGTAGAAAAAAGAGAGAATCATGAAAAATATGGCGAACATGAAGCCTTTTGACAGCTATTTTTCCAAGTCCTTGTATCTGAACAAAAACCTCCCTGCAGCGTTTTGAACATTTAAAATGTAGCACTGACTTGATAAAAACTTATAACAACTAAGTCACTTTAAGGTTTTTAACTAGTTACTCTATTTGTGACAGTTACAATATAATAACAATTTTGAAATGTGCTGCAAAAGGAAATGTTTTAATAACTTTAATTTAATTTAAATATTACATATTTTTTTGCAACTTTTATGGAACCATTTAACAACAAGTCCATTTTCCCGTAACAAATTTAAAACTGTAGTGTAACTGAACCCGATGATTTGTTGCAAATTGCTAATTCGAAGCAATAATACAATTTACATGTGACTACATTTGTTTAAACAAACTGGATTTCGACATAATTGTAACATAAATTTGTTACAAATTTAAATCTGTGCTAGCTGGGAACCCTATCAATCCCGAACTCTGTAGTTACTTTCCTTCCGTACCTGTCATCCTCAAGCAGCCCACGTGAATTCACACTGTACGCGAATCGCCCCACCGTGTCTCGCTCCGTCTCGCACAGCCAAAGTAGTGCGTATGTTCGTCACGTTAAAAAAAACTTCATGACAAAAAAATACAGTTGTCTACCATTTGCTCTCGTTTCTTTTTTTTTTCAATAATTTCAGATCTGTCCTTGAATTATTTCGCCACTTTGAGAAAAATACCAAAGTATTTTCGTGAGAACGCCAACTGACAGCAACGAATAAATGCCGACAACAAAAATCTTGGTTTAATCCGCAATAGGCGGACCACGCAAAAACAACACTTTTTTTGAAAGGGAAACTATAATATTATGAAATTTTTCTCTCTAGGTATGTAGGTGTAGCATATATTTAATTAAGAAAATGACTGTTTGAATATTAATAAATTGGGACTATATGCCAATAATAATCCAAAATGGTACGAGAGGGAACAAATGTCTCGTCACTTAATGGGCCCAGGGCACTCTTGGGTGATCTCATGCGCCTTCTTCGAGGTAGGTGGTCCACGAGGTACCACCCTAGGGCTCCGCCACACTAAATCTTCTTCGCTGTAGTATAGTCCAAGTTGGCTAAAGGAATAATTACCCACCAATACTCCTTCAGGGACGACCTCTGTGAGGGACTGCCTCCCCCGCACCAACTTATTTTTAGGATACCTGGTTTAGGAGCATGTACTCCTCTTCCTTGTGATACCTCGCTCCACGATGCGGTTGCTACCAAATGGCAGATGGTTGTACTCCTGGCAACAGCTGGGTACGTGTTCCTTCTCTCCTTCCTCCTTCTTTATCACCCTGGTTATCTGCGTCCTCAATAGTGGCTCCTGTCTGGTTCCTTGATGTCTACTCGGTTTCTGAGGTCCTTATCCAACTTCATTCAAGGAAACTCGAGAAAAACTTCTACTAATATTTCCTTTTAACAAAACGATCACAGCCTCCGGTTTCCCAAAAAAATCCTTTCAGTTATACTTTATTTGTATTAATTTTTCCGGGGTATATGTTTCACCTTTCGTGTTTTTCCAAAAAACTCCCTTTTTTTTCTCTCTCTGTCAAAACATTACTTTTTCCTCCCGCATACTTCGTCTAAATTTTCGCGTCGGATGCAAGGTGATTGCATAAAAATTTCCAAAATTCCCGCGAGGGGGATATAACCGACCGTTACAGTATTCTATCGGATATCCAAGCGGCCCTCAAGGCTCCTAATTCTGTCGTCACAACATCCACGACTCTTCTGAACTGCCGCAGGTCTCTGTGTGAGACTGTCACTCAGTTTGATATAACACTGTGTTGAGTTCCTGGACACAGTGGGATTAGGGGAAACTGTAGGGCAGATGAACTTGCTAAACAGGAAACCGAAGTGGAATGCCCTTAGCCACCAATAAACTAGCTGTGAGAAAAACCAACTTAGCTCGAGCTGGGCTGAGATGGACCACAGCAACGGTGTGTCGCACTCTTCATTCAATGTGGCCAACTTTGGACGCAAAGCGTTCAAAATCTTTTGTTCAGCTGAACAAAAAGGAGATAAGCCATGTGGTAAAGGTGCTGACTGGCCCACACGCCGAAAGATTTGGACTTCCCCACAACGACTTAGGCAGAAGTTGTGGTAATGAAGAAGAGGAAGAAACTGTCTCCCATCTTCTCTGTACATGTCCCGCCCTCGCAAGGAAAAGAGAGACCTTCCTTGACTCACCTTTCCTTGATGGATTGAGCGAGCTGCAAAATATTGGTGTCTCTAGACTCTGTCGGTTTATCAAAAGCTCAAAATGACTTGAAATGGCCTGAACTATGTCCCAACACTAGAATGGCATCACAATGACGTGCCTAAGTGGGCTCCCTGGTGGGGGCAGCCATTTCAACCTAACCTAGTCTGTTGAAGCCTTGACTTTTACCGTTTCACATAGGCGGGAGTTTTCTGCGTAGATTGGGGCCTTATTCAAAAAAATATCTCCTACAGTTATAAAAATACAGGGTGATATGTAAACCTCTAAAAACTTCAAACTGAATGATTTGATATTTGACAGTAATTTTAACAGTTTTCAACAAATAAATCAAAAATTTATCTAGACAAATTAATAGCTGATTAAAAGACGAAGATTTTGAAAAAAAATGGTTACGATAACTCAAATTTTCGGCCCTTAGAAGAATAAATTGATTAGAAAAAATAGTATTTTATTAAAAATTTAAAAAAGAAAATGAAATCTCAAAATCCGGCTGGGTATCGATAGGTAAATTAAAGATGAACATATCAAAAAAAAAATTGGCAGTTATAGGGACTGCCGATAGAAGTGAAAACTTAGAACTTAGATGTTGAAATTCGATTCTTTTGAAGTAATACAAAATTCTATATTTCTTGAAAGGACTAAATCTTTTTGATTGCAGTATTTTCATTAGGACATTAACCAACTTATTAAAATATGTAGCACAAGTAACTGCGTCGAAAATTTGATGATTTATACAAAAGAAGGTTCTGAAATTCTCGAAAAAAGATTCGGCGATAAATATGATAATGCACCGATGATTTTAAGTGGAGACTTCAATATTAACTTTGCAGATGATAAAAATCTACCATTAATTGAATTTTTAAATGCAACACTTAATTTAAATATGTCCAATGATCGGAAACTTAGTACTACCAAATATGTATAAAACGACGATCGATGCGGTTTTTACGCGATACTTAGATAAATTTGAATCAAACATTTTCATTTCTTACTTTAGTTACCATAACCCGATTGTATCTTTTTTACAATAAGTGCTAATGAAATAGGATGATCAAAATTGCTACAATTATTACATAATTTAAAAAATAATTCTGAGATATCGGTTGAAGATGCAGCAGCATTAAATTTTATAGAAAAAAGTACACTTATTAATGAAGACGCAGTTACTTGTGCTACATATTTTAATAAGTTGGTTAATGTCCTAATGAAAATACTGCAATCAAAAAGATTTAGTCCTTTCAAGAAATATAGAATTTTGTATTACTTCAAAAGAATCGAATTTCAACATCTAAGTTCTAAGTTTTCACTTCTATCGGCAGTCCCTATAACTGCCAATTTTTTTGGAAGGCTATCGCTGTGCAGAACCCAAAAAATATCGCTTCGTTTAGAACGGGCCTCATACCATCGAGTTTATTAGATACTAGCAAAACTTATCTATTTAAGGTCTTTCCGACACTAGGCCGAAGTTTTTCCATCTAAACAAAAAACAAAAAAAGGCCCGACCGAATGTTATGAAATTTTTTTCAGGGAATTTTTTCGTTAATATTCTTCTCTCGGTACCTCAAAGAATTTTATATAGTTTTTGGTTCGCACGGTATCGTGCAGGTACAAAATTCACGAACATCGTTTAAACCAAAAAACGGTTCGACCAAATTTTATAAAAATCTTTTCAGATCATATTTCCGTTAATACGCTTCGAACGACACCTCAACGAAGTCGTTATCTTTTTTGGTTCGCGCGATATCGTGAAGGAATAACTAACAACATACTTACGCATACACACACACATACTTCCACCCAAATTTTTGCTTGAAGTGCTCTTGGGGCCTTGAAAAATGAAAATACGTTGAAAACTTCGATTTCGATACAATAACTTCCCTATACTGGGAAGGTAAAAACAAACAAGTAAATAACAATAAATTATGGAAAAAAGGAAATATGGAAAAAGACATATAGTCCAGTTCTCAGAGACTTTGACCAGGCACAAAATATGATCTCGCTGAAAATAGAGGCTACATGATAAAAAAAATCGTTGTTGCTCTATAGTGTATGCTAACTTCACAATTTCGAAAATTTAGGTGTTAGGGCTTAGAATGCCTAAAACTCAGTGGACTACAGGGCAGCTTAAGAAATAAACCTTGTTTGACGATTCGAACTTTTATTTTACAATTTTTAACCTTTTTACAATTTTAAAATTCAATATAAATTCACTAATTCAAATTCAAATAAACATTAATTTAACTATTAAAAAATTCAATAAAATTCACAATCCAAAAATATTTAATTCATAAAATTTCACAATTCTTTAATTCTGAATGTAGTCCTTTTTCTTGATAAACTGAATTTACTCCAATTATTAATGTCCAGAATGTGTCCTTACACTTCGATGCCACTTGTATCTGAAGATTTAAATTTTATTTTGTTAGCAATTAGAAATGTACATCAACTCGATACGTAAGATGTACTTGACTATTGGGAATTTTACATGAACTCGTTCCGTTGCATGTATTTAGGAGTTGGGATAATTTACATGAACTCGACTCGTTCCATGTAAAGTAAATGGGACTTTGGGATGAATTTACATCAACTCGTAACGTTAGATGTAAATTATTATTTGAGATTACATGAACTCGACACGTTCCATGTACCTTGGGTTGAGATCACTTGTGTATTAGAATTTCTTCGAGCTCGAATCGCAACGAAGATCAATTGTGATCTGAAAATTTTCAGCCAGCTGCGGCGATATTTATTTCTCACTTAACAATGGCCGGTCAATTCGCCGGGCGAGGTTTTGGTGGGGTAATGCTTCATATGGTTATTTTAGTACTTCATTTATTTTAGTTCTAGTTGATTATGTGTTAGTGCCGGCTGCAGCTGTCAATTGGATAGTAGGTAAGATATTTATTTTGTTTGTTTTTATTATAATATTAATAATAATTTTTTCTTTCCCTTTTCTTTTTATGGCTAATGGATCTATCTGTGCTGGGATGGAGCTCGAGTTCTGCTTTCAGTGTTGTCAGGTTTGTATAATTTTATAAGAATATTTTCTTGGTGATAAATTTGTTTGTTTACAGGGATGATGGCTGCGCTGCAATTGTGAGAATTTAAACTGGTCTGCCCAAAATTTGAGAAGTATAATGATTGTTTATGTTATTAATGAATTTTATTTTCAGAATGTTAAGATTGAACATCCTCCCGGGCCTTGAAGCGCTAGCTTCAATTTTTTGTGTTTATCTTGATATTGTTTTTTTTTTTGTTTGAAGGATGTTGTTTGGGTTTTCTCTTTTTTTTTTTTCAATAAAAGAAATTTATTTATTATATTTATTGTTTTTATTTATTCAAACTTAATTTGTCCCCCCTTTTTTTGAATTCGACTGTGTTGTCCACGATTTTATCTTTTTTTTTGTTGGAGCGTGATCCGGCATCGTCGGTCCTTAAGGAAGGTAAATCTCAGTGTTCCTTCCTTACTTTTGTGTCGATAGGATCGTTTTGCTGCGTGAATTTTGTCCCAAGGTAAAGATAAACCCTTAATTTTTCGCCATAATGCTGTTTCCACTATGATGTTTGGTGGTGGTTGGCGTGCCCTATATTCATCCAGTGAGATCCGCCGTTTTTTAGGTGAGCTGGAACTTTGGGCAGTGCTGTGGGTGGATGTCGGCACTTTATGCGGTTGAGTGCGCCTACGAATTTCCGGGCCGCACGGTATAGCCTCAAAGGGTTTTTTAAGACGTGGTGGCTGTGGTGATGTTGGCCTGGCTAATTTGGTCTTAATTGACGTTGACTCCGCTCTTGGTGGTGTGGACAATTGTGTTAGATCGTCGATCCACAAATAATCCATGATTTTTTAAAAGAAAAAATAAAACACTTTGACTTTCAGCACGGTTGATATACTAATGATGGAGATGATCTTGCAGAAAAATTTTGTAGAAAATTTAACGGGTTTTCTTAGACGTTATTGTTGTAGTATTTCGGAATTTTGTTCGACATGGTTTTGATCCTTGCTATATGATATAGAATCTGAAGCTTGGGTTTCATTGACATGGTTGCGTATTATTTGGTTATCGCTGTCGTTAATAGGAAGTAGGGCTACCTTTGCGATTGGTCTGCGAATTATAGAGTTCTTTGTTTTAATATCAACTACCCGAATTAGGTTATCGGTGCCTGGATAAACTTTTACAATGCGTCCTAACGCCCATTGTAGCGGAGGTAGACGATCTTCTTTAATTAAAACTAAGTCTCCTATTTTCAAATTAGGTTGTGGCTGAAGCCATTTAGGACGTTGTTGAAGTCGAGCAACATATTCGGTGGACCATCTCTGCCAGAAATGCTGTGTAAGTTGCTGACAAAGTTGCCATCGATTCAAATAATTGGGTTTACTCTCTAATAGATCTTGTTGTGGTGGTGCTAATAAGGCATCGCCGATAAGAAAATGGCCTGGAGTTAAAGCACTCAGATCTGTTGAATCTTCGGTCAGTGGGCATAACGGCCGTGAATTTAAGCATGCCTCAATTTGACTTAGCGTTGTGGCCATTTCTTCGAATGTTAATATGGCGTTTCCGAGGATTCTTCTGAGGTGATACTTTGTCGATTTAACCCCTGCCTCCCATAGGCCACCGAAATGGGGTGAATGTGGAGGGTTAAAATGCCAATTGATGCCTTCATGAGATACGTGGTCAGCGATTTGATTCTGTTGTTTGTGAACTTCTTTGAGGAATGAGTTTGCGCCAATAAAGTTGGTGCCGCAGTCACTGTACATGTGTTGGCATTTTCCTCTTCTTGAGATAAAGCGATAAAGTGCTGCTAGAAAGGCTTGCGTGGTAAGTTCACTAACGAGTTCGAGGTGTATGGCTTTTACTGACAAGCAGATAAATACCGCAATGTATCCTTTGGTTGCAGGAGCTCCTCGTCTCTTACTGGTTTTGATACTGATTGGTCCGCAAAAATCCACACCCGTGTGCGTAAAAGGCCTTGACATCGTGACTCTTTGTGCTGGCAGATTTCCCATTAGTTGACTATTGACTTGCGCTTTCAATCGAAAACATGTCACACATTTGAGTAATACCCGACGAACAGTGTTACGCCCGTCTAGTATCCAGTATTTTTTCCGTAGTAGTGACAAGGTTTATTTCTTAAGCTGCCCTGTAGTCCACTGAGTTTTAGGCATTCTAAGCCCTAACATTTGATGTTCAATCTTAACATTCTGAAAATAAAATTCATTAATAACATAAACAATCATTATACTTCTCAAATTTTGGGCAGACCAGTTTAAATTCTCACAATTGCAGCGCAGCCATCATCCCTGTAAACAAACAAATTTATCACCAAGAAAATATTCTTATAAAATTATACAAACCTGACAACACTGAAAGCAGAACTCGAGCTCCATCCCAGCACAGATAGATCCATTAGCCATAAAAAGAAAAGGGAAAGAAAAAATTATTATTAATATTATAATAAAAACAAACAAAATAAATATCTTACCTACTATCCAATTGACAGCTGCAGCCGGCACTAACACATAATCAACTAGAACTAAAATAAATGAAGTACTAAAATAACCATATGAAGCATTACCCCACCAAAACCTCGCCCGGCGAATTGACCGGCCATTGTTAAGTGAGAAATAAATATCGCCGCAGCTGGCTGAAAATTTTCAGATCACAATTGATCTTCGTTGCGATTCGAGCTCGAAGAAATTCTAATACACAAGTGATCTCAACCCAAGGTACATGGAACGTGTCGAGTTCATGTAATCTCAAATAATAATTTACATCTAACGTTACGAGTTGATGTAAATTCATCCCAAAGTCCCATTTACTTTACATGGAACGAGTCGAGTTCATGTAAATTATCCCAACTCCTAAATACATGCAACGGAACGAGTTCATGTAAAATTCCCAATAGTCAAGTACATCTTACGTATCGAGTTGATGTACATTTCTAATTGCTAACAAAATAAAATTTAAATTTTCAGATACAAGTGGCATCGAAGTGTAAGGACACATTCTGGACATTAATAATTGGAGTAAATTCAGTTTATCAAGAAAAAGGACTACATTCAGAATTAAAGAATTGTGAAATTTTATGAATTAAATATTTTTGGATTGTGAATTTTATTGAATTTTTTAATAGTTAAATTAATGTTTATTTGAATTTGAATTAGTGAATTTATATTGAATTTTAAAATTGTAAAAAGGTTAAAAATTGTAAAATAAAAGTTCGAATCGTCAAACAAGGTTTATTTCTTAAGCTGCCCTGTAGTCCACTGAGTTTTAGGCATTCTAAGCCCTAACATTTTGGTCCTTCGAGCCGGATTAACGGTATAAAAGTACTCAGTGGTCGCAGTGTAGCTTAGAAATTTAACCAGTAAAATCGAATTAAAAGATGGAAGCTGAAATCAAATTGCAAATAGCACGAAAGGATCTCTTGGAAAATTTCATCAAGAATTACAAAAAGGATGGCTCCGCAAGGCGAACGGAACCATATTACAAAAAACGACTGCAGGATTTTCAAGAGCAATTCAACGAAATAAAGCGAGCACATATCCAGATTCTCGTGGCAAAAAACAACGAGCCTGTCGATTCGGAAATATTAAACCACAAATATTTCCAGGAAGAACTATACGAAGCAATGGAGTCATTCTTCTACACACACTACGCAGCAATAGAATCTCGGTATGATACCGAGTATCCACCAATAGCAGCAGGCAATCAGTCTCCCAGAGTACAGGAAAGGGAGATAGCCATGTCAAGTAAGGAACATCTTATCAAGCTTCCACGAATCTCATTGGAAAAATTCTCTGGAGATTATCGGAAATGGACAACTTTTCATGATCTCTACACAAGCCTGATTCATGAGAATCATAATCTGTCTGACGCACAGAAACTTCAATACTTGAAGTTACATCTAAGTGGAGAAGCTGAAGATCTCTTGCGACAGGTACTAGTAACTAACGATAACTACATTCCAGCTTGGGATCTCCTAAAAGAGAGGTATAACAACAAGAGAGTGTTAGTCAACGCACAACTGAAACTCCTACTTAATCAATCTTCCGTATCTTCTGAATCGGCACAAGGAATTAGAAGTTTGATGGACGTGACAACGGAATGTCTACAAGCTCTCTATAATCTCGGAGTGGCAGTGGAAACGTGGGACGCGTTGATAGTCTACGTGATAGGTCAAAAGCTACCGACCGAAACGCTCCAGCTATGGGAGCAAGGCAATAGTAAGAGCACTGAGGTACCATCATGGACGATGCTACGTGAATTCTTGGAAGCACGTTTTCGAACACTAGAAGCCATAGGAAAAAAGGGGCCATCATCAAGTAAAACCCAACGAAATCTCTCAACACCACCAAGGATTCAGTCATTCGTCACAGGTCATCATCATGCTTGCGAAACATGTGGAGAAGATCATCCCTTAAGAAATTGTTCCAAGTTTATGAATTCAACATCAGCAGAGAGAAATCACATAACACGCAAAAATGGTTTGTGCATCAATTGTCTGGGACGAGGACATATGGGAGCAAACTGTCCGAGCAAGTTTACATGTCGACATTGCAACAAACGTCATCATACTCTATTGCACAACGCCGATAGAGGTCCCCCGCAAAATACCGCAACGAAATCAGAGAACGAAGCACCTCCGCCACGATCTATGCAAACCACAGCCACGCTTAATTCCCTACACTCAGCAATGTATAAAGAAGTTCTTCTCTCTACTGCAATCGTAACTTTAGAAGGAGCCCGGAAAGTACGTAAAACTTTTCGAGCACTCATAGATCCAGGCTCGCAAACATCCTTTCTGACAGAATATGCCGCCCAATCACTATCACTACAAAAGAAGCCAGTCCTTGTGAACATATTGGGTGTACAACAATCCGACGCAGGAATTTCCCGGTCAATGGTGGAAACGGCCCTGGTTATTCAGCCCGGGGGTTATCAGTTGAATCTACAAGCCCTTGTCTTGAAAACTTTAACGTCCTTCTTACCATCAAGACCCTTTGTACCCATCGACTGGAAACATATTGAAGGAATAAAGTTGGCTGACCCCACCTTTAATCAACCAGGACGAATTGATGTAATATTAGGAGCTGATATTTACGGATCCCTAATATTACCCAACATTCGAAAAGGACTCCAAGACCAACCAATCGCACAAGAGACTCTATTAGGCTGGATATTATGCGGGAAAACATCCAGTAATACCAGTGAATTCTCTTCACCCAAGACCTTTACGTCTATTGTATCGCTAACAACTCTCAGCCAACAGTTACAACAATTTTGGGCCATTGAAGAAGTTCCAACCATACCAGCAATAAATCCAGATGATCAAAAATGCGAAACACTCTACCAGGAATCACATCAACGTCTCATGGATGGCAGATATTGTGTGCGGTTACCTTTCATCAGCGAACAACACCAACAATCACTAGGACGGTCGCGGGCAGCCGCCATTGGAAGTTTCTTGAACCTCGAAAGACGCTTTTTGTCAAACCCAGAGTTAAAGGACGAGTATGCTCAGTGCATCAATGAGTACATTCAATTAAAACATATGATTCCAGCAACAAACTCAGAAGACGAGACCAAAGTACAGCAAGGTAATTCCATCTTCTACAAAAGTTTCTACTTACCGCATCATGCAGTCTACAAAGAGAGTACTTCTACAAAGCTGCGAATTGTATTCGATGCGTCGAGACAAACTAGTTCCGGGCACTCCCTCAACGATGTGTTGCTGACCGGTCCTACATTGCAGAATGAACTCATAGCAGTTCTTACTCGATGGAGGAAATTCAAATTCAGATTCGGCAGATTTCCCATTAGTTGACTATTGACTTGCGCTTTCAATCGAAAACATGTCACACATTTGAGTAATACCCGACGAACAGTGTTACGCCCGTCTAGTATCCAGTATTTTTTCCGTAGTAGTGACAAGGTTTATTTCTTAAGCTGCCCTGTAGTCCACTGAGTTTTAGGCATTCTAAGCCCTAACATTTGATGTTCAATCTTATTTATTTTGCGCTATATCTTAAAAAATAAAAATATATTCGAAAAACTAGCTTTTAATAAATTCAAAAAACTGGAAAAGGGGATATTTTCAAACGAGTTTTTAAGGTATTTAATCAAACCTTACTTACATTTTATGGAAATGGGGTTGTAGAGCAACTCTTTTCGAATAAATTAGGCTTTCAAAATAAATCAAACTTTTTTCATGAAACAGCTCTATCTACATTATTGCGATTTACCCAAAAAGTTACTAAAATATAGGCACCAACGGAAGCCACAATTTAAGCCCTGAAACAAGGTTTTACGATAATTACGCTCCCTATAATTAAATATTAAAAACTGAAGATTTTTCGCGGTTTTTAACTTCCCTTAACAATCTCGAAGATTGTGATCCCGCAACTTAGAAGATTCATTACTTGCTCGAGATGGTTTTAGCGAAGAAACGACATTTTAACATCAGATTTAAAGTGGGATCACTATGGCATCACAATGAGCCTATCCTTCTGGCCTAAGTGTATGAGCTTAAACCAACAGCTCACCCATATCTAACCTAACATAACCTAACTTCCCAGTAGGAAGTTATTGTAATCGGTCCGAAAATCGAAATCGAACTTTTCAACGTATTTTCATGTTTTAAGGTCTCAACATCATTTTAAGCAAAAAATTGAGAAGTACATATGTGTGTGTGTGTGCGTATGTATGTAGCCATTTTCCTGAACGATATCGTCGAACCATAAAAGATGTCAACTTCGTTGAGGTGTCGTTCGAAACGGAATTAACGGAAATATGATCTGAAAAGATTTTCATAAAATTCGGTCGAGACGTTTTTTTGTTTAAACGACTTATGTACATGTCCAATATCGCGTGAACCAACAATGATACCGACTTCGTTTGGATGCCGATCGTAGCGTATTACCGCTGGTCTGTCTGGTCAAACTGATCAAAATTAGAAAATTTAAAATAGCGCTGGCAATATGGTATGCAAAACTAATACGCGTTTCACATATTAGAATCAGTTGAGCCTATTGAGTTAGAAAAAGAAGATAAGGTACCAAACTTGTCTATGAACAAAAACCAGTTCCAATTGGCTCAACGAGCTGTGATTGCTGATCAAAGAGAAATATTTACGATGGTAATCAAATTAATTCAAACTCAGATACCTGGTGGTGGCGAAAGATTGAGAATATTATTAGGAGGCAAAGTTATGTTACGTGCTAAAGTTGACGTCTCGAAAGAGTTGGTGAACGGCTACATCACAAATATTGTATGGCCTCAGTTTCGTCGAACGCAAAAGTATGAAACAGACATATCATCTGTTCAAATTGATTTTGGAAGAAACGGCGTACACTTTATTCATCCTAAAGCCATACAATTTCCAGCAAAGTTTAATTATGGAACAGTCGAGAGAAGGATGATGCCAATAATTTTGTCATGGGACTCCACTGTCCATAAAATGCAGGGTAGTACTGTTGACCATACAGTAGTGCATTTGGCGTATGTAGCATTGAGTCGCTTAAGGGCTTTGGAAGGGCTATGTATTGAGGAGCTTGTCAGAAATTAACAAAGTAAGAAACCGTGCAATAAAGATTCAATGAAAGAGTTGAACAGGATGAGGAGTTCGCATAATGATACAAGGCAAATATCAAACTAAAAACTAAAAAATAAAAAAAAAAGGTAAAAAAAAATTTAGGTTAAATGGTTAAGCTGTACCAAAATCTCGTAAATAATTAGAACACAAGCATAAACTTCTTCAGGCTCTGACCTCTGGTAAGAAATCGTGCAATAGTAGCCGTGCTGTTTCTCGTGTCGTATTCCAAGGGGCATTTTGTGTCGCAACGTCAACGGATTAAGTAATATTCTGAGACTTTTAACAGACTAAAATAAAAACATGGGCCACATTAATACCAATATAACCACTGTATAATTAAATAAGAACGGCTTGTCTAGAAAAATGTGTTTCCAAGCCCACCAAAAATATATTTCATTGTTAATTGAATAGAGTATTGATTTGCATTTTGTACAGACTTTTGGCTATTTTTCCCTATATATGCGAATTTCACTTAACGTGAGTTTTCGCGGAACGTATCCCGGGGTATTTCTGTACTTAGATATATTTGATTTCTAAATGTGACGTAACGAAATTTAGGATATCTCCCACCCTTTGTCACACAATGTCACACTTCGTTCGACCACTTCGCTTAAAGCCATCTGGCACCAACAGTGCGAGTAAGCACTTTTTGACTAACTAGTAACACCATCTAATTGATTGAGCAATTGAAATAACTTATAACGCAATCTGATAGAATAATTTTGAGTACCCACTTTTTATCAAATAATTAGACTGAAGGAGAAAAAAGTTCATTTCGATGTAAAAGTAAAGAAAACAAAGAAGGGTAGGAAAAAACTCATGGAATAATAAATTATTTGGATGAGGAATTACTTATAGCGCTTATAAAAAGGTAAAAAATTGTATAAATTCCAGGATTCCAGCGTCTTAGCTCTAGGCTACCGACATCTCTTTTTTGTCGTTAAATATACTTCCAGTTGGAATTTCCAAACCATTTTCTTAGTTTTAGGTCTCTTGATCAAGAGCTACAATTTGAGATATGGCCCAAGTCTGTAGCGACAGTACTTTCAGAAATGAAAGAAGGTTACAGACGGACAGACTGACAGCCGGACAGAGCCTCTGTATAAGCTTCTTTTTTTTTGAAAAAGCTAAAAAACACCTTGTTTTCCATGTTTAGGCGTGAATAAGGCTTTAGTTGTTTGCCTTTACAAACTCGGCAAACTACCGCTTGCCTGATGTGCACCGATAACCACCCTGGTACCAGGGGGATTTTGTTTTTCTGTTCTGTTTGTTTGGATTAACTTAGGAATACCGGAGAATACGCCGTTCCTTCCACTATACTATAACATACTATACAACATTTATACAGTGTTCTAAGCCACATTTGATGTAGTCGATAAGGTTGTCTAGTTTGTTTTGTATCAGATAGTTGGTTTTTTTTGGTTGTAAGAATAAATAGCGACCTTTTAGATTTTTGTGGTTATTTACAATAGAAACACTGACCGCCTAAAAGCTACCGGATGAGCTAGCAGTGGTATGAACTCTTCCTCCGCACCAGGTTTCGGTTGCAGGCTTCCTCCCGCATCTCCTTCATAGGTGATTCCGTCCGCCTGTATAGAGGGGAGCTCATCGACAGGTAAGTGGTGATGATGCATATCAATCCGGGGCACCGCAGAAGTCTCAACACTCCACGACCCCCCAGCAAGCCAGACCAGCATCTGCGGTTGGCTCTTCGGGCAACCAACCAAGAGTTGACGTAACATACCTATCTATTGTATCAGTGGGTCAATTTTGAAGTTCTGCATACTTTTAGGGATCGTTTTTTTTTTTAATTCCTATTTACATATGTATATTTAATTCTATATAATTCTAGGAGCATTTTTCTAATTGATATTTTCAAAGTATTGGAGGGGAGGAGGTTTTATTATTTTACTACTAATGGGTCTTTGGCTGGTTTAGTTGGGAGAAAGTGTTCCTGCATGAACGCTATTCTTATGTAAACATCAGCCACCCTAAGCAGAATGGTATAAAGCCTAAATACTTCCATTTCAAAGGCTCAGGTTATACATGTGTCGCCATAGTTTTGATCTCGACAACACCCAAAAATCCACCTCAATGTAACCGACATAAAAGAGTGTCGGCAGAAATAAGGCGTAATTAAAAGCTCGTCTTATCTCTGCTACACTCTGCTACATATCACATATTCATAAGCACGCAAGAGCGGTCACTGTAAGAGCGATATTAAAGCTGGAGCTCGACGAACTTAACACATCCACCCTTAAGGGCTCCCCGCGTTCTGCGATTTTTTATCCTTCCAGCAATTTTATCTTAAGTGCGCATGGTGTAACACATCCACAGTGACAAGGGCATCTGATTCAGAATCGGATTAATGCCTTCTTATATCACGACCCCTTTGTTTTCCCCATTAAGAAGATTTTGTTTTATGTCCTCCATTTTTCCTTTCTATTCGCCTTCTCGTTTGTTATCACCCGATACCGAAATGAGGGTAATCGGAACGCACTAAGTATGCATGCCTGCTCGATAGTAGTGCGGCAGTATTGGTGGTTCGGTTTGTTTGGCAGTTTTCGTGTTCTGTTGTTTCCCTTCTCATTGGGAAAAACGACAAAAAATTCCATCTTCGCTTTGGGAAAATCCTTCACGATTCCCTTTGAAAGAGGAGCTTTTATGGACATTTTCAGGATAAGAAAAGGAATCGGAGAAATTATGAAAACTCGACGAAGTGTGAATTTCTTGTCCTGAAGTTATATGGGGAGGCGCAGGAATCCCATTGATATAACTCACCTCCAGGGGTGGAAATTATTCTCGTTTTTTACCAAAATTGATTGATGTTCAAAAATATCCAGAAAACATTTTAGGTTGCCTTGCTGGGCATTTTCTTTTGGTTTATTACATGTCATTTTTCCTTTTTGCAATCATACTGCGTAATAAACTTTTCGCTCAAATGAGGGAACAACAAACGAACGAGACAATAATGATGATTTGAGAGGGTAATCGAGGGATGCAGGGTGCAGTTGTATTCCTCGATTTAGAGAGTTCGTTCGTGATTACTTTTATGATCTTGTTAGGTTTTCACCTGCATGAATACGAATGAGTAAATAATTAAGTATTGAGGTTTCGGTTCGTGCTATAAATGGCAACGCTGGCTGCATTACGATGGCCCTAATTAGACTTAAAACACTCTACGTGAGCGAAGGCGCCTTTTTGCGCTGCAAATAACTAATTAGACTAGGACTTTTCCCTGTTTAATACTGCTAAAGAAATTGGAGGGGTATAAAAATTCTGTTCATGAAAGTAATTATTTTCAATGGTGAAAATTAGAGTACGCCTTTATTTGCACAGATGCGGCTGGAATTTCTAAAGGAATGGTGACTTGCAGAAGGAGGCAGTTGACAGTCAACGGAGATATGGAAACTTCTATGTGACTGGGACTGTAAAGGTAAAGTAAATTTGTTTCAAATGCGATCTTGTGCTTGTTCCCATTACATTTTTCTAGAAATAACAATCTTCATAAAATGACTTGCTGGTGTTATGCAATAATTCCAGTTAAGGGTTTTATATTATCGAAAAGCCAGCAAATTACGGGAGAATGAACATTTACATCGTTTTGAACCACTGTGGCCACTCGTAACTATTCAATGAGAGAAGCTAATATGCTCGGGCTAGTCCCTCCCAAGCAAGGTTGGCGTAAGGCTACTAACCTCACCCGGAAAAAATAATTATTACGGAACGAGCAACATGCCTGCGATACTGGAATAAACCACAACGTGCACGGAAACGAAAAAGCACAACGATTTATGAATTTTTTCATCATCACCAAATAGTCCAGTCAAAATAGACGAAAAAACGCCATAATTGGAAGATAATTCCGAAGTTGCTGAAAATTGGAACAGCCCTTAAAAACATTATTATACATAAGCTGTAGAGACTGCCACGCGATTGGACGACTGCAAACTTTTTTATTCAAGGTCAAAGGGTCAAAATATCAATTTTTTGCAAATATATGCTAAACCGTACGTCTTATCAGAAAATTGTGTTTACAACGTTTGTAGATTAGGCGATTATCTTCAAAAAAATATACTATACATTTTCTCGTAGGAATTGCCATTTCTGAGATATTGTCGTTTTACTAAGTTAAAATACTCATATTCTGTCATTCCCGACTTGTAAAGGTCATCAGAAATTTAATAAATCCTTTGTTGAAGTACGCGGCTAATATTTTCAGGGGTGATTCCTGGATGTCTTTGGAGAAAAAAATTGTTCTACAAAGGGCGGCTATCTCCACTATCCACTAAGATACAGGGTGATTAGGGAAAAAATTTTGTTTTTTCTTTTAATTTACTGAAATTTGAATAACTCCTAAAGTAATTATCATAAAGTAGCCTAATTAGCCTCATCTTTTAGGTAAATGTGTATTCTTTTATTTGGTATAAAAAATAAAAAAATATATAGGCTCAAATAAAAAAATATATAGGCTCAAGCATTACAATTTCCGACCATTTATCATTTCAACATTTCTTTCCTAGAAATTAAAGATGCCTTATGGAAATAGATGCTTCAGCCGTAAATAGTGAATAGGATATTAGTAAAACAAATAACAATTTCGACTGTGCTATGACAGCTGGTATCACAGAACATATCATAAGATAATTGCAAAATATTAATTATGTTGTTGTGTCTGTTGTATGTGACATGGGAACTACAAATATGGGTCTCTGGAAAGAATTAAAAATGAATCATGAAAACCCCTATTTTTATGTAGGCGGTCGAAAAATCTTTGCCTTTACGGACACCCCTCATTTAATGAAACTAGTGCGAAACCACTTCATCGACACAGGTTTCATACTAGATAAAAAAATAATCAACTCCAAACAAAATAGTTGAGTTATTAAAACTTCAAAAAGAATTAAATATTTGCCATAAGATTTCAGATATCCATTTGGATGTAAAAAATGCGTCTCGACAAAAAGTCAAGTATGCTGTCCAACTTCTTTCTAATACGGTTTCTGAAGCTCTTAAAAGAGCTATAAGTTTAGGCAAGATAGGTGACATAAATAATGCGTTAGAAACCAGCGAATTTTTAAAGTTAATAAACGACTGGTTTGATGTATTTAATTCTTCCGCTGCTACAAAAGATTTAAGACCTAGAACCGAAGCATTTCAATTAGAGATGCGCCGAATGTTCGGCCGAATATTCGTATTCGGTATATTTATTTTAAGAGTTACATACGTTAAAGAGGCTTTATGCTGGAGCCGTACATAGGTAGTATTTGTAAATGAAGCAGACACTTCTTTGTGTCACTATGTTTATTCACAAAATCAAAAATTTAAAAAATTGAGAATCCACATACGAATCGACAGAAACAAGGCCGATTTGACAGTAGTTTGCAACTGCATGCATGCGTGCAACGGTTCTTGCCGGTCGGAAAAAAAAAGCCCAAAAGTCGTAACTAGTGTATGATTGTGTGTACTATGTCGAATGCGACAATACAGAAAAAGTTGAAAATAGATCGGCATTTGCGTTGCATGCATTCAATTCATGGAATATTCCGTCAAATCGCATTTGAATTAACACACACACTTCTATATTGTCTGTCACCGAATTAGTCCATTCAAAACGCGGGCGGGAGGTATTCCAAAATAACACCGTTAAGAAAATCTAACCCTAAAGGTTTTTGGGGTCGCTGATTACGAAAATCGGGGTCCCGCGATCCTAAAACATGGGCGTCACCCTTAAAAATGCAAAAAACACCCCTTTTTAGGAGGTTTTCGCGATTATTTCAATAATAATGAAAACTAATGCAATGAAATACACTTTTTTTAATATTTATTTGCGAAGGTGGTTGATTTGTATTAAATCAAGGCAAACTTTATGATAAGGGGTAACCCTAAATGGTTGAAACCACCCCTAAATCGACTAAAAATGGAAAAATTACTTTTTTCAAGTTTATGCTTCAAATTCGATTGTGGGGGTACTGTTAGGCAAAAATAAATTATTTTCAACCCTTAAGGGGTTAAAACTACACTTACAATTATAAAAAAATGCATTTGCAGAGCCTCAATGTTTATGGAATTGTCATTTTCTCACATTCTTGCTTTAGTCATTTTTTTGGCGATAACTCGTATCACACGGGAAATTGCCATAAAAATAAGAGCGGCGCATTGAGTAAGTGAGCCGAACTAACACGAGAGCGCTTCGTCGACCAAATTTAAACCTGTTTACGGCGCAAAAATGAACCGAATAACTCGGCCGAATGTTCGGTTCGGTACATTTTTGACCGAACATTCGGCCGAATATTCGTATTCGGTCGAACCCATATTCGGCGCATCTCTAATTTCAATCATGCAATGAATGCCAACTAAGTATTATTGCCTTAACAAATAACAAAATAAGTTCCTTAAGAGTTGGAAATAGAAAGGTCCTCTTACCTTTCCAAAAAGGTATTCTCCTGAATAATGCTTCACTAGTTGCATTATCGAAATATTTAGAGCTACAATATGGTAATAAATACATTTTAACAAGAAGACTACAACAGGATGACCTCGAACGCTTTTTTGGAACTATTCGTTCTATAGGTGGACTTCACGATCATCCCACGTCTTTAGAATTCAAATATACATAGGTTAAGAATGTGTATTTTAGGTAAATTATGAAACAATTGTAAAATATGCTTTCAACGTTGTGCCGTCTGTTTTTTATGGTAATGTAGATGTAGAAAATATTTACTTATGCTTATAATAAGAAAGCAGTGCTTATATTTGTGAATAGCTTATAATATGCTTATTAGTGTTTATAATAAAAATATAAATTTGTAACATTTTTATTATTGTTCTTAAGGTCGTTCAGATAGCTCTCAACAAGTGAGTTAAAAATTGTTCAGAACAGTTTGATGATGTTCAGTTTACAGCACATATGTTGAGCCCAATTATTAGCAGTACAGAAAATGAAAATAAAATATTACACCAACTAGAACCAGAATATGAAGAGTTATCCCTAACGGAATTTGAAGAAGATGCTGTGGAGTATTTAGCTGGATATCTCATAAAAAAGTTGAAACTTGAGGACGAATGTGATCAGAAGGACTTCTCTTTTACTTGGGTTGACCAGGTATCTGAGGAGGTCTTAAAAAACCACGAAGAGAATTTATGGAAAAAGTATTAGTGCTAGAACATATATTTAATAATCATCATGGAAAAAGTTTTAGCCCAGAACAGAAAACTGTTGAAAATTGCTTACGTTTATCCAAAAATGTATCGTTGAAAGACGAAGTAAAAAAATTGTTTTTTAAAACGCGCGTATATATAAGAATTAAAACACTCAACAAAAATATTGTAACACAATGTAAAACAAAAAAAAAGAAAATTAATAAAAACTTTAACATAAAATGTGATAATTTTCCGATCATTTCCCTTATAGATTCATTTATATATCTTGAAGTCCTAAGTATTGAATCATCTATTTCCATAAGGCATCTTTAATTTCTAGGAAAGAAATGTTGAAATGACAAATGGTCGGAAATTGTAATGCTTAAAAGAATATATTTTACTCTTCATATTCTGAAATAGCTTCGTTAGCAAGCTGTTTTCGTTGCCTTTTATATATTCTTTCTCCCCTTGCCGAGTGATCTTCAGAAAGAGGTAAATGCTTACTAGGAATAGCTTCTTTCTTCAGTCTCCTTTTACTCACATCTGTTTTTAAAAGAATGTCTTGTAGTCTATAATCAGCATCCACAAAGTGAACGGAACATATTCTCGCGGCACTAATGTTGCAATTTTTGTTTCCACAAAGTTTTATCCACTGTTCACATACATTTTCGTTTTTTGGAAATCTGTAATATCTTACTTTGTCCTTGCAATATTTATTGTCTTCATCATTCTTACAATTGATCACTTCACACTTAACCATTTTCACCTATTTTAGTCACTTTTTTAATTTGAAAATCTAAATTTTTAACGTTATTTGCTTTTCAAAACACTTTCCATTTCACTTTGTTTAAATTGAACGTGCCAAGTGACGTCACCACCAAAATGACATTTTAATGCTGACACTCTAGTTACATTACCTTGTATTCTGTATACCGTGCTTCAATAAGAGCGGTTTGTATAAAAATCTAACTATATCTATATCTATAAAAATCTCGTGTCACAGCGTTTGTTACCGTACTCCTCCGAAACGGGTTGACCAATTTGCATGAAATTTTTTGTGTATATTTGGTAGGTCTGAGAATAGGTCGTAGGCTATTTTTTATACCTTTAACCAAAAAAACAACTGCAAAATCGAAACAAAAATGGTAATTTTAGGAATTTTCACTTCATTTTAGTTTCAATAGCTTCATGGCCTACCTATTGTTTGACAAATGTAAAATTGTCATTAAATTGAATCATTACATTTAATGAAAATTTCAAATTTACGCAGCTGTCAAACAATAGGTAGGCCATGACGCTATTGAAACTAAAATGGTCCATGGCGGCCGTCTCAAGAGGGCGGTGTACCACTTTCTTCACAACCACCTCGACATGGGTATCAAATGAAAGGGTATGATAAGTAGAATACAATAAGCAATGTAGTATACAAAATATATCTTTAGATCCATGGCGGCCGTCTCAAGAGGGCGGGGTACCACTTTCTTCACAACCACCTCGACATGGGTATCAAATGAAAGGGTATGATAAGTAGAATATAATAAGCAAATGTAGTATACAAATAATATCTTTAGATACATGGCGGCCGTCTCAAGAGGCCGGATTACCACTTTCTTAACAACCACCTCAACATGGGTATCAAATGAAAGGGTATGTTGAGGAGAATACAATAAGCAATGTAGTATACAAAATATATCTTTAGATCCATGGCGGCCGTCTCAAGAGGGCGGGGTACCACTTTCTTCACAACCACCTCGACATGGGTATCAAATGAAAGGGTACGATAAGTAGAATACAATAAGCAATGTAGTATACAAAATATATCTTTAGATCCATGGCGGCCGTCTCAAGAGGCCGAATTACCACTTTCTTCACAATCACCTCGACATGGGTATCAAATGAAAGGGTATGATAAGTAGAATACAATAAGCAATGTAGTATACAAAATATATCTTTAGATCCATGGCGGCCGTCTCAAGAGGGCGGGGTACCACTTTCTTCACAACCACCTCGACATGGGTATCAAATGAAAGGGTATGATAAGTAGAATATAATAAGCAAATGTAGTATACAAATAATATCTTTAGATACATGGCGGCCGTCTCAAGAGGCCGGATTACCACTTTCTTAACAACCACCTCAACATGGGTATCAAATGAAAGGGTATGTTGAGGAGAATACAATAAGCAATGTAGTATACAAAATATATCTTTAGATCCATGGCGGCCGTCTCAAGAGGGCGGGGTACCACTTTCTTCACAACCACCTCGACATGGGTATCAAATGAAAGGGTACGATAAGTAGAATACAATAAGCAATGTAGTATACAAAATATATCTTTAGATCCATGGCGGCCGTCTCAAGAGGCCGAATTACCACTTTCTTCACAATCACCTCGACATGGGTATCAAATGAAAGGGTATGTTGAGGAGAATACAATAAGCAATGTGGTATACAAAATATATCTTTAGATCCATGGCGGCCGTCTAAAGAGGCCGGATTACCACTTTCTTCACAATCCCCTCAACATGGGTATCAAATGAAAGGGTATGATAAATAGAATACAATAAGCAATGTAGTACACTCAATATACCGATTCATGGCGGCCGACGCAAGACCCATGTTCTTTGAGGCATTTCATCTGTGTAAAATTCATATCTCGAAAAATATTAAGTCAATGGATGGTTTTTATTGTTTACTATTGACTTATGGGTGCAGCGTAGGCGCACCGGGTCCCAGCTAGTACATATATAAAAATCTCGTGTCACAGTGTTTGTTACCAAACTCCTTCGAAACGAGTTGACCGATTTGTATGAAATTCGTTGTATATATTTGGTAGGTCTGAGAATAGGTCGTAAGCTATTTTTTTTATACCTTTAACAAAAAAAACAGCTGAAAAAGTGGTAATTTTAGGAAGTTTCACTTCATTTTAGTTTCAGCTTCATGGCCTACCTTTGGTTCGACAGCTTCGTAAATGTAAAATTGTCATTAAATTGAATCATTACATTTAATGAAAATCTCAAATTTACGCAGCTGTCAAACAATAGGCAGGCCATGACGCAATTAAACAAAACTTAAATACAATAAGTATGTAATGTAGTATACTCAATATACCGTTAGATCCATGGTGCCATGTACCCTTTTTGTGAGGCACTTCATCTGGGTAAAATTCATATCTCGAAAAATACCAAGTCAATGGATGGTTTTTGCTGGCTTATGGGTGCAGCCAGGCGTACCGATTCCCAGCTAGTTTCATTATAATAATTGCAAAGATATTTTTGGATATAAGTATGAACCAAAAGGTAATAATTGATGATTAACATACATATTCATTTTATTTGCTTGCGTCAATGGTTTCTTCTAAAATTACACCAAAAGCTTACCTTTTGATATTTCCATGGATTTATTGCATTGGCTCCGAGCCATTTCCAGCATACAATGGTGGCAAAATTATTTACTCAAAGACTTTTTTCCAAGGACTTTGAAATCAATGATGTTTTTCTGCTTATTGCGTCGTGATTTTCGGAAATTTATGCCTATAGTTTGATCGCTGCGTTGTTGAAGAACAAACACGTAGAAAAAATTTCTCGCCAACTTCTTTGTGTCTTTTGATTATAACGGTTTTTCCAAGTGGATGGAGGTGGCAAAAAGTATTTACACATCTGAAAAAGTGGCAAAAAGTATTTACACAGTGATAAAACGTCGAGCTGGAGTGGTGGTTGTTAATTTTTTTACAGTTTTTTCGAGGTTAAGAGAGTTATCAAACTAAGTCAATTTTAAAGTTAAAAATTTTCAACAACAAAATGCCTAAAGGACCAGAACTAAGTTTGGAAAAAAGGGCGAAATTGTTGCTATGTTTAAATGTGGAAATTCTGCAGGAGACATAGCAAAAGTTTATAAAATTTCACGAAAAACAGTTTACAATCTAGTGAACAAAGGTAAAAGCACCGGTACAGTCGCGAATAAACCACGAAAACGAGCCTTAAACGACCGAACATCAAGGATTTTGTTGCGTAAGTTCTACAAATACCGCACAATAAGTCCTTCGAAGGTAGCGGCAGGATCAGAAAAACTTATCGGTCAGAAGGTATGTAGAACTACTGTGCGAAATATGTGCAATTCGCTGGGTCCCCTAGGAAGGAATTTATGCATCTTAGAAAAAACCAGAAAGACACAGCGCGCATCCCGTACCAACGACACGGAGGCGGAACAGTTATGTTCTGGGGATGTCTATCGTATTACGGGTTTGGCGACTTCATTCCTCTGGAAATGAACTCTAATAAATATCTTCATTTTCTGAATGATAACGCCTTAACGTCTCGAGACAGATTGTTTCCAAATCAGGATTGGATCCTGCATCAGGATAATGCACCCTGTCACACGAGCCGCACGATAAAAACTTTTCTAAATGGAGTTGGAATCCCCGTTTTGGAATGGTCCCCGCAAAGTCCAGACCTCAACGTCATCGAAAATGTCTGGAACATAATTAAATAACAAAGGACAATTGACATGCGACGTCGACAGGACACTACAATTACAGAATTGCAGCAAATTTGGAATGAGCTACCAGCAGATCTCGCCATCAAACTCGTGGATTCGATGCCACAGCGACTTCTGGCGGTAATTGATAACAAAGGAGGTCTTACTAAATACTAAACCCTATAATTTAACATAAAATGTAAAAAAAATAAAACTATTCGCTACTTAAAATTGATTTTTCAGTGTGTGTAAATACTTTTTGCCACTTTTTCAGTTGTGTAAACACTTTTTGCCACCTCCATCCATTTGAAAAAACTGTTACAATCAAAAGACAAAAGAAGTTGGCGAGAAATTTCTTTTACGTGTTTGTTCTTCAACAACGCAGCGAACAAACTATAGGCATAAATTTCCGAAAAT
Organism: Thereva unica; assembly: GCA_949987705.1. Taxonomy (NCBI): domain Eukaryota; kingdom Metazoa; phylum Arthropoda; class Insecta; order Diptera; family Therevidae; genus Thereva; species Thereva unica. Next base: position 36,803,089 of record OX465285.1, read on the forward strand.
CACGACGCAATAAGCAGAAAAACATCATTGATTTCAAAGTTCTTGGAAAAAAGTCTTTGAGTAAATACTTTTTGCCACCATTGTACCTGTTCTCTAATTTTATTTTATTTTACTTTTATTCCAATTTTTATGTTTTTTATCCTTTAGCACTTCACTTCACACAACCAATAATGACCTAAAATCGAAATCATTCTGAGCTTGCACATGCGCAATAAACGCTTACCTACAAATAGTAACGGAACTTTACTGGAATTTTGTGTCAAGGGGGATTCTAATACGGAGAATTCAATGACGTAATTAGTTCAATTTTGACTAAAGTCGACTTATGCGGTTATTCATTATCACCTCGTGCTATTCGAATGCTTGTGCCAACTACGGTCTAAAAGTTCGTTTATAAATAAGAACAACTCAATTGTAGAACCACCTTCCACAGTCAGTATTTTCAAACTCGTATAACATCAAGCACCACCAAGACCTATTATAATCTGTCCTAATTGTCCTTTTGTCCTACTTTTCCTCTGTGGCAGACTGGTAGTACAGAGTGTCTCAGAATTCATCCTCTGTACTACCAGTCTGGGTTTGTCGAATTAAACTGTCGTGTTTCTTTTGGAAAAGGTGACGAAGTCTTTTAAATTCTTTTCTCGCGGTTGCTTCGTAACTGGACAGAAAGGTCTTCGATGTTAGCTATTAGTCCAAGAGCTAGTGACAGATTTGAAAAGTGATTTTGCAGAGGATGGGCCTTTGATATATGTTAGACTAGCATAAAACCCGCGTGCCTTGCAACGCCTTTAAAAACTGTTTATTATGTGCAATGTTTTCCTTAAAAAAAACCAACAAAAAAGTCAGCTGTTATTATCCCTAAAAAGGGTTTATTATAGTGCATTTTTTTAATAAATATGGTAAACGAATGGCTGCGAATATCACCTCTCCTCAACAAATCTGCAAGTTTTAAAGTAGATCGGCATGTATATGTCATCAAGAAAAGTGACATTTTAGGGTTTGACGAACGTTCATTAAGTTTGTTCGCCTATTTACGTGGATGTAAGAAATTATGAAGCAATCACAAAGGAATATTAAATAAAGTGAATTTCGAGTCATTCATTTCTACGTGATTATAGGGATGCACTGTCAAAATTTCAGCCCTTCAGCTTCAGAGGTTTGGGTTAACCCCATTTCATCCCCTTAGGGGATGAATTTCGAGTAATCGCCTCTTAGTGGATGTCCATGTCATTATAGGGATGCACTGTCCAAATTTCAACCCTGTAGCTCCAGTAGTTTGGTAAACCAAATTTTACCCCTTTAGGGGATGTATTTCGAAAAATCGCTTCTTAGTAAATGTCCACGTCATTATAGAGATGCACTGTCAAAATTTCAGCCGTTTAGCTCCAGCGGTTTGGCTTAACCCCATTTAACCCCCTTAGGGGATAAATTTCAATCGCCCCTAAGTGGATGCCCACGACATTATAGTGATGCACGGTCAAAATTAGAGCCCTCCAGCTTCAGCGGTGTGGGTTAACCCCATTTCACCCCATTAGGGGATGAATTTCGAAAAATCGCTTCTTAGTGGATGTCCACGTCATTAAGGGGATGCACTGTCAAAATTTCAGCCCTATAGCTCCAGCGGTTTGGGTAAACCCCATTTCACCCCCTTAGCGGATAAATTTCGAAAAATCGCCTTATAGTGGATGTCTACGCCATTATAGGGATGCACTGTTAAAATTTCAGCCCTATAACTTTAGCGGTTTGGATAAACCCCGTTTCACCCCCTTAGGGTATGAATTATGAAAAATCGCTTCTAAGTTGATGTCCACGCCATTATAGGGATGCACTATCAAAATTTCAGCTCTATAGCTCCAGCGGTTTGGGTAAACCCCATTTCACCCCCTTAGGGGATGAATTTCGAAAAATCGCTTCTTAGTGGATGTCCACTCCATTATAGGGATGAACTGTCAAAATTTCAGCCCTATAGCTTTAGCGGTTTGGATAAACCCCATTTCACCTCCTTAGGGGATTAATTTCGAAAAATCGCTTTATAGTGGATGTCCACTCCATTATAGGGATGCACTGTCCAAATTTCACCCCTATAGCTTTAGCGGTTTGTAAAACCCCCATTTCACACCCTTAGGGGATGAATTTCCAAAAATCGCTCTTTAGTGGATGTAAACGTAAATATAGGGATGCACTGTCAAAATTTCAGCCCTATAGCTTTAGGGGTTTGTAAAAACCCCATTTCACACCCTTAGGGGATGAATTTCGAAAAAACCGCTCTTTAGTGGATGTCCACGTCATTATAGGGATGCACTGTTAAAATTTCAACCCTATAGCTCCAGCGGTTTGGATAAACCCCATTTCACCCCCTTAAGGGATGAATTTCGAAAAATTGCTTTATAGTGGATGTCCACGACATTATAGGGATGCACTGTCAAAATTTCAGCCCTATACCTCCAACGGTTTGGATAAACCCCATTTCACCCCCTTAGGGGATGAATTTCGAAAAATCGCTTTTTAGTGGATGTAAACGTCATTATAGGGATGCACTGTCAAAATTTCAGCCCTTTAGCTCCAGCGGTTTGGGTAAACCCCATTTCACCCCCTTAGGGGATGAATTTCGAAAATTCGCTTCTTAGTGGATGTCCACGCCATTATAGGGATGCACTGTCAAAATTTCAGCCCTATAGCTCCAACGGTTTGGATAAACCCCATTTCACCCCCTTAGGGGATGAATTTCGAAAAATCGCTTTTTAGTGGATGTAAACGTCATTATAGGGATGCACTGTCCAAATTTCAGCCCTATAGCTCCAGCGGTTTGGATAAACCCCATTTCACCCCCTTAGGGGATGAATTTCGAAAAATCGCTCTTTAGTGGATGTAAACGTCATTATAGGGATGCACTATCAAAATTTCAGCCCTATAGCTCCAGCGGTTTGAGTACACCCCATTTCACCCCCTTAGGGGATGAATTTCGAAAAATCGCTTCTTAGGGATGAACTGTCAAAATTTCAGCCCTATAGCTTTAGCGGTTTGGATAAACCCCATTTCACCTCCTTAGGGGATGAATTTCGAAAAATCGCTTTATAGTGGATGTCCACGCCATTATAGGGATGCACTGTCCAAATTTCAGCCCTATAGCTCCAGCGGTTTGTAAAACCCCCATTTCACACCCTTAGGGGATGAATTTCGAAAAATCGCTCTTTAGTGGATGTCCACGTCATTATAGGGATGCACTGTTAAAATTTCAACCCTATAGCTCCAGCGGTTTGGATAAACCCCATTTCACCCCCTTAAGGGATGAATTTCGAAAAATTGCTTTATAGTGTGATATAAACTCTTTTCGTTTTTAAGGAATTACATCAACCCGTGGTTGCGCCCGACTTGCGAATGAATGTATTTCATCTTCTACTTTTTAAAGGAAAACTCGGACTGCGCATTATCCTTTGTTCCGACATGCATTTACCTAGAACAATACATAACGAAGCCCCTATTTTCTGGTAGACAATTGCGCATTTCATTATTGCGCGTTACATTTCTAAGCTACATCTTAGGTCGTAAAATCTACCTACGCATGACTTGAAGCCATTTATGATATCTCCACAAGGGTTAACTACTATTTACTTTCTACGAATACATTTCTGTCCCTTGAGTCATAAAACCCACTAACTACGCATTATTCAAAAGTTATCCCCTGTAACCTACATATATAAGGCATGCATCACGCTTTAAACATAAAATCTACTACCATGCATTATGTAAAGCTATTTATTTAAACAACTTCCACAACTGCGTCATCTACTATACACTTTGACCGCTCGCAACCACGGGAAGACCTTCGTCTTAATTCATTAGTGTTACCAGACCGGGCTTTCGTCTGATATTATAAATTTACTTGTTACAGTTCGGCCAACCTACCCCGTCACTGTCCTCAGTGACGAAGGTAGAAACTTCCGATATTCACACTTCACATTCCTGCTGCTCCTACAGCCTTACAGAATTACTTTTCAGGTCGTGCTGCAGGTGCAGTCTTATGGACCACTTACCTCACCAGTTCTTACTGCACCAACAGCTTTACAGAACTACCTTCCAGCTCCTGCTGCATCGGCAGCCTCATGGCCACTTACCTCACCAGTTCTTACTGCACCAACAGCTTTACAGAACAACCTTCTAGCTCCTGCTGCATCGGCAGCCTTATGGACTACTTACCTCACCAGTTCTTACTGTAGTCCCGCCAGTCACCACAACATAGCGACCAACCACCCTGGTTCCTTCGGTCTACTAACCATTCGACCCTAAGGCCTTCTATCCGCTTCCATTATAAGAAGCTTCGCTTCCTCTACCTTGTCTACCTGTTATTTACGAACTCTAAAAAAAAAAAAACAAGCTAATTAACGTACTGCCAAGATTTATTCTTTCTCATTGTTTTCGTATCGCACACAAGTCAAGATTTCATTGTTGTTCATTCAGCCACGTTAGCTTCTTCGTCCTTTTCAGTTTCATCCTCTTGGCCCACATCCTCATCCTCATCGAAATCCATCTCTTCCAGTTGGCACCACGGCTTTAATCGCTCCGCCGCATGTACCGATTTATATGGTTTGCGGGTGACCTGCATCTGTTCCGCATCTTTGATGACGTACCGATCATGTCCTAGTACGGCCTCTACAACATACGGTCCCCTGAATCGCGGTTGCAATTTCCGTACTTGCCCTGTTGATGGGGGTTCCTGTTTTACCAGCACTAGTTCCCCTGCTCGATATTTTCGTGGTTCTTGTTTCTCTTTGTTGACTCGCTCCGCTTGATTCTTCTGCTTCTCATTCATGCGACGAATCACCTTTTCCTTTAGCTCGTTGAGGGGCATATTTTGCTCCTCTTCTCTGTCAATTAATTCATGCAGCGCCAGGGCTAACTTATTTTTCAATATATCCTTGGGCTCATAGGTCATCACCAATTTGTAAGGTGTAACACCAGTGGTACAGTTTTTAAAATTATTTAACGCCCACTGAATTGGTTTTACTGTCTTGTCCCAGTCTCGTCCTTCAGAATCTTGGGTCATTGCGCTTACCGCTGATTTCACTGTCCTGAAGTATCGTTCGATTTGGCCATTGGCCCGAGGAGTTTTTACTGCCGTCAATACGTGCTGGATCATGTTGTCGCAGCAATATTTCCTGAACTCTGCTGAGGTAAATGCAGTTCCTCGGTCACTCACAATCCGGGTAGGTATACCAAAATATTGGGTGATTTCTTCCAACATCCTTATCACTCCTTTCGTTGTCGTAGTTCGGACGGGTTTCAGTAGAATGTATTTACTGAAAGCATCAACTATTCCTATTATGTACAAGTTTCCCCCACGGCTCTTTGGGAATGGGCCCAAATGATCAATGTGTATCGTGTTGAATGGAATCGGCACCCTTTCAGGCGTATGAACCTTAAACCTGCTTTCGTCTGCTGCTCTCTTGTTGTATAAACAGTCGATGCAAGAGTTAATGTACTTCTTCGTTACAAATTTCATGTTAGGAAACCATACCTGTTTCCGCAAGGTTTCCATTGTCCGCTCCAGTCCTGGATGGCCTCTGTCATCGTGTGCGGATTTGATAATTCTCCAACGTACTCCTGTGGGAATAACAAATCGAAGACCACTCGGGGTTTCTTGAAAATCCTGCCTTGCTCCAGTACAAAATTCCCTTTGATCCCGTGTTGTTCAGGATGATTATCGATGTCCCCAGTTAACACTTTTGTGATCTCCTTAATTCTAGAATCCTGGTGTTGCAGCGTGGACAGCCAATCCTCGGTGGGTACTTCTACGATGAACATCTTCCCGGATACGTCTTCACTTTCCTTCCCTTCTTCCACCGGCGCTCGGCTCAATGCATCAACATGCGCTAGTTTATGGGCCGGTCGGTATTCCATGTCAAAGTCGAATTCGGAAATTCTAAGCCACCACCGCGCAATTCTGGGTACCAAGTTCTTCTTTTCTTGCGTCATTCTTAAGGAGTTGCAGTCAGTGACGATTGTAAACTTTTTATTTAATAAATAATGTGTAACGGTCGGCAATGTCCGAAGGCACGAGTAAATAAATCTCCCACGAAAATAAAATAAATTGCCGTTGCTAAGCAATAACCTGAAATAAAACGTCTGTTTAAAGAATCCTTTCCATACACCCTTTTGGCCCATTCATTTCCCCTTTTTGCTTATCTCTTTTTTCTTTCAAAAATAATTATCCACCAATTTGTTGCCCACGCAACTCCTTTCCCCATGGACGCTCCGGACGGCGTCTAGTAACTTAGCCAATCAGGTCGCGACACCTGGATCCCACCGCCAAAAATTCGTTTCGAAAATTATTTGGTATGGGTGAAACAGGAAAATGTGTAATCCATTCCCTCATTCCATTATAATTATTTATAATTCTTCTTTTGGGCAATCACAATTTGACCGAAGGAAAGCAATGGCAATGAGTAAATTGCGTAGTGTAAACGCGGTTTTGGTGCGAGACCCGGTGACCAAGAGGAGAAGCTTGGAATTTGGCGTCATTCAGTGGGTAGACTCAGTGGAGAAAGCACCGATGCGACGGGCTAAGTCGCGAGTAATGGCGGATACTTGTTCCCACGGAAATTTTTTTTGACATAGGAGTTACCTGTTTAAAACTATAAAGAAAAAGTGAGATAAAAGGAAAAAAACCGAAAGTGAGGAAGAAAAAAAAAATGATTATTAAGAAAAAGTTACAAGATGGTTATATTTGCAAGCCATGTGTATTTCTATGGCGCAGAAGAGCGGAAATTTTAAGCACCAATAGACAAAAAAAAAGGTAATTGGAGAAGACATTATTCGTTTCGCTAGAAAAACGTCCAAGACGCATCCTGCTGGAGCTCTCATTGATAGAAGTAAAGGAAAGAAATTCAAAAAAAAATTAAATAAAACAAAATAAGGTAAACCTTGTGTTTAATATTGTAGATTTTTATTGGTTTTTGTTTGTCATACACCAATAGTGTGATTACAGACTGAAAGTATTTTTTTTCACCTCAAATATTAATGTAATATACCTTTTTTTTTCTAAATAAAAAAATTTTTTTTACTAAAATAAATAATGAAAAAAATATAAATAAATGTGGATAAAGAAGAAAAATTGAAAAACAAAAACATATATATCTATATATTATAAATTAATAATTGGTTGACTGTAAAAAAAAAAGAAATAAGTTATTTTTTATATCTATGAATCACTTAAACATACGTGTACTATATAATGTGATCACCTAACTATATGTGAAATATGTGCATTTATTAAGCTGATGTCAGTCTTAAAGAATTTTTTTTGTGGATTCAAGACAAATTTTTCCGTTATATGGACTACCTAAGAAAAAAAAAAGAGAAAGAAAGAGGAAAAATTTACCAATCAGGAATGCACATTAAAGTACAATTGTTATTTTCTTTTTTGAGAAAAAAAACTGCAGTGATTATATATGGATAAGTTTATTTATAAGTAAGTCCTAGATTTGAATATAAGAATAAAATTGGAAAGAGATTATATTTTTTGTTGTAAAGCAGACGAATAATATCAGCAGTCCTTCCAAGCAGCCTGCAAATGTAATCATATTGATAATTGCAAAAAAAAAAATATTTACTAATGTTATCGTATATTTCTGGACTAAATCCTTAAATTTGTGTTGTTTTTTTTTGTCTACTTAGAGTAACGTATTAAATATATATATATATACATAAGACTCATCCCAATATCGGGTTATCCAGCAATAAATTGATATGGAATAAAGATTCCTTTTTTTTCATGTAATCACTAGTCATTCTTTTCCTTTCTTCGACTTTTTCTTTCCGTCAATTGACATGTAGATAGGTGGCAGACAGGCCGGAAACATGGTCCCCGGTGGGGAGGCTGTGCGCTCCACACTCCGCAGCGTAAGTACTTGCATGTTATAAGCCTTAATTTTCAGCATTCTACCCCGATCGCGTCCGACCGCATGACTGCGACCCCGAATCCCCTTTAGCCCTCTCGATGGCCCCGGACAGGTCCCCTTATCGCCCATTATACGTATAGTTATTTGTTGGTTAGTAGCGGCACGAAATATTAGTTTATTTAAACTGTCACCCCCTTCCGTTGTCTCTCTACGCGACGAACCCCCCATCCGGCGAGCTAGTTAGAGCATCGCTAGTCGTGCCCACACCAGGTGTAGTGGAGGCAACCAAATTTTTTGGCGATATCCCTTTCCTTGGACTTTGTCCAGCCACCCTTTTGGTCCTTAGTGACCCTTTCCCCTTTCTTTTTGTAATATGTTTACGGCCTTTAAGGCAACGTGTTCCATCCAGCTTTGCTTCGAGCGTAAGCTCAACAAAATATCTTCCCGACAGTTACAAAAATGGCGCCCAACGACGGCTAGTACCACTAGTCTTCTGTATTAACTCGGTTATGTCTGTTAGTCACGTGTTGGCTTTACCTATTTTTATTCGGCAAGTTTGTTTTCTTCTTCCTTTTTGGAAGGTGTCTTTTTCCGAGTTATGTTTCTGTTATTATTCTGTAGTCTTTCCATTTGTAAGACCGATATTTAGTCTTTTTTCTGTGGCATCGGCCATCGAGAGAGACCGGTAGTGGACTTCCTTCATTTTATCTCCCCTTCTCTGTCCAAGTCCCTCCGGTTATGGGTTTTGGTACCTGCCGCGGTATCATCTCCCCTACAGCTGTTTCTTTTCTGCTTAGCCTTAACGGCTCATAACTCTTATTTCATTTTCTCTGAACGTATGGTTCAATAACTTCTTTTTGCGGCAGCTTCCAATTTTTTTACCTTGCTCGTTCATGTGAGTTGGTCTGATCCTAGTACCAAGCGCCTTCGCTTGCTAGTGCGACAACTCTTGTGGGGCAATCAGTGAGGAGCCTTTTGCTTGTCTGGCTGCATGTGGCTGATGTTCACATGGCTTGCGCGGAGGTATCACCAGCTGGTTGTCTCTTCCATGGACGAAGCAATATCGCTCATTTTTCTGTGTTTACCTTTCCCTCTTTAGTATGGTCAAGTTAATGGGGAGGCGCTAGGCTTGCATTGATCCTGGTAACAGGCAGTATACTGCCTGCCAGCGCGGTAAGTCGGCCGTCCTTCCATTAATGCGGTCCCGTATGGATTCTCTGATTGAACAGCCTTCCGGAATTTCAGTCGTGTCGTCGTCGTTACTGATCCGTCGTGGCTGCCAATCAGGGATCGTTAGTAACCAATGGAAGCTTCTATTCTGAATCTCTTCTTATCTTCGTCCCAGTCATGCGAGTTGCTGCGAGCGGGGGATGGATGCTGAAAGTGTAGAATCAATCGAGGCGGATGGATACCCACTCTCCTCGGTTGATTGATAACTGGTAAGTGCGGAAATGTTGAGAGGTATTCGGCCTCTCCGCTGGGAACCATGCTCTTGTTTGTCTACTTTAAAGTGAGTAGCCCTAAGAAGGCATCTCGCCGGCTTCACCGGTTAACTGATAGGGTGCTTTAAGCCGCTTAGTCTCTTCTCGCGGTGGCACACCTCTTTGTTCTTCCTTGGTCGTCTGGGGCCAGGGCTTCACAGGTTTATATATTTGTTTGTAATGGGGCTGCCAGACCAGCTCCCCCCCTTTTTGAGGCAAGGTCCTTTCATTGTTTTGATATCCTGGTTAGAGAAATTTTCGCAGGCGAAGGTGCCTGCTGCAGTGCCTTAGCCTTTAATTATTTCCATGTCTTCACTTTTTACATTCGTTCTTCTTGAACATTTCAATTTATAGATCTTTTACTAGCAGCAGTCTCTGCTTTTGATTTGTTCCCGTCAGTCTGTTTCGCTGTCTGGCTAACAAGCGTAGCGCTTGGCACTGCGCGAGTCAGTCCTGACCATGGAACCTCCTCTTTGTTTTTTTGCATTTGTAGTATGGTCTGATGGACGCCTTGTCATTAAGTCTGCTCTCGTCTGGGTTGCAGGCGTGATATCGCCTGACCTTGCGACAGACTTGGTGACAAGGTCCAAGTGTAGTGTGTTTTCGGTGGGGTCTGGTTGCAAGTGGCTGATGTTCACTTGGCCAGATCGTTGGTTGCCTGGTGGCGTTTGTGTTTGTCCCGAAGTTCCATCAAATCCCGTTTAGTCGTAGTCCTTCTGTCGTCTTCCCTGCCTGGTCTTGGCAGTGTTGCTGACCCGCAGTGGAGCGGCAGTCCGGCTGCCAATCCCTAACAGAGACTACCCCCCTTTTCTCTTAACTCCTTTATATACCGGTCTAAACGAAAATTCTCTTCCCTGAGGCGGACCATTCATGTCTCGTTTGATTAATTCATCGTATGTTTTTGCAGTGTTGCACCACCTTCTAACCCAATGAATTTTATTTTTATTTATCTCCTCCTTTCAAAAAAAAAAAAGAAAAACTTTGTTTAATCGTCCAACCTCTTACTCTTGAATAAGAGAAATATTTTTTCCTAAAGCTTATCACCTTAGAACCGAGTGAATTCTAGTCCCTTCTTCATTATATTCGAAAAAGAGCATTTATTTAATTAATTAACCTCCTAACACCTGGAACCAAGGAATTTTTTTGGCCTGAAGCTTATCTTTATTTTGTTTTAATACATTGTTACTTGGAAATCTTTTGGCTGTCTGTTTAGCACCTTTATCTTTGTTCACCCATCCACATCCACTTATACTTACTTATAGGAAAATTTCTGTTCAACACTTACCGTTTTTTTGTCTCTTAAATAATATATACCCATAACGATTTGTTTCTTACTTGTCCTTCCATTTTTTTGTTCACTCACTTAGAATCACGCAATTGTTGAAGTCATCACCTTACTGCTAGCTTCTTCTTCACATTTTCCCTCAACTCTTTTTGGCAGTCAGTGCTTCTTCTTTGTTCATTGTAGCTTTTCTCACTCTTTCTCCTTCACGAAATTCCCTCTTTAACTTGTAGTTTAAAGTCACTCAATCTTTTTTGACTCAGTTCATTAGCTCTGATCACTTTGTATGGTCGGTAGGAATCCCACTTTTGATAAATTTTGATAAATTTTACGTCTGCTTAACTTCGTCACTTTTCTTAGTTCGGTACAGTACTTCAGGATCTCAGTGAGATATTCGGAAGCCTCACCCGAGTCGCCCTAATAAGGCATCTCGCCGGCTTCACCGGTCAACTGACAGGGATGCCGCTAATCCGCTTAGGTAGCTTCCCTAGCGGTGGCATTCCTCTTTTGTTTTCCTTGACCGTCTGGGGTCAAGGCTTGAGTTGTAGTCCAGCCGGAGTTGCCAGACCACCTCCCCGAGACACGGTCCTCTCGGTCATCCAATTCGCACCAGCCTGTCCGCGCGGATGCTGGCCTTTACTACTGCTTCCTTCGGGTCGAGTAGTCCGGACAGGTGAGGTCACGGGTAAGATGCGGCCTGTGACCTCCGAAAGTGGTGACGTCCTACTGCATAATCAGCTCCTTTACCAGTTTCATTCTCCCCTAGGCCAGAGTAGATTTTCATGGACGGGAGGAGGCTATTGGTCATTAGGTTCAGGGCCGCGATGATGACGCTGAATCAGTGAGCCTGTAGTCCACTCGCGTGGGATGATTTAGGGTTGGTTGATCGTATGGACAGGTGTTACCTAGTCCCTCGATGACGAATCCCTAGATCATGCCTCCCATGGAAATCAAACGCGCGCTGAAGGTACCCTATAGACCACTTCATTTATAAACAATAGCCAGAAATTTTTGCCACTTTTCATTATTCCATCACTAACATTCACCACCCCACCCGTGGGCCTTTCGGTCAACCGACCATCCTGTCTTTCATTTATGTCTTTGCCACCTTTTTCTTTAAATTCCTATATGGGGTTTTGTTTCTCCATCATCCAGTTTTGGGGTAACCTGACAACTCATACGGAAATTGAAAATCTTTTTTTCAAATTTTCTCTTCCTTCATCTCCGTCCGACCTCTAAATGTTTTACACAGCATGAAATTAGGCGTGGGACCCTAACGATTAATGCCCTTTTGATTCCAATCGAAGATCTCGGCAATCCGAGCTCACTTTGATCTAGCAGCTACTCACACACTTTCTCTTGTTTCCTTTTTCACGACTTTGTTCATTTTTTTTGCTGTGTCAAAATCCCTTTCAGCTTCGTCCAGGTCAGTTTTGGACGCGTTGCATTTACAACACATGCCAAGACCCATTGGGAATGACACGTTCCGATGCATCGGACAACTTCCACTGTCCCAAATCGGAAAAAAAAATATGACGCTCATGGCAGAAAAATCATTGTTTGCTTACTAACGCAAACCCATCAACGGTATATGCCCGGTTAAACGGTTTTCTTGTCTTCAATCTCTTATAAGTACAAAAGACGTTGTCACTTTCAAATAATAACAAGCTGCTAAAGGGAAGCGATACTTTTCTCCTTTTTGTTTCTCTAACTCCGCCGGAGTCCCAAACCAACGCCAAGCGTGCCCACAATCATGACATTAACTCACTTTCGTCACCATTCTTTTGTTACCAAGGCACATCCAAGAATCTTTTGCCCGGCTAGCTCAGTCGGTGGAGCGAGACTCTTTATCTCAGGATCATGGGTCGAGCCACACGAGCTTATCAGGGCGCCCTTACTCTTTTCCCCTCTGTAGTCTTAATGTACCTACCTCTCCGTACCATTAGGCGAAGCTCAGCGGACTGACTTTCCTCCTTGTTTCAGTTATTTCTTTAGAAAATAACCATTAGGACCTTAGCCTCCGTCTTTCGGCTCCTCTCTTCCTTCTCTTCGTTCGGTCTAGAGTATCCGCGTTGTAACGGTCGGCAATGTCCGAAGGCACGAGTAAATAAATCTCCCACGAAAATAAAATAAATTGCCGTTGCTAAGCAATAACCTGAAATAAAACGTCTGTTTAAAGAATCCTTTCCATACACCCTTTTGGCCCATTCATTTCCCCTTTTTGCTTATCTCTTTTTTCTTTCAAAAATAATTATCCACCAATTTGTTGCCCACGCAACTCCTTTCCCCATGGACGCTCCGGACGGCGTCTAGTAACTTAGCCAATCAGGTCGCGACACCTGGATCCCACCGCCAAAAATTCGTTTCGAAAATTATTTGGTATGGGTGAAACAGGAAAATGTGTAATCCATTCCCTCATTCCATTATAATTATTTATAATTCTTCTTTTGGGCAATCACAATTTGACCGAAGGAAAGCAATGGCAATGAGTAAATTGCGTAGTGTAAACGCGGTTTTGGTGCGAGACCCGGTGACCAAGAGGAGAAGCTTGGAATTTGGCGTCATTCAGTGGGTAGACTCAGTGGAGAAAGCACCGATGCGACGGGCTAAGTCGCGAGTAATGGCGGATACTTGTTCCCACGGAAATTTTTTTTGACATAGGAGTTACCTGTTTAAAACTATAAAGAAAAAGTGAGATAAAAGGAAAAAAACCGAAAGTGAGGAAGAAAAAAAAAGTGATTATTAAGAAAAAGTTACAAGATGGTTATATTTGCAAGCCATGTGTATTTCTATGGCGCAGAAGAGCGGAAATTTTAAGCACCAATAGACAAAAAAAAAGGTAATTGGAGAAGACATTATTCGTTTCGCTAGAAAAACGTCCAAGACGCATCCTGCTGGAGCTCTCATTGATAGAAGTAAAGGAAAGAAATTCAAAAAAAAATTAAATAAAACAAAATAAGGTAAACCTTGTGTTTAATATTGTAGATTTTTATTGGTTTTTGTTTGTCATACACCAATAGTGTGATTACAGACTGAAAGTATTTTTTTTCACCTCAAATATTAATGTAATATACCTTTTTTTTCTAAATAAAAAAATTTTTTTTACTCAAATAAATAATGAAAAAAATATAAATAAATGTGGATAAAGAAGAAAAATTGAAAAACAAAAACATATATATCTATATATTATAAATTAATAATTGGTTGACTGTAAAAAAAAAAAGAAATAAGTTATTTTTTATATCTATGAATCACTTAAACATACGTGTACTATATAATGTGATCACCTAACTATATGTGAAATATGTGCATTTATTAAGCTGATGTCAGTCTTAAAGAATTTTTTTTGTGGATTCAAGACAAATTTTTCCGTTATATGGACTACCTAAGAAAAAAAAAAGAGAAAGAAAGAGGAAAAATTTACCAATCAGGAATGCACATTAAAGTACAATTGTTATTTTCTTTTTTGAGAAAAAAAACTGCAGTGATTATATATGGATAAGTTTATTTATAAGTAAGTCCTAGATTTGAATATAAGAATAAAATTGGAAAGAGATTATATTTTTTGTTGTAAAGCAGACGAATAATATCAGCAGTCCTTCCAAGCAGCCTGCAAATGTAATCATATTGATAATTGCAAAAAAAAAAATATTTACTAATGTTATCGTATATTTCTGGACTAAATCCTTAAATTTGTGTTGTTTTTTTTTGTCTACTTAGAGTAACGTATTAAATATATATATATATACATAAGACTCATCCCAATATCGGGTTATCCAGCAATAAATTGATATGGAATAAAGATTCCTTTTTTTTCATGTAATCACTAGTCATTCTTTTCCTTTCTTCGACTTTTTCTTTCCGTCAATTGACATGTAGATAGGTGGCAGACAGGCCGGAAACATGGTCCCCGGTGGGGAGGCTGTGCGCTCCACACTCCGCAGCGTAAGTACTTGCATGTTATAAGCCTTAATTTTCAGCATTCTACCCCGATCGCGTCCGACCGCATGACTGCGACCCCGAATCCCCTTTAGCCCTCTCGATGGCCCCGGACAGGTCCCCTTATCGCCCATTATACGTATAGTTATTTGTTGGTTAGTAGCGGCACGAAATATTAGTTTATTTAAACTGTCACCCCCTTCCGTTGTCTCTCTACGCGACGACCCCCCCATCCGGCGCGCTAGTTAGAGCATCGCTAGTCGTGCCCACACCAGGTGTAGTGGAGGCAACCAAATTTTTTGGCGATATCCCTTTCCTTGGACTTTGTCCAGCCACCCTTTTGGTCCTTAGTGACCCTTTCCCCTTTCTTTTTGTAATATGTTTACGGCCTTTAAGGCAACGTGTTCCATCCAGCTTTGCTTCGAGCGTAAGCTCAACAAAATATCTTCCCGACAGTTACAAATGTTTGAACCTCTCTAGCGATTCCACCACAGCAAGGGCTTCAAGTTCGTAGCTGTGATATCGGCTTCCAGCCTCCGTAGTTGCGCGGCTAAAATATGATACAGGCCTTGATGTACCATTTTGATCTTGCATCAATATGCCAGCTATTCCATGAGAGCTCGCGTCAGTATGTATTTCATGTTCAGAGTTTGGATTATACAATACTAATATGGGCCGCTGACTTAGCATGTTCTTCAGTCTGATAAATGCCTCTTCTTCTTCTTCTCCCCACTTAAACTCGGAGTCTTTCTTAAGTAACCTGTTTAGCGGCCGTGCAATAAATGTAAATCCCTGCACAAATCTCCGAAAATATCCGGTTAATCCCAAAAATTGCCTCACTTGTCTCACATTTTCAGGTCGTTTATATTGGCTTACTGCTTTTATTTTATTGAATCCGGGTTTAATCCCTTCGCTCGAAACTTCATGTCCCAAGAAAGTTATCTCTGATTGCAGAAATGAACACTTCTTTATGTTGATGGTTAACCCGGCCTTTCGAACTTCATCCAAAAGCTCTCTCAAGACTTCAAGATTCTCCTCAAGAGTTCTGGTAGGTATGAGAATATCGTCCATATAAACTATGACTTTGCCACTCTGCATCGACTTGGTTACTTTTGCCATAAGTTTCATAAAAACGGCGGGTGAATTTGTTAACCCGAAAGGGACTCTCTTGAACTCATAGTGTCCGTCAGGCGTCACAAAAGCGGTGTAATGTCTACTATCGGGGTGTATCGGAACCTGGTGATAGCCACTCATTAAGTCTAGAGTTGTAAAGACACGTTGATCTGCTAAAAGATTCAGCGTCTCTTCTATGTTAGGCATAGGAAAATTCTCTCTCTGGGTGATGGAGTTAAGTTTACGATAATCGACGCACATCCGCCACTCACCGCTCTTTTTCGGTACCAAAATAACGGGACTCGCGTATTCTGAATCAGAATATTGAATAATGTCCAGTTTTAGCAAACGGTCTATTTGCTCTCGAAGCTGTGACTTAAGTCCGTAAGCAACCTTGTAGGGTTGGTAGCGAATTACCTTTTCTTCCTTCAGCCGGATGTGCATCTCAGTCAAGTTCGTTTTCCCGACTTCCTCCAATTCCGTCGCCACACAGTCCCTATACTCATTAATTAGCCCAACCAGTTTGCTTTTCCCTTCGTTATCGACTTTTTCTCCAACTTCCATTTCGTCCGCTAAAATTGGCGGAAGTTCTCGAACGACTTTATCACTATTTGCAGAAATCTTTCGTAGCTCGAACTTTCCCATTCTCTTCAGAATTTCCACATCGGGCTGGTCAAGGTAATTCCTGCCAATAATCATGTCTGCAGTCTGAACCGCATCACCAACCACCATAATTTCAGTCGGTTTCTCCAAATCCTCAACCTTCACCACTTTCACAATTTTCCCGAGTGTAACGACTTCTTTGTGTCCAAAGCCAAATAAAGAGGAACTACCTTCGTCCATCGACCAATTATTTCTATCCACCACCGAGTACTTTAGAGTAGTGCATTCGCTTCCCAAGTCTAAGAATGCTAATACTCTGACGCCGCCTACGGTTACCCATTTGTGGTATTCATCAGGTGGGTCCAAATTTTCTTGCTCGATCCGATTCACTACTGTTTTAGATTTATTTGGACATTCGCGAGCCCTATGCCCAACCTTTTTGCAGAGAAAACACCTCTCGACACTTTTGCCACAGCTACGAGCATAATGTCCAACTTCATTGCATTTGAAGCACTTGACGACCGTCCTGCTACTCTCTCCCTCCTTTCTTTCGATCGTCCTTTTATCTTTCCCCACGCGACCGTTATCGCGGCTTCTATTTCGGTTATATGGAACAAATCGAACCCCGTTCTTGCCCCTGTAAACACTATTTTCCTGTCGCTCACTCGTAACATTACGACGTTGTAGCGTTTGCTTTTGAATCTCTTCAAAGTTCTTTATACAGACCAACACTTCAGGCATCGTTGAATAATTCGAAGACATCAATACGTTCTTAAGGTTTTGGTCTTCCAGTCCCGATATAATATACCTTACAATCGCTTTCTCTGGCAACCCTATCTGTTCACCTAAAGCCGCCACTTGATACACATACTCTTCGGCCGGTTCCCCAGGCTGCCTTCTTTTTTCCATTATCTCCATCAAGATAGAGCTTGCGTCCCGAACACTAGGGAAACTCGCAATCAGACCTGCTTTAAATTCTTTGAAACTTTTCAGACCATTTCCCTGTGACTGATACCAGAAGGTTGCAGCACCGCCCAGTCGCATGCTTGCATAGAACAATGTTAGCCGGTCATCCCACTCATAAATATTCCGTAGATTATCAATACCCTCAATCCATTTTTCGGCCGAGATATTCTTCGATGGATCGAATTCATCAATTATTGTCTTCACTTCCCCTAATCCTACGCGAAATTGTCCCGTATTTGGCAAGGAATATACAAGGGAATCCAACGATGTGTTGGCAGTGCTCTCTTGCGACTGCCTGTTCTCCAATTGGCTCCTTAGCCTCTCATTTTCCTTTCGCAAATTCTCTAATTCTAATAATATTTCTTCATTACCTGGTTTCGGACCTTTGTCTGGTGCGCCAGTCTCAACCTCAGGATGTCCTCCCTGCTGAGTCATCCTGTTAGTTTTTACCTACACTTCCACCAAACAACACTATTGTTCCAAGCACTAATTCACTACGTTTCACTTCACTTATATTTTTTTCTTTGTTAATAAAGAACAGTATTTTCACTATTAAAGTTCACGCGATTAACGTTACACCAATAGAGTTCACCCAATTAAACTTCAACTAATTAAAATTCACGCACTTTAAGTTCAACCAATAAAGTTCACCCAATTAAACTTCAACTAATTAAAATTCACGCACTTTAAGTTCAACCCCACACCTGAATTTGATATAAACTCTTTTCGTTTTTAAGGAATTACATCAACCCGTGGTTGCGCCCGACTTGCGAATGAATGTATTTCATCTTCTACTTTTTAAAGGAAAACTCGGACTGCGCATTATCCTTTGTTCCGACATGCATTTACCTAGAACAATACATAACGCAGCCCCTATTTTCTGGTAGACAATTGCGCATTTCATTATTGCGCGTTACATTTCTAAGCTACATCTTAGGTCGTAAAATCTACCTACGCATGACTTGAAGCCATTTATGATATCTCCACAAGGGTTAACTACTATTTACTTTCTACGAATACATTTCTGTCCCTTGAGTCATAAAACCCACTAACTACGCATTATTCAAAAGTTATCCCCTGTAACCTACATATATAAGGCATGCATCACGCTTTAAACATAAAATCTACTACCATGCATTATGTAAAGCTATTTATTTAAACAACTTCCACAACTGCGTCATCTACTATACACTTTGACCGCTCGCAACCACGGGAAGACCTTCGTCTTAATTCATTAGTGTTACCAGACCGGGCTTTCGTCTGATATTATAAATTTACTTGTTACAAGTGGATGTCCACGCCATTATAGGGTTGCACTGTCAAAATTTCAGCCCTATAGCTCCAACGGTTTGGATAAACCCCATTTCACCCCCTTAGGGGATGAATTTCGAAAAATCGCTTTTTAGTGGATGTAAACGTCATTATAGGGATGCACTGTCAAAATTTCAGCCCTATAGCTCCAGCGGTTTGGATAAACCCCATTTCACCCCCTTAGGGGATGAATTTCGAAAAATCGCTTCTTAGTGGATGTCCACGCCATTATAGGGATGCACAGTCAAAATTTCAGCCCTTTAGCTCTAGCGGTTTAGGTTGTGCGTTGTTTGTCAGTCAGTTACTTTTTATACAATAGGAAAAAATCCCCTTACAACTTATTGAACCCCATTTCACCCCCTTCAACCCTTTTGTTCTCCATAAAAAGTAGCCTATGTCCGTCTCCAAGGTCTAAACTATGTCTGTTGCAAATTTCATCAAAATCGGTTTAGTGGTTTAGGCGTGAAAGCATAACAGACAGACAGACAGACAGACAGACAGACAGAAAGACAGACAGACAGAGTTACTTTCGCATTTATAATATTAGTAAGGATGTCCACGCCATTATAGGGTTGCACTGTCAAAATTTCAGCCCTATAGCTCCAACGGTTTGGATAAACCCCATTTCACCCCCTTAGGGGATGAATTTCGAAAAATCGCTTTTTAGTGGATGTAAACGTCATTATAGGGATGCACTGTCAAAATTTCAGCCCTATAGCTCCAGCGGTTTGGATAAACCCCATTTCACCCCCTTAGGGGATGAATTTCGAAAAATCGCTTCTTAGTGGATGTCCACGCCATTATAGGGATGCACAGTCAAAATTTCAGCCCTTTAGCTCTAGCGGTTTAGGTTATGCGTTGTTTGTCAGTCAGTTACTTTTTATACAATAGAAAAAAATCCCCTTACAACTTATTGAACCCCATTTCACCCCCTTCAACCCTTTTGTTCTCCATAAAAAGTAGCCTATGTCCGTCTCCAAGGTCTAAACTATGTCTGTTGCAAATTTCATCAAAATCGGTTTAGTGGTTTAGGCGTGAAAGCGTAACAGACAGACAGACAGACAGACAGACAGACAGACAGACAGACAGACAGAAAGACAGACAGACAGAGTTACTTTCGCATTTATAATATTAGTAAGGATTAAGAAACGAATTCCTTTAAGAAGGTATTTAGTTAAAAGCGTGAGGAAAATCCTAATATTTTAGCATTTTGCTCATATTTTGAACCTAATATACATATCTTATAAACGAAATCACTCAAGCTATTGCTCTTTATGCTAAATAAAATAATACACATTTAACTAAAATATAAACCTAATAACGTTGGTCTACGATAATTAGTTTAGGAGTTAACATTTAGTTAGGGGACTTCATTAGAATTTTGCTCTGAGGCTCGCTAACCAATTTTCTCAATTAAACTGAAAATATTAATGGAAAGGAGATGGGATTGAAAATGTAGCATTTGGTAGATACCAAGAACCTATGGTCCAAATTTTGGGTTCTGCAAAATCACTTGGGTCATACCCAAAATGGCTACAAAATCAAAAGCCGCCAAAATGGAAACCTTGATTACATATGAGATGGGCACCCGAATTCGGGCTATTGGTGGTCTATCTCACCATTATACCAAATCCCATCCTCTGCAATATCACTTTGTTCAACTGGACCAAACCGACATTTTCAAAAATTCCCAAAATTCAAACCTAACCTCCAAACGAGATGGCAATCGGAATATGAGGTGGGAGCAACCCAATCTACCTATATACCAAGTCCCATCCTCTGCAATATCACTTTTTTCATGGTCAAAAAATCTACAAGTCCAAAGGTCATAAAATTAAAACTTAAGTAGACTCGAATTGGCGATTAGTCTTAATCAGTTGTGCTTTAAGTAATCTAACATATATCAAAGGCCCATCCTCTGCAAAATCACTTTGCAAATCTGTCACTAGCTCTTGGACTATATTAAACAGTTGCGAAAATTTCTGTCATTGGTAAATCCCAATTGTTAACAGGCTAGTTATCGAGATAATGACCAGTGTCATAATGATTCGGAATCTCTTCAATGACAGGAACGTTTTTTTTTAATGTTATTGGTTTTAAAGAATTTTTCATATGACAGTACCTACAAGCTGGTCCAACGCTAGCCTTCGAATATCTAAGTAGCAGGTTTAAATGTGTGCTTCATATAAGTTAACGTTTGAAATATCGAGTTGGCAAATGGACTAAAACCAAATTAGACCCGAATGAACTAAGTTAAATAGAGGAAAATGCTGCGGTACCCCACAAAAACGACATTCAAAGTAACAGCAAAGGATTAGTGCCGCATAACCAACCTTAAAAAACTTAATCAAGCAAAACTTTTCCAAGAAAAAAATGGAAGACTTTCAGTAACACAGGGTTTGTCACTGGCCGTTCTGACATCACAGGATTTAATTAAGTTTCTTGCCCCGGGCAGCAAAAAAGATCAAAGATTTACTCATTTGCAAAACCCCTCCTTCACCAACCACAAATAAAGAGGGCTTCGCCATACTGACACATAGTGCTCGTTATTTGTCAGGGAGTCTTAACCCTTTTCGGTTGAAATTTTTGAGTTTACCTACAATATGGCAGAATTAGACATTTTGAAATGTATAAACAGCCTAAATAAATTTTATACAAGATTCACAACGACCGATGGACGGGGCAGGGCGCAGTTCTTCGCATCCTTTTTACCTTTGCCCCTGTAATACAGTGTCGTTATTGAAAACGTGCTCGTCCCGTGCATTCGGGTGATTGTTTCCCTTCTGTCTTAATCTGCTGTCAATAATTAAAACTATTTATGGAGTGGATTCGCCCTACGTGATGCTGCGGGAGTTGGAAATTATTCGCAATAAAAAGCAAGGAAGAAAGTCGGCATCCAGTGATTTCAGTATTTGCGTTGGGGTTAATAATTAAAGAACGAAGGGCAATATTTAGCCGAGGAAGCTGTTGACCTAGTTCGGTTCCATTGTCATTAACTCGCCTTTTCGTCGTTAGATGCGGGAATAGCAGTGGGTTAATGAGCACTCTATAATTAAGGGCTTTTATTGTTGCATAAATGCCCACAAACCATTTATTGATAAGTTCAGCTTTTAAGCAAGCAATAACTCATTCATTGGCTAGTACTGTTCAAAGATTCGGCCTAGTTTCAAGTGCAGCATTTAGAAAAATATTGAGGCAATGCAGAACTATGTAATGTATGGTATTTGGGCTCGGTAGCCTAGCGGTATTCGTAACCTAGGGATCCGTGATTCGAATCCACTGCGCGGTATGGTGTTTTGTCTTTCCATATCTCCTACTCAGATAAATTTTCTCCATTCTTTACAAAAAATCCTTGTCCGACGAGTTTTAGATCGATTCCGATTCCGTGACCACTCAAGTAACAGGATGACATGTTTTTGAAATGTTAGTACTCACAGCGGCAATAAGAAAAATCTTGGTGTACCTGGGCGGAAGTTATGCACAAATGCTAGGTTAGGTTGAAATGGCTGCTCTCCCACTAGGGAGCCAACTTAGGCAAACCATTGGGCCCATTGTGATGCCATTCTAGTGTTGGGACAAAATTCAGGTCATTTCATGCCATTTGGGGCTTTTAATAAAGCGACGTCAGGAGCACCATTTTGCAGCTCACTCAATCCATCAAGGAAATGTGAGCCGAGGAAGATCCTTCTTTTCCTCGCGAGAGCCGAACATTTACAAAGAAAATCGGAGACAGTTTCTTTCTCATCTTCATTACCACAACTACTGCATAAAACGTTGTAGGAGAGTCCCAATCTTTCATCGTGCCGGCTAAAGGGACAGTGAACAGTCAGCACCTTCACTACGCAGCTTATATCTTTTTTGTTCAACTGAACAAGAGCTTTTGAACGTCCAAAATCGGGCATATTGTGTGAAGAGTGCAGCACATTGTTTCAGTTTATAGGTGGCTAAGGGCATTTCCATCTGGACTCAACCAAGATTATTTATAGAGGAAATGAACTCGCTCTTTCAAACTCTTCAACTGGAATCGGAGCAAACTTTTTATTTGTTGGCTGGAGATTTAAACGAACGCCATGCGCCATGGGGAAATCAAACGGCTAACACCAGGGGCAACCAACTGACAGACTGGTTGGGCCAGAATCATGGATATACCATCATATCCACGCGGTGGGTCTTTTTTGGATTTGTGCTTGCAGACTCTCGGATAGGTCTACCAGGACTTAATACGAACAAGACAAACTGTCGAGCGACAGTACCGTACGACAGTGACCATAACGGACTCGAGATAACATTACAAGTCTCTGACGACTCCATAGAATTTCTTGAATATTGAGAAATGCAGCCTTTTGTCTACCAGAAGACGCACTGGCCAAGATTCGAGAGAGCTATGGAAAGGGCAATACAGAATAACGGACAACAACTAGAGACTTGACAAACAATGAGATTACTGAATATATATGTGATATGGACAGTTTCATTATACAGACGATGGACAAAACTATACCAGGGACAACCAGGGGCATAAACGCGCCCAATGAAGACTGTCCAGGGAACGACATTCCCGAGGCCCAAGCAAACTCGACGTTCATTGGGAAAATCTCCCTCTTGCTAACATTCCGTCGCCGGAATAATAAGAAATCGGCTGGAGTAGATGATATCCCGAACATAGTTCTGAAACATCTGCCCCTGGCGGCTATAGACAACGCCCATTTCCCAGGTCACTGGAAACGGCAGTGGTGTATCCAATACCTAAAAAGGTAAAGACAAAACTAACCCTGCAAATATTCAGTCAATAAGTTTGTTGCCGAATATCAGAAGGTGTTTGAAACAGTCATTAATAGATCATTAGCCAAAAGGGGTTGAGGAAAAAAAGATAATTCTCGATAACCAGGGGTCAGTTCGTGTATGGCGAAAACGAAAAAATTTTTCCGTCTCGGGTTCGCGTAGGCCGAAAAAATCGAAAATTTTCGTCTGAAGCCGACGAAAGGCAGTCGAAAGGTCTTGGGTTATCGAGTTCTTGCATTATTATGAGTAATAATTTTCAAATATTAAGTTAAACTTTTATAAATTTCATATCTGAATAATTTTTTAAAATTGTAAATCTTTTCTTAATTATCCTGGTACTATGGCAGCATTAATTTGCTGAATAAAATGTTTGTTATTTGGTTGGAAAATGTCAGAAAATACAGTGCCCCAGGAACGCGGTTCTTTATTGGAGGATTAATATATAAAATGTAAGTAACTGCTTAATAAATAACAAAGTTAATTCTGTTAATAGCAATAATTTCGAACATATTCGATAGGTTCCAAAGTCAGCAGACATCAAATCCGGCGCAAATGGAAATGTTAGTAAAATTTATGGAAAAGCACCCAATTATCGCAAAAAATGCGTTAATTAATGATGCTAACGGCCAAGCAAGAAAAAAAGAGCTGTGGGCTAGGCTAATTAAAGATTTAAATAGCAATGGCCCACCTACAAAAAATGAAAAATCGTGGAAAAAAGTAAGCAAAATTTGTCCTTTACAGTTAATATTTTTATACATAGAGAATATTGGGGCTTATCGCGAGAGTCGATCAGGAATAGAATAGACTCGACTTTTTCCAGTCTACTGGGAAAAGAAATGGTATCGTGTAACTCAGTAGACTTCGAAAAACAGTGTTGCCATTTAAAGCAACAATTTTCTATTGTCAAAGCTGTCAAATCTATTTTGATAATTGTTCAAAGTGATTTGTTTTGAAGATTTTTGTGATTTATTTTATTATAAGTTATACCCAATAAAAGATAATTTTATTTAATTATGGAAATATATTTTTGTTTTTTATCAAAAATACAAAAATGGTTAAAAATAAAGCAGCCTTCATGGTATATCACATATAAACAGCCTTCACGGCATCTTACAAACTATACAGTCTATTGCTAATGGAAAAAAAATAAAAATTTGTTTCAAAATAATAAAAATGGTTAAAAATAAAACAGCCTTCATGGCATATCACATAATAAACAGCCTTCATGGCATATCACATAATAAACAGCCTTCATGGCATCTTACAAACTAAACGCTTTATTCCTAATGGAAAAAAATTTAAAAATTTGCTCCTTGTTTTTGAAGCTCCAGTATTTCCATCTTCAGTTTCAGCTTAATCTGTCTATCATTGTGTTTGTTTTCCTGGACAGTTTTGTACGCCTTTAACTTTTCTTTTTTTAAACTAATAATATCTTTGTGTTTATCCTTTTTAAAATAATAAATTTTTTTGGTATATTCATATGTACCTTTTAAATATTGCTTCATTTCAGAAATATCTTCCCGTAACGCTTTAAATTCACTACTGTGATTTTCAAGTAGTTTAACTCTGTTTTCCATTATGCTTGTACTATTTTTATAACTTTTTGATGAGGCACTCTTGCTTGTGGATGGTTGTTCTGGTGTAGAGTCGTCAACAGGATTTTCGTCCAACTGTCGACAGGTCTCGATATGTACAACTTCAATATTTGGATCTGTACAAATATCAAGCCCTTGTTCACGACCAGGAGGATCGACACATGTATTTAATTTTAGAAATTCTGAAATCCTTTCTTCCAAAGGATTTAAAGTGAATAACTTGTTCGGTCCACCGCCAGTGCTTCGAATTTCCTTCTGATTTTGCAGCAATTTTTTTTTAACTTGGCTTTAAGATCTACCCACACCTTAAATAAATTAAATGTTAAATATAGGTTCTAAATATTTGTAAACACCTTTGTATTTACCTTTGCCCATTTCTCCGGTGTTTTTACTGGAGGTCCCAAAACATTTAATTCTTTTGTAAATTGTGCCCACATTATGTCAGCCTCACTTTTCCTGCACATTCCCTTCGCTATTAAGGGATTGTCTTCCATTAGGACAACCAGTTTTTCCAATTGTTGCTTGCTATTGAAATTTTTTTTCCTAAAAATTAAAAAATCAATTTATTTCTTAAAATTTATATTATATTCTCCAAAATATATTAAAACATTTTATATTACTTACCTAATGTCTTTATTTTCCATTTTTATGAAAATAAATAACACAGCGCAGTAACAAAGCAACAATAGACATATAAAAATTTGTAGAAACTTCAAGTCATGTAAATATTTGTAATAGATTTGACGGTTCGATATTGTAGAAAAATTTCTATTGTAGTAGACTTTCGTGTTACCAACTATAGACTTTAAGTCTATTCGACTTTAAGTCTATACGGAATAGACTCTCGCGATAAGCCCCATTGTAATAGGTTTGGGCGGATTTTAAATATAAATCAAAGAAGAAGCTGGCTTATAATAAGAAGTCTTTACAAAAAACTGGCGGTGGGTCCCCAGATAAAGTTTTTATTTCGAGCCTAAAAGAGACCGTTATTGCAGCAGCCGGTATAACGGCTGCTATTGAAGGTGTACCCAACAGCAAAAATTTTGGCATTAGCAGTACGCCAAATCACAATGAAGAAGAAGTGGAATATTTAATGGGAGAAATATTAAGAAGCCCATGTTCAAGTACAAGAGCATCTCCCACTCCTAACGAAAATGTCTTTACAGAAGATTTAGATGTTTCTACAAGACGAACAAATATAAAAAAAAATTAAAATGTCGAATTAATAAAGAAAGACATATCTGAGCGGACGGAATTCCATAAGAACCTATTGAAAATTTTGGTGGAAAGAAATGAAATAGAAACTCGAAAGGCGGCAATATTAAGCCAAAAAACTAAAGAAAATTTGGAATACCGTAAACGGAAAATTGAGTTAAGGTTAATAGAAATAGAATATTTAAAAGCAAGAAACTGCAGCTGTTCCGACTGAACTATTTAATAAACAGAGAAAGAATGAATTGAGTGAATTTTTTTTATGTAATTATTAATGAAATATTTATATTAGTTTTATTATTTTATTTCCATGAATGTTTTTTTTTTTTTTTTTTAATTTTATTTACATGAATGTTTGTTTTTTTTCATGAATGTTCTGTTTCTTTTAATTTCATTATTTTATTTAAAAAACATTACATCAAAGAATCTTTTATTTTATTTCCCCCAAATTCTGCTGTTTGCCTAAGCGAGCTGGTGGTGGTGCTCCAATATCGTCCTGTTCGTCATCAATTCCTCCCAAATGAATATTATATTGGACTTTATAATGTATGGCTACATTGTGCAGCGCCGCACAGATATTAGCCATACGAATTACTTTCTGTGGTGAGTACCGAGCTTTCCTTTCTTCTAACAGCACACGCCACACACCTGGGAAATGATTATAATTTTAATATTTCTTATTTTCAAAAGTTGGCAGGGTTAATACATTATACAAACCTTTCAATCGTCCAAAACATCTTTCTATTATGCTGCGAGCTTTAGAGTGGACATCGTTGAAATGTTTTTCGGCAGAATCTTTTGGCGATCTATATGGTGTAATCAGCCATGGTTCCAACGGGTAGCCACTATCACCTGTATGTGAGAAATAGTAATAAATATTTTGTAATAAGTTTTTTAAATTATTTTATTTACCTAAAAGCCACATATTTTGGGTTTTTTGGTTTTCAAAATATGCCCTTACTTCGGATTGCCCCCGCATTAATTGCACGGATCCGCATTTTGTGATCACAGATCTGCAACATGAAAATTCATTAATTATTACTGCAACTAAACATTGGTAGAATACTTTACCAACATAGCGTTCAAACTGTGTTTCTGTTTCCTGTTAAGGTACATGAACTCGTTATCACGTGGCTTTAATAAGTACAAATGTGTACCGTCTATGCAACCTATAACTAAATAATTGTTTAATATAATGTAAAATGCTGTCTACTAAAATATACCTCCAGGGATATGATATTTCTCGAAAAACCACAGCTTAATTTCATTCAGCTCGTCTTCTTTTGGAAATTTAATCCACAAAGGACATAATTTATTTTCCATGGCAAGAAGTACTTCATTCACACACTGTAAAATAACGCTTTTTGCCATGGGACATTTGAAATTGCTGCCTATCGTGCTTTGGTACCCTCCTGAACTTAAAAGCATTAAAGTTGCTGCTAGCCTTTGTATAGGAGGAATAAACGTCCTTCGCTGTCCTCTGGTCAAGCGAATTGTCCGGAGCACATATTCAAAGGCCGATTTGGACAATCGAAATTGAGTTAAAAAACTAAAATATAAATAATTCTAAATAACTGCAACTTTTGAAAATATACTTATATACATACATATGATTTGGTAATGTCAGTGGATTTGAAGTATCCCGTAGATTACGCCGCATTATTCTTACGTTGACTTCTTCATCTTCATCTCCTTCCAACATATACAGAGTTCTCCACATTCTCAAGTAGTACCTACAAGCACAAGATTTTAAATAAAATTTCAATTAAAAAAAGTATTTTTTACAACAATTTTTTTTTATTTTATTTTATTCTATCAACAACACAAGATTTATCAAAGGTTTATTTTTTGTTTATCAACTCTATAAATGTACTATTCACAGAAATGCTTTTTTTTATTTTATTCAATTAACACAACACAATAATAACATGAAATTTAAAAAAAACTCCGTTTATTTATCAAAAGAACAACAATAACTTCAGTTATTGACAGTTTATTCTTAATGTTGTATCTTTTTACAGCGGTTATTGTAAAACTTTTGGTATTTCAATGTAGTGGTTTCTTTCGAGGGCACGAAAGTTTTTCTTTCGACCTACGCTATCGCTAAAATTTTCGTCGCCAAAATTTTTCGACTTTAATTTTTTTTTCGTTCGACTATCGTCGTTCGCCGTACACGAACCCGCCCCAGTTCAGTTTTATGGCGTTTCATGCGGTTTTATGCGGTTTTCATGCAGCGTCCAAACTTGTCAGACATACACTGGAACTTCATAAGGCCAGTAGAGGTCTTCCCACTCGACGGGAACCTTGCGGATTCCAGTCAAGTGCCTGTTTGGCTAGATTTTCGTTTTCGCGTCGCAAGGTGTGGCCAACCCATTTCCATTTCCTTCGTCTGATATGGTCGTCTATCCCAAAGTCTAGAAATTAACAAGTCTTTCATCTTCATATAGTTAATGAGTGGAAGGCGAACAGCTATATGAAAAAGTTCTTCAAATGACGATGTCTGGCTATCAGAGAGAGAGAATGCAACATTTTTATACGCGTTTGCATACAACTAAACAGCTAAACTTTTATGAGTTTATGTGGGAATAAACTTAGTGTATTGGTGCATATTTGCTCGTTTGTTTTGATTTATGAAAGCAAACAGCTGATTCAATTTTCTTTCCTTTTCTGTTCGGCATACTGTCAGGCCCAATATTTGACATTTGCTTAGAATTTAATGGCGCAGAATACGTTCGGGACTTTTTTCGTTATAGTTTTGCAGCAAATTATTGAATTTTATTACTTTTAACTGCACATAGATAAGATGTGATTAGTTCTTTAGTGATTTAAAATGAAAAAAAAAAAAATAGTGATTAAGTGTCTTTTAAGAGTGTTAATTGTATCGTGATAATTTTTGTATTACATTCGCGGTGTTTTTCGTGTTCGTTTAGGAAAAAAATGTTGAATTTATAATGTTTTGTGCGGTGATAGAATTAAAACTGAATTTAAAGTGATTAATACGTATATTATGAAATTATTCCCAAAAATATAAGTGCAGAAAACCCTTTTCTTGTTCACTTTTCCCTTCACACTTTTCTGTACTTAAAGTTAAATAATAATTCCATAATATATATTCCTCACCTTAAAATCACTTTTAATTCTATCACCGCACAAAACATTATATATTCAACATTTTTTCCTAAATGAACACGAAAACACACCACGAATGTAATAAAAAAATTATCAAGATACAATTAACACTCTTAAAAGACAATTAATCACTATTTTTTTTTTTTCATTTTTCTTAATTACATCACTAACAAACTAATCACATCTTATCTACATACGTGCAGTTAAAAGTAATAAAATTCAATAATTTACCACTTTTAACTGCAAAACTATAACGAAAACACTCCCGAAAGTACTCTGCGCCATTAAATTCTCAGCAGCTGTCAAATTTTGGGACCATTCTCAGCTATGGTTGTATTGGTGCCAGATACAACTGCATGGCCTGTAGTTGAGAGGGTCTTGATGAAGATGAAAGACTTGTTATTACTAGACTTTGGTCTATCCTTTCTTAGTCCATTCAAAACGCGCGTTATGGTGTTCCAAAATAACACCGTTAAGAAAATCGAACCCTAAACGTTTTTGGGGTCGCTGATCACGAAAATCGAGGTCCCGCGGTCCCAAAATTAGGGCGTCACCCCTAAAAATGCAAAAACCCACTTTTTAGGGGGTTTTCGCGATTATTTCAATAATAATGAAAACTAATGCGATGAAATGCACTTTTTTTAATATTTATTGGCGAAGGGGGTTGTATTATACTAAATTTAGGCGAGCCTAATGGTAAGGGGTACCCCTAAAGGGTTGAAAGTACCCCTAAATTGGCGAAAAATGGCAAAAATTGCAAAAAAATTTTTTTTCAATTTTTTGCTTCAAATTCGATTGTGGGCGAACTGGCAGGCAAAAATAAATTATTTTCAACCCTTAAGGGGTTAAAACTACCCCTACTATAATAAAAACAACTTTATATAAAAAAAATTGCCAAAAATTTGGGACCGCGGGACCTCGATTTTCGTGATCAGCGACCCCAAAAACCTTTAGGGTTCGATTTTCTTAACGGTGTTATTTTGGAACACCCCCCCCTAATTTTCAATTAACTATATTTTAGGGGTAGTTTTAACCCCTTAAGGGTTGAAAATAATTTATTTTTGGCTGCCAGTTCGACGACAATCGAATTTGAAGCAAAAACTTGAAATTTTTTTTTTACAATATCTGCCATTCTTCGCCAATTTAGGGTACTTTCAACAATTTAGGGGTACCCTTTACCATTAAGGTCGCCTTAATTTAGTATAATACAACCCCCTTCGCAAATAAATATTTAAATAAGTGCATTTCATCGCATTAGTTTACATTATTACTGAAATAATCGCGAAAACCCCCTAAAAAGGAGTTTTTTTGCATTTTTAGGGGTGACGCCCTAATTTTGGGACCGCGGGACCTCGATTTTCGTGATCAGCGACCCCAAAAACCTTTAGGGTTCGATTTTCTTAACGGTGTTATTTTGGAACACCCCCCCCCCGCGTTTTGAATGGACTATCTTGGCCGGCACGGCGCCATAGTTCTTCGTTTGAAATTCTATCTTGCTAGCGGATTTTTAGGATACGACGAAGGCATCTGTTGATGAAGATTTGTAGGCGCCCTGTGATGAATTGGGTGACTTTCCATGTTTCGCAACCATACAAAAGAACTGCCTTAAGGGGACAGGCCCCTCAATAGGTCTCAAAAAATTCTTTTTTTTTTTTTTGCTTAATCGATCTGGCAACTATTCAAGATTATGTGTGTAAAATTTTAGCTCGAAATTCAAAGTATTACGGGAGTTACACGAAAATTCATTCAGTGGCGGTTCGTAAGGTTCAGGATAAGGGAAGCAATGCCCAAAGCGAACGATAAAAGTAAAAGTATCGAAGGCTAACTAAAAAAACTGAAAAATAACAAAGTGGAGTCAGATAAACAAACATATGGAATTGTTTCCAATCTAAAAAAAAGTTTGGAACTACGGATAGTACTATACGAAATAGACATTTTCTATCTCTAGCAACCGCCGCTATGTAAGTTATCGGCCATTTTGTGAAAATTTCACTATTTTGGTCGTTCTTTCTAAATATAGATGCATATATGTATCTCGGGATGTGTAGGTCCGCAAAATGCAAAAAAATAGAGGCTGCTCGTTATGATTTTGGTTATCAGCGGTTACAATATTAAATTTTTATCTAACGTCAAAAAAAACTTAAAAAACTGCTAAATTCTGGTTTCTTCGGATTTTTTCAGTCAACTTATACAATAACTGGTTACAATTTCAGGTCAAAATATCTTATTCAAGTCCCAAAAAGACTTCAAATATGAAATTTAATTGCCCTTTAATTTTTGTGCATCGCATGAGGTTTTTCCTCTTTTTAATATGCAGTTTCTTTTAGGATGGTGGACAAGAAAAAATGTTTAAACTTAAAAAAAGTGAAAAAATTAAATTCCAGGTCGTGAATTTTTGCATTTTGTCGAAATAGTTTCACTGCTAGCGGGCGTTTTGCGCCTTTTTTCAAATTCTGAAAATTAAAGCGTCCAAACAAAAGCTGTTAAACTATAATAATCCAAAATTTAAAAAAGATAGTAATAATAAAACCCTACCATCATTACATTCTTCTTGCAAAAAAAAACACCTCAGGCAACCCGTACTCAAAAATGCATTTCATAAAAATATTCTCTATCCTTTAAATCATCATTAAAGAGAATCATAAAAATATAATGGAAGCTACAAAGTTATCAGCTTATATTCAATAAACACCGCCTGCCACCCCACTAGAATAAATATAGATCTCTTTTTTCTTGACTCAATCTACAAACGAAAATTCAAGAGTCAAAAACAAAATTACGAAGCAAAATTTTAAGAGCAAAAATATTGCTCGAAGCCAGAACAGATTACCAGAAAAAGAAACCAAGAAAACAAAGAGAATACGGTGGCTATAGAAAATATCTCTATCTTCGACTTCTCAATTCTCGCTGTTCGGTTCCGAAGAAGCTGCGTTTAGCTCAGCTTCTGAGGGTACTGTATTAACGCAAACCTTTGCGTGAGTGTGGGTCCAATTAGATTGAATGTGTTGGAGTTTTTACGTTGATTTTCTGTGGCAAAGAAGCTGACGATATTACAGCTTCCCCATGTTGTGTAAGGCCTCGGCCACGATAAGAGCGGCGCCAGGAAAATTTAACGTCTCGAATTAGCGGAAAGAGGCACTTTAGTATTGCCATTCTGCTGCTCACCGCTCGCCGCTCATACCATGTTCGAGGCCTAACACAGCAATGGGAAGCTGTAATATCTCCAGCTTTAGTGTTTCCAGAGGAGGAAATATGTTAGGATTTTTGTTGCGATTAATCTTGATTTAAATTTAAATTTATTATTATTTATATAAATTTAGTTTTATGAAGTTGCCTATTTGGTCAAGGGAAGCAGTGCTTCCTTTGCTTCCAAAGAGGAACCGCCACTGAATTCATTCGGTCGCTCAGAGCTCACTAGTAAGTTTTGAACGATTTAAAGTGCGTTTTTTCAAAACCATGTTTTTACAATTGGCGGGCAAGATAACTAAAAAAGTTATCAACGGATTGTCTTCAACTAAAGTTTATTTTATTCAGTATAAAAAACTACTCTATGTGAACTACGGATTTTGAAAAATTCCGATTTTCGATACCTTTTTTATTAACAAATAAATGTAAAAAAAGTAACTTTTTTTTTTTGAATCATATTTTTTCGACTAAATTTTCGATTTTTGGAATTTCCGTAGTTCACATAGAACAAATAAGTATAACGAAGAAAACAAAAAAAAAATTTGATTTTAGTTGAAAACAACGGCTGCTATCGTGCCCGCCAATGGACTCCGACCGTGTTGAAACGCTGCCGGAAAACGTCAATAACTCAGCCATTTGAAATTTTTCAGATGTAATTTTTTTTGTGAATAAAGTTTAAAGTATGACTAAAACATATCCCAAAATTCGTATGTCTCCGATGTTTCTTTCTGTAAGAAAAAAAAATCAGGAAAAAACGCTTATTTCTCGGACGCTTGAGGGGCCTGTCCCCTTAATGTAGGAGTTGAATAGCTTCAATTTGGTGTTAGTTGAGATCTCCGTTGATCTCCATATGCGGGACTGGCATGCATATGCGCCTCGTGCTTTATTCATTCTGGAACTTACGTCTTCTTCTGCCCCACCATTTTCGGTAATAATGCTACCGAGGTAGCAGAATTTATTTACCAGTTCCACGTCACGGTTATTCAGCGCGGTCCGTTCAATGGTGTTTGCATTTATCCGCATTTCTTTAGTTATCTTATCTATCTTTTTTAGGTCAGAGTATATGTATTACTTTATGAAAAAAAGTAGACAAAATTTCCTTTAGAGCTGAGAGCCAGCAACTTAGATAGATTATAATAGGTTAAAATAATAACTTTAAGCGTTTGTTTAAATTTATATTCGGATAGTTATTAAGTCAAATAAACGCTTTTAAAAACTATAAAAACTATTAGATGGAACTTCAATCCATTAGAGGAACTTCAATCCATCGCTAAACCCAACCTACACATTCATTGAGAATTGAAAACGGTCTTTATCTTTATATTTCATCCTACAAAAATTTTGTCTATCAAAGCGAACAAATTTTAATTTCATAAATTTTAAATTGCTTTCTTAGCAGGGGTAGTGATCACATTTCATAAAAGGGGTTCGAAACCAACAATGAAGCTATATAACAGCGTTGAGGACTACAGCTAAAAAAAACTCCCTTTACTCCTGGGATAATCACTGAAATCTTCCCTTAAAACTCCGATCATTGGCCCATTCGAATGGTAAAGGATAGTTACGAGCAATAAAAAGGAGTAATGTCTTCACACTCTGTACACTTGCAATAATCTGCATGGAAAGTCTTAAAGTAGAAAATGCATGAAATAAAGAGATTCAAGAATGCATGGCCATCGCGCGGATTCTGGACAAACATATCACACCAGCATTTCCAGTGTCGTGTCTCATTAAGGCGATATCAGGGGTGCCAACTGCTCAGCACCAAGTCCCCGAGGGTCACGTCCGAAATATTCATCTGGCAAGGCATGCAAACCCAAGGCACCATTCGCATATGGCGATATATAATTTGGGAACTGGAACAGGAACAAAAACAACAACAAGAAAAATGTTGACGTCACCCCAAACCCCGAAACGAGTCCAACCCCAAAAACTAGTGGCCCCGGGCAAAAGTTCTGCCATGGATGAAGGGTAGCGTCCTCTGCCTGCTCGGGAGAAATCCTTCAAGCAGGATTAATTTGATTTCGGGAATACTCCGTAGATGCCTTTGTCCTCCGCTGTCCCTTTCAAGCACGGATCTAATGAAGGAGTCCTTTGATCATGCTTTGGGGATATTAATGTTCGCAATTTGGTGCTAATGGTAGACATTCCTGTTTAGAAAATTTGAATTGGAATTGAAATGGAATTTATTATTTTTAGAAACTCATTTGTAGCTAGTTAAATACAAGTGATTAAATGTGGTAAGGCCATGCTTTATTTATAGTAAAGGGTATACCCTGGATTATATTAAATCTGAGGGATTAATAGTTTTGATTTATTCAGTGTCCCAGAAAGTGATCTTCGATTAGAACAGCAGCAGAGATATTAGTCAGCCAAAAACCATTTTCAATATTTAAATGCTTCTAGTGAAGCGAACTACTCCAGTCGAGGTTGAAAATGTGCAACTTTGAGACACAAAGGTGTTTTTTGAAATCCTGCCCGAGGTAAGGGAGCTGAATTTGAGAAGAGGTCGAATGTAGATTTTGTATATCACATCATAGGCTGTTGGCGAAACTTGTACCCCTTAAGAAATTTCAGCCACCCAGGTTTTTTGGAGATTTGAAATCGTCGAAAGGGTTCCATAACTAACCTTATCGATGGTATCATTTCAAAACTCGTCTTATGAAAAATTTCTAATTACATGTTAGATTTTTTAAAATATAAATCTGTGATTACTTATCACTAAATTGATATCCTTCAGAGCTGTTAATAGCGAGAAGAAATAAATAAAAAACCTACTTTGGTTTTAAGTATAATTATGCAACTTTATTTCTGGCCACATTCACTTCACGGAGGTTAACAGAGAACTTAAGGCCTCGTTACATAGCAGCGTTGCATTGCGTAGCGTAGCTTAGCTGAGCTTGACTTTTCGCAACCTACTCACATAACAACTAAGCGTTGCGTTGTTTGACAAATAAAGTTCCGTTAATTGGCAGAGTTTGTTTTATAAATAAAGCGTATAAAAAGTGGAATAAAATGCAAGACGCAATGAAATTGTATGGTTTATCAATGCAATTGAATATAATTTATCTGTTGTATAAACGATTAAAGAATAAAAAACATAGAAGGTGGTGGGTTAGGCCCGCGAATATAAATAGAGACGAAATGGGCTTTTTTAATACATCATTCCAAACTATTAAGTGTTTGGATGACGAAGATTTTTTTTTCCCAAACCAGAATGAGTAGACCACTCTATGATCTCCTGTTAAATTTGCTAAAAGATAATCTAATTAAAAAATCTATAAGACCAGCAATAGATTTCGAATGCAGATTGGTGCTTACTCTTGCGTAAGTATATATGATACTGTATACAAGTATTTTAATTATACCTGTAATATTTTACTTAGTTTTCTGTCCCAAGGTGTTAGTTTCAAGTTCCTTGCGTGGAGCTTTAAAATGGGGAGGTCGACTGTTAGGAAAATAGTCCTAGAAACGTGTGAAGTAATTTGGAAGGTGTTATCCGAAATCTATGTGTCACGGCCAATTATCTCTGATTATAAGATAATATCCAAGAGATTTGAAGACAGGTGGAATATGCCGCATTGTGTTGGTGATATTGATGGAAAGCACATAGAACTAGTTGCTCCACCTAATTCCGGTTCGCAATACTTCAATTATAAGAAGACACATAGCATCGTTCTACTGGCGGTTTGTGATTCAGATTACATATTCACGGATGTTAGTCTTGGATCGTATGGCAGTCAAAGTGATGGAGGTAGAATTATGTTTGTTTGTATGTTGTAAGTTTATATCTAACAAGATGTCTCTTTTAGGTATTTTTAAAGAAAGTTCTTTTGGCAGGGACTTGCTTTCAGGTAAACTTCCAATTCCAGAAGAAAAACCGTTGCCAAATAGTGATAAAGTTGTACCTTACTATTTCGTTGGAGACGCTGCCTTCCCTTTAAAGAAAAATTTAATGCGTTCCTATCCAGGAAGGAATTTGTCGCAAGATAAAGCAATTTTTAACTACAGGCTTAGCAGAGCACGTCGTATTATTGAGAACTGGGGTGGTAGCACGTAAGTTGTTTCAATCGACCTCTTCATACAAAAATTCAAGTGTTACACAATTTTTTGTATGAAGAGGTCGATCGAAACAACTTACGTGCTACCACCCCAGCTTCGCCATTTTGGTAGCAAGATGGAGAATACTAAGAGGACCATTAAATCTCCTACCAGAGAACGCTGAAAAAATTGTGCTAGCGACAATTGCTCTGCATAATTTTATCAAATTAAACGATAAAAGTTCAGTTTATCTGTCGTCAAATTTCGTCGATTGGGAAGACGAGAATTACATGATATATGAAGGAGAATGGCGAGAACAAGCATCTACAGGTTTACGCTCAGCTCGTATGGGTGCTAATAATGCTTCTCGTATAGCATTCAATTTAAGAGATACCTTAAAGGAATATTTTCTTCACGAAGGAGCAGTACCATTTCAATATAATAGAAATTAACTTTGATTTTATGTTATACATCCAGTAATAATTGAAGTACTGAGAGCCTGATGTAGCAATTAGTTCCATTTGCTTTCTATCACTAGCACCAAGACAATGCTGCGTATTCAGATCTCTTTAAAATTATCTTATAACCAGAGATAATTGGTCGTGACACATAAACTTCGGATAACAATTTCCAAATTAATTCACAAGTTTCTAAGAAAAGTTTCGACAAAAACTAAGAAAAGTATTTTAAAATAAGTAAAATAATTCGTATGATATAAATAATTAAATAATTATGTACAGCTTATAATGATTAAACAATTTTTAATTCCAATATTTCAGCTTTTTCGTACATTTCTTTTTTAAATGTGCTTTTGCCTTGGTCGCTCATTCTTGCCATTTTAATTTTAATGATTTTTAGAAATAAATCATCTTCGTCATCCATCGACTCATTTACCTTATTTTGAAAATTTTTGAGGGCATCTATTAGCAGATGCTCAATATGGTCGCCGGTTTTTCTTTTTTTTCTTGGATGTGAGAAGGATGGCGAAGACGGAGTTTCTCCCTCCTCAAACACTAGTGTAGACGTAGACGGTCCACCGTCATGGAAAGTAGGGGCAGGTAGATCTTCCTCCATGGAGAACAGGATCGTACCTTCATCTGAATAGTGCGGACTATCGCAACGTCTTTTGGCATTTTCTATCATTCTATGAAATCGATTTATGAAATAAAATTGTTGCAGACGCTGATCATACACACCTTCTTGGTTGTATGGAATCATCCAAGAACCCTAATAAATTAAATAAATGCCACTATGGCTGTGGGGTTGCAGCGGATCCAGATGGAACATCTCTTGTTTTTTTCCGCTCCCTCACATAACGGTCCCGCAATACCTTCCATTTTTTCTTAGCTAAAATTATTTTAAAAAAACCAATTGTAAAGTAAATAAAATAAAAGTTTTAAGTATATCGCATTATTTTTTGTATTGCACTTACCATCACATTTCAATTTCTCGTTAATTTTTTTCCAAATACCATCTTTTTTTTGGAATTGTTATAATCGCTGGAGTTTTTGTTGTACAATTCCTTATGGCTTCTTACTTCTTCAATAAGTTTTTCGTCCATATTAAAAATTATTTTATTTATTTACCTTAATTGGAAGCTTTGAACAATTTCTAATCAACACACCTTTTAAAATAATCAACTGACACTTTTTTCAACTTCCAACGTTGTTTCGCGTAAAAAGTTGAACTTTGCTCAACTCATGCGTTGCGTTGCATAGCGTTGCGCGCAATGGAGCAAGCCCCATTTAATTACACAGTTTTAATTTTGACAGACGCTACGCAACGCAACGCAACGCTGTTATGTAACTGGGCCTTCATTCAACAGCTGGAGCAATTTACCAACCAAAATGAACAGTAAAAAATCTATTCTCTTAAGTTTAAAATGTACAAGCAAGAAAGCAGTCAAGAAGGTTACTGTGACTTGTAAAATTAAGAATTTAAATAAGTAAGTTAAATTAATTAATATTATGTAGATTTATGCCACCAGTAGGTTGACTTTAGACAAAGGTGTATCCGTTGTCTACAAAAGCTGGCTGTGAGGTTTTATACGGTTTAGCCGCTAAAGCGTTTTGAAATTTTTTTTTAGAGTTTTGCATACTACTCTGTATTTTTGTAGCTCTATGACCCAATTTTCATGAATCAGTGTTTGCAGAACACTCCCACCTATCTAAAACTGTAAAAGTTAAGGTGCTACTACCCTATCAACTTTCAGAGTTTTTTTTTTTTTTTACCAAAAATATCAACTTCAGGTACCCTTTTTACCAAAAAATACGTAGTTAATCCATTTTTTTTTTCCAAAATTGGAAAGCTTGGATAATTTCCTATCAATAATGTCTGTACAATTTTTGTGTTACGGCCTTTACCTTTGAAGATATTAGCAAATTTTGATGTTAAACTCTTCAACTTAAATCTGAGTCTAGGGGTAAGGCGTCTGACTACTATCCCAGAGGTCCCGGGTTCGAAGCTGCTGTAATACCCTCTACACACTGCAACATCGAATGAACATTGCAGTATCATTCGGCTATGAATGATCATTCGCGCCCAGTATGTCATGTCCAATTATGTTTGAAAAAAAAGGATATATAAGACCTGAACTATGTATTAACTATTTGTGAACAATTAAATTATGGAAAATTAAGTGGCGTTAGCAACCACAAAGACGTGTGGATATTGGAAGAAAAATTTGGAACGGCTGACTCAACTCTCAACATCCTAGGGGTAACTTTAACGGAGCATCTACGATGGAACGATCACATATTCCAAATCGCCAAACAAGCCTCCCAATGCCTTGGATTTCTCAAGAGATGCAAGTTCCTCCTCCAGCCAGCCGCATTGGCTACAATATACAAATCCTACATTCGGCCGCGCCTCGAATACAACTCACATATCTGGGCAGGCGCCCCAAAAACCACCTTGGCCTGTCTCGACAAGGTGCAAAATCGTGCCCTCAAACTCATTGGTGATGGCCCCTTTCGCGCCTCCATAGACACCTTGAGCCACCGTAGGAATGTAGCAGCCCTCTCCATACTTTATCGTTATTACCATGGCGACTGTTCCACCGAAATTCAGGACCTCCTGCCTGCACGGCAATACTTTTCCCGCAACACAAGACTAGCCCGCTCTGCTCACCCCCATACCCTACAGCCCCTCGTTCACGCACAATACGGTTTAGAAGTTCGTTTATGAATAGAACAATTCGACTGTGGAATAATCTCCCGCAGTCGTTATTTCCGAACT
Organism: Thereva unica; assembly: GCA_949987705.1. Lineage (NCBI taxonomy): Eukaryota > Metazoa > Arthropoda > Insecta > Diptera > Therevidae > Thereva > Thereva unica. The sequence continues at coordinate 36,842,864 of OX465285.1, forward strand.
CGTACAATACCTTAGAGTTCAAACGTGAGGTCCATCGTCATTTTCTTCTACACCCTCCAGACCCCCTCTAACCTTTCCTATTCTCCTCTATTCTTCAAACCAAGCTTACTACTAGACATTGCACCATGAACGGAACGACATGACGGACTGGTAGTACAAAGGGTTACACCTAAGCTTGGTTTTTTCATATAAAAAAAAAAAAAAAAATATGGCTCAGCATGGTAAAGACATTGCCCAGCAAGCTCGTGTTTTTTGTTATCTATATAAATATAATTGGAGTGTCTGTCTGTGATTTCATAATAATTGTGTTTTTTTAATTTTGTATGGTAATTTACATGATTTTAAAACGAAATCACGCATTTTTAAAATTTTTGTCTGTCTGTATGTCTGTCTGTCTGTTTGTTCGGGCTAATCTCGGAAACGGCTAATCCGATTGGGATGGGACTTTCACTGGAAGATTCAGTATTTTGGCGGGCATGTTGCTATTTATATGCACTATTACCTCTACCTGTATGTATGTATGGATGTATGTATGTAGACAAATCTTGAAAATTGTTTTTGACCCACTTCCGTATAACCGATCAGCTTCAAATTTTGCACACATGTACAGTGACAATGCAATTTTACCATTTTATAAAAATATCAAGATGGCCGTTTCAAGATGGCGGCCGAAATTCGCAATTGTGCTCGCTGACCGCCGACATGGGTATCAAATGAAAGGGACTGATAAGTATAATATAATTACCTATTTGGTGTCATTCCAAATTCAAAATGGCGGCCGGAACAAAATGGGGACCATCACAGATGGCGGATTACTTTTTTATTCACGTTTAGTTAAATTTATATTAGAATAGCTGTTAAGTCAAATAAACGCTTTAAAAAAAAAAAACTTTTTTATTTACATCACGATCGGTATGGGTATCAAATGAAAGGATATGACAAGTAGAATACTATTAGCTGGGTGGCGTAATTCCAAATTCAAAACGGCAGCCAAGACAACATGGCGGACTACCTTTTTTTACAACGCTCTTGGTATGGATACCAAATAAAAGTGTAAGATGAGTAGAGTTCAGTAAGTTGAGTGACCTCATTTTAAATATCGGTCACCACAAAATAACCGAAGACATATAATAAACTAAAAGGTAGAAAACTAAAAATATAGTTACTTAAAAAATATGCTAAAAAGTAAAAAATTATGTTGAATGAAAACATTTTTGCTCAAGCCAGTATATATAATATATGGGGCGAGAAGAATATAGGTAAAGTCCCAGGCTTTTTAACGTTTCGAAAGGTAGGTTATTTCGCCAATATGAGATCAGGACAGTAACAGAGATTTCGGCAGCTGAGCCGATGATATTGATGCGTGTCTGAAATGATCACTCATTTAGGGACATTTGGGAAAACGTCATTTAAAGCAAAAGATGAGAGCGCAATCGGAAAACTCAGAATTCAGTACTATTCTCCTCAACATAGGATATATGTACAATAGAAAATGTTCTGAGATTAATGAGAATGATGACAATGAGCTGCTGGATGTTGTTTGAAAGTTCGTAATAGACGAGGAAATTTGGAGGAACGACCTTTTTGACGATTTCGAAAATATCAACTCAACTAAATCGATTCAACTCAGTAATGCCACAAACATTGTAATACTTACAAGTGAAACATCGTTTATAAACAAGCGGTACCAGTGTCGTGCGGGTGGTATGACCGGAAACGACGAAACACGAAAACGGGAAGCAGCAACTGTCCTTTCTAGGATCAAATCAGTAGTATCGTCTTAAATTGTTGGCAATCTTCGTCTCAAGCCATGTTCGCCATGGGGCAAGTTCAGGGTTCCAATTATCTGAGAACGCGCACAAGACATATTCTGAATAAAATTGACTAGGTATTTGTTGTGCCCATAGTATAAAAGTTTTCCGATGATTAACTTCGAATTTTTAAAAAAATTGTAGGTAACATATTTTTATAGTAAACTCTAAAGTTTTTTTTATATCCAAAATCATGTCTTGCAGATTTGTTCTTCGTTTCATTATACCCTTTTCGTATTCCGGACTATGCACACATAATTTTGTTTTATTAAAAGGCGTTGCGACGCACGCGGGTTTTTGCTAGTATTGAATAAAATAAAAGATTTGCGAGTTTAATGAAATTGAAAATTATTCTTTTATATTATTAAATTCTTTTATTTAAACTTACACTGTGTGTCGTCAAATCTTGTAAGTTAAATTTGACCCACTTCCCGGTTTCGGATAGGGCTGCAATTTTGCATACACGTTTAGTTTGGATGGCAATGCAATCTGATTATTTTGTAAAAATATCCAGATGGCGGTTCCAAAATGGCGGCCGATTTTTGAAATTATGCTCCGTGACTATCTGACATTGATATCAAATGAAAGGTAATGACAGGTAGAACACAATAAGCTATGTGGCATCATTCCAAATTCAAAATTGCGGAAAGCTTATAATAGACTAAAAGGTAGAAAATATAATATATAATTCGCGTGATAATTAATATGTATGCATAATGAGATGAATAGTTGAGTTAAGGGTGAGTTGATAATAAAGAAGCAATACACGTTACAAAAAATCACAAACAAAACACAGAGATGCTGCAGTCAACTAAATTCAACTACTCAACTACTGAACTCATGTCCGTATGCATAATTTCAACTCGACCCAGGTAGCAGAGCTGAGTCGAGTTCAGTCGACCTTAACTCAGCTCGACTCGCGTTTACATGTAGTTAGACTTGGGTTCAACCTGAGTTCATCTCATCATGTATAAGTACTAAATGCAATCTGACCTTTTTGGAAAAAAATCAGGAAGACGTTTCCAAGATGGCGGCCGTTTTTGCAATTGTGTTCCACCGAGTCCACGACATGGGTATCAAATGAAAGAGTACGGCAGGTAGAATACAGTAAGCTGTGTGACGTAATTTTAAATCTAATAGAACCGCTATCAAAAAATGGCGGAATACATATAATAAACTAAAAAGTAGAAAATAAAATAAATGGGTAAATTTTTTTTTTTAAATTCTAAAAAATGTACTGAAAAATTAAAAATAAAAAATATGTAGAAAAAGCATGAAATTTCACTTTTATTGAAAGAGTTAATTAAAAGAATGGCGCATTTTTCATCAAAAAATATTGTTAGAATTTTCTTCAAAGTGAATTGAGCCTTATAAATTAACACATAAAATCGTAAATATATTGCAAAATAAAACATAATTAAAAATGATGATTTTATAAAAAAAATATAAAGGACACCGCACAAATTATATGAGAAAAGGGTCCCGGCGGATTTGGCTGAAATTGAAGTATGTTAGTCAGTGGGGGTAGACGAACAAAAAATTCTAAGGGGGAGGGGGGGTAAATCGTAACGGTTAGCCGCTAGGGCGTTTTGAAATGTTTTGATAGATGTTTTTATATCACCCTGTATTTTTGTAACCCTGTGAAATATTATCGTAAATAAAGTGGCAATTTACGCAGAATACTCCCACCTATCTAAAACTGTAAAAGTCGAGGTTCTAACCCACCAACTTTTAGAGTTATGGGTCGTCAAAATCAAAGTTTTGTTTTTTTTCACTAAAATTTCAAGTTCAACCACCTTTTTCTCCAAAAAATACGTAGTTAATTAATTTTTTTTTTTACAAAATTGGAAAGCTTGGACAATTTCCTATGAATAAGGTCAGGGCAACTTTTATGCTACGGCCTTTACTTTTGAAGTTATAAGCAATTTTAATATGAAAATTGGCTTTATTTCGTACTTTTCTGGTACTTTTCCACCGCAGCTTTGTCGAAAAGTACCAAATAAGTACGAAATAAAGCCAATTTTCACATTAAAATTGCTTATAACTTCAAAAGTAAAGGCCGTAGCATAAAAGTTGCCCTGACCTTATTCATAGGAAATTGTCCAAGCTTTCCAATTTTGTAAAAAAAAAATTAATTACCTACGTATTTTTTGGAGAAAAAGGTAGTTGAACTTGAAATTTTAGTGAAAAAAAACAAAACTTTGATTTTGACGACCCATAACTCTAAAAGTTGGTGGGTTAGAACCTCGACTTTTACAGTTTTAGATAGGTGGGAGTATTCTGCGTAAATTGCCACCTTATTCACGATAATATTTCACAGGGTTACAAAAATACAGGGTGATATAAAAACATCTATCAAAAAATTTCAAAACGCCCTAGCGGCTAACCGTTACGATTTACCCCCCCTCCCCCTTAGAATTTTTTGTTCGTCTACCCCCACTGACTAACATACTTCAATTTCAGCCAAATCCGCCGGGACCCTTTTCTCATATAATTTGTGCGGTGTCCTTTCTTAATATAAAAATAATGAAATTAATAAAGCAAAAAAAATGAGGGTTATTGTAAATCTCACGCGATTTATATTTGCAATTTTTTATGAAAAATGCGCTATACTTTTAATTAACTTTTTCATTAAAATTGAAATTTCATTCATTCTTTTATATATATTTTATTTTTAACTTTTCAGTACATTTTTTAGTTAATTGAAAGAATTTATTAATTCTGTTGCATTTCTGTACGTTAGGATGATTAATTTTCATTTTTGTTGTCGACATGTATTCAGTCGTAATGACTAATTTGTAATTGTTTTTTTGTTTTTTTTTGGTTCGTATGAAGGGATTGACTTTTGTTGAAATTGGAAGCATTGGTACCAGGGCGACGTTGTTAGGTCTCCCTTAGGTTGATAATATTTAAAGGTAAAATAAACCACAGATTACACATTGGTTATGCGATAATAGGACTTGAGAATTTACATTTTTAGATGTGATGTTTCTATGTAGTACAAGTACAGGAAAAATAGTAAAAATAGCGGAAATGATTGGGTACAGGCTGAAAATTGGCAAGGAGCTTCCTTTTAGGGGTCTTAATAAGGGGTTATAAAGTCTACCGATTTTCTACCCCGGGAACCTTTCTTTCTAGGGGGTTTTAGGGTCAAAATATCTGTTTTTTGCAAATGCATCTGAAACCGTAAGTCCTATCATAAAAAAATGTTCACAAAGTTTGTAGCTCATACGATTTTCTACAAAAAATGTTGTTATACATTTTCCCGTACGTATTGCCATTCATGAGATATCACCGTTTTAAAGATTTAAAATATTCATATGATCTTATTCACGACTTGTATAGGTTTTCCGACGTTCAAGTTGGACTACTTATCTAATTTTTTCAGGGGTCATTCCTGGATGTATTTGGAGGAAAAATGTGTTCTAGATAGGGGGCTAACCACTAAAATACAGGGTGTTCGCGAAAAAACAATGTCTTTTTTTGTCATTTATTTAGAGTTGAATAACTCCTAGACCAATTATCGTAAACCAATATACTTAGACTCATCTTTTAGGTCAAAGTGTATTCTTTCATTTGATATAAAGATCAGGAACTTGAGTTGCTCCGTTTAGAAGATATGTAGGTTCAAAGCATGAGCGAAATGTTTAAAAGCGTAATAGAAAAATCTATATCTCGAAAACGGGCACAGATAGCCCCCTCTTTTTGTGTTTTTTGATGATCATGTTTTGTCTACTATCTGACATAATTTAGATGTAATTTTGTATTATTGTTCCAATTTGGACCATTTGGTAAAAAAAAAACAGAAAATATACTTTAAATTGAATAAAAAATATCATTAGGCTTTTAAACATTTCGCTCATGCTTTGAACCTACATATCTTCTAAACGGAGCAAGTCAATTTCCTGATTTTGATATCACATAAAAGAATACACTTTGACCTAAAAGATGAGTCTAAGTATATTGGTTTACGATAATTGGTCTAGGAGTTATTCAACTCTAAATAAATGACAAAAAAAGACATTGTTTTTTCGCGAACACCCTGTATCTTAGTGGTTAGCCCCCTATCTAGAACACATTTTTCCTCCAAATACATCCAGGAATGACCCCTGAAAAAATTAGATAAGTAGTCCAACTTGAACGTCGGAAAACCTATACAAGTCGTGAATAAGATCATATGAATATTTTAAATCTTTAAAACGGTGATATCTCATGAATGGCAATACGTACGGGAAAATGTATAATAACATTTTTTGTAGAAAATCGTATGAGCTACAAACTTTGTGAACATTTTTTTATGATAGGACTTACGGTTTCAGATGCATTTGCAAAAAACAGATATTTTGACCTGTGGCGGCAACGATCGGGTGAACTGCCGATCCATGGATAGTCTACTCGATCCATGGAAAGTTCACGCATACAATACAACTAAAATAGATCACCGTGCCGTTATCACGACATCAGTGATAAGAGACCGAAGTGATAAAAACAGTCTTCACCAAATCGTTGCCGCCACACGACGTGCGAAATTAAAGACAAATGATGGTAGATAACGTTAGGGCATAGTGAAAAAATGATAACTCGTGAAACTATAGTTGCGATCAGTTAATAAAGTGTAGCCGCAAATTCTTTTGTGTTTTTCTTGCGAGCCTAACCAAAACGATTATTTTTGCTTTTCCGAGAGTGAAATAATGCCCACAGTGGTGACCCCAAACCGTGAAAAAATTAACATTTTCCGGATATAAAATTAGGAAATAGTGTACACGCGGCCAAGAGATTCGAAATAGGAATCCAACGGAGAGCCGTCCAAAAAAACAGTGGCAACTTCCACAGTGAAAAGCACTTTAGATAAGCAACACATGTGCCCAAGAATCTGACCACCCAAAAATTAGGTAACGTACCTGAAGAAGACGCTAAATAACGAAATGCAACAAAAGGCAGAGCCATCGCCCTACACCAAACAGAGGATTTTACTGGATTAAAAACCCGCGTCTTGGATACAAAGGGAATCGTAACGGAACCACCAGCAGATCGCAAGACGACCACGAGGATCGATGAATATATTCATTAAGAAATAAGTTAAGTTGAGAACTAGATTACATAGCATAGTTAATAGGAAGCACGTGCATAGTATTAAAAAAACTCCCTTTTCTATTTTTTAGGATATAATGAATAAGATTAAAGGAATGTAACGAGCATAGCGGGATTAAGCGGAAAGCGGCAGTAAGTCAAAAGAGAAAAAACCGTACAGCACATACAGATAATAAAATAAAAAACCGTACAGCATATACATATAATGAAATAAAAAAACCGTAAGTACATACATAGAATTGTAAGGATTTTGAAACAAAAAATGGAAATAAGGACCGTTAATAGCCTTATGACACTGGCTTTTTCGTAGGCTGAAAATGCTGCCTTGGCTAGGCTGAAAATGACGAAATCTGTTATACTGTGTGACAGAGATAGCATGTGAGAGTAAGAACGATTATCTGATTATTATAACAGATAGTTGTGAATCTAGAAGAAATCCGTGGGGAAATAATTAAAATATTTAAATTTATTATGATTTAAATTAAATTAATTTAAATTTATTGCACAGTAGAACACCGATTATCCGAATTAATTGGGGGTTAGGGCAATTCGGATAATCAAAAATTCGGATAGTTGGATATAGATTGGAAATATGGACCGATAGAATTTCTAAAGTTTGTTTTTTGTTTTGCAATTAGTGAGCTTACTTCCTGGAGTAACTTTTCAAATTGCTGTGGCATCCTCCTCAAAACCTTCTGGTACAACCTGCTGCCCACTTCCTCTATTTCCTTTAATAATTTATGGGAAAAATCTTCCGATTCTCTGAAAAGAAGCCACAATGGGGAGTTCTTTCACGTTTTTTTGTTTTTCTTCGCAGTTGGTGTATAAAATACACTTTTTGCCTAAACATTAAATAGGCAATTAAAATCCTAGATTTCTATCCATTATTATTATATTTATTTTTATATAATATTGTCACTTTAATTTATTGTTATTCACACTTCGCCACACTCTTTTAAATATATAATTTTTATCACTTCAATTATAAAATGAATGGTAAATGTTTAGAATTGGGGCTCCAGAGTAAAACAATAGCTCCAATTTGAAGATATATTCAAAAATATTTCAACAACTTCAAATATCGACATCTCGAAAACTAAGTAAAATATCAAAAAAAATTATTATTTTCAAAATTCAGATTCCCCCAATTCGCTACCCGCGCCCTTCCGTTGTAATAAGAAAAATATGTTTCCCACTCCATGAAATTACTTTGGGCAATCAAAAAACCCACTAAAAACCTCAAAAATTTACCCTTCAATTAATTACATATTATTTATTATTAATAAATAATTATTATCACTTAAATTATATTTGTTGTCACTTCAATTTATTTTTATTCTCACTCACTGTTATAAAAAGTCTAGAGATGCAGCAAACTGTTATAAAAAGCATAGAAAAAAGAACATGAATTTCATTCTTTTCCTATGCTTTTTATAACAGTTTTCTAGACTTTTTATAACACTTAAAATTCAGCCAAGAAAAGTTTGAGTATATTCCTCTCACTCTTACATATGGGAAAATCTCCTTTGAATTTTTTCTTTCAGTTTTCAGCCTAGCCAAGGCAGTATTTTCAGCCTACGATGAAGCCAGTGTCATAAGGCTATAATCAGGTCAATAATAGAAAATGAAGTAAATGAGAAGTTTAAGTGAAAAAAGCCGTTTTGATCTCTGGGAAATTATTTAAAATACAGAAAAGAATTTTTTTTCTCGAGCACGAGGATATACAAAAGCGGAACGGTACTTATCCACGCGGAAATAGTGGCGATGAATAAATTGAATAGAAATAAATTTTACAGCATACTAAATTAATATTAAACGGAAATTTTTAAATAGATATAAGTTGAAATAAAATATTTTGTAGGTTAGAAATTAAATTATTTTGGGAAATAGATGTAGAAATACGTACATTCTTGAAAGTAAAAAAGATTTTAAATAAACAAAATAAATTAGTGAAATACAGGTTATATAATAGGGATAAAGGGCTCACGAAAGCGCAACCCAGACGTCGAGAAAGATCCAATTCTGCGAAGTAAAGTTACAATCAGCAAGAAAAAACAGCGGATATTCGAATTATCATTTTTTATACACATAAAAAGCTGTTGCAAAGCTATTCATCGATTTTAAGAGACCGAATTCTGTTCGGTCTTAGAGATTTTGTGGGTGAAGCAAGTAAAAAAGTGGATTTGGGTGATGAAATATAAATGTCAGTTAACGGCGAGGAAACGGGAGCAGGCACACAGTAGTATATGCGCGTGGTGGTCCTATCGCGAGTATTGTTAGACAGGTCGAGGTTAAAAGTCAAAATTACAAAAAGGAATTTTGTAAAGTGAACATATATATATACCAGTTAGGTCGAACAATTTCCACAGTACAAGTATAACAATAATAAGCCTGAATAAGGAAAGGTCATAGGACACTCGTTGTCTTCGACGGTAACATCGAAACGCAAGTAAGTTTTTAATCGAATCGGTAGCGGAATAATAGCAACAGCCCCTCTAATTATTAAAGTGAAATGAATTTCGGCACGAAATGCGATCAGGTTATTAAATAAATAGGTCGGTGTTAAGTAAACAAATCCTAATTTAAAAGCGGAAGCGGAGCAGCACGGAAGCTGCTATTTTTAATTGCAGGGTCTGATTAGGAAAAGGAAAAACCCAACCAAGTCGAACGTATTACCATTTTTCTGCTTTCCTTCTCTTCTCCAAGTATAAACTAACCTTAGTAGGCGGTAACGGAGTATACGATGGAGGACGATGAGGGCGCTGGTCCCAGCAAGATGGACGCCACGCGTAACGAGGAGGTATCTCGTATATCGCTCAAGACACCGCCATTTTGGGAGGAGTCGCCAGAAATCTGGTTCGCTCAGATGGAGGCACAATTCTCTACGTGCGGTATAGTAACAGACAGTACCAGATTTAACCACGTAGTGGGCGCGATAAGTGGCAGGGTGCTCCAACAGGTGAGAGACGCGGTACTAAATCCTCCTGAGTTAGGAAAGTATGACAACCTAAAAAAATGCCTACTCAAGAGATATTCAGACTCTGATGAAGCAAAAATTGCCAAGTTACTCAACGAAGCGGCGTTAGGAGACAAGCGGCCATCGCAACTCCTAAATGAGATGCGGCACCTGGGGGGACAAAGCACCACCGACTCCTTGCTGCGTTCGCTGTGGTTAAATAGGCTACCGGTCCAGGTTCGAGCAATCCTGTCGGTTAGTAAGGATGACCTAGAGTCTTTGGCGTCTATGGCCGACAAAATCCTAGAGGTCAGCGACTTCCACAGCGTCGCTGAGGTCGGAAAAAAGGAACCAACCACACCCTCGCAACTTAGTACCTTGGAAACGAAGATTGAGGCACTGACCAGGGAGTTTTCAGCATGGAAATACGGCAGACCGAAGTTTGGGCAGCGCGGCCCACTAGCGAGATCTCGGAGTAGAAGTCGCACTCGGGACGAGATATGCTACTACCACCGGAAGTTCAAAGAAAGAGCCACCAAGTGTAGGGAACCGTGCAAGTATCAAAAGTCACCAAAATCGGGAAACGAACCGACCACCAAGTAACAGAGGCGACCTTAGGTGGAAAGAAGTGCAAGCGCCTCTTCGTCCGAGACGAGCGCACCGGAACAAAATTCCTAATAGATTCTGGAGCGGACGTCTCTATCTTACCACCCAGCGCAAGAGACAGAAACAACGCACAACCAGGACACCACTTATATGCCGCAAACGGAACTCCAATCCCCACGTACGGCACCAAGCGCCTCACGCTAAACTTAGGGCTCCGCCGGCAGTTCGATTGGGTTTTCATCATCGCTCAGACGACGAACGCTATAATCGGGGCCGATTTCCTAGACGAATTCGGTCTGTTGGTAGACATCAAGGGCGCCCGCCTAATCGACAGACAAACAAATCTATCCGTAGTAGGCGCGGTCAAGTCAGTAAAGGCGATACGAATAACAACAATAGACGCAAATAACCCATTTGCGGACCTATTGCAAGAGTTCGTGGATATTACAGTTCCCTCGGCGGCCGGACAGAAAACTCCGTCACCAACCACCGTCACCCATTTTATAGAAACCAAAGGACCGCCAGTTTTTGCTAAACCTAGGAGGTTGCCGCCAGATAAACTAAAGATCGCCAAGGCTGAATTTAAATACCTGCTTCAGATGGGAATCTGCAAACCGTCAAAAAGTAATTGGTCAAGCCCGCTACATTTGGTAAAAAAATCCGATGGGGGGTGGAGACCATGCGGTGACTACCGTCGCTTAAACTCGGTCACGATACCGGATAGGTACCCAATGCCCTTCATCCAGGATTTCTCAACAATATGTTCGGGCAAGAAAATTTTTTCCACCATCGATTTGCACAAGGCCTACCATCAGATACCCATAGAGCCCGGACACACTCCGAAAACAGCGATAACCACGCCGTTTGGACTATATGAGTTCAATTTTATGACCAGAATTGGCGAAAGGTTTAAGAAGATTCCTAGCCCTCATCGCGTTTTATCAGAGGTTCATACCACACGCGGCCGAAAACCAGATGGTACTCCGGGAGATGATACCTGGCAACAAAAAGAACGATACCACGAAGTTGAAATGGACCCCGGAGACGCTCGCGGCATTTGAAAGATGTAAAAAAGACCTAGTTGAGGCCACACTCTTAGCACACCCGTCTCCGGATGCGGAACTAGCCCTACACGTCGACGCGTCCGAACGTGCCATTGGGGCCGCGCTACATCAATTCGACGGGCAAGACTTCAGACCACTAGCTTTTTTCTCTAAGAAACTCTCAGCCGCAGAGAAAAAATACAGCACGTACGACAGAGAGCTATTAGCCGTGTATCAGGCAATTAAACAATTTCGGAATCTCCTAGAAGGAAGGGCCTTCCACGTAATGACGGACCACAAGCCTCTAACATTCGCCTTCAAACAAGTTTCGGACAACAACTCTCCCCGACGGGCAAGGCATCTGGATTATATCAGCCAATTCACCACGGACATACGGCACATAGCGGGAAAAGAAAACGTCGTAGCCGACACATTGTCACGGATAGAGTCGACTTCCACTAACCCGAAACCAATTGACTATCGCAAATTGGCGGAACAACAGCGGCAGGACAAGGGCCTAGCGGAAATCATCCAAAATCCGGAGAATGCCTCGTTGGTCATTAAGCAGTTAACACTTCCAAATTCCGAGGTTGCCGTATATTGCGACGTATCGCAGGATCGCGTGCGACCACTAATTCCAGAGACCATGAAGCAGGAAGTCATCCAGTCCATGCACAACATAGCGCACCCCGGCGTAAAAGCCACTACCAAGCTAGTTGGTGAACGATTCGTATGGCCCAACCTTCGGAGAGACTGCGCGACGTATGTAAAGGCCTGCATTCCATGTCAGCGTTCAAAAATCCAGCGGCATACGAAGACCGCAGTGTCCAAATTCACGCCTCCCAGCGAGCGTTTCGCGCACATAAACGTCGACATCATCGGGCCGTTACCACCATCCAAGGGATACCGGTATTGCCTCACGTGCATCGACCGTTTTACTCGATGGCCCGAAGCAATCCCGATGCAAGACATTACGGCGGAAACGGTGGGTCGACATTTTCTTGAAGGATGGATAGCGAGATATGGTGTCCCCCTCAGAGTGACCACAGACCAGGGACGGCAATTTGAGTCGTTGCTTTTTAAAGAGCTGACCACGACGCTGGGGATCAAGCACCTCCGAACAACACCGTATCATCCACAGGCAAACGGCCTGGTAGAAAGATGGCACCGAACCCTGAAAGCTGCCATTATGTGTCGTACGGAAAACAGGTGGGCGGAGGCCCTGCCTACAATTCTTCTGGGACTAAGGTCCACATTCAAGCCGGACCTCAACGCGACACCAGCTGAGTTGGTCTATGGCACCACGCTCCGCTTACCGGGAGAATTCTTGACGGAACCCTCAAAGAAATATATCGCGTCTGAGTTAGTAAACGATCTTCGCAAAACCATGCAAGACCTTAAGCCAACAACCACTGCTCATCACGCAACACCAAATGTTTTCGTTCAGGAGGAGTTAAAGAAGTGCAGCCACGTATTTGTGAGAAACGACGCGGTTCGACGATCCTTACAGCCACCTTTTGACGGCCCCTATAGAGTGACCCAACGCAAGGATAAATACTATCAAGTAGAGGTAAAAGGACGCCGAGTCAGAATCTCGTTAGACCGACTTAAGCCAGCGTCCTTGACGTCAGAAAACATGTCCTCCCCGTCGGAAACGAAAACACAAGAGGCCACCAAGAACGAAGAACAGCAAACAAATAAAGAGGTGACAACACGGTCCGGCAGGAAGGTTCGCTTTACAAGGGAAGTCTCTGTAGTCCCGCCACACCTGGAGAAATCCGCGCCTCCCTCTAATCCTCAAGCCGATCGGCCAACCAAATTGGTAAAATCACAACGCTCGAAAAATCATTCAACGCGTAAAGACCAAGGTACTTACGCACCTCCCAAGATATCAAAACCGCCAGTAGTTAATTTACATAGAATGATACACAGCTCACATAGCTCCGTATTTCCATGTAAAAAGCAAGTTTCAACACCCTCACGTAGACTAAGACCGACTCGCTTAAAAAGGAGTGAGATCTGCAAGCCGCTTAGTCCCGGTATGGCCGTCCAAATACGCTCAAGGTAAAATACATGTTGTCAGTAGGTATGAATAAAAATGAATTACATAGAAATAAGGAAGATATACGAAAGGTTAGTTTAAATTAGAGTGTAAGCATTACACAGAAATAAGAAAGAGAAATTAGATTGTAAGTTCCGTAGAAGTAGTATATGATAAATTGTAAGCTATGAATCCGCTATTTAATTTTGAATTGGAACCCAGAAAATATGGAAATAAGAGTCCACAAGGAGAAGGATTAAAATTTTGAAATCTGTTACAAATAGTAGTATCCGTAAAAAAAAAAAAAAAAAAAAAAAATAATAAATATTATATTTATATTCCTTTTTTTGAAGATGGAGGGGGAGTGATGTGGCGGCAACGATCGGGTGAACTGCCGATCCATGGATAGTCTACTCGATCCATGGAAAGTTCACGCATACAATACAACTAAAATAGATCACCGTGCCGTTATCACGACATCAGTGATAAGAGACCGAAGTGATAAAAACAGTCTTCACCAAATCGTTGCCGCCACACGACGTGCGAAATTAAAGACAAATGATGGTAGATAACGTTAGGGCATAGTGAAAAAATGATAACTCGTGAAACTATAGTTGCGATCAGTTAATAAAGTGTAGCCGCAAATTCTTTTTTGTTTTTCTTGCGAGCCTAACCAAAACGATTATTTTTGCTTTTCCGAGAGTGAAATAATGCCCACAGACCCTAAAACCCCCTAGAAAGAAAGGTTCCCGGGGTAGAAAATCGGTAGACTTTATAACCCCTTATTAAGAACCCTAAAAGGAAGCTCCGTGCCAATTTCAACCTGTACCCGACCATTTCCGCTATTTCGATTTTTTCGGCTTAATTTGACTGTACTAATGAGTATTGTTTGTGTTCAATTCTTCACAACATAATATAAAACTCCCTAGTTTATCTTTCATGTTTTCTTTCCCTTCTTCGTTCACCATATCACCTTAGGGCACGTTAATACTGTTTATTTCAGAAAAATAAAGCCGCATTAGGAAAACAGGTGCAGTTACATATACTCCTGGGCAATTATGTAGAAACAATCACGGTCATTCAGCTCTAACAAGTGAACATCAAGAACTTATCAACAATAACATCATCTTTGGATAACATGGGCATTGAGTAGCATCATTTGACATCATGATCATTGATACTAATTTAACTTTAAGAAACCAAATTTTTCTTAAGAACATTCACTCAAAAATTCATACATTCACTCGAATAAATATTTCCTCTGGTAACACTTCTCACCTCAACACATGCACAATTAAAATTTTCATTCCCACTTGCATGATTCAAACAAAAATCACTTCAGTCATCCCGTTATATATTTCTATCCCCACTTGAATCGAATTCAAGTCAGTTAACAAAAATCGTTGCACCCATGAATCTTCCTCTCTTTGGATACCGAGCGCCTCGAGGGTAAGTTGGCCTCAATTTTATATTTCCTTCCTCCATTTTAAAGTTCTTGGGAATAGACCAAGAACTATTCCTAATTTTTCCTTAGTTCTCGGGAATAGACCGAGAACTATCATTACTAATTTTCCTTTAGTTCTCGGGAATGGACCGAGAACTATTATTACTAATTTTCCTTAGTTCTCGGGAATAGACCGAGAACTATTATTATTACTTTTTCCTTTAGTTCTCGGGAATGGACCGAGAACTATTATTACTAATTTCTTCCTTAGTTCTCGGGAATAGACCGAGAACTACTATTACTAATTTTTCTCATCTCTCGGGAATAGACCGAGAACTAATTTTAACAACTTTTCTTTTCCCTGTTCATGGGAACAGACTATGAACAGTAATTTCTAATTCCTCTTTCCTTTGCCCTTGATTTTAACAATCCCTTTGTCCGTAACCAAATTAAAGTTCAAGGCCAACTTTCAAGGTCAGGTGAGTACTTAATTACAACAATACCATATTCATATTTTCATAAATTTTTGCATTTTCTTCTCTAAATAATAATATTTGATATGGTGAACGATTTTCTTACGATTTTCTTGATTCGTTACAAATATATTATAATTTGCTTCTCTGCTTTGAACTTGAAGTGATTTTAGTGATCAACGTGGATGAGGAATTTAATTAATTTGATATTTTAGTTTCCATCGTTGTTGAGGTGATCAAGTGGATTGTTTATTTTAGCTAACACCGTTGATGAGGGTGATTAATTATATATTTTTGAGTGGATGTTCACATCGAGTGAATATAGTAAACTTTAACTCAAGCCAAGCTTATAAACTAACCCTTTCTATAATTCTTATTTATTATTTTCTCTAATAACTGCAAAGCTCTTAAATGTTTAAAATTTCTTCAAATCTAATGACATTGATTACGTGAATTATATTGATTATTTATCTATTTTTATTTTGAATTGTGTACTTAAGATATAAAACCGAATTATTTAAATAAAAGTGAATTATAATTCTAAAGTGAACTTTGCTCTTTTGCTTCTTTTGCCAGTGTGTGCTGTAAATGGAGGCCAAATGGTGTTAAATAATTTTCATTTGTTTTAAAGCAGTTTTTCTTTGAACAAAAAACATATGGTCCTTCGAGCCGGATTTCTTTATTTTCTGAGTTTTTGATACAAAAACAGTTTGTGTTTTGATTTTATTAATTTACTGTTGTTGAATTTAGTTTTTACGCTCTGTATTGGTAACACAAAATATAAGACCGTATTTGAAATTGGAGGTAGTATGGTGTTAATTATTAGTTTCAGCAGGATGGGCTAAGGTCAAAATAGAATGGCAAAGCGGCGGGCGATGTAACTCGCCTCGGAAATATTATCTCAGGTACCCTACATTTCCTCCTGGATGCGCTGAGGCTGCGAGGACGTACTCACAGACAGGTAAGTGTTGGTTATGCACATTGATAAGAGTCTCACCACCCCACGACCCCCAACAAGCGAGCCCTTCTCAGGAGCCTCGGAGTACCGCCTCACAGTGGTCCAAAAGCCCGAAAACGCGGAAAAAAATCCCTAAAATGAAGTTCCGATTTAGGGACTTTTAATGCCCTAGATAGTTAGGGTGGTACGTCTACTGCATGACGTGGAGGCTCATAGGGCCCGCGTGGCCGACCACGAGGCCCTAACGCCATTTTAAACGCGGCCGTTGTGGGCATCAGTTCAGAGAGTGACGCCACGCAAAAAGTTTGAGTTGCACAAATGCGCACTGTGCATCGTGCAGTTATTGAATTTTAATTTTTCGAAGTCGATTTTCGATTTTTCAAACATTTTTTTCTCGCTTTTCATTCCAAAAATTCTATTAAAAAGTTGAAAAGTTAAGTTTCTTGCGGTTTCATGCTTTGAAACAAATTTTCCGAGGTGCTTTACATCATCTTCTTCGAAACTAAATGGCGGACCCAATATGGCGTCTCTATCGAATGAAATTTTTTTTATTTTAACTCAGGGGGTTTTTAATACTTTATATGTTATTTGTTGCAGACAGCATGACTGTGCCGACAGAAATTAAATTATGTAGAAGGGAAATTTTTGACCTCATCAGAAGCAATCTTTCCGACGACAACACTGTTATTTATAACATTATATTAATAAAAAAAAAAAATTCTGAAGCATAATTGTCGGCTTCTGACAAATCGAATTTGTCCGAATTGCTTTACCAAATGCGGATTAAATATAAGGAGTCTACTAGAAAATATGAACGATTCATTGCTACTAACGAATCTTGGCTGAGCGTGGACGTGATTCTATGCAAAGAACTGGGAGAAATCATGGAAGTTGGCGAAACTTCAGACGCTCCAAGTAACAGAGGACGTCCAGCTACAACTTTTGAAAATCTTACTGATCGCGACAAAAGGAAGAGAACAGAAAGTCTGAGGGGAAATCATACCACCACGGAGTTGGCGTACGCAACACACATGAGTTATCGTGAAGCAGGGAATATGGATGCAGCAAAAGTCTTCAAGGACATTGCAGAAGGAAGCCCGACAAAAGCATCGAGGTACCGGAAATCTTTAAAACATGTTGTCGAAAGACAAATGTCACTGGAAGCTGCTTTATCGTTTATTATTGAAAATAAAATGTCTAGAAAAGTTTATACAAGTATTAGGAATAGTAGTATTGAGTATAATTGCAAATTGTATCCTTCGTATCATCGTGTATTAAAAGCAAAAGACCTGTGTTATCCCTGAAAAGATGACATAACCATTACTGAGTGCAGCGCTACAGTAAATCTTAAAGCATTACTTGATCATACGGCTGAACGAATATTACTCCTTCAAAACGAAGTTATTAGTGGCATTCCTACAGAAGTACTCAAAAATTTAGAATTAATCTGTAAGTGGGGATGTGACGGCACGTCTGGACAAAGCACTTTCAAGCAAAAATTCAGTGATGATGATGGCAGCAAAGCAGATGCAAGCATTTTTTTCACCTCAATTGTTCCGCTTCAACTTGCTTATTTAGATGAATCTAACAAAAAAAAATAGTTGTTTGGAAAAATCCTCGACCGTCTTCTACAAGGGTTTGTCGGCCAATCATAATTGAATTTTTGCATGAAACTGCTGAAGTCACGAGAAACGAAGTTGATCGCGTGAAAGAGTAAGAGTGAAATCTGCAACCCTTGAAGTCAATTGTTGGTGGAAAAGAAGTCACTGTAGCGTACAAATTAGCATTAACAATGATTAATGGCAAGGTTTGCAATTCGTTAACCGGTACTTCTTCGAATCAAAGATGCTACCTAGGCCAAAGCACCTCAAAGGACTTCAACAACATTAATACAATTTTATTGAAAGAAATTAAAGATGATAATTTACAATACGGAATTCCTAGTTTGCACGCATGGATTCGTTTCTTTGAGTGCCTTTTGCACGTTTCATACAGATTAGATGTCAAAAAGTGGCAAAGCCGAGGTGTGGACCAAGAAAGCATCGAGAGTCGTAAGAAGAATATCCAGAAAGGTTTTCGAACAGAACTGGGACTTATTGTGGATCAGCCAAAACAAGGATACGGAAGTACAAATGACGGAAATACGGCTCGTCGATTTTTTGAAAATTCAAAAATTTCCTCAAAAATAACTGGCATTGACGAAAGTTTAATCAACAGATTTCACGTCATTCTGCAAGTAATTTCCTGCGGATTTGAAATTAATTTAAAAAAATATGAAGATTATTGCTTGCAAACAGCGCGTCTTTTTGTACAGCAGTATCCTTGGTTTTATATGCCAACAACCGTGCACAAATTGCTGATTCATAGTGCGAAAATAATCGAAGCTGCTCTTCTGCCAATAGGACAGATGTCCGAAGAAGCACAAGAGTCATGCAACAAGCTCATTAAAAAATATTGACAAGACTTTGCTCGAAAAAATAGCAGAATCGCAAATATGCAAGATGTTTTTTTAAGGCTCATGGCGTCGTCGGATCCGTTCATTTCGAGCATTCGCAAAATGCCACAAAAAAAAATTAAAACGTTTTTCATCAGAAGCACTTGACCTGTTAAATGCACCAGCATGTGACGGCACAAATTTGGATAATGAATGACAAGTAGCGAAGAAGAAAGCGAGTTTTCTTCTGATGACGATTAATAAAGATGTCGAAAATATTTGTTGTTTCATATTGTAACGCTTTACATCAACCATTTTCTCCTCTACAACTTTTGAAAAGTATTAGTAATTCCTATAACCACTACTATTCAACTGAACAAATTGATTTTTATTAACATGTTTCGTCGTTAGTCACACATCATTTGTTGTGAAAAATGTTATCAGATTCTTAATCCGCGATCACGACAACTCAAAATACCGAATTTCACTTAAATCGCGTAATTTTTCTGCATAGTTGGTCGCCATATTGCATTCGCCATTTTGTTTTCGAAAAAACTATTATCTAATTCGTAATCAGCGACCACGAAAACCCCCAAATACCAAATTTCATTCAAATCGCATAATTTTTCTGTGAAGTTGGTCGCCATATTGGATCCGCCATTTTGTTTTTTGAAAAAATGATAACGGATTCGTAATCAGCGACCCCAAAAACCCTTAAACACCGAATTTCATTACAAAATTATTATTCGTTCAGTAGTAAACCATTTATTACCGCGTTTTCGGGCTTTTGGACCTTCAGGTGGATTTTTTGGTAGATTTTTTGTTTGTCCAGATTTTTTTATTTTTGTATGTGGATCTCCCCTCTCCGGGCAACCAACCCAAGATCTACATTACAAGTTTATATATTTAGCAGTTTGTTTAAAGTTTCTATTTTGATAGTTCCAATGAACATTGAGAAATGCAGTGTGTCGCTTCTAAAATGACTGATCATTGAAAGCCAATGCAGTTGGAAGAATGCTCATTCGTTTTTGCAGTGTGTCAAGGGTATAAGGTCAGATAGAAAAGTTAATTTCGGTTCTTTTCGCGAGAAGAAAATTATTTAAAAAAAAAAAAAAAAAATTCCTTTCTGAAAGATTTGAATTTGAGAAAGAGTTCAAATTTTTTTCAATTTTGAACCCTGTTTTAAGGATACAATCAAATATCCACGAAAGCCAAAAATAAGCCTTTTCCCCTTTTTTTAATTGAGTCCTAAGACTATCATAATATTGTGCAAAATTCAGTTTTACTCAATACTATTAACAGTCTATGGGTGATATTGGAAGATTGTCTGGTGGTGCAAAAAGGAAACCGTCAATATTTTGCTCAATATCATTGTCAATATTATTGCTAGTCTAGGGCCACTTAACGCACATTCGTTAAAACACTTCGTTGCCGCAAACTTTTGAAAATCTCATTAATTCCTTGTTACTACAATTTGTGTTTTGCAGATTGCGAAGAAATTCCCGACTCTTGAGCCCAAGTTGCGTAGATATCCACGGAGACAAGCACACGCATTACCCCAAGTTCACGTTAAATTTACCCACTCAATTTAAATTGTGGCTAAAGACCTAAAATAATAACCAGCAGAATCAGATAAGCAAAAAGTATGCCCCACAATTTATGTAATATCTCGCTGGCCCCATGCCTATCAACTGAGCACGGCAATTTAGCTCATCTCAAGGTTGACAAAACTACAAAGGGTATTTTGCCTAAATTATTAACAACGGAACGGCTGTATAATGCCTTCCTTAGCAGCACGCTTGACTTGCATAGAAGCCATCCAAACAGTCGTTATAGCAGCATCCCTCAAGATCCCGCCCTGCACCCTTTCGCATTTTTAGGTATCCTTAATATTCTGGGACTGCTTAAGCCTACACAGCTTCCTGGAACGGCTCATATGGCGATTATTACCCCAATTTTAGAAATGAGCACATCAAGATTTAATTTAAAGTTAACCCCTCGAAAATCACCCCTCAGCACCGAACATAACTCATGCTTCACGCATATACGGACTCCAGTCAAAAATACAGGGGGCAGCCATGTGTAAGGAGACATGGACCGAACATAATTAGCCATGCCGGCTAGGATTCCACGAGATCCTGGCATCCCGTTTATTAAAATTTCCTAGCAGGGACGCCGCCGCCTGCAATTTTTGGGGGAGCAGTCATGAGAAAAATTACCTGCCACGGCGATGAAACCCCCGCCAATACCAGCGCAGCTCCGTACTCCGTGCATACTTGTGTTTTCGGCGGAAAGTACGTGTAGTCGCCATGGCGAATATCCAGGCAAACAAGGATTCCATCATCGGTGAATGGAGAACGGAACGGTCATTGATGCAATTAAAAATTTAATAGGGCCTCGAATTCGCTCTCATAACGGCCGCACTCGAGGCATGATTTCAGCGCATTTTACGGCTCTTAGGTGAGGCACGGTGCCCGGCGCTGCAAAGTGATAGAAATACACTCAAACGAGGTAAAAATGGGTTCTGGTGTACGTTGCCAGGTAAGGTTTTCATGAAACATGAATAATTTTAAAACTAAGTCCTTGAACTGGACCTTAATGGGCTCACATAAATCACAGTTCTAAACGCGGACACAATTTTTGGCACACTTTACGAGCGAATAGGTGTATTTCATACAAGAAGGTTTAGTTAATAGTTGAACTACATCAAGCAAGGACGTAGCCAGGATTTTGCTTCGGGAGGGGTTTTTGTAGGTTAGGTTGAAATGGCACGCTATTGAGCCCATTGTGATGCCATTAGCCATTCTAGTGTTGGAACAAAGTGCAGGCCATTTCAAGCCATTTGGAGCTTTTGATAAAGCGACAGAGTTCAGGGACCCCAGTATTTTGCAGCTCGCTCAATGCATCAAGGAAGGGTGAGCCAAGGAAGGTCCCTCTTTCCTTGCGAGGGCGGGACATGTAGAGAGAAGATAGGAAACAGTTTCTTCCTCTTCTTCATTACCACAACATCAGCATAAGTCGTTGTGGGGAAGTCTTAGGGGCCTATTGTGGATATCGTCAATTTGACGACTTTGAGTCGATGTTAAAATTTCTTTCTGAGAAAGTCGTTTTTTTCGAAATTAGTCGATAAAACAATTAATATGAGTCGATTACACAATTGTCAAGTCGAAGTCAAAAATGTAATCGACTCATATTTATGTTTTTATCGATAAAAATCGACTTTCTCAGTATGAAAATTTAACATCGACTCAAAGTCGTCAGATCGACTCGTTCCACAATAGGGCCCTTAATCTTTCGGCGTGCCGGCCAAAGGGGCAGTGACCGATCAGAGCATTTACTACATGGGTTATATCCTTTATGTTTAACAAAACTAGAAATTTTGAACGCTTTGCGTCCAAAGTTGGCCAGATTGCATGAAGAGTGCGGAACACCGTTGCTGTAGTCCATCTCAACCCATCTCGAGCTAAGCTGATTTTCCTCCAAGCTAGTTTGTAGGTCATTCCTATCCGGGTTAAGTGGGGTGTCCTTCCCACTTCGGTTCCCTAATCATGTGCCCTACGGTTCCCCAAATCCTATTATGTCTAGGAATCCAACAAAGTTTTATATGAAACTGAATGGCAATCTCACACAGAGACCCGCGGCAGTTCAGAACAGTCGTGGATGTTGTGACGGCAGAATGGGTTTTTGTAAGAATCATAATAATGATCCGTGTAAATGAGACCTCCCCTTCCCCCTATACTTTTTTACTTTTTTTATACATAGTCATCTAGATATTTTTTCCTTTCTTCGGAAATGCAAATTACACACCAATAAACATTGCGCACATATGTATGAATAAGACATTCGCTTATGTATTTTCAAATTTCCGCTTCGAAATGTACCAAGAATGCTACTGCGCATGGAAAATAGCCTTTTGAGAAACCTCATCTCGTTTGGTTCGCGCTATACATAGCTGTCGCCAAACGTATTTCTATGAAGAAAAAATGCGATTTGAATGGTGTTCTGCCTATCTCAAATTTAGTATACAATTGAAGAAAAACTATTTATTATTATTTAATTTTTCATGCTATCTGCGATGTCTTTTTTCATTCGGGGGGGGTTTGAACCCCCAAAACCCCTCCCCTGGCTACGTCCTTGACATCAAGGGTAGTTAGATAATAAAGTAATGATACCAACAAAACCCCAATAGTGTACCAAAAAGGCCATAAGCAAACTTCTGAAGGAAAGGCTCTTTCTGGGCAGCGCCGGTTTTAGCCCTTGTAGAGGGTGGAGCAAGATTGTCTTTCGGCGCCCTTTGGGGTCGACGCTCTCACTTCACATAAATTGTATTTCCAGTTGTTCTAGATTAAACTTTTTTCGAGCACTACCTGCCGGCCCTTTCCCTACGGGATTATATCTACTCTTTTGCAAGCCTTTATGGGCTGGGGGCCCTATAAGGATTTCGATGGTGGTTTTAGGGTCACAGCCCCGCCTGTAGCGGTAAAAGAGGAAGCATGTCTTCTCAGAGTTGCTTCCCCGACGTTTCGCCAACAGCACCACCTTATTTGGAGGCTATTTGGTTGTTTGTATTGCATGGTTGGGCATTAGGGCTTGTCCCAGCCAGTAAGGTTGAGATGGTGGAGAGAGTCACCTTCTCGTTAAAAGAGGATTTTCCTACCATCAGCCTAAAATTGCAGTGTTCACCATCCTGACAACATCATACATATCTGTGAATTTTTGTAGAGTATTCTCCACTGCTACACCCTTAGGGTCTTCTTTTGGACCCTTATCCTTTTCAACATAATGCCAGTGGGGTCTTCTGCAGCTGCCGGGAAGTACCCGATTACAAAAAGGCTGCGCGGTAGCTTGTTCCCGTCTACAGCAACAAGGCGTGCTCCTTCTAGGGCATAAAGCGGCCCGTCATAGGTGGCGCACCGACCCTACGACCTGGGCTGTTCTTAGTCCTAGGATCGATTCGGCTATCGCCTCCAGAAGACTTCCTTGCACCGAAGCTAGTTGTTTCGTGGTCAGAAGAGTTTCCGTCACCCGTTCTGACACTTTCTGCTATTTGACAGAAGGTCGTTTTGGAGTCGTTTTCCGAATTTTCTGAAGGCTTTTCAAGCCTTCGCCTTTTTCACCGGGTTATTATGCCCTGGAGAACATCCAGAAGATCTAACCCTCTTCTTATTAAGAAAATCGGTATCCCTTTCTTCCTCTTTGGTCACGCAGACCTTCCCAGTCTTCTACACGGGAATAGCCAGCTTCCAGATATCGCATAAAACGTTTTCGGGCTGCGGCTCTCCCTGAAAACTCCTTCACTGGTACCATATTCGACACCTTGTTGCATGGATCCAAAAATATCAAACTAGCCTTTTTTGGTCGTCCTTCTGGTAGCTGTGGGAGTCCCAGAAATGTTTGGAACATTGAGAAGTGCTCCATCTTCAAAAAAAATTTTTTAAGGTATTTCTATATTGAGACCACGGGATGGGCGAGAAAGGATGATCGCCCGTGGCAGAGCTCCGTATCACCATTGGAAGGCTAATTCAAACCGAAGTTCGCCTGGAATCCGACGTCCATCGTTAGCAGTGGCGGATCCAGGGGGGCCATGGGGGCCACCCCCCCCAAACCAACAAGTATCACTATTGTTTTAAAAAAAATTAAATTCAAAAAAAATTGTTCAGGTATTGTTGCATGGTGGCGCTGAATTCAAAATATCATTTTAAATAATTTAAATAAGTTACAACGTTTAACAAATATCAACAACTTAGCCTTTCTTTACGGTATTTTTACGAGGGCCAAATCAGAAAAGATTTCTTATCTTTTGTCGATTGTTACGAATCTATTCGCAAGGAGGACGTTGTTGAGCACGGAGAGAAACGACTTTCTGGCGAGGCTCTAGGTCATATAGTGCTGGATATTGTCAAGTCTTTTACTTTGGATACTTTAAAATGTGTCGGGATCGGAACGGACAACTGCAGCGTAATAATTTCTGGAAACCAAAAGAATCTGGGAGCTGTTGCAACAATCCAGCTTGAAGCAACGAATGCCAAAAGATGCCCAAGCTACAACCATTCTTTGAATAATTCTCTTGCAAAGACTTGCAGTGTGGCGTCCTGCAGAAATGCTATGGAAACAATTAAAAAAGTGATTCAGTTCGCTAATGCTTCAGCCAAACGGGCTCACTTATTTCAACAAGAACTCGGTATAGCTTTCAGAGGGCTTTGCGAAACTAGATGGGCGGAAAGACACGATGGCGTTTTGCAATTTCGTACAAATTTGCCAGGAATCATGAACGCTTGACAAAATCGAGAATTGGCAGGACAAGTCAACATCATCGGAAGCTTTTTGTCTTCGCAGTGTCCTTGAAAACAGCGACTTCTTGGTCTCAGTAATTGTTCTATGCGATGTCCTGGGAACTACACAACATCTAAGTACTCTTCTGCAGTCTGAGTCGTTAGACTTGGTTTGTGCAAATGATGCTCTTCAAGATGTGTTGGCTATTCTACAGTCACATCGAGAAAAAGCATCTGAATGTTTTAAAAACCTATTCGTCGAGATGAAAATGATTACAGAAGAAAGAGGTATTCAAATTACAACTCCACGCAATTCCTCAAAAGCCCGACAAGAACATCGATCTAATCCACCGGCAGATATCGTGGAAGAGTACTACTTGAGGTCAGTTTATATCCCGGTCTTAGACTACGTTATTGCAGATTTGAAAGAACGTTTACCTAAAGATACCTTAAATTCTTTTAATCTGGCCATATTCATTCCGCGTCGTATAACTGATAGCAACGAAGATGTCAATAAAGCATTGTCATTGGCAATCCAATATAAGGATTTCCTTGAAGATGTAAGGGGAGTACCCTTTAAAATGAAAAAGGAGTATGAAGCCTGGAGACAAAAATGGAACCGAAAGAAGGAAAAGGGAAGTTCCTTACCCGAAACTGCTGTTGCGACATTCAGTTATTGTAACAAGGATCAGTATCCTATCATCAGCACAATGATACAGATATTGCTTACGCTTCCATCAAGTGTTGCGACAGCTGAACGGTCCTTTTAAACATTACGTCGTATTAAAACATGGCTGAGGACCTGCATGGGTGAAGACAGGCTTACGGGTCTAGCCCACTGACATATAGAATGGATTGCTCATGAGGAATTTTTCATGGCACCAATTTGTTCCATAGGCTACAAACCTTTTTTCACTCCATGTAAACACCAGAATCACTTTTGAAATTTACATTTTTTTAAATACGTACTTAAAACATTAAAACAACACAAATATTTTGTTTAAAAAAATTAATAAACACTATTTTCACTTTTTCACCTTTTAAAATGCTTTTTTTTTCATTAATTTGCAAATTTTATGTGTATCTGATTTAAGTTCTTAACGCCTGTTTTAGCAACTGACATTCTGTATGTCAAAATCCGGGGGTCTATGGGGGAAAGAGCAAAAGATATAAATATCACTATACCCGTCTATTTTTTTCTAATTGATTTAACCTGATTTTATTTCTGTCAGTCTGATTTTACTTGTGAGTGCTTCTGTCAGTTTGGGGGCTTATGGATGAGCGAGTCGACTATACCTTTTTGGTGCCATCGGTTTGTATGGGAATAATTGCTGATGAGCAGTCCATTATTATATGTCAGTGGTCTAGCCCTGCTAAATATTCACCGAGATATCCATATGAATATTGATAATATTATCGAAAAATTTGCTAAAAAAAAAGCAAGAAGACTTAATTTTATTATTTAAATAAATAAAAGTTAAGTTATTTCAATAACTAAAAACAAAATCTTTGTGTTTTTATTTACATATATTTGTGAAGCTCTACAACCCTTCGTCAAAAGCTTAAAAAATTCGCCAATGGATGAGGATGGCCCCCCCAAAATGAATTTCTAGATCCGCCACTGATCGTTAGTAGTACTTTGACGCAGTACCATTCTTAACTTCAGCAGGATTGTTTACACATTAGGATTGCGGTTTTATCGAGTTTAGATCCGCCGTATTCAGTCTGCTCCATGGACCTCGAGCAGGATTTGCCCTAAGACCATGTACGATCGGTCTTGGAGTCAGTTCTCCCTGCTTGTGGCGTGTTCGAGTCATAGTGATGAGTACATAGACTTGGCTAGCTACAAACAACGTCCTCAAAAAGTGCCATCGAAATTTTAGTTTTTGCTCGAAATTTTTTTCGCATTCATTTTGGCGCCCCACACCACCTGGCGCTCCACTCGCTCTACCCCAGGGCCAGCGCTGTTTCAGGGTAACAGAAGCGTGTGAAGGTGCAAAGAGTGGAGAGTTTCATGCTGCAACGTAGATTTATAGGCTTTTGCTTTTGACCTGATAGAACGAGAAGCTCGAATTCACACAAATAAGAAATGAAAAGTTTGAAGTCGTCAAACGAACAAGAACTTTTTTGGGGGAAAGCATGAGAAAGCATAACAAACACAAGCATGCCATCAAGTATACCAACAAGAAAACTGCTTCGCAACAGAGCTTTCTTCTTTTTGCATCCTTTGTATTTAGAGACATGAAATTTTTCTGCTAAAATAGTATTAAACAATGGTGACGGAAAGGAAAGGTGCACCCACTCTTTCTCTTTGGGTAGGAAAATCCACACCCAAAATATTTCATATTTGCCTATTCACTCAGAACGTTGGCGGGCCGCTTCGGTTGCTGTCGACTAGTGATGAGCAAAAACGGTCACATTTAGCAAGATCAAGACCAAGACTTTGCTATACTCTCAGGATCAAGACCAAGACTAACTGCGCAAGATTGAGGGCAGAAGTCTCGCAAAATTCTCACATACACTATCATCATCACACCGATAACTGGATGGTTATCAAAACGGAGCAGACTAACAGGGCCATAATGCGAGTTATTCTGATCCTAAATAAAGAATGCCTAAACCAGTAGGCAAAGGAAAAATGAGCCGTGAGCTACGCCTTCCAACAGATCGAACTGAAGGAATACCAAAAAGCCTAGGAAGCCAACACGTGGCATAACATGCACGTGCCGTAACTATTTCGGACTGATGGAAGTGCGGAAGCGGTGGCCACTGGTAACTATTCTATGAGAGCGGTTTATATGATCGGACTAGTCCCTTCCCAGTAAGGTTGGCGTGAGGCTAATACCCCCCCTGGAAAAAGCAATTATTACGGAACGAGCAACATGCCTCGGATACTGGAATCAACGAAGACGACCACGGCAACGAAAACGGCAAAACGATTTACGAATTTTCTCATCATCATCACGCTTCTTTAATCCGTCATGCGACATTAGGACGGAAACAGTTGCTTTCCAGCGAAATCTGTTTTGCGCGACAGCTCTCAGCTCCGACCAGGATCTCCTAGTTGTTGCGGCTTCTGCTAGTAGGGTTCTCCTCCACGTTGTTCTAGGTCTTCCGACTCGACGTGATCCTCGCGGATTCCAGTCAAGGGCCTGTTTGGCTAGATTTTCGTTTTCGCGTCGCAAGGTGTGGCCAACCCAATTCCAATTGATTTCCAATTGTTTGTTCAAGGCGGGTGTTGTCACGGCCGATCTGTGGGTTTAAGTCACCCATTAGTACAATGATGTCTCCCCTTGGAATAGAGCGAAAAACCTCATTCAGTCGCATATAGAACTCGACTTTGATGTCATCTTCTGTGTCTTCAGTTGGAGCATAGCATTGGACTACCGTAGTTCTTCTTAATCTCGTAGTACTTCTTAATCCTCTCAGAAACTGGTGACCCGCTAATGAGGCTGGTTCTGGCTTCTTTGGTATCACGCCAACGCCACTCTTACGGCCTTCAGCTTCGTTTCTCCCAGAATATAAGAAGGATTCACCATTTGGGCAGATATGTTCACCCGCATCGGGCCATCTAGTCTCGCTAAGTCCCATGATCTTGATTTTATATCGATTCATCTCGTTGAGGACTTCATCCAGCCGTCCCTCAGCAAGCAGTGTTCTCACATTCCATGATTAGATTTGTGTCCTTGTTCGAAAAGCAAAGGTCGTCGTCGTGTTGTTCATCCGGTTCCGAGGCATTGTTTCCCGATTCGTAGCAATGGTGTTTTTATGGGAGCGGGTTGCTAACCTTCAGCCCAACCGACTTAAAACTCTGTTCTGTATCGCAGAGAGCTCGCCATTCGCCCGACTTCCGTTAGTTCCTTTCGAAGAAGTACACCAGGGGCACCGCGGGGAGGTGGGATTAGGAGATTGTTCGTCTGCAGTGAATCTTCTCGGATTTTAATAGAAGTGACAAATCGGGTGTCACCACCTTCCGAGGTCTTTGTTAGCCGTTCGCCCTCCCAACAGAGCGGCAAAGTTATATAATAACATATTTAAAGTAATTCTCTATATTATTATAAAAAAATATTATAAATAAGAAAGCGAACCTCAGAATTCAAATATTCGAGGGAAAAACTAAAGTATCCTTCCTAAAATGTACGCAAAAAAGGGATTTAAAAGATTAGATTCTAAGCTTTCTACGGAAGTAACTTCCTAACTTCCATTTCTATTTCCAAAAACAGCTAGGACACACAATCTACAGCCTTTTACTTCTCTCAGCTGTGTTCCGGCTGTTTTCGGAAATAAAAATCTGGTCTCAATCTGCTAATTTGTATCAAAGTTGAGAGTTGTGGGTCGTCAAAAATTTCATACAACTCGTTTTTGTATCTTCTTTGCCATATTTCATCCTCTCTGGTTGGGCCTATTATGCATCTGAGAGTTTTTCTCTCAAACCTGTTGATTCGTTCCTCTATGTCCTGTGTTGCAGTCGAAGCCTCGCTACCATAACACAGTACTGGTCGTATTACTGTTTTGTAGAGTGTTTCGTTTTCCTGGTGCACAAATCTTGAGTGCAGGATTTGTTTTTGGGCATAAAAGGCTCTTTCTTCGTTTTTTTTTGTGATTGTAGACCCAAGGTAGACTATGTTATCGACTACTTCTAGGTTATGTTCGTGGATGGTTATATTTCTTCCCATTCTAAATCTTCCTGCTCTGAATTGTTGCATCACCTTTGTTCTTCAGGGGTATGTCCTTTGCTGCCTCTTTTAATTCGACATAAGCTTCTTTTGCTGCCAAAAAGGACCTTCCAACGTCATCCGCATAACCATGTGATTGTTTCCACTGGGTAGCTATTGATGCACTTCTCTGGACTGACGTTTTCCTTATCACCCATTCTAGGGCCAGGTTGAAAAGCATGCGGACTAATCTATCTCCTTGTCTAAATTGTTGTCGTACTTCGAACTCTTCTATTATAACAACATGTGAGTTTGTGTAAGGTTCGTAATAGTTGCGGTCCTCCTTCCTTTAGCAGCTCAACTGCTTTTCCACCTGCGCCTGGCGATTTGTTGCTGTTTTGCCTTTTTACAGCTGCCCGTACCTCATCCAGTGTTGGTGGTTCTATTGAGATGTGCATTCTCGTTTAGTATTGGCGTAGCATGCAATAGGTTCTGCTAATTAGTTCCCATCTATGTCTTTGCAGATGTCCGTTCTTGGCTGAAATTTATGGGTGACCTGGCGAGTTTCGCTTGTCCAACTCAGACTTCATTGAAGTCTGCCTGTATCTATAAGATCCTGCTGCTTAGATATTCACTCTTCTTCTTTCTGCAAAGCTTGTTTGCAATTTTGCTTTTTTGCTTGAAGACAATTCTTCAATTGCGGCTCTACAGTCCTGGTTAAACCAATCAATTCTAGTCTGTCTGGGGGCCCAACCCAGTGCCTCTTCTGCTGCCTCCCTTATGCTGCGTTGATGTTGGGCTGTTTTCTGCCTCTCTCAAGCTCTGTACAACAGCATGTTAGTAGGCATCTCTTATTTCTTCCAGTTTTAGCTAATCTTTATCATATTTGGGTTAAGTTTGCCCTCTATGCGTTTTGGTTGCTATCCGGATTCTCAATTTCACCTTGATTTTTACCAACACTTCGGGTCTAAATGCTATATCCTAGTGTAGTTCGCTTATGTCCAAAGAAACCAGCAACACTGGATCTCGGCCACATCCTGGCAAAAAATAGAAAGCAGAAGGTCCCTCAAAAATAACGTAAACTATGCAAGCGACCCCGAAAGACGTCACCAACTATAACGGGAATACTCCCAATTACATCGGGAGGTAAAGAGAAGTGTTGGGCGTGATAAAAAGCAGCAGATAAATGAGCTCGCAGAAAAAGCGGAAAACGCGGCAAACACAGGCAACAGTAAGGTGCTGTACCAAATCTCTAAACATCTCTCAGGAAAGCACTCTACTAAAAAGTATGACGTAAAGAGTGCGGATGGAAGGCTGCTGTGCAGCGACGAGGAGCAACTTCAAATATGGAGAGATTAATTCTTCGCCGCCATGAATGGTTCCCTTGCACCGGAACCTCAGGAAAACAGCATCAATGCACAGCCCGTAAGAATCATCACCCAGGCCCCATCCAAGATGGAAATAGTAGCCGCAATTCATGCGATGGCCAATGGTAAAGCAGTTGGACAAGATGGCATCCTGCCAGAATTGTTGAAAGCCGACTCAAGCCTCATGGCAGATGCGCTTCAGCCAATCCTAGCAATAGCATCGAACACCTGTACCTTTCCGAAGGATTGGACGGAAGGTATCATAGTCAAAATACCAAAAAAGGGGACCTAACAATATGCGACAACTGGAGAGGCATGTGTTTATTATCTACTGTGGGCAAAAGTTTATCCCATGTATTACTAACTAGGATAAGTGAGGCAGTAGACCGAACGCTTAGGAGGCAGCAGGCCGGATTCAGGAAGGGCCGCTCCTGTATTGATCATATTAACACCTTGAGAATAATAGTGGACCGTCTACTGAATTCCGATACCCCCTTTACTTTGCTTTCGTAGACTAGGAGAAAGCGTTCGACTCGGTTAATAGGAATTTGGCAAGCACTACGGCGACGCGACGTGGACTACCTGATAAAATAGGTGAGGTGAGCTCAGGAGTACGACACGGATGCCTACTTTCGTCTTTACTATTTCTTATAGTAATAAATGACATCCTTGCCGGCGCTCTAGATAATAGAACAGGCGGCATACAATGGGGTTTGGTAGACCGCCTTAAGGATCTCGACTACGCAGATGATATCTGTTTGCTGGCCCACAGACACCAGGACCTCAAAAACATGTTAAACAATTTGGCAACAGAAAGTAGTCCAGCAGGCTTAAGACTAAATCCGACTAAAACTAAAGAAATGCGGATAAATGCAAACACCATTGAACGCACAGCGCTGAATAACCGTGTCGTGAAACTGGTATATAAATTCTGCTACCTCGGTAGCATTATTACCGAAAATTGTGACGTCTTCTTCCGTCAGTTCCAGAATAAATAAAGCACGAGGCGCATATACATGCCTGTCCGCATATGGAGATCAACGAAGATCTCAACTTACACCAAATTGCGGCTGTTCAACTCCAACGTTAAGGCAGTTCTTTTGTACGGTTGCGAAACATGGAAAGGCACCCATTCATTACAGGGCGCGTACAAGTCTTCATCAACAGATGCTGCGCATCCTACAAATCCATTGGCAAGATAGAATTTAAAACGAAGAGCTATGGCGCCTTGCCGGCCAAGAAAGGATAGACGACCAAATCAGGCGAAGGAAAGGGAATTGGATTGGCCACACCTTGCGACGCGAAAACGAGAATCTAGCCAAACAGGCCCTTGACTGGAATCCGCAAGGATCCCGTCGAGTCGGAAGACCTAGAACAACGTGGAGGAGAACCCTACTAGAAGAAGCCGCAACTACTGGGAGATCCTGGTCGGAGCTGAGAGCTGTCGCGCAAAACCGAGTACGCTGGAGGGCAACTGTTTCCGCCCTATGTCCCATGAGGGATTAAAGGAGTTTAAAGAAAGAAGAAGTGTAGGTCCTTAAATCATTAGTCTTAGGACGTTTCTGAAATTATTACCGTCAATTCTGTTTCGTGGTTGACTTTTCAGTTTCTTAACGAATTATTGTCAGCCTCTCGTTCAACTCCTTACCAGGACAATCGATCCCTTAATATTTCTACCTGTTTCGGGCATAGGTGCTCTCTTTGTACCTCTAGACTGAGCAGATTTACCGATTTTACTTAAGATTGATATATTAACCGTTACTCTCTTAAAACCGCCTTCTTCCGAGTTTGAAGGCCTGCAGGATATCCTCTAAACCTTCTCGCTATCCATATTTTCCCCAGAAAATTTCCTTTTTACCAATAATTCCATCCTCTTTATTTCCGCTTCTATCATTTCAATTTCCAACCATTAACCACACTGATAAAAAAAATTCTTGGCTTAAGAGACTTTTTCTTGAACCAAGCAAATAATGTTTTGGATATAACGAAAACAAAATTTTCTTTGGATAAGCAATACTCAAAGTCTTGGTTTTATTGGCTTGGATGAAGACAAAAGTTGACTAGAAGTAAGAAAAAAATTTCTTGGTTTGAGATACTCATTTTTTTAACCCTTCATTGCATAGCATATCACATGATATGCTTATTATAGCTACCGATTTCTAATAATTTATTTGCAACAACGAAACAAAGATGAATTGGTAGCACTAACTACATTAAAGTATCAAAGATATATGCTAACGGCAACACGAATTAATGTCAAAAAATTGGCGCGAGAAGCTCATTATGCCTAATGGTGCACCAAAGTAGCAAGTGTTTGTGAATTGGTTATCAGGTCCGTTGCAAAAATATATTTAAATTGTACTTAAATTAGAAGGTATGTATTTCTCTTATTAATAAAAGATACTGCTTCTGGTTTTTCCTTATATCTGAACTTTAAAATAACTTTTAAAATAAAAAAATGCCATGAAAATGTATAATATCATATGTTATATACTATGCATTGACACTATTTTTTTCCATTGATATCACATTATGATACTATATCATAAGTGATAGATCATGCACTGAAGGATTTTGTTTAGGGAGAAATGGAAAAAGGTATAACGGACAGTGAGCTATTAAAAATCGTAGAAAACTGGGATGAAAGTGAGGATGAATTAGGAAACGATGGAAATACCGACGAATTTTATGATAATGTAGTTATTGAAAAACGGAACGAAAACGAGGAAGAGTAAGACAATGTAATTGGAAATGATGAAGAAGACTTGCTCGACATTAATAATATGCCAATTATATTCCTTGAAGGCACCGAAATTCCTTCAAATATACTCTCAGCAGCCGAGCAACTGAAGGAGATAAAACAGAAATATTCTAAGTTGATATGGAAGAGAAAGAGCTTTGACAGTAATGGTAATTTTCAATTTCATGGCAAAACCCAATTACCTGAAAGTTTAATGCAAATTAGAACACCTTTTGGTTTTTTCAATTTTTTATTTGACCAGGATATAGTGTCTGAAATTGTAAGGGCCGGTTTCACAGTGCGAACTTAAGTTTTGCTTAAACTTAAGTAAATTGTCTCACTTAAGTATAATTTAAGTCAAATTCCGTTTCACAGTGCAATTTTTTCTTCTTCTTACTATTATATTTGTTTCTTACGGCGGCACTTCAATATTGTAAATTATGAACTTACAATAGCCGAACTTTACATGTAAAATTTTCTTTTAATCGCGTTTTCCTTGAAATGTACTGGAATCAACTGACATTTGAATTTTCTATGCATTCTGATTTAAGCAAAACTTAAGTCTAGAGAAATGCCTACTTAAGTTACACTTAAGTATATTTTAAGTATCGACTGTGAAACAGGCATCCATACTTAAGTATAACTGAAGTTAATTTTTATACTTAAGTTCGCACTGTGAAACCGGCCCTAAGTGAGACAAATTTATATTCCTGTCAACGAAATCCCAGTAGACCATTTGTACCAACAGAATACGATATTTACAAATATATTGGAATTTGCCTACTTACTTCAGTAATCCAAATTCCTAATATACGAAGATATTGGAATAGTAAGCTCGGAAATGTTTTAATTCAAAACACTAAGGGTATTCATTTCACTTCGTAAATTCTTCGTATTTGTCGTACTTCGTAGTTGTTCGTAGTTTTTGTAGTTCATTTCCATATATTTTTTAACTACGACATTTTGTGTGAAGTAAGAAGCTACTGAGTTTCTAAAACGGCTTCGTAATTTTAAATTTTCGTAGTTGATGTTGACATTTGTCAGCTGTTTTGAATTATTTAATTGAATTTAATTGCTATGAATTTAAAAGATGCCTAGGGAAACATTGAGAACAGCTTTATCGATTAAAGCTTCCAATAATTTTTGTTTTTCACTTTTTCTAGGAATTTTCTCAAAAACCAACCTATTTTGAAGGTAAAAATCACACCTTCAATATTACGAAATATGAAAAAAATGACCTACGAAAAATATTCAATGTAGTCGTTCATGTCAATTGAACTACGAAGCTACGAAACTACAAAACTACAAACATTTGAAAAGTGAAATGAATACCCTTACTATGTCTATAAATAAGTTTGAAAAAATAAGACAGTTTTTGCATTTCAACAATAATGAAAATATTTTGCCAAAAGAAGATCCTTTACACGATAGACTACATAAACTTCGCCCCTTGGTAAATAATTTGATTAAAATTTTTCAAAAGAATCCATTTGAAAAATGTCTTTGTGTTTGACGAGCAAATGCCCAGTAGGACCGGTAAGCTTACAGAAGTACTGAAATCAGCACTTACTGGTAAGGGGTAGGCCTCACCACATCCTTTTACAGAAGTGCTTACTTTTACACACGATGTCATAGGGGGTAAGGCCTTACTTTAGTACTTACCTTAGAGTACTTATAGAACTGCTCATCTGTAAGGGGTATAGTAAGGCAGCAAATGGAACATAGCGAAAAGAGATATTCATGGGCGCCTGTGGATATGCGATCCGGTGTCGAAATGCTTTTATTTTTTTTTTTCATCTTTTACAAATGCCTTTTTTTCCAAGCCCGAGAGTGGCTTTACCTAAGCAGTCCCCCAACTAAATTCTCCACTTCTCCAAAGCTGCTTGTCCTCCGTATCGAATGAGAGCCGGGCTATTGAGTATGCTACTGTCGCATTTTATGTCGACGAATATAATTGCCCGTTTTCTTTTTTTCTATAAAAGTTATGAAAACTCCAGGAAAGCTCCCTTGAGTCATCGGGCAGATTCTCACTTGTTTGGATATAATTCTGGGCTACATCTTACCATCTGCCTTCTCCTGTAATGGGGTTTGTAAGGGCTCATCTCTCACCAAGAAAATAAGGGGTACCCCTTACCAGATGAGTACTTATTTCAGTGCTCCATCGGTAAGGCCTTCCTAGAATTCCTACTGGGGTGTTCCACGAAAGCGCGCAGCTACTTGAAGCAATATTTACCGGCAAAACCTCATAAATGGGGATATAAGTTATATGTTCTTTGTGGCATTTCAGGTTTTGCATATAACTTTGAAGTATACACAGGACAAGAAAATAATGACGCTACTCGTCCCATAACAGAAAAAAATTTGGGCGCAAGCTCAAATGTAGTTGTAAGATTGACTCGAAATGTACCCCCAAATTTGAATCACCGACTTTTCTTTGATAACTATTATACTTCAGTTCCATTAATTTCTGAACTATACAAAAAGGGCATTTTGAGTCTAGGCACTGTCCGAAAAACCCGACTTCCTAATTGCAAATTACCAGAGGACAAGGGGTGGAAAGATAAGCCGCATGGATCTTCCAATGAAATGGTTACATCTGTAGATGGGATGGATCTGGCAGTTATCTGTTGGAAGGATACCAAAGTTGTAAACGTTATTTCAAATTTTGTCGGTGAACAACCAATGCAAGAATCTGTACGACGCGAAAAGGGAGGTAAAGGAACAACTGTTAACTGTCCTGCTATAATAAAGGAATATAATATGTTTATGGGTGGGGTGGACTTGTTGGACTCTTTGATTGGCAAGTACAAAATAAAATTACGATCGAAAAAATGGTATATACGTATTTTTTACCATTTACTGGATTTGACTGTCTCCAATGCGTGGATTCTATATAGGTATTTCTTAATTCGACTTTTTAATAAACATAATAAATTTATTTAATTGGTAAAATAAAGGCAAGTGGAATCCCAAAGAGGTAATGATCAAAACTTGTTATCGCTATTTGATTTTAAAGTTGAGATAGCGGAGACCCTTTGTAGACAAGGGACAGTGCGAAAAATTGGGAGGCCATCTTCCGAATTAAATAAAAACATGGATGTAAAACGCAAAAAGGCAACTGCATCCTATCTCCCACCCAAAGAGGTACGAACGGACAATATAAGTCACTGGCCTGAGTGTATGTCATCAAAGCTATCATGCAAATATCCAATGTGCAGTAAACTTACCTTCGTCAGGTGTGACAAATGTAATTTAGCCCTCTGTTTCAACAAGGAAAGAAACTGTTTTGCTAATTTTCACAAGTAAATTAATTTTTTGTATTTTTTCTTTTATTTAAATATTTTTAATTTTTATTATTTAAATGAAATTGTTTGTGTGTTTTTATTTATTTTATATTATTTAAATGAAATTGTTTGTGTGTTTTTAATATTTATTAAATTATTCTTCAAATGAAATTGCTTTTCAAATTTGAGCCCAAATGCATGGAATATCATATGTGATATTAACGAAAAAAGTATTTTTTTTTCCAAAATTAAAAAATATATTATTTTTTCTAACACAAAATTGCGATAAGTCAAGCCTTATTGGCTCAAAATAAATTTTTTTAATCGTAAGAAAAAAGTCATGCAATAAAGGGTTTTTTAATTTAAGCAACTCAAGGTAATAAAATAGTGAATTGCCTTAATAAAAAATATTCTCGAATTAAAACTTCATCGTGTCTTTATTTAATACAAATTTAGTTTCTTGAGTAAAAAATTAAAAAATCTTATTTCGAAAAAGACATATCTTGGTCGAAAAGTATAAGTATTGGGCGAAGAAATACAATTGCTTGGCTCAAGATTTTCTAGTGTCTTACTCTGAGACAGCATTCTCATGTTAAGACTGCAAAAAGACTGTTTCTAGTCAAGACAACGAAACGAAGACTATGGAATTGCTGGAATCAAGACAATTTTTCTGTCAGTGCATCTTTAAAAATTAGTACGCACTTTCAGTCATGGAATTGGCAATAATATTGAGCAAAATATTGACGGTTTCCTTTTTTGCCCCAGACAATCTTTCAATATAACCCAGAGACCGTCAGTAATATTGCGCAAATCAATATATTGCACAATATTATTGATAGTCTAGGGACCGCATTACTATACATGCAAACGCATTGATGTTCTATATTGCTGATTGGGCTGAAGCAGTTAAACATAGCAAATTTGCCAAAATGACTTACTGAATGAATTCAATCACAAAACTGGGAAGGAAACGTTAGTTTTAAACAAGCATGTTGAGTTTCCTCTATGGACATTGAAATTAGATTCCCTTCGGTATATTATTGTTTCTTCAAAAGGATCATCTTCGAATCCTCTTGTTAACCATCATACATGAACATGGGGCAGGACACTGTAATATTTTTTAAGGTGGGCATACATATAACTATTTACCCAAGCTTACTGAATGACGATTACTAAGAGTTCCGTACTACCTGGAATCGTTTTTGTTCAAGCTTTCCAGGCCTTCCCTTGAGTCATAAAATTCGTCATTCTGCCTGTAAGAAGTTTCACATGAGCATGCATTTTAGTAGCTCCGATAGCCCGCGGTCTTCAGACATTTTGTCGCCCATTAATTAGTTCGTCAGTCTGTTTTTTGGGTGAGAGTACGGCATCCCCCAGACATGGGAGTATCTTCATCCACCCCGACCAGAAAATGTCCTGTCGGGATCACCGTAAACGACGGGGAAATCAGTGAATCAGTAATCAAGCACAGCACCCTAAATTGGTAGCCCAGAATGACGCAAATGGAACCGCCACATGCAGAACATTACCGACCGACGTTGTGTTATCTTTACACATGAGCACCCTTTCGTGCTGACTATGAGTATTTTAATATGTCTCCTCTATACAAGTAGCGATCCACCCCTGCATCGCCCCATAGCACCCCCGGTTGCCAACGACGACTCTATCATACCCGTACACTTGTAAGCCACACCAAAAAGGTGTACGCTCTACGTTGCCGTATGAATCAGTATAGCGAGCTTTTTGGTGAAAAAGCGATTTCAATCAATAAATTTTCTGTCGTAAGGTTACGTCCAGGTTCTCCCTTAAGCCTAGACAGAAAAACCGTGGACTGTGCCCCTCGATAATCGTCAGGTGTTCTCGGACGTTTTATTGTAGTGTCATTCATTTGTTTGCAAAAAATTGAAGTTTTAAGTGCGGCTTGAACATGTGCTGACGCAGCTCCAGGGACAACAGGGTGGAACTTTTCCGAAGCTCCAGGCAGTCGTAAGAGGACAAAATGGATCCCAATTTGCTGACTTGCGTTATAAGTAATTCCTCCCGTGCCCTGTCACTGGCTCCGAGGTTAATAACGCCAAGAAATGTGCAGGTATGTATACATAATTAACCTGTTCAAGTGCTCCTTTTACGCCAGAAAATAAATAACCAAAGCCCATAAGCTCGTGTCGTGGATATTCTTATTGAGGTTATGTCCGGCAGGATATCAGTGACATCTCTCCTGTTGCTTCGCTGCTGGTGTCACTGTGGTACCAGGAGCAAACTTTTTTGGGGTTATGTGATTTATGGTGTCTGCAAATTGGAAAAACGTATCATAAGGTTACAGGTGAAGATTTGCTGCAATTTGTAGCTGTAGCTCCAGTAAGACAATTTCGCAGCGACCTCGCTCTACTACGGCCATTCACTTGGCTTCCACATCACGAAAGGCCCCGCTTCCTACTTGGCATTCAATGCACGCATTTTGTTACAGAAAATCAATAGACTCTAATCTTGTGCCTCATCTCTCAGTGTATGTAAATTTTTCCGTACAAAGAAAATTGCGTTTGCGGTGGGAGGGAGTAATTCAATTTATTTTTCCTCCTTTGCGTGTGTTTTTTTGAATCTTTAAATTTGTTAAATACTGTTTACGATGGAATGCTCGAAAATATGCTCAGAATTATTGCAAAAGGAGCAAAAAGCATAAAGAGTGTTCCATAGCATGGGCAATAAAACACCCTGTGTCCATGCTCTTAACAGTTCAAGCAAGAGCTCTTTTAATTCTAAAAAGTTAAAGCCTTACTTACTAAACAACAGTGAAACTGAGCTTTCTCCTAACTAGTCTATCTATATAAA
Organism: Thereva unica; assembly: GCA_949987705.1. Classification (NCBI taxonomy): domain Eukaryota; kingdom Metazoa; phylum Arthropoda; class Insecta; order Diptera; family Therevidae; genus Thereva; species Thereva unica. The sequence goes on from OX465285.1 coordinate 36,882,868, forward strand.
TATAATTGGAGTGTCTGCCTGTGATTTCAAAGTAATTGTGTTTTTCTAAGTTCTTATGGTTATTTACATGATATTAAAACAAAATCGAGCATTTTAAAATTTTTTGCTTGTATGTATGATTGTACGTCTGTATATCTGTTTGTCTGGAATCTTCTTCTTTGATGGCTCTACAGCCCAATTCGAGCCTTGGCCTCCATCAGCTTCTTCCTCCAGACGTCTCTCTGCTCCGTAGCTTGTCTCCAGTTTCTTGTGTTGTGTTCAGTTTTGCTGCATCGGCCTTAACATTGTCTTCCCACCTTAACCTTGGTCTTTTGCCATCTGGTAGTAGATACAGGGCTTTTTTGGTATCTTTGAGTCATCCATTCTTTGGACACGAGCGGCTAAACGTAAACTTAGTAGCTTGGCATGGGTCGAAAGTTTACGCTTTTTGTATAAGTCGTACAATTCGTGATAGTAGCGTATTCTCCATGCATTGTCTTCATTGACTAGACTAGTACTAATCCCCCCTATGGTACTTAAAAAATGTGCCTCACCTTTGGCTAAACCCCTGCGCAAACTTTTTGCCCTGTCTTACTTCTCCGGAGTGTATCCCGACTCTTGGAAACTAGCTCATGTTAAGCCAATCCCAAAAAAAGGTGAAGCCAGCGACCCCTTAAACTACCGCCCAATAGCAATTACTTCTCTCCAAGCGAGTGAGTTTGGCGAGTCTGGTCTGGCTGCTCTAGATATATCAAAGGCTTTTGACAGAGTATGGCACCCAGCTCTGTTAAATAAACTCCAAGCTATTGGTATACACTTAGTTCAAAGGAACTGGATTAAGAGTTTTCTTTCAGGCCGTTCAATCAAGGTAGTATTGGACGGCGTCGAATCCAACCCACATGTCATTTCGACCGGAGTTCCCCAGGGATCAATTCTCTCACCCGCACTTTTTCTAATCTTCATTAATGATCTGCTCTCAATTCCCTCCAACCGACTTCACTGCTTCGCTGATGACGGTACTCTGAATTCAATGCCACAAAAACGAAGCACTGTCTGATCTCCAACAAAAATTGTACCGACCTTCCTCCTATCTCAGTGGATAAAGAGAATCTAACGGCTGACTCAACTCTCAACATCCTAGGGTTAACTTGAACGGAGCATCTGTGATGGAATGATCACATATTCCAAATCGCCAAACAAGCCTTCCAATGCCTTGGATTTCTCAAGAGATGCAAGTTCCTCCTCCAGCCAGCCGCATTGGCTACAATATACAAATCCTACATTCGGCCGCGCCTCGAATACAACTCGTATATCTGGGCAGGCGCCCCAAAAACCACCTTGGCTTGTCTCGACAAGGTATAAAATCGTGCCCTCAAACTCATTGGTGATGGCCCCTTTCGCGCCTCCATAGACACCTTAAGCCACCGTAGGAATGTAGCAGCCCTTTCCATAGGTACTTTATCGCTATTACCATGGCGACTGTTCCACTGAAATTCAGGACCTCCTGCCTGCAAGGCAATACTTTTCCCGCAACACAAGACTAGCCCGCCCCGCTCACCCTCATACCCTACAGCCCCCCGTTCACGCACAATACGGTTTAGAAGTTCGTTTATGAATAGAACAACTCGACTGTGGAATAATCTCCCGCAGTCAGTATTTCCGAACTCGTACAACACCTTAGAGTTCAAACGTAAGCTTCATCGTCATTTTCTTCTACACCCTCCAAACCCCCTCTAACCTTCCCTATTCTCCTCTATTCTTCAAACCAAGCTTACTACTAGACATTGCACTGAACGACATGACGGACTGGTAGTACAAAGGGTTACACCTAAGCTTGGTTTTTTCATATATAAAAAAAAGGCCGTATATCCTTCAGCGAACATTCCTCTCAAATATATCCATCTTGTCTGCGGATTTCTGGGAGATACTCTATGCTTCATCTATACGTAGCTACTGAACGTATGATGGTTTTGTCGATTCTTATTTTGGTTTTTCTGTGGACGTCTCTGGATTTCATTACTTGCAGTAGTGAGAAGAATGTTCTGTTCGCGGCGTTTATTCTTCGTTGTTCTTCTTTCGTTTCATCGTTGTCTTCACTGTCTGTGGACCCCAGGTAGTTAAATTGGTTAACCCGTTCAAAGTTATATTCCCCCCAAGTGGTATTGTAGTTTCTTCTTCTTCTTTCCACCCTTGACTGAATTAGAACCTTGCTCTTCTCTGCACTTATAGTCCAGTCAAATGGTACTTTCACTGTGCATTTTCTGAAAACAGCAATTTTTTTTTTCATTGTCTAGGGGGGTTGGTTGGGAGTATAAAACCGAGTTTTCGGGATCCGGAGGCGTGACGTTCGGCCGCCATCTTGTTTTTAGTGATGTAAAATGGTTTGTCTTATATCTCGGAAACCGTGAGACCTACAGAATTTTTGTAAATACAATTTTTTTAGATAATCAAATTATCTACAACTTTGGCTAATAATGTTTTGCCGTAATACTAATAAAAAAAAGATATGGATGAAAAATGACAAAAATTTTGGGGGTGACGAACTTTAAAGCGCTATAACTTTTTTATTATTGATTTTACATAAAAAATGCCTTAGAGCTTTTTTGTAGAGCATTTTATTACGAATAATTTGATGTGGTCATTTATTAAATTGTTGTTGTTATTATTGATTTTGTATCAATGCAAACGGAGTAGTTATAACAAAAGTTCTGCATATGCTTCTATTTCGTAATACTTAATATTATTGTAGGATGTCTTATCGAATTATTTTAAATTGAACTCATTTCCACACCACCCGCGAGGTAGAGTTGTCGGCGCGTTTTTTTTAATGTGGTTCCCCTGTAGGCCTAATCCACTTAACATTGGTAACATTATTATTTCTTTGTTTTTGAAGGGCCAGGTTGTGGGTCATTTATTGAAGCGTTCTCATCTTCTATAATAATTACACAGTTATCATCCGTGGGAGTTTCAGTGCCCTCGTCGAGAAAACTGTTGTCGACTTCTTGGGGCAACATTGATGGGCATTCATAGTTGAGTTCATCCTCGTCTAATAACTTTGAGACTTCTACCACGTTCTCACATGTTTCACCATTGCAATTTTGACAAATCGCAGAACATTTTAAGCCACTCTTCCGGCACCCGCAGGCTGTACCACACTTGGTTTTTCACCTGCAAAAAATTAGTTTTAACAGATCCGGAGGCGCCGGCGCCATCGTCCATTTAATTGGTACAAACATTCGCGACATTTTTCTCCAGCCCCAGCATTCGGGATCTTTATATCGTCCTAACCGCGTTTGTACTTGGTGATATACTCTAAATATATGCATACGAGCTGCATCTTGTGTAGGAGGGAGGGTAGAGAGATTAAATTTGCTTTTAACTACACATTTTGTGAATCGCCTATACCGTAGTATATTTAATGATGTTTCCTGCTTTTCACCACCATATAAGGCAATAAAGAAATGTTCTCCGATAATACTCAGTACAGCGGGGTCAGCTTTATCATTTTGAAAAACCTCAACTTCCGAAGCTAACTCTGGGTTTTTCTCAAGGGCGTGAATAAATTTCATTTTTCCATGACTGAAAGCTGCCGAAGTTGTGTCGCATCCAGAGAAGGCATGAATAAATAATATATTTTTAGCTATTATATCTCCATGTCGAAGACTTTATTGGGAATACCTTTTTTGCGGTGAACGCCCTTTTGCGGGTTTTAAGAAAAAAACATTCGGGTGATCGCGGCCTAGAGCGGTGAGCAAAACAAGGATATCAATATCCTCCGCTACAATAGTCACGGAATCAAAAAAGTCTGATTTTTCAAGGGCACAATTTACGATAAGTGTATCTGCATCTCCTTCTGCTTGATCAATATGATAACACGTTTCTAATAACTGTATCTTCAAAAAGTCGATAAAGGCTTTTTTGTTGTTTTGGTTACTAAGAAATTTCTCCTGTGAAATTGTCGGAACACTACTGCGATTAAAAATGAAATCAGTAGATATGTGTTTTTTGGAACGTCTAAGGCGCTCCCATGACTTAGTACCAGCGATGTCTGGATCATCTGAGTAACCGTCAAATATAATTATCACGTTAGAATCGTAATGACTTCGAACGTATTTTACGTATTTGTCTAAAATTATTTGAAATGACACATTTCGGTCCCATACAACAGCGTGCAGAAGATATCCGCCATCGATTACAAAAAGTTTATTTGACCCAAGGTCAACGGGATCATCAAGCGGTGCGAAGGCGTTAAACAACGTGGATTTAGTGCCCTTTCGCATACCTTCCTCAGAAAACAAAGATAATGGGAAAGGGGCGAGTTCATACTCAAAATATTGCTTCATTTGACACACACATTCGTTGAAAGAGAAGCAAGGGATTTATAACGACGGGAGTTTTCTCCACCTCAATCGAACTCGAGAGCGCACTCAAAGGAAGTACTTTGTTCTTTCTCTTGTATGATAAGTCTTGAAAATGTGCTCCAATATTTTGAGAAATTAATGCATCTCCAATCTCGATCGCGCGGTAGCAATTAATGCCATCATGAGCAACGACACCGGTAAAAATTGAAATTAATTCCGATCTCTCCAAAAATGGTTCATACGATGCAAGCCAATGGTCTAATTTTTCTACGTCCTCATTGTCCCGAAGTACTCGTGAATCTCTGTGATCGACAGGTTGGTCTGAGGTTTCCATAGAAAAATCACAGAAATCTTCTACCTGCTCGCAGACATCCTGTAAAGAAATCATTCCTAAAGTCCACGAAGCAAGTGTACTGCTAGAAATCCCACGCCCTCGGGTTAGTCCACCTGACGTTTTCATCATCCTCGTAAGTGTCTGCTCAATGGTTTGATCAGACATGATTCCGCTCCAAAACTTATTACTTCGTCTAATTGTAAAGCGACCACCATTTGTAAAATCCTCAAGTTCTTGTGGAGGCATTTTTTGGTGCAATTCCCGCATATCTTGAAGATAAAGTTGCGCAGACTTCGCATACAAAAAGTGTCCGCTGGAGTGAAAGAAAGGGAGCATTCTTTGAATCGTATCTAAATGAAGCGACCAATTTCCTGATCTTTCAGCCTTAATAAAATGCTTTAAAAGCGTGACAGTTTTAAAATATTGGATCCAGAGTTTTGAAGTTGGGCTCTTCTTCTCTAATATTTCAATAGCTTTTTCGAACTTATTTGCTACTGTTTTTAGGATCTCAGTTTCCGCTGATTCCATAACAATTGTTCGATCTACATTCGTCACGATTTCATCCATAGCATCTCTTTCTTCATCCGTGAATTCTACGAAATCCATTATTTTTTTGGCCAAGGATAAGTGTACTAAGGTGTGAGCTCGTACAGCTCTTGCATACGCATGTCCAGATATTATATTGTTTACGCAATTTTCGGCGTATATTAATTTTAGCAATTCTTCTAATCCACTGCCAGACATGATTGGCAGCTTTACATCTGTCAATAGCGCAGCGAAGCGCCGTCAAAACCGTATCGTAATCAGTTGGTGGGGCATTAATAAAGGGAAGACATACAATTCTACTTTTATCATATTTCTTATTAGCTGTAACCTCAGTCATAAAACCGTTCCACCCACCAATACCATGAGTGTAAGACCATTTACCGTACAGCCACATTAAATCGCCAGTTGTCGGAACAATCTTTTGCGTCAACGGCCTAATGTTATTAATATCTAAGAATTTAATAGTGGCCAGACCAGATCCTTTCCGCTTGCAGTGCGATGCAATGGATACCATACCAATATTTCTTCTTACAGAGGCTGGTAGTTTTTTTAAACAGCGGTCAAATGTAGTGTCTGCCGTAACACCGCTATAGGGAGTGACACACTGAATCCCGCCCATAGCGTGGAATGTATTTCGCCCATCGATTGTATTGACTTTAAAATCAGCATTGTCGAATATAAACTGACAAAATGCATGTGGCAAAATATTTCGTGCAGGACGAATTGCACAAGAATTTTCAAATTGGGATACGGAAGCGTACGAAGCAGAAAACCCTAACGAAGATAGGACATATATAAGATTTTTTGAACCGAACTTTTTATAAAGGTAAGTACCTATCCCAAGCAGTAAAGGAGAAATAAATGAGGAAGGTCGTGCAGCCGCGATAACTGCATGAGCTATTGATGTGCATTTTTTTGGTATTTTTCAGAGAATCTCCGTTTCGATTTACAGATTATGCCGGAAAGGAGTGTTGTTAAAGTTTCAGGTATTGCGGTTTCAATATTTTTAAGGAAGTCGTCAGACGGTGGATAGTGCTCGGTGTCATACACCTCAGAACGAATATCCTGGAGAATAATTGCGGCAGCTTCACGAACTATTCTCAGCCTTTCTTCACGAAGATCAGACTTCTTGCTTTGATACCAAGATTTCGATAAAACCTCGTAACCCGTACCACGAAAGCAGATTATTGCCTCCCGCCCAGGTTGGTCAAAAATCAAAATGTCACTTCCATATTTCTGGAATAATCGATCTTTCACTGTTCTTTTGTCTGGAACGTAATCACCTTCAATTTCCTTTATCAAGTCTGATAACTTAAATTGACAGTCATCTGAATTTTCGTCTAGATAAGAGAATATACATTCCATAGCTCTATCAATTTTATTGATTCTGTCACAAGTTACGTAATCAATTCTCTTTTCTTTTAAATATAATTGACTAAAGCAATATCGGTGATATTTGGCACCGGCCACAATCAAATCTGGAACATCCTTTATACGATTATAAATTTGTACCGCAATATCATCGGAACGATTACTTAACAAATTCAAACCCGTATTTTTGAAACTCGAGTTTGATACCGTGGATATATGTTGTTTTTGTGTTTTAGGCAAATTTATCAAATCTGTACAAATAAAACAACCCTTTTCAAAATTAAAATTGGGTAACGGCAAAGATGACGCTGTAGCTATTGGCATACCCCTAGTACTCCGAGAACGAGTGACACCGTCATTTCTAGCATCAGAATAATATTTATAACAGTATAAATGGATTTGTAATTCACGTACCTTTCGCAAATATTCCTCATGCTCCTTTTGTCCTTTTGCAATACTCCTAATAAGCAGCGACTCCACTCCTTTCGTCTTCACTTTAATAGAGGTTCCCTCACTAAGGGATTTTCTACAAATGAAACACTCACTCATTCTCACAATAACAAAAACTAGTAGTAGTCTATGCAATACAAAAAAAGAAAACCAAACAAAAACAAGGAAAGAAAACAAAATAAAAATAAAGTAACAAATATTTACATTCACAAAAACTAGTAGCAATCTACTTTTTCTGAAACAAAATATAACATAAAAATCAAAACACCAAAACAACGGGAAAACCCAAAACAAAATTTTCACAATCGCAAAACTCCTTGAAGTTGTAATCTCTTCGAAAGACTTCGAAAAACTGAATAAAATAATGAATGGGCGACCTACGATACAGTTTTTTTTTTTTTTTTTTTTCAAAATTAGTCATTTATTACTTACAACTAAAATGACCAATTCATTCAATTTTCATATTTAAAAATGAGTAAAACTTGTTACTCCAACACGGTATGCAGAAAAATGCCATAAAATACCGTAATAAAAACTTGTATAAAGAAATACATCTTTTTTATACCTGTGCACCTTTTTTATACCTGAATGGACGACTTACGATACATTTTGTTTGTTTCAAAATTAGCCATTTATTACTTACAACTAAAATAACCAATTCATTCAATTTTCATATTTTAAAAATGAGTGAAACTTTTTACTCCAACACGGTATACAGAAAAATGCCATAAAATACCGTCAGAAAAATTGTATAAAAAAATACATTAATCTTGGACGTACCTTCGTTTGGCACTGCATTAAAATCAATAAGAACAACCCAAATTCAATAAATGACCACATCAAATTATTCGTAATAAAATGCTCTACAAAAAAGCTCTAAGGCAATTTTTATGTAAAATCAATAATAAAAGAGTTATAGCGCTTTAAAGTTCGTCACCCCCAAAATTTTTGTCATTTTTCCTCCATATCTTTTTTATTATTAATATTACGAAAAAACATTATTTGCAAAAGTTGTAGATAATTTGATTATCTAAAAAAAATGTATTTACAAAAATTCTGTAGGTCTCACGGTTTCCGAGATATAAGACAAACCATTTTTTACACTAAAAACAAGATGGCGGCCGAACGTCACGTGTCCGGATCCCGAAAACTCGGTTTTATACTCCCAACCAACCCCCCTACACAATGAAAAAAGAAAATTGCTGTTTTCAGAAAATGCACAGTTGGGCCTTTTTTCTGCACCATTTTACTGGACTATTATTTGCAGCCCTATAAGTTTTGCTCCATCTTCGAATTCTGTGAATGTTCCTCTAAGACAGTGATTCCCAAACTTTATTTCGTACGGTACCTTTCTACAAGGTTTAAAATTTGGCGGAACCCAACGATGAAAAAATAAAACTAGTTTTGATGAGGGTTCGACCCTTTCGGTCCACACGATCAGCTTCCCAGTATGATGGAAGGAAGCTCTTTGACATAACGATAAGAATGGTAAATTCGCAAGGCTTTTCTAAAGAACTTTTTTTTTGTTGAACAGTAGCAAACAAACATGTCCCTGGCACTTCGTTCGCTACACTATAAAGCGAATTCATTCAACTGCAATGGTAAAAACTTCATTTTCAATTCGAACGATTTCAGAAGATAGTACCAAAATTAATCAATGTAACGGATTTGTCAAACTTCTCCGAAAAGGCCAAACTGTAATAACTGGAAAGCCCGCGATGAACTCAATTCCCAAAACTGTAGGACATGGAAAGCAATCCGCCGTTCAAACAGTTCTGAACTAAAGTTTGAAAATTTCGCCATGTTTATAATGGTTAACGTATTTGTTGAATGGTTTTTAAAGAAAACTCGGATTTTGACGAGTAATGACTCTTTGGGAAGCTATTGCTCGGCTGAATCCATAAAAGTGAACTTCATTTTGAACGGGTGTCATTCCAACGCTTCGATCGGCACCTCAATGAAGTCAATATCATTTTTGGTTTGCGTTCTATCGAGCATGTACAAAAATCACTTACGCCCTTTAAACATAGATACCGCTTGATCGAATTTTATGAAAATCTTTTCAAAGCGTACTTTCGGTAATACGCTACGATCGGCACCTCAAAGAAGTCGATATCAGCTTTGGTTCGCGCGATATCGTGCAGGAAAAAATGACCACATCCGTACGCACACACACACACATACTTCTTCGCAATTTTTTGATTAAAATGCTCCTGGGACCTTGAAAGATGAAAATACGTTGAAATTTTCGATTTCGATTTTCGGACCGATTACAATAACTTCCTATACTGGGAAGTTAATAATATATGATATATGTATATGTTAATCTTTAATATACATATTTTAAAACGTTTTTATTAGCTCGCTCTCTTGTCTGTCTGTTTGTCCGGTACATATCTTGCAATCAATTTTTTGAATACTTCCGGTTACCCGATCACCCTGCACACAACTTCTGCTTCGATGACAATGCAATATGGTATATTCATTATACCGTTAGATCCATGGCGGCCGTCTCAAGATGGCGGATTGCTGTTTCTTCACGGAACAAATTTTGCAAACAATTTTTTCAAATACTTCCGAATATCCTATCATGCTGAAATTTTGCATACAGCTTTAGCTCCGACATGGGTATCAAATGAAAGGGTATGATAAGTAGAACACAATAACCAATATAGTATACTCAATATATCGTTTGGCCCATGGCGGCCATCTCAAGAGGAGGGATTACCATTTTCTTCACAACCCCTGGGACATGTGAATTTGGAAATGTTACACGGCGTGACGTAGACCAAATTTTAAGAAAGAAGGGCCACTCGCACTTTCTGATTAGCAAGAACGCGTTAAACGGCCGGCGCAGCTCCAGTGAGTCTGCGAATGTATTTGCACTTCGGCGCTGGTGACACGGAACCTTAAAATTTTTTCGTGGAACCGTAAGGTTCCGCGGAACCCTCTTTGGGAATCACTGCTCTAAGGTATGACAGTGATCTTGCAAGGCAGTTTATATCGTCAGCATATCCTCCCAACTATTTGGATATGTTAAGCAGGGTTGCGTTCGCATCAATGTTAACTTTACGAATTACTCCTTCTAGCATGGGTGCCAGCCCATCGCCCTGCTTTAATCCTTGCTTGACTGAGAAGGACTCCGTCAATTCTCCTTGTATTCTGACTGCAAACCTTGTATTTTCCGTTGTCATATTTGTTAATTTTATTATCTTTAGGGAGATGTTTAGGTCCAGCATTGTCGCATACATTTGCTACCTTCCTACCTACCTCGATGCTGTCCTATGCTTGTTTAAAGTCGATGAAAAGTTGATAAACGTCGATTCCCAGCATTTTCGGAGGTTTTGCCTTATTGAAAAAAGTTGATCCATTGTTGACTTATTTCTTCTGAATCCAGCTTGGTATTCACTTATTGCACCTTCTGCGTAAGGTGCAGGTCTGGCCTTGATTATATTGGTCATTACTTTATAAACTGTGCTTAAGAGAGATATGCCTCTATAGTTTCCAAAGTTGAATCTGTCCCCTTTCTTGTGTATTGGGCAGGTAATGCTTTGCTCCCCTTCTTCAGGCATTCGTGTATAGCTGCTGAGAGCGATACGCCTCCTTGTTTGATCAACTCTGCTGCGATGTTATCAATTCCTGGAGATTTGTTGTTTCTTAAAGATCGTATGGCACTTTCTACTTCTTCCAGAGTGGGAACATTTGTTTCTCTAGTGTCATCGTTATGTTGTAGACGGGATTCTGATACATGTCTGATGCTCTCATTTGCGTTCAGCAGCTCGGTAAAAAATTCCTCCCATTTTTTCTTTACATCTTCGCTGTCTGTGACTATAGTGCCTTCTTTTGTTCTACTTATACTGGAGGAGGGTTTGGTTGAAACGCCTTTTGTATGAGGAAATACATCTTGAGCATTTATAATATCACTAGCTAGGTCCCGGTACGCCTCGCTGCACCCATAAGCCATTTGTAGGCAATAGATATTAAGATGGATAATATGAATTTTACACAGATGAAGTGCTTCAAAGAACGGGTACATGGGTCTTAAAACGGCACCCGTGGATCTCGATATATTGAGTATACTAAATATAGTAGTATATTCCACTTATCACACCCTTTCATTTGATACCCATGTAGGGGGTTGTGAATAAAGTAGTAATCCGCCCTCTTAAGACGGCTGCCAAGGATCCAACGGTACATTGAGTATACTATATTCCTTCCTGCTTCCTTTCCTTCCTGTTTCGCAGACCAGCAAACCAAGACTTGCCGGCGTCGCGACGTAAGGAGGATGGAGGACACTAAACGGCTTATAGTATCAGAAATTTCGGAAATATAGTAGTAGGTAAGCCCAAGAGGACAACAGAGGCTTAACATTAGAAACTGCAGACATGCTGCAATTAAAGTTGCAGAAATGTCCTAGACGAAGCCAGGACTGTAGCGCCATTGGATGGATCTAGTCTTCGGTAATAAATCAGGTTTCCCTGATTAAGACTTCGGTCTTAGCAGCTGAAAATGTCCTGCCTGTGAGCAGATTTAATGATCTCCTCTTCCATTGATGTGGGAATGACAATTAAGTCTTCCCTGGATTTTTAAATGTTTTGCCTCCTCATAAGCGGAGGTCTTTAATATCACTCTTATAGCTCTTAAATATTACTCTTTCTTCTGCGCTTGTTTAATTAGGCCAATTAACATATCGACAACTGGTATTGCAATCAGGACCGGCGTTTGGCTTTATTGTGCCCGGTGCAGTATGCCATATTGCGCCCCCATCACCTGTTTATTTTTCGATCGCGGACATGGAAAAAAAACACAAGCACTATATGGAGTTCCTTTAATATATGACAATGAAGGCACGGCATCACTTTTTTTCGAAGTTTTAAACTTTTTTAAACCTTAATTTCTGAAATTGCGCCCGGTGCAAGTGCACCATTTGCACCTAAGAAAGCGCCGCCCCTGATTGCAATTCTGCACAACGCATCTACGTGCCTCATTACCTGAACGATGCTTAATCTGTTAATTAAATTCTTTTACAAACACAGCCCATCCAGCCGCTCTCAGTGGAACATCTCCTTTTTCATTGTCGTGGCGAAAGCATTTCACTCGGTGACAGTCTTAATCCTCTTTACCAAAACGTAAACTCTCCGCTTCTTTACGGCGTGTGCTATGGCGAAAACTTCTAGGTCGTAAGCGTAAAAGCGTTGCTCGGCTGAGTTTGCCTTACGACTCATGTATTGCACTGAATGCAATTGTTGATCGTTATTATCCCCTATAGCTCCGAATTCATCCTTATCTATTAGCATCGGCATGAATTTCGGTATGCCCTTTTCTTCAAAGAACTTCGACAGTGGTACCTTTACCAATATTTCTTTTCTTTTTGCTGTTCGGTTTCTTTTTTAATATGGCCTTCTTTGTTAGCAATTCGCTGAACGGCGCTGCTTCAACTGCCTAGTCTGCTATAAATGTTTCGAAGTAGGGCGTTAGTCCCAGTAACCTTTGTAAAGTTTTCCTATCATTTGATATATTAAAGAGGAAACTTAATTACTACTTTTGTCCTCTCCTCTGATGGTATTTGCTTTTTAGTAGCCCACGGGCGCCGAATATCTTAGGACGGCCCTGATGCAAATCAATATTTTCGTCAATATATATCAGTCGATCGTCCAACACACACATGTTCGTCGATGCTTTAATCCTTAAACACACCTTTTCCGAAAGTCGCTAACAGTCTGAAGATTGGAGCTACCTTAGCTGTGACCATTATTCCTAGCAATGAAAGAAGTTTTTCACCTTTAAGCCGTTTAAAGTATTGGCAAAGTAGTGCAACTGGAAAACAGCGGCTGAACGGGCTTGCTCTTTTGAGTATTCACAGAGAAATCGACGTAACGGCTAAGGACAATCAACAATTTTGCAGAAAAGCGTAAAAACAACTATGACTTTTCCCCGCATTGCTTTGGAACCATTGATCCTGTGTGTCAATAGCTAATAAACTTAATTCCTCTAAAACACTTCTTCTGATTTTATTCCCCCCCCCCCCCCCCGCCACATATGTATAGTTCGCAATGCAATCCAATCTGACCATATCGTAAAAAATCAAGGTGGCGGTTCCAATATGGCGGCCAAATTTCTCAATTGATAAAAGTAAGTACCCTTGCTCTCTACCCTCTCTCGAATCTCGGACCTGCAGGTGTCGTGCCCAAAATCTGTCGGTTGATAAAATTTGCGTCTTAAAAGGCATAACAGTTTCACTAGGACAAATTTTATTGACTCTGATGATTGCGGCAAATGGCGGAAAATATCCCTGAGAATGTGGTGATTGAGTCCGCGCCACCGAAGTTCCGTTTCAAGTCAAGCTGTGTTATTCATTCCTGCAACATTCGTAAACTTCGTAGGAATTTCTATTTTGTTAAGTCCCACTTAAATAACTCCAAACCGCCAATCTTCACACTTCTTGTTCTTTAAACTCCTTTAATCCCTCATGGGACATAGGGCGGAAACAGTTGCCCTCCACCAGCGGACTCTGTTTTGCGCGACAGCTCTTAGCACCGACCAGGATCTCCCAATTGTTGCGGCTTCTTGTAGTAGGGCCCTCCTCCACGTTGTTCTAGGTCCAGTGGTGTTGTGCTAATTTTTAGCTTTTTCAAAAAAAAAAAACTTATACAGAGGCTCTGTCCGTCTGTCCGTCTGAAGCCTACTTTCATCTCTGAAAGTACTGCAGCTACAGACTTGCGAAATATCTCAAAATGTAGCTCTTGGTCAAAAGACCAAAAACTGAGAAAATGGTCTGGAAATTTCAACCAGAAGTATATTTAAACAACAAAAAAGAGCCTTTAAAGAAAATATTGTGACTAATTTTTGTGTTCTAAGGCTTATAACTTCTTAATTATTCATTTTACCACAAACTTTCTAAGTAATAAATTGTAGATTATTTAATTCTAAACAAAAAGTGTCCTTGCAAATTTCCGGTAAGATGTGCCGTTTCGGAGATATAGTGGAAAAACCATTTGCATACGTTTTCCAAGATGGCGGCCAAATGGGGGAGGGTTAGAATCCCGAAAACTCAAACTTAAGCTTACCCTGACCCCCCCCCCCCTACACATCCCAAAAATAAAACCTTGTCCTGCATTTTTGCAATGTTAAAGTACCATTTCCATGGACTATAAAGGGCTAGGGAAAGTCCCTCGTCTGTCGGGCTGCGAGTTCGATCCTTCGGCTCGCGGTGCTTTTTTTTCGTCATAATAATTTTTTTTAATTTCCTTCGGGGATTTTGTTTCATATGAAACAAGTTTTTGACATGAATACGTCTCTAAATTTGCTTCCAGAACAAAAACCGATGATAACGAAATAATGGCATATAGTTTTTATTTGCTGCTCAAAAACTATTGTTTATATTGAATAAAGAAATATACCATGACGTGGGTGAAGAATCAAAGAATTTTAGTGTTTACATTTGATTTCCTTTTTTTAAGCTATGATGATTATATTGTAGTGTTTGTTAAATACTTTGTTAAGTTTTAGATTACGCAGTCTCACAACTTATAACCTACATTAGCCTTTAACAAAAGCCTTTCCAGATTAATTATATATAGCGTTGGTCAGTGTGATACTTATGAATCTCCATGGCCAAACTAGGGTGCGGTAAGCCGAATTTTTAACAATAAGACATGTATGTTTAAGTAAAATAATACACCTAATTCTGTTGTGCAAAGTGCATCACATTAGATTTTCCTCCAATCCAAAGAAAAATGTTTAGATTCGTTTTCTATAGTGTTTACATGTGTGATGTTCTCTTTTTTTTTTTTTTTTCAATTTGACACATTCGAATTATTGGCCTCGATTCCCAGATCCGGCGGGTTGCAAGTGAGTGCGGATCAATCTCCACTTAATATATTGTCATCCAATCTGAAGTGTTATTCAACAGAAAGAATACCATGAAAAAGCGTAATTAGTGGCTAGTCTGTAGGCACAACATCCCACTAGTTTTTTACCGGAACGCGTATATATAATTATATAGGCAGGGCCGATCCTGGGTAGGCGGCCGCTCTGTGCGGTCTCATGTCCCAAATTTAACGACGGTGGGGGGAGGGGGGGAGATTTCCCCCAATTTTCGCCCGTCGCTAGGATCGGCCCTGTATATAGCATAAAAAGGAAAGGAAACGAAAAGCATTACGAAACCCATTTTGTGTATTTGTATATATAATATACCTACATATATGTTTATTACAATAATAGGAACGTTTAATAAAAATTAGTTAACAAATTATAAAATACGCATAGTAGATACTCAAACAATATTGCATAAATATTTTTAACAATACATGAAAACACTAATGGTTTTTATAAAATATTCCAAATAGGATTATGTTCAGGATCTTGTGGTTGAATTTTCCTTGTTTTGTTGTCATCCGCTGAACGATGAGACTTTAACCAAGTTTTTACATAATCATCTGGTTTAAATAATTGTTGTGGTGGGCCATTCATTTTTATAAATAAAAGATTTGCTAGATTTTCAATTAATATTCTATTTCTTTGTTCATTTAAAATAATATTCATATTACTGAATCCGCGCTCACACTCTGCCGAACTGCAAGGTAAAATCTTTATGTATCGAAGTAAGATTTCTACATCTTCAGGAATTACTTTGCCTCCAGTATTAATATAATCTCTAAACGCATTGATACATCGCATCGGTGATGTTAAATTAAATCTGGTGCATAATGACTGGATTTCATTTTCTCCATAGCCAATTTCAATATCTGCTGGCCACTCCGTTGGATCTAGTACTCGAAATTCACTTATCAAATCATTTTCTGTATGTAGTCCTCTAGTCATATTATTAATGAGACTTACAAGGAATTGATTTCTGTTAATAATAGTAATTTTTTTATTATCTGTTAAAGTTAATGTTCCTAATTTCATCACTTGAACAGCCTCTGATGCTTCTATGAGTTTGTTTCCTTTTTTAACGTCTTTTAGTGATTCCAAATAGCGAATAGTTCGACGGATTAGTTTGTCCGCATATACTATCGTTACACTTCTGTTCTGTAACGCTTCAGACAAGATGGAAAGTTCATACAAAACGTCATACATTAATGCCAAGTTAATTATAAACTGTTTAGACATGATATATTTTTTTAGACCAATGTATACACTCTGATCAGTTTTTGAACGAGTTTCATCAGTTGCGGCTAGATGAAAATGTTCAGCAAGAGATTTTAAATTTTGCCAAACTGCATTAACAGTTCTGAATGAACTAGCTATCCACCTTATTCCTAAAACACGTCCTATTTTTTTAATTTCTTCTCCCAAATTTTCCGCGCATGGTTCTGTTCGCGTTGATTTTTAGGAGATTGATGATAAATGGTATATAATTTATCCATAAATATGTGAAAATGGTTAATACCATTTACTTCCGCGACAGCATCGTTAACAGAGAGCTCCAGACGATGATTTAAACAGTGCCACGTGATTAATTTTGGAAATTTATTCAATAATTTTGTAGCCACTCCTGACCTTTTTCCTAACATTACACTTGCTCCGTCACTGGTAAATGCAATTAAATTTTGTTTCAAATAATTCTCGTCGAAGCCATATTTTTCCAAATTATTTAAAAGGTATTCTGTAATGGTGGATGCTGTTTGATCGGACAATTCTATTAAATCAAAAAAAAGGCATCGTGGTTCGCTGGTTTTATTTATTTCGAATTTTAAAAATATAATTAGAGTCGATTTTTTACTTAATGTTGTAGATTCATCAATGAGAATCGAAATCTTTCCATTTGTTTTAATCATTTCTGAACAAATTCTTAATTTCATATTTTTGGATATATGATTAATTATATTTGTGCAGGTATATCTGGACCGCAAACCAGGTGCCAAAATTGTTCCATTTAATTCTTGCAATTGCAATAAATTATAATAATCCGAATATGGTCGGTCGTGTTTGGCTAAATAATAAGCAGTTCTAAATACTAAAGACGTGCTCTTAATAGACGCCTTATTTAAATTGTCTATTGCATTTTCTATTGGCTGCTGCTGTTCGCTGTTTAAAATTTCTTCTGAATTAATGTGCGCTGTTGTTTTCGCGTGTTCAAAAATTTTTTTTCTTAATGACGTTAACTGCAATTTTTTATCTTTACCGTAGTAAGAAACGGATGTGGAACTCCATTCCTTTGAAATATTTACACCACGGGTTTTAGATACCCCTAAGTGCTGTATTTTCTTACAAAAAGAGCAACCTAATTTTCCGGATTCGGAAAGTAACCAAGGAAACTGTCTTTTCTTTTCTAACCACATTTCCGCACTCCAAATATTAGGCCACGAGACTTCGTCAGAATGGTTATCATTATAAGTACTTGTTGACGTTGACGCTGATGCTATGGCTGCAAGTTCAACAGATTCCAGTTGATCAGCGTTGAAGTTGGTGTTTGATACTTGGCTCAATGTTGCATTTTCCTGGGCCATTGACTCATCTTCGCTGCTGGTTTTTAGTTTCTTTTTAAAAAAAATCGGTGATGCTACTGGTTTTTCTTTTTTCACTCATGTTGAAATTACTAATAAAATAAATACTATTATTGAATAGGAAAAAAACGGACATTTTTTTATTAATAATGAAAATGAAATATACTTACACTTTAAGTTTATTAGATTAAAGATTATAGAAAAATGGAAGCTACTACTACTACACTTTGACTTAGCGTAGGTATGTAGCTTGCATAGAATATTTTGCTAACAGTAGTACTTATTAATCCTATTATTACATTGTATGTAATAAAGGTTTTAATGCATACAATAGTTTTGTGTGGCACTTATTCACTAAAACTTCCACTTTCTATAAATCTGCTGTCGCAAAGATGGTTTGACACTGATTAAAAAAAAATGGTTTTAAATACTCAAATTCTTACACTAAGGGTGGGAAATGTAAAAACTACAAAGATGGGAATTTCATCTCCCAATACAGAAAAAAAAACGTTCCGGACTCCGGTTCACGATTCGGAAAAACAAGCCGGTTTGTTCCGATTTTTGTTCCGGTTCGGGTTCGGTTCAAACCCTTGTTTATAATAATACCATAGACCAGTGATTCCCAAAGTGGGTTCCGCGGAACCTTAGGGTTCCACGAAAAAATTTAAGGGTTCCGTGTCACCAGCGTTGTTTTGGCAAATACATTCGCAGACTGACCGGCGCTTCGCCGGCCGTTTAACGGGTTCTTGCTAATCAGAAAGTGCGAGTGCCCCTTCTTCCTTGAAATTTGGTCTACATCACGCCGCGTAGCATTTTGGCCGCCATTCCATATTCCCATGTTGAGAGCGTTGTGAAGAAAATGCTAATCCGCCCCTATGAGATGGGCGCCATTTACCAAACGATATATGGCTATACTATATTGCTTATGGTGTTGTACTTATCATACTCTTTCATTTGATACCCATGTCGAAGGGGTTGTGAAGAATATTTCAATCCCCCCTCCTGAAACTGTCGCCATGGATCTAAAGGTATATTGAGTATACCATATTGCATTGTCATTGAAGCTGAAGTTGTGTGCAAAATTTCAGGGTGATCGGGTAATCGGAAGTATTCAAAAAATCGATTGCAAGATATGTACCGGACCAACAGACTGATAAGAAAGCGAGCTAATAAAAACGTTTTAAAATACATTAAAGGATAAATATATGCATATTATTTTATTTTTTCATCTTTGGGTTCCGCCAAATTTTATACTTTGTAGAAAGGTTCCGTACGAAATAAAGTTTGGGAACCACTGCCATAGACAAATAAAAGGAAAGTGTACACTTTCCTGATGAAAGAGCTCTCCTATTTCCTCCATTTAAGCTTCCTCCAAACGAAAGCTGCCCCTGCTAAATCATTATTTTCGGTGCAACTGTCAAGAGACTTGATAGTCCAGTCAAAATAGACGAAAAAACGCCATAATTGGAAGATAATTCGGAAGTTGCTGAAAATTGGAACAGCCCTTAAAAACATTATTATACATAAGCTGTAGAGACTGCCACGCGATTGGACGACTGCAAACTTTTTTATTCAAGGTCAAAGGGTCAAAATATCATTTTTTTGCAAATATCTGCTAAACCGTACGTCTTATCAGAAAATTGTGTTTACAACGTTTGTAGATTAGGCGATTATCTACAAAAAAATATACTATATATTTTCTCGTAGGAATTGCCATTTCTGAGATATTGTCGTTTTAATAAGTTAAAATACTCATATTCTATCATTCCCGACTTGTAAAGATCATCAGAAATTTAATAAATCCTTTGTTGGAGTACCTACGCGGCTAATATTTTCAGGCGTGATTCCTGGATGTCTTTGGAGAAAAAAATTGTTCTACAGAGGGCGGCTATCTCCACTATCCACTAAGATACAGGGTGATTAGGGAAAAAATTTTGTTTTTTGTTTTTTTTTAAATTTACTGAAGTTTGAATAACTCCTAAAGTAATTATCATAAAGTAGCCAAATTAGGATCATCTTTTAGGTAAATGTGTATTCTTTTATTTGGTATAAAGCACAGCAGCCTGAGTGACTCCGTTCAAAAAATATGTAGGCTCAATTTATGCTTATTTTCGCCATAAGGGTACGTTGTCATAAAAGTTTGCAGGCCACTGCTCTAGAGTATCACAAAATGGCGACTCAGCTGAATGACGTACTTAATTCGCCAGTAGCTCCAGGACTAATGTATATTTAGGGGCGTCGTAGTGAATAAACAGCTCAAACCAATCTTCTGGTAGATTAATCAACACCGAAATTAATTTTATTTGTCCTCAACCCTTTCCATTCGCACCAAAGTTGGAAAATCCGGGATTAACAAACATTTGGGAAAAAATCACAATCCGCACTTCATTACGACAAGAGATGTAATATTAATTCTTTCTACATTCCAATCATAAAAAGACGAAATCTCATTAAATAACAATTACAAAAAGCCGAAGGGAAGGATTTGTATCCGCAGCCTTAAACTTCCCTTCCATTCTTCTTAAAGCATCTTAGCATGAAAAATTCATTTCCGTCCCTTGACTTTTGACTTTTCCCTTTCACGTAATCCAGGGCTTTTCCTTTCATGGTTTTATAAGATGAGAATTTGCTATAAGCATTAAATAGGATTTTTCTTCGCCGTCAAGTCAACCATTTCCTCAATTCCTTGCATTCATGCCAACTCACCCCATTGACACCTACTTCATAAGTTTCCTGTCACCTGCAAGTAAAGTTTTATATTCGTGACGCACACTATACATAGTCCTGCTGGAGGGAAAGCTCCCAAAGTTCATCTCGTCCGTTGTGTTTGATTGTAAGGATTTAGTCTTCAATTTACAAGAAAAATTCGCCCTCGTTTCGGTCCCTGTTTCTTCCATATTTTTTCGCACAAGAAATGCTGAACCCTTATTCTATTATGATTATCCTTGCTCCGCAATTCCCTTCACGGGATGCTGTGACGTAAAGGTCCTTGGTCGAGGCGCAGAGTATGTCTTCTGCTCCCGGTTCCCGGGTTTCGCCCTTATTTCCAGGCTCCCCGGTATCCTTGGGCCTCCAGCGCTCCATGGCATCAGAAGCAATCTGACGTGGGGAGATGTGAAATGAAATGGTGAAACGGCAGCTGATTGAGTGCCAATTCATGAGAGCTGTATTTTGTGGGCTTCAAAATGAAAATTCTTGCCCCCGGAAAAGTATCCTTGCTCCTTGGATTCCTCGGAGAACTTTCTACCACCACCACTGTCGTCGGCATCGCAATTTTACTTCTTTCTTCCTCTGTTGAATGGAGCTGCTGCACGTCTGGGAATCGTCTTCAGGTGATGAATTGAAATCGTCGAAATTAGTTAAAGCCTGGATGGAGAGTTGATAGTTTCGTAATGTTTGAGTCCTATTGGTGGTAGTAAGCAGTCGTGCAGCTCTTCAAATGTTTACTTAATTTATTTCTTTTATTTAAAAAAATAATGGAGAATGGAGTATGTTATAGATGAAAGATGATGTTCGGGAATACTGAATGTGGGAGATTGTTCCACAGTCGAGTTATTCTGCTTGCAAACAACTTCTAACACCGTAGTGCGCGCGGAAAGCAGGGTTTCAGAGAGTGCGAGTGAGTTTAGTGGGTTAGTGTTTTGTTTTGAGAAAAACACTCGTCACCAGAATAGCGTACACCTCTGCTTGAAAGGCAGTTGCTAGGGTGCCTAGGCTTATCGTCCTGCTGAATCTGGGGCTTCCTGTATGTGCACAGAAGGTTGCTCAAATTTTGAGAAAGGACATGCAGTCCGACAGCATCGCCGCTTCCTGCGCCCAGGTGACCATTCCTGATGAAAGGAACCAGAATCGTTTTGTTGGCGGGATTGACTTTTATTCCTACGCCCTCGCACCAGCTAGAGACCAGGAGCGCGTTCAAAAACCTTACTATAGTAATAAAAAACCTAATTATTTATTTAAAATAATCTCACAAATCCCACTTTGATTTGTTCATTATTAACATTAAAACAAATGTCAAAAAATTGTTTTTATTCTTCTTCTTCTTAACTATCGCTAACCATGCTCCCGAGCATGGTTAAAATTTAACTACACCATGGTTAACCACGAGAGTTTTTGAACGCCAAAAAGTTATGCTCGTGGTTATGTTGTAGTTAACCACGGAGTTTTTGAACGACAAAAGTTTACCATAGTTAACCATAGTAAGGTTTTTGAACGCGCTCCAGATCTACTGCCTGCTGCAGGCGTCTTGACATGACTCCTTCAGTTTCACCTGTAACTACTATGCGCAACCTTGGGCAAAAACGTTTCGGCCGTTGAGCAGCTCTAGGAGTTCATCTACAACAAGGCACCAGAGAAGTGGAGATAAAACTCCTCCCTCTAGAAAATCTTTTGCTATAGTGCCCTCCAGAAACCCCTTAACATGAGAGACCATTACTTTTGCGAGTTCTCAGCATAGAGGTAATCCAGTTGCAGAAAGTGCTACTTAGACCGCATCTACTTAGAGCCCTAGCTATAGTATCAAAGGACTTATTGTCGAAGGCTCCCTCGATATCGAAGAAGGCCGTAAGCGCAACTCCTTTGTTTAGAGCTGCGCTTTCCAGCCTGAACACCAGATTGTGCAGTGCTGTTTCAGTGGACTTGTCCGCCTGGTACGCCTGCTGCTAGGAGCTTATTGATTGGTGTTGATGATAAGTTTCCCTTATCGCCCGGTCGACAATTTTCTCCATTGTCTTCAAGGCAAATGACGAAGGACTTATCGACCTGAAAGAAGTGTAATCGAACGGCCAGGCTTAGGTATAAATGTGATGTTGACGTTCCTCCAGACAGGCGGGATGTAACCATATGCGAAGACGTGACTAAGTCGCAGCCCTCCTGTAGCAGAATGGGATAGATTCCTAATAGCTTCGTGGTTAAAGACGGTGTTTGCTTCTGTCCAGGCAGCTTTAGAAAGTGCGCCTGTTGGCTGCCCAGCAGAAATTGAGTTCCCATTTGAATGAATGGTTGGGCCTGCGAAGAGTGCATGGAGCAATATTATCAAGGTTTTTTCCCAAGACTGTGAAAGAGCCATCGGTTCTGCTGATAGATTCAAGATCTCCCGATAAGCCCTTAATAAGGCTTTGTGGTTTTTTGCTGAGTCTCGAATGTTTTCGACACCCTTGCAGAAATTCCGTCAGCTATTTCTTTTTGCTCGTCTGATCTCCCTATTATAGGTGGTTAGTGAGCTTCTATAACTTTCGTAGTTGCCGTTCTTCTTGGCTGCGTTGAATAGTTTCCTCGTAGTGGATCTCAACTTTCAGAGGTCGTTATTCCACAATGGAGTTTTCCTGTTATGCGTCATATCAGAACGGGGCAGTGGCGGTTCCTCTTTCGAAGCAAAGGAAGCACTGCTTCCCTTAACCAAATAGACAACTTCCGAAAACAAAATTGAAATATATCAAGATTAATCACAAGAAAAATCTTAATATATTTCCTCCTCTGGAAACACTAAAGCTGGAGATATTACAGCTTCCCCATGTTGTGTTAGGCCATGGTCATATGAGCGGCGAGTGGCAGAGCTACAATACTAAAGTGCCTCTCTCCGCTAATTCGAGACGTTGATTTTTTCTATTGCCGCTCTTATCGTGGTCGAGGCCTAACACAACATGGGGAAGCTGTAATATCTTCAGCTTTTTTGGCCCAGAAAATCAACGTGAAAACTCCAACACATTCAATTAATTGAACTCACACTCACGCAAAGGTTTGCGTTAATATAATGCCCTCAGAAGCTGAGCTAAACGCAGCTTCTTCGGAACCAAACAGGCGGAATTGAGAACTCGAAGAAAGAGACATTTTTTGTTTCTTTGTTTTTGGCTTCGTTTTCCGGTAATCTGTTCTGGCTTCGAGGCGAGCAATATTAAATTTTCTCTTAAATAGAGAGTATTTTTATGATTTGTATTTTTGAGTACGGTTGGCGGGGGTGTGGGGGGTGTATTCGAGGTATGCAGGGTTTTATTATAGAGGTCGCGCCAAAAGAGTTGATACCGAGAAAGTCGCGTTTTCCATGCGCAGTAGAATCCCCGCATGCCGTTCCCGTCCCTTAGCCTAGTCGCAACAAATTTCGAAGGGGAAATTTGAAAATACATAAGCGCATTTCTTATCAACATGTGCGCAATTTTTATTTGTGTGCAGCTTTAATTTCCCCAGCTGCGCGCTCCGGCATCAACTCTTTTGGCGCGACCTCTAACTATTTTTTTAGATTTTGAGTCAACATTATGCATTTGTATGAAAAATTAAATGTGATGAAAGCAGTAGTAGCAGTTTTTCAAAGGCTTTTCTTTGGACGTTTTAATTATCAACAGAATCTGAAAAAAGGGCGCGAAACTATTTTGAAAATATTAACGAAAAAACGTGATTCGATTTTTTTTCACTCTTTTGAAGTGTAAATAAATTTTCTTGTTCATCTTCATAAAATAACTACATTTTAAAAAAGAAAAAACCTCATACGATGCGATGCACAAAAATTAAAGGGCAATTTATTTTCAAATTTGAAGTCAATTTTTGAGACTTGTATAAGATAATTTGACCCGAAATTCTAACCAGTTAGTGTTTATATAGTATAAATTCACTATAAAAAATCCGAAGTTATAAACAAAACACTAAAATTTATGTGTACAGATAAAAATTTCATATTGTAACCGGTGATAGCCAATATCATAACGAATAGCCTCTATTTTTTTTTTTGCTTTTTTCGGACCTACTCATGCCGAGATATACCCATCTATCACGGCAAGCGGTAGTTTGCCGAGTTAGTAAGGGGAAACAGCTAAAGCCTTATTTACGCCGAAACATGGAAAACAAGGTATTTTTTTATAAAATTATACGATTTGTCACCTTTTTATAAGCAATATAAGCAATTTTTCATTTGTAACCGATAACCACAATATAAATAAATTATTATTCCATGTGTTTTTTTCTCTATCATTCTTCGTTTTCTTTATTTTTACATTCTCTCTCCTTTTTATTTTATCAATTGACGATATTGTTACCCAGCTAAGGCACTGTAAAATCCTTATTTACGCTGATGACATCAAACTGTATCGCCACATAAGGAGTATAGAGGATTGCAAACTTCTGCAAGCAGATCTAAACACCTTCTATTCTTGGTGTTCCAACAACAACCTTGTGCTTAATACTAGTAAATGTGAGATCATGACTTTTTGTAGGAAACGTGGTGTTATAATTTATGACTATACTTTTTTCGACAATAAGGTCTCCCGCGCTAACTTTGCAATCGATCTAGGGGTTAGGTTAGAAAGTAAGTTGGATTTCTCCACCCACATTAATTATATCTCCTCCAAGGGCAATTCAGTCCTGGGATTTATAAAAAGATGGTCCAAGGAATTCAACAACCACCTCATCACTAAACACCTGTACGTATGATTGGTTAGGCCTTCACTACGCTTCCCAGGTATGGTCTCCTTACTACCACTCCGTTTTGCACTTAGCCACCTCCCGTGGGGTGAGGTGCCTGCTCTTCCGCCTTATGAGAAATTGCTCAACTTAAGCTCTCTCCATAAGCGCCGTAAGGTCGCTGACGTTATATTCGTTCATCGGCTGATGAATGACAAAGTGGACTCTGGTTTCTTAAGAAGCCGCGCGTCATTTAGAGTGAATAACTAACACCTGGGAGGTGAGCTTCTCTTGCACATTAATTCCTCTAATACCAGTTATGGCATGTTCGAACCGGTTAATCGCATGCTTATAAATACTAACAATAATCGGAGTGTGTTTAGCTTGCTAACTAGTGAAGTTGTCCTTAACAGGTTGCCTGTCCAATGAATCATATGTGATTCATGGGACATGTTATGTACCAAATTTTATACGTTCATGAATCACATATGATCAAATTTAGAATTAAATTTGTGTTTTTTTTTTTTTTCAATTAACGTAACGGAAAATTCGGATTTTTACTATAGGGGCGTGTGGGGTAATCTTCTAAATATGGAAAACAAAAAAATCTTCAGTGATTTGTGGAAATTTTATAGTTGGTGAAAAAAATAAATAAATCATTTTTTTTACAAATGAAAAACGAATTGCAAAAAAAAAAGAGCGGGACGTATACCATTCCTAAAAGATTATTGTATGGGGACAGGGAACCTGTTAAAAGGACCCTTCTCAATGTGGCGTGACTCTCTGCGTGCCCCACTCCCTTTTGCTTTTGCACGCTTCTCTTTTTGATATTTTTTATCTTAAATGTTGTTTAATATTTTATGTTTTCATATCTCAGCTGAGCCACGACTGCAGTGGTAAATGTTTCTCAGCCCTGCTGAGAAGTGCACCCTCTGAGTTAGAAGAGTAACTCTATTATTAAAGTATTACTATCTCTTCTAATCCATGGCATTTCTATCTTACCCTCTCTCGGCTCTTCTTGCGTCCGTACGATTGTGTTCATTATTTTGACCACATTTCGCCCTACTCGAACTCCGTTTAGGGCTGCGATCTAAGTGACTATCGGGAGTATAGGCTGCTGTGACTGTTTCACGATATCCTACACAAGTGTAAACCTTCATACCTTAACCGGTTTGTGCAGCTTTCGTAATTCCTCAGAAATAATAATTCAACAATTTCACATTTCCGCACGTTAATTGGTAATCGTTCTTTCTTTGTCTTCACAGCACAGGAAATTGTTCCTTAAATTATATTAAACTAGCATAAAACCCGCGTGCCTTGCAACGCCTTTAAATAAAAACTATTTATTATGTGCAATGTTTTCCTTCAAAAACAAAAAAAACAAACAAAAAAGTCAGCTGTTATTATCCCTAAAAGGGTTAATTATAGTGCATTTTTTTAATAAATATGGTAAACAATTTGCTGCGTATATCACCTCTGCTCAACAAATCTGCAAGTTTTGAAGAAGAGATAGGCATGTTTATGTCATCAAGAGAAGTGGCATTTTAGGTTTTGACGAACGTTCCTTAAGTTTGTTCGCCTATTTACGTGGGTGCAAGAAATTATGAAGCAATCACAAATGAATATTAAATAAAGTGAATTTCGAGTCATTCATTTCTACGTGATTATAGGGATGCACTGTCAAAATTTCAGCCCTTCAGCTTCAGAGGTTTGGGTCAACCCCATTTCACCCCCTTAGGGGATGAATTACGAGTAATCGCCTCTTAGTGGATGTTCACGTCATTATAGGGATGCACTGTCGAAATTTCAGCCCTATAGCTCCAGTAGTTTGGTAGCCCCATTTCACTGCGTTAGGGGATGAATTTCGAAAAATCGCTTCTTAGTGAATGTCCACGTCATTAAAGGGATGCACTGTCAAAATTTCAGCCCTATAGCTCCAGCGGTTTGGGTAAACCCCATTTCACCCCCTTAGGGGATGAATTTCGTAAAATCGGTTTTTAGTGGATGTCGACGTCATTATAGGGATGCACTGTAAAAATTTCAGCCTTATAGCTCCAGCGGTTTTGAGTTGAGTTGAGTTGAATTTCGAAAAATCGCTAGAAATTTCAGCCCTTTAGCTCTAGCGCTTTAGGTTGTGCGTTGTCTGTCAGTCAGTTACTTTTTATACAACAGAAAAAAAGTAAAGAAAAAAAATCCCCTTACAACTTATTGAACCCCATTTCACCCCTTTCAACCCTTTTTTCTCTAAAAAAAACAGTAGCCTATGTCCGTCTCCAAGGTCTAAACTATGTCTGTTGCAAATTTCATCAAAATCGGTCCAGCGGTTTAGGCGTGATAGCGTAACATACAGACAGACAGACAGACGCATTTATACATAATATTAGTAAGGATTAAATTTCAATCACCCAATATATCACCCCGGCCCGTGGGTTCATAATGCATTTTAAAAGTGGCCCGCGATACCATTTGGGTTGGCCACCTATGAATTCGGGTTTACTTCGTGTATTAGACGATTTCCATTCCATAATATAAAATCAACAGAATTAGTGCATGGCACGAGGGACTAAAACTAAAGCTCAAGGAAGCTGGTCATGTTTTTAATTTTGCCGAAGATCGTTGAACTTGGAAGTACAAATTTTCTGTGTCAGATACTATATAAACTGGTAGTTTTAGAAAACGTACATTTTGTTTCATCCTAGAGTAAAATACTAGTGAGATTAAGACTTTAACATTATTAAATAAGAACTTAAGTTTTCTTTAACTAGTGAATTGAATCTACAAAACATTAGTACTCTCTCCACGTCAAATGTAGCAAATTCGGACAAGTCCAATACCTCATTAGGCACTACCATAAAACTTATTTATTCACAAGTACATCTATGAATCATTTTCACAAAAAAATTACATTTGCCTTTTACCACAATTTTTCAGTCGCCTACAGTAATTTTTCAGCGTGACTGCACCTGTAAAGGACATAGGTAAAATGTCTACTGCTTGCTCGCATTCAATTTCACACTCAAGTAGCTTAATGCCGTGATTTTCATAAAAATTACACACTCGACTTCTCCTCCGACTTATTTACTATCATGTGTTGTAGAGTGTTTGATGGTTTGTTTCTATTAGTTTCATCCCTTTTAAGTCCGTCTTACGAGCATAAGACGCAGAACGATAGCAGCAGGACTTCTACCGAAATAGATATGCACAACTGTCGACACATACTGACGCGGTGGAATGGCATAAAAATAAAATTACACGAAATGCAAACGCTTTAGTTGAAGGCTCCACCAGCCTTCTTGACAGACATGGTGCTATAGCTATCTACGGAATTGCATACACGCCGGCGTAACGCCACATGACGATTGCTATACGTATATACATGATATATTATGTAGCTTTGAAAATCTTCGGCTCCTTACCACTTAGGCTAAATAAGGACCAAGAATTCTGGATATGTAAGTACAAGATGTTCTAGGGGAGGTTAGTTAGAGAACTTGCTTCTTGCTCTATGGTAAATGCGGGTTTAGAGGAGTGGAGTGGAGATAGGAAGTTTCTTGTTTATTTAGGCTGTAAATGCTCGATAAAAGAAGTTCAAAGCACACATTTTTGGGATGTTATTTTTTCTGGAGGGATTCTGTGTAGATTACTTTGCTTTTTATCACTTATAAAAACTGTTTGAATTTTGAATATTGTGCGTTGAATAAATAAAAAAGATATACATATGTCCATAACTAGAGATGAGTTGGTGCCGGTTATTTTAAACCAAACTTCAGGACAGAACAATTTTAACCCATTTATTTAAGTACAGTAATCAACAGCCAATTATATTTTTGTAACCCCAAAAAAAAAAAATAGCGTAAACTCCACAAACGACCCGGAAAGACTTCACCAATTAGAACGGGAATACTCCCAATTACACCGGGAAGTTAAGAGAAGTGTCCGGCGTGATAAAAGGCAGCAGATAAACGAGCTCGCAGAAAAAGCGGAAAACGCGGCAAACACAGGCAACAGTAAGGTGCTGTACCAAATCACTAAACAGCTCTCGGGAAAGCACTCTACTAAAAAGCATGCCGTTAAGAGTGCGGATGGAAGGCTGCTGTGCAGCGACGAAGAGCAACTCCAAAGATGGAGAGATTACTTCTTCGCCGCCCTGAATGGTACACTTACACAGGAACCTCAGGAAAACAGCAACAATGCACAGCCAATAAGAATCACCACCCGGGCCCCATCCAAGACGGAAATAGTAACCGCAATTCATGCGATGGCCAATGGTAAAGCAGCTGGGAAAGATGGCATCCCGCCAGAATTGTTGAAAGCCGACTCAAGCCTCATAGCAGATGCGCTTCAGCCAATCCTAGAAATAGCATGGAACACCTGTACCTTTCCGGAGGATTGGACGGAAGGTATCATAGTCAAAATACCAAAAAAGGGGGACCTAACAATATGCGACAACTGGACAGGCATCTGTTTACTATCTACAGTGGGCAAAATTTTGTCCCATATATTGCTATCTAGGATAAGTGAGGCAGTTGACCGAACGCTTAGGAGGCAGCAGGCCGGATTCAGGAAGGGCCGCTCCTGTATTGATCATATTAACACCTTGAGAATAATAGTGGAGCAGTCTACTGAATTCCGATCCCCCCTTTACCTTGCTTTCGTAGATTATGAGAAAGCGTTCGACTCGGTCAATAGGAGCTTTATATGGCAGGCACTACGGCGACGTGGATTGCCTGATAAAATAATAGAATTGATAAAAGCCCTATATAACAATTCCAAATGCAGAGTTCTCCATAATGGAAAATTATCCGACAGCTTTGAGGTGAGCTCAGGAGTACGACAAGGATGCCTACTTTCGCCTTTACTATTTCTTATAGTAATAAATGACATCCTTGTCGGCGCTCTAGATAATCGAACAGGCGGCATACAATGGGGTTTGGTAGACCGCCTTAAGGACCTCGACTACGCCGATGATATCTGTTTGTTGGCCCACAGACACCAGGACCTCAAAAACATGTTGAACAATTTGGCAACAGAAAGTAGTCCAGCAGGCTTAAGGCTAAATCCGACTAAAACTAAAGAAATGCGGATAAATGCAAACACCACTGAACGAACAGCGCTGAATAACCGTGACGTGGAACTGGTAAATAAATTCTGCTACCTCGGTAGCATTATTACCGAAAATGGTGGGGCAGAAGAAGACGTCAGTTCCAGAATAAATAAAGCACGAGGCGCATATGCATGCCTGTCCCACATATGGAGATCAACGGTGATTTCCACTAACACTAAATTGCGGCTGTTCAACTCCAACGTTAAGGCAGTTCTTTTGTACGGTTGCGAAACATGGAAAGTCACCCAATTCATCACAGGGCGCCTACAAGTCTTCATCAACAGATGCCTTCGTCGTATCCTAAAAATCCGCTGGCAAGATAGAATTTCAAACGAAGAACTTTGGCGCCGTGCCGGCCAAGAAAGGATAGACGACCAAATCAGGCGAAGGAAATGGAATTGGGTTGGCCACACCTTGCGACGCGAAAACGAAAACCTAGCCAAACAGGCCCTTGACTGGAATCCGCAAGGTTCCCGTCGAGTAGGAAGACCTAGAACAACGTGGAGGAGAACCCTACTAGAAGAAGCCGCAACAACTGGGAGATCCTGGTCGGAGCTGAGAGCTGTCGCGCAAAACAGAGTCCGCTGGAGGGCAACTGTTTCCGCCCTATGTCCCATGAGGGATTAAAGGAGTTTAAAGAAGAAGAAAGAAGAACCCCAAACGGTGCTGAACCTATCTACCTACTGAACACCTAGCTTGCTATGCTAAGGGAAAATTGGGGTTACTATACCAGGCTAATCGCAAAGAACCTTGCCCTAAGCCTCCCTGTATTCCCAAAAACCAGTAACAACTCATTGCAGACATTTTCGCAGAACAATGCACTTACGACATTAATAAAGCAGACCGCATAAAGAGGCTTCCAAAAACCCCATGATGGGCTCGCTAACTTGAAAAAACCCGAAAAGAGTGCAGAAGCGAACGCAGCAAGAGCGCAACCTCCTGGGGCGTCTATAACTCCAAGCTGAATAGATACAAAATAGCAATAAGGATGGCCAAACGTACCTCCTGGGCTTTCTTTTGCATGGACGTAAAATATTAACTGCCTTCAAAGTAGCTTCATACCCTCTAGTTGGAAAGAGGTAAAAGTAGTTTTTATACCTAAGGTAGGAAAAGCCTCCCACGCAATACCCGAAGACTTCAGGCCAATAAGCCTATCATCCTTTCCATAAATCTAGAAAGGCTCTAGAAAGACTGATCAAAATATATCTATTAATAAAAATAGATTTAGGCTCTCCGAGCACAAGTCGCCTTTTGACCCTGTACGGAAGTGGAAATCCATTCGCGGGCCGACAGAAACGAGACCGACTTGATACTAGTTTAAACTGGCCTGCGCGATTGTTCTTGCCGGTCGAAAAAGATTTCAGTTAGGTGATTGCGCTTCATCTGAACTACTAAACATTTTGACCAGTGCCGGATTTATCTATGACGAGGCCCCAAGCAACCTTAGGTTTTCGGGGCCCTCATTCTAAAATTAACCTCCCCCCCAATATTTAAAAATAATAAATAATTAATTTTGCAAAATCAATATATTATTCAGTTTACTTATAATTTGATGATGAATGACATCATCAAAGTCAAGTTTTTGAAGCTTGTCTTTTTCGATAAACAGTAAGCCCGAATCAGTTACTTTTTCTTGGCACATAGATGAGTGTAAATAATTTTTGACGGGTTTCAATGCGCTGAACGATCTCTCCCCTGTACTATTAGTTGTCGGTAGTGTAAGGAATAGCCTGATGAGGCATTTAACATTTGGAAACGCTGAAAACAATTCATCCTTGAAAATGATTTGGTACAATTCACATTTTAAGAGGCTCTTTTCTGTATACCTGTTTCCCATAGATGTGAAAATTTTGAATTTCAGACACAATGTTCATGTTAACATCATTTGGATAGTCTTCTATCAGTCTTTCTAAACTTTCTGTGATTTCCTCCTTCGACACATTTAAATTGACAAAAAAGGATATCAGTGTATGCCGTAGCACGTTGTCGCAAGTTTGGGGCCTCGATAGTCTAGAGGTAAGGCGCCTGACTGCTATCCCCAGAGGTCCCGGGTTCGTATCCCGGCGGCGCCACGGTCCTTCTCCTTTCCTTCCTAACTTTCCTTCTTTCTTCTTCCCTCTTTACATTCCTGACTCCCCTGTCATAGCCTTCCCTAGTCCTTCCCCGCTCCAACAAGCGCATGCCATCGGTTGGTTGATGAGATTCAACTCGTTTCAGGAGGCATAACACTCCAGCGAGTTGTTCTCGACGCCCCGATGTCAGAGTCGCGAAATGGTTGTGAGTAGGTGGAATAGAATATCGCGGCTAGGTTGTGACAGTTACTTCCTTCTCTTCTCTCTATCTTCCGGCTAGAGCTGCTGTTCGACATTCACTCTATACGAAAAAAATAGATTGTCGACAGTACAAAGGGACTTTCCCTAAGCCTCTAGTCTGTCACATAAAAAAAAAAGGTGGTTGTCAGAGATTCGATCATCGGAAGAAACGATTTTATCCGAAAACTATCACGCGGACACAGATTTTCAAGCGCATTTGGAACAGGCCCGTCGTTACATTGTGTCTTCCTGCGTCTTGTTCTTTGCGTGTTCGCTTTATAATCAGAACTAGGAACAAGCTCCTTCGCTTTGGCTTCGATATCCGAAAAGTCATCACGATAATTCTCGACTAACGTAATTAACGCAGTGTACAAGTTCGCACATGTTTCAAGAGATATCGACGGATTTTGTAAAGTAGCTGATACTTTTTCAAATTCGTGAAGGACTAATCCCCAAAAATTCAACATGAAAACGAATTCAAGATTCTCCATACTCTTTACTAAACTTGATGCTTGGTTTCGAGTATCATCGAGATCACGATCATCTGCGATCTTTTGTAAAGCATCAGCTATTTTATCATAGTTCGTCGAAACATAACACACGTATATAACACTTCACTGCTTCGCTGATGACGATACTCTGAATTTTTCTAACTCCTTCGACAATATAAGACAAGCACGTGCCAGACCTTGTCTTTACCACCGTCAACTGAAGTCCACTTTGATCAACCGGGATTTCGAGTCGATTCTTCATTGGGGCGAAATGAACCGCGTCGAATTTAATGCCACAAAAACAAAGATCTCCAACGAAAATTGTACCGACTGTAACGGTCGTGTATATCCCCCTCGCGGGAATTTGGAAAATTTTTATGAAATCACCTTGCATCCGACCCGAAAATTTAAACGTACTAGGCCTAGGAAAAAAAAGAAAATAAAGGAAAAAATTGTTTTAGTCAGTCAGTAAGGAGTCAGTTCTGAGCCGTGGGAACAAAAAATATAAGTATTGAATATTGAGTTCTAAAAAAAGGAACAAGTTAATAAGTTTTTGGAAGTGGGAAATATGTATTTTAGCAAAAGGTAGCAAAATCTTACAAAAGCATAGAAGCTGCTGTTTTTGAAGGAAAAAAAAGAAGCCTGGAAAAGAATGTATTTGAGAGTTGAGGGGCGAAGAAGAAGATAATTGTAAAGTTGAAGGAAGATGTTTGTAAATTGAAGTAAAACGTCCGAAGATATATGTTATGGGAAGAGGACATGTTTTTCTAAAAATTATGGGAAGTAGATGCTGGAAATTATAATATGAGTAATTTTATATGAAGACAGTGAGAAGATATTTGAAAATGGCACTGCGATTAACTTTATGTGAATGCAATATTGAGCAAGAGGCGGCGCAGAACGTACGATTGTAGGAGGCCCGAGAGGTGGTAGTCCAAGGTCCGGTAAACCGAAGATACACCGGGAATTTTAGATAAGTACAACCATTTTTATTAACATACGCCCAATCGGGTAAAGGCCAGGAGAATACTACAGGAATCGGCACTAGTAACACAACTTTGGGTAGGCTGTATCCTATCACGGAGAATTCACCATAAGCAAATGGTGATCCAATGAAGGGACATTAGAGGATTCACAGTCCATGTACAACCGGGTCCTTTCCCCAGCGCAATCCTTAATGAGTTGCCGGGGATAACCAAGCACGAGTGATATATACAGAAGATCATAAACTACTATTTTTTATTGGCCGTAACCCATTATTATTTTTTTATTATTTTTTCATTATTAAAGTAATTTTAATCTTAGAATACTTATATTATATTAAAGTATATATTACCATTTTATTTTTTCCCTATTATAGAAATTTCAATATTAAAATATTGATATTATATTAACTCATGGTGACGTTGCACCCACTTTAACGATACTTACACTACACCATTCATACATACACGTTAATACCTTGAGATTGTGAACACTTTAACTTGCGGTTGTTTTTCATAAATAATTTTACTTGTTATTAATTAATGATGTACAAAGACATCGAACTGGCCAGGTCGACGTGTTTACCCTATCCTTACGAGTTGGTTCTAGCAAACGCTTGTATTTTTTTTTAACTCGACTTTGTCGGCACTACTTTAGTACCTTGTTATTACATTTTTTTAAACAATCTTTTCTGTCATTTTTCTTGAACACCTTTGTTAGTGTGAGTTAAATATAATTGAATGTATCACAAAATTGGCACCAGTTTTTTTATAGGCATGATGGCCTAAATTGTTTATATTTTTTCCAGGATGGTTGAAGGGGGTTTTCGCTCCGGGGTTCTTTCTTTTGCTTGGATGCTGTTTTAGAGTTTTCCAGGTCCGCGAATCGTGATGTCCCTTACGGAAGAAATCAGTCGCACCGACATTTAAGGTGAGTGGTGAACCATGCAGGTATCGGCCTGGCCACACACCCCACGACACCAACCGGCGAGCTAGCGTTCATCGTGTGGCCGGCATAATGTCTCTCCCTAACGGTTGTTTCGGTGGTTTACGGAGAGTGAATTTTGTTTGTGGAATTTTTTTATGTAGGTGCATGTTCCTAGAGTCAGGTTCTTCAGGGCTTCTGGCTCTGGGGCATGAACAAGCACAATGGTGCCTCAAATTGCTTTCTCAGCACCGTCGCGCCATTGTGCCATTACACGACCTTCCTCCTATCTCAATGGATAAAGAGAAGCTAACGGCTGACTCAACTCTCAACATCCTAGGGGTAACTTTAACGGAGCATCTGCGATGGAATGATCACATATTCCAAATCGCCAAACAAGCCTCCCAATGCCTTGGATTTCTCAAGAGATGCAAGTTCCTCCTCCAGCCAGCCGCATTGGCTACAAAATACAAATCCTACATTCGGCCGCGCCTCGAATACAACTCGTATATCTGGGCGGGCGACCCAAAAACCACCTTGGCTTGTCTCGACAAGGTGCAAAATCGTGCATTCAAACTCAATGGTGATGGCCCCTTTCGCGCCTCCATAGACACCTTAAGCCACCGTAGGAATGTAGCAGCCCTCTCCATACTTTATCGCTATTACCTGCACGGCAATACTTTTCCCGCAACACAAGACTAGCCCACTCGGCTCACCCCCATACCCTACAGCCCCCGTTCACGCACAATACGGTTTAGAAGTTCGTTATGAATAGAACAACCCGACTTCAAACGACTGTCCCCTCCCCAAATCGAAATTAAGCCCGCCGTTAACTAAATACTCTACAGTAGTTTTTGCTACGTATCTTCCAGTATGACTTTCTATCTCAATAAAGGCCAAAAACTTTTACCTAGTTGTAGAACTGGTTTACCTAATTGTAGAACATACATAACGAACGATGACAGTTAATTGATCAATATGAGATACATCTGGCGTGAGGTCGACTGAAACACTAAAGTACCCTGCAGCAATTACATCATCAAAAATAGATTTCCGAACTTTGTTTGCCATTAGGTGGATCAATTCATCGCAAGTTGTTTTAGATAAATACGATTACCACTACCGCAATTGACCTTCATATCAATATCGTTTTTCAAAAACGGATCGAATTGAGCCACCAGTTCTAATAAACTAATAAAATGGCCACAATATGATTCTCGACCCTCTGAAGGCTATGCCTTGATGCGATATCGTTCGAACGACTGCAATAACACGCTTAAGTACTTCTATCCAGTATTCCCGATCCTTGTCGATTTGTTCGGTAAGATCACATGAAACATTAAGCTGTCGTTGCCTCACTAAATCCGTCAACTAGGCATCACGATGTTTTTGATTACCCTCATGACTTTGCACGTCATTACAATTTCGCCAGTCTGAAAACACGTCACCACTAAAGCGCGTTGTGCCTGGACAAAACAACGGGTACTGCATGCGTCTCGGCCTAAGTCGGCTGGTTAGCTGGATTCTCTTGTTTCAGGAGGCATAACACTCTAACGAGGCTGTCTGCTGCTAACCCCGACTGTTATGGCTGAGGTTAACATTAGCCTATCATGTCTTTTTTCTATCTTCGCGCTAACCGTACTACCAGACATTGCATCATAAAGTAAACGACATGGCGGAGTAGTAGTATAAAGGGTGACACCTAGGCTTAGACTCTTCCACATAAAAAAATCGTTAAGATACCTACCTAAGCAATACCGCTATAACACAAAACCTGAACGTGATCAATTACTAAGTTTCCATACAGAGTTTATCCTCGGTTAACTCAGAGTAAGCGCCCGTGGTAACCCGGGTTGACTAAAGTTTCGTTAAATCCAAGAAAACTCTACGAAAACTGTCGTATTAAGCCGGGTTTTGCATATGCGTGCCGTGCCGTACGAGGATTAACCTCGCCGCTCATTTTATTGTATGTCAAACCAACTACTGAGTCAGTCAAACAAAGTATTCAGGCCAATTCTGAACTACGGTATAATTGATTCCGCTGGAATTTTCTTACATCGGGAGCATATACTCTGTTGTAACGAAGAGTAGTTTCGAAATTACAATTTATCCTACTATGGAAGATAATTCGAATGGAATCAATTTCAGCATAGTTCAGAATTAGCCTGAATACTTTGTTTGACTGACTCAGTAATTTGGCATGCTCTTATTTCATATAATACTCAATAAATTCATCAACATAATTACTTAGAATAAAATGTATGATTTTTTTTTGTTTGCAGTCCCGCAGATGCGCGGGATTGTTGACCTCGGTCCCGCAGGCTTGCGAGATTAAGATTTTGATGCGGGATTGGATTCCCTAGCAGTATTTCTTGATATAGAGAGAGCGTTTCATAATGAATGGCTGGACCCCATTACCCTGGCCTAGACAGAACATGGGATCGAGGCATAGTTGGTGGTTCTTATCAATCAAATGCTTGCTTGAAGGATGGTGAGCTCAATCTTGGGCGACAGCTCGGTCCGAAAGGCCTTAAATACGTACGCATCAAATACGCAATACATCACGTCCTGGCGTACGCGGATGACGTTGCTATCATCAAAAAAGGAAAATTTCCTCAAGTCCTCTGTGATCTCATGTTGGCGGCGTTACAGACCCTTTCAAGCTGGACTGCCCAGACTCAGCAAACTCAGCGTTAGCCCAGTAAAAACTGAACTGATTCTCTTCACAAGCAGATATAAAACCCCACCGTTAACACCCTCGGCTTAACAATGTTAGGCTCAAGTTCAGCAACAGTCCTAACTATCTGGGAGTAGTTCTGGACAAGAAACTCCTCTGGAATGAAAACACAGAAGAGCGCATTAAGAAAGATAACATAGCGCTTTTCGCATGCAAAAAATCTATTGGGAAGAAGTGTCGCCTCTCCCTAACATAGTGCGATAGATCCACACAGCGATCTACACACACTCCTATATGGGGTCTTATTGTTAGTATGGTGGCCGACCTTAAGTAAGTCCACCGTTCTAAAAAAACTACAGAAAGTACAAAGATGTGCGGAGTTATGCATAACAGGAACACTTCGCTCCACACCTACAGATGCCCTAAATGTTATGTTAAACCTCTCTTCTTGTGGCAAGAGAAAGCGAAACCATTACAGCCCTTAGAATGAAAGAATCTGTTCCCTGGAATCTGGAATCGTTTCCACAAAATTCGACCTCTGCATACCCGAGATTACCTTCACGAGGAACTACGGAGTCCACATCCCTTCACGTCGTGAATGGAGAAAAATACCACATAGTTTTCACGGTGCCATAAACTTCTTTACGAAGCTCGAGGATCTGGTGGGAGGAGGAATGCGAAGCTTAAACCAACAGCTCAACCATATCTAACCTAACCAAACGATAATTTTCCTGGTACTTTGTCTACTCAAGTTCAGTTCAGTTCCCATTGGGTTTGCTTAATTTTAATGGTAATGATCTTACCACATCGGAAACCACACATATCAGTCACTCTCACACAAAACATTGACTCTATAATTCGGTTTTCTGCTTCGGCAACCTTCATTTGCCATGAAAACCCAAGCTTAGGAATCACACTTTGTACTTTTGATGCCGTTCAGACGTACTTGTTCAGGTCGAACTTGCTTATAGAGCACGTAGACTTTCGCCTAATGAGTCGTTTCGTCGTGAGTACACCAATTTGAGAAATTCCTGTAATTAAGACGATTAAAAGAAGTTTGTTGAAGGAAGCAACTGACGCCAAAATGGCGTCAAAACCTATAGTAACCTTAGAACAACACATATTTGAAGCCAAAAAATTTCATAGACAAGTCAAAGATCAAGTTAATAAGGCTGTATTCCAATGCAAGTTCCATTGAACCTTCAAAGGTGTTAAAAAATAGAAAAACAAATTGATTTGAACACTGTTAATAACAAACAAAAATTTGCTGTCAGAAATCTATACAATTACCTATAACAAAACTCAAAACTCTCAGTATGCCATTTGATAGCATTTTAAGAAAAGCCTTGAGACTGCAAAATAGTCTTCCAACCGTTGGGGGCCCCTTCTTTACCTCATACTGCACTATAAGGCTGAAGGAGCACTCCACGATATTGGTATAAACTTAGTTCTAAGGAACTGGATTAAGAGCTTTCTTTCTGGCCGTTCAATCAAGGTAGATATCTGACTCAACTCTTAACGTCTCGCCTAACTTTAAAGGAGGATTTGCGATGGAATGATCAGATATTCCAAATCGCCAAACAAGCCTTCCAATGCCTTATGTTTCCCTGGAGGAGCAAGTTCCTCCAGCAGTCGGAAGCCCTAACTACAAGCTACAAATGCTACATTCGGTCCCGCCTTGAATACAATTCGAACAATTCGCCCCAAAAACCACCTTGGCTTGACTCGGTAAGGTAAAAAAATCTGCAACGCCATCAAACTCATTGGTGATGCCACCTTTGATGCCTCTATCGACGCTTTTAGCCACGGTAGGCATATAGCAGCCCTTTCTATACTTTTAGCGACTAGCGACTGATATTCAGAACCTCCTGCCTGTACGTCAATGTTTTTCCCGCAACACAAGGCTAGCCCGCTCGGCCCACCCCTATACTCTCCAGCCCCATCCTTTTTCGCGTGCAATATGGTCTAGAAGTTCGTTTATGAATAGAACAGCTCGACTGAGGAATAATCTCCCGTAGTTAGTATTTCCGAACTCGTACGACATCTTAGAAATTGGTTGATAGACATTTCCACGAGCACTCCCGTAGAACCAATCTAAATTAGTTTGGGACTGCTACCGTGCTCTTGGTGAGTTGGACATTCTCAATCAAGTTACCCTTGTCTAGGTCCACGGTCACCGGGGCTTCAAATGCCCCGATACTCTGGCTTTGGAGGCCTCGGTAGTCTAGGGGTAAGGCGCCTGACTACATCCCAGAGGCCCCGGTTCGAACCCCGGCCAGCCCCACGGTCCTTCGCCTTTTCCACTTTCCCACCCACATAACTTTCCTTCTTTCTTCTCCCCTCTTTAATTCCTGATTTTTCCTGTCATAGCCTGGACTAGCCCGCTCCACCAAACGCTGTCAGCGGTTGGCTGATGAGGTTTAACTCGTTTCAGGAGGCATAATACTCCCTCCAGCGAGTTATTTCTCAAATGCCCCGATGCCAGAAACGCGAAACGGTTGGAAGTAGGTGGAATAATATATCGCGGCTAGGTTGTGGCAGCTCCTTCCTACTTCTCGCTCTCTTGCTACTCTTTATCTTCCGGCTAGAGCTGCCGTACGACATTCTATACGAAAAAAAAATAGATTTTCGAACAGTACAGAGGGGCTTTCCCTAAGCCTCTAGTCTATCACATAAAAAAACCAGGGCTCTGACAATTCATTCATCAGTCTAGAGCCGGGGATTGACGAAACATATTGAACGCTAGAGGTCCGTGCCTGGACTGGTCAACTCTAAGCGGTTCCTTTCTGTGGCGCCTCCTGAGTCCTGACACGGCCAAGGAGGGAATAAAAATGATGTCAGGATACTTGTTGGCTTGATTACCGGACCGGACTCTACGAATTTAGAATTATAACTAAGAATGACGGAGAAACTCAACTGCAGGCTTTGCCTTGACGAGGATAAGTCTGCCTTCCACGTTTTCCGTAGGTGACCCGCGATAGCGCGTGTTGTTTGACGAGTCCCTGCTCGAACATTTTTTTTTGTGTGTATTAAATTAAATTCACTTTTTTCTTTATAGATAAACTTTATTTTATTATTTTGACTATCGTTATATTTACTTTTACTTTCTTTATCGATATATATTTCTAGGTGGACCGGTTCTATGCGTGTATATCAAGAATGACGTTTCTTGCTCGCTATAAAATAGAAGTCTTTTTGTCGGTGGTCGGTGATCTAGGCGTTTTTTATATAGATCGATCTAGCCGATATTTGATCGGTTTCGATTGCAGTGGCTTGTGTAAACTTATAGTGGTTCTCTTCTACACGACCACTACAAGGCCGTCCACACTACGCGGACTTAGATCGCAAGCGCTTTTCGCCGTACGGCCTCAGAAAAAAGCGCCCATGAGCATTTAATTATCTGAATCGTGAGTAAATTGAAAAAACCGTCGAGAAGCCCGTGTTGTGTGGACCTACAATGTACCTTTTTGAGCGCAGCCTTATGTCCGCGCAGTTTGGCCGTACTGCCTTGGCCATTAAAAATATCGCAAAAAAAGCCATTAAACTCTTTATGAAAAAAAGAGGCAAAAGCGCTTATGACCAAAGTAGTCCAGTCAATGCACGGAAAAAACGGCCAAACCTGGAAATTCTGCCAAACAGCACCAAAATTTGCCAATGTGCCACTATTTTTTGGGGGTGTAAAGTACCCCTATTCGAAAATAGTTGTAGAATTGAAGATTCAAGCGTTTAATCGATAGAAATTATCATTGCATCATGTATTATTAGTTGCAACCCTTATGAAAACAACCCATATAAAAACAACCCATATAAAAACAGCCCCTACTGATTAAAATTTGATTTAAAAAATAGGAAAAATAAAAATTTTATATATTATATTATGGATCTTACTTTAGAAAATCAAAAACATAATTAAAAATCATTTTCTTCTTCATTTTCACTTCTTTCTAAGTCTGCCTTATCCTTCCTCCTCGTTTTCCTCTTGATCTATAATTGAAACAATTGTCCTTAAACAAGTTGAATTGCAGAAGAGTCCTACTCTTCGCCAAACTAGTGATGAACAAACGCAAGAACAAGACAAGATTAATGTAGTCTTGTTCTTGTTCAGTCTGCTTGTTCTTGTTCTTGCAAGCATAACTAAGTCTTGTTCTTGGCCTTACAAAATGTGCAAGAACAAGACAAGACTGCAAGAACAAGACCAGTTTTGCTCATCACTATGCCGAACGCAGGTTGAACCACAACGCTTTGTGCAGCTGGAAAAAATCATTTTTGTGTGTGCGCATGCGTGTATGTCTCACAATGTTTGAAAAATGAAGGAATCTTCTAAAATACACGTGTTTTGATAACTGCAAAAATTGGTATTTTTACCATTACTCCCTTAGTTTTTGAGATATCAAGTTCAATAAAAAAAACCATTTTGTAGGGGTTTTCAAGAGCTATAAGGTGATGTAAATAAATTTTTTTTGAGATCTTATTTTTTAAAAGGTTGGAGGTCAAACAGCTTGAAAACGTTATAATTTGGGAACAAAGCAAACTTGAAACGACCATATCTTACTTAATTTTTATCGTACAGAAAAAGTAAAATAACCACAAGTTTTAGAACAGACCCTACAATTTTTTTCAATCTACCAAATTTTGCGTATCTTTCATAGATTTTGAGTTATTTTTAAAGAAAGACAATTTTTTGCAAACTAGCAAAAAAGCTCTCTTCACTGAAATTGCTGAAATTTTTCAAAACTAAGCACTGTAAACCGGCCAAACCGGCTTATAGAACATATTACAAGTACATAAATAAAGCCAATTGTATAGTGGTAATGATCATTCTCAATTGGTGTGGTAATTAAGAGGAGATTTTCATAATTTATTGCCGCCAAAAAAATAATAACCAATTTGGTTTTTTTTTGTCATAACTCGCTTAATTTCGATACTAGAAACTTCCATTAAAAAAAAAAAACAAAATAAAGGTTTTTCTAAGCACTTCAAAAAAGTTCCGTGAATTCTTCCCGAAAAATGCATTGTTTTTGGGATATTTCACGTTGAAACTTACG
The DNA here is from genome assembly GCA_949987705.1 of Thereva unica. Classification (NCBI taxonomy): domain Eukaryota; kingdom Metazoa; phylum Arthropoda; class Insecta; order Diptera; family Therevidae; genus Thereva; species Thereva unica. The sequence goes on from OX465285.1 coordinate 36,925,286, forward strand.
ATTTTGGCGTTTGCCGAAGAAGAAGCAGCCTTTAACAAGCTATTACTCTGTTAGTATTGGGCCTAGTGATATTTTGAACCCAGTATTCTTTTTTGTTTTTTAGAACATTTCTACTCTGAATGATTTTTTCATAAAATACTTATTTTCAGAGTTATTCATGAAAAAACGTTTCAAAACGGGTTTTTTGTTTTTTTGTTAAAAAATTGACATTTCAACTCTCGAATAAGTCGAAAAGTATTGACTTTCAGTAATATCTGTATATAACAAAAGTTGCTTAGAATTAGTCAATCTATCATTTCCCATACTTATTATTAAAAAAAAAAGTTCGCCCCCGAGAAGAGGTGGACCTACAGCCAAATTTTGGTGCAAATCGGTGCTGTTTGGTAGAATTTCCAACGAAATTGTGCATTGACTGGACTAAAGTCGGCGTAGTGTGTATGCACCATTAGTCCAAGCGACAAGCTACTAGGCAGACTGCTGAGCCTTTTCAAGCGGCCTGGCCTGCAAATATCGGTATAGGGGTGTAGTACAATAGGCTAAACGAATGGCCACAATACTTTGGACCCAGTACCTCACAGAAGAAAAAAAACCTTGCCTTGATCATATATTTTTAAAGTGTATTTTTCAAATATAGTCTGGCTGTACTTATATTTATCTCCTAAAACACAGAACGCAAGAGTGCCCTGGAACTGCAATCCTGCTGGATTACTTTTGATTTATGAGACAAGCTTCACGTGATATTAAGGTATTTCCTCTATAATAATACACATAACTGTGTATAATAATACACATAGCTGTATACCCGTGCTACGGTTCATCCGTGCCAATTAAAGCTTCTATTAAAGTATCAATAAGTCTTGTTTTTTCGAAAACGGTTTAAACCGGATTCATGGTCAAGTTAAAAATCATAAAACCCTAACCCCGCTAACTACCGCCTAATAGCAATTACTTCTATTCTCTCCAAAGTGATGGAGACAATAATAAACAAGAGGCTTTTAAGATATCTTGAACACCACAAAATATAAAATGACAAACAGGACGGCTTTAGACCAAAAAGAGCTACTAGCGACCTCTTTTTTTGCCTAACAGTAACAGAGCACCTCAACCAAAGTATACACCGATTTGGTGAATCTGGCCTGGTTGCTCTAGATATCTCCAAGGCTTTTGACAGAGTGTGGCACCCCGCTCTGTTAACTAATTGGTATTTACTTCTTTATAAGGAACTGGACTAAGAGCTTCTTTTCTGGCCGTTCAATCAAGGTAGTATTGGATGGCGTCGAATCCGACCCCCACACCATCTCCGCAGGTGTTCCCCAGTTCTCAATTCTATCACCAGCTCTCTTCCTAATTTTTATAAATGACCTCCTCTCAATCCCTTCCAACACACTCCACTGCTTTGCCGACGACAGCACACTACGTTACTCCTATGGCTTCGATGGACAGGCACGCGCCAGACCTTGTCTGCATTATCGCAATCTCAACTCCATTTCAATCAACAGGGACATCGAACGAATTCTTGACTGGGGCCGCAAGAACCGTGTCGAACTTCATGCATCCAAAACGAAATACTGTCTCATCTCCAACAAAACCTACACCGACCCTCCTTCTATTTCAGTGAGCAATAAAAACCTAACGGCAGAACCGTCTTTAAACATCCTAGGCATAACACTAGCCGAAGATCTGCGCTGGAATAATCACATATTCCAAATTGCTGAACAAGCATCACAGTGCCTGGGATTCCTTAAAAGATGCAATTTCCTCCTTCCGCCGTCGGCCAGGGCTATAATCTACAAGTCCTACATTCGTCCCCGTCTCGAATACAATTCGTATATTTGTGCTGGGGCCCCGAGAATTACCTTAGCTTGGCTGGACAAGGTGCAAAGCTACGCTCTCAAACTTATGAGCGATAGTGCCATTTGCTCTTCAATTGACTCATTAAGCCACCGTAGGAATGTAGCAGCTCTTGCAAAATTTTACCGTTTTTACCACAACGACTGCTCTACTGAAATAAGTTACCTTGCCCGCTCGGCTCACCCTTATAGTCTACAGCCCTTATCTCCGCGCCCACTTCGATTTAGAAATTCGTTTATAACAAGAACAACGCGACTGTGGAACAACATACCTCAGTCAGTAATTCCGAAATCATACACACCCAAGAGTTCAAACGCAAGGTTCACCACCATCTCCTCCAACACCCACCCGACTCCCCCTAATCTATCCTATCTTTCTCTATCCTTCGAGCTAACCTTACTACTAGACATTGCACCAAGACGTGTACGACATGACGGACTAGTAGTACAAAGGATGACACCTAAGCTTAGACTATTACATAAAAAAAACGTTTTTTTTAAATCTGTTGTTTTTTATGTGAAAGAGTCTCAGGAGAGGCCCTTTATACTATTTTCTTCGTATAGAGTGCAGTATCGAACACAGTGGCGTAGCGTGGATTTCTGCCACCCAGGGCGAGCCATAAATTTGCTGCCCCCTACTTTCGAATTGAATTGGTACCACTTGTTCTATTGGTAAGATAGCTAGATTAGATCTGTAGAGCTAGATTAATATCAACGTGGACATTGTAGATTTTCAATAATTTTTAATCAATGAATCGAAAACCCAACATGAATTTCAAGTATTTTTCAATACAAGAATTCAAGGCATCATGTAAACGCAATGAATGTTCGGTATAGGGCGCGCCAAAATAAATGGGAATTTTACGCGCAGGCGAGGAAATGACAACTCCACATACATTAATATTCCGTGTATGGAAAAAATTCAAGCGCACATGCATTTTAATTTCCCTTTTGAAACTATCGTTTACCGGGAACAACACTCACCATAGCATCTGACCAGGACAAGAGTCGTAGTGAGACGGATTAAATTGTGATTGAAGATATAAATGAGCGGGTGATTTAGGGTTTTAAACGAACGGAATGACGAAGTGCACTTTTCTTTTCGAATCTACTTTCATGGTGAGGATTTGAGACTTTCACTGCGCATCAAAAAATCGATTTTGAGATTTCCAATTGTTTTGGCGCAGGCTATATCCATGCTTCAAGGTTGGCCTAAATTATAAACTTTAACAGACCCAGAGAGCGGGAATGAGTAATTTATTATCTCTGTAATTTATTTTAGTAGGTATGTCTTTAGATAGAAAGCCTCGTACACGCACGAGCTTAAGCTAAACTCTTCTCTGTCCAATATCTGGAGGTTTCATTTCCCATCATCGTAGCCCGATACTATTACAGGGGATTTTACCGACAAATGCGGCAGCTGTTGTAGCCCTTCTCAAACTTCAGCATTTACAGCCCGCGTCATAAAACAAGGGAATCTTGAAATTGCTGTTTCCATGCACATTGAGAGTCTCATACAAGAGAGCAACGTCACTCTGTTTGTCCATTCAGAAGTACGCCAATGAGAAATTTAACATACGAGATTAATTTTTTTTGGCGAAACTGGCTTTATTTCTTGAGATAATTGCGAACGAACTTACAACAAAACTACAATTCAACTGAAAATAAACAACTGAATCATTTTTTCATCACAATCTACCGACTGATTTATTCACAATTTGGCAATTCGCTATCAGCTGCCAATGGACACCTATCGTGTTTCATATGCGCGCTCATTTCCCTTCTTTTATGGCACGGACTCTAATCATAAGGAATATAAGTAAAGTAGACGTAACTTCCACTGAAGTAGATGTAACATCCACTTACTTCCATATTGGTCATACAGGGCCGGCGTTTGGCTTTTTTGCACCCGGTGCAGCATGCCATGTACATATTGCGCCCTCTTCATTTTTGTTCATTTTCTGATGGCAGTAAAGGAAAATGAAAGAAGACGCAAACACTCATTGAAAATGAAAGCACGGAGTTTCACTTTTTTTTTTAAATTGCGTCCTGTCCAATTGCGCCCAGTGCAAATGTACCAGTTGCACCTATGAAAGCGCCCCACTGCCTTTGTTCAATCAGGATTTGCTTCGCGATCTTGCTTTTTTGCTGAGTTTACTTACGCTTTAAGTTCACAAAACTCTCCCGCTAATGCTGAATAATGCTCTCCGATGATTTTCATTGTAAGCTGCACTTCCTTAACTATTTCCAGCACTAATAATACTATAAACTCGAATCTCCATAACGGAGGTCTCTATGTCGTTCTCCAATCCTTTATATTTCGAAAGATAATAAGTGGTCACCACACTGCGTGTATTGGTTTCTACGGTAGAGTCTTGCATAACAAAGCAGTCCACTTAACAGCCTTACTGAACGTAGAAGCCGCTTTCAAAACCTTCAGAACAGAGGCGATCCAGGTGTTTCTCGCCGAAGTAGTGATCTATAATAGTACGACTAATTTGAATTACAAATCATGACCTATGGCACCGTGCCAGCCAAGAAAGGATAGACGACAAAATCAGGCGAACTAAATGAAATTGCATTGGCCACACCTTGCAGAAGACAATGGTAAAACGCACAGAAGGTGCATTTCGTGTAATATATGACAATGGGATCACTTTTTCAATTTTTTCAATTTTTTTTTAAATCTTAATTTCTGAAATTGCGCCCGGTGCAAGTGCACCATTTTCACCTATGAAAGCGCCGCCCTTGCTCTCATACATTTATATCACTTCACTTCCCTTTCCATTTAGGTTTGGCCTGTAGACACCATCAGCCAAGACATCGTGCTGGATGTGGCAATGGTTAGGGCCTGATGTTACCAGCAGCATCTCTAGCTCTGTCCAGTTTGGCCGCCGCCCCCAATATCTACGCCGTCCGGGGCAATGGCCCCCTCGGCACCCCCTCGCTACGCCACTGATCGAACAACAGCTCTAGTCCGTGTGGAAGGAGCTGCCACTCCTAACCATTACTGTCGCGACTTTGACATCGGGCACCGAGAAAAAACTCGCTGGAGTGTTATGCCTCCTAAAACGCGTTGAATATCATTAGCCAACCGATGGCATGCGCTTTTTTGGCGGAGCGAGGAAGGGCTATGGAAGGCTATGACAAGAGGAATCAGGAATGTAAAGAGGAAGAAGAACGAAGGAAAGTTATGTAGGTGGGAAAGTGGAAAAGTCGAAGGACCGTGGGGCTGGCCGGGATTCGAACCCGGGACCTCTTGGATGCTAGCCAGACGTCTTACTGCCTAGGTTACCGAGTTTAGGAGTGGAGGGACGGAGGCGGAGGCATGGAGGTTTAACTATGCGATTTTGTTATTCAAAAATAATTTTTTTATTGATTTATTTCCTCCATTTTTTTGGCTTTCTGCTATCACCTCACTAATAAAAGAAGAAACTGTATATGAAGTGAAGTTCTAATGCTAGACCCCTTCGACCAATATTAAAATAGAAACTCTAATAAAGTCTTCTAACAAAGAAAGAAACAAAATCAATAGTCAACCCACAAAGGTACTTTTCGAAGAGGTTCTATTCTTCCAGCTAGAGGATTGTTTTTAAAAGCCGCTCCAAATTTGGGGAGTTTGTAGTAATATAATAACAAAAAAATAACAATCTATGTAAAAATCGATGGGGATGGGTTGTAAAAGTTTGCTAAGAAATTTTCGTTCCAGACTGAGTTTACGTCTGAAAGATTTTTTGGAAATCAAATGGATAATGAGTTCCAATCAATTCAGTCAAGAATATACATATAATAACAATTCAACAATGAACGTTCTTCAATATACCCAGAAGTTCCTCTAACAAGTACTTTGATATTTTCCGTTTGAAGATTTTCCCAATATAATAAAAATCGCCATCAAAAAATTTCAAGTCATTTATAAAAAAAAAGGAGAAGAAGAAAAATAAAACAAAATGGCCTTATTACGATTATACTTGCACAGACGCAATAGCCAAAGAGGAGCTCAGCTCGTTTGCCTGTGGAAAATGAGACCAACAACTGCGATCAGCACTTCCGTTAAAAATGCCCAATAAAGGTGACACATGAGTGATTTGCACTTGAAACTTCCGGTTAATTTGCCACCCTGCTATAAAGTCACCATAAAGACCATATAGGTACTATTTAATGCCATAGACGACGACGTCACTTGAACTAATCGGAAAGCGGCTGGAGAAAAAATCAAAGGCAGCAAGGATCCTGCAACAGTTTGAACTCCACTGCTTTTCAACAATGTTTTTTTTTTGTTTCAAGCGAAATCAGGAGCTTAATGAGTGCTTTGTTATTGGATTGAGCTGCTCCTTGACGAAATTAGTGAAGGAGTTGGTGAGAGATTTCCATAAGGATTCTGGATAAAGGCACACCACAGACGGCGATGACAAAATCACAGACCGGGGCTCATAAGGCGAAGGTATTGGAAATTGAATCTTTTAAATCTCGAAGAAAGTGGGGGTGCGTTTCTTTTTGCTTCTCTTTTGCCGTTTGTGTACCCAACATGGAAGTAACCCAATGCAAACAAACGGATAAAAAGGAAAAATAAGTAAAACAAGGGAAAAGCAAAGGATCGAAACTTTCGCCCACGCTTATTTCCCATTTTTTCATAATAAATCACTCGGCATGGGTGAGTTCAATCCACCCCAAAATCACCCTATTCCGGCTGGTGATGCTGTTTTATACTTGTTCGCCCTTTGCTCGTTATGTGCTCCTTGAAACTACAACAGCAACAACAATAGTCACAACAACAACAGCAACAAAAACAACAACAATATGGGGTAGAAAACTGCTTAACATGAGCTTCAGCAAAAATCGATCAGCATCCAGTACAGCATCCCCTACATGGCAGCTTGTGTGCGTCCTTTTCCCATCCTTGAGGGATGCTGGCCGAGATCCCACTCGCTCCCGCTGTTTGTGCTCCAGAGGAACTTTCATCCATCACGAGTGTTTGTCTCGTTTTCCCTTGCGGCCCGTGGTCTGGGGTGGTGGTGGGTGTAGGGCTGGCATCATTCTCCCCTGGCCCTTGGAGGGTAGTGGGTTATGGGTGGCGGGAGCTGCTGCTGCTGCTGCTGATGCCTTTCATCGTTTCACCCCCAAAAATTCAAATGAACGCACACAAAGGAGCCATTAAATGAGATTTACTAGCTCTCAACGAGGGTTGCTGCTTTTCCACGGTTCTGCCGGGCCGAGAGAGTGCGCCTGTATGCGTGTCTGGCTGAAGGACATAAATCAAGCGCGGAGGGTTGGCAAAGCTGAGCATGTCTTTTATAATGGGATGCGAGGCTGTAGGTACAGCTGTGTGTATGCATCTTCATAACTCTCATTTGTTAAAAGGGGATGGCTGTACCGCAAGCTCTGGCAGTGATGCCACTTGGAATCCAGGGTAGCTGCTGGAATATATCGACATTTTTGCCTTCAAAGTTACAGGCCACTTGAAGGGCGGCCGGGGGATTCGGGTGAAGGATCCTTTTTTGGTCCTTTTTACAACTGTGTTCGTTGCCGTCATCTTCTCTGCGAAAGTTTTATTTTTCTGGCTAAAATTTCGATTTTTTTTTTGTTGTAGCTTCTCTCATCTTGTTTCATTTACTGTTAAACTTGGCCTGGGATGCTGAGTGTAATTGTATGAGTGCATACTCATACAACCCATCCTGGGTATGGAGAGAAGATCATCTATGGCTGATGTTATATAGCAAAACTTCGATTTTATGTGTTTATATTGGTGTATAGAGAACAGGGGTTCGCTACACCGACCGCGATTCGTAGTAGACGTTTAGGCGTCAACTAGTGCGCTTGGTGCGCTTTTGCGGTGCCCACCATAAAGATATCTACTAAGGATAAAGGAAAATACTTAAACAAGCCCTAGGAGCCTATAATATTTCTTTAAAATATAACTCTACATTTTTGATCTTGTTGAGGGAGAAAACCTTTTAGAAGATCAACAACCGTTAATAATAACGCATAATTTTCCTGCATAATTAAAGATTTTTGCATTAAAAATGCACAGGATTTTTTTGTAGGGAAGGTAATGCAGTTTTATATAATTCTAAAAGTGAAACATAAAGTTTTTAACAACTAATATAATATAAATTAAAAAGTGATAATAGTTTAAATAACTATAAAATAAATACTTGCCACTAAAACTTAGCACCACTAAACGATCTTCGCGTTTGCAAAAAATAATCGAGAAAGTCCTTTTTAAAAATGAAAATATCGTGAGTGATCGTTTTTTTTTCTCATTCAATTTTTCCCGTGATTTTTGTTTGGGGGTGATTTATGTGAAGAAATGTAGTGATTACGTTAAACAAAGGTAGGTACTCTTAAATGTGAATATTATTTTACAATTTTATCAGATTACGGATTAAACAAAAAAATAAATAAATAAATAAAATAATAAAAAAATAAAAAAATACAATTTGATGAATCACAATTCAAGGATACTAAAAAAATTTTTCTTCGCAAAAATTTTTCGGCATGCGTCATAAAACGAACCGCACCCAAATTTTTAATATCTTATATTTTACCTTTGTGTGTACATGTGTCTCAATGTTCTTTGTGTATATGTATTTGATAAAAGGGAAAAAACAACGTCCCTTGACATTGTTTCATAAAAAGTAAAGGTCGTTAGAAATTTTTTGAAGAGTCCTTCTATTGATGAGAATATTTTCTCAATAATATGTTCAACATGTGATCACACTTATAGTACCACCCACCCCCTATCGATGATGTATGGAAGTAGAAGTTTTTTTTTTATATTTAGGATTTGAATAGCTAGAATTTTATTTGAATTTAACAAGATTTTTATTACGCCATAATAAAAGCCGTTGATGAAGAAGAAGACTATATAGTTTCAAAGTTAAATTTATAATTAAAAACAATTTTATTTCAACTTAATTTACGAAGATAACTCAACTGAAACTCTATTCAACTCAGCAATTTTTTTTTAATTTATAGAAAACTTAATAATAATTTTGTTATCAAAAATATTAGGGAAAATTTACTGCACAATACCTGTTTTTTTTTATTTTTGTGCATTTTAATATCTTTTAATTTTTGGCAGTTTATATATCTCAAAAAAAAAATTCAATTTTTATTTAAAAAAAAAACCTCATACAAAATAATAACTACGTCAGAAAAGGGTATTTTTGTCTAGTCTAGCCCACTCATAAATAAATCATATTTTTTTTACCTACCTTGGTGATACTATTCACTATATGCTATTTCAGTATAATCATAAAAATAGCTCCTACTGTTTTACGCAATTTCGCAAAAACGCCCACTTTGAACATTTCGTTTTCTATTCGACGTAGAAAATGCTTTTAGACTATTCCGAAAATATATCATAGTGTTCGGAAACCTTATTTTATTATTGTAAATTGTTTTATCCAACCTACAACGAAAGGGAATTAATACGGAAATGAAAAATTATTTTGTTTAAGGAAAATTTGGAATAGTGTATTTCTTGAAGTAAAGAAGGATTTTCATACCGAAAGTTACATCCCTCTACGCAAAATTTCTCAAGCACCCAAATTTTACCGAAAATTTTTCGTCCACCATTTTGATTTAAGATATCAAAATTCGGAGAATTAGCAGCAAAGCGTTTTCCTTTTTAATTATTGAAATAGAACATTTCGTTAATTTTTTTAATGTATGAAACTCAAAAGAAAACTAGAAATAAAATTTATATTTTTTTTTTTATTTTTTTTTTTATTATTTAAAAATAATATGCGATGATTCTTAGTACCTTAAAACAAGACTAAATTACTAAAAAAAAAAAAAAAATTATTTATAAACGGATTTTATTAAGTGTGAGCTCCAATTCAAAAGTTTTTTTTTGTTTTTTAGTTTTAAGCTTACGAAATTTGGCAACACATCTAAAACGTTCTAGTTGAATATCGATTGTTTTCAAGACGCTTTGGAAATATTTTTGGACTAAATTGTTATGTAATAATATTATTTAATTTTTTATTAAAATTGTTGAGTTATTTTTGTGTAGATTTTATTCTTTAATAATGGGTATATATTTTTTTTAACAATTGGATTCAAACCTAAGAGTTATAAGTTAAAGACCATAATTAACAATAATTAATATTTTTGAATTCAGATATAATGGGTGGCGTGAATAAAAACTGAGTGTAAGTGTTCACTCCATTTTTTTTTTGGAGTGAACACTTAATTTGGCGAGAGTAAAAATAACCTTCATTAGGTTTCGTTAACTACTTCACTCTTACATTTCTTCATATAAAGTTAACACTTCATTTTGGTGTAAATAAAATTTTGCTTTTACTTTTTTTACGAGTGAATACTCGTAAAAGTAAAAGGAAACTTCAATTTAAAGGACAATTTCGTCAATTTATTGTAATTATATATACAATCCATGCTTGATGGGTAAAAGTCATGTGTACAATCTAGAGCACCAATTGCACTAGGAAATGTATTTTTTGCCAACCAATTCTTCTTTCCCTCCTTCATTTCTTCACGTGATATCGGAAATTTGATTTATTGATCTGCTCTTGTGCATAAAGCACTACACACCTTCCAAATTATTTTGTCACTGTTGTCCTATGGATGCCAAGATCTTCTACACATACATCGATTTCAAAGCCCGGATCACCTACATATCTTAAGAAAGTTTTAAGTTTTTCAAACTTTGGTATAGCACCATCACGAGTTTCTTCATTATTGCTGATTTTAACAATGTTGTAAGAACAGTCGGAAAACAAACGGAAATTGACTTTTTAGTCCAAGAAATGCCGAGCCCTCCTCCCTAAGAATATTGCAAGTTTAAAAGTGATAAAAATTTCTGCCTTGTTTCCGGCTCTTTTCAGTCTTTTGTTGATATTGGAGAGTTACTGAATTAAGTGCAAATTCAAGTACATTATTTCTACCTTATTTCAGACAATCATTTTCCAAACTTATATTTCCATCCGGGTTTCCAAAAAATTCTTAGCTAACCACTCAACATTTTCAAACTCAAATCAAAACCCCGACTTAAAATCACCGCTGACCGTAACATTTTCTTTTCCGAGGATTAATATTCAAAAACATTTTAATTACCTTTTTTTTGTAGTTCAGGTAAATTAAGCCGAGAAAAAGCGAAAAAAATTGGGTACAGGCTGAAACTTGACAGAGAGCTCTTTCTTTTAAGGTTTTTAATAAATTAAAATAAAATAAATTATCTTATAAAGTCTACCGATTTTCTACCCCGGACCCACTTTTTAGGGAGGTTTAGGGTCAAAATATCACTTTATCATAAAATAGTGTTTTCAAATTGTTTAGATGATACGATTAACTACAAAAAATGCTGTAATACATTTTCCCGCACGAATTTCCATTCATGAGAAGTTTTAAATACTCATATGCATATGTATGATATATTTTTGTAGGATTCGACTTGCATATTGTAATATTTTACACTCACTCTCTTATTCACCAACTTTTGAATAGCTAGTTCGAGCTATAGAAAAATAATTTGCCTCGTGGTCATTTTTAACTTCCCAGTATAGGAAGTTATTGTAATCGGTCCATTTTAAGCAAAAAATTGGGAGGAAGTATGTGTGTGTGTGTGCGTACGGATGTGGTCATTTTTTCCTGCATGATATCGCGCGAACCAAAAAAGATATCCGTTGATATTCGTTGAGGTGTCGTTCGAAGCGTATTAACCGAAATATGATCTGAAAAGATTTTCATAAAGTTCGGTCGAACCGTTTTTTTTTTGTTTAAACGACGTTTATGATTTTTGTACCTGCACGATACCGCGCGAACTAAAAACTATATCGACTTGTTTGAGGTGCCCAAAAAAGAAAATTAACGAAGAAATGCTCTGAAAAATATTTCATAATATTCGCTCGGGCCTTTTTTGTTTGAATAGAAAAAAATCGGCTAATTGTCAGAAAGACCTTAAATTGATAAGTTTTGCTAATATCTAATAAACTCGATGGAATGAGACCCGTTCTAAACGAAGTGATCTTTTTTGGGTTCTGCACAGCCATAGCCTTCGAACAAAACATCACTTGTCAAAATCCGACAACCTTTCAAGATCGTGCAAAAATTTCGTTACCCTTTACAAACAGCGCGAATTTTTCAAACCTTGGATTAGCACTTTTTGACGGGGAATTGTTTTCTACGCGTGATACAGTTTCAGGAAATTGCGGTTTATCCCGGGATTTGCGGTAGTTACCGACAAATTTGTTCTTTTTGGTCAAGTCTGACAAGTACTTAACAGTTACAGTTTTGATAATATCTCCGGAAAGCTTTGGAATTTCCAAATGAAGTCATTCGCTTCTCAGTTTGTCAATGGGGCTTCAGCCCGCTCAATACGAATTTGAACACCCGCTTTAGTGCAGCGAACGAAATACGGAGGAAATGTTTGTGTGCTAACGTTCAGGAAAAACAAATTCTCTAGAAAAATCTTGTGGATTTACTACTATGTATTATAATTATTTGAACTAGCTTCTCTCGGGATTGCTTTGTCATCAGTATAGAAATATTTGCAACAGAAAATGGCCTTATCTAAAAACAAAAGACAAAACTAAAACACAATTTTAATAGTTCATCGAAACTGATCCTGTGGTAGTTGTTAAGTTTAGATAAAGGTGTTTTTGAAAACGTTTGAAAGGAAGCTCGTTTTAAAGAAATTTCCGGGAAATACATATGTAACTAAGAATTTTAGTTTACTAGTTTTATTTTTTATTGGAGAGGCTATCTTTTTCGCTTAAGGCCTAACTGCACTCAGTGATTAATTCCAGGATCAAATTCAATTACAACAACAAAATATTAAGGAAATTTTAAAAAAATACATTCACAAAATCTCAATCTACTAAACCACCAAAAATGACACTGCACAACACTACACACGGGAAAATCTTTGCACAATAAAGGTACCTATTTTATGAATACATCGAGCCGGGATACATTTTTTGGCGATCTTCAAGAAAGATTTTCTCCGGTGTTGCCGGGATGTGAATATTGAGTATTTCTAATATCACACCCTTAGAATGAAAGTGACCTAACTCAAAAATTGCATTTTGTGGGAAATGAGCAAGAAAGTTTTGAAATAAGTGCGGTGTTCAGTAAATTTAAAAGTATCTGTCCCGTGTTTCATTGAAAATGATTCATTTTTTGCGTATTTATATATTGATCTTTTATGTACAAATTGGTAACATTATATTAAATTTAAATGTATTTTAAATATATTTTGACAATTTTAATAAGAAATGGTTTCAAATTAAGTCACTCTATGTCAAAAATATTTCTGTATTTCTGGGACTTTTTATGAGTTAAGCCTATTTAAGACGTAAGATGCAGCAGCAGATGTAATGGCACATTATGGTTTCAGTCATTATTTTACCATAAAATTCTATAGATGTTAGGGCGTATATTGAAATCCGTCGATTTTATACACGTCCACTTGCGAGCACCTCTGACGCAATACTGATTCGGTCTCTTTCACATAACATGCATAGGTGAATTGTGCGATCAACAAAAATGACCGATGAATACGTTATCACCTTTTTACTCTTAATTCGGGTTATTTTCGCCATAGGGTTTTAGAGTAGGCTTTTTAAGGTCAGTTTATAGCAAAATCAGAATTTACAGGAATTTTGAGTTAGGTCACTTTCATTCTAAGGGTGCGATATCTTGTTTTCAATAAAAAATTTATATCGCTGCTTTTGTGAGAAAAATTTCAACACCTCTAAAAACTGCAAAATTAATTTCAGCGGTGGATGGAGAAATCCGAGTCCATCCATATTTCTGTCTTTTCGGCTGAAAAAATACTCTATTTCTTGCCAATCTTTAACGTATATGATCAAAAATCTTAATATTAAAACTTTAATATTATGTAATATATGTATATAAGGCAAGTTTGAGCTACAGCCTTTCGTATAATTACTAGTATTCAGCAGAATGTCTGCAGCAATTGGAAGTAGAATTTGAATTGCCTCCATAATGTAATTCCTGAATTTGAATTGCCTCCATAATGTAATTCCGATATAAATGTTGTCAAGCAACATTAGAAATTGGTGGAAGAATAAATAATGGAGCAGGTTTTTTTGTGCGAAGATCTTATAAAAGTTGCTTATTAGATGCATTTCCACAAGCCAACCAATTCCATTGTTGAAGACTACATTCAAAAAATTTGATTGTGTATAATTTTTCTGTAAAAATCATCATATATATTTATGAAAAATCCTTTTTGGAAACCTTTTGGTACTTTTTCTCCCTTAAATTTTTAGATTTTTTGCTTAGTGTGATATTTATTTATATGATCAAAATCTAAATGAAACACACGATGTAGTAACTTTATAACTTTAATTATATTTTAACTATACTGTCAGACGAGGTCGGACCAAGACTGATCCCTGTAGTTAAAGTTTAATTCTACATACTAGTACTTCAATGTATCATCTTAAGACTAATTCTGTTTACCAATTCAGTTTTTTATTCATTTTCTATAACATCAAAAACAACAATATCATACATATGTAGTTCCAGGGCCGTCTTCAAGGCGGAGCACACCGGGCCCGGGCCCAGGGCTTCCTGCAAAAAGGGGACCTCTTCGTAGAAAATCGATCCTAATTGAAACGAATTTTTCTCTAACTGTTGCTTTTTATTTAAGGTTTGGATTTTTCGGTCAAGTCTGATAAGTCCTTTACATTGATAAGTTTTGCAGATATCTCCTGAAATCGTTTGAATTTCCAAATGAAGTCATTTGATTCCCAGTTTATCAGCGGCGCTTCAACACATTAAATACGATTTCTAAGAAGTCAGTTTATTCCGTCTACCTACAACCCAACTAGATTTTTTAAATTAAGTCAAAAGCAACTTCTAACTTTCACTTTCAATTTATGAGAACTACAATATGAAAGATATCGCAATTGAATAATGACAAAAATCCAAATCTGTAGAGACCTGCAATATATCATACCGATAAAGAAATTATTTTCTCCACCTTGAACACCCATATCCTTCCCCGACAAAGTAGTTAATATTTGTAAATATAAAAATTATATTTCTTCTCAATAGATAATGTGCAATGAAATTCACTAAGAAAAAGGCTCTTGTCATTTCACGGTTTCTTAACTTATAATAGCTTGATTGAGTGTGTTAGCCGGTATGAGTTTTCATCTGCATTGGTTCATCTTTACGACCCAAGAGACAATCAACAAAAGTATCTAAATTTGTGGTAAACTGGGAAAACATTCCCTTCTGATTTCTTGACCGAACAAAAGCAAAATTTATAAACCATCCAATAACAACACTAAACCTGTAAAAAGTTAATTCAAAAATTCCCTGACATTATCTGCTGATCCAATCATATTCTTTCACATATTAACACATTATACAAAGTTTTTATTTAAAAATTTATTTAAATTTTATTTAAAGTTTTCCTGATTGGCTGATCGGACGTCTAAAAGCAGGTGATTTTATGTTTTAGCCTAGTTTCTACAAAAATGTCCGTTATGGTCTAATTCATAACCACGCTTTTCTATGAT
Source organism: Thereva unica (assembly GCA_949987705.1). Taxonomy (NCBI): domain Eukaryota; kingdom Metazoa; phylum Arthropoda; class Insecta; order Diptera; family Therevidae; genus Thereva; species Thereva unica. The sequence goes on from OX465285.1 coordinate 36,940,656, forward strand.
TTTATTAAGGTCTTCCGGATATTTTTATACTAATGAAGTCGTTAATTTCGAAGTAATATATTGATTCTTGTTTCAAGATTTTATTAAAAACATATTATTATTTATTAAATTCTAGATTATCCTAACTAACAATTTGTTCAAATTTTGTTCTTCAGTGTAATTATCACACAAACTCAGTTTCTCTGTTGAGGAATATACAAACAAACTCAACACTGTGTTTTACTAAATATATGAATTTTATATAAATTTTCATTTATTTATTGTAGTAATAAATATGATTTTATATTTGAAAAAAATACAAACCATCACTATCCTAAATTTTTGCTTTTAAATAAAATTTCATACATGTAACACCAAGGGAGATTATAAGAAATATGTACTAATAATATTTATGTAAACCCGTGCCATTCATTTCGTTACATTAGGGCATATTTTACAGTGATTCTTTTTCCTTTTCATGATAGTTCAGAGGTTCCTATTAAGCTACACATTTAATGTTTACAATGTTAACAATGATTTCTACTGACCATTATAGGGATGTCTATTTTATCAATGCCATTATCTTACTATGTATTTCGAAAAAAAAAAGAGTAGTACAATCCATTGATCTTATCAACATATCGGTATTTTTTCAGCCTATTCATTTGAAACTGCTGCAATGAAGTTATAAATTAAGCATAAAGACATTTCCCAAGTTTCGCAGCTAAATAAGTTAAAAGAAGTTAAAAGTCATAAAAATTTCCTAAAATAACTTTTTATTCCCCCGCTTGCAATTGAATGGCTTAACGACGTAGCATCTTTGTGGGCCGGTTATATTTTCTGCATATATTTAGGAATATTTTTTTGTTATATATGCATTGCATACTTTTAGGGTTAATTTTTGTGTTTATTTTTATAAAATATTTTATTTTTAATAAATATTTTGGAAGCAATTTTAGTGAAACTCACATTTAATTAAGTAGGTTTATACCGGGTAATAGCCCGAAATATAAAAATGTAATAAACTCAAGAAGCATAAAATAAATTCAAAAATTTCAAGTAATCCATATAATTGCCCTGATACAGTAATAATAAATAGTAATAACAAAAATCATTGTGTATTGTAAATTTTGAGTATATATTATAATGGATTTTTATGAAGTTTTTGAATTTAAAATTGTATGTATTATATTTAAATTATTTGACTCTTAACATTGATAATTATTAATTTATATAAACAGCTTGGAATGTGTGAAAAGCATTAATTTAAATTTTGATAATTTTGAAAGGATTTTTTGTTTCACATAATTCAAGTTACATATAATGCGAGTTTATCCAAAAAAAACAAGAAGTTAAAAATAACGAGTAAATACATATATCCATGTATATTTTTTTCATTTTTAATGTGTTTATGTTGTAACTTACTTAATGGAAAAAGAATGAACTACGAACATTTTTCATAATCAGCATTGATCGAAAAAAGTGCAATTATTGGACATAGCATAGAATATTTAATTGAAATTTCACGTTTAAATTTGATTATAAGTGACTGAATCTTCACCTTAAATTAATAGGTAGTAGTCACTGAACTTATTTCTATTTCCTTTGTAGAGTGCTAATTTCCGTTTTTAGATAAGCCACTTGGGCAGTCTCGTTGTAGCTTCAGAAGAATATCGATTAATTCATTGTTCATTGTGTATTTAAAAGAACAGTTAAAAAGTTGTCGGATTCCAATTTGCGTTTCATTTTTTATTTCAAAAATATTCGAAAAATTGTAAAAAAAACTTACAATTAACAATACTATATTATTTACAAATTGACTAGAATAAAGCTTGATCCATAAACTAATAGAAAGTAAAGAAATTCTAAAAAATTACACCTTTACTTCAACAAATAATTCCAAATTTAAATACTTAAAATTTTTCTCGAACGCAAATTTTTAGCTTCAAAAGTTAAATATGCTTTTGCAGAGAAACTAATCATGTACAATCTATCGATCAAATTTAGAAAACTATGTATTTCTCAAGAAGTTTTACAGAAATTAACTTGCTATAACTTGAAAGTGTTATTGCCCCATAGATAGCCTTCGTTATGGGATTTTCTTATCCATTACTCAAAAATACCATGTTAAAAGAAATACACAATTATTACAACAAATTCACAATTATTAAAACAAATACAACTAACAAAAAGTTACAACTTATTACAACTAACAAAAAGAAAGAGTGCGGAAATATTAAACACATTTAATAGTTTTCGAAATTATTTGAATTTTAATTCCATCTAAATATTTAGGACTGTAAACCCTTCAATAATGTTTACTTTAACCGAGAGTGAAGAATTACCTTTACCTGGAATCAGTGATACGATTAGTTTAGTTTTTCAACAACAAATCCTGTAATATATGACAAATTTTAGACAATTAAGGATTAACTTCGTTGGTGAATGGCCCTTCCTAGTGAACAAGCTCTCAGAGTAATCTATATTAGATTTTTTTTTGGAAAAATATATTAATTGATACTTGATTGTAAACAACACGGTATCTTATATATGTATGTAAATATGTAGCTTAAAATTCTTCGAAAAGCATGCAGTTGTTAGCTGATGACCCAGCTCCATTTAAGTCTTCATAAATCATTACTAAATCAATTTATTTTTTATTAATATCGTTTAAAATACCTTTTAATAGCATAATATATTAGACTTATTCACCTTTCTAGATCAAGGATGGGCAACTTTTTTTATAACATGGGCCATTATGTTTTTTCCGCGTGTCGTATCCTTCTTGTAACCTGCAATTTTTTAAACTGAAAATATGAAATAATTAAAAAAAAACTGATACTACATTCACTCCTCTTATCGTTTTCGCCAAATTATGAGGGAAAAATAACTTGTGACATTACAGATTGTCATTCTCCAGTTACAAGTTGTGACAATCACAGACTTGTGATGACATATGGAGCTTATGACAATTTTTATTAATTTTGTGTTGTTTTGTAAACAAAATAAAAAAGGAATTTCACCAATAAGTAAGTTTTCATCGAAAGTTGCTAAAACCCTTCGCTCCAATTCTGACAAACCATTTGATGGAGGTTCGCTCGCTGTAAATTTTACCGGTACAAGCTTTCCAATGATTCAAAGTCTGTAAAGATTGGTTGGAACGTGTAATTAATTAAGCACAGGTATTTTAGGGCATTTAATTTACCATTTTTATTTTGCCGAATTTCCGGATTATTCCGAGCTGTTCCGAATAAGTTCTTCGGTAAGGCTTTTTACTTGTAAAGACAGAAATAATGTAAGCAATCAACATTTCTTACTATTTTAAGAAATATTGACGTGTTTCTATTTTTGCGCTCGTTTAATGATTAACATTGCAATTGACAAGCTGTTCACAATTTCACAACTTTTGACATATCACAGGTTATCACAATTGTGATGGAATCCTTGTGATGAATGTTGTGATTTTCAACTGAGTCAAATAAAAACTATAAGATTCATCATACAATTTAGTTAGTCATACTTGCCTCTTGCTTGAGACCCGTCGCAAGTAAGAATTGGCCTATAAGCAGTAATGCAACAACCGTGGGGGGGAGAGGGTGTTCCAGAGGATCCGGACACCCACTATATATAGTGTAGACCCAATATTAAATCAAAATATGTAGTTCCATTCTAAGACGCCGAATAGCGAATAAAATATTTAGTCCACTCAAATTAGTAATTATTTCTCAAAACCCTTTTTTAACTACGGGTAATGAAAATCATGCTGAGACTACCCAAATCACTGACTTGATACAAAAACGTATTAATAATGAAAAAACAGACTCAGAAAGTCAGTTTTTCCACCAAACATATGTTTTTTTTTTCATTATTAATTCATTTTGGGGGCCATTTTGAGCATTGTACGCTTTTAAAATCCACTATTTTTTACTTGTACATGATAGTACAAGGTTTGAAGAAAAGTTTAAGCTCTCGAACGTTGATCCAGCAAAATCCATGGACCAAGAGGAGCATTTTTACAAGAACGCATTTTTTTGCAAAAAGTGAAATTTCAAGGAAACTGTTCAATATTTCGCAACAAAAATTACACCGTTTTTTCAGCTAGCAAGAAGCAATATTCGTACCAAATAACAAATGTAAGTGATGTTAAACAAAAGTTAATAACAAATTAAAAAAACGTGATTTTCGACAGTTTTTCCCATTTTTCTCTATATTTTGTGCCCTAACCTATAACTCAATATACATCAATCGAAAGATAATTGGAATAGCTACAACTTTATATAATAATTTGATTTTTTTCGATCCGAGGTCACGTTTTTCTTTTATTCGCTAAAAACGTTTTTTTTTTCAGTTTCCAGATTTTTTTAGGTTAGGTTCGCCATTCCAAATTCCGAAAAAAAAGACGCTATCTTTTTTAGAATTTTTTTACCTATATGACCATATTTTTTGTTTTCTGTTGGCAATTACTAGATGGATTTGCATAGATTGATTGGACTATATAAGTAGTTCTGGGGGTTTATGGGATGATCCATGGGTTTCGCGGTAATTAAAAATAATTTTGGAGGAGCACGAAAAACTATCAAGGGTCCTCGAAAAAGATCGAAAATTTATATATAAAAAAAAAAACAAAAATTTAAAAAGCGAAACCACGCGTCACGGACGAAATCAAAAAGCAAAGAGCGTATTTCACTGATGAACTAAATTTAAAGTTTCAAGGTGATCAATTAAATTTTATCAAAACTAAAAGCAATATATCTGCATTTGTTACAAAACTTTTTTTTATACAAATACAATTTGGTGGAGGAGAATGTTCTCAATTTCCAAATCTTGCAAAATCATAGAAAAGTGATGGAGATTTGCTTGCCTACTGTCAATACTTAACACTTAACATCCTGACTTCAGACAAAGATTTCATAACATTTTTCACATTAGCATACCAGATTGGGTATTTGACCCTTATTCCTTATTTACTTTGTTTCAGTTGTTTTTAAAGGGTAAACATACTGTTCTTCGATTGAAAGTTGACATTTCGGGTGGTAAGATTGTTTATTTCGCTTATCTCAATATATTTGTCAATCAAACTTATTACAAATGATTCAGTTTGCATCACCCAGTACTCTTTGTCACAGCCACAGCATAGTTTCATTGCGTTCATGGAAATGCGATTTATGGAAATTTGTCTCCTGAATCGTATGGAACACGCACGAATCAACCTTTCGGCAAGTTCTCGTGGATTGTGTTTTTTATTATCTTTGCAAATAGTGCCGTGTGCTACTATTTACTTTCTATTAATATCCTAATTTTTATCATCATTCATGAAGTATATACAAGGAATCATCAGTGCTTAGAGGTGAAATCGATTTCTCCTAGGTTATTTGTAAGTGGTCTATACCTTAAATTTTTGCTGTTCCAGAAATAGAAAACAATCAAAAGTCTGAAGTGCATTTTGTTTTTTTTAGCTTCAAGGGCAAATCATTACACTGGATTAGCTCCAAAACAACAATTAATTGAAAATTGTTAATTGCCACAAGATGATTATAGATGATTATTTGTTTGAAGAAGATGAAATATTCAGAGAAAGAAATGTTTCCGTCAGTTAAGAATATGAAATCTTGGCAAAAAAAAATGCCAAGCGAAGCCTAGTATTAATAGCAAATTGAAAATTCCATATACAAACGTATACGTAAAACAACGCACGGTAAAAGTGCGACCGAAAATTTCGTTTACGATTTCGTATAGCAGAACGCTGTTCAAAAGAAAATTCACAAGTTTTTCTGCACGAAATTTTGACAGTACCTACTCAAGTGTGAAGTGAATAAGTATTAAGTGTGAATTAGATAGATTGTTTAACGCGATGCCGTATGAACGTGCAGTCGCGAATCTGCCCTTGTAAAACTTAAAACGCTCTTACCTGTTTCGTTAGTCCTCAATGAAAATAAAATATAAATATAATTAAGTGTGTTAGTGTTTAAATCTGCCCGAGAAATAAGAACAGGTTTAAACAATTTTTGTATTAAAAAAGGTCAAGGACCTGACAATCTGCTTGCCAGCTTCTTGCAGCGCTACTCAAATGAAATAGTGTTTCCCCTTTACCTAATTTTTAACAAATCACTTTCGTTGGCAAGTTTTACTAGGTTTTTAAAGAAATGCTATCTAACACCGATCCATAAATTATGCGACAAGCATTTAATGAATAATTCTAGGGGCGTCGCCATCCTATCCACGATTTCTCATCTCTTCGAAAATCTCGTACCTATATGAAAATATTGCACCTCTTTTATCGATCCTAACATTAAAGAGTAACAACACAGTTTCAGAAATGATCGTTCGACCACTTCAAATCTTATGATTCTTATCTCAGAACTTTTATGTGGTTGGAGAACGACTATCAAATTGAAGTTGTTGAAGAGTTACTAAGCTATTCAAATTTGGAATTACCGGTCCTGCCCTGGAATGGATAAAAGGATTTTATTAAAATCATATATTAGCTAGCAGTAAAACTCAGGTCGTCAGGTTTCAAGGATTTTTATCCAAAGAAATCGAAGTAACTACCGGTGCCCCCCTAGGGCAGTCATGTTGATCCGCTCTTGTTCAATATAGAAGAATCACAGTAATACAATGAAAGTAAACTACTACCTGACACCGTCTTCAAAAGTGATTCTTCTTTCTAGATCCATTCTGATTGGATTAATGTTGTTAAGAAATACAAACAATTACCTCATCCATTTTTGTGCATCGCGGGATTGGCTTTTTCTGAAGTCGGTTTTCAAAATTTGCCGTCTGGTTTCAAGCTAGTGGCGTGCAATAATAAATGAAAATTTGTTGTTTTAAATTATATGGGCAAAAACGCGGAAAAAGGCATATGCGTGTCCGGAGCCGATGACCGTTTTAGAGTCGGAAATGAGTACCCAAAAAAATGCTTTCGGTGGATACCGACCTAGACAACATTTTTCCACAAAAAAACGGCCATCCAGCCAGCCATAAAGCCCGGCAGGCCCCAGAAACTGTGCAAAATGTCCCCTCCGTGGCATGTCCCAACTACAAAAATCCAGATTAATTGCGCATATTAAATGGACCAACTTGTGCGGTTCGGGATAGGACGTTCACGAATGGTTTATGGGGCCTAAAACTTTGATTTTTTCTCTTTTATCGCAAACCGTATTCGAATTTTGTTCAAAATTTTCCGTTCAAATTGCGAACCGCAGTGCCGCTAGAGCCTACATGCGTTCGAATGTTCTGTTGTGGCTCCCTCTGCTCGGGGGATGTTTCATGAACCTGCAACAATTCGAAAACCCATTCGGCGCGTTCGATTTGAATCCCTAACTATAAAATTCGCTTGCTCTAAAAATCAAAGTGCAAACGCATATGCAAACAAGTCCCCACCGTGGCAGTCGCGGTTTCAACTTCAAACCGAAAAAAACGCGTCAGAAGTGGAAAGTTCAAGTTGTTCTAAGACCGGTTCTACACATTCAACTTTGCATTCCCACCTATCTAAAACTGTAAAAGTCGAGGTTCTAACCCTCCAACTTTTAGAGTTATGGGTCGTCAAAATCAAAGTTTTTTTTTTTTTTTTTTTCACTAAAATTTTAAGTTCAACCATCTTTTTCTCCAAAAAATACGTAGTTAATTAATTTTTTTTTTACAAAATTGGAAAGCTTGGACAATTTCCTATGAATAAGGTTAGGGCAGCTTTTATGCTACGGCCTTTACTTTTGAAGTTATAAGCAATTTTAATGTGAAAATTGGCTTTATTTCGTACTTATTTGGTACTTTTCGACAAAGCTGCGGTGGAGTATTCTGCGTAAATTGCCACCTTATTCACGAAAATCTTTCACAGGGTTACAAAAATACAGGGTGATATAAAAACATCTATCAAAAAATTTCAAAACGCCCTAGCGGCTAACCGTTACGATTCACCCCCCTGCCCCTTACAATTTTTTGTTCGTCTACCCCCACTGACTAACATACTTCAATTTCAGCCAAATCCGCCGGGACCCTTTTCTCATATAATTTGTGCGGTGTCCTTTCCCAAAGAAAGTTCCAAAATGGTAGACGGTCGCCTTGAAACCCCTGTAGCAGAAACGGGCTTGTTTTGGGGCTATATGGGGGGGGGAGTGGGGCAAAAGGCCGAAAAGCTGGCCAAAAGTCTTTAACATTAACCAATTAATTTGAAATTTGGTATACGGGGGTTTTTGGGGTCGGTGATCACGAATTTGGTGTCCATTTTTCCATAAACAAGATGGCGGCTTCAAAATGGCGACCAAAAGTAGTTAAATATCCTTCAAATGCTACAAAACTTGGTATATGGGGGTTTTTGGGGTCGCTGATTACGAATTTAGTGTCCATTTTTTCATAAACAAGATGGCGGCTTCAAAATGGCGACTAAAAGTAGTGAAATATCCTTCAATTGCTATTAAGCTTGGTATACGGGGGTTTTGGGGTCCCTGATTACGAATTTAGTGTCCATTTTTTCGTAAACAAGATGGCGGCTTCAAAATGGCGACTAAAAGTAGTGAAGGATACCATGTTGCTGCGAAGACGATTGAAGGATACGTTACAAAACTTGGTATACGGGGGTTTTTCGGGTCGCTGATTTCGAATTTATCGACCTTTTTTTAATAAAAAAAATAAAATTTTAATTAAGAACTTGTAAGGAAATCACTCCTGAGAATATTAACCATGTAGTCCAACAAAGGATTTATTGAACGTCTGAGGATCTTTACAAGTCGCAAATAAGTGGATACGAGTATTATAAATCTTTAAAACAGAAAATTCAGAACGTCAGAATCGTGAATAGAGTTCGAGACCCAGCGGCACAGACAGCAGCGTATCCGTTGCAGAAACGTCCCGATCGGACCGCCAGCTAACGGATCAAAGAAGAAGAGCCTCCCAAATCGCAGTGACTTCCGCCTGGAATACGCTGCAATGGTTGGGTAGACCAAGAAAGGTATCTGTATTCAATACCTCGGAGATGATACCACAACCAACGCTGTTCCCAATTTTAGAGCCATCTGTGTAGATACATATTGACCCAGCTCCGCTGGTTCCCCGGTATCACTGGGGTATCGAGAAGAATAAGGCTGCAGACAGCCTCGCGAGGAAGGGGTCTGAGACGTGGGTCCAGGGCCCAGAACCCTTCTGTGGCACCTCATGCTCCACCTCCAAGTCTCTGATCAAGGAGTGGATTAAGAGACTAAAGCTACCCTATTGGGAATGAGCCCCAGGTCTTAGGCAGGCCTAAAGATCTTATACGACCCTTTGCCTTAAGGGGCATTATCACTTTAAACAGAGCGGACATAAAGCTGCCTACAGGCGATCAACTTGGGTTGTTAACCTGTTGTCAACAGAAAATGTACCCACGCTTCAACTTGTTGTCAGCTTGCAAACACCATTTCATTTTCAGTTTTTGAGTGCAAAGAGCGCTGATGTTCACTGCTAAACCTAACTTGCCAACCTGGAAGCTCCACCTATCAAAAATCTAAAAATTTTGATTTTGCTTGCTGAATTTTTATTGTAAATAATGAAGCTAAAAGGTTAAAGTTATAGTAATGGGCAATGCGTATTCTTGCAGAAAAAGTGCTACAGATTAAAAAGTCGCAAAAAGTCGCCGTTAATTTTTTAATATGTTTTAACCAAGGGATCAAAAAACAGTTTAAAAAAAATGTTATGCTAAAGCAAGTTGAAGCACAGTTTGTATCACTACATTTGTTAAAAATTTTTTGAATTCCAACTTTAAAAAACGAGTAACTTTACTTTAGCCGTACTATAACTAAGAAAAATAAAAAAGATTTTTCATTAATTATATATAATTGCACTTACGTTCAGGTGAATAATCCATTTTACAGAATTGATTTTGCCCAATTTTTGAAAGTTTTACGTCACTTTGTTTGAAACTCTTGCAAAGACTACAATGAGATCGCTCTGAGCGTCACGCTCAACGGCCACTTTGCGAGTGGTTTTCGGAGACTGGTTAAGCATTCCGGACCCTCTTAGCGGTCTCACGGTATGCTAGCACTACCAATCTAAGAGTCTAGGGAAAAAAACCCAAATAAAAATGTTCATTTTTCGACTTTTGGCCAACTTTTTACCGTTTTTGACCACTGTGGGGGGGGGGAAACCACAAAAAACTCGGTCGGTAAACATTTTTTTTGCTGGGTTTTGAATGTGCAAATATGCCTTTTTTCGCGTTTTCGCCCATATATGGTACACTTCTAGCTGACCCGACAGACCTAGTCTTGCCCAAATTTCTATAAATTTGTTTGTCATCGTTTTGTGCATTTGTTAAAAGCTATTGAAAATGTTTAAGCAAAGTTAAAATTCGAACAAACGTATTTCTGAGTGATCATTGTATATATTAACGATTATGGCTGTGGATATTCAATTTGAGGAAGAATACATGCAGAACGTTAATGAGAAATTTTTTATGCGAGATTAACCAAATCGAATTCAACGAAGCAACATTGTGTGCAAAATTGGTAGTGTCAAAATGTAGACCAGCGGGAGATCTGAAATAAGACTAATTACAAATGGGCGAAAGGAAAGACACTCTTTAATCTTTAAATATCGATTTATTTGCCCGTTACAAGACGAGTCATTCTCTACTTATTAATAGAAGAGCGTTAGATTTTTTGAGTATAAGAGGGAGACAATTTTAGAAATTGTTTGGGCCTTTGAAAATACTTGAAGAAATTAAAAATAACGTACAAATAATTCGAAAAAGACCTGAAATAAAGAAAGCCGCCATTTTCTTTTTCTCAGTTGTCACAAATCCCTCTTCATTTCTGTCTTGACATCGCCATGCCTTGACTTCTGTCCACATGTCTTGACATGAAGATTGATGTGGTCCACGCGAGACATATTGCAAGACGGCGGACAATTCTATCGTCAGTGCATCGCCGAACTGGTGGAAATGGGTGATGTGCCTGAAAGGTGATCGATTTGCAGCCATGCTTGGTACAAAATTTAAATCGCAATTTAATTTAGTTAGAGTTTTATGTTAACCAAATAATTAATTTTCTTCCATTACATTCGAAATTACAATTTTGTGTTTTATTAACATTTCGATTGGAAGATCGATGTTGAAGTAAACAGGGGCGGCGCTTTCATAGGTGTGAATGGTGCATTTGCACTGGGCGCAATTGGTCGGGGACGTAGTTTCAGACAAAAAAAGGGCTGTAATCGTTCACTCCCTTGTGAAATGCGATGAAGAGTCCCATACCCATCCTGTCGCAAGAGCCAACTTTTCCAACGTCATACGTCAGAATGCTTTAGCTTGTTGTTGTTGTTTTTAATCTTAATTCTCCCTTCGGCAATTCTTTTTCTTTTTATAGCAAAAAGGAGACGAGAAATAACAACAACCACGCTGTCAAAAAGTTGAATTCAGAGGTCCAAAAAATCTGCTCAGTCCACCGTCCTCTCCAACTCCGCGCAAACGACGTTTTCAGTAGATTTTTGTTGTTTTGATGTTGACCCATATGAAACTTCCTATGCAATCTTTTCTATGCATTATTATGGTGCAATCCTAAATTTTGTGCAAACTATGACAATTATTACTCCCACCGATACAGCAAGTCTTTGTGTCTCTTCCCATTGTCCTTCATTGCGTTAAAAAGCGAACAGCTTATGGGGCGCAATATGGCATAGTGCACCGGGCGCAAAAAACCCAAGCGTCGCCCCTGCAAGTAAACAATCAACATAAATACAAAAATTATTGTATTGCAATGCTTTATGTGATACGACATTTTTTATTTTGTTTTCTGCCAGGTAAAAAAACAAACCAGGTGGTTTGCTGACACGGGTTAGTAGCAGAATCCACCGATTGGTATGTCATCAATTTGCCAGCAAGTGCAGCAGTGCTGATGCAACAAGTGCAAGTGCTTTTCCATTCTGTGAGCGTATCTTTGCCAAAATCAATACGATCAAAAAAGCCAACAGAATAATAGCACCACCATACCGTTATTGATTGTTTGGTAGATCTTGCAAGATCTTCATTTAGGCTGGAATGCATTTTCCCAATTTTTTCTCCAGATCTGGATAAGTCTTCCTTCTGGAGCAAAACTATCCTGTTTTTCAATCTGGAATCAACCATACACATTCGGAAAATTTTTGAACAGGATCAGTAGATTAATATTCCGAGAAAACTTTGCGATGTTGTGAAAGATTTAATCAGCTTGACTGGCAGAATAAATCCCAACATTCATGAGGCTGGAGCGAGTTGGATATCATGGCTAAAGGAAAGAGCTGTTCTCACTCCAAAAAACAATTCAGCCAACACAATACAACAACAACTTACGGCTGGAGAAGCTGCTGAGCTCATAAAGTACGAACCTGTGGACCTTGTAATGGAGGTCAAAGATGATGTGCATTATCCTGTAGAGCTCCCGTAGAGATCCACCAGGGATTTTACCTCACGTCCTCTAGCTTAGGTCTGGCGCACCAATCATGTTGTTATTATAATATAAACCCTCTAAACCTGTGCAATAACACCAGGTTTTAGACCAAAACTCTATACAACCACGCAATTGAAGACAGGTAACAATCAATAAGAAGCCGTCCTAATCCTCTTATGTCTTCAAACAACCACTGGTAAGCTGAGTCGTGTGAAATTGTTTGCGCCATAAACAAGATACATGGGCAGTGTAATGTAGTGGCAGTTGTGGTTCTAAGGAGTGCATGTGTTTCGCATAGACACTTTGTATGTATATGCATTGCTCCAGAAGCTGGTCGCCTAACACCCATGCCATCCTGCAGTCAAAGATAAAGGATGTTTTATACAGAGAGGTCCTGAACCATTAATATCTTGGAGATCCGGGAAGGACAAACATTCGCCTTCCGCATTGACTAAGTATAGTTAGAAAAAACTTCACAATCTAAAAGTTACTGTATGAGTTCTGAGTTCTTTAACTGCAGAAAGTCACATTTAAAGAAAAACTTCTGATACTCATACTTTTTTGTTACATAACACCATTTTCAACACAAAATAAAATTTCTTACGCCAAATAAAGAACACAAAAACTCCATAAGCAAATCGCCGCCGCCATTATAGCTGCACCCAGGACGCTTTCACAATAGCGAAATGATTGCAACAAAAAAAACTGTAGGGTGAACGCTTTTAAAAAAGGACGAAAAAAAATAATTTAAAAACGGAACAGGGATGTAACCCCTCGAGATCCTTGCCAGTGGCACATAATAAAGAAAACAAGCAACAACAACAAAAAAAAGTATAAAATAAAAATACATCCTTATACAATAAAAATTCCGTTCCCCCTTGCTTTAATAAAATGCAGATACGTCGTCCTGTATGTCCTGATTCTCATTTCTCCCCTCATACAAGGTTGCAAAGTATTTTGGTCCCTTCGCCATCGACCGATTTTCTTCCATTGTTTGCTAATCTTGGCTTGCATTTGATTTACTAATACACATGCACAGACAGCGACGGATTATTTTCGCTACTGTAATCCAAAAAGGATCTGATTTTGACTCGTTCGCTTGATAGGAAAAATAAAAAAACGGCTGAGAGAAGCAAAGGGTGAATGTAGGCAGCACACGACCGGGGAATTTATGAGTGTATTTAAATGGAAATTCGTCCTTATGTTCTATTCATGGACGGATCTCAAGTTTATGGGCTTTTTCGCATTTAATAATACTTAAGCCTTGTTGACCTGCTTCGACGAAAACGTTACTTTGTTGCGTAATTTGGGTGAAATGTGAAAATTCTGTTTTAAGAGTGATGAGGGAGAGTTTTATTTTACTTTGAACTTCCAAATTTATTTCCAGAGTTTCTGTTATCCACTTTAATTCGAAAGCATGTTATTCTTCTCATATTTCGTCTCATCACATTTCGAGATATGTAGCTGGTGTTGCAAAAGGTCTGGGTATCATTGTGAAGCTCTTTTTAACTAAGGTGACCAACTATTTTTTGTTCGAAAAGAGTACACTTTGCAAGTATTTCATAGTTAAAAAATAAGAAGAAAAAACGATAAAAACTTTATTTTCTTTTAAATACATATTTTTCTTCGGAGTGGATTTTTTTTTTGCTAAATGAGGATGTTCGTCTAATAATGTACATAGCCACATCCGAACAACTTTCATTTTGCATATTAAATTTGACTGTTAAGACGGCAGATAATGTTTTTACAGAAAGTTGCGACTTCTCTCACTGCTCCAATAATCATTCCCTAGTGAAAATACCCTTTCAACAGCAGCATTAGTGCCTGGACAACATAAGGAAATTAAAACTTTTAAATTTTCATGTGGGATATGTTCTACTCTAAAATGCCGAAAGATTTCTACCCATATTTTGTCAAGTTCTATTTTCTCATCGTTCCATTTCTTCAATTTTTCTTCATTTAAATATAAATTTACTCTTCGAATTTCTTCAAAGAGAAAATTGTCAGTAATAATAACAATATCTTTTACTTCCTTCATTACAAATTCGACTGCTGAAGAAACTTCTTTCCATTCAATTTTACTATTTAGAAGGGTCCATTTGAAACAATTTAATGCTCTAAAGTTCACTATCCATTCTTCGATACATTCGTAGCAAAAAATTCATTTTTTAATTCGGGATTGGATTCTTCCAAAACGTTCAGTTTATTATTTAGAATTAGTGGTAAAAATCCATCATTAAATCTTGTTTTACATTGCAGTATGAAATCGTTTAATAAAATACGAACTTCTGCTGCTGAAATTTTATCTCCTTCAATTTGTAGAGTAATTTTATGAAACAACGACGCTTGACTGTGAATAAAATAAAGCATAGGTTCTGACATATCGTTTTGAAAGAATTTCTTCAAAATTGTAGGACATTATTTGTCAAGGCTTAGAAAATATGAACGTAGTGGATCATATAACTGCAAAACGCGTTCCAGAGCTGGAGTTAAAGCAAGCCATCTGACTTTGGAATAACCAAGCAGTTTTTTGTATTGAACACCAGCCTCTTCACAAAATTCTTTCAAACTTGCTACCCGTACTGTAAACCGATTGAAATATAAATATATACATATTTGTAATAATTACTTCCACATATATTGACATTGAACTTGATGCTGTATTTATGGCATTTGATATAATGTGAGCATTACAACCAATTCCCAAAATATTTCGTTTCAGAAGATCTTGTAATTTTGTGTACACATTATTGACACCTTTACGAGTGCGTCCGCTAAAATTAGTATTTGTGTTATCTGCCGAGAGCGCCAAAATTTTCTTATTCAAATTGTTGTCTGTTATAACTCGAAATAAGTGATTAAACAAAGAGTCTGATGTTTCCCCTTCGATTGATTCCAAATTTAAAATCTTAATTTGAATACCGTTCTTATCGAAATACCTTACCAAAATTGGATAAAGTTTTATTTCATTGTGATTGGATGCGTCTGATAGAATAGATATATATGATACAGAATCCAGATTTTCTGATAGCATTTTCTTGCAGTATTCATTAAATACGCTGGTTACGATGACTCACATTTTGTTCGCGCACAAGAAAATTTTTCGTCACAAAATTTTTTTAATAATTTAGTAGTGCAGTCCATGCTGCGAAAACTTTGATTATGGATTATTGTGTGAAAAGCGAAATACTCCAGTCAAAATACGGGTTTGGTTGTACTTAAAGTTGCGAATACCAGATTTGCTCTAGTATAGGTTTTTTGGGTCGCTGAACACGAAAATCGGGGTCATTTGGTTCGGAAATGGGCGGAACACCCCTAAATTTGCAAAAACTACCCCCAAAAGGGGGTATTTTTTTATGTATTCGCGTTTTGAGTCTATAGATTTGGCCAAGAATTGGTTTCCAAAATTTTTTTTGGGTCGCTAATTAAGAATCTTGATGATTTTTTTAGGTTACATTAATATTTAACCCTTAAATTACGTAAAACTACCCCCGAAAATGGGTGTTTTTGCTATTTTCGCACTTTTTGTGACCAGATTAGGTCCATAGGGGTTTTTTGGGTCGCTGATAACGAATTTTAGGGATTTTTTAATGAAAAATTAATATTTCACCCTTAAATTAGCTAAAACTACCCCCAAAAAGGGTGTCTTTGCTATATTCCAACTTTCTGCGTTCAGATTAGATGCAAAGGGTTTTTTGGGTCGCTAATCAATAATTTTTGTGATTTTTTAATAAAAAAATTAATATTTCTCCCAATTTATTTAGTATTTACTTACTGTAACACCACCACTGGCTTTTCGACGTCACTGGAAAAAGTTGAGCACCACTGAGTTCAACCATCAACCAGTTGACTTGGTTGTACATAACAATTCTTAACCCCCCTTAATTTTTATTTTTTGTATCTAATGTTTCCTATAAATATAATCCGAAAATTATTCTGTTAGTTAGTTTTGTTTCTGAAAGTAAGATTTCTTTTATTTTTCCTCATCGAATATTACATTACTAATTTTTTGGTTTGTTTTGAATTTTGAAAAAAAATTTGAAGATATAATTCTTTAATAGTTTAGTGATGATTTTTTTTTTTATTTCACAATGGATGGTCCCAGTACCTAAGTGTTTGATATGTGACTCAACATTGACTGCAAAATGCAAGTTCTTTCGAATAAGACCAGATGAAAGAGAGAAACTAATATGTTTTAGCAAAGTGAAAATAGACCAAAAACACACAAGGTTCGAAAATTGTAGAATTGCTGATGTCCATGAGCAGTGTTTAAAGAATTATTTATGCTGGGAACAAGCAATCCATGATAGAATAGTAATGTGTTGATACTTTAGACTTAGAGGAAAATGGTCTTTTTGAAAACGTTGCAGAATTGGAAAGTTCAATTCTAGAGCCAATTGTCACTATCGACAACACTGAAGATGCTGATATAGTGAATCAAGACATGGAATGCTCATTTTGATTAGCGACCCAAAAAACCCTTTGCACCTAATCTGAACGCAGAAAGTTTGAATATAGCAAAGACACCCTTTTTGGGGGTAGTTTTAGCTAATTTATGGGTGAAATATTAATTTTTCATTAAAAAATCCCTAAAATTCGTTATCAGCGACCCAAAAAACCCCTATGGACCTAATCTGGTCGCAAAAAGTGCGAAAATAGCGAAAACACCCCTTTTCGGGGGTAGTTTTACGTAATTTAAGGGTTAAATATTAATGTAACCTAAAAAAAATCATCAAGATTCTTAATTAGCGACCCAAAAAACCTTTGGAAACCAATTCTTGGCCAAATCTATAGACTCAGAACGCGAATACATCAAAAATACCCCCTTTTGGGGGTAGTTTTTGCAAATTTAGGGGTGTTCCGCCCATTTCCGAACCAAATGACCCCGATTTTCGTGTTCAGCGACCCAAAAAACCTATACTAGAGCAAATCTGGTATTCGCAACTTTAAGTACAATAAAACCCGTATTTTGACTGGAGTAAAAGTACCCTCCATAACAGCCAATTTTTTTTTCATTAGTCCCAAAACTATTCCCTTTAAAAAATGTTGTCAGTTTGGATGTTGATGCTGCTGTGTCATGAGATGTTTTATGTACTTTAGTTTCAATGTGTGCCGTTATTGCACTACGTCCATGAATTGCAATTGAAATATCCCGATTGCAGATTGTGCATTTAACCAAGGAATCATCATTTCGATTTTTAAGTACAATGAGCGGAAACTCTTTTTTTAAATTTTCGTTTAAACGATTTTTCCTTCTTTTGTTATCGCTCATATTTGAATTAATTATCTAAAAATTATATTAGTACATAATATATTTTTTATTTTGATTTTAAATAAATATAATAATCTGATATTATTTAAGTAAAATGAAAATGAAACTATGTATAATATTAATACTTACATGCAACTTCACCTTCACTAGATAAATAAAAATTTTTTTTTTTTTTTCATTATGTACACCTAGTGATGTGGGCCGGGTAAATACCCAGTGTGAAGGTAAATATAAATTGGGTATTTACCCGGATATTTACCCGATGGTCGTTTAAATACCCAAAACCCAGTATAATAAAGATTAGAGATGCGCCGAATATGGGTTGAACTGAATACGAATATTCGGTCAAAAATGTACCGAACCGAACATTGGGCCGAATTATTCGGTTCAGTCTTATGCCGGTTCAAGCAGGTTCATATATAACAGATAAGCGTTCTCCAAGTAGCAGCGTTCGTCCAAACCTCCAGCATTTCGCGCTAGCGCGGCTCACTCACTCAATGCGCCGTTCTTTCTTTCATTGCAATTTCTCTCGTGATAGAGTAGTTATCGCCAAAAAATAAGGGACCAAAGCAAGAATGTGGGGAAATGACAATTCCTTAAACATTAAGGCCCTACGCACATGAGTCGACTGATTAACAATCCCAGTTTCAAAATGGTTTCACCATTATCACGCTCAAATCAGGTTGCATCCAAAATGAAACCTTTGTCCAAACACAAGCGCAACTGATTTTAGATAAATCGGTGTTCTGTGCTCACGAAGATTTTGTTGAATAAACTTTCACACGTAGAAATGCAACCACACAACTGAAACTGGTGTCATTTTCAAGCGTACAAACGTTGCATTCGGTGACAGGCAATATAGAAGTGTGTGTATTCGAATGCATGCAACGTAAATATCGGTCTACTTTGCACTTTTTATGCCGCATTCGACAAAGCACACACACAATCATACACTCGTTACTTAGACTTGGGTTATGTTTAAAAGTCGGGACGGTAGAAACTCGCCGCATATCATAGAACCGTTGAATGCAGCGCAGGAACGCTTGTTTATCACCAGTTTGATATTGCTTCCGACCGGCAAGAACAGTCGCACGCAAGCAGTTGAAAGAAAACCTAGTCTTCCATCCATTTTCAGATTATCGTATTTGTATTTGATTTATGATATCAGTTTATTTTGTTTTTTTACATCAAAAGATGTGGAACCTAGCTTTTTGCCGTTTTCAATTAAGTTTAATTAATTTTTACCCAGGTTGTCATTGCTCAATTAATATTGTTCACGATCAATAAAGAGAATTTCACCATGTAGATTAGACCTCTTTGATTTTATTTCTTTATCTTTAAGTGCTAAGTTCCTATTCTGATTAATTTTAATAACTTTCTAATATTGTAAGAACTCAGAAAAATTTGTTTGCGAACATTTTCCAAGGTTTAACTTACTCCGAACTATATTTTTTAAAATTATAAAATACCCAGTTATTTATGAACATTGGGTATTTACCCGGGTATTTACCCTGGACATTTACCCTGATTCATAAATACCTGGGTATTTTACATCACTGAACACCTTAAATTTTGTTAACTTGAACAAAAAGTACGAAATTGTTGGTTTTCTCTAACCTCAAATTAATTAAACAGAAAGGGAATTCCCATAAAACTTTGATGTGCATACTACGCATGTGTCAAGACTGTCAAGCATGCCATACACACTGCACATCAAAGATCAGCCTGTAATCCCAGGATGATATTTGATGTGCATTGTGTACACAAATATTGGGGAAATGTTTCGGCTTAAGCCATAGTTAAAAGAATGTATTTGTACCCGTTTATACGCTAATTCGAATTTTTGACGTAACTTTGAGTTAAATCGATTTAATTTTTCTGCTATAAACTTGGTATATCTCTCCAGGTACATAATACGGCCTCTCAATTGTGCCGGAAAATAATTTTAAATATTTAATTAATAAAATTGAAATAAAATAATCTAAAAAAATGTTTTAGAAATACAAATGAGTATAAAATTATACAAATGAGTACTTTCAGAGTACATACACCATTTGAAAAGAGAAGGTACGGTTTGCGAAAAAAGAGTACAAAACTCAGTAAATGAGTATAGTTGGTCAACTTATTTTAACCTTTGTCCATCCACGGCTGACACTATACTAGGATACTTGACCCTCAATAGAGCAATATTTATACTTGAGTCAACCTGCCATGTTGCCTAAAGATCAATGTAATCAACATTATAAAATGTATGTTTTATCTTACAGTCTCTCTACTTTTTAATAAAAGATTAAGGTGTGCTCAAAACTCTAAATGCTTAAGGGGGTAGACTACAGTAAAATTTTCAAAAAGTTCATTTCTTTTTTTTTGCTTTAAATTTGAAATCAGCCACCTCGAAAACCACCGAGTTAGAAATTTCATCACAAAATAATCAAGATTTCACGTTTTGGCCAGAAATTTGGGACTCTGTCCCACAGTGCAATGTTCAAACGCGTTTTTCTCGAAACGATGTTCTTCAAAACGGTGTACATGATATCTCAAGATCTAATTAACGAATTGACTTGAAATTTGACACACTTCTTTTATGGATGAGTGCCTCTGGCGTCTCGTAGGATTTTGTCAATATCTTGCTTTGTTCAGTAATTATTAACAATCATAACATGAAATTTGTGCCGAAAAAACGTATGTATAATTCAGGATTTTCTTTCTCGTTGCCAAAAAATGCTAAAAAAAAGGCTACGTGACGCGATAGCCAATACCATATAGATGATGAGAATATTTGGTTTTTTTGCTCCAGACGACTGGTTTTCGCAAAAGCATGTACACCATCCAACAATGCGTGAAAATCATAGGGATGTGCGAAGCAACATATATCGAAATATAGCATATATATCATAACAAAAAAATTTTTAAACGTTTTTTAATATGTACGGAAGATAATAAAAAAAAATTATTAGTGTAAAGGTGCCTGTAAACGAGCAACTAAAAATGCACATTGCCGGTAATATTTCAGAAAAAGGTGGCCCGGCTATATGTTTGAAAATGTGTGGCCGATACTATTGCCGGGCAACTTGTAGTCAGACATGTTTTCGCAATGTTTTGGCTACTGTGTTGCCCGAGAATTTCACGCGTACACGTATGACAATTGCTGAAGTACTTGCTTATTAAAAAACGAAGAATGCTATGAGCTAATTTTAAATACGTAGTTACTTGTTCAGAAATTTCACTAGAATGACGAAGGATGACCTTAAATATTTCATACAAAACAACCATAAGCCTTAACAGCGGTGGCAAGACTCCATCCAGCGGTATGCAGAGGCCCCGGTGTTTACCACTCTACTCTTTTCTAAGCTTTTGTTGAATATCAAAGTTCTAAGAATGCGGATGATCCACTAACTTAAACCATTGTAGATCCTAGCTGGCACTGTTGAAAGCGCTACTTCATCCGGTATGGTATCAATCCATTTTCCTTTACAATATGCGTGCTTTGGTATAGAATTTTTAAGGTACATAACAAACTAAGATGTGTTCTAGGGTCATCATTTACGATATCTTACTGTAAGAATTTCCAAATTATAAATAGAAGGAAAAATGCAGCTTATGGCTGGGAGACACCATGGACTTAGTCAAGGAGATCTCCTGGAACTCTGCACGTATTTGGATGCGGTTTGGTTCGCCGGATACTGTAGATTCATGGCTCTCGAGCCCAGATAATGTACACCCTACACCGCCCATAACTATTCCATCTTTAGGCCATACTAACACACTTCTAGTCCAAAGAAAATTTCGAAATCATTTTTAAATAGCCGGCAATGTTTAAATATTTTCGCTCTACGACCGATATCAAAAGCAACATGTCGGCCAGTAGTTGCAATATGGCCAGTATCGTCGGGCTATACGGATATATTGCCGGCAAGTTTGAACATATTGATGGAAATTATGCTGAATTTCCGGAAATTTCGTTCAGCCAGTATTGCCGGCCACACATTGCTGAAAAATGTTGCTCGTTTACAGGCACCTTAACATTATTAGTTAGTTAGCAATAAATTAATGAAAATGACCCACAAACAATGCCCGTTACTGTGCTCTACCCCCTTAATCGTAGTACAAGATAACCAGTAAATACTAAAAACATAGATTGCAATAAAAAAAAAAATAAATACATTTTGAAAATTCGTTTATAGGTTTGATGCTTTGTTGCCCTATATGTAGCATACATACTTGATCCATGGGCTCTGTTCATTATTATCTTAAAACATCTTAATTTGATTTTACCAATATTCAAGAGTAGAACTAGTCTTCTGATTGTTTGAAAAGTTATGGGGCGTGGAATATGTGACGTACACTACCGTGCAAAAGTATAAGGACATCATCGAAATAATTGATTTTTTGAGTTTGTGATTGTTTTTTATTGTGTTCAACAGCATTTTATAATTAAATCTTGTATAAAAACGAGAAAATAGACTATTTTGTTATGATTCACATAAATTTGTATTAAATAAGCGAATTATTATTAGTCAAAAGATGGAGTTCTAAAGGAACCAAAAATTCTTATTTTTAAGTAACATCATTTTTGCGCTGTAATTTCAAATATAATAACTAGTTTATTTCAAACAATTTAAATTTGGGTGTTAATGTCTTAAACAGTCATTCTGGATCATTTGAATATGCCTGTCAAAAAAACAATCCTTTGCGACCTTTGCTGTGTTCTGAGTCCACTAGAACAGTCTAAATTCATTCCCGTCGTGATTTAAATGGTTAAGACCGATTGCAATCGCTGGAAATGGTTCGTAAAAAGGAAATTTCACTTGAAAAACGTTCTTAAATATCTTTTTTGAAAAAAAAAGTGGTCAAAACAATTCGTGAAATTGCAAATATTGTTGGTGTTTCAAAGTGTAAAGTTAAAACTGCGTTGAAGCCGTCCGCCGAAATCAACTCAAATATTGATCGAAAACGCTCTGGCCTATCTAGTAAAACAAATCCAGCTGAAGACCGACACATTTTATTCATGAGCAAGCAAAATCGGTTCAAAACAACTTCAGACATTCGTGCCGAAATCAACAAAACCTTGACGAACGCAATTTCGGTGGATACTGTTAAACTTCGTTTACGAGAGAACGGATATTTTGGTCACGTTGCTGTGAAAAAAAAAATCATCTCATGATCAGCTGCCTCTGATGTGGTGGATTCTAGTTGGTTGATAATACTACAATAATTTCAATATATAACATCTCCCTTTTTTGATTAAAATTATAATTATAACTAGCATAAAACCCGCGTGCCTTGCAACGCCTTTAAATAAAAACTGTTAATTATGTGCAATATTTTCCTTCAAAAAAAAAAAAACAAACAAAAAAGTCAGCTGTTATTATCCCTAATCCCTAAAAAGGGTTTATTATAGTACATTTTTTTAATAAATTTGGTAAACAAATTGCTGCGTATATGACCTCTGCTCAACAAATCTGCAAGTTTTGAAGCAGAGATTGGCATGTATGTATATATCATCAAGAGAAGTGACATCTTAGGGTTTGACGAACGTTCGTTAAGTTTGTTCAAGTTTGTTACGTGGGTGCAAGAAATTATGAAGCAATCACAAATGAATATTAAATAAAGTGAATTTCGAATCATTCATTTCTTCGTGATTATAGGGTTGCACTGTCAAAATTTCAGCCCTTTAGCTCTAGCGGTTTAGGTTGTGCGTTGTCTGTCAGTCAGTTACTTTTTATACAATAGAAAAAAAAGTAAAGAAAAAAATACCCTTACAACTTGTTGAACCCCATTTCACCCCCTTCAACCCTTTTTTTAATCCATAAAAAGCAGCCTATGTCCGTCTCCAAGGTATAAACTATGTCTGTAGCAAATTTCATCAAAATCGGTCCAGTGGTTTAGGCGTGAAAGCTAACAGACAGACAGAGTTACTTTTGCATTTATAATATTAGTAAGGATTTAAAATTCTAAAGTAACACAGAGCTTATTGCAGTACTTTTCAGCAAATATTCAATCACTAGATAAAACCCCGCATGCGTTACAGAGCCTTTGAATAAAAAAAATGTAAGTGTGCACTGTCCGCGGTAGGAAAAAACTAAAATGAAAAATACAACATAATTTGGAAACAATGATTTTGTATACCGTGTAAAAATTTAAAAGTTAAAAATATTGTAATGTTTCTTCTCACGCATGTGCTCCGTCCGGTTTTTCTTCACCCTCTTCCCAATCTTATCGGTGGTTCAGTTAGACAACCGTACTAAATTCAGAAAAGACACTGCGTTATACATATACATAAATATGCATTCAAGTAGATACCACTTAACATGAAACTTCTCTGTGAATTGCAATTTTAACTTTCTCTTTTCAGTTAGACGTTACACTGCCCCTTCTTACTTAGTGTTCGTCCCGAACTCAGGTTCCTCCAGGTCCCGTTTTTACCGATCGAACTTTTTGGGTGCGATAGATGACATCGCTTAACCTCCTGATGACAATGTAGGGGCGCACAAATTTGAAAAACTATTTCGACCCTTTCTACCTTTTTCTTCTGTTTCTTTACTGGTTAATTTAAGAAATTTCCTAAATTGGCTCGGCAAAATTTTGAATTTATAAGTACCTACCTTAAAAACCCCCAGATACCAATTTTCATGGAAATCGGAACGCAATTGGCAAATTCATATTTCGGTGACCATTTTGAATTTCGGACATATTTCGGCGGCCATCATTCGTGTCAAATCTGGGGAAAAAATACGGGCGCTGTTTACATTTCTCCTAATTCTGACGAATCAAAGTATGATGATTTTACAAATATACTCAATGAAGTAATCATTCGACTGCCACAAGGAAAATGACGAAATGCTCATACAGGGAGATTTCAACCGATCTCATTTTACTCTCGACGACGATAACAATTTACTCCCCATAAATGCCCCTCACTTTATTGATATGAAGCTTATTGAAAATTTTTACGCCAATGATCTGCAGAAAGTGATAAGGCAACCGAACGCTTGTGCAAATTGGTTAGACCTAGTTTTTACTAATCTATATGATGAGGTGAATGTCTTATTGGCCAGTGATGAGGAGAACCTTTTTTCTAACACGCTTCATCATTCCGCGTGGATATTAGAACTCAACTCCACCGCCACCATGTATTGTGCGTCACACAATAATGCAATTGTTTATGATTTCAAAAACGGAAACTCGCTTTGAATTATCCCAAATTGATTGGAGAAATAGACTATCAGGTGATAACTTAGACCAGTTAGTATCTTGTTTCTACACATTGTTCTCAGATCCATCGACAAACAGTAACCAAAAATTTAAAAAAGATATAAATTGTCGGAGCCATGGCTGGACAAAAATACTAGATCACTGCGAAATCAAACAAAAAAAAATTGTAGCGCACGATTAGAAGACAAGCCGACGTTAACGGGGAATTAAGATCTGAATACTCTACATTAGCATCTGAATTCACTTTTAGATCACGTGAGGCGTATACTGCATACATAAATAAAGTCGAAGAAAATATCTTAAATGGTCCTAAATGATTCTTCAATTTCGTTAACACAAAGCGAAAGATCTCAGGGTATCCGGCAACAATGACGAATAAGAGAGCTTCCTCCTCGTGCCCCCAAGATACATAAAACGTATTTGCAGTGAGATTTAGTGAAGTCTTCACTCTCAAATATAATACAACGCACACTGACCCCGCTAGTATTGAAATATCAACCATCATTAACAATCTATCTCTGTCAGGTGACGAAATTAGAGCAGGTTTAAACAATCTTGAGAGTAATAAAGGTCACGACCCCGACAATCACCTCCAAGCTTCTTGCAGCGCTGATCAAGTGAAAAAGCATTTCATCTTCATCTAATTTTTCAACAAATCACTTTTGTAGGGAAGTTTTCCTAAGTTTAGGAAGAAATCCTACCTTACACCCTAGTGGATATTTATAGTGGCATTGCCATCCTATCCAGGATTCCAAAACTTTTCGAGAAGCTCGTACATGACAACATTGCACCTCTTATACCTAGATCCTAACATTAACGAACAATAACACGGTTTCAGAAAAGGGCGTTCGACCACTTCGGTCTTATCTCTGAACTCCTATGTGGTATAGAGAATCAAATTGATGCTGTCTACACGTACTTTAGCAAGAGGTGGGTTACCGTATTTTGATTACTAAGTTATTAAAATTTGGCATTACTACCCTGCCCTGGCAAAAAATCATATCTTAGGGGTAGAACTCAGTTCGTCAGATTTCAAGGACTTTTATCCAAAGAAATCGATGTTACTTCCGGTGTCCCCTAAGGAGGTCATCTGGGTCACCTCTTGTTCAATATCTTTTCTCCGATCTGTCTCACAAATTCAAAAATATGTCACATCTCTATAATGCAGATGTTTTGAAAATATATACATTATAAGGTCCGACACCGATGTATCTTTCCTTCAAATGAAACTTAATGCATTGCAAGACTGGTAACACTAATAAGTCGCTACTTAACACTAGCAAATGCCATGCATTAATCTTCTTCCAGAAAAAGCGTGCAGCTTCAGGAATATTATCTGGACAACAAGTTATTAAACCATGTTAATCACATCGTCCTAGACAAAAAGTCAAACTTTAACCTACAGTACGATAATAGTACTGCCAGCGCTAATAAACTCCTTGGTTTTATAAAAAGAAGGGCTAAGGAGTTTCATAATATCTGGGTCACAAAAACACTTTTCCAAAATTCACGAACAATTCCCTGTTTTTTTTTATCTTTCTTGATAAATACCTTTCAATAAAGGCGAAAAGTTAGTTAGACATGTTTTGTTCGTTATTGGATTTGCTAAAACTTAGCGTAATTTGAATTTTTCCATTGCAAACTACGAAAAACAGTACCTCACGTTGAAGTCATGCCAAGAAAAGAGAATACCATTATTTTTCAATGCAATTCTGGAATTAGGTAGTTTAAGGTATGTTTAACTGATATCCAAAACTCGATCACTGTGAATTTAAAAAATTAAATAAGTTACAGCACAACACATCACTTCACAATACCCAATCATAAAATTTAATTTTTTTGTGGTTTATAAATTATTGAAAACTTTTTGGGAAAAACGCCTTAGTTGCAAAATAGCTAACTCCGTAACGCCAGAAATGCTATTCGATCCAAGTACAATCAATCTGTTGAGTAAACTGTGATTGGGACTGAAAAATACGAAGTGTGTTTTCTCCTACTGTAACCTTTGCGAGTAGTTGTTAAAGGTAAAATGTTAAATCCCACCGCTGCCACCAGTGTTAGAACTTTGCCACCCGTGCTTTTCTGACGGATAAGAAAGGCGAAGAAGTGAGGGTCTTGTCGTAGGCTTTCAAGGATCACTGTCATTAACTAGAAATCAATCACACCAAAGCGAATCAAGTGCGATTTAAAAAAACAACACTTTAATTTAATTGACTGTATCTAATTTAATATAAATAAGAATATGAGGACGAAAATTTAGAGCGTTTATTATACTTTATCCCAACATGACTCTGAAAGCTATAGTCCAATCCCGACTTTATTCGAATTCAATATTTTATTGTGTGTAATTCATTTCGAGCTATCGCATTCTTTGCGGCATCAAGCGACGGTAAAAGTCACCCAACTTCCAACTTTTCTTCTTCTATTTCGCTCATTGGCAGGCGTGGAATATTGCCAAACTGTTGAATTATCAAGATTTGAGATTTAAGTACAGAGGAAAGCTTGCATTTTAAATTTTTTTTTTCGTAGTGACAAAACTACACAACAAACTATTTTTGAGATTCCTGTTGTTTTAAATATATATGGATTTATGACAAGTGCATACAAAAAATCCATACAAGAATTTACAAAACAACATTTTTGACGTTCTGACGCTATGAATGGACCTTCAACGGACGTTAACCCTCATGAAGCGCCTGCAACGTAAAGCCTGAACTACATTGAAAAGCAGTGCAGTGCATCACTGCGCAGTATGTTGAAGTAGTTTTTATAGAACGCGTGGTAAAACATATTGAATAAGCAGTATTTTGGCATTGACTATTCCTATATAGTCTTTTGTAATTTTTTTAGTAGTTCCTGTGACTTTTGTTGTCTAGAAAGTCCGTATTTCTCACTAATTCCATCAATTTATAGTCATCCATTTTGACAACAGTGGCATGCTAATTTCTAAAAAAACATCATATCAAGTTGTCATTGCCATTGTTGTCAAAATGGATCACTATAAATTGATAGAATGGCAAAGATAAATTGATAGATGACAAAGAAACCCTCAGAGAAGCTAGTTGAAATAACTATAATAGTTTTAAATCAACTAGATTTTTCTAGAGAATTTGTTTTTCCTGAACGTTAGCAAACAAACATTTCCTCCGTATTTCGTTCGCTGCACTAAAGCGGGTGTTCAAATTGGGCTGAAGCGCCATTGACAAACTGAGAAGCGAATGAATTCATTTGGGAATTCCAAAACTTTCCGGAGATATTAGCAAAACTGTAACTGTTAAGTACTTGTCAGACTTGACCAAAAAGAACAAATTTTGCGGTAACTACTGAAAATCCCGGGATTAACCGCAATTTTTTGGAACTGTATCACGCGTAGAAAACAATTCCCCGTCAAAAAGTGCCAATCCAAGGTTTGAAAAATTCGCCCTATTTTTAAAGGGTAACGAAATTTTGCATGATTTTGAAAGGTTTTCGGATTTTGACGAGGGATGTTTTGTTCGAAGGCTATCGCTGTGCAGAACCCAAAAAAGATCACTTCGTTTAGAACAGGTCTCATTCCATCGAGTTTATTAGATATTAGCAAAACTTGTCAATTTAAGGTCTTTCTGACAATTAGCCGAAGTTTTTCTATTTAGGGCCGTTTTCACAATCTCCGGTTAAACTGTCAGTAAACTTCCAGTTTCTAAACTGATAGTTAATTTAACTGTGACCGTAAAGTGCCAGTAAAAAAATTTCATTTTCACCAACTGTGAGTTAACAAACTTGAAGTTAAAGTAAAAATGTACTAGTTTTCATATATTTACAGTACATCAAATGTCAAAAGTGTTCCTTTTCATTAAAATACACTTGTAAAGTGCAAAAAAGTAAACGCCAATGTGAAACTTTCAGTTAAATTAGTTAACCAGGAGAAATTCGTCCGGTTAAATTAACTTCCAGTTGTAAATTAACTGAAAGATTGACTCTAACTAGAGATTGTGAAACGGCATTTTTAACTAACTGCTGGTTATTGTTGCAGTTAAGGTTTAACTGGAGATTGTGAAAACGGCCCTTAAAGAAAAAAAGGCTCGACCGAATATTATGAAATTTTTTTCAGAGCATTTCTTCGATAATATTCTTTTTTCGGCACCTCAATGAAGTCGATATAGTTTTTAGTTTGCGCGGTATCGTGAAGGTACAAAAATCATAAACGTCGTTTAAACAAAAAAAAAGGTTCGACCGAATTTTATGAAAATCTTTTCAGATCATATTTTGGTTAATACTCTTAGAACGGCACGTCAACTAAGTCGTAGGTCGTAGGTCCAAAAATCACTTATGTCATTTAAACCAAAAAACCGCTCGACCGAATATTATAAAAATCTTTTCAGATTATATTGTCGCTAATACGCTTCGAACGGCACCTCAAGTAAGTCAATGTCTTTCGTGGTTCGGGCGATATCGTGCAGATACAAAAATCACTTACGCCGCTTAAACAAAAAAATGGCTCGACCGAATTTTATGAAAATCTTTTCAGATCATATTTCTGTTAATACGCTTCGAACGACACCTCAACGAAGTCGATATCTCTTTTGGTTCGGGCGATATCATGCAGGAAAAAATGACCACGTACGTATGCACACACACACATACTTCCTCCCAATTTTTTGCTTAAAATGCTCCTGGGACCTTAAAAGATGAAAATACGTCGAAAATTTCGATTTTCGAACCGATTACAATAACTTCCTATACTGGGAAGTTAATAATTGCAAATACCTTTCTGATGGTCTTTAAAACTAATAATATATCCCATATAGGAATATACGATGGGACCAATCCTGGCTCACACTCTGAGCAGACTCTCGGTAAGGTCAAGAATGGTAAGCAAAACTTGAAATAAAATGTGGCAACCGGAGTTAGCCCAGAATAGAATGCTACATATGGCAGAGTTACGGGGATCCGGGTTGGCCTAGGGTAATATTCCGAAGTTGCGCATGTGCAAGTCGTGAAAAATGTATTTTAATTATAATTAATATTATAAATTTATTTGTTAATTTTTTATAAAATACTTTTTTTGATAATTTTTTTGAAATAAATTTTTAAGAACGCCGCTGATTGTTAATGAATTTTTTTTTTATGTGACACGCTAGAGACTTAGGGAAGGCCCCTTTGTACTGTCGACCATGTATTTTATTTTTGAAATGTCGAACAGCAGCTCTAGTTGGAAGATAGAGAGAGAAGTGAAGGAAAGAACTGTCACAACCTAGCTTCGGTATTTTTATTTCACCTACTCCCAACCATTTCGCGACTCTGACATCGGGGCATCGAGAACAACTCGCTGAAGTGTTATGCCTCCTGAAACGAGTTGAATCATTTGTCATTGTCAATCGAAATCATATTTATTAACAAGTAGTACAGAAGTTGGTTCTAGTTTAATCCTATTTTATTGACTTAACTATCGAAATCGGCTTGCTAAGTCCTATTCCTTAAGTCTCTGATTCAAGTAACCTTAACACATTTGGGTTCTTTGGTTCTAATTCCATACATTTTTTTACCATTTTTATTTATTTATATACCTAATGTATATTTTAATCAATTTTAAATACTAACTTAATATAGCATTTAATGCATTTGAAATTTCTAACAAGTTATTCTCTGTTTTTTACAGCTCATCATATCGACCTGTAAGCGATAAGCAAAGCTTGTTGTTGAGCATCATCTCCATTGAACGTCGCACGAAAATCTTCAGCAATACTTTTTAAAATATATAATTATTTTTTGAGTATCATGCACATAAAAAAACTTGGTAAATTTTTAATATAAGTAAATTTTTAATATACTAAACATGTTCCACCCTTCCTAAACTAGGCATAAGGCACACACATACCTACATACCTATAAATAATATTTGCTGCCACAGACCAAATTAAACAAGACCACATCATTTCAATTTGAATATTTCAAAATAAATTTAATTTTCGACTTGAAATTTTTCACCAAATTCAATTTTGTGGCTCAGTAATTTATTATTACTTAAAAACGCGAATAATACTAATTGAATTTGAAGTGCACTTTATGGGGCAAATTGCATTATCATGATACATTAGCGTTCCTGTATAGAAATAACTTTGCTGTGGACCAATTTTTATAAAATTTGTCGAAATGAAATTAAATTCTTACCCACAGTAAACTAAATTAAGTAAATAATTGCTGAAGTAGTTGTATATATCGTTATTTTATTTACTTGAACAGAATTTAGTTTTGGGATTGATTTGTGTGTTGTAGATTATTTTTGGATATTCTATTGTTTTTTTTTTTTGGTATAGAAAAGTACTTTACATTCAATGATCGCTTACAATAGTTGAATATAATAATATGACTATCATAAAACCCGCGTGCCTTGCAACGCCTTTAAATAAGAACTGTTTATTATGTGCCCTGTTAACCTTCAAAAAAAAAAAAAAAAAAAAAAACAAACAAAAAAGTCAGTTGTTATTATCCCTAAAAAAAAGTTTATTATAGTGCATTTTTTTAATAAATATGGTAAACAAATTGCTGCGTATATCACCTCTACTCAACAATTCTGCAAATTGTGAAGCAGAGATTTGCATGTATGTATATGTCATCAAGATAAGTGACATCTAAGGGTTTGACGAACGTTCGTTAAGTTTGTTCGCCCATTTACGTGGGTGCAAGAAATTTTGAAGAAATCACAAATGAATCCTAAATAAAGTGAATTTCGAGTCATTCATTTCCACGTGATTATAGGGATATTGTCAAAATTTCAGCCTTTCAGCTTCAACGGTTTGGGTAAACCCCATTTCACCCCCTTAGGGGATGAATTTCGAAAAATCGCTTCTTAGTGGATGTCCACGTCATTATAGGAATGCACTGTCAAAATTTCAGCGCTAGGTTTTGGGTTGACCCCATTTCACCCCCTTGGGAGATGAATTTCGAAAAATCGCTAGTGATGCACTGTCGCCCTTTCAGCCCTTTAGCTCTAGCGGTTTAGGTTGGGCGTTGTCTGTCAGTCAGTTACTTTTTATACAATAGAAAAAAAAGTAAAGAAAAAAATCCCCTTACAACTTATTGAAGCCCATTTCACTCCCTTCAACCCTTTTTTCTCCATAAAAAGTAGCCTATATCCGTCTTCAAGGTCTAAACTATCTCTGTAGTAAAATTCATCAAAATCGGTTCAGTAGTTTAGGCGTGAAAGCGTAATAGACAGACAGAGTTACTTTCGCATTTATAATATTAGTATTAGTGGAGTCAGATGAGCATCAAATTTTAGTGAAAAGGGAATTGTCTGGAGTCTAAATTTTTTTGGAACATGTTAGTTACATCGAATACTATACGAAATGGACATTTTCTACCTTTAGCAACCGCCGCTACGTAAGTTATCGGCCATTATGTCAAAAATTTACCATTTTGGTCGTTCTTTCTAATTTCTTTCTCCAAAGAACTCGTCATCATTGTTTTATGAGTTGTCTAAGACGGAAATCAATCATACAGAGCATCTAGTATGACACTATAGAAATTTCGTCGAAAATCAGAAACTCCATCTTCCATTGCCTCATTACCCGCAAAAAAATTCCTGTTAGTGAAGACATTCCTGTCATACGACCATCCTCCTGTACAGGCAACTTTAACATGCTATAAATTATTGAGCCGCTGATAAGCCGTGCTACTTCTCCCGCACATACTTTTACTGCGTTCTTTACATAGCATCTATTGATTTCATTTAGCCCTAAGTTTAATAGGAACTTTCTTCCTACAACGGCTCCACCACAGTAAAGAATACATATTTTCAGTCTTTCGAATCTGAGTTTGAATTGCTTTGGTTCCCATCGTAAATATTTCACTTTGACCAGCATTTATAGCTCGTTGAGCCAATTGGAACTGGTTTTCGTTCATTGATAAGTGTGGTACTTCTTCTTTTTCTTTATCGAATTCAATAGGCTCAACTTGTTCTAATATGTGGAACACACCCACTTGATTAAATGAATTTTCCAGTTGCCTATCCCTCTCAGGATAGTATCTCATATGGCCACTTCTTTCTCTAAGCTGTTGTTGCCTCGCAAGGAATGCTTCTCTAGCACTATTGTATTCTCCAATCAGTTCACTCTCGTTACGGTAAGGCAATAAACTATAACAGTAAGCTTCTGGATCGGGCGATGCTACGAAGTTTGGAACGTATACAACAGTTGGTGTATTTTCTATTGTCAATTTCATGCTGTCTCTTATGTAACAAGACGCCTCTTCATTATTTGTTCTAATTGTACATACGCATCTGCATCAATATTATCTTCATTGGCTGGCTTTGTGTAGTATAGCTCGAATAACATTGCAAATTGGCAATATTTCGAATTTTCAAATTTTAACCACATATTCGTCATTTGTGGTCATAAAAACCCCCCGGTACCGGTTTTCAATGGAATCAGAACACAATTGCAAAATGTGTCCGCCATCTTTATTTTTTCAAAATTGTCAGTGTGCATTGTCAGGGAAACTCAATGTGTGTGCAAATTTTCACAAGAATCGATAATTGAAAAGCTGTCGTAAGATTTGACACAAAGATATAAACAACTAAGCTAATTACGACCAAACGCTTCAGTATCGACGATACCTCCTCGTTGGGGCCGTATTCTTTCGGGGAGCATTTTTTGAGACTTAAGAACAGGTAACAGTCGATGGGAGAAGTTGGTGGATGTGGAACCAATTCGGAGTACAATTTGGGCGATTTTGCCATTGATGCAATCGACTTGTGGCACAATGCATTGTCTTTTTTGGATCACTTTTTTCGCGATTTCACCCTTAGCTATACATAAATATTCACTAATGATCCCTTTTGCCTTTTCAAAATAGACGAAGCGCAAAATACAGACGCCATAACGTTCTCAGCCGACTTTAACGTTTTTGGTTACTTTGGACGGCCTTCCCCGGTTACTGTCCACTCAGCTGACTGCCAATGTGACTCTGAAGTGTAGTGATCTATGTTTCATCCATTGTCACATCGTATAAAAAATCCTTTTAATTTCGCCTAAACAGCTCCAACCAGCGCTCTGAATCATCAACACGTTGTTCCTTTTGGTAAACAGTAGCAAACACGGTACCCATACCAAAAAAAGTTCTGTTATGGACAAATATTCATGCAAAATAGTAAACTCCACTTTTCGGTCTTCCAAAACGATTTTGTGCACTCTGTTTTTTCTGGAGAATTGCTTTTATTTTAATTAAAGTTCTTACGAGTGAGTTTTCTGTGAAAAAAAGAACAATGAAGTGTGCAGTTTGTTCTTCAGGTGAATGTGTTAAAAAAAATACTTCCTAAACTCATATATTAGATATTTACATTAATAACTATGTGAATCCATCCATCCAATGGCGCTACAGCCAAATCGAGCCTTGGCCACCCCTAGGGCATTTCTCCAAGTTTAACGGTTCCTTGCAGCAGTTCTCCAGTTCCGAATGTTGAGTATTGCCTCTGCGCTAGCCGTTACAGAGTCCTTCCATCTCCTCCTGGGTCTACCTACTGGTGGAGGAAAGCACTTCTAGATTGTGTTCGTCGATGGTTATATTTCTCCCCATTCTAAACCTTTCAGCTCTCGATTGTTGCATCACCTTTGTTTTTTCTCTTCGTCGAAGTTCAGCCCTATATCCTTGTCGCCTCTCTTAATTCGACATTGTCGCCTCTCTTAATTCCTTCTTTTACTGCCAAGAAGGACCTTCCCACGATGTTCACGTCATCCGCATATCCAAGTTGTACAGACTGCGTTGCTATGGACGCACTTCTCTGTACTGACGTTTTTCTTATTACCCATTCTAGGGCCAAGTTGAACAGCATGGGGGCTAGTCCATCTCTTTGTCTAAGTCCTTGTCACATTTCGAACTCTTCTGTTACTGCATTTTGGATCCTTACTTTCGCCAGGGAGCTATTCGTTGCACATTTTATCATTGGTACCAGCTTGGAGAGGACTCCTAATTCCAATAGGATCCTGTACAGCATCTCTCTGTTCATCGAGTCATATGCCGGTTGAAAGTCGACAAATATCTGGTATATATCTATATTCCTTTACCAGGTTTTCTCCAGAATTTGTTTTAAGGCCAGCAGCCGGTCCGATATTGACCTGTTTGTCCTAAAACCAGCTTGGTATTCTCCTATAAGGCTAGTAAGGATATTGATAATGAAGTTAATATTGTCATTGACAAGAATAAAGTTCTTTACGTTATATATAATGTACTAACTGGAACCCGATGCCCCTCGCTGCAGGCCATAAGCCAATAGTATGGCGCGCACCAAAGCAACTGGGAATCTCAAAATTGCTTTTCCTACGGCCAGTGAGAGTATCAAATCCCACCATGAAAGTACATTCGAAAAGAAAAGTGTCCCAATCACAATTCAACGTTCTCATTGCCACTCTTGTCGTGGTCAAATGCTATGGGGGAATGTTGTTGCCCGTAAACGAAGGGGAAATTACAATGCACGTGGGCTTGTATTTTATCCATACACGAAATGTTAATGTCTGTGGAATTGTCATTTCCCCGCCTGCGTTTAAAGTTCCAATTCTCTTGGTGTGCACTAGAGATGCGCCGAATAAGGGTTCGACCGAATACGAATATTCGACCGAATGCTCGGTCAAAAATGTACCGAACCGAACATTCGGCCGAATTATTCGGTTCATTTTTGCGCACAAACAGGCTGCCATAGGTCGGCGAAGGGCTCTGCAAGTAGCTAGCTCGGCTCGCTCACTCAATGTGCCGCTCTTTTTTTATTGCAATTTCTCGCGTGATAGAGTAGTAATTCTTTAACATACATATGTGTGTGCCATGTCGAATGCGGCAATACAGAAAAAATTTGAAAGTAGACCGACATTTGCTTTGCATGCATTCCATTCACGGAATATTCCTTTAAGTCGCATTTGAATACACATACTTCGATATTGTCTGTCACCGAATGAAATGCATGTACGCTTGGAAATGTCACCAGTTTCAGTTGCGTCGTTATACTCGTTACTTAGATTTTTGAGTTATGGTTAAAAGCCGCACAGAATGTAACTACGCAGTTAGATGTTGGTGCAAACTCGCCGCATTACATGGAATCGCTGAATGCAACGCAGGTACGCTTGTCTATCACCAGCTTGATATTACTTTTGACCGGCAAGAATAGTCGCACGCAAGCAGTTGCAAATCAGTTTCAAATCGGTCTTGTTTCTGTAGTGTGTGGTCTCTCAATTATTTTAATTTCTGATTTTATGAATAAATATGGTTACACAAAGAAGTGTTTGGTTCATTTATAAATATGTACTACCTATGTACGGTATAATAAAGCTTCTTTAACATATGTAATTCTTTAATTAACACTATTCAAATATTCGGCAATTATTCGGCAGACTAACCGAATATTCTGGCCGAATACGAACATTAAAAAATATAACGAATATACCGAATACGAATATTCGGCCGAACATTCGGCGCATCTCTAGTGTGCACTATAGCTTCCGTTTGTTTTGCAGTTGAGGTTAAACGAATTTTAATATACAGTAGAAGACATTAAAGACATTCCGAATAATCAAATAATAAAATGTCAATTACTTTGAAATTGTTGTTTTATTACAAAAAACAAATTTATTTTCTGTAAATTAAAAGAAAAAATGTTTAAGAGCAAATACGCTAAAAATGGCTAAAATGGTCAACCTTGAATGGCGATATCTCAGTGACCGTTGGTCGTACGGAAATTCAAAAAGTAATTTCTCCTTCCGCAATTGTTCCTGTCTACCCCTAAATTTTGGACATTTTCAATTGCCTATATTGATGAGGTCCATTGTGCACCTTTTGCCAAAATAAGAACCCGACTTTAAGCCTACACTTTGGCTGATGCTCCTGAAAATAAATGAGAAGAAAAACAAATACCATACGAAAGGAAGAAAATGACATTAGTTCAACAGCTTTTGGCGAAGCATGCTTTTAACCCGATTTTAGGCTATATACGAACGGATACAACTTCAGCAATCTCGCCGCAGTTATAAATAGTTCAGTGTAGCACACCAGTGCATCAATATATTTACTTTTGTGTAACAATTGTGAATCAACTATCGAAGAATTCTTGATTAAGTCTGATAACAACGGGTTATACGTAACGTTATAGGTGTTACTGAATAAATAGCATGTTAACTATATGTTTTAGAGTGGTCCTTGAATTTTCCAAAAAATAATTGATTTATCAGAAACACATTTAATGCATATGTGGATAACAGTATAGGAAATTTTGCAAGATTCCCGCCTTTTTAAAATGACAATACAAGTGCAATCCTGGTGGAAATTGCTGTACCAGCACGAAATTTTAACGCACACATTCTAACATGTCTGTTGAATAATAAGCATCCCAATAGCCGAAACAAGGAGCATCTTTTATTTCTTTCATACTCTTTTTTCAACTTTTTGACTCTTTTATTTGTTCTTGAGCTTTACCTATCTGTATTGCTATTATCGATCGCTGAAGCTACGATCTCCGTCGATCCTCATAACGGGCATGCATATGCGCTTTGTGCTTTATTTATTCTGTAACTGACGTCTTTTTCTGCACCGCCATTTTCTAATGCTACCACTTCTGTCAATGGTGTTTGCATTTATCCACATTTGTTTAGTTTCAGTTGCATTTTGCCTTAAGCGTTCTAAACTACTTTCTGTTGCCAAACAGTTTAACATGTTATTGAGGTCTTGGTGTCTGTGGGTCAGCAAACAGATATCATCCTCGTGGTCCAGATCCTATCTAGAGCGCTGACATGGCGAAAGTATGTATCCTTGTCCTACTCCAGAGCTCACTTCAAAGCTGTCGAATAATTTTCCATTGTGAAGAATTCTATATTTGGAATTGTTATAAAGAGCTTTTATTAATTCTATTATTTTGTCAAGCAGTCTGCAATGCCGTAGTGCATGCCAAATAAAGATCCTCTTGATCGAGACAAACTTTTTCTTATAGTCTATGAAAGCAAGGTACAGGGGAGATCGTTATTCTGTAGACTGCTCCACTTCTTCTTCTTAAATGGCGCTACAGTCCTCACAGGACTCGGGCCTCTCGAAGCTCCAGTCGCCTCGACGTCTTGCTAGCTCTATCCAATTTTAGCTTTTTCAAAAAAAAAAAAAAAAAGCTTATACAGAGGCTCTGTCCGTCTGTCCGTCTGTCCGTCTGAAGCCTACTTTCATCTCTGAAAGTACTGCAGATACAGACTTGGGAAATATCTCAAAATGTAGCTCTTGGTCAAAAGACCAAAAACTGAGAAAATGGTCTGGAAATTTCAACCAGAAGTATATTTAAACAACAAAAAAGAGCCTTTAAAGAAAATATTGTGACTAATTTTTGTGTTCTAAGGCTTATAACTTTTTAATTATTCATTTTACCACAAAATTTCTAAGTAATAAATTGTAGATTATTTAATTCTAAACAAAAAGTGTCCTTCCAAATTTCCGGTAAGATGTGCCGTTTCGGAGATATAGTGGAAAACCCATTTGCATACGTTTTCCAAGATGGCGGCCAAATGGGGGGGGTTAGAATCCCGAAAACTCAAACTTAAGCTCACCCTGACCCCCCCTACACATCCCAAAAATAAAACCTTGTCCTGGGGGCTGCGAGTTCGATCCTTCGGCTCGCGGTGCTTTTTTTTCGTCATAATAATTTTTTTTTTAATTTCCTTCGGGGATTTTGTTTCATATGAAACAAGTTTTTGACATGAATACGTCTCTAAATTTGCTTCCAGAACAAAAACCGATGATAACGAAATTATGGCATATAGTTTTTATTTGCAGCTCAAAAACTATTGTTTATATTGAATAAAGAAATATACCATGACGTGGGTGAAGAATCAAAGAATTTTATTGTTTACATTTGATTTCCTTTTTTTTAAGCTATGATGATTATATTGTAGTGTTTGTTAAATACTTTGTTAAGTTTTAGATTACGCAGTCTCACAACTTATAACCTACATAAGCTTTTAACAAAAACTTTTCAAGATTAATTATATATAGCGTTGGTCAGTGTGATACTTATGAATCTCCATGGCCAAACTAGGGTGCGGTAAGCCGAATTTTTAACAATAAGACATGTATGTTTAAGTAAAATAATACACCTAATTCTGTTGTGCAAAGTGCACCACATTAGATTTTCCTCCAATCCAAAGAAAAATGTTTAGATTCGTTTTCTATAGTGTTTACATGTGCGATGTGCTTTTTTTTTTCAATTTGACACATTCGAATTATTGGCCTCGATTCCCAGATCCGATTCCTCCACTTAATATATTGTCATCCAATCTGAAGTGTTATTCAACAGAAAGAATACCATGAAAAAGCGTAATTAGTGGCTAGTCTCTAGGCACAACATCCCACTAGTTTTATACAAAGTTTCCGTATATGTCTTAGCATGTCATCCATTCGCTTATTTCTTGAATGATGATCGTCCTACTCTTCCCCTTCCTGATGCTTTACCATTACAAATCCTGACTAGCATTCTACCTTCTAAAGCTCATACAACGTGTCCGAGCCATCACAGTCTATTCTATCTTTTGTGTGTAGCTATACATATTTATTTCGTCATACATTTCTTAAAGCCAGGAGTAGGTTTTATTTGCGGCTACGATGCATCTATGGATGTCGTCCTTAATCTTATTTTCTACAGTAAGCATTGCCCCTAAATATATAAAATGTTCT
Organism: Thereva unica; assembly: GCA_949987705.1. Taxonomy (NCBI): domain Eukaryota; kingdom Metazoa; phylum Arthropoda; class Insecta; order Diptera; family Therevidae; genus Thereva; species Thereva unica. Next base: position 36,980,175 of record OX465285.1, read on the forward strand.
ACAATTTCCTCTTATAATAGTCAACGAGCACAACGTTTAGAGCGAAGTATCACCCCTAATCATTGTCCTCGTTTTGATACGATCATATAGTTTGTTTTTGTGTCATTAGCTTTGTTCCAGAACTCGAATGTGGGATCCCTCGGGACAAAAATTTTCCCAATTTGTGTTTCTTTACTTTCTCATGCAAGAAAAAACAGGGAAATTTTCACTTCCCCTCATGCAGGAATTAGCCGGAGGTTTTCGGTCCTGCGATTTCTTGCAAGTTGTCAATTGACAATTTTTTGTATGAGTGTGGGTGTCTTGAAAAGCGGCATACACATAGACAATCGACATTTATGTTATCTTCTTCTTGATTTGCAGGAAATTGCCCAAAAAGTGTTTCTTTACTTTCTGAATTTTTAACAAAATTATCCCCACCATTCACTAAGTTTTACCCAACAAATTTTTGCAGGAAAAGTACTGGAACAAAGCTATTTACTCGTAGATTGAACTTTGCTGAACTTTCTACAATTTTGGAAAAGGTTTTCTTTACATCTTGCCTTTGCGTCCAATTATCACTATGTCATCTGCGAAGGCAGAGTAGTATCTGAATGTCTCTTGTAAAGAAGGTATTTGCTGCAATAAGCTGTGCTTCTCTCAGTATTGCTTCCAGAGCAATATTAAAAACTCTTGGTGAGATCGCATCCCCTTGTCTTGGCCTTGCAGACCCTGATTTTTGAGGGAAGTTGATTGAGTTACGACCTCGTATTCTCACTTGTGTTTTACAATCTGTGTTCGTCATTCTGCATAGTTCTATTAATTTTTTTCGAGAAACCCATTTCGCTTATCTTGTTCCACAGCTCTCTTTTATTCAGCAGGTCGTAAGCATTTCTATAGTCTACAAAAAGAAGATGTATATCAACGCTTTCTTCCCAGATTTTTCAAGTATTTCTCTCGTTATGAAAATCTGTTCTAAATCCTGCTTGGTAATCTTACTTTATCTGAATTTGATTCTTAGGGCCTCAATGTAATCGCTAAGCAGGGTGCAGTCTATTACGTTGTTGATTAGAGGCTTAAGTATACGAAAACCTACCCCAAAGTTTCTTCTGGAGTCCTTATTCCCATTGTAGAATATCGTAGCGTCTCTGCGATCTAGAACTCCTTTTTTAGTCCATCTTAGTTTTTTTTGACCTGCGATGAGTATTCTATATCATCTTAGCTCATCAATCACTTCTCCCAGGTCTAAATAATATTCTCACATTCCATGTTGCAAATTTTATATCGTTATTTCTTAAATCATTAGTACTAAGAAGTTGCTGAGGTCTTTGCCGTAAATCCTGAGTTTTCCCAAGCTAAGTTCGGATCCATAACAAGAACTGTTTTCCGAGGAGAGGTCAACCTCTCGCCCAACCCCCAACCTGGAAGGCCGGACCCATGAATTATACCCCTTCGAATAGGGTGGCACAGGGTACCAGCGGGGAGAACGACGGTACGATTTAACCCCCGCCCCCATCATAAGCTAGATAAATGATTTAAGTTTATTATACATTGAAAATACAGTGGAAATCGGTTAACACGAAATGGTGGGGCCGGGATGAGGATTTCGCGGTATCCGAATTTCGTATTAACCGTTGTCTTTGAAATACGACAATAATACCGAGTTAAAAACATACTGAAACCCGCATTTATCTAAAAAGTAAGTAGAAGTAAGTAAAAAAGAGAAACAGTAAAAAAATTTAACTTTACTTATTCGCACAAGTTCCAAAAAAAAGCGTGGTTCACCGAAAATCAAAAACAGACTGAAAATTAACAAGATAAATTTAGTCAACTTAGCAACGACGCACTTGTTTCGGCGAATCCCCCATTTTCAAAAAAAATTAGGCCTATTCTGAACTTCGCTTGAATTTTCTTACCTCGTATGCTACGGATGTAAGAAAATTCCAGGAAAGTTTAGAATAGGACGGCATATTTAGGAGAAGACCTTCAAAAATATAGGGGAAAGAAATCATGAGAGAATTGGAGAAAATATCAACAAAATAAGCGCCACAGAGACTCTTTTTCGTGTTAAGCGAAGAGCGTTTCGCCATATCAGAACAAATTCGCATGAAAAGAATATTATAGGCACCGGGACTACACTGTTTTTTCGTGTTATGCAATATTTCGTGCTATCCGTTTTCGTGTTAAGTGAACTCCACTATTCTAATATTTTTACACCCACCCAAATAGGAATATTTTACGGTTGCAGATCCGCAACTTTGAATCATTACAACTATTATACTAACAAAAAATATTAAAATTTTCCAATATGAGTAGCTTGATTTATGTTTTCATAAAAACACCTAATTTAAAAGGGGCTGGTCACGGAGCAAGAGAAAGGTATCTCAAATTATCGGTTATAATGAGTGTTGAAATTCTGTATAGTTCCTTTATCCCGTAACTGTGGCAGCCCTGGACAGACATGTGATTTCGATATCATAATATTCCTAATATTATAATATTCGGATATGTCTGTCACCTCCATATCATAATATCAAAACGCAACACCATGATATTAACGTAATATCGAAACACAGCTGATTTTCATAATATTAACATGATATGAGTAATTTCTAGTGAGAGCAGCGCTATTTTTCGCTAGCGGAAATTATAAAAACTCAAACTTTTGCTCTTTTGAAATATCAAGTTACCTTTAAAATTTTTATATTTGTTTAGTTTTGTATAGTTACTATAGTAACTATTTATTAAAGTAGAATACGAACCTGAAATAAAGAAATTTTTCCAACTGTCAAAAATACAACTGCCACAGATATCATAATATTATGTCTGTCACTACTTAGTTTATTTTGATATCGTGATCTCAATATTATGATATCGAAATCACATGTCTGTCCAGGGCTGGTGTTAATATTGCTATTTCTGTTTATTCAGGCGAAATACCAAATAAATCAGTGGACGCAGCATACTTGCACCAGCTTAGGTGAAAAAGTGCTAAAAAAGTACGAAATAGAGCCAATTGTATAATAGAGGTACAACTTTTAGGCGTTTAAAAACTCCCGTGGTTAACCATAGTAAGGTTTTTGAACGCGTTCCGTGTTGTTTTCAGTTAGTGTGGAGTTACGTGAACAGTCTCCAGTTCGAACAGATAAAAAAACGCAAATATTTGCTGCCGAAAAAAAATTTCAAGACTTGTTCAAGAACTTTAATGCGTTGGTTGGAATGAAATTATAAGACCATGCAATTTGCAACGTCCATGATTTGAATTGAACCTGATTACTTTTGAAAGACTATGACGCTAGGTAGTGATGAGGAAACGTAAGAACAGGACAAGACTAATGTAAATCTAATGTAGCGACCAGGGGCGGCGTTTTCATAGGTACGAATGGTGCACTTGCACCGGGTGCACGTGCAATTTGTCGGGGACGCAATATCAGAAATTAAAATTTAAAAAAACTTTAAAAATAAATAAAAATTATTCTCACGGGTGCAAGCAATAACACATATTAAGCCAATTTTTGTCCCTGTACTTTCTCATGCAAGAAAAAACGGGGAAATTTCACTTCTCCTCGTGCAGGAAGTTTCTACCGATTTTAGCTTCGAGATTCGAGAAATTTGGGCAAGAATCTCCCAAAGGAAAGAAAAATGTCTCATTTACTTGGAAAACTTTTTGAAAATTCTGTAAAAACTCACACAAAGGAAAAATTGTTCCGATGGCTCTGTATTGTGTATTGCGCTGTTGCTGCACTTTTTAATTCTGTTTCAAGAATTGTGAAAAGAGGTAAATGAACGAAATAAGGAGAACGAAACTCAAGAACTCCTCTTTCTTCCTCGCTCTTTTTGTTTGTTGCTTTATACTGCGGCTTCACCGGTCTCAGTGCAATAAAGTTTAATTTAATTCGCATAGGTGGCTTCACCGGTTGGCATGTTCAGTTCATGCAGAAGTTAAATATGCAATAGCTCACTTCCAGATATTTCATTATTTCAGCTGGACTACTCTCTTTTGAGCGGGCTTTTTTGCGTTCAATCTCAATTTCATGTTCTGTTGGGCGAATTCTGGCTTTATTTTTCCTGAGTTTAATATGTGAAAATGTATGAGAACTCAGGCAAAAATTTAAATTCAGTACACTAACTTGCTCGAACTTGGATCTGCAGTGCCGCGCGGTGAGTCGGGGTATTACTGTCTAACAAATTAAATGGTTAGTTTCACACGAGCCAACCAACAAAAATTGACTATAATCGCAAACCTTTTGAAATTCGATGAAGAATCGCATCGGTTTTCACAAGAGCGTTCTTTTCCAAAAAAAAAAAAAAACTATACGTTAGAATGCTTTAGCTTGTTGTTGTTGATTTTAATATCAATTCTTCCTTCTGCCATTTCTTTTCCTTTCCTAGCAAAAGGGAGACAAAGAACAACAACAACCACACACCTGAAAAAAAGTTGATTCAAAAATTCCGTGAAAAAATTCAGAGGTTTAGAAAATCTGTCCGCCCGTTGTCTTCGCCCACTCTCTTCACCGCAAACGACGTTCTGAGATTTGTTGGTTAGATGTTGACCCATGTGAAACTTCCTATCTATGTAATATTTTTTATGTTATACGCATTATTATGGTGCAAACTACATATGAAAATTATTTCGCTCATTCAATGAATGTTTGTGTCTTTTTCCATTGTCTTTCATTGCGTTCAAAAATGAACAGCTTATGGGGCGCAATATGACATAGTGCACCGGGCGCAAATAACCCAAACGCCTCCCCTGGTGGCGACAGATCCAAGTTTGTATATCCAAGTTTGTATAATAGACTAATAATTTTTATTGCTTCAGCCACTTACTTAAATGTAAAAAAGCGTCTTGTTATTTTTACAGCATCAATCCAATTAGAATAGATCTAGAAAGAAAACTCACTTTTGAAGCCGGTGCCAGATAGCAGTTGTCTTTCACTGTCTTTCGCTTATAAAGTAGTGTATATTTCTTTGCTAGACGTATGCACTTAAAGCCGAAGACAGGGTTAGCATCCTCTTCTAAAGCGATTCTTCTTTCTAGATCCATTCTAATTGGATTGATTGGTAAAGAACTACAACCAATTTATTATTTCATCCTTTTTTGTGCATCATGGATTGATTTTTTTTCTGAAGTTTTGAACATTTATTTTTTTATTTTAGAATGTTTAAAACAAAAAAGAGCGGTAACCTACCAAAAATATTTGAAGCTCGGGGGAGGGAGATTGTTTATTGGATAAAATGATAGTGGTAGTAATATGGATCAGTCAAGCTGAATCTCTAAATAGTATAAAACAAAGTCGCTGTTTTCGTCTGTCTGTTTCTCCGCTTACTTCTTCTAAACCACGCAACGGATTTTGATACGGTTTTCACTATCTTTTAGAAAATTTCTTCCGGAAGGTTTATATGTATAAATATATGCATACTATAATAGAGAAAAGCCGAGAATTCCAAAGATTTGTAATGATGATAAATTGTAAGGGGATTTTTTTTCTTTACTTTTTTTTCTATTGTATAAAAAGTAACTGACTGACAGACAACACACAACCTAAACCGCTAGAGCTAAAGGACTAAAATTTTGACAGTGCATCCCTATAATGACGTGGACATCCACTAAGAAGCGATTTTGCGAAATTCATTCCCTAAGGGGTGAAATGGGGTTAACCCACACCGCTGAAGCTGAAGGGCTCTAATTTTGACCGTGCATCACTATAATAACGTGGACATCCACTTAGGAACGATTTTTTGAAATTTATCCCTTAAGGGGGTTAAATGGGGTTAACCCAAACCGCTGGAGCTAAACAGCTAAAATTTTGACAGTGCATCTCTATAATGACGTGGACATTCACTAAGAAGCGATTTTTCGAAATTCATCCCCTAAAGGGGTGAAAAAGGGATGAAATGGGGTTAACCCAAACCTCTGAAGCTGAAGGGCTTAAATTTTGACAGTGCATCCCTATAATCACGAAAAAATGAATGACTCGAAATTCACTTTATTTAATATTCATTTGTGATTGCTTCATAATTTCTTGCACCCACGTAAATAGGCGAACAAACTTAACGAACTTTCGTCAAACCCTAAAATGTCACTTCTCTTGATGACATATACATGCCAATCTCTGCTTCAAAACTTGCAGATTTGTTGAGCAGAGGTGATATACGCAGCAATTTGTTTACCATATTTATTAAAAAAATGCACTATAATAAATCCTTTTTAGGGATAATAACAGCTGACTTTTTTTTTGAAGAAAAATATTGCACATAATAAACAGTTTTTATTTAAAGGCGTTGCAAGGCACGCGGGTTTTATGCTAGTTGCAAATAAAACGAAATAATTAATCAGCATTTATGTACGAATTCAGTGTGAATCAGTCTCTACTGTAGTGTTTCATGCTATTGCATGAACTCGGCTGTTGAATGGTAGATTTTCCAAATGGTTCGTTCACACGAACAAGCGAAGAAATATTTAAAAACATTACTTTAATAACACTTCCAACTAGTGTTGGGTAGGACACGATTATAATATGAGTTTGTAAGAGGAGTCTCTTTTTCCTTTTGAACCAGTACAATGTCTCAAATTGGATATTTTACTGGCGCAAAAGAAGTAAGAAATGTCTCTCCACTTCGTAATTTACAATCGCACAAGAAACGCTCATATCCCAGTAGTACATTATTTTTGAACCGGGACATTTAAATAAGTTGAGGCCCCAGTACAATTTACTATTGTGTACGGGACAAATGCTCTGTCTCTTGTAAGTCCGGCTCAACTCTACTTCCAACGTACAATTATGTGGCGTAAAAAAGTTTCCTGTTGAGCAGCAAATGCTAGAGAAAATTTGATTAACAGGACACGCTTATATGTCACAACGCCTGTACACGTCGAATCTACAACTAAAAGCGAGACATTAGATGTACCTCACCATCATACTGTTCATGGATAACACACGTGCCCTTAGTGTTTTATTGGCTCTATACCGGGCGTAATATTTGCATTATGACAAAATTACTTACAAGCTATTAGGATTTATTAAGAGAAGAGCTAAAGAATTTGGCAATGTTTGGGTTACTAAAACCCTTTTCTGTTCCCTTGTCCGACCAATCCTGGAATGCGCTTGCCCGATTTGCGATCCCATATTTTATGTAAGTAGTAACAGGATTGAATCAGTACCTACAAAATTTTTTTTTCTTTTCGCGCTACGTCATCTCCACGGCCCGCGCGATTATCTTAGTCTACCACCCTACACGAACAGGCTCGAAGCATTACATCTCTTACCACTGTCATGTAGGAGAAGTTGCTTCTACAGTACACAGCCAGAAGTGTTTAAGTGCAAAATAAGTGTTTCGAGAAAATCGTCCTCAAAAATTTTTTTAGATACAAAATTGTTCAGAAAAGCCCTTTATCCGGTCAGCAACCACGGGTCGGTTTAAGACAAGAATTATAACAATTATTAAGAATAAAATACTGAATACAAAAATGCAATAAACTAAAAATCTTAGACACTTCTGGCTGTGTACTGTAAGCTTACCGAGTATGCCAAGAACGAGCCTGTTAACAGATGTTGGGCGGTCTTCAATACCTACAAATCCTGTCTTTCCCCTCCATAAGTAAACAGTCCTTTAAAAGAAAATTGATATCCCTATTGTCATCCTAGTCCTGTACTAATCAATATAGCTTAAGTTGTATTTATGTAAGCGCAATGATAAATTAGTTTAAGGCTGCTTACACACCAAACTCGACATCGACACGACATTACAAAACGTCCATCGACACCAAACTCGACATCGAATTTTTTGTTGAATATTCGTACACACCAAATTCGACACCTAATGAACAAGAAGTTCATGTCGTGTCATGTTGAATTCAGTGTGTATGGAGATTCGACACTCGACACAACGAAAGTTACTGCATAAGTACTCGACGTGTCGAAAGTCGTCGTTCGACGTTTTTCCTCGTGTCGCCTTCAGTGGATATAAACTGATTTGAATGTGAAGCCCTTCGTCGGTAACAGTTTTTTTCCTTGTCGAGTTTTGTCGAGTTCTGTCGTGTCGTGTCGATGTCGAATTCAGTGTGAATAGACCCGCTTAATGATAAGAATAGATGTGTGTCGCGACAGAAAAATGTTGTCGAATTTCGTCGGGTCATGTCGATGTCGAGTTTGGTGTGTAAGCAGCCTAAGTGTGCCTTGTTTTGGCTTATTAATAAATAAATAAATAAATAATAGCCTTGCTATCGTATTAAGCACGATGCAAAGAATGGTCTCCCTCTTAATCGTCTATTCCTATCTCGTGCTTTCATCTTGAAGAAAAAAAATTCGCTAAAAACGTTGCTCTGGGGCTTAGAACGAACGATCACCATGGTCTTCCGTGACGATATTCTCTAATTGTCAATATTTTGGAAGAGATCCCCAAGCGAATATGATTCAGAATTCCATATCTGCGAAGATTTCAAAGTATACACAAGAGATTTTAGTTTATATTTTCCCTAATTGTGATAGCCTTTGCCTTGAATAAAAACTTTGGGCTTAGGCATCTTTGTTACTGTCTTTCGAGCTAATGTGTATGCTATACTGGTATGCACCTACACGAAATCCAGAAAGACCTAAGTTAACAATCGGAAGGACCTGGTCTAAATTACTTTAAGATTTCCAACTTTGGTGAGATGAACATTCTCAACCTTCTCACATTGGTTTGGACCCCAGGACTTGAAAGCTTCTAAGGCAATGAAAAGGCAAACACTCCGTCCAGACAGATTCTGAGATCGCATTCGCCAGCCAGGAACTGTATAGTTATTGGGGCACCCACTAGTTTAGGAAGCTTATATTACTAAAGATCTAAGATGTCAGCAAGGATGTAAGTTTTCTTTTTTTTATTGAAGCGGACAAATTTAATCTAGCATTATTACATATCATACAGCATCTGTTGGCGGGATCGTTTCATTTCCTAATAGTTTTTGTACAAATATCATAGTTGAATATGATCTATCCATCATTCATTCTCATCCAACATTATCACTCAATTATCATACGCTCAGGCTGTCTATGTAAGGTAGGCTTTGATAGTCACGCGGGTCGTGTAGATTTTTCGATTTTTCAGAGCAAAAGAAATTCTCAAATATAGGTACAGGTTGTTTCAGACCTAAATGCTAATTCGTTAAACTGCTAATTCCTAGGTTAATTTGGAGGAAAAAAAGTTCTAATGAGGGGGTCTGGCAGCACTATCCACTGAGATACAGGGCGTTTACAAAAATACGTTTTGAAAAGTTTTATACGGTGTTTAACTGGACTGGCCTTGAACGAACGATCCAAAGATAGCTTAAGGAAGCGGTTAGTAACCAAAATGCATTGGCGTGACCCAAAGCAGATAATTAAAACTGCTGCAGATTAAGGGTGCCACAAAAAAGGCATTTTTATTGTGTAGTAAAATTTACGCCTTGCACAAAGATCTCATTACACAAATTAAAAATATTGTGCCGAAAATTAGGCGACGCACAAGAAGCTAGGACGAACCTTAAAAACAGTAAAGCCCGAAACAGAATGAATGCAGAAACTTTGACTTTGACTTCACCGTTGCAGTAAAATCTACTTTGCCGCACAGCACTAACACATACATTTCAGTAACTTCAAAGTCGATAACTTGAGAGATTGTTATTTACTATTTGAAAAATGAACCACTTTATTTTTTTGTATGCGGTATTTATTTATATGTATTACTTACAAATATTAAATGTCGCATACAATAAACGATCCATCTGGACCCATCCTATAAATACTGTAGAGGAAAGAAGAATGCGTGGATTTTTTAACACAGTGTTCAAAGTGTTTAAAGAAAAAGATGATGAGCGTTTAAAAAAAGTAGTGAGAATGGGTGCAAGCCAGTTTGATTTGCTCCTCAATCTGCTCAAGGAAAAGTTAAAAAAAAACATCAAAGAGGGAGCCAATAAGTGCTGAGTGTAGACTTGCATTAACATTATTGTAAGTTATTACAGTAATGTTTCATTTTATCTTCATTTCATACATAATGTACAAATTTTTAAATTTCAGGTATTTAGCACAAGGAGCACCTCGACAAGTTTTAGCATGGGCTTTCAGATTGGGTGTTTCAACTGTGGCTGAAATTACGTTGAAGACTTGCGAAATTATTTGGCAAGAGCTGTCACCTATTTATTTACCACCACCCGATGGAGACGGATGGAAAAATATTAGTGACGAATTTTATAAATTTACTGGTTTACCGAATTGTGTTGGGGCGCTTGATGGTAAACATATAAACATATTTACATGTCCATCTAATTCTGGTTCGCTGTACTATAATTATAAAAAAACATTCAGTATAGTGCTCCTTGCCGCATGCGATGCAAAATACATGTTTACTTTGGTAGATATTGTAGCCTATGGAAGCCAAAGTGATGGAGGGATATTCACCGCCTCAAAATTTGGAAAAAAAATTATAAATAATACAATGAATTTACCGCCACCAAAAGAACTGCCAAATAGCGCTGTTACTTTGCCTCATTTTTTTGTTGCTGATGCGGCTTTTCCGTTAAAAATTAATTTAATGCGACCGTATCCAGGATTGTTATTACCAACCAAAAAAAGGACTTTCAATAAGGCATTGTCGCTAGCGCGTTGTAAAATAGAAAATACATTTGGCATCCTCGCTGCTAGGTGGAGAATTCTGCTAAATACTATAAATTATAATCCTTCAAATGTCGACTACATTTTAAAAGCAATAGTAATACTACACAATTTCACAAAATTTCACGACGATTCATATTTCCCTTCAAATTTTGTTGATGGGTATAGTCAAGAACATGTAGTGGATGGGCTTTGGAGAAGAGAAATTACACCATTAAGAAGTTGTCGAGGATTTAAAATATCAAACTCCTCAAGAGAGGCCTTTAACGCTAGAGAAAATTTAGCCGATTGTTTATTAACAAGAAATGGGGATAATTAAATTAAATATTCATTTATTGCAGTAATTCATTTTCTTCTTTTATAAAATAAATTCTTTTTAATTTTTTTTTTTTTCTATTATAAAAATATTGAACTTAATTTTTAAAAGAAATTTGCATTTTACTTCCTAAGTGTATTTTTAATTAAAAAAATGACGTCCGTCTGCAATTGGCACCATGTATCAAAGTCGAGATTGGCATTTTCTACTTCCTTTCCAATGCTTTTAAAGGATAGTTCTATTGAAGTAGCTTCTTCCTTTTTGTTGTTCGCGGTATCAAGAAATTTGTTGAATTTCATTGTCATTTCTTTCACCAGAACATCGCGCTGCATTCCTCCTGCTTTTTTTCTCGTAGTGCAAAACTCTGTAGAAGAACTGTCGCTACTATTCATATCTGTGGATGGCGATTGAGCCGGTGTTGAGCTTCTCGTACCATCTTCAATTATTAAACTTTCCCGGTCATACTCGTCCACGTTCGGTTCCTTATTTATTGATAAATCTTCTCTTTTCCAGTTTTCCGTAACATTAGTTTCTGTTCTATTAAATATAACCGAAATACAATTTTTTTTAATATTAATTTAAGTACGTTTATCTCCTTACTTTCTTTGATAGATACAGTCAGATAAAAACTTTAACTGCTCATAATAACTCCAATAATTTTGTGTTGCTGCTTCACTGCCAGACGACAAATTTTCTTTTTTAATTTCCCTATGGTAACGATCACGAAGACTTCGCCACCTTCCCTTCGTTTTTTCAACTGAAATAATACGACATATACATACAGATATTAAAAAAAAAAACTTGTATTACCTGGCCAATTCATTGTTTTGGATATGTCAACCCATCTTTTTTCTTTCAGGATCTTATTTTTATATCCGAGATCTTTTTTATTGTATAAAAAAGGGCTATCCCTTACTAAACTTATTAATATTTCCTCCATTTCAAAATTTCGAGCCATAGAATACATTAATTGTTACTCAATGAATTTACATTTTCTAATTTGGCTACAGTGACAAAATTTAAATGTTGTGTTGGTAGTTCTGGAACTTTTGCAGCAGCTTTTAAAATTTCCAAAGTCCAAGTCGGCGCAAAGTTTACTGCAACGCTTACTGCAACGCTTACTGCATTGATTATGTTAACTGAACATGAGTACTATAGAAAATGTATGAAACTGTCAAAATGCAAAGTTGAAGTCGAAGTTTCTGCATCCATTCTGTTTCGGGCTTAAAACCCCAGGAAAAGATAGCATAGCAATTGAAATATGGAAATATGGGAGCCAAGAGTTAAGGAATGGATTACACAAGCTTATAAGATCGATCTGGCGTCTGAAAAATATCCCCCTTGAATTAACGGAAACGCATAAAAAAGGAGATCAACTCGTATGTGAGAACTATAGGGTATAACCGTCCTCAACTCATCGTATAAAATACTGTCCACTATTTTGTACAAAAAATTCCTACCCATCGCAGAAGGCATAGCGAGTAGCTATCAATGTGGCTTTCGACCAGAAAGGCCCACTACAAACCGTATTTCCACTCGAAGAAGAATTTTGGAAAATCATGGGAATTCAAACATCAATGTACTGTTTATAGACGACCAATTGTAATTTATAATCAGTCGAAAACTTGTGACCGTCATCAATATCGAATATTATTCCCCTAGTCTGATTAGCAATCCCTTTTGTATTTATGAAATCATGAATATTCACAAACAGGAAAACTGGAAAAGTACTACTTAGCCGTGTAATCCAACAACACAAATCGTCGAGAAGTTGCAAGGAGTTATTCATTCGCTGTCAACTATTTGATTGACAATATCAAATCGTTTCAATTTAAAATGAAAAACTCACATCAAAGAACTCGCTCTGACGTGGGGTGTGCAGTTCTGGCCTATCGGAATAATCAAAAAAGAAATCATAAAAAATCTAATAAACTCTGCAAATAAATCATCCCTCTTTGATAGGGAGGTGACGCCTTTCCTACTAGAACACATCCAGAGATTCCTTTTCTATTCACCCTGTCCCCGCGATCCCGGCAAATTTCACGTTCAACGGCGCACACATTTGAATTAAAACTTTTCATCCATATCCATTGCAGGCTCTAAGGATTTTCGATTCCGATATCAAAGCGGTGACAGCTGCAACTCGCCCGATGGCAACAACCCCTAATACACACAGGGTAAGTAGCATGCACGCATGCAGCCAGTCCGCCACTTCGATCAGATCCAGACGGGACACGTACGGGAGGCCGAGGCGCAGGACGGACTAGTTTTATCCAATATCCTTCGTGGCTACGTTTTTTATGCTCAAAGGGATCGAATTTTTTGTTATCAAGAATGGAATTTTTTTGGCCATAGTGCGAGGTAAGTAACCCCTCAAGCTGAAATCACCTCCAGGGCGGGGAGCGGAGATCAGCTGTTTGTTTCCATTTCTACAATGCGCGACTGTGCGGAGTTTTTCAATTGACACATTTGTCCTGCGCTTGCGCGACAGACTAAATCCGCAATTTAATATCGAGGCCGGGAAAGGTGACGCGTAGTTGTCCTGTTCCGAACTAAACGAAGCACGAAAGGGTTGGTGATATTGTTATAACATTGTGGTGTTGTGGAAGACTGTTCAATAAATGTATTCTATGTTTAAGTGTTGTGTTTTAATTAGTTTATAGTTTTTACTGTGCAGTAAATATAGCTGATAAAGATGACACCTGGACGTCACGTTTTTCTCCTGGTGTCCACTGTAGGCCTGTATGTCAATTTACTAACCATAAGGCACGCGGTGAATGCCAAGAGCGAACGAAGTTCTACATGAGAGACGTTATTGATTTTTGCGCATTATGTTTTAGAGTTTGGTGTTTTAACTTTACTTTTGTTTTCTTACTTACTTAAAAATGTGTGAACTTTGCATGATTTACTTACAGAGTATCTATGAAAATACCAAGTGAGAAGCCAGTGATCCAGCTATAAAACTAAGTTCTATTAAACAACATCACTATTTTTAACAGAAAACAAATATTACAGAAAGTAACAAATATATCTTTTAAGTTGATAGATGATTGAAATTATGAAGTTTTAACGTTTATTCTGGTTAACAAGTTTTTATGATGAATTGGAAATTTAGAATGCTAAATATAATATAGTTCAAGGTGGGATTTTTATTTATTTATTTATTTATTTCGTTTATTCATGAATTTTACATCGAGATTACATAATCTTTTAATTACAACACAATAATTAATAAAAAGCGGAACAAGTGAGTGAACTAATAAAAAGTGAGAAAATAAACAAAAGTAAACAAGTAAAAATTAAACAGAATGTAGTTGAAGAAATATTACTGGTTATTCAAAAAATTCAAGACGCGTTTCCTGAACACATTTAACGACCCCGCATTTTGTACGTAGTTAGGCAGACTATTCCAAACATGAAGCGAATGAACAAAAAAAGATCTTTGCCCAACCAAGAAAGAGACTCTTGGCAGTATAAATAACGTTCTTGTAGACGTACGTCCAATTCGGAAATATTCATGTAGGTAAGATGGACGGTCGGAATGTAGGAGCTTATAAACAAATGTCAATGCCTTGAGGAGTAGAGGTAAGTTGAGAATTCAGATAAACGCCTAGATTAATCACACGCGTTTGATAAGCTAGCCGTGTGTTCATAAGAACGATAAGAGGAAAAGGGACGGTATCTAATTTACTCCTATACATTGGAATGCAACATGATTTAGAGGCATTAAGTTGTAGACGGTTGGACACAGACCATTTATAAATACGCTTGAGATCTGCATTTATGTTCGCAATACAGTTCTCAGCCAGTCCAAGGGGGCTGTTTAAGTAGATCTGAACATCATCTGCTTACATGTGGAGTTTGCAGCTTGTCGCGACACTGCCAAAATCATTTATGTACATAGAGAAGAGTAATGGTCCTGGTATGGAGCCCTGTGGAACGCCGCAGGTTATCGCTAAAGGATCCGAAATCGAGTTATGTAACCACACTTTTGGGAACGATTCTGCAGGTAACTAGGGATTAAAGAGGTAGCAGAGGATGTAAACCTCATGTGGGTTGCCAATTTGGTAAATAAGCGCATGTGGTCAACACTATCGAAAGCCTTACTGAAAACAAGAAGAACGAGAAAAGAAACATTACCGGAGTCAAGAGCCATTCGGAGGTCAGTAGTTTCCTTCAGAAGTGCAGTTTCACAGCTTTTGCCTTTGTGAAAGCCAGACTGTGCCCGACTCAATATTGAGCCCGTCTCACAGTGGCTGTCAATTTGCCAAGCCATTATTTTTTCTAGTACCTTACCTAAAAAACATAAGATACTTATAGGACGATAGTCTGCAAGACTACTTGGAGATTTTCATTTAGATAGTGCAATTATTTTCGCCTTTTTCCATTAAAGCGGAAAATGTGATTTCATGAGACAGCTATTAAAAATATGGGATATGTATGGGAGAATTACAGGAAGAATTAATTTGAGAAATATAGGTGGGAGGCTTTACGGACTTCTTCGTAGTCCACGTTGCGGAAACTAAATGTACCAGTATTAACAGTAGACGTAGAGCAATTAGTATCAGCAACTTTGCTCGTTGCAGCTGTGAAATATTTATTGAACTCGTTCACGCTAAGATTGACCTGGGCTACAGAGTCATTTCCATGGATTCCAAGTTGCTTTATGTTAGCCCAAAATTTCTTTGCAGGCAAATTAGGACTAAGGCCGGGTTCATGTTTGCAGAACTGGCTTAGATGTAAGTAGCAGCAAAGCCTTCATGAATATGGCAGTTAAATTTTCGAAGGCTACTAAGTCAGAATTAAATTTATAACTGCAAAAACTTACACTGCGCAGTCAGAACTGCAAAGACGAACCCGGCCTAAGCTTTGACGAAAAGAATCGTAGTTCTTCCCTACGGGTGGCAGAGGCTACTAAGTTCCGAACATTTTTATACTTTTCTAATTTCACAACAGTTTTATTTTTCTTGTATCTTCTGAATAAAAATTCCCTTTCAGAAATCAATCGGTTAATTTGAGAGGAAAACCAGAGGAAGATAGTAGAAAGCATACGTTTAGTTTTGACCGGAGCAAAAGATTCATGCAGAAAGTTACAAAGTGAATTGAAATATTCTACTTTTTCGTCAATGTGAATGATACTATATGTACCATTCCATGGAAGAGAGGCACATCTTTGTAATAGGGCTGGTATATCAATGGATTTGTAATCACGATATGTGAAAACTATTTGCTGTGCTTTTTCAACTTTGAAATTTAAGCAGAGATAGAGGATGTCATGATCGAGATAACTGGGTGGGCTGATTTGGTTATAAAATAAAACATTGTCCACATTCGGCACAAAAAATATGTCCAGCAATGATGGATTATTAGTACCACAATACGTTGGAAGTCGATTAACGGTTTTAAGGTCGAAGGTATTGAAAAACTCAAGGAAGTTTTTCGAACGGGCATTATTAGAAAAAATATTAACACTAAAATCTCCTCCAAATAAGATATTGTCGTACTTACGGGTAACATCGGAGAGCTACTCTTCCGACTCGCTAGCTTCAGAAATAGTGAAAATTCGAGGAGGACAATAAACCACAGAAACAAGACATTTACTGTAGCCATTGTTAATTTCAATGATAATGAACTCTAGAGCACTTAAAACGGATTCCATAACTTTCAGGGATCGAAAACTGACCTTAACATAAATAGCTACTCCACCACCAGAGCGATTTTTCCTATTATTTCGAAATAGGTTATAACCTTTTATGGATACAAGTTGCAACGGCACATGATGGCGTAATGAGGCTTCGGATACCAGTATAAGATGAATATTTGACTCCCGAAAAATTTCCCGAAGTTCGTCCATTTTATTACATAAACTACGCGCATTAATGTGACAAACATTTAAACCTTGAGCTCTACTTTCAAAGATGTTAAGCAAAGTTCTGATTTTGTTCATATTAAAGCCAACTTCCCAAAATCATCAACACGAGATAGTAAAATGAGTCCAGGATGCGACATTATTAAAAATTCTAACGACTTACAGCAATATCCCAACATTACAGAAAACAAAGAGAAAAAAAAATATTTTCAAAAATTAAACAGAAAAACAAAACAAAAACAAAAATAAACTAGTTGGGATGTGGGTTTGACCCCTTCGGTCCACACGATTAACTTCCCAGTATGATGAACGAAGATGGAATAAACTGACTTCTTACAAAATAGTTATACGTTTAGCACTAGTGAAAAATTGGCTAGTATCAGAACTGATGACAAAGCAATCCCGAGAGAAGCTAGTTCAAATAACTATAATAGTAGTAAATCCCCAAGATTTTTCTAGAGAATTTGTTTTTCCTAAACGTTAGCAAACAAACATGTCCTCCGTATTTTGTTCGCTGCACTAAAGCGGGTGTTCAAATTCGTATTGAGCGGGCTGAAGTGCCATTGACAAACTGAGAAACGAATGACTTCATTTGGAAATTCCAAAGCTTTCCGGAGATATTAGCAAAACTGTAACCGTTAAGTACTTGTCAGACTTGAACAAAAAAACAAATTTTGTGGTAACTACTACAACTCCCGGGATGAACCGCAATTTTCTGAAACTGCATCACGCGTAGAAAACAATGTCCCGTGAAAAAGTGCTAATCCAAGGTTTAAAAAATTCGCGCTGTTTGTAGAGGGTAACGATTTGACAAGTGATGTTTTGTTCGAAGGCTATGGCTGTGCAGAACCCAAAAAAGATCACTTCGTTTAGAACGGGTCTCATTCCATCGAGTTTATTAGATATTAGCAAAACTTGCAAATTAAGGTCTTTCTGACAATTAGCCGAAGTTTTTCTATGAAGTCGATATAGTTTTTAGTTTGGGCGGTATCGTGCAGGTACAAAAACATAAACGTCGTTTAAACAAAAAAAAAAACGGTTCGACCGAATTTTATGAAAATCTTTTCAGATCATATTTTGGTTAATACACTTCGAACGACACCTCAACGAAGTCGATATCTTTTTTGGTTCGCGCGATATCATGCAGGAAAAAATGACCCCATACGTACACACACACATACTTCCTCCCAATTTTTTGCTTAAAATGCTCCTGCGACCTTGAAAGATGAAAATACGTCGAAAATTTCGATAAAAGAAAAATTAAATCAAAAAACCAAAGAACCAAAAAAAAAGAAAAAAATATAATCAGACTCATAAAAAGCTCTCCGGCGCACAGTGGGGCAAAAAGCTGAAAAGCTGGCCAAAAGTTTTTAACATTAACCAATCAATTTGAAATTTCGTTTATGGGGGTTTTTAGGGTCGCTGATCACGAATTTAGTGTCCATTTTATCATAAACAAGATGGCGGCTTCAAAATGGCGACAAAAAGTAGCGAAATATCCTTCAATTGCTACAAAACTTAGTATACGGGGATCGCTGATTTCGATTCGATTTCACGGCATTTTTAAAAAAAAATAAATTTTAAATAAAAACTTATAAGGAAATCAATCCTGTTCACGAGATAGTTAGCATCTATTAAAACAGCCAGAGCATCTTCTCCTGATAAAACCTGTTGCGGCTCTAATAATTTATTGTAGTTTTGTTGATAAATTCTGGCGTCTTCTGGATTTGTGGCTATATTTTTTATAACTTTTGAGCCCTGAACCTGTCCTTCAGCTCGTAACTTCATACAACTAGCATATATCAATGATTCTGTAGGAACAGAATCACGCAACTCTTTTGTCTTAGACCTTTTTGTTCGTTCAGAACATAATGCAAATGGAATAAGTTGTTTTTTATTCGAAAGTTGTTTTGTGATACGAGGGAAAGAAAGTGCAGTTTCCAGCCACTCTTTATTATTTTTTCGAAATTTGTCCTAGATCCTACATGCTTTTGACCATCTTGTTCTATACTTGTACTTAAACTTAGATAGAGTCTGTTTTAAAATACCTAAATTACTCTGATCACAACTAGTCTTATGTTGCAGCTCTTTCAGCATAAAATCATATTGGTCGCTAAAGCTACCCTTTCCAGAACACTTCATAATATTAAGAAGTTCTTTTCTGGTTATAAATAATGTATTTAGACTCCTCCCTAAAATAAGTAATGAATATTACTGCACATTGAAATATTTAAAAAATAATTTTGGTTTCACAAATATCCATAAACATTCGCATAATTAATAAAGTAGCAAAAAGTAGCAACTTTTTTTTTGTTTTTCTTTAAGTACATGGTATAAGGACCCTACCAATATTTAAGTTGATACTTGATATGCTTTGGAACCTAAAGAAAATCTCCATTTTTATAGATTTTAGTACAATTTTATAACTTTAATTGATAATTTTATTTTTGGATATTATGTGTACATAATTAAAAGTTAACAATTACTAAAATATTGTTTCGTACCTGAAGTTGAAGCTTCCATGGTTGATTTGTATAAATAAATTATAGATGACACCTCAAAACTACTTTGAAACGGTTCAAAATAAATGGCCGCCCAAAATACGTGAGCAAATGACGAATAAGGCACACTTTTGTGGCCGTTAGGATTAGTTACGAAGCATTTAATTTCTGCGAAATCGTAGGTAGGTAAGTGTTATTTTGAAATAGTACAAGTGGGTATTTCTAAATAACATTTCATTTTATGAATTTCTGCCAGTCTTTGAGGGTATCTGCCCCAGTGTGCGGCGCCGCGCCGGCTTGTTGTTCCAAATTTCCAAATTATGCTCGATGTGGAGGCTGGGCTGACGGCGTCGTTCAGGTCGAGTGCTGACGTGAATAATTTAGGCAGCTCATTTTTCTGCAACTGCACATATACTTCCTTCGTTGGAGCTTATACCATGTTCGCACTGAGGCGAAATTAAGTGATTTTGAAAAGTGATTTTGAAAAGTGATTTTGAAATCATGTAGAAGCGTTCGCACTGGATTGAAATGATTTCGTTTGACAGTTTTTTCTAGCACTACTCATGTCTTCGTTTTTTTCTGCCCGAATTTCACTAGCAATTCCTTTTATAACAAAACCCATGGCTTATTTATTTTATATATCTTAGGTTTTTGTATTTTGAAGAAAATAAATCAAAATTGTGTTATTAAAATGTGAGCTGGTTTTTTTGAAAGTGGTACAAGTCCATTTTTTCATATATTGAGATATTTAAGGGTTTGCGTTTAAATCAATTTAAAAATATTGGCCAACTTTACTCAGTTCGAGTGATGTTTTTTACACTATACACCTTTTAAATTTTATTATGAAATAATAATATACTACAATTATTTGAAAAAATAAACGATTTTTTTAGCTCCACATGGACTTATACCACTTTCAAAAATAACATATTAGAAGAAATAAAAACAGGAGCAAATTTAAGTCCATATTTTTATAGACATAAAAGCTTTACTGAAATGAATTTTTATGTAAAAAGTAATAGTTAAAATGAAGACTTTTAAATACATGAATAACCAAATTTATTAAGAGTTTATTTCAGTTATATTAAACAAATAAAAATTAAAATTACTTCGTTAAGATCTTTAAATAAAAAAAGATATTTTAAACTTAGTTTTCTTTTACAGTTAGCATATTGAAGTATTTATGGTGAATAGGCGGTATACAGGGTGTCTCAGACCACCCGTACCACCCCATTATTTCGAAGAGTTTTGAAAAAAAAAATGAAAACCAAAAAACACGTATCAAATATTTTTTCAAACTCTATCCAGCCATACCAAAAACGCCCCCTATCCCCTACCCCCTGTTAGGGGTAGGGGGTGAAACTTCAAAAACTTAAATGGAAACCCCCATTTTTTATTGCAGATTCGGAATCTTCATAAAAAAATATGAAGATTTTGCCGCAAGCATTTTTTTACGATTCGCCATAGATGGCTCTGTAATCGGAGGAAAACGTTTTTTATGCCGATTACAGCGCCATCTAAAGCGAATCACAAAAAATGATAAGAATAAAATCTTCATATTTTTTCATGAAGAATCTAAATCTGCAATAAAATTTAGGGGTTTTTCAAGTTAATAATCAAAATGGTTCTCTACCCCCTATTTTTTTGGGGGGGGAAGGGATGCAGAATTGAAAACAAAATAAAAACACCTATTTTTTATTGCAGATTTAGATTCTTCATGAAATAATATGAAGTTTTTATTCTTATCATTTTTTGTGATTCGCCTTAGATGGCGCTAACAGGGGGTAGGGGGCGTTTTTGGTATGGCTGGATAGAGTTTGAAAAAATATTTGATACGTGTTTTTTGGTTTTCATTTTTTTTTTCAAAACTTTTCGAAATAATGGGGTGGTACGGGAGGTCTGAGACACCCTGTATAAGGTAATAAACTTAGCATATCGCTATATTTCTCTCTTGTTATGCTCCTTGAAGTTTTATAAAGTGGTAACATATTAATTTTGCTGAGGTTTTTTGGTCTTCCCTTTTTTCCAAATAAAGAAATTGTTTTAAATGGAGCATTTTCTTCTATACTAATTTTATAAAAAATTTTGTGAGGTTCATTTCTTTTGAACCTCATCCAACATATTTTAAGCCAGTTTACAATTTCTCCGTCGGTATTTTTTTTTTTTTGTTTGATATTGCCTCTTCTAGAGATTTGGTTGAGACAAAGTCTTCTCTTTTCATTTCATACAAAATGCAGCTGTTTTTTTTTCGGCAAGCCTTTATTGCATTATAATAGTCTTGGGCAGTGTATAATTGGTCCTTTTTCTTTAATGCTCTTTCCACAACTAACGAGCAGCGTGCACTGAAGTAGCAATAATCAATAATAATTGCAATAATAAAGTTGTTTTAATTATAATTATTAGGAATGGACTTATTCCACTTTCAAAAGAAATACTTGTGCGATAGAATTGTACAGCAATACTGTTTTTGTTTATTTTATGTCAAGATAGAACTCTATTGATATTGTGATTGTAACTATGGATAGAAGGTGTCTATAGCTCATTAAAATTACCGTTAACTTAGTTTTTTTAAAATTGGACTTATTTTTAGGTTTGAGTATTGGCTTCGACATGATGATGTCGAAATCACAAGAATACATGGGAAATCACATGATTTTGAACGTGATTTTGGGCGAAATGACCAAAATAGCCGAAATCACGTGATTTCGGCTCAGTGCGAACATGGTATTACGTGCAGTCTGGAGGATGTCTCTGTTTTTACTCGTCAAGCTTTTATTTATACGAATCAGGCTGTCAGAGGCAATTCCCAAATTCAATTTTTTCAGCGCAATAGGTCCGTGCTGGCGACTTTTTCGCAAGAACTCGAGCTGCTCGTTGGCTGATGGGAATTTAATAATCAGCAATGAGCTTGCCTTTCTCACATTACCAGCCTGGGCTTCAATTCGTCGGCGCTGTAGAGGGCGAAACACATTAACATAAGGCGTCAGTTCATGACCAATGTTGGAGGCGAGCTGATCTAAAATCTGCCTCGGCTTGTCGTTGTCAGTGGTAGGAATACCTCTAACGACCACATCTTTGAGCTTTGACTGCCGACGTAGGTCCTCTAGCTCATTGGACAATATCGCCACATCATGCTGAACGGACTCAACATCATCTTTCAATCCACTTACTTGCCTATTTAAAGAAAATTTTTTTTATGTTAAAGACTAGAGTCACAGGAAACGCCCTTTATACTGTGTCGACAATCTATTTTCTTCATATAGAGTGCAATGTCGAACAGCAGCTCTAGTCGGGGAAGAAAGGAACTGTCACAACCTACCAGCGATATTTTTCAGTCCACCTACTCCCAACCATTACTGGCGACTTTGTCATCGGGGCATCGAGAAACAACTCGCTGGAGTGTTATGCCTCCTGAAACGAGTTGAATCTCATCAACCAACCGATGACATGCGCTTTGGTGAAGCGGGGAAGGGCTAAGGAAGGCTATGACAGAAGGAATCAGGAATGTAAAGAGGGAAGAAGATAGAAGGAAAGTTATGTAGGTGGGAAAGTGGAAAAGGCGAAGGACCGTGGGGCTGGCCGGGATTCGAACCCGCGACCTCTGGGATAGTAGCCAGACGCCTTACTCCCTAGGCTACCGAGGCCCCTAGGCTACCGAATTAGAAACTTCTTCCACTTGGGTAGATTAGTAGGTGAGCTGCGAGAAGAGCTGCTTCAGACGTTCCTAAAACGCTAAATATTGGTCGTCCAGCTTAAAGTTCAAGGCTGTTGTCTGGGGCAGCAATGGAAGTCGATCGTGGTGTCTTGCTGCTGCTGGTGGGATATGTCTATATGTATACGTACGAACTTATATGCAAATTTTGCAGTGCAGAAAAAATGATGTTACAAAGTGGTGGAAATTGAAAACAGAATTTGATCCAACAGAACACGTTTTTTTTAGTTTTCAAACAACCCTCTTATAATACTTCCCAGTAGGGAATGGATGCCTTCCAGATTCGATTCAGTACACTTTCCTTCGAATGCTTAATGTCTACTTTCTAGATCGAATCATCCCTTCTTTTAATATTGTCCTAGGGTCGAAGACATAACGGCCACCTTTTAGGCTATTTATATACACTATATATTAGCTCCACCTATATGTATGTATGGATGTAAGTAGCCAAATTTTGAAACTTGATTATTTCCTACTTCCATATAACCAATCAACTTCAAATTTGGCACACATTTACAATTCAGGTGACAATGCAATCTGACCATTTTGTAAAAAAATCAAGATGGCGGTTCCAAAATGGCGGCCGAGTTTCACAATTGCGCTCCTCGATCTTCGATATTGGTATCAAATGAAAGCGTATGACAAGTAAAATACAATAAGTTATGTGGCGTTATTCAAAATTCAAAATGGCGAGCAATACAAAATGGCGGACTACCTTTTTCCTGACAACCCACTCGTTATGGGTATCAAATAAGGCGCTAGCAATAAGTTCCGGTGCTAATAAAATAAGAATATAGTTAAACAACTCAACTTGAACCCATAATCGAATAACCCAATTCTATAGGCCTCAAAAAGCTCTATCTAAATGTCTAGGTTCGCCAAAGTTGACGTAATATATAAAGCCTTTTTCTTTTTGTTAGAATTTGTGTGGTTAGGGCTGCCTATGGTCCGATATGTACTTAGGCACCAATGAATAGCTCTTTGAGGTTTACAATTAGAATGAAATTATAGGGTGTCTGTACCGCCTGTGTAAGAAAAAATTCCGCTACAATTTCCTTTGGCTACATGTGGCATGGTTTTGTCTTGGGATTTTTTTGATCAGCAACATTGATTATCTATAAGTAGATGCGTAATCATGGGACCTGCGAGGATGGCGGGTGTTGGTGTTTGGCGGCGCTAGCGTCTGCTTTCTTTTTACGGCTTATGCTTTCGGTAAAACTTGCAAGATTTGGAAGCTTTGGTTTGGAGTTTCGATAATACATAATAAAAAAGCTGAGGGTTATCGATGATGGAAATAAAGTGAACGTACATAAGAAGGTATTTTCTTGGAACATTAAAATAAAGTTGAATTTATTTTGGCTAGGGCGCGGTGCCGTATACAAATTTGAGATATCGAATCTCATGATTTTTCAGTTTTCGGACTTTTTGATTTTATGAGACTTATGCATTTGCATTAGTTAGCGAAAAGTCCATTTGCAACGCAAAGGAATGGGAGGGGGAGGGGTGTCGAAACACCGTTTTGAAACTATGGCCTCGATTCCCAGATCCGGCGGCGCGGAAGTGAGTGCAGATTTGAGCCTTTGCGATTCTGAAATCCACAACCGCGCATCTCTCTTTGATATTTTCCGCGCTTTAAAAGTGTGATCCGCGACAAATTTTCTGCGGATTTGAAACCACAAATGCGCCTAAGATAATCCGGCATCAGGTATTTCATTATCGTGTGAGTCTTCATTCCGAATTTTTGATTTAATTGAATCCGGGACTGCGGATTTGAGAACGCCCTCCTTCCGCGCCGCCGGATCTGGGAATCGAGGCCATTTCTCTTCATGTTTTTTGGTGGCTGATTATGAAAATCAGCAGGAAATTTTAGGACTGCAATAAAATATGTTTGTCACCCTTATAAATATAAAATACACCCCTTTTTAAGGATAAGGATATTTATAATAATCAAATTAAATGCACTCTTTTTTATATTTATTTGCGAAGGTGGTTGATTTTTATTTAATCTAGCCATATTTTATCAAGCATTAAGGGGATAAAACTAAAGGGAAGTAATATTTTAAACATAAACTTTATACAGCAGCTTTTTTCTATGTTTTGGGTAATTGTTGCTGCTACCGGATTGCAGGTTGGTTGCTTGGTATTGTTGAGAAGAAATAAGTCATTTTCAATACAATATAGGTTGTATTTGAAAAATGATTCAAATATTTTTATGTTTTTAAATTTTATTTTTGATGAAATAATATCAAAAATAAATTGGAAAATTTATTATAACCTCTTTTTCAGTGCGGTGAATCCACCCATGAATCAAATCAAAAAAAAACTTGAAAAATGTTGTACGATTTTTGAACAAATTTCCCAAAATAACTCTTGTACAACTAGTCCATTATTTAGTTTGTCATATCATGGTTCATTGTCTTGCAGTAAAATTAGTACAAGGGTGGAATAGGTTAACCATTATGATCGTTGGGAGGTGGAATTGACGAGGAATTCTGCGTTTGAATTCTTGGATGTTGGAGCTCGGAAATACTAACCGATTATTCCAGAATCCAGTTGTTCTTTTTAGAAACGAATTCCTATTTTGTAGAGTACCCGAAAATAGGGTTGCAGGTGGAAGGAGTGAGACGAGTTATCTAATTTGGTGCTGAGGGAATAACATTGCCGTGCAGGCAGGAGAGGGTTTATTTCGATGGTACTGAGATAGTGGCGATAGAATGTTGTATGTTTAGCAAGTAATTTGTTGATCTACACAGGAAGCACCAAGATTTATGGATTGTCAGTTCGCCTTCAACGATAACTTCGGAAGTTTACGGGATAAAACTGATCCGATAAAACTCCGTTTTTACAACCCAGCGGGAAATCTAATGGCTAGGTAAGCGAGGTGATAATGAGATGGACCCATGTGATGAAATAATAGCTTACTTTTACATAGGGATGTCCTATGCCGGTAAGTACTTACTGTAGGCATTACAAACGAGGACTTATTTCAGAGGTGAAGTGTATTAAGTGAATACATAGATTACCATGTATGGTACGCAGAATAAAATTCTGGCTACCCATTTTAGCATTAAAAACATTACTAGCCAAAATTACCATTGCATTTCAGCTACATTTGGTGAGAATTTTACTAGCAAGATATCTATTATACTGCACTGCACGATCCACACCGAACGAATTTGGAGGACGGAATAAACTCAAGAAGAGAGGCTTCGACAAGACAAAGAATAATAAAAGCACATCACATTTTCAACGAAAGTATTTAACAAGTCATTACCTAGTCGGTTACCTAGCCATTACAATGTAAAGACCTCCATTTTACTAAATTTGCAGTAGAATTTTTCAATTACCATGTAAGCGGTTACACAAATCATTAATGAATTCCTGGGTTACCTGAGTAACCCCTCGCTAGTTTTCCCGCTGGGAAGTAAAGCCTTTGATTTGTTACATAATAGGGTGTTAGTAATACTCTATTTACAAATTTTATAGCGCCAAACTATTAGGAGTCCTAGCGTACGTGACAGACCCTGTACAAGCAGTTGCGGAAAAATTGTAAAGATGAGAGGATGAATATTAACAAAACCAGTTAATACTAAGTAAAGCCGGTTTATAGTACACTTCAGCCTGTCCCTGTTATGCTGTCTGTTAATTTTGGAAAGAAATATTCAATTGTTTTACAGTTCCAGGATGATATATTTATGTGGATCTATCATTAGCCGTGTTTTTTTAATGAACTATATAGTTCTTTCATCGAGTTCATTAAAAAAACGACAAGGGAAATTTCATGTAGCGCCTACTTCGATGCTTAAAAATTTCCAAATTAAACGGAAGTTAAGTGTTATTTTGTGCACTGTTACACGAAATCCTCGCTAGAAAATAATAAATATGTTTCTAAAAAATCAATTATTTGTTATAAATTTGCTCTCATCACCTTCCTGTTGTTTTTATTTTTAAATTACGTCTTTCCGACCCCCGAAAGTATGTAACATGCCAACCCCCGAAAGTAAAGTATGCAACATGCCAACCCCCGAAAGTATGCAATATGCAAATTAAGAAATTTCCCAAAACCTCGATAGAAACCCCGATAAAACCTGGGTTTTAAGATTTGTATGGGGAAGAACTATATAGTTCATTAAAAAAACACGGCTATTATAGCCAAGGTCCTAAATCCAATGCAATGCCTGAATGCGAAAGGATCTTTTTGATTGAAAGCCGTGAATTATGCCTACTGGGGACACCACGATATAAAAAACGCACCCTGTACTCGACCTCTTAGGTGGTGTGGAAGAGAGTGCACAAGACTTATTATATTTATAAAGCACTTACAATTCCTGGTGCGTTATAAATTTTAAAATATTCTTTTGAAGTAAAGTGCGACAGTTTAGCATGGAATGGTTTTACATAAAGAAAGATTTTACATTTCCCATATCATTAAGCATCAAATCTTAATGATGAGGCAAAATACTTCATTGCTTGGGATACTATATGATAAAAACCTCTTATGTAATTTAAAACTTTTTACTGAAATTTTCTCAGGCTCAACTTTTGTTCGAAAATAGAAAAAATTTTATATTCTGTACAAAGCAGAAATTAAAATTTGCGGCACCATATCCACCTGCAGACAAAAAAATATGATTTCATAAAAAAATAAAAAAAAAATAAAAATCTTCCACGACTAAATTTTTCCCTAAACCTGAAAAATCGTTTTTAAACAACACAACAACAAAAATTCCGAAAATTTTGTCTAAAAGAACGGCAGGCGCAATCGCAAGTATCCCAAGTCATGCGATTGCTATATACCTACATGAATTCAAAAGTTCAATGTACATAAGCAGCGAAACCGATAGACAGCTTTTATATATTTCGAAAGCTCTTGAGTCTCAGTTTTAACATGGATTTTTGAAATCAGTGTAAGTAAGGCCATCTATGTCCAAAGCCCGCAAACAAGGTTACGTATCTACTTATAGATAATCAATGTCAGCAACTAATTGTCTTGCCTGAGATTCCACGAAATGTTTTAGCTGATTTACGTTGAATTGCTATTCTCGCACCAACTATCTGTTTTGCATAGCACTTCTGCCTCGTGTTGATTTTGAACTTGTTGATTGATATTTATTAGTCCTCAATCATTTTTTTTTCCTGTGTGAGGTATTAGGTCCAAAGGTACTGCGGCCATAGTTGGCCTATTGTACTACAACCCCTACACCTCATATTTGTAGGCCAGACCGCCTGAACAAGTTCAGCAGTCTGCCTAGTGGTTTGTCGCTTAGACTTGAGTATTCGATCAGGGACTTCCCGAACAAAGAGACCCTGCTCCTCGCTATTGCAGGGCACTCACAGAGAACATGGAGGGCAGACTCATCCTCTTCTAGGCAAAGCCTACATGTAGGGTCCTCTGCCCTTCCTATCTTCCATTAGTGGTAATTTAGGGCACAGTGTCCGGTAATTAGGCCAACAAGTGTCCTAACATCACTCCTGCTGCGCCGTAATAATTCCTTGGCCGTCTTAAGGGACGGCCCTGGAAGGAACCGCTTAGAGTTGGCCAGTCCAGGCGCGGACCTCCAGCGTTCAATATGTTTCATCAAGGTCCGATCGGCCAGGGCCCTTTGCAGCAAGCTGGACGGTGCCCCAATAGCCGGCTCTGGACCAATGAATTCTAAATCAGAGCCCTGTTTATCCAGGGTATCCGCACTTTCATTGCCTTCGAAGCCCCGGTGACCTGGGACCCAGACAAGTGTGATTTGATTGAGAACGCCCAACTCATGAAGAGCACGTTGGCAGTCCCAAACTAATTTCGACTTGGTCCTACGGGACCTTATCGCTCTAATTGCCGCTTGGCTATCAGAGAAGATAAAAATCCGTTTATTTTGGTAGGCCCTTCTTAACCCTAGATAGCTAACCTCCGTCGAATCGACGGGCATCGCTAAGTAAAATCGCTGTCTCTTTTAAACGGTGGATTTAATTGTTTCAGCTCAGCTAGCCAACTCAGTCGTCGTTGAGGTCGCTGCAGTGGCAAACACATTGAGCAAGTAAGTGTTATAGTTTTTGAGATACTTAAGCTTTGTCCGTCGTCGTCCGTCGTTCGTCGTCGAATTTTGTTCTTTAAGTGTATGAAAAAAAAAATTGTTTGTTTTCAGAGGTCTCAAAAATGTTACTGTAATTTTTGAATAATTAAATAAAGTACAACCAAAAATACCCATCTTTATTGAAAAATCTTTTAATAACCAGTAATGTTAGGTACCAGGTGCGTGCAGTTTATATTTTATATAAAAAAATACTTTTTGAAATACACGTCGTTTCGACGGATGGTTAGCTTAAATGGTGTACGCCAGAAGGTTAGCTATCTAGGGTTAAGTTCTCATGAGTGCATGCCAGAATAGCGTACACCTCTGCTTGAAAGACAGTTGCCAGAGTGCCTAGACTTATAGCCTTGCTGAATCTGGGACTTTCACTCCAGATTCCTGCGCCTACACCTGTCTCCGTTTTAGAGCCATCCGTGTACCATACTAGCCCGCCCGGCAAAACTTTAGGAAAAGTCCAGGTAAGCCTTTCCTGTATATGTACAGAAGGTTGCTTAAATTTTGAGAATTTATAGGGCATGCCGTCCGGTAGCATCTCCGCTTCCGGAATCTCTTCTATGATGTTGATTATTATAGAATGTCCTCGCCCAAGACCAGCGCCCAAGTAACCATTCGCTTTCAGCCGCAGCGCCGCGTTTATGGCGGATTTCTCTACCTCAAGGTGGAGGGGTACCAAATTGAGGAGAGTCTCCAGCGCTGCCGTTGGGGAAGTGCGGATGGCCCCAGTGATGGAGAGGCAAGCCATTCTTTGAATTTTGCTTAAAAAGGTTATGGAACCCTTAAGCTTCGTTCTGTGCCACCAAACTAGTTACCATGGGTCTTATGATGGTGGTGTATATCCAGTACATGGTTTTCGGTTGCAAACCCCAGGTGGAACCACAAGCTCTGCGGCAAGCCCACAGGGATCTGCGCGTTCTACACATCACAGTGTCCATATGCTGTTTCCAATTGAGTTTGGCATCTAGCGTCACTCCTAAATATTTGGCTTGTTGAGAAAAGCCTATAGTTCTGCCCGCGAATGTAGGTTCCCAAATTCCCGGTAGTGATCGTTTCCTGGTGAAAGGAACTAAGATCGTTTTGTCGGGATTGACTTTTAGACCTACACTCTCGCACCAGCTAGAGACCAGATCAAGTGCCTGCTGCAGGCGCCTTGACATGGCGTCTTCAGATTCACCTGTAATCCGACATCGTCAGCGTAACCTTGGGCGAAAATGTTTCGACCGCTGAGCAGCTCGAGGAGTTCATCTACAACAAGGCACCAGAGAAGTGAAGATAAAACTCCTCCCTGCGGGCAGCCTCTTGCTATAGTGCCCTCCAGAGACCCCTCAACATGAGAAACAATTAGTTTGCGAGTTCTCAGCATAGAGTCAATCCAGTTGCAGAAAGTGCTACTTAGACTGTGTCTACTTAGAGCCCTAGCTATAGTATCAAAGGATGTGTTGTCAAAGGCTCCCTCGATATCAAGGAAGGCCGTCAGCGCAACTCCTTTGTTTAGAGCTGCCTGTTCAAGCCTGAGCACCAGATTGTGCAGTGCTGTCTCAGTAGACTTGCCCGCCTGGTACGCATGCTGATAGGAGCTTAGTGGTTGGCTTTGAAGATAACTTTCCCTTATCGCCCGGTCGACAATTTTCTCCATTGTCTTCAAGCAAAAGACGAGAGACTTATCGGCCTGAAAGATTTAGTCAGGGTGTAATCCGAACGCCCTGGCTTAGGTATAAATGTTATGTTGACGTTCCTCCAGACGGATGGGATGTAGCCGTGTGCGAAGGATGTTGGGTATTTTATTGAAATAAAAATAATATATTAACAGAAGTAATATATTTATTAATTATAAATTATATAATGCCTGCACGTCAATGCCTGCACGTCCGCTTTGTAGCAAGCTAATAGGAGAAGTGAGTTATTAATAAAAAAAGGAAAAGTGACAATTCAATATAAATGAGAGTGCTACTAAGTTAAAGAAAATATTTTGATTACATTTTTTCAACACCCTCTCTTAATCAAAATTTTCTTTTAATCCAATTAATTTCAAAAGTTTCTTGAAAGTATCTTTAGTTACGGCTTTAGTAAAAATATCAGCAAGTTGTTTTTCAGTTTCTATATACTCTACTGTTACAATCTTTTTATCAACTACATCCCTTATATGATGATATTTAACTGAAATATGCTTTGTTCTTTTGTGATATTCTGAATTCTTAGATAGTTTGATTGCACTCTGATTATCCACTTTAATTGGAATTGGATTTGTAATTTTAAAGTTGAGGTCATTTAATAGTTGCTTTAGCCATAAAGCTTCTTTAACACCTGAACTTAAAGCTACATACTCAGATTCAGTCGTTGATAAAGCTACAGTAGATTGTCTTTGTGAATTCCAAGTAATAGGGCCATCAGCTAACTTGAAAACATATCCTGACGTAGATTTTCTCGTATCCGTATCACCTGCATAATCAGCATCCGTATATCCAATAAGTTCTTGTATATTGCCATCATACACTATTGAAGTATCAATTGAACCTTTCAAATATTTAAAGATTCTTTTCACTGAATTCCAATGAGCTATTCCAGGGTTGTTTAGGTATTTGCTTGCTTGGCCAACAGCAAAGGAAATGTCTGGCCTTGAAACACAAGCTGCGAAGATTAAAGATCCTACTGCTTCTCTATATGGTACGTTCATCATAAATTCAGCTTCTTTTTTGTCTTTAGGACAAAAATCTTTGGATAACCTGCAACTGAATTCAGCTGGCGTTGAACTTACTTTAGCATCCTTTAAATTGAATAAGCTAATTATTCTTGTGATATAATTTCTTTGATTGATTTTAATTTGTTTTGATTCCCTGTCTCTCGAAATTTGTATGCCAACGAATTGTTTAGTGTTTCCTATGGTAACTTTAAACCTTTTCTTCATTGCATTTAATATGTTATTAATTGCAGCTTTTGATGTTGCCATTATCAGACCATCATCTACATACAAGGCTAAATAGACTTCATCACCATCAATTTTTCCATAATAAATACAATTGTCAGCACATGATTGTTTTAGATTATATTCTTGTAGGAAATTATTAAATGTGCTATTCCATACTCTTGGTGCTTGCTTTAGTCCATATAATGCTTTTTTCAATCTATAGACTAATTTTCCATCTTCCTTTTCAAATCCTTTAGGTTGTTTGACATAGATTTCTTCTGATAGTTTTCCATTTAAAACCGCTGTTTTAATGTCAAATTGAGCCATCTCCAAATCTTTAATAGCAGTAATAGCTAATAATACTCGAATTGATTCATATCTGACTACTGGACTAAACGTATCTTTGTAATCGATGTCGAATTTTTGTTCAAATCCTTTTGCAACTAATCTTGCTTTGTATCGATCAATTTCACCATTTTCATTAGTTTTTATTCTAAAAACCCATTTAACATCTATTGCTGTCTTATCGGGTGGCAATGTTGCTAATGTCCATGTGTTATTTTCATTTAATGCATCTATTTCTTCAGTCATTGCATTTAGCCATTGTTCTTTATTTGTTGATTTAACTGCTTCTTCATAGCTTGAAGGAGTAAATGCATCAGCAATGTAAACAAAATGATCACTTAATTTTGCAGGTACTCGTATCTTTGATCTATCTCTTAGATTATAGTCATGAGTATTGTTTTCATTTGTAACATTTTCGCTGTTTTCATTACTATCAAAATATATTTCCGAGCTATTTAAGTTATCAATACTGGAATCTGCAGTTTCATCATCATTTCCTATATTATTACTATTTAAAATTGTTGCTTGTTGCTCACTAGCGTTGGTATATTCATCTGTATATTCTTCTTCTTGAGTCATATCTAATGTAACAACTTTTTCACATTCTTGTTTATATATCTTATTTTCATCAAATATAACATTTGTAGATATATGAACCTTTTTGTTTTCACAGTCCCATAGTCTGTAGTTTTTGGTTGTTTTCTCATATCCAACAAAAATCATCTTTTTACATTTCGCATCAAATTTACGACGTTGTTGATGTGGAATATGTTTATAAGCTATTGAACCGAACACTTTCATGTTTCTTAGATCAGGTTTTCTTTTAAACCACAACTCAAATGGTGTCACTTTAGAGTTTTTGCAAATTACTCTATTTAAAGAAAAAACAGCTGTGTTTACTGCTTCAGCCCAAAATCGAATTGACAAATTCTTTGAGTGAATCATCGTTCTGGCAGCTTCGACTATTGTTCTATTTTCCCTCTCTGATTTACCATTTTGCTCTGGAGTAAATGGTGCTGTTGTTTCAGATATTATTCCATTTTCCCTAAAATATCTATTCAATGTATTGTTGCAATATTCAGAGCCATTATCTGTTCTAAAACGTTTAATATTGTAGCCAAATTGATTTTTGAATTCATTATTAAATTCAATTATCTTCTCAGTTGCACTACTTTTATGTTTAAGAAAATATACTATTCTGTAGCATGAAAAATCATCCTTTATTAGAAGGAAATATTTAGAGCTCCTAATGAATCTGTTTGCATGGGTCCACATAGATCACTATGAATTAATTCACCAACAAACGAAGTTCTATTAACTGACGTTTTAAAAGAATGACGGTGCATTTTTCCTTTCAAGCAAGATTCACAGAACACCTCATTATTACTTTTATTTAGGTTTAATCCAATAACCGCATTTGACTTTTCAGTTAATTTTATTGTTTCATAGTTTATATGACAAAGACGCTCATGCCACAGTTTCAAATTATCGCTTTTTGCAAAACTAGCTTTTATGTTATTTATTGGCTTAAATAGCATTGTATACATTTGACCAGTTCCTCTTCTTTTGCCAATTGCAGCAACTTCACCATTTGCTCGAAGAATTTCCAATGTAAATTTATCAGCTTTTTGTGTAAAACCATGATCCGTAACACTTCCGATTGAGAACAAATTGGAACTTAGGTTTGGCACAAAGAGAACATTTTTTAGTGTTTTCTTTTCCCATTTTCCATTGACATTGGCAAGAAGTTCAATATTACCTTTGCCTTCGCATTGTAAGTCTGATTTGTTATTAGCTGTAACTATATTTTGTCGAACCTCTATAAAATTTTTAAACCACTCCTTTTTAAAAGACATATGGGAGCTAGCACCAGAATCAGCTACCCATTTTTCATTTTCATTTATATTGAGTTTTTCCAACTCACATATCATGGCCTCATTGCTTGTAGTTGGCGTTTTGTTTAAGCGAGCATGACATTCTTTCCACCAATGACCAGTTTTCTTGCAAAAACCACATTTAGACTTCTTTTTTAATTCCTTTATTTTATTTTTCTTAGATATCTTACTATCTTCTTTATTTTTATTTGTGTCAAGTAAGGAACATTTCATAACAGTAGGATATTGTTCCATTGAGTCTACAGACAACTCCTCTTTCATAAGTCTGGCTGTAAGGTTAGCTAATGTTTTCTCTTGACTGGACGTTGAATCCCAGCTCCTAGGAAAATCTTTAAATTTTATGGGTAAACTCCACAAAATTTTAGATATATGTTGCTCATCACTAATTGTTTCTCCAAAGTTCCTTAATTGTTTTATGATCGTTTCAATATTTGCCAGATTAACTGCTATAGAATCAGTTTCATTCATTTTAAAATCATAAAACCTGGAAAAATAAAGCTGCTTGCTAATCATTGTATTTTGTTCGTATACCCCGAGAATTTTTGACCACATTTCAGCCGCTGTTGAGCAATTTAAACACAATCGTAGTGTATTGCTATCAATAGATGAGGTCATATAATGCATGGCTTTTCCATTTCTCTTCAACCACTCTTTGACCTTGCTTTCATCATCCTCCGGTTTTGTATCAGTCCCTTCCACAATTTGCATTAATTCGCAAGCATAGAACAAATTTTTGATTGCAAACTTCCACTCGATAAAATTCGACCCATCGAATTTAATCAGAGTTGAACCTTCCATTTGCTTGGCAGCCATTTGAACAAAATATAATTTTTCAGGATATTCTTCTTTTATTATCAATATTTCAATACTTATCCTATTTCAATTCTTATCCAGAGTCTCCTGGGCCCATAACCTGTTGGGTATTTTATTGAAATAAAAATAATATATTAACAGAAGTAATATATTTATTAATTATAAATTATATAATGCCTGCACGTCAATGCCTGCACGTCCGCTTTGTAGCAAGCTAATAGGAGAAGTGAGTTATTAATAAAAAAAGGAAAAGTGACAATCCTTACTAATATTATAAATGCGAAAGTAACTCTGTCTGTCTGTCTGTCTGTCTGTCTGTCTGTATGTTACGCTTTCACGCCTAAACCGCTGGACCGATTTTGATGAAATTTGCAACAGACATAGTTTAGACCTTGGAGACGGACATAGGCTATTTTTTTGGAGAAAAAAGGGTTGAAGGGGGTGAAATGGGGTTCAATAAGTTGTAAGGGGATTTATTTTCTTTACTTTTTTTCTATTGTATAAAAAGTAACTGACTGACAGACAACGCACAGCCTAAACCGCTAGAGCTAAAGGGCTGAAATTTTTGACAGTGTACCCTAGCGATTTTTCGAAATTCATCCCCTAAGGGGGTGAAATAGGGTCAACTAAAAACCGCTGGAGCTATAAGGCTGAAATTTTGACAGTGCATCCCTATAATGACGTGGACATCAACTAAGAAGCGATTTTACGAAATTCATCCCCTAAGGGGGTGAAATGGGGTTTACCCAAACCGCTAAAGCTATAGGGCTGTAATTTTGACAGTGCATCCCTATAATGGCGTGGTCATCCACTATTAAAAAGATTTTTCGAAATTCATCCCCAAAGGGAGTGAAATGGGGTTTACCCAAACCGCTGGAGCTATAGAGCTGAAATTTTGACAGTGCATCCCTATAATGGCGTGGACATCCACTATAGAGCGATTTTTCGAAATTCACCCCCTAAGGGAGTGAAATAGGGTTTACCCAAACCGCTAAAGCTATAGGGCTGTAATTTTGACAGTGCATCCCTATAATGGCGTGGTCTTCCACTATTAAAGCGATTTTTCGAAATTCATCCCCTAAGGGAGTGAAATGGGGTTTACCCAAACCGATGGAGCTATAGGGCTGAAATTTTGACAGTGCATCCCTATAACGATGTGGACATCCACTAAAAAGCGATTTTTCGAAATTCATCCCCTCAGGGGGGGGGAATGGGGTTTACCCAAACCGCTGCAGCTACAGGGCTGAAATTTTGACAGTGCATCCCTTTAATGACGTGGACATCCACTAAGAAGCGATTTTTCGAAATTCATCCCCTAAGGGGGTGAAATGGGGTTTTTCAAAACCGCTAAATTTATAGGGCTGAAATTTTGACAGTGCATCCCTATAATGGCGTGGACATCCACTATAAAGCGATTTTTCGAAACTCATCCACTAAGGGGATGAAATAGGGTTTACCCAAACCGCTGGAGCTATAGGGCTGAAATTTTGACAGTGCATCCCTTTAATGACGTGGACATCCACTAAGAAGCGATTTTTCGAAATTCATCCCCTAAGGGGGTGAAATGGGGTTCACCCACACCGCTGAAGCTGAAGGCCTTTAATTTTGACCGTGCATCCCTATAATGACGTGGACATCCACTTAGGAGCGATTTTTTGAAATTTATCTCCTAAGGGGGTGAAATGGGGTTAACCCAAACCGCTGGAGGTGAATTGCTTTAATTTTGACAGTGGATCTCTATAATGACGTGGACAATCACTAAGAAGAAATTTTTCGAAATTCATCCCCTAACGCAGTGAAATGGGGGACATTAACATGCCTATCTCTGCTTCAAAACTTGCAGATTTGTTGAGCAGAGGTGATATACGCAGCAATTTGTTTACCATATTTATTAAAAAAATGCACTATAATAAACCCTTTTAGGGATAATGACAGCTGACTTTTTTGTTTGTTTTTTTTTTTTAAGGAAAACATTGCACATAATAAACAGTTTTTATTTAAAGGCGTTGCAAGGCACGCGGGTTTTATGCTAGTTCAATATAAATGAGAGTGCTACTAAGTTAAAGAAAATATTTTGATTACATTTTTTCAACAAAGGAAGCCCTAAATAATTTGCATAATAAAGGCCCCCATTCACGCTCAGTTTATGACACAGTTCTGGTTTGCGCAGTTAAATCGTAACGAAACCTGTGTAGTTTTAAACTTACTCAGTTCATCACACTCACTACACAGTTTTTACACAGTTTTAGTTCAGTTTAGTTCAATTTGCGATTGGCTATAGCTGCTGTGTGCTGTAAAATTAATTATTGCAATGCAATCTTCGCAAAATGAAATTTTATATTTATCACTTTTGGGTGTTCTTATTAATCGAATTCAAATGAAAAGAAGGAAGAAAAAAACACGAAAACGCTTTTGGACAAAGAAATGGTTATTAGAGCGGAATCAATTTTCTCATGTAAATCTTTTAAATGAACTCAGATTCCACCCAGAGGATTGGCATAATTATTTACGAATGGATGAAGATACATATTTAAAACTATTATCTTTGTTAACTCCTATCATTCAAAAGAAAGACACCTGCATGAGAAAGGCGATTAGCCCCCACGAGCGGCTTACTGCTACCCTAAGATATTTAGCTAGTGGTGTACCTTATGAATGTTTGAAGTTTTCCACCATAATATCACCCCAATTGCTGGGCAAGTTGATTCCCGAGACGTGTGATGCAATATACGATGTTCTGAAAAAGGATTATTTAAAGGTAAGTTTGTAAAAATGTTATCCGTTTTTTTTTATTTATTTTCCAAATTACAAATTTCATATGCAAAATTATAGTTATTTAAAAGTTCAGCCACTGAAGAGAATGATCGACATTCTGATGTACTGTTTCGAGCAGTAGGAGTAGGATGAGAAGACGAAGGATGAGTAGTAGATAGACCAGGAGAAGCTGGATGAGTTTGGGTTGAAGTATTTAATCGGCAAATTCTACTTAAATTGTTTAATTCTGCCTCGAACAATACGTCATAAATAAGTTTCTCGGCGAAAATTCGTTGGTCATTCTGTAACGACCGTAACTTTGCTGCCACATTTTTTCCAGTTATATCGAACTGATCTTCTGCTGTCACGTTCGATAGCTTTTTGCTGATTTGTGACATCAGTTGGCGACTTTCTTCGTCTTCTTTTTTACGTTTACGTGTTATATTCCTTTTCAATCCTGAAACCCTGCCCTCTGCAGGGGAAAGCACAGTAACTGAAGCTGTGTTTTCTTCTGGAGAAAACAGTTTTTCAGGAGACGTTACATTTTGGAAATCGGATTGATTTGTAAGGTCTTCCTCTTCAGATGGCTGCAATGAAAAAAAAACATTTCCTGCATTGTCAAGAATATTTAAATATTTAATTGATTATATAAATTGGTTTATTTCAGTTTCCCTGCACATCAAATGAATGGAGTTGTATAGCTAAGGAATTTTAAAACAGATGGGATTTTCCAAAATGTTGTGGAGCAGTAGACGGGAAGCACGTGTCTATAGTACCACCTGCTAATTCAGGATCGTATTTTTTTAATTATAAGGGTTATCATAGTCTGGTACTTATGGCAATTGCAAATGCTAATTATGAATTCATATATGTACATTTTGGTGTCAATGGTCGAAATTCGGATGGAGGTGTTTTGAAGGAAACCGATTTTTATGAAAAGTTGAATAGAAAGTCTTTACACCTCCCCACAACTATGGAGGATGATGTACCTAACCTGCCGTATGTTTTTATCGGTGATGAAGCCTTTATGTTACGAGAGGATTTCCTGAAACCATTTAGCCAGCAGATGTTAAATACAGAGCGCAGAATTTTCAATTATCGTCTATCTAGGGCTAGAAGGATAATAGAAAACGTATTTGGGATCCTTACAGCCCGTTTTGGAATTTTTCGTTCACCTATAAATTTGCAGCTAAAAAACATTGAGTCTGTAGTAATGGCTTCGTGTGCTTTGCACAATTTCCTTAGACGCACATCGCAAAATTCATACTCTCCACCTCAATGTTTTGATATAGAGGATCTGGAAAATGGTCATGTTACACGCGGTTTACAAACTGTTAATAATGTAGTTAGTGTATCAAAAAGTTTCGAGCGTCATAGTAGTGACAAGGCAAAAACAATCAGAAATTTATTTGTTAACTATTTCAATAACGAGGGACAAGTTCCTTGGCAAGGAAAATTTCTTTAACTTCAATCATTAAATTTATAAACAAATGTATTCAGTATAAAAATAAATTGGTAATATATAACATACCTGTGTATCAGTATTTGATCTGCCCTCTCTTATTACCTCCTGATCCATTAAAAACTTTAAATTTTCATAATACCATAAGTGAGGTATATATACTTCGTCAGCACTTGCCCCACTTTTTGTAGAATCTTTCACTTTTTTTGATTCTTTCCGGAAAGCACTACGTAAATTATTAATTTTTTTGACAATTGCATCTCTGCTTGCAGATTCCGGATCAACATCTTTCACTAATGAAATAAGTTGCTTATACGCTTTATTTTTTTCAATTCGGTTACTGTAATCTTTCGATTTGATCTTCCAAAGACACTCTAGCGAGCGGTATTTGTCAATAAATATTGAAATAAATTCTTTGCTCCACGACATTTTTTTTTTTAAAATAACTGCCGTTCAGTGCTCAAAATTGAAATTGACTGAACAAATACGCAGTAGCCACATTCACGCTCAGTTTTTACATGCACAGTTCTAGTTTGGGCAGTTCAAAATCTACGGCTCACAGATTTTATACAGTCCAAAAATTTGAACTGAACCATACTCCGGATTTTACACACACGCTACGATTTAACTTTGCAGTTTTGGTTTGCGCAGTTAAAACTGTGTGATAAACTGAGCGTGAATGGGGGCCTTAAGGGAGTGACTAAGTCGCAGCCCTCCTGTAGCAGAATGGGATAGATTCCGTCTGCTCCAGGGGACTTGTATGGCTTGAACGATCTAATCGCCTCCCTGATAGCTTCATGGTTGAACAAGGTATTTGCTTCTGTCCAGGCGGCTTTGGGCACTTTAGAAAGTTGGCCTATACGCTGCCCAGCAGAAGTTATGTTCTCTTTTGAATAAATGGTTGTGCCTGGGAAATGTGCCTGGAGCAATGTTATCAAGGTTTCTTCCCTAGACTGTGTGAAAGAGCCATCGGTTCTCCTGATGGATCCAAGATCTACCGACAAGCCCTTTGATAAAGCTTTATAGATTTTTGCTGAGTCTCGAATGTCTTCGACACTCTTGCAAAAATTCCTCCAGCTATTTCTTTTTGCTCGTCTGATTGCCCTGTTATAGCTGGTTAGCGAGCTTTTATAACTCTCCCAGTTGCCACTCTTCTTAGCTGCGTTGAAAAGTTTCCTCGTAGCGGATCTTAACTTGGAGAGCTCGTTATTCCACCATGGAGTTTTCCTATTACGCGTCCTCATCAGAACAGAGCAGTTATTGCTTTAAACAGCAGTAACCGCCTCCGTAAAGAAGTCCGCGGATAGTTCTACATCCATCGTAGATTTGATTGAGTGCATGGAACCCTTGAATATGCTACTGAGTTCGGCCCGAAAGTCTGTCCAGTTCGTATATCTAGGATTCCTGTATGTACTCACATTT
This sequence comes from Thereva unica, assembly GCA_949987705.1. Lineage (NCBI taxonomy): Eukaryota > Metazoa > Arthropoda > Insecta > Diptera > Therevidae > Thereva > Thereva unica. The sequence continues at coordinate 37,020,853 of OX465285.1, forward strand.
TCCAAAGACTCACCCACCATAAAGTAAATGTGTCTGTGGTCTGAGCACGATGGCTCATCTGAGACCCGCCAGTCACTCACGTAAGTGGCAACTTGTTGAGTAGCTAGCGTGATGTCTATAACCTCACGTCTCCTACCGTTGTCGAAGGTAGGATCCGTGCCGCGATTTAATATGTCCAGGTTAGTAGTTAAGAGGTAATCAAAAAGGTATTCGCCCCTTTTGTTCACTCCACTGCTACCCCAGGCATCATGATGGGCGTTCGCATCACATCCTATGATGATCTGCAGACCGCTCCTGTTAGAGTGACCCACGATATCCTTGAGTTCTTTGGACGGTGGTGGATCTCTGGAGTCATAGGGGAGGTATGCCGAACATAAGGTAATCATGCTCTTGCTGCCCCCCCTGTTAATCTGTATCATCACCACTGCCAGGTCGCTCGACGATTTATCTGTGAGAGGAAAGCAGTTAGTGTTTTTATTGTAAACTAAACAGGTCCGAGGGTCGCCGTCCACATCACTGCATGCAATGCTGTAGCCGGTTGCCCGCAAGCCCTGTATAGCACCGTTGTTTACCCATGGCTCCTGTACAAGAGCCACGTCGATAGCTTGGGTGGCTAGCACCCTGCAAAGGACTGCCGAGACAGCCCTACTGTGTTGCAGGTTGCACTGTACCACTCGCATCCTGAGGCTGTTCCCGCTGCTGTGAGCCAGCACGAGTCTCCTTTTTTGAGCCAATCTCCTTGACTCTAATTCGTCCGAAGCCGTAGAATAGGGACATGCCCTGCTCTTTAAGCTGCGTGAGCGCCCTCTCTTCAATGCTAAGGACAAGAGTTTGACCACCTTCCTGCCCATCACTTGCCAAGAGGTCACCTCAATTGGCTGGTTCTGTACTTCCAGCCTGCGGAGCACCTGTTCCGGTTCCCTAACATCGTTAGGAACCCAGAACGTGATTCGCTTGTATTTGGGAAGGTCCTTTTCCTCAATTACTCTGAGGTTGGCCCTTTCCCACAACTGAAGCCTGGTGACAGCATTTGTCAACCATTGGCTGGTGGGTTCGTTGGCGCAAGTGATCTTAATGAGACCCCCTGCCGCCCTTGCACCCAAAAACTGAGGCGGACAATCGCCTTTACGACTTTTGTCTACCTCAGACAGGATGGCATCGCAGACGGAGGATGATTGCTCCTCTGTCAATTTGCCCTCGGGATAGTTGTCCAGGACCACTGCCATGGTGATCCCAGCTAGCTTATCCCGATATGAGGGTCCTTGCGACTCCCCCTTTTTTTTCTTCTTTTGGGGTCCCTGCCCAGCCGGAGAATCCTCAGTTAGTAGTTACATACAGGTGGGTTAAAAAAATTATTGTATAATTTTTAGTTCATCTTGCACATTGGAAATTTTTTTTATTTAATATTTTTGAGTTTATCTACTAAAAGCTTGTTTATAAAAATTTTGTTTTATTTTGTTTTTTTTTTTATTATTAAAATATCAGACCAGTTTGCAGTGCTAGTGTTTTTAATATGTACTGTACATACAGGGGTAGGTCTTCGCCTTGAAAGACTAATTACCATCAACCAGCCCAGCAACCCATCTGGGAAGGCGAAATTTATGGTGATTGAGCAACGTTAGTCTTCAATATATAGTCCTAAATTTAGTTCAACCTGAACCACCGGGAGTTGCGAAAGATCTTCGAGTGAAATACCTCATGAACCCAGCATTAAAACGTCAGCATTTTTACCACCGCATGAAAAACCAACAAGAACATCGTGGGATAAAAGTTAATCAGTCACAAGGTGATGACGCTCTACCAACTACGGGACCAGGATCGCGATTGATAATAAAATAAAAGTTAATTTAATAATATATATTTTATTAAGTGTGTTTTACTTAACTTACATTCCCCAACCATTCCTTATAATCTGTAACTAAACAATAACGGTGGGGTTGATGTATATTTGTAGAAAAAGTCATTCATATTCTAAAACTGGTCACATATAACCCAGCGGTGGATCCAAAGAGGGATGTAAGAGAAATATCCACCTCCCAAGCGGCGAGCAGGTCTGATTTCCTCCATTCCACGAGTGACAAATGTGGGTTTGTATCCTCCTTGTATTCCATAATAAGAAATTCTAGGAGACATTCACTTCTCTCGTTTACATCGGGTTTCTCCAAAATGGGGCGGTTAACATTTGGAGCACAACCGATGACGAATTGCCGGTTTATTTGGCGACAGAGCTCTAAAAGTTCTTGCACCTAGTTTGGGGCCCCTTTAAGTAGTATGGAATTCCACAAATCTATTACTAAAAAAATATTTAATACTCGCACCTTTTAGACTCTATGCTAAGATCTCTGTCCATTCATTTTATTTTAGAGCGCTACATACTTGGGATTAAAGTCTTAGGTTACTGTCTGCTGGACAGGGCCGGCGCTTGATTTTTTTTGCGCCCGGTGCAGTATGCCATATTGCGCCCCCATCAGCTGTTAGCTTTAGGGTATTGGAAAAAGACACAAAAACTCTGTGAAGTTCTTTTAATATATGAAAATGAAGGCACGGGAGCACTTTCTCAAGTTTTAGATTGTTTTCTTAAAATCTTCATTTCTGAAATTGCACCCGGTGCAAGTACACCAATGCCTCTATGAAAGCCTTTTTTTTATGTGACCAATCAGGATTAGCTTCACGATCTTGCTTTTGTGCTAGGTTTGTTTGCGCTTTAACTTCACAAAACTCTCCCGCTAGTGCTGCTTCTATAAGCTTAGTACTGCTTAAGCTTCTGGTAGAAGGCCTTCGGCGCCACTGCCACCATTCTTCACACATCATTTGCTCATACTTCCCTAGCTGTTTCAAGCAGAAACCTATAATCGGTGGTCACTGAACTGCATTTATTAGTTTCCACTGTATAATCTTGCCTAAAATAAAAACAGTCCATTTTGGCAGCCTTTCTGGCCAAATAAGGCGCTTTTAGCAAATTCGGCGCTTTCAGGAGCTTCAGAACAGAGGCGATCATGGTGTGTCTCGCCGAATTATTGATCTATAATAGTACGACAGGTACGGACTGCAAATCAAGAACTATGGCACCGTGCCGGCCAAGAAAGGATAAGCGACGAAAACAGGAGAACGGAATGGAATTGATTGGCCGCACCGTACAAAGGACAATGGAAAAAGGCACAATACTTTGTCTAGTTCGTTTAATATATGAAAATGAAGACACGGTAACACGTTATCATTTTTTTGGTGCCCAGTCTAAATGCGCCCGGTGCAAGTGCACCATTTGCACCTATGAAAGCGCCGCCCCTCCTGCTGGACATTCAGAAAGCAAGGATAAAAGGGTTTTAACTTTTTGGGCTTCAATCTATTTTCATCCTCCCTGCGCCTTGAAGCCCGGGGCAATTCGTTCCAGTTGCTCCCCCCTTGGTGACGGGGCTAACGACATCTAATTATGATTGAGAAATAATGTGCAATATTAACTACCTTAAATTAAAATCCAGTTTGATCCCCTCAATATATTTTACAATCTATCAATATCACACACATACCGTCAATAATATTGAGTAAAACAAAATATTGCACAATATTATTGATTGACTAGGGACCCCATTACATTTAGAAGAAAAACTATGATTCGTGATATTCAACGAACTCGAGAAGATGGCAATGAATCCTGCTTTTGAGCTCTTGGAGGGTTGTATGGGTTCGGAAATAGTGACTGTGAAAGGCTGTTCCACAATCGAGTTGTTCTGGTTATAAACGAATTTCTGAACCATAATGAGCGCCTAAATAAACGTTGTGAAGACTGTGAGAGTGAGCTGAGCTGGCAAGTCTTGTATTGCGGGAGAAATGTCACTTATTCCAGGGGAGCAGTCATTGTGGCGAAATACAGAGTTGCTACATTTCTACAGTGGCTTAATGAGTCAATTGCAGAGCAGTGAGGGCGCCGTTTTGCACCTTGTCCAGCCAATTTAGGGTGGTTCTCGGAGCTTCGACCTTGATATACGAGTTGTATTCAAGGCCGGGCCGAATGTAGGCCGCCATGGCTGACAGCCTTTTAATAAATTGATGCGAGCAATTTGTAATATGTAATTATTCCAGCGCAGATCTTCGGCTATTGTTATGCCTAGGATATTTAGACTAGGTTCGAGCGGTAGGTTTTCATTGCCCTCCGAAATAGAAAAAAAGTCAGTGTGAGTTTCATTGGAGATGAGACAGTACTTTGTTTTTAATGCAGTAAATGCAACACCATTCTTGCGTTTCCAACCAAGAATTAGTTCGATGTTCCTGTTGATTGACTTGGACATGAGATCACGATCATGCTAACAAGGTCTGGCACTTGCTTGTCTTACATTATCAAAGCTATAGGAGTAACGTGGAGTACTGTCATCAGCAAGACTAAAGTGAGTTGAGGGATATTGAGAACAGGTCATTTGTAAAAACTAGGAAAAAGCTAGTAATAGAATTGAATCCTGGAGAACACGTGAAGGGATGACGTCGGGGATATATTCGACGCCATCCAAAACTTCTTTTATTAAACGGTCAGAAAGAAAGCTGTTAATCCAGTTCCTTAGAACAGAGTTAAGTAGCTTAGAACGGGCTGCCACTCCATCAAAAACCTTTTTTATATGAAAAACCCAAGCTTAAGAAGTCATCCTTTATATTACCAGCCAGTTATGTCGTTCAGGTCATGGTGCAGGTCTTTCAGGTTTGAGGGGTCTGGAGAGTGTTCAATAAAATGTCGATGAACCTTACGTTTGAACGAGTTCGTGTTGTGCGAGTTCGGAAACACTGACTGCGGGAGATTATTCCACAGTCAAGTTGTTCTATTCATAAACAAAATTCTAGACCGTATTGTGCGCGAATGGGGCTGTAGGGTAGGAGGTGAGCGCTAGTCTTGTGTTGCGGGAAATAATATTGCCGTGAGGTCTTGAATTTCAATGGAACAGTCGCTGTGGTAATAGCGATAAAGTATAGATAGCGCTGCTACATTCCTACGGTGGCTTGAGCCGTCTATGGAGGCGCGACAGGAAACATCACCAATGAGTTTGATGGCACGATTTTGCATCTTGTCGAGGCAAGCTAAGGTGGTTTTTGGAGCGCTTACCTAGATATACTAGTTGTATTCGAGATGAGGCCGAATGTAGGATTTGTAGGTTGTAGCCAGGGTGGCTGGCTGGAGGAGAAACTTACATCTCTTGAGAAATCCAAGTCATTGGGAGACATGTTTGGCAATTTGGAATATGTGGTCATTCCTTCGTTGATCCTCCGTTCAAGTTATCCCTAAGATTTTTGAGAGTTGAGCCACCCGTTAGATTCCCTTTACCCACTAAGATAGGTGGAAGGTTGGTGCAATTTTTGTTGGAGATCAGACACTACCTCGTTTTGGAGGCGACTTGATATCCCGGTTGGTCGAAGTGGACATCAGCACACGGTGGTAAAGACAAGGTCTGGCATGTGGTTGTCTTATATTGTCGAAGTAGTAAGAGAAATGCAAAGTACTGTTATCAGCGTAGTAGTGAAGTGGGTTGGAGGAGATTGAGATCATTAATGAAAATTAGGGAAAAGTGCGGGTGATAGAATTGACCCGTGGGGAACTCCGGCCGAAATGTCGTGGAAGTTGTATTCGACGCCATCCTTGATTGAAAGGCCTGAAAGGAAGTTCTTAAGAGTTAAGTTCCTTAGAGCTACGTTTATACCAATAGCTTGAAGTTTTGTCCACAGAGCAGGGTGCCATTCTCTGTGAAAAGCTCACCAAAGCTGTGAATGCTTTGGTTGATACGCTCGAATAAACATACAAGCAGATCGCCAATAGACCATTTTGGTCTAAAGCCATATTGCTCTCTCTATTGATTATTGCCTCCATGATTTTGGAGAGAACAGAAGTAATTGCTGTTGGCCCGTAGTTTAAGGGATCGCTGGCTTCACGTTTTTCTGGGATGGGCAGCTACTTTCCAGGATACACTCCGGAGAACTAAAACATGGCAAAAAGTTTTTTAAGTACCATAGGATTTGTTGACGTCCTGAAGGGTACCCATTGAGAGGGTAGTTTTCTCGAGAGTGGGGCGACATAGCAGCATCGGGCAACGAAAAACTTGCGCGAACAGAGATGCCTTGGGTTTGCTTTCTGTTATCACTTCCTTGTTTGAATAAAATGAGGTGTTGAGGAGGAAGTAAAATTCGTCTTGATGGAAGTTACCAAGGACCAGAAGTTTTAACTGCCTGTACTGGAGTTAAGAATCTTACTTCTCAATCTATCATGAAATGATGATTTAACTTTCCTGGTGGTGGTATGGGGAACCAGGTAGTTTATGACAGTAGCTACCTGGTGTCCCATATGAAACATTAGTTAGCAGGCTGGAGATATTTCATCGTCTAATTTAAGTAGGCGATGGAATATTTCCAGCCTATATAAGGAAAACAATAATGTACGAAATTTGGTGGTCAGTTTCTTGCTTAAAATGTAAATAAAATAAATTAATAATTTAATAATTTTTTCGTTAGTGGCAAGTTAGGGCCACTACAGTGGAATTACAGGAGTTTCTAAATTTGATGTACTCACGGCGAAGTGACGTCTGCACGCTCTATAGGCGGCTTCTTCAGCTTTGATTGCGTTCATACATTCCCCATTGAACCATATGTATGTTCGGTCTAGGCTTCACAGATTTAGTAGAGTGAGGGATGAACAAGCGGATACCCAGTCAGTGGCTTGGAAGAAATGAATAAGAACCATAGTGCCAGACAGTTCTTTTAGGGGCTGTGGTGGTTGTCGAGGATGGATATAAGCACTAACTTTTTGTGGTCCAAGTTGCCAAGGGGTGAGCTAATCTTGGAGTACCGCGTCGGATGAGAAGTGAGAAATAAATCGGGAATATCAGGGTCTCTCGTAGGATATTTAGCAATTTGATTTAGTTGTTGAGGGTAGCAAAGAGCTCGGCGTCTTTGACAGGAACACTGGTGCCATTTGGAGATATCTTGAGCAAGCATGCCAGGTACACCAAGCAAATCGGTGTATACTTTGGTTGATATACTCCATTAGGCAAACAAAGAGGTCGCCAGTAGATTTTTTGATTTAAAGCTGTACTTCTTGTCGTCCAATATTTGCTAATTTCACATGATTTCTGTTTATTATTGTGTCCATGATTTTGGAGAGAATAGCAGTAATTGATATTGGGCGAGATCCAAGTGTCATCTTTTTTCGGTATTGGCGGAACACAATCCAATTTCCAAGCTTCAGGATAAGCTGCAAAGAAGAAGCAAAGTGAAAAAAGTTTGCGCAGAGGTTCAGTCAAAGGTGAGGCACATTTTTTAATAACCATTAGAGGAATATTGTCGGGATCTAGGTCTTTGAGACACCTAGACAATTCACGCATCCTGAAGAAAAATCTGATCATTGAATGAGAGGAATACTCGACGGTGGGAGGTTGCATGGCAGTATCGGGTAAGGAATAATTTGAGGCGAACAGAGTTGCAAGTAGGCCGACCTTGGATTGGTTTTCTGTTAGCACCTGCTCGTTGTAAATGATTGAAGAAGTTGTTGAAGTGAGTTGGTGAGTTGTTGATGTGAAGTTTTTCCTCATCAAGCACCAGTAGTTTTACTGCTAGCGGTCGAGTTATCTGCTACCACCCATTTATACATCAGACAACATACAGCATGTGTGGCCTTAAGACTACGAGAAACAAGCTCCAGGATGAGAATCAAAGTGTACACAGCAAGAAACTGCGAGCTCCACTATTCGGGATGATAAAAAGGTCATCTGAATAGCCGACATCGAAACTCAGTATCAACCCATATTTCGATGTCCAGCTAACCACCAGAGAGGAATGGAAAATCTTACAGTCTGACGAAAACTATAGTGTAGTTCCACACAAAGCTATGGCTAGGGTTTTCTTCGCTCGTTACACCTTCAAAAATATCATCCCACTTGCTTAATTTTGCCATTATCTTTCAGGCGGAACTGGTAGCCTTATCTTCAATACAGATGAATCCAAAGTCAGTAGCCAGAGTATGTTATGCCAGAACTAAGTGACCATTAGGGCACTAGGCACGGTCTACCAAACCTCCAAAGTGGTCGAAATCTGTCAAAATAAGCTGCCTTCATGGAAAGGTACAGCATCGCTCTTCATTGGGTACCGGGTAATGGGAACATCAAGAGCAACGAGAAGGCAAACAAATTGACAAATCTCTACACTAGGGGAAAATGTTCAGAAGTCGCTATGTATGACGAAAAGAAATATCCCTTGCTTGCATTACACCTATATAGACCAGTGCCGATAATTATGGAAGGCGGGAAAATTTAGGGTGAATGCTACATAAACATGGAAAAATTGAGAGCACCGCAGCAGATGACCGGAAAGGGGGCGGGGGAGCCCAAATGTGGGTTTTGTTCAAACCATTTTTCGACAGCCTCAAAAAATTGAGAAAAACGTCAAAAACCGAGTTTTTCGTTTATCATTTTTATCTTTCACAAAAATGATCCAATTTTAATGAAATTTTTTCCAAAGCGATTGGTTGTTTAGTTTTGTTTTTATGACCTTAATTTAAAAAATAAATGGTAAAAATTTTTTTTTTAAAAATTCTTTTAATTAATTAAAAAATGTACTGAAAAGTAAAAAATAAAAAATATTTAAAAGAAAGCTTGAAATTTCAATTTTAATGAAAAAGTTAATTAAAAGAATGGCGCATTTTTCATCAAAAATTGAAATTTATAAGGCGTAGTAAAGAAAATTAATTTAAACTTGTTGGTTTGCTCAATTCACTTTGAAGAAAATTCTAACAAAATTTTTTGATGAAAAATGCGCCATTCTTTTAATTAACTTTTTCATTAAAATTGAAATTTCAAGCTTTCTTTTAAATATTTTTTATTTTTTACTTTTCAGTACACTTTTTAATTAATTAAAAGAATTTTTTTAAAAAAAAATTTTTTACCATTTATTTTATTTTCTACTTTTTAGGGTATTATATGTTTTCCGCCATTTTATGATGGCAATTCTATTAGATTTAAAATTACGTCACACAGTTTACTGTATTCATTTGATACCCATGTCGTGGGCTCGGCCACAAAAACGGCCGCCATCTCGGAACCGTCTTCTTGATTTTTTTACAAAAAGGTCAGATTGCATTTAGTACTTATATTTGATGAGTTGAACTCAAGTTGAACCCAAGTCTAACTACATATAAACGGGAGTCGAGTTGGGTTAAGGTTGACTGAACTCGATTCAGCTCTGCTACCTGGGTTGAGTTGAAATTATGCATACGGACATGAGTTCAGTATTTGAGTAGTTGAATTTAGTTGACAGCAGCATCTCTGTGTTTGTTTGTGATTTTTTGTAACGTGTATTGCTTCTTTATTTTCAATTCACCCTTAACTCAACTATTCATCTCATCATTCATACACATTAATTATAACCCGAACTACGAGTGTGTGCAAAATTGGAAGTTAGTCGGTTATATTTTCTACTTTTTAGTATATTATAAGCTTTCCGCAATTTAGTGTTGGCCGCCATTTTGAATTTGGAATGACGCCACATAACTAATTGTGTTCTACCTGTCACATCCTTTCATTTGATACCCATGTCAGAGGGCCGCGGAGCACAATTTCAAAAATCGGCCGCCATCTTGATATTTTTACAAAATGGCCATTGTCATCCAAACTAAACGTGTATGCAAAATTTCAGCTCTATCCGAAACCGGGAAGTGGGTCAAATTTAACTTCCAAGATTTGGTCACATACCATGCAAGTTAAATAAAAGAATTTAAAAAAGGCCCCATTTTCAATAAAAAAAGTTGGAGAATTTTTGATTTTTAAAATTTTGAAGACGGATTTTTTTTCGTTGAATCCTCTACTTTTAGATGGCGTAAAAAAATGATAGTGTCATAATAGAAAAACATCGATAAAAATTCGAAAAACCAAAAACATCCTGTTTCAAATATCGATTTGAAACTTCACTAATTCTTTATCTCTCTTTGAAATAAAGCTTTGAAAGTTGAGCAAAACTGTAAATTTAATGTAGGGAACTTCATGTAACAGTTTCAGATGCGAAGAAATTGTTTAAACAATTATTACAACCAAAAAATCAAAGAAAAAATTATATTTTCAGCCCAAAAAAAATATTTCTACGTATTGTGATGACTTATATATTAGAACTTACTAACAGGACCCATGCAATATGCAATAGGGGAAATGAACCCACGTTCATCACAAGGGTAAGACAAGAAGTCTTGGATATTATTCTTGTTTCCCCAGATCTGCTCAACCGTGTGGAAAACTGGAGAGTATCCAGTGAACACTCCTTTTCTGACCACAGAGTCATCCTTTTTAATGTCAATATGTGCTCAACTGTGAAGAAGGCCCCTGGTTACAGGAATGTCCGGCACACAGACTGGGCCATATACAGACAAGTAGTGAAAAGATCCTTCCCTGAGGATGTTCCCACCCACCCTTGGAGTGCTGAAGATCTCGAACATCAAGTGACAAATCTCAGCAACCTCTTGAATAACGCATTAGAAGCAGCCTGTCCCACTAGAAAATATGGGGGTAACACCAAACCCCCTTGGTGGAACAGCAGACTTCTCAAACTAAGGTCTGAAAGCACAAAGGCCTTCAATGAGGCCAAATGGTCTAACTTCGCTTCGGACTGGGACAACTACAAAAGTCGTCTCAGGGAGTTCAAATATGAACTGCGAAAATCAAAAAGGGAATCCTGGAAGACCTTTTGTGCGACAGTAGAAGGTTTTTCAGATGCCGCAAGAATGAGAAAGGTTCTCTTAAAAGCCCAATGTGCCAAGAAATGCTGCAACGAGCAGACGGTACATGGACCATAAGCAGTCAGGAGTCATTGAAACTCCTACTCGATACTCACTTTACTGGCTCAACATCTCTTGCTGCATCTGCAGAAATAGGTTTTAGGGGCCAGCTAGTACACATAATTTAGGCACCATTGACAGATTGATAAACAGGGATTTACTCCTGTGGTCCATAGAAGGTTTCATGCCTTATAAAACACCGGGATCAGACGGAATTTATCCCATTGAAATTCAGAAAGTCAGTGACCTGATTCTGAATTGGCTCGCAGCCATCTATAGGAGCTCCGTTGGCCTAAGCTACATTCCAACATCCTGGAGAGTAGCGAAGGTGGCTTTCATTCCGAAAGCGGGTAAAATCTCCTACCACAATCCAAAAGACTTCAGACCTATATGTCTCACAAACTTTCTCCTCAAGATACTAGAAAGACTTGTGGAGATCCATGTTAAGCAAAGCATTGATAAAAAACTGCTTTCTCCTTCGAAGCATGCCTACACGAAAGGTAAATCAGTAGACACTGCTCTCCACTCTTTGGTAGCGGTCATCGAAAGATCCCTTCAATTCAAGGAATCCACGTTGGCTGCTTTCTTAGATATTGAAGGTGCGTTCAACAATGTTGAACCTTCTGCGGTCACGAGGACACTCCAGCGTCTGAATGTTGATGGGTGCTCCAAGTCCTTTATTGATCAGCTGCTAGGGTGCAGGGTCATAAAGTCTAGCCTGGGGCTTTCGGAAGAAGTCAGACGGGTCAGAAGAGGCACACCACAAGGTGGGGTGGAGTCTGGGTGCACCACGGTGGCCTATGCTGATGATATTGTGCTGGTGGTGACCGGCAAGTACATCTCAACAATAAGAGATATAATGCAACAAGCATTGGATACTCTTTCTCATTGGGCCACTACAAAGGGTCTAGGCGTCAACCCAGCCAAGACTGAAGTAATGCTCTTTACAAAGAAGCATAGACTTCCCAATTTTCCTTCTTTAAGACTTTGCAATGAAACACTGCATTTAAAGGAGGATGCGAAATTTCTAAGTCTCGTACTCGATAGGAAACTAACGTGAAGGCCGAATATTCTAGAAAGAGCAAATAAGGCCAAAACCTCTGGGCCTTAAACCCCGTATCGTCCACTGGCTGTAAGCCGTAAATCAGACCTATACATATGCATGGCATATCGGTATGGTGGACTGCATTACAGAAGATTACGTATCGTAAGATCCTGGAAAGGGTCAAAAGAACAGCTGAGCTGTGTATCAGTGGTGCAATGAGAAGCACCCCTACAGCTGCGCTGGATGTCTTATTGCATCTTACTCCTTTGGATATACACGCCGAGCAAAGGCTTAAAGGGTTATTTCATTCCCTATCCAACAGTATTAGGTTGCCTGAGCAAAAATTTGTCACAGCCGGGGTTGCCTAGATTTTAGAGTTCTTTTGTTCTTTATTATTCTTTATTTTTGCGATACATGATAGACTTAGACTAGTGGCACAAAGGGTGATCCCTTTCATTTCATAAAAAATTGATTAAATAATAGATGAGGGTATATTAACAACGCTTGCTTACCTGTTTATACCTGGCAACCCCACGATTGGACTGGGTAGAAATCAGGCAACCCCCCTTTACCTTGCTTTCGTAGATTATGAGAAAGCGTTCGACTCGGTCAATAGGAGCTTTATATGGCAGGCACCACGACGACGTGGACTGCCTGATAATTTAATAGAATTGATAAAAGCCCTATATAACAATTCCAAATGCAGAGTTCTCCATAATGGAAAATTATCCGACAGCTTTAAGGTGAGCTCAGGAGTACGGCAAGGATGCCTACTTTCGCCTTTACTATTTCTTACAGTAATAAATGACATCCTTGCCGGCGTCCTAGATAGTAGAACAGTCGGCATGCAATGGGGTTTGCTGGGACCGCCTTAAGGATATCGACTACGCCGATGATATCTGTTTGCTGGCCCACAGACACCAGGACCTCAAAAACATGTTAAACAATTTGGCAACAGAAAGTAGTCCAGCAGGCTTAAGGCTAAATCCGACTAAAACTAAAGAAATGCGGATAAATGCAAACACCATTGAAGGGGCAACGCTGAATAACCGTGACGGGGAACTGGTAGATAAATTCTGCTACCTCGGTAGCATTATTACCGAAAATGGTGGGGCAGAAGAAGACGTAAGTTCCAGAATAAATAAAGCTGGCGACATATCCAAGCCGTACATGCATTGCATTCAGAGGCTCCATGAAATCCGGCGAATTTCCTCTGACATGGTTGCGTTCCGTGCCGGCTTTCACACATAGCCCGAAAATCTAAGTAACGTGTTCATGTGTTTGTGTGCTTCTGCTTGTGTGTGCTATCTCGAATGCGGCAATGCAGAAAAAGTTGAAAGTAGCCAGACCTTTGCGTGGCATGCCTTCCATTCACGGGATATTCCGTCAGCTCGCATATGAATACACACACTTCTATATTATCTGTCAACGAATGCAATGCATGTACGGCTTGGATATGTCACCAGCTTAAAGCACGAGGCGCATATGAATGCATGTTCCGCATATTGAGATTAGCGGAGATCTCAACTAACAGTTCATTTGTATAAATTTTTTCAATCTTCGTGACATCCCGCGCTTCTACCCGTTCTACCCCAGCAAAGCTCCTAAAAAATTTTAAAAGCTCGGACCCAGCTTTATTTAGCTCCTCCCATCAAACAACTTGCTGCCATTTAATAGCCCTAACTATAATGGTCTTAAGATACCTTAAGATTTTTACGCTCCTATGAAATGTCATAATACCAATTATAATGGCCTTAAGCAATCTTTCGTTAACTTTTCCAATCTTTCGTCAAGTCTTTAATGTACGGTAACGAGCGTACAAATCTTAAGCAATCATAAGAAAAGTGTAATTTTCTTTAGTGTTTCTAGTTGCAGAAAACGTTTTTTTGCAAAATGAATAATTTGGCGTTATTAGTGAAATTGGTAGAAGATGTGAAAAAAAACCTAGATCGTGTTGTGTAAGAAAAATAAATAGAGACAATAAAAAAACAGTTTTGAACTAATTCAATCAGTTCCTCATTAAAACTATTGTTAATTTCCATTTTTTTTAATTTATTGGACGCTTTCCCAGACTCGATTTGTTTACCTTTTACAAATGTAAAAACGTCTTAAGGCTATTATAGCTGAGCTTAAGATTAAGACAGATAATTAACCAGTCTTAAGAGAATTTGACGAAGAATCTTATGATGTCTTAAGATCATTATAGTTAGGGCTAATCAGTCACGACTGCGTATTGCTAGAGGGAGGTGTATTTTTCTGGGGCTTCAATGGTTATTTAAAAAAATGACCAATTATGAATGAAAAACGTCCCTTTTTATATCTTTTTTTATTTTAAGGTTTTTGTACTTTACACATTTGCTACAGAAATAATTTGTAGCATTTCTACTAAAGAAATACGAAATTTTTGTTTTTATCACTTTGATTACTAGATTGTTGACGTTTCCTGCCAGTCGCATACGCGCTTCTGCCTGGGGAGGTTGTGTTGCTTGCGACTGCGGGGAACTGTCGGTTTATGAATGAAAACGCTCATTTATTCAAAGGAATTTTTTCAGCATTTTTTTTAAATTATTTTAAATTTAGAAATGAGAAATATTTCGCGTAATTAAAGTAAAATTATGCTTATTATGATATGATGAATAAACTGCCTTTGTTGAGCATTGGCTTTACATGTATCAACACATAGAAAGATAAATTAACTTTATTCATTCGGCATGCGCGCATCACTTCCCAAATTATTTTGTTGAGTTTTTTTTAGTGTTTGTTGCCGTTTTAACTAAAAAGAGGGGAAATGATAGAACATTATTTATAAAATTTGGCAACGAAGTGCGCAGAACTGCTCAAATTTTTTGTGTCACGGCGTGTGAAAAAATCTATACGGTTGCGAAACATGGAAAGTCACCCAATTCATCACAGGGCGCCTACAAGTCTTCATCAACATATGCCTGCATCGTATCCTAAAAATCCGTTGGAAAGATAGAATTTCAAAGGAAGAACTATGGCGCCGTGCCGGCCAAGAAAGGATAGACGACCAAATCAGACGAAGGAAATGAAATTGGGTTGGCCACACCTTGCGACGCGAAAACAAAAATCTAGCCAAACAGGCCCTTGACTGGAACACGCAAGGATCCCGTCGAGTTGGAAGACCTAGAACAAGGTGGAGGAGAACCCTACTAGCAGAAGCTGCAACAACTGGGAGATCCTGGTCGGAGCTGACAGCTGTCGCGCAAAACAGAGTCCGCTGGATTGTGTTTGAATTTTGATAAATAAGTTTTTGTGTGAATATGCAAAAAGTGTACTCCTTAATAATTATTAATCCTACGAATCCTACAATGGCACAAGCGGCTTTCAATGTTTTTCTCCAAAACGAAAAATCCTTAAAGGCGCTACAAAATCACCTTATGTGTACTACACTGCCCAGTACTAACGAATGACAATAAAAGAGACTAATGAATTTATTTTCTCCAATACACAGTTTTACTCTGGCTTGACCTTTTTGTAAAACGCTATTACAATCCTCTTGCTCTTTATTCGATAGGTCCTTAAGGGGCAAGTAACATCGGCCAAGGATAACAAATAAATAAATTCAATAAATAAATTTTACTTTTATTGAGGTTTCGAAGCGAAAAACTTGTTTGACCTTGGCCCAGAACTAATTTAGCGTGAGCCCAAAGTCGAGCAATTTTATGAGGGTTTTCCTTTGGGATTCCTGGGCTCATGTCGATGATGTAAAAGGGAAACAATCCTAGACAAATAGCACAGCACAACAAAATGGAAAAACAAAAATTATAAAAGCAAGATGATGGAAACGCAAAATTACGAGGGTTTACTTATGTATATGTACACCATATTTTATTTTAAATTAGCACAGGGAACAAGAAGGAGTAAATAATATCCTCAAAATATGAAAAATCCCTTCTGCGACTGCGAGCATTATTAAATATGATTACATTTGTTTGGCATAATTAGACATTTCATATTTTTAAATATTTTATAATAATTTTTAATGGCGGTCCTATCCTCTGATTCAATACCACTTTATATTAGACACTTTAACATTTTATTATGAATTTTAGAGTAATTGGAAAAGAGTAGGCGGAAAGAAAAACAAGGAAATAGTGTAACCACAATTCCGGCGAACGACGGCAAATTCGCTGTCAAAATTTTTAAAACCATATGTGAAAGCGGAATTGCTCACAATTCCGACGGGCGACGATTTGCGAATGCGACGAAATTCGTCAAGTTAAAATAAATTCAAATTTTGTCGACAAGGGTGGCGAATTTTTATGTCATTGCAGTTTTCTAGTATCATTAACAGTTTTCGAGTTTTATAAGGCAAAGCAGAATTTTTAATTTAAATTATGGATTTTAATGAGTCCCTTATAGAACTTGTAAGAAATTATGAGATTTTGTCCAATTTAAAAGATAAAAACTATCGTAGAATTGATATAAAGGAAAAAATATGGCGAGATATATCTATAAAATTGGGTTCCAAAAGTGAGTATGAATTTATGTTAATAATTCTATTATATATACATATATAATTAATTATTTTTAGTTGATGAATGTCGTAAAAAGTGGAAAGTTTACGAGATACTTATAAAAAAATAAAAAAAATGAATTTTTACCCTCAGGAAGCTCACCAAAATTAAATCGCAAGAAATGGAAATATTTAGACATTATTATTATTATTATTATTATTATTATTATTATTATTATTATTATTATTATTATTATTATTATTATTATTATTATTATTATTATTATTATTATTATTATTATTATTATTATTATTATTATTATTATTATTTATTAGCATTGTTTGTACAAAAGAAAGATTCTTAAATTAGTACAATAAACGAAGGACAAAAAAATTACAAAATGGAAAATTAATAGTAATAAAATAACCTACTTACTAACTAACATTAAAATATATCTTATAGTATACATAAATAATAATTAAGAAAACAAAGATAAAGTAAAAAATAAAGATAAAAACAAATTATTACAGAAAGAGCAAAAAGAAAAAAAGAGAGAGAAAAAAAGAAAAATTAAATTTGCAATTTTGAGAGAACTAGAGTGCAAGCAAATAGATAGATGGATAGTATTTGCATTTCAAGACGGTCTGCCCGTTAAGTATTCAAAAAGACGCCTTTTAAAAACACAGCTTGATTCAATAAATTGTAAACTATAAGGAAGAGTATTCCAAAACAGAGCTGCATAAACAAAGTATGAACGTTGGCCTAGCATAGAACGAAACCGAGGAATAATTACATTATTATTTCTACGCGATTGCGAGAACTGGAGGTATTCAGAGAGGTAGGAGGGTTTTCGCCGTCTAAGTATATCATGAAAAAACATCAGCAACCTCAGGTCTTTATAAGTTTTTAAGGAACACCCCAAGACATTGTTCACAAAAGGCGTAGTGTGATCATACCGTCGTAGATTATAAATAAAGCGTATGCAATCATTGTATGCGACTTCAATTTTCCGAGCACAAGAAGCGTCTAACGAGGGAAAGACTAAGTAGCCATGCATTAGATGGGGCAGGAGTAGCGCTTTTGCTAAGCGCAAACGAAGGGCGCAATTCATCAAGTTTCCATACAGACGGAGTTTCCTGAGAAGACAATAGGTTTTGCTCACTATATAACGGATATGGTCACAACAGGTCATATCATGGTTTAGAGTTACTCCGAGATTTTTAACACGATCTACACGCTGAATAGGATTGCCATTTAAAATGACTCTAGGAAAAACCAGTCTGGGGTTAACAGAGTGAGCTAAGACTAGATATTGCGACTTGCCTGGATTGAGTGATAGGCGATTAACCGAAGCCCAAAGAAGGACATTTTGTAAGTCCTCGGATAATTTTCGCACTCCTGACACCAATTGGTCCTTAGGCATAGAGAGGTACAGCTGTACATCATCAGCGTACATGTGAATTTTGGAGTTGTTTACTACTGCAGGAAGGTCATTAATGAATATACTAAATAGGAGAGGGCCAAGAATGGAACCTTGCGGAACCCCACAGCAGAGGATGGTAGAGGTTGAAGCACGATTATGCAGCACTACCTGTTGCGAACGGTTATTCAAGAAACTATGCATAAGCTTGAGAGCAGATGAGGAGAAACTAAACTGTGTGCGGAGCTTTTCGAGAAGTAAGGAGTGGTCAACATTATCAAAAGCCTTGGAAAAGTCTAGTAGTGCAAGATAGAAGACTTGGTTCCCATCTAAGTAGTTCCTAATATCGGTCGTGATTTTAAGAAGTGCAGTATCACAGGTGTGAGATTTTCGAAAACCAGATTGGCAGGGATTTATAAGCTGATAACGTTCACAGAGCTCGACAATTTGAAATGCAATCAGTTTCTCAAGAACTTTTGCTAAAAACGGTAAGATGCTAATAGGACGGAAGTCAGCAGGGCGCTCAGGGGAAGAACATTTGGCAACAGGGAGTACAAGGGCATGTTTCCAAGAATTGGGAAATTTGGAAGTAGTAAGGCATGAGTTAATCAAATGAGTTATAATAGGTAATAGACTAGGTAACAATAGTTTAAGAAATCTCGGCGATATCTTGTCGCTCCCTGTAGCATTCGATTGAATGCCATTTATAGCACATAAAACTTCAGCGTGGTTTACGCAGCGGAAACTAAATCCATTAGACGACGACAGAGGAACATGCTTAATACGGACAGAGTTACTTGAAGTAAAGTGCGAATTCAGACTTTCGGCATCGAAGTCATGGGATATAGGCTCTTTCTTTGATTGTACCCCTAACTTACTTAAATTATTCCATAGTTTCTTCGGTGGCAGAGTCGGGTTGAGTCGGCATGCGTAGAAATTTCGCTTGGCTTCTTTAATTTTAGCCGTGGTGATATTACGGAGTCGTTTATAAGAGTTTTTGGCACTTTCGGTTTTTAGTTTTACGAATCTTTTATAGAGAAACTCCCGCTCAATAATTAAGGACTTAATTTCAGGACTGAACCAAGGCTTGGATTTTTCCATAATGGTTTTTGTTCGAGTAGGAACATGCTCATCAAACAAGGACTGCATAAGCCCCTCAAAAAACTTGGTCTTATCATTAACGTCGGTCAATGTGAAAATGTTTTCCCAAGGTAACCCCTCACAACACTCAACTAGGCTACGACATGTAGACATTTTTAGATAATTATGAATCTTCAGGACAGTATAAACTAATCTATAGCTATATATTTGTACGAATTTTAACTTTTATTTTCTAGAACACTAGGAAATATCGCACCTGAAGAAAATGTAGCCAATAAAGAAGGTGACGAAGTGGAGCTATTCGGCCCATTGTCACCAATTCTTAAAGAAAATTCTGTTTTCGAATTTAATTTCATCCATGATGAAAATACCACAAATCAATCTTCAAGCATTACATGTATTCCAACAAATAAAGAAGCAAAATATAAAAGAAAAATGGGCTCTGAAGATATTGCCATGAAATTAAGCAAAATTATGGAAAGTGCTGCTAAAACACTTGATGATATAACAAGTCAGAAAACAAACAGTACCTATAAGGTTTTCGAAGCATTAGCTTCTAAAATAGCAGAAATGAATATGCCCTCTCCAAAGTATTGAAGTCAGAAGTAGCAGTGTCCAAACTAGCATATGATACTATAGCTGAATATCAAGACGAAAATTTAATTTAATTAACAAGATATTCGTTTCATAGTGCATTTTTCTTAATTTTGAAATAATTTTCACACCTTTTAAATAATCTTAACTTAAATGTGAAATATTACCTATGTATGCATAATATGAAATATAGAAATAAATATTTATTTTTGTTATGTTAAATTTTATTTTTAATTTACAGTAAATATTTGTAATTCCTATTATTTTACAATAAGAACTTGTTAATGTTGTAAATAATCGCACAGTTTGTCTCTCGTTGCAACCGCTGATCGGGGAGAATTATTAGATCGAAAACGTGTTAAAGATTCTAGTGCCTCTCTCTCTCACGCCACTCACCAATGACACTTTCACCATTTCTTTCATGGTCAACTAATTCTTCATAAAAATATTTGTTATCCTTATGAAATATAAGAAAATTATGTAGCACCAATAAATGTTATTTTTTAAAACTCTAGATCGATTCGATAGAATACCGAAAGTATTTTCTATAATAACTCGAGCTCTTGATAGTTTCTGGTTAAAATTGTCTTTTGCTGGAGGTAAATTGTGGCCAGGATAAGGACGCATGATATTACTTTTTAAAGGGAAAGCAGAATCGGCAACAAAATATAAAGGAAAGTTTTCTGAAGCAGGTATATCAAGTGATTCATTTAATATTTTTTTACCAAAGGTACTTCGAGCGAAAACTCCCCCATCACTTTGATTACCACATGCAGGGACGGCGCGTGGTTGTTTTGCGCCCGGTGCAGTAGGCAAATTTGCGCCCCATCAGCTAAACATTTAATAAAAAAATTCTTTCATCTGGATCGCAAGGACAAGAAATACACATGGCACTTCCAATTTGGTAATAATTTATTTCTTTTTTTTTTTCAATAAATTCCTGAAAAGAAACAACATTTCGTAGTTCTTTCAAAAATCCTTTTGTGCTTGCCTTGAAATCTCTAACCACTGCTGAACTTCCTCAGACATTTCTTTTTGCAACGTAGAATCTACTGTTTTATTCACCCTGAATGTTAATTCTATTTCTTTCCAACATTTAAAATTTTCCATATTGGTAAAACTTTGCCACCCTTTTTTTACTAGTCTTCCCAATCAGTATATCCCGAACAGCAAAGTGAACTTTAGTTTGCTTTAGTTTTGAAAATTTTTACAAAAAAAACAAACAAAAGATGGATTTTTTTAATTGAATAAACCAACCAAAATCTATTAACTAATTTACCACTGTTATTTACCATTACTATAATACCTTGGATTTATCGTAGCAGGGAAATATTTTGAGTATTTACATAACTTTCTTCAACTACATCAGACTACTTTTTATTAAAATTATCTAAATACTTACGTAACTCACACCTTGAAGATAAGCACAGAAAAATATTTTAAGTTTCTTAAAAATACAAAAAAAAACAATAATCAAATTAATTCAAATAACATATAAATATGAATAACACATTTTAAAAACACATTACTTATAATCCGTAATTTAATAATTATCAAATACTCAAAGTTTGAGTTCAAATATTTCACTCACATATTCTTCATTATATTCCTACAGGGGCACAAAATTTAAAATTGCACCATAATATCTCGCATAACATAAAAAAATCGTTGGGATTCTCGACACAAGATATTTTGCTCTCATTTCGTTCATTTGCCTCTTTTACGAAACTTGGAACAAAATTTAAAAGTGCTCCAACAGCGCCCTGCAGTTTATATCAATCACAGTAAACAACAATACGCGACACAGAGGCATCGGAGCAATTTTACATTTTACAGTTTACATTTTACATTTACATTATTACAAAAAACATAAGCACACAAAATTAAAATCTTAAATTTGTACATAGAAAAACTGAAAAACTAAATATTGAACTTTACAATCAAAATAGATCTATAACTTAAAAAATAAAAGAAAATAAAAACTAGTATGTAAAGGAATTAAAATAATGTGGCAATAGAAAGAAAAAAGAAAAAGAATAAGTGATACACGTGCTTCAGTGTGTTCTGCCAGAAATGAATTCAAAAAGACGCCTTTTGAAAATGCCCACTGATTCGATTCGTTGTATCTCGACAGGAATGGAGTTCCACAATTGAGCTGCGTGAACAAAGAAAGAGCGCTGTCCTAAAAGATGCCGAAAACGGGGGATGACCACATTATTACTCCTTCGCGATTGTGAGAGCTGGATAAACTCGTTTAGATAAGAGGGTGTTCGGTTATAGATGATGTTGTGGTAGTAGCACAAAACATTAAAATCTCGGTAGTCACCTTTTTTTTTTTTATGTGGTAAAGTCAAGCTTAGGAATTACCCTTTGTACTACTAGTTTGTCATGTCGTTCGAGTCATGGCCAGTCTCTAGTAGTAAGCTTGCTTTGAAGGATAGAGGAGAAGGGATAGGTTAGGGGTCTGGAGGGTGCGTGAGTAGATGTCTATGAACCTTGCGTTTGAACTCTGAGATGTTATATGAGCTCGGAAACACCGACTGCGGAAGAGAATTCCACAACCGAGTTGTTCTATTTATAAACGAACTACTAAAATGTAATGTGCGCGAAGGGGAGGGCTGAAGGGTGAAGGGGTGAGCCGAGTTGGCTAGTCTTGTGTTGCAGGAAAACAATTGCCGTGTAGGCAGGAGGTTTCTAATTTCGGTGGAACACTCACTATGGTAATATCGGTAAAATTTGCTAAGTGCTGCAACATTCCTACGGTGGCTTAAAGAGTCGATGGAGGAGCAAAGGGTGCTATCGCCAATGAGTTTGATGGCGCGATTTTGCACCTTGTCGAGCCAAGCCAAGGTGGTTTTTGGGGCTCCCGCCCAAATATACGAGTTGTATTCAAGGCGGGGCCGAATGTAGGACTTGTAAATTGTAGCGGGGGCCGATGACTGGAGGAGGAACTTGCATCTCTTGAGGAATCCCAGGCATTGGAAAGCTTGTTTGGCGATTTGGAATATGTGGTTGTTCCATCGCAGATCTGATGATAAGGTTACGCCTAGGATGCTAAGAGATTGGTCAGCCATTACATTCTTTTTGTCCACTGAGATAGAAGGACGGGTGGTGCAGGTTTTTGTAGAGATAAGACAGTACTTTGTTTTGGATGCGTTGAATTCAACACGATTCTTGCGCCCCCAAGCAAGAATGAGTTCAATGTCCTCGTTAATAGAATTGGACATGAGTTCACGGTCGACGGGACAAGGTCTGGCACGCGCTTGTCTTGTATTATCGAAGGTGTGGGAGTAGCGCAGAGTGCCGTCATCGGCGAAACTGTGAAGTGGGTTGGAGGGGATTGAGAGCAGATCATTAATAAATATGAGAAAGAGGGTAGGTGAGAGAATAGAGCCTTGGGGGACGCCGGCCGAGATGGAATGAGGTTTGGATTCGACGCCATCCAATACTACCTTGATTGAACGGCCAGAAAGAAAGCTCTCAATCCAGTTCTTTAGAACTGAGTCGATACCAATAGCTTGGAGTTTTTTTTTTTTTTTTTTTTATGTGGCAGTGCTAAGGATCACAAAATCCCGGGATCCCGGTATTTTTTCAAATCCCGAAATCCCGGGATTATTAAAAAACTAATCCCGGGATTTAATGTTTTCCGAATTTATTTTGAAATGTTTTACTCATCAAAATTTTCCAAGAATTTAATTCTCAGAAAATTTATATTTTTTTTTGTGAAATATGTATATACGTAATAATAAAATATCAATACCAATGCATGTATGTATTGAGAAAATGAGAAGAGACGACGAGAAGAGAGGCAAATCGGTTGCACTCTTCATATCATGAAGAGTCGTTCATAATCTTACGGAACAATGTTCAATTCTGAGTACTAGACTACTAGACGCATTTTAGATTTTTTGGATTTAATATTCAGTTCACAATTAAAATTTACGAGAGAACAAACGTTTTGGTGAGCATAACAGAACAATAGTTTACTAGTGTGGTTTTCAAAAATCAAAAAATAATAAAAGAAGTGATTAATAATTTCTATTTAGTTTTTTTAAATCATGCTTTAATACAAATCAAAATATTTCTTTTTTCGGTTTTAAACCCCACACCAACAAAATATTAACATCAGTCTGGTATTTTATATTACGGCTTTAAATTTTTTTTCAATCATAAATCCCCATGGCCTATAAGGACTATTCAGCTAAAAGTACTGCTGATATTTGGCAACATTTTTTAAGGTGTGAAAACGGACAAACAGCTAAGTGTAAAGTGACTGACTGCCAGAAAATATTGAAAATTGCTGGTGGTTCTACAAAAGGTCTCCACACGCACTTATTTTCGGTGCATAAAATTAAAGTCGTAAACCCATCTACTTCTGCCCAAGATAATTCATTAGAATTAGAAGTTCACCAAAGAAAAAAGCAAAGCAACTTAGTAAGTTTTTTTCAGTTTTTAAATGTGAAGAAAAATCACTGGAAGCTACTCTTGCACGTTTAACTGCTGTTGATGGTATTTCGTTTAATGTTATAAGCTCGTCTTCTGATTTACGTGCAGGTCTAGAAGCTAGAAGAAGGGATTTAAAAATCTACCCAAATCAGCTAACGCAGTGCGAAAAATTGTTATAGAATATAGCAATAAATTAAGAAACTCAATAATCAGTGAAATTTCTGCTAAAAAAATAATGAACAAGGTGTAGGAGAAAGATTTTCTTTATCCTTTGATGAGTGGACGTGGTTACGAAATCGACGCTATTTAAATATTATTGTACACGGACAATTTTCTAGTTTTTGGAGCTTAGGTTTGGCGCGGATATATGGCACATTACCAGCTGAAAAATGTATTGAATTATTGGAAGAAAAACTGGCAAAGCATAAACTTAATTTACATATGTACTGACATTGTAGCAATTATGACGGATGGAGCAAGCGTAATGAAAAAAGTGGGCAGAATATTATCTGTAGATGAGCAGTTATGTTTTGCACTTGGTGTGCAGCTGGCGGTTATTGATGTAATTTATAATAAGTTGGAAATTGAATCAGATCAGCAGTATAATGAAGAAGAAAATTATAACACAGAGAGTGACTCGTGCCAGGAGCAAGATATTTTTGACAGCGAAGGATTCCTTGACAGTAGTCAGAGTCATGGAAGAAATGAGATAACCGAAACAAATATTGGTCCACTGATAAATAAGGTACGAAAAATTATATCAATGTTCAGAAAGTCACCAACAAAGAATGAATTATTACAACAATATATCCAGACAGCATTTGGCAAGGAGATTGTCTTATTAAGAGACTGCAAGACGAGGTGGAGTAGTCTTTTGTTAATGGTGGAACGTTTCTATTTACTGAAAGATTGCACACAAAAAGCTTTAATAGACATAAAAAATACAGATAAATCACTAAATTTGTCTGAAGATGATATCCAAATGTTATTTGATATAATTACTGCTCTTGTACCAGTAAAAACAACTGTTGATGCACTCTGCCGTCGAGATAGCAATCTGTTTACAGCAGACATAGCTATCAATTTTATGCTAAAGAAGCTTAAAGATGCAAACAGTGCTATAAGTAAAAAATTATATGCAGCTCTCATTCTTCGTATGGAAGAACGCCGCACAGATCTAAGTGGTTTACTGCAATACCTACACAATGGTACAAGCAACGTCTCAGGAGTAGATTTTGTCACAGTTCCTTCTTCAATTAAATGCCGTAAATTAATAGTGCACTTGCTTGAAAGACTAGACGCATCAAATCCCCCTTCATTACTAACAGCTCATGAAACTGGATCAAATGAGGTGACACTTGGAGTTGATTCACATTCTGATTCAATAACTGAATCAATCTGTACACAAAAACCATTAAGTGTAGCAGAAGAACTAGATAAAGTTATTAAAGAGGGATATGCACCAATAGTCTAGCAGATTTGAGACACTGTCATCAAAAATTCAAAAAGAAATGTCTCTTTTTGAAAATGGAGGGAGACGCGGTGACTACCTGGAAAGAGGTTACTCTTATTTAATGACAATAAAGCCTACTAGTGTGGAGTCTGAACGAGCATTTTCAATTTCAGGACAATTTGTAACAAAAATAAGAAGCCGTTTGAACGATGAAACGCTGGACGAGCTGTGTTTTTTAAAAGCTTATTTACAGAAAAATAAGAAATGAAGAAATATTTTTAATTTTATACTATAATACTTGTTATTTGTTTTTTATGATGAATTAAGTTTTGTTTCAATAAATAATAATATTAAACCAATTTTTTAATTATGTTTCCAGTTTTATTATGTATTTTCAAACATGATAATGTGTAAGTATTTTTCATAAATAGTCCAATCCTAATCCCGGGATCCCGGGATTCGGATAATGTAATCCCGAAATCCCGGGATTGAAAATATAACGCGGGATTGCAAACCCTAGACCAGACTCACCGAAGTGATGGATGTTTTGGTTGAGGGCCTCAGTCAGACACACAAGAAGGTCGCCAGTAGATCTTTTCGGTCTAAAGCCGTACTGCCTGTCGTGTAAAATTTGGTTGGATTCCAGATATTTCATCAGCCTTCTGTTGATTATTGTCTCCATGATTTTGGAGAGAACAGGAGTAATTGCTATTGGGCGGTAGTTTAAAGGGTCGCTGGCTTCACCTTTTTTGGGAATGGGCTGAACATGAGCTAGTTTCCAAGAGTTTGGATAAACTCCGGAGAAGAAGGACAGGGCGAAAAGTAAGGAAGAATTAGAGGCGAACAGAGATGCCAATAAGTCGGCCTTGAATTTGCTTTCTGCTGTCACCTTTCCTCCATAAATAAATGGAGGGGTTGAGGAAGAGGTAAAATTCTTCTTGATGGAAGTTACCAAGGACCAGAAGTTTTTGCTGCCTAGGCGTGTGTTGAGGATCTTGTTTCTCAACTTGTCGTCAAATGACGCTTTGACCTTCCTGATGATGGAGTTACAGGACTTCCTACTCACGCCGAAGTGACTCGTTTGGGGAACGTTTGTACGCTCTATAGGCGGCTTCTTTAGCGTTAATTGCGTTCATACACTCACCATTGAACCATCTATTTGGCCTAGGCTTTATAGATTTGGTAGAATGAGGAATGAACAAACACATTCCTGCCCGTATTATTTTAGTAATACAGAGCGCAGCATAGTTCGCGCGGTACCTCGGAAACATAAATTCCAGTCGGTGGCTTGGAAAAAGCGAATAAGTCCCAACCAGTTGGATTTCCCATAGTAGCCTGACAGTTCTTTTGGGGACTGTGCTGGTTGGGGTGGAGGATGGATATGGGAAATTAGCCCTGACTAGTTTGTGGTCCGAGTTGCCAAGGGGTGAGCTAACCTCGACGGAGTATCGAGATGGGTGTGTGGTAAGGAATAGGTCAAGCAGATGAGCTCCGTGACCTTCAACATCCGGAACTCGTGGCGGACAATTCACGATTTGGTGCAAATTGTTTAAATCTGCAAAGATCTCGGCGTCTTTGCCAGAAACACTGGTGCCATTTGAGTAATTTAGCCAATTGGTATTATGAACGTTAAAATCACCCGCAACAATGATTTCACACTCCGGACGGGAAAGTAAAAATCCGGAGATTCGTTCGGATATAGCATCGAAGGCTAACGTCGAGGCATCATTACTTATGTTAGGACTTCTGTAAAGAAAACAGAAGAATATGACGTGGCTACGAAGAATTATTTTAGCCCATATGTAATTGAATTCAGAAGATGTACTATTGTACACCTTCTGGAGAGCCACGTCATTCCTAACATACATGGCGACACCCCTATGGTCGGAGAAATTGTGCACTAAACTATAGCCAGTCACCTGAAATCGATCGAAATCAGTATCGGTGACTTGAGTTTCGCTTAGTGCGAGAATGGCCGGGGCGTGGATGTGTAGGTGGCACGTCACGTGAGAGAAGTTCGCAAGGAGACCCCTAATATGCAAAAAACAATAGAAAAATCTCTGTTTTGTTTTGGGGCATCTCCTGCGCAAGGTCCATGACCTCATTTGTAGCTGACTCCACCGGCGAAGCAACCATCGGGGCTAACGGGAACAATCTTGTTGCAGTGTTATGCCTACTAAAACAAGACGGTTCCCATCAGCTGGCCGACAAGTGCTGCAACGCCGGCGATGTCTAGCACTGGGTGCGGGGAGAGTTGGGGAACGGGAAAAACTTACTGTCGTCCGTCAGTTTTTGTTGTTGGTCCGGTGTTGGTAATGTTCCCTTAACTTGTTATTGTCCACTTTGACTTTTTTTTAACACTGCTTGACTTAATTGGAAATTGGAACTTTTTATTTATTAATTATTTGATTTAGTTGGATTGCACTGCACTGATTCATAATTTTTATTTAACTTGGGATTAGTCTTTTTTTGTTTATTTGAAGGAAGAAAACTGACTGTTTATATGGCTATTGGTTGCGAATTAAGAGGACCGACGGAGACGTCCGCACTACACGTCGGCCCAGTCCATACCTTGCTACAACTAGATTTTCATATTCCTCTGGCAAACTGCACAATAAGATTATGCTTAGTATTTCATCAGGAATGTCACTCTGAATTTCTTTTAGTTGCGCAGTAATTTCATAGAATTCCTTGATGTGATCTGCCACACGTTGTCCACTTCCCATTTTCAGGTTCAATAACTTTTTAAATAAAGTAACTTTTCGGGCAGGACCTTGAGGCTTGTATAGGCTATCCAATTTATCCCAAGCTTGCTTCGATGTCATGCAATCTCTCACATGGACCAACTCCGAAGCTTGAAGACCGAGTATGATAGTAGCAAGCGCCTTTTGATCAGCAGATTTCCACGTTAACACCATTTCTTCATTAGCGTCGCTCTTTATTTCATTGGTGCCACATACATAGCCCCAGTAATCATTTTGAATCAAAACACTTTTCATGAGAATTACCCAGGTAGGGTAATTATCACCGGAAAGTTTTTCAATATTAAATATAATTCATTATTGCGACAAACGCAGCTGATTTTAGGGACTCACGCAATATCTTCGTCCTTGAATATTCGCAGTTCTTAACTATGAACTGGGCCCATAACTAATGTTATAAGATAAAGAGGAATTGCTTTTAGCAAATTTATTTTTAAATTTCAAATTAACAGACTGAGAGTCAGGAATGAACTAAAAAAACAAAATTGGAATAGCTGACATAAAAAAAAATTATTAAATCCTAAGCCAACTAATTACAACTCATATAAAATTAATGATTACAGTGTCTTAGCAAGGATGCAAGGATCAGGGTTGCCTGCATATTCTAACAATATTGTTGCTATTTTCTAATTTGACAGCTGCTTTCAAAAGAACTGCTCTCTTGTGGACTCTTTAAGCAGCCGTCGAATACACCTACATGTTTTTCAGATGTGCACTTACAATTGGGAATCTTACGCAAAGGTAAACTCAGATGGCGCCACCGAAGTATAACGTAAAAAAACACCGTGAATGTAAAAAAAGTTGATCGTCTTAATAATTAAAACACTAAAAAACACTTAATCACTAAATTTTTTTATTTTTTT
Source organism: Thereva unica (assembly GCA_949987705.1). Lineage (NCBI taxonomy): Eukaryota > Metazoa > Arthropoda > Insecta > Diptera > Therevidae > Thereva > Thereva unica. Next base: position 37,049,801 of record OX465285.1, read on the forward strand.
TAATGAAATCACTAATAAACTATTCATTGATAAATCCAAGTGCAGTTAAAAGTGTAAAAATACAATGTTTTATCACTTTTTACTGCAAAAATATAACAAAAATTGCCCCATATGGCCGCTCTGCCATTTCATTTCCTGTGACTTTTGGACCGAGTCCAACACCATGAAAAACTCTCTTTCATGGCCAGTAGTTGAAAGGGTCTTAACAGTAATTAACCATACATAGGTGCAACTTTTGCACACTACCGCAAAGTGCTGTGAAATTTGAAAAAAATTCCGAAAAAATCATAAATATTGACGATTTTGCTAATTTTTTTTAAATTTCACGTCCCTTGCCAGAACAGAAGGCATTATCCTAGGGTGGTGAAATTTTGAACAGAAGTTACTTATGTATAGAGGCAGCTTTTCCGCTCTACCCCAAAAGCTTCATGAAAAATTTCCTTTTTTCAATACCCCCTAATATGCTGTTCTCAGTTCGTTTCTTTCCTTTATACTCATCTTCAAGAACTTAATGCCAAATAGTGTTGCTACTGGATACTTGCTAGCCCTTCGCTGGTAACCTGGTTGGTCATCGATTCGTTTCGGTTAGATTTTAGCTCGTCAAAAAAAACATTTCCGTACGTTTTTTTAAATGGGTGTCTGGAAGCTCAATTTCACCCAAATGTCCGGAGTTTTTGTAGTCTTTATCCGGCCTCGGCAACTGAGGGGATGGCATCCCTATGTAAACGTAATGGCTGATTCGGTAAAACAAACCCCAAATCGGAGGTTTCTTGTTTTGCAAGAGAAATGCTAGAAAATGTATTGTTGTCACTCGTCGTTTTAAAATGACTCTTCAGCCAAAGTTTCCTTATTCGCCCTCTGCTCACTTGTCCTCTCACTGGGATTTAATCTCCATATATGGCACCAAGCTTCCCAAATGTCTGCCGTTTAATTCCAGCAACGATCACAGAAATGAAAAACAAAATTTAAAACTATCTTTGTGCAGTTCCATCCACTGCAATACTTTTAATTTGGAGCCGACCCCTCTATGTTTACATTCCGCAAAAATCATTAATGCAATCCACCGGGTTTCCTCGGTAACACTCAAAGTCCTCGCTGCCTTTGTTTCGAGCCCCGGGCCTGGGCGGCGTGGTCCCCCTTAATGGCTGTGCGCCGTGATCAAATTAACTGAAAACTTCCCTTGAAGGGCTTAATCAAACAGCACGGCACAATAATATGAATAAATAAAATACCAAAACAAACAGCCTCTGCTGGAGGACCATAAAGTAATGCTGTCCGTGAATCCATCAAAGCGCATACGAGTATGTGCCGTCTGTGGCCATGACAACGGCTCCAATCCGCCAGGGGAGGCTCGTGGGGCATCTCCGCAGCCAACGGTCAGCCCTTTACGGTTGTTCCAAGGAATTTAATCGACTTATTTCTCGCTCCCTTGGCGAATAGATAAGCTCTGGGCTCAGCCGTGCTCCCTCCGCCGCACGACCCTTTCGGGGCTTCCAGAGGAGCTGGTGCTGGCCGCAGCCCGCGGTGGAAAGGGTTCGCATAATTTGAATTTATTGCCTGGCAGTGCCCGAGAGATGTGGGCTTTAAGGACCTTTTCATCGGTAAGTGAATTTCTTTCGCCTGCAATGGCGGCCGGGCTGGACGGACCGCATTTGACATGTTTCCGCTGCGTAGCCCACGCATCAAAGGCCCTTTTTAGACGGGCGGACACCGAACAGACAAAACTTAACTGTAATCGCAAATTCTCCTTTGAAGCCCGGTGGAGTGTCGGCTGGGCATTTACACGGGCGGACACCAACGAACGGACAAAATGCCAAAAATGATTGGGTTTTGTTGTTGCTTTTATAAAAACTTCATGGCTTGCTGTTCTTGCTTTTTGAAATTTGCTTTTGCCCTCTCATCCTAGCAACAACAACAACGCAGGAACTGTCAAATTGTCCGTTCACAGTTCGCTGAAAGTGTCCATGAAAATTGTCTGCCCTCCCCATCGTCCTCTCTCACCCTCTTCCCTATACACGCAGTTCGTTCGTTCGTTTTGTCTGTTCGGTGTCCGCCCGTCTAAAAGGGGGCAAAGCGAATTTTTAGTACGGAATTTGAATAATAAGGAGGAATATAAAAAGCTTGTTGAGATTTTTAGTACCCGCCTTCTAGTTATGGCGGTGAGGAATTCCGGTGGATTTTATTAGGCTTTTACGTGCGCCATAAATAATCCCGAAAATATTTTGCAGATACTCGGTTAACGATTGCGATAACTTTTAATAAGTCGGGCTTTAAATATTTGCTAATGTTGCAAACAGGTTTGTGCATATGTGTGTTGTAGAAGCAGGCATTCATGGCGTTTGATAAATAACCAATTTTCGCAGTTTTATGGGCGACAATTTATACAGAGCATTTGAGGTTCAAGGGTAATTGATGTAATATATCTCAACATAATGATTGTTCTATTCGGTTCAACAGCTGAGATCCCCTCTTGACCTTTCGTACAGTGCCGGCCCTGGAGTAGAGCCAGAGGAGCGGTCGCTCTAGGCGCCAGGTGGCAAGGGGTGCCAAAATGAATTCGAAGAACAATTTAGAGTGAAAAATACAATTTGCATGGCCCTTTTGAGGGGCGCGGAATGGCGACAGGCGGCGGATCACACTTGTATTATTTGAACCGAGCCAGGTGTATGTGCTCAGCAATATGACACCAACACGCCAAAAACCGGGAGTTCTGACTCCCAGACCGTCTGTACATTGTCTTACGCCACATCGCACCCCCTCTTCAAAAGTGACACAACTCAAAAATCACCAGTTTTTGTTTTATATCGGTTTTTTATATTGTTTTATATTATATTTATATATATTCCTGTATATAAAAAGAGAAAAATATTGGCTATACATGGCATTAAAATAATGACTATAAGTATTTAATTAATCACAAAATTATTTAAAATCATACTAAACTATTTTTAATCTCATTTTCTCACAGTTTACATTTTTTGACTTACGTCACTTTTGAAGAGGGGGTGCGCATCATACCGAAGGTGCCCCTGCCTGTTCATGAAGCAGACTAAATACGGCGGATGTAGAGAGAACAAACTGGATAAAACTCATAATCTCAAGGTATGAACAATAGTGTTGAAGGATCAATATAGATCACAATAACAATGTCAACAATCACATGGTTGTCGGAGATATGAATATAAATATTTTGGATTCTGGTTCAACTACAACAAATGAATATTTAGATATTATGTCAAAAAATGGTTTTAATAAGTACCTTTTAGGAAAAACTAGAATAGGGAATAGATATGGCACATGTATAGATCATATTTTCATGAAGAATACTGAAAAACTTCTTTTCGATCCCGCAATTTTTGAAACCTACCTAACAGACCATTATAGTGTTATAGCAGAACTAAAACCGACAGAGATCCATCCAAACTGTGATAATAAAAATAAAATATGTATTAATCATGTTGATTTAAATAAATTAAATTATATTTTAGAAAACCGAAATTGGGACCAGATATACTCGGAACAAGATATAGATATTTGTAATATATTAGACAAAGCAATAACAGAGAGTACCACCAAAAAAACTGTGAGAAAGCCAAAATTTAAGCCCTTGAAACCATGGGTCACACCTGCTATTATAAATTCTATTAGACACAGAAATAAACTTGGTAGACAACTCAGATTACAGCCTTTCTGTGAGTCGCTTAAAACTACCTATAAGCGTTTTCGAAATAAATTGAATCAGCTGATAAAAACTGCCAAAAGGATTTATTACCTAAACGAAATTAACAGGGTCAAAAATAATCCCAAAAAACTTTAGAATAAAATAAATGAAATAACTTTTAAATCCAAAAGTTGCAATACAACAGTAACTCAAATTAGAAATAAAGATGGTCAAGTCATGAGCGAGTCAGCAGAAATTGCAGAGGAGTTTAATAAATTTTTCACAGATGTAGGAGAGAAGATATCCAGAAGCGTAGTTTGTGCTAATCAACCACAGGAACCAGACTATCACATGCCACGAACTAATAGCCAAATTATTGATTTACCACCTATAACTAATGTTAAAAATTAAAATGTTATATTGCGAAGCTACAAATTGGTAAAGCTGCAGGGGTAGATAATTACACACCTAAAATTGTCCTAGCCTCATCCCGTCACATCCTAAAGCCCTTGCTAAATATTTTCAACAAATCTCTTTCTGAAGGTCTATTTCCCAAAAAAAATTAAAAGTAGCTGTAATAACACCAATACCTAAAGACGGTGATAAGTATGACAAAAATAATTACAGGCCGATATCTCTAACCTCAATTTTAGGCAAGTCATTTGAAAAATGCATCAAAGCTAGATTAATGAAATATCTTACTGAAAACGACTAACTTGCGCCTAACCAATACGGTTTCAAACCTAAAAATAGTACAACGGTTGCGCTATACGATTTGACTGAGTTTATATATATCGTGCAGTCGATAATAAGGAAAACGTAATTGATGTTTTCTTGGATTTAAAAAAGGCATTCGATACTGTTAACCACGAAAAGCTGATACATAAGCTTAAAAACTTTGGAATTCGAGGAAAAGTACTCTCACTTCTAATATCCTATTTAAACGAAAGGACGCAGTGTGTAAGAATAATGGATACAATTAGCGGTTCACTAGTGGTTAAATGTGGTGTGCCCCAGGGCACTATACTAGGCCCCTTACTTTACCTGATATATGTAAATGATTTATGTAACATGGAGCAAAATGGAATATCTGGGCACATAGTTGCATATGCGGATGATACGGTCCTTTTGTTTAAAGCAAAAAGCTGGGTTACGGTTACGGGGCTGGCTAATGAAGGCTTAAACAAAGTATACGACTGGCTTTGTCTGAACAAATTGGCCCCTAATTTAAAAAAAAAAACCCAATTTATTACATTTGGAAACAAACAGAATTTAGATTTTAATACAACCTATATAAAACTAAAAGATACTAGGCTAAATCACACAAAGGAAGTTAAATATATAGGGGTCACCATAGATGGAGAACTGAAATGGAAAATTCATATATCCAACACTGTTAGCAGAATGAGACAAGTGATATATAAATTTAGAATACTAAGGAACTATCTCGATCTTCAAATCCTAAAAAATGTTTACTTCGCGATTCCACAACCAATCCTTCAATATGGAATATTAGCATGGGGTGCTACCCACAGTAGTACTATAAGTGCGTTACATAATGTCCAAGGTAAACTAATAAAAATATGCCTTGGCAAATCGAAATACTCAACAACTCAAGCATTTGCCGAATTTGAAGTAATGGACATTCGGCAACTATACTTGGTAACGCTTTTAAAATTCGTACAACAAAACCCATTAAAATTTTCCACAAGAATCTCAAATAATGATACGCGTGCGCAACGAAATAGGCCGCTAAACATTCCTAGATGCAGGATATCACTAGCCCAATGTTATGCAAATACACTAGGTCCTAAATTATTTAACAATCTTCCAACTTATGTTAAAAATATTGTTAATGAATTTAATTTTAAAGTAGTATTCAAGAATTATGTAATACATACGAAACACTTATTCAATGATTTATTTAATGTATTTTGAATTTATGAATTTGTGCCTCATTATATAGAGTAAATAAGTAATTTATGTATACATAATATAAAATTATTGGCTTAACTATTATAATTTAAAAAATATAGATTATCGAAAATCTTAGGCAGTCACAGCCCTCACGCACAAACTTTTTGTTTATGTGATGGGCTTAGCTTAGTTTTGTTTTAAGATTGCATTTTATAATATGTGATTTATTTTATTAAGCTGCAATAAATAAAAAAAAGAAAAGATAACTTTAACAAAACTTGAGGATGGAGCATTCTCAACACTTCTGGGGGTCCCATAGGCCCAACAGGACGGCCTACGAGGATAGTTGGATATTTCTGAATCCATGCAGCAGGGTGCCGAGTGTGAAGGGGAATTTTTGGGATCACTCTTCAATGAGGGAAGTCTAATTCAGCAAGCCGCGGTTGATCGCGCTGAAATCACTTCTTCATTAGAAGAAGATTTCCTTATTCCCGAAAACATTTTAGACGATTTTTTAAAGCTGACTCTTCCAATGCCAATATTCTTAATAAGAAGAAGGTTAGATCCTCTGGACCTTCTCCAGGCCACAATAAGTCGGCGAAAAGATATAGGCTCCAGTCATACGGTTTAAAAAGCATTCTGAAAAGCCTTCAGAAAAGGAGTCCGACGGACCCACAATAAAGCCTATAACGGCTGAAAAGTGAACAGAAGACCCCATTGACATTAAATAAAAAGATAGAGGTCTTAACCAGGACCTTAGGATGCAGGAGTGGAGAGTACTCGATAAAGTCCACCGCCCACCATTCACAGAGATGACGTTCTCTGTGGACTAAAAGGTCTATTGACGAGATGATACAGATGGGAGGCCAAACTGGCGACAATTTTGAGTACTGTATAATTTCCGCGCTTCGAGAAGCCCGAGTCCCGAAAAAGGCGCTCATTATAATTGCGGACACCTAGAGAATCGTTTTTCTAATTTAGGGTGAAATAACTAGTAGTCCAGGAGGTGGCGAGGGATTTTATACCGATTTTTGCGAGGGATTTTATACCGCATAAATTGAATTTATAAAACTTGTTTATTAGTATTCAATAAACAGTAAAATAATCGGCAGTTGCCGCACCCGCGGAGGTAAAGATGGCAGCAGGTGAAAGTTGTTAAAAGAAGTAACGCCTTAAGTAATTTCATACCACGCCAAAATTTTTGGGTAAGGTTTTCAGATCAATTTCAATCGAGAAAATAATCGTCAGCTCTATGAATAGCTGGGGTAAGACCGTCAATCAACATCATAAACATTCTGCGCGCTCAATGCATCTGAGTATGTTGAACTGAAGGTATTTTCATTTATACCCCGGCTTCACCGGCCCCACTTTACAGATTCGAGCATATTGGTGTATAGAATTTTTCAAACTCCGTGACACAAAAAATTTGAACAGTTCTGCGCACCTCGTTGCCAAATTTTATAAATAATGTTCTATCATTTCCTCTCTTTTAAAACGGCAACAAACACTGAAAAAACTCAACAAAATAATTTGGGAAGGGATGCGCCACAACCATCAATATTTACAAGCCATGAACACCAGTTGTAAATGCGTTAGTCGGTGGTCCGGGTTCCATATTCGTTTACTGTCAAATTGTAAGGAAAAGAGAAATGAGAATTATTATTTTTTGTTTGTTCGGTGAACTAATTATGTTAAAAGAAAGTTATTTAGTTGATATGCCTGACAACAATTAAATTAAAACGTTGGCATGGAAGTAATACCCAAAAATTATGAATTTTAGTTAAATTTTAGTGTTTTTTAGTGCCATACAGTGGGCCAACAATAGTAATCGAATTTGCAGTGATTTTAAAGTGAATAGTATCTTCATTATGGTGTAATTATTTAAGATATAAATGCAGAAAATGTGAAACAAAGCGCTAAGGTTATTGTTTTGTTTGACATTTGAATTGGGGCATATTTTGTGCATTTATGTATAAATATTTAATTTTGGATATAAAATCATTCTAGACTGTGGGTATAGCAGTAATCGGCAAAATGTCGATCCAATATAAAACGTTCATAAATGCATATATGCCCAATTTAAATGGCAATCAAAACAATAACTTTAGGTCTTTCTTTAGCATTTTTCTGCACGTAATTTTTATTATTTACCACCGCACAACATGAAAAACTCAACATTTTTTTCTAATGAAACACGGGATAACCACCGCGAATGTAAACAAAGTGGCCACCTTTACAATTAACACATTTAATCACTCAATTTTTTTTTAAATTTCTTTAATAAAATCACATGAGGTTTACATGAATATAATAGTTTCCACTGTAAGACACTAAAAAACACTAAAATCGAAATAAACTTCTTAATTAATAGGTATCACTTCCATGCCAACGTTTTAATTCAATTGTTGTCAGGCATATCGACTAAATACCTTTCTTTTAACATAATTATTTCACTAAACAATAACAAAAAATTATTCTAAAATCCACTTTTCCATACGATTTGACAGACACTGAATATTGCACCCGGACCACCGAATTGCTTACATGTGTGTGTGAACATGGCATGAGCATGGCTTAATAGAAGATTGTGGATGCGCGCATGCCGAATGAATAAAGTTACTTTATCTTTCTATGTGTTGAGCAGATCTTTTAAATACATGTAAAGCCCCTGCTCAACAAAGGCAGTTTATTCAACATAATAAGCATAATTTTACTTTAATTATGCGAAATATTTCTCATTTCTAAATTTAAAATAATTTTAAAAAAATGCTGAAAAAAATTCCTTTGAATAAATGAGCGTTTTCATGCATAAACCGACAGTTCCCCGCAGTCGCAAGCAACACAACCTCCCCGGGCAGAAGCGCGTATGCGACCAAAGTCTAGTAATAACAAGTCTTTCGTCTTCATACAAAATTTCCCCCCCGTTAGTTGTGTGCGTGCATATATGAACGTCACTGCTGAGCAAAACTCAACGCATACTTCGTGAACTCAGCGAGACAAAGCCAGATTCTCTCTTTACGATAAAGTATGCAGAACAGAAAAGGAAAGAAAATTGAATCAGCTGTTTTTGCAAATATGCACCAATACATTAAGTTTATTCCCATATAAACTCATAAAAGTTTAGCTGTTTAGTTGTATGCAAACGCGTATAAAAATGTTGCATTCTCTTTCTGATAGCCAGACATCGTCATTTGAAGAACTTTTGCATATAGCTGTTCGCCTTCCACTCATTAACTATATAAAGATGAAAGACTTGTTAATTTCTAGACTTTGTATGCGACTGGCAGGAAACGTCAACAATCTAGTAATCAAAGTGATAAAAACACAAATTTCGTATTTTTTAGTAGAAATTACTACAAATTATTTCTGTAACATATAATGTAAAATATATAAACCTTAAAATAAAAAAAATATATAAAAACGGGTGTTTTTCAGTCAGAATTTGTAAATTTTTTAAATAATCATTGAAGTCCCAGAAAAATAAACCTCCCTCTAGCAATACGCAGTCGCGACTGATTACATGGCAACAAGTGATTTGATAGGAGGAGTTAACTGAAGCTTTTGTCTGAACTTTTAAACATTTTTAAGAGCTTAGCTGGGGAACATGCGCGGGATGTCACGAGGTTTGAAAACAAATATACTGAACTTCAATTTTGGCCTCATTTTCTATACATTTTCACATATTGAACTGAGGAAGAATCAAGCTTGAGTTCGCCCAACAGAACATGAAATTGTCGTTGAAAGTAAAAGCATGCTTAACTGGAATAATGGAATATGTTTCCAGTGAGCTTTTGCATTTCTAACTTCTGGCGAAAAAGCACGCAATGTCAACCACGAACTGAACAAGCCAGGTGCAAGAACTTATGCGGATTGAAATGCACTTTATTGCACGGTGAAGCCGGGGTATTAACATATTCAGCTGAGGGTGATTTTTATTTCTGTTAACAATAAAGCTGACGATTATTTTTCGATTGAAATTGATCTAAAAAAAAATCCCAAAAATTTTGGCACGGTATGAAATTGATTGAGGCATTACTTTTTTAAAAAACTGACGCCTGGTGACATCTTTACCTGCACCGTTACTGAATGTATTCGAGCTTGCAGCTTACTCAATCCATCAAGGAAAAGGGAGCCGAGTGTCGGACAATTTCTTATTGATCTTCATTACCACAATTTCTGCATAAGTCGTTGTGGGGGACTCCCAATCATTCGGCGTGAGTTCCAAAGGGTCAGTGACCCTTCAGCACCTTCACTACATGGCTTATCTCCTTTTAATTCAACAGAACAAAAGATTTTGAAAGTTTCGCGTCCTGAAGAGTGCGGCACACTGTTGCTGTGGTCCTTCTCAGCCCGGTTCGAGCTTAGCTGATATTTCTCACAGCCAGTTTATATTGTGGCTAAGGGCATTCCCATATGGGTTGAGTGGGTTGTCCTTTCAACTTCGGTTCCCTGTCTAGGAAGCTCTTCTGCTTTGCAGTTTCCTCTAGTTCCCCTGTGTCCCACGAACCCAACACAGAGTTATATCAAACTGAGTGGTAGTCACACATAGAGACCTGCGGCAGTTCAGAACAGTCGTGGATGTTTTAATGTCAGAATTAAGAGCCTTGAGGGCCGCCTGGCTATCCGCTAGAATACATATTAAATATTATTTATCTTCAGCCATTCGAAAGCCTCCCAGATCGCAGTGACTTCCGTCTGGAATGGTCGGGTAGACGAAGAGAGGAATCTATATTCAATAACTCGGAGAAGATACCACAACCAACGCTGTTCCCAATTTTAGAGTCATCTGTGTAGTGTAGATGCATAATCACCCAGTCGGTATAGGCCTGGTTACGGCTGTATACGACCTGTAGACGATACATGGTTTAAGGCCCCAATTCACTCAGATCTCACTTTGGCATAAGAGAGAGGTGTTTCAGCCTTATTATCTCGCTCTTAAAGATTCGGCCTCCACGTTAGTTTCCTAACTAGTATGAAACCTAGAAATTTCGCATCTTCCTTGAGTTGCAGTTGCATTTTGTTGGCAACCGTAAAAACCTAGTAGCTTAGTTGAGTTATATAGTTTGACAGTGAGTTTTTAATTCGAAGATTATGAGAATAAAAGAGTCAATTGTTTAAAGGAAAAAGTATTGTGTTTTTAATGAAATGAGAAATATATAAGGACACAACAGTGGCGACGAGGATTCTTATGGAGCAAGATTCTGAAAGTAACCCAACAGGACAAAAGAAGAAAATGGATGCTATGGAGAAAATTTTAAAAAATTTCATGGAAATGCAGACAGAAGCCACAAGACGACAAAATGAGCTAATAACCTTTTTGGCACAACAAGCAGCAGCTCATGTTCCTGATACTTCAGCTCCGATGGCAGCAGGATCCAACAGTTCAATGGCAGAACTAGGCAATCGTGGACGGATTTCACAAATTGACATTCCGGTATTCGACCCAAAGGAAGAAGACAGCAACTTCGAAGAATGGCTAAAGCGGTTCGAGTATGCACTTGACATAAATGCACCGGACATGAGAGACACAGACAAAGTTAAGTGTATTATGTCGAAATTGTCAACAAAGGCATTCAGTGAGTACAGCAAATGGTGTCTACCAAAAGAACCAATAGAGCTGGATTTCATTGAAACGAAGAAAAGCCTACAAACATTGTTTAGCAAAAAGCAAACATTAGCCATTGAACGATTTAATTGCATGCGAGTACAGCGACAGGATTATGAAGAGTATGCAAAATATATTAATCGTGTAAAATCGTTGTTAAAACGATTCCAATTCAAAGAATTGACGGAAGACCAATTCTCCACACTGATTTTGATTAGCGGACTGACCAAATCAGAAGACGAGTCAATTCGAACACGAGTGCTACACAAATTAAATGAGAAAGGAAAGGAAATAAAATTTGAGGAAGTAATCACTGACATATTAACGATAGTTGCTACAAAAACAGAACAAGGAATTTTTGAGAAACGAAATGTAAACATAAACAGCAACAGAAACAAATTCATGCAGCGCAACAACCAACAAAGAAGAAATAATACCAATCAAAAAAGCAACTCAAGTCAACATCAACGAAATAATGGAAAAATAAAAGATTACAATAATCAACAGGAAAGACAAGGAAGTGACGATAACCAACAAAAGAAATACAATGCTGGAAAACCGCCATCAGCATGTTTTAAATGCGACGAATGGCACTGGATCACAGATTGCCCATACAAAAAGCACATATGTGCAAAATGTTCAAATATGGGTCATCTTGAGTTTAAATGTCGGAAAATGACAGTAAACAGAAATAGGAAGATAAATTCAGTACTCCTACCGACATTAAGGATTAATATGGTTTCAAAATCGAAATTAATACACACAACCATCAGTTTAAATAGTGTTCCAGTAAAATTTTGTGTAGACTGCGGGACAGAAGTTTCCATCATCAATTGGGAAACTTATCAACGAATAGGATCACCTAACTTGAAGATGTGCGAAGAAAAGGGCATAATGTTCAACGGATCCACATCCAGTTTCCGAGGAAAAGGGACAGCAACGTTCGGCATAGGCGGAAAAGAAATGCAACAGACGTTTTACGTTGCACAACAAGGGTCATTGAACCTGCTAGGCGTTGAAACTTTAGACAGTTTCGGACTTCTCGACAACTTTCGAAATCAATTTGAAGGAAGATTAAACATAAATGCGTGTTCATTCGAGGAAGAGGGAAGTCAAATTCGGCAGTCAATATTAACGAAATTTTCAAATCTTTTCAGAGAAGAGCTAGGATTATGCGTAAAGGCAAAAGCGAGGTTGACACTCAAACCAACCGCAACACCAGTTTACTGTAGAGCCAGACCAGTACCTTATGGAGCGAGACAAGCGGTAGAAGCAGAACTCAACCGGCTCGCGACAAGCGGCATTATTAAACCAACAAGTTACACTCAATGGGCAGCTCCCATTGTGGTAGTTAAAAAACCAACTGGGAAAATACGTCTGTGCATAGACTTTTCGACAGGGTTAAACGAGGCCCTAGAAGACAATCAACATCCATTACCCTTACCCGAGGACATCTTTGCAACTTTAAATGGTGGCCAAATTTTTTCACAGCTAGACCTTTCAGATGCATATTTGCAGGTAGAATTAGACAACGACTCCAAGACACTATGCGCAATCACGACACATTTAGGTAATTACGAGTTCCAACGTTTACCATTCGGAGTAAAGTCGGCACCGGGCATATTCCAGTCCATTATGGATAATATGTTAGCAGATTTCCCATTTGCAACGGCATATCTAGATGACATAATTGTCGTAAGTAAGCATCCTTCAGAGCACAAGACACATCTCGACACAGTCCTACAAAGGATAACAGAATTCGGGTTTCGACTTAGAATTGATAAATGTAAATTCTGTATGAAGTCAATAAAATATTTGGGATTCATAATTAGTGCCAATGGAAGAAGACCAGATCCAGAAAAGACCAAAGCTATTATTGAAATGCCAGCTCCACAAAATGTTAACCAACTAAGATCTTTCTTAGGTATGGTTAATTACTACCAAACATTTGTGAGCAACATGAGAATAATAAGACAGCCATTGGACGAGTTACTTAAAGTAAACCGAGAATGGGCCTGGACAGCATCATGTAAAAGGGCATTTAATAATATAAAAGAGATTCTTAAATCAGAATTGCTCTTGACACACTTTAATCCAGTGAACGATATCATCGTGGCAGCCGACGCGTCAAACCTTGGCATTGGCGCAGTAATTCAACATCGATTCCCGGATGGGTCAATAAAAGCAGTAATGCATGTTTCCCGAAGTTTAACGGCGGCAGAGGAAAAATATTCTCAGATTGAGAAAGAAGGCTTGGCACTTATTTTCGCGGTCAAGAAATTTCATAAAATGTTATTTGGCAGAAATTTTGTACTAATGACAGACCACAAACCATTATTAACTATTTTCGGTGGTAAAAAAGGCATCCCAGTACATACCGCGAATCGGTTACAAAGATGGGCAGCAACGCTCATCGCATACAATTTTAAATTGGAATACAAGAAAACAACAGATTTTGGCCAAGCAGATGCGCTGTCTCGTCTAATAAGTCAACAACAATCCCAATTAGAAAAGGAAGAAATCGTAATCGCCTATATCGAAACGGAGATTAACTTAACAGAAGTTATTCGTCATCTTCCAGTAACATTCGATGACATTAAAGAAGCAACAAATAAAGATGAAGACCTGCAGCGAGTGATGTACTTTGTCGCAAATGGATGGAGGACTCTAGACATTATGAAGCAACAACGAGATTGGAACAATCTTCAACATTATCACCGGAGGCAAGAACAACTTACAATCGAAAAAGATTGTCTTTTATTCGGAGACCGAATCACCATCCCTTCTTCGCTGAGAGGAAAAATCTTAAAATTATTTCATGAAGGTCATCCAGGCTCGCAAAGGATGAAATCGTTGGCACGTGGATACGTTTATTGGCCACTTATGGATAAACAAATTGAAACATATGTTCAAAATTGCAGCAACTGTAGAGCAGCGGCGAAACAGCCGATTAAAACAACACTGCATTCATGGAGACAGGCTACTCAGCCTTGGCAGAGAATCCATATCGATTATGCAGGGCCACATAAAGGAAATAACTTCTTAGTAGTGGTGGATGCTTTTAGCAAGTATCCGGAGATGTTCGTTATGTCATCTACAACTTCTGAAGCGACTATTAAAGTACTGCGGCAATTATTCGTGCGACATGGATTACCCGAAACAATAGTTAGCGACAATGGCACTCAATTTACTTCGGGTCTATTCGCATCGTTTTGCAAAGAAAACGGCATCAACCACATTCGCACTCCACCCTTCCACCCTCAGGCAAATGGACAGGCCGAAAGGTTTGTCGATACTTTGAAGAGAGCACTGCTCAAATTAAAGGGGGAGGGGGATATACAGACAATTCTTGACGCTTTCTTAGGAACATACCGCACAACACCAAACTATAATGTACCAGAAATGAAATCACCAGCAGAACTTTTCCTTGGAAGGAAGCTGAGAACAACGCTCGACTTACTGAGACCACCCAAATCACCTGTAGGACAACGAAACGTTCAAATGGAAGCACAATTCAACCGCAGACATGGGGCTCAGGAAAGGCACTACTACATAGGAGAAAAAGTTTACGTGAGGCAGCTTAAAAGTCAACCTTGGCAACGTGCAATAATAACAGCAACTAACGGGGTAGTTTATCAAGCAAGGTTAGAAACTGGGAAGATACAAAGATATCATGTAAATCAAATGAGATCACGAACTTCGGAAGAAGCACATATACCTTCAATGGATCCATACAGGATCATAGTCGAAACATTCGACCTTCCACTTGGGAGTGATGTCAATCCTGAAGAAGAGGCACCACTCACCATTCAGAGGACATCAGTACAGGAAGAACCAGAAACTAGGGTCCAGCCCAATCCGGTTGAACCGCAAACAGTTCGACGATCAACAAGGCATAGGAGGCAGCCATGCAGGCTCTCTGTAAATCCTAGTCAAAAATCCTATGACTAGTTATTTAAAAGGGGAGGTGTTGGCAACCGTAAAAACCTAGTAGCTTAGTTGAGTTATATAGTTTGACAGTGAGTTTTTAATTCGAAGATTATGAGAATAAAAGAGTCAATTGTTTAAAGGAAAAAGTATTGTGTTTTTAATGAAATGAGAAATATATAAGGACACAACACATTTGGTGGACGACTTGGAGTTCAATACGACGACAACAACTTCGTAACTGACTTAATGTTCGCCGACGATAGCACCGCCTTCGCCGATGCCGAAGCAACGGACATCTTATACAACATTTCCAGCATCGCCCAGTCATGCCGGTTAAATATCAATCACAACGAAGTGCCAACCAAAGTGCTCAAAACGGACGGATCGAGGGCCAGTGCTCACCTCGTTGGAACCCAAATCGGACAGGTTCCGATATTGAAATATTTGGGATCACTGGTGGAGGAAACGAAACTGGCATCGACGTCCGACGCATCGGCCAGCTTACAGCAACATTCGCCTCGCTCAAGTGGTGCATATTGAAACGAACAAATATTTCCATCAAAACAAAAGTACGCCTTTATTGAACGTTGATCCTTCCGATTCTTCTTTATGGGGGTCTGAAACGTGGACACTGCTCAAACCGGACGTTAAGAAGCACAAGGTGTTCCAAATGCGAAGGTGTTCAAGTGTTGCAAAAAATTTGTTTGAAGAGATCGATTGAAACAACTTATGTGTTACTACCTACTACCCCTATTCAGTTTTTAACTCAGTGAAACACAATTGAAAAAGGCCCAAACACTGCTGGTTGGGAGAAATAATTTTCATAGTTTGCGTAAAATTTCACATCGGTCAGTTTCACATGAGTCACCATCCAACCAACAAAAATCTACTGAAAACGTCGTTTTCGGAGAAGAGATAGGGTGCGCAGATTTTTTGAACCTCTTAATTCTTTCACAGAATTTTTGAGTAAACTTTTGGACAGCTGTTGCTCTCTGCAAACTTCCTGCACGAGGAGGAGTAAAATTGGATGAGAAAGTACAGGGAAAAAAATTTGATAACTACTTTCAATATTTTTTTTCCGTTTTTAGTTTATGTTTATTTCTTCATTTTTGAAATTGCGCCCGGTGCAAATGCACCATTCGCACCTTCCTAACGAAATGTTTTCGTTTCAGACTACCCATGCACGTCTTCGGCCCTAGCATATATTCAGTTTGGTTTTGGTTTAAGAAATCATATTCGATCAGCAATAATGAAATCATATGTGAGATGATAATGACTGTTCCTTATCACCTGTAACGAATTCAGCCATTACATCAGCAATAAAAGGAAATTCTCGCCAACCATTTTCTGCTTACGTGATTCGATTCTAGATTTCACGCGCATAAATTAATCCGGAATCAATATCAATTTTTCGAGTGCAAAGAATCTCTGACCAAAGCTCGTTGCTTTTCAGATGAAACCTTTCCAAGAAAGTTATATCAGAATCCCATCAACCGCAAATCTCAATCCAATTTCCATCATTTTCGTTACCTGACAATTTTCAGAAAAATCCAAGCCGATGTTTTTTTAGATTTACCTCCGTCGCACAGTGGTCTGAAATCCCCAAAACCTGGACAAAAGTACCAAAACGAAAGTTTTTATTTAGGTACTTTTTTCGCGTGGGTTAGGTATAGTGGCCCCCCTGGAGTATTTCAAGGCCCTTGGCAAGAGGCAGATGTTCGAAACCTCTTTTGTATTCCATTTGGAAAGTGAGTGTCGAACACGCTACACGCAGCACGTTCTCTCGGAGCAAAAGCACGTGTTACGTTTTTGCGTGTAGATTGCAGTAAGTTTGCCCGTTTCCTTTTCTGTAAAAAGGTTTCTTCTCCTAAGAGTAAGTACCATTATACTGTGTTATTGAAATGAACATAAATAAATAATTGTATCGTTTATTTATGATCAAATATGTAGTAAATTGTGGTGATTCGATTAACGATTCGGCTTATAAATTGATGGCTAAGTACAAACTTCCATCGACTTCCACTAAGTAATACGCATGTAATTGTTTATTAATCATCTCTGCAAAACATATAAAAAAATCAGCTGCTCCTGCTTGCTCCATGTCATTCTATCCACGATAGAGCCAAATATCCATGGCTCTGGGCACTACCCCCACTGTGTTTCAGGCCGAAATACTTGCCATCCAGGTGTGTGCTCAGACTTGTATAGAGTCTTAATAGAGCTCCAATAGCTCTAACATTGTTATTTTCTCCGACAGTCAAGCTGCATTGCTGGCCATTAAATATCACAGGGTGTCATCAAAGACTGTCCTGGATTGTCTCCGATCTCCGAAATTCTTAAGCAGGAACAACAGTGTCACGCTGACATGGATTCCGGGCCACGAAGGTCACATTGGTAATGAAATTGCCGACAGCCTGGCTAGAGTAGGCGCAAACTCATCACCTATCGGTCCGGAACCTTTCTGTAGCTTAGCAAGCTACTACGTTAGAACGGCCATCAAAAATCGACCACCTGTTTCTTCATAGCTGGACAAACACCCAGGGTGCTCGTCAAGCTAAAAGATTCATCCAAATTGATAAAGCTAAAGCGGGAAAACTTTTACATCTCAACAGGTGGGAGCTAAAAATAATAATAGAGCTCTTGACGAGCCACTGTTCGCTTAACTACCGTCTAAACAAAATAGGTCTGGTGGCTGATTGTAGCTGTCGGTTCTGCGGAGCAGCTCCCGAAGCTGCGGAGAGCTTGCTGTGCGACTGTGAGGCTACAGCGAGGAAGAGATTGGGCCTCCTCCATCGGGACTTCCCTACCCCCAGGGACTTTTGGGACAGAAATCCTAAATCAGTTTTAGGCTATTAGAAGCCTTTACCTTGATGGTTTTTAAAGACGGAGATGGCACAATAGACCAAATAAATAGGTCGCAGTGCCGGCAAAGGCACCCCTCAACAAGAAATAGAAAAATCCACGATATACTACATTTTTGCTCAATGTATAGTTTTGAACGTCCTATTCAGGCGCTATATATTAACTTTTTTTCATCTTTATAACAAAGTATTTATAACAAATCTTTGCAACAAATAAAGCCTAATGTATTTGAATTTGAAAAAAAGTTTGCATCTAAAATTAATTTAATAATTGTTAAATTAAATAATTTTCGTTAAAAATTATTACTGAGCAACCACAAAACGTCCTTATTACAGATTTTCATTTAATTCAAAAAAACAAAATTGGCTGCCATATTGGATCCACTATTTTGTTTAGTAAAAATCTAATGACGGATTAATAATTAGCGACTCCGAACAGCCATTATTGCATAATTTCATTCAATTCAATTAAATATGAACGAAGTTGGTCGCCATATTGGATGCGCCATTTTTTTTTTCAAAATCTGATAACGGATTCTTACTCAGTGACCCTGAAAAGCCCCATATACCAATTTTTATCAAATTTGCTTAAATTTTAATAAATTTGGTCGCCATATTGGATCCACCATTTTGTTTTTTGAAAATCTGATAACGGATTCTTACTCAGCGACCGCGAAAACCCCCATAAACCGGTTTTCATCAAATTTGCTTAATTTTTCATAAAGTTGGTCGCCATATTGGATCCGCCATTTTGTTTTTTGAAAATCTGATAACGGATTCTTACTCAGCGACCACGAAAACCCCCATATACCGATTTTCATAAAAAAATAATTTTTCTTACAGTAGTAAATTAATTTTGTCCAGGTTTTGGGGATTTCAGACCACTGTGCGTCGCACGGTTCCTGCCAGATGTTGTAGTTCAGTTAAACAAAACCATCGCTAAAAAACTCCGAAATAATTTTTCAAGCTGGATATACTGGATCGAAACTTGCCCTTCTCCTAAAATTAATTGAAAATTCTTTCGGTGGAGTGGCAGAAAAGTTGGGAGATGCATTTAAATTCAATTAACCATCGCACGGCAACGCAGCCGAAAATGTAGAGGTATTCATCGTCCCACATAATTTCTAAAAGATGGATGGCGATACTTACTGGCAAGAACAGTGCATAAATCACTTTTATGGTGATATTTTACCGGGCGAAATGGTGAAGCAGGAAGTGAAACGATACGAAGGAAAAAATTCAAGTCCTTTGTAAACAGCCCATATTTATATTTGCCAAGTTACTGCTACAATTTTTCTTTTTATGGGAGATGGAAAGTAATGAAATTTTAATTAATTTTACAAGTATTTTAATAGGATGAGCTCACGCCTCACGCCATTAATAATAACATTAATATTTGTTAGCTTCTTTCAAACATACGATAGAAAAGTATTTTACGGTAATGCCTTATATGACTAAGAAAAATCATCCTTTGAACTTGTGCTTTCCGTGAAGGTTATCGAGGTAACCACTTTTCCCCATCTTCGCCAAAACAATTATTGGAACCGTTACATATACTTGAATCTTCTAAGGTGTCCAGGAGCGCGTTCAAAAACCTTACTATGGTTAACCATGGTTAACTATGGTAAACTTTTTTCGTTCAAAAACTCCGTGGTTAACTACAACATAACCACGAGCATAACTTTTTGGCGTTCAAAAACTCCCGTGGTTAACCATGGTGTAGTTAAATTTTAGCCATGCTCGGGAGCATGGTTAGCGATAGTTAAGAAGAAGAAGAATAAAAACAATTTTTTGACATTTGTTTTAATGTTAATAATGAATAAATCAAAGTGGGATTTGTGAGATTATTTTAAATAAATAATTATTGGAAATAATTGAGGCAAATAGCCTCAAATATTTTATGGAAATTTTTTTTAAATTTTCTTTACCACGTAGTTAACCACGGTGCGTTCAAAAACCTTCATGGTTAAACATAAGCTTTCGTGGTTAAGTGAAGTGATGTAGCATAACCACAGCTTACCTCGTGGTTTACTATAGTAAGGTTTTTGAACGCGCTCCTGGTTAGGTTCCTTGAAAATTTCAATGATGCACCAGCTTCAGAGATTCAGGGTCTTCAAAGGTCTCCTATCTCCCAAAATATAAGAACATAAAAATATCACGTAGATGAAGTCATGAAATTCCGGAATTAAATTGAATCTGGATTAAAATGTTCCTTCTTCTTCTTCGATGGCTCTACGGCCCAATTCGAGCCTTGGCCTCCTTCAGCTTCTTCCTCCAGACGTCTCTCTGCTCCGCAGCTTGTCTCCAGTTTCTCGTGTTGAGCAGTTTCGCTGCATCGGTCTTAACATTATCTTCCCATCTTGACCGTGGTTTGCCAACTGGTCTTTTGCCATCTGGTAGTAGATACAGGGATTTTTTTGGTATCCTTGAGTCATCCATTCTTTGGACATGACCGGCCCAACGTAAACGCAGTAGCTTGGCATGGGTCGAAAGTTTACATTCTTTGTATAAGTCGTACAATTCGTGATTGTAGCGTATTCTCCATGCATTGTCTTCATTAATTGGGCCGTATATCCTTCGGAGAACCTTCCTCTCAAATATATCCAACTTGTCGGCGGATTTTTGGGAGATACTCCATGCTTCACAACCATACGTAGCTACTGTACGTATGATGGTTTTGTAGACTCTTATTTTTGTTTTTCTGTGGATGTCTCTGGATTTCATTACTGGCAGTAGTGAGAAGTATGTTCTGTTTGCGGCGTTTATTCTTCTTTGTACGTCTATCGTTTCATCGTTTTCTTCACTGACTGTGGACCCCAGGTAGTTAAATTGGCTTACCCGTTCGAAGTTATATTCCCCCCAGGTGGTGTTGTGGTTTCTTCTTCTTCTTTCCACCCTTGACTGAATTAGAATCTTGCTCTTCTCTGCATTTATTTGCAGCCCTATATGTTTAGCTCCATCTTCTAATTCTGTGAATACTTCTCTAAGGTATGACAGTGATCTGGCAAGGCAGTTTATGTCGTCGGCATATCCTGCCAACTGTTTTGATTTGTTAAGCAGGGTTGCGTTCGCATCAATGTTTACTTTGCGAATTACTCCTTCAAGGCAGAGATTAAATAGCATGGGTGCCAGCCCATCGCCCTGCTTTAAGCCTTGCTTGACTGGGAAGGACTCCGTCAATTCTCCTTGTATTCTGACTGCACACCTTGTATTTTCCATTGTCATTTTAGTCAGTTTCACTATCTTTAGGGGTATGTTTAGGTCCAGCATTGTCGCATACATTTGCTCCCTGTCGATGCTGTCGTATGCTTGTTTAAAGTCGATGAAAAGTTGATACACGTCGATGTTGTATTCCCAGCATTTTCGGAGGATTTGCCTTATTGAAAAAAGTTGATCCATCGTTGACCTATTTCTTCTGAATCCAGCTTGGTATTCACTTATTACGGCTTCTGCATAAGGTTCCAGTCTGGCCTTAATTATATTGGTCATTATTTTATACACTGTGCTTAAAAGAGATATGCCTCTGTAATTTTCACAGTTGAATCTATCTCCTTTCTTGTGTATTGGGCAGATAATGCTTTGCTCCCAATCTTCAGGCATTTTTTCGTTCCTCCATATGCAGCATAGTAATTCATGTATAGCTGCTGAAAGCGGTTCGCCTCCTTGCTTGATCAGCTCTGCTGGGATGTTATCAATTCCTGGAGATTTGTTATTTCTTAAGAGTCGTATGGCACTTTGTACTTCTTCCAGAGTGGGTTCGTTTGTTTCTCTGGTGTCATCGTTATGTTGTGGACGGGGTTCTGGTACGTGTCGGATGCTCTCGTTTGCGTTCAGCAGCTCGCTAAAAAATTCCTTCTATCTTTTCTTCACATCTTCGCTGCCTGTAACTATAGTGCCTTCTTTCGTTCTACATATACCGGAGGAGGGTTTGAAGCCTTTCTTGAAGAAGTTTACTTCCTTATATGCTTCCCTGGTTTTGTTTCGGGCAAAGTTTTCCTCTGCTCTCAGGATGTAATTGTTGAGGAATTGCCTTTTCTTCTTCCTGCAGATGTTTTTTGCGGTTCTTCTTGTTTCCTCATATTTCAGTTTCTTGCTCCTCGTCGGTCTCTCTATGTAAATTTTCCTATTTCTATTTCTGGCCTCTATAGCTGTTTTACATTCCTCGTCGTACCAATCATTGGCTCTGGCAGTGCGTTTGTAGCCTACAGTTTCCTTCGTGACATCTGTCAGTATCGTCCTCAGTCTTGTCCATTTTCCCTCAATTGTGTCTTCATTATTTATGTTTAGGCTTGGACCTATCCTCTCTGCTAACGTTGCCTGGTATCTCTCCAATACGGTCTGTTCCTGGAGGCGGTCAACGTCGAATTTCTTTACTTTGTTGCTTCTTTGTTCTTGAGTGGACAGCCGACATCTGAATCTAGCTTTAACTAGGAAGTGGTCCGATTCACAATTCGCACCTCTGTAGGATCTTACTTGAAGGATACTGGAAGCTGCCCTTCTATCTATAAGTATATGGTCTATTTGATTGCAGTACCTTTCGCTGGGAGATTGCCATGTGTATTTGTGAATGTCCTTTCTTGGAAAATATGTTGAGCTGACGATCATATTTTTGCTCATTGCAAAATCGATAACACGTTGTCCGTTATCATTTGATGTTTCGTGGAGACTTTCTTTTCCAATGGTTGGTCTGTACCAGTTCTCTCTTCCAATTTTGGCGTTGAGGTCTCCTATCACCATCTTGATGTCATTGGAAGGGGCCGTGTCATATGCGTGTTCAAGCTTGTAGTAGAAAGTGTCCTTTGTCGTGTCCGCTTTCTCCTCCGTCTCCGCATGTACATTTATGATTGTGAGGGTGAAGAATTTCGTTCGGAGTCGTATTGAACATAGACGTTCACTGATTGGCTTGAACTCTATGACATTATCTATGATTGACTTGTGTATTACGAAGCCTACTCCTAAGTGATGTTCCCTTCCGCAGCTGTAAAATGTTCCACCGAGTGCGAAAATTGCTCTGGTGAGACTTGTAGCAATGTAATGGACATCACAAAAATTTCTAAACAAAAAATTTCTTTACAAATTTTCTGAAAGATGTACTGTTATGGAGATATAGTGGAAAACCTATTTGCACACCTTTTCCAAGATGGCGGCCAAATTGGGAGACCGCGGACCCCAAAAACTCAAACTTAAACTTACACTCGCACCCCCTATACAACCCAAAAATTAAAACCATGTCCTGTATTTTTGCAATGTTAAGAACCATTTCCATGGACTATAACGCTTTCCATGGACATAGCCCCAATCTTTTTAGAAGTCAAATGGTAGCAAGGGCCTCAGGGACCTTTGGTGGTGCCAGTACATCAAAGAGATAAATCCTGGGTGACGCCATCTGCGATCTAAGGTCTACACGATCTAAGAATTTCGGATATGCTACCGAATCCTACCTCAACCTCCACGAAGATGTAGATTTTACATCGGGTGTCCCCTGGATGCTCTTGTCTATACAAGAGTAACAGACTGAGGAGGGTGAAAGGCGAGTGTTTCGCGCCTCAAAATGAAGCAAAAACCGGACTGGTCCTCCAGGTTGGGGGTTGTGCGGCAAACTGACAACCTTCCATCATAAAAACCCACCCGTCACGAATCCTCAAGTCAGGCCTCGGACAAGACGGACTCAATGGCAACGACTCAGGCAACGGAATATGGAATACGATCTTAGAACATGGAACGTTAAGGTGGCCGTTGAGATCGTTGTTTTTTGGCAGTTTTAACACAAACAACGACCATATTCACACACTAGGCGTTGCTTCGTTCAGTTTTTCTGAAATCGTGGCGTTATCATTAGTGATGAGCAAGACTTTTTTTTTAGTTTTTAAAAGCGTTTATTTGACTTAACAGCTATCCTAATATAAATTTAACCAAACGCTTAAAGTTAATTATTCTAACCTATTCTAATATGTCTAACTTACTGGCCCTCAGCAGGCACTCTAAATTAATCTATGTCTTAACTTAACTTATGCCTTTCGGCTAAAACTTATGTGTTTTTTATTTATTTTTATATTATATATTATTTCTAGTCCTAAGAAAAATTTAAAAACTTAGGTGCTGTATTAATTATTTTGTATAAAACTTAAGCTAACTTAGTCTACTCTACTAACTAACTTAACCCTAAGAAACCTATCTGGGCGGGGGACAGCAGAGTTGAATTCTCTCGGGTGACCCCCGTCCAGGCGACGGGCTTCCACGGGCTTGAGCTACAAGAAATAACAATAGCTCGTGGAAGCTCGCACCACTAACCTAGACTTACTTAAATCTACCTTCATTACAAAGTAAAAACTAGAACTAAACCCTATCTAAGTACTAAGCTAATCTTTTAAAACTAACTTACATTAAAAATAAAAATATATTCTATAACTTTATTAGAGAGGGCAAATACCCAACTAAGGGGGGTCCTCCAGCCACCAGTACAAATTACTGGCATTGGAGGTCTCTTTTTTATCTTTTTCTGAGATTCGCGTGCTGAACCTCAGGAGATGCTGTATTTCCCTGCCTTCTTCAATAGCACGCACTCGTTTATCACATGCATTGCGATACATGTGATATAAGAGGGGCAACCCCGAATCATCCTGAACCAATTTTTTGGAGTCTAGGTAAATAAATGCTTCTGGGGGGATAAACCCACGTTCACAAGCTGCTTTGTGGTATTCAGAATTCGGGTAGAACGCTCCCCGAATAAGAGGATTGTCGCTCTCCGTCGCTCTAGCGACGTGACGTCGAATCAACTTGATTATGAAATTGTCGATCCTGTTAACAGATGCTTTATCATAGAGGATATTGTTGGCGTGATATTTTACGAAGCCCGATTCGGGTGTTCGATACAAGCTTAGGCACGCTCTTAAGCATTGTCTTTCAAATACCCGAAGCTTTTCCATGTAAGAAGGAGATATGTTGAACCATACCGGACAACCATAAGTTAACATTGGTCTGACCAAGGCTTGATAGCAGATCACCTTGACCCGTGGGCTTAGGTGTCTGCTGTAAAAAAGTCGTTTGGTCATATGAAACGCCTTGTTTGCCTTGGTAAGAGCAGCACTTACATTTCTGTTAAAATACAGGTATTGGTCCATCCAAAGCCCAAGGTATTTCACTTCCAATTTTTTTTCTAATGCTTGTCCGGCATTGTTCGAAATTTTGAGTGTTTTCCAGTTCCTCCGCACATCGCGAGAAGCTTTGTTTAGAGGAGTCCGGAAAAGGATCGATTCACATTTGCTAAAATTGATCTTCAACTTCCAATCATCACTATACCGTTCGATTGTTTCGAAGTCACGTTGCAAGAGCGTCTGGATCACTCCAATCTTCGGCCCTGTCCTGTACACGATCAGGTCATCCGCATACGCTAGTGCGTATGGGAGTGAACTTATTAGGTCACTCGTAAAGATATTAAATAAGAGCGGCGAGTTCACTGCACCTTGTTGCAGACCATTTTTAATGTCAAAGACCCTACTTGATGTGAAGTTGCCACTTTTGACGACGAACTTCTTCTTTGAAATCATATTATAAATCATGTATAGCTGAGGTCTCGTCATATCGAGTCTGACCAGTTTGTAGAGAAGACCTTCGATCCATACTGTATCGAATGCCTTCTCAAAATCGATCAGGCATGCTCCTGTACACTGGCCTTTCATGAAGTTCCAGTGTATGTCTGATACCAGTTTGGACGCAGCATGAATGGTGTCATGTCCCGCCCTAAAACCGAACTGGTTATCGGGAATTATCTTTTTTTCCTCAACCCATTTGGCCAATGATCTATTAATGACTGTTTCAAAAACCTTGCTGATGTTCGGCAGCAGACTTATTGACCGGAGATTGGCAGGGTTAGTTTTGTCTTTACCTTTTTTAGGTATAGGATACACCACCGCCGTTTTCCAGTGACCTGGGAAATGGGCGTTGTTTAATGCATTATTAAACAAAGTGGTGTATGTATATGTCTACAGCCACCAGGGGCAGATGTTTCAGAACTATGTTCGGGATACCATCTACTCCAGCCGATTTCTTATTGTTCAGACGACGGAATGTTAGCAGGAGGTCGATTTTTCCAATGAACGTCGAGTTTACTTGGGCCTCGGGAATATCGTTCGCTGGGCAGTCTTCATTGAATTCGATAATTGCTCGATTCTCAGATTTCCAAGATTCGATTTCATTAGATAATCTCGAGTGGTTCAGCGAGGCCCTACTCTCGAGGTCAGAATTCGTACGAACACAAGTGTTCATCGAATAAATTTCCTGATAGTAGGCCCCCACTAAATCCACCTTCTCCTGCTCGTCCTCTATGCAATAATTATCACCGACATGGCAGGTTTCTTCCGGATCTATGTTCACAGACCTCAGCAGTACCTGGTTAGTTGAAGTCCTAGGGATACGTAACTTGTCCAACCGGTTATGTGTTTTACTCCTAAAAATTTTATTTATCTGTGGGAACATGCTCGCGCTATTATTTTGAATAGCGCGAATCTTTCTGTTCCAGTACAGATTCACGGACTGTGAAAATTGTTGCCTTAATAGTTGTTGGAGATTTTTCATAACCGATTTAAGAGTTACAATCTCCGGATTTCGTCTATCCCGAAACTGACGGTGTAGGGCTTTTAGTCTTGTTAGTATTCGACTTTTATGTTTTAGTAGTGCGTCGATTGTAGCGTTTCTGTAACAGTCTGTACTATTTTTTTTCTTTGTCCTGGGTATAGTTTTGTCCATCGTCTGTATAATGAGATTGTCCATATTTTTCAGATATTCATCAATCTCATTGTTTGTCAAGTTTCTAGTTGTTGGTGGTAAAGGTCCTGTATTTTGTATTGCCCTTTCCATTGCTCTTTCGAATCTTGGCCAGTGCGTCTTCTGGTAGACAGAAGGCTGCACTTCGCAATATTCAAGAAGCTCTATGGAGTCGTTAGGGACTTGTATTGTTATCTCGAGTCCGTAATGGTCACTGTCGTATGGTACTGTGGCTAGACAGTTTGTTTGGTTCGTATTTAGTCCTGGTAGACCCATCCGTGAGTCTAGCAAGCACAGATCTAAAAAAGACCCACCGCGTGGATAAGATGGTATATCCGTAGCGAGGAGATTAACTTTCCGCTGAATTCTGTTCTGGCCCAACCAGTCATTCAGTTGGTTGCCCCTGGTGTTAGCCGTTTGATTTCCCCATGCCGCATGGCGTGCGTTTAAATCTCCGGCCAACAAATAAAAATTTCGCTCCGACTCCAGGCGAAGAGTTTGAAAGAGCGAGTTCATTTCCTCTATAAATAATCTTGGTTGAGTTGTTTGGGGTGCGTACGCCGCGATTAAATACAGTCTTCTGCCACTAGACAGGGGAATGTATACAACACACGCTTCCAACACCCGAAACTTTTCTATATCCCTACTATACATGATTTTATGTTTCAGGGAGGTCTTTATTAATATTAATAGGCCTCCGCCTCGTATGGAATTAGGTCGATCGCGCCTAATTACCACATAATCCTTGTAATCCATTTTGTGCCTCTCGTTTAGTTTAGTTTCACTAGCGAAAAGCACATCCGGATTTTGGTTCTGCAAGAGGGTTAGTAGATTCGCCCTTCTCTCATTTCGTATCAACGAGTTGACGTTCACCGAAATGACTTTGATCGTGTCCTTTCCGAATAGTGCCATTAAAGCAATTTACCCGGAAATGGTTTCTGTCGATAACAGAGCATTATATACAAAGTCTAAAGGAGCTGTTTGCTCGCTTAGTTGTTGATGGAGCTGCGCGATCTGCCCTTGTATGGACAAGAGGACCGCCTTCAGCTCACTATCTCCAGGACTCGCTGCCGTGGCAGCTTTTGGAGCTTGTTGTTTTGTAGGCTGGACTCCCGCTGCCATTTGGGCAAAGGACATTCCAGGCTTTACAAAATTATTTATCACTCTGCTCTTTTGCGCTTTCTGAGTCTGGATTTGCTCTTTACGCATTTGTATTCTTTTTTTGAACTCTGCATATTTTGGGCATCCTCTATAGTTAGCAGGATGTCCGTTTGATCTGCAGAGTACACAGAACAACTTGCTTTTATCAGCTACTTTTTCTTTACCTAGAGGACATTCACCAGGTTTGTGATTATTTTCGCACTTCACGCATCTAAATGCCATTTGGCAGTTAGCTGCGGCGTGCCCAAATCTTTGACATCGCAAGCATTGAAGGATGTCTTTTTTATTTAATTTCTCCCATGACACTACATGAAAGCTTAGATATTTAATTGTTTTTAAATTATCTAGCTTGCTCTCGGGAGTCAATTGGACCAGGAAAATCGGCAGTTGTCTCTCTGAGTTTCGTGAGTGTGCGGTAGTAAACCTTTTTACCGCAGTAAATTTAAGGTCATTGATCTTGAGGGAGTTTAGTTCTTCTAAAATCTCCTGAGGATCAAAACCGGGATCAAGCCCCTTAAGTAGTACGCTTTGGGTTTTTTCGCCCTTAGCGGTAAATGTAAAATATTGGGTATTTGCCCTCTCCAAAAAAGTTTTAATTTTCTTATGATCTAATAAAGTATTTAAAATTAAGGCATGCTTATTACCATTAAATCGTCGGATAAAAAAATTTGTGTGCTTGAGTACCTGTTTCGCCAGTCTAATAGTATCCACCGGTTTCTGGTGGAAAATATTAATGGGAGGTACCTTCTCCTTTTGTTGTTGTTTTTCTGTTCGCGGCTGTGCTTGCTGCTGCTTTTGCTGCCGCTGTTGCTGCTTCTGTTGCTGCTGCTGTTGTTGCTGCTGCTGTTGCTGTTGCTGCTGGTGTTGAAGTTTGTGTTGTTGTTCCGGCACCGCCTTGGTAGCTTTCGGTGTGGGGAGCTTAGGGAAATTTTTTTCTTTTAGCTCCTCGATCAATTTTTCTAGCCTGGCTTCGTCTTCTTCAGTTTCGGTAGCCAGGATTCCGAAACTGTTTCCCTGGCCTTTATATTTACCAGAGGCAGAAGTATTTAACGATTCTTCTTCCGAATCGGCAGTCATCGTGACGATTGCGGGTGGAACCGTAGATCCAGTTGCCGTTTGGTGATTTTTATTTATGATTTTTGCCTTCCTTTGGTTTGGTTGGATTTTTAATTTTCTGCGGCGTTTGTTACCACTGCGCCGTTCACTATTATCGTCGCTTGAGGACGTAAAAGATGTCTCGCTTAAGTTAATTATATTTTCATTTGCACCGCACTTTTTGGTGTCCGTTTTATTCTCGGTGTCCGTTTGAGACATGCCACTTACAATGTGTACATGCTCTGCACCACTATTTTCTTTTTCTTGATGAGCAAGACTAGTCTAGTAGTGATGAGCAAGATAGCAAGGCTTTTTACACTATGTGGCAAAAGTTTTCCAGTAATGAGCAAAAGGTCTTATCTGGCACATTTGGCAGGACAAAGACAAGACTGCAAGACTTTTTGCAAGACTTTTAGCAAGACTTTTTCAAAGGCTTTTTCAAAGGCTTTTTGCTCATCACTGCAAGACTTTAAGCATTTAGTGATGAACAAAAGTCTTGCTATCTTGATCTTATAGTATTATTTTGTCCTGTCTTGTCTTGTTCTTGCTTTGGTCTTGCTAAATATACAATAAAAGGAAGAATTGCTAGAGAAGTTTTGCTCATCACTGCTTCTTCTTTATCAGCTCTACAACCGGGATCCGGTCCTAGCCTCTCGCAACTGTTCTCTACACCGGTCCCGATTCTGAGCCAATATCATCCAGTTTGGCATCCCTAAGCTTTGAGCCTTCCAGCGAATATTGGACCTCCCTCGCTGTCGCACCCCATATGCTCATCACTAGTTATTATCATCATAATCTGATCTGCTATCATAGATCCTACGACGACATTAGCGGTTGCGGCCGCAGTGGTAATAAAATTAAAATTTTCAAAAAGAAAACGTTCAAAAGGGACTAGAGAATGGTTTTAAACGAAGACAGTTTTCACATGTAAATGAATTACGGCTAGAACCAGGAGATTGGTTTAATTATCTTTTTTTAACTTCTTTCGGAAGCAACTACGTAGAGAGTCGATTTTCTTTTTAACAGATTATTTTGTTGCAGTGTTATCTACTTCTTGTAATTTTACTATCATGTCTTCGTAAGCTTTATTTTTTATCTCTATCAGAATACTCAGTAGATTTAATTTTCCAAAGGCACGGATAGCTTTTACATAATTCTATGAAGTCAATTATAAATTGTTTGTTATAACTCCGTAGGTCTGTCATTTTGAACAAGAACAAAATTTCTATTAACATCAAAACATAAAATAATTCAAGCTACGAGGAAGTCGAACCTGACAAAATCCACCCTTTTTAACTGCGTCGTCACACACACTTGAAAGGACACGATAGAAAACGGACGGTTCGTCTATGGCCAGCTTTAAGGCTCGGGCACACAGAAAGCGGTCAGTCGCGGCGGGCAGCGATCCAGCGGTCATCGCGGCGGTCTGCGATATGGGGCTACACATAGAACGCGATATTTTTGTGTGAGCGGTCCAGTCTGGTCGCGTTCTTCTAGGGAAATAGTAGTGAATTTTCTTATTCATGCCGATTATACAACTCGTCGGATTTTCTGCGACGGGAGAACATCCGATCCGCATTTGAAAATATTTGCATTATAGAATGCGACGGAATTCTGCATTATCGATCCGCACTGAAACTGCAATTTCACCACTAGCTGTCAAATTTTCCACGATATTTTCGCTAATCCTTAGAAAAATAAATATTTAAGTGCAAAAACTTAAGAGTACGTAATTATTTGGGTTTTGTCTTTTGTGGTATAAAAATTTCATTTTGTTCATAATTGACAGTATAATTAAAAACATTTAAATTCATATTTTATAAGTCTCCATTGAAAAAAACTACGCCGAAATTTTTCACTTCCGCAGTAAATTTGATGCGGATTTGTAATGAAAATTTTTGTATAGAGTGTGATTCATGAGCGGATTCTACAATATAAATTTTTCACACTGCATTACCGTCATTTGGTTATTTTTCATTCGACGGATTCTATAATACGCCAAACGTCAAATCCGAATAAAATTCCCTCCGCGGACGATCCGTTGAGTTGTATAATCGGCATGATTTATTTACATATATTGAGTATGACCTCGGACGAATAACTCCTCCTTCTGTCATTAGCTTTGCAAGGCAAAAAGAAGAAAAGACGATGTTGGGTCCATGAAATTAATAAGAAGAGAGAACAATTAGGGGAATACCACCGCTTATGTATAGAATTGGAGTCACATGAAGATAGATTTTTCAAGTATTTTCGTATGTCTCGAGAATGTTTCGAGGAATTGCATGATTTGATAAAATGCAGGATTGAAAAGTGTACTACGAACTGGAGAAAACCAATTGAAACATCCCATGCTTCAGCCTTTTTCAAAACATTTTTATAATTTTCGTGGGAAGTATCAAACAAAAATCTGTATTTGCGGACATTTTCTATTAATATTTCGATTTTTCCACTCATCTTGTCTGCAAGCGGCAAGGCGGTCTGCTAAAATTTGTAATTTCGTACAACCGGATCGCTTGTTGTCGCTACAAAGTCTAGCAGGCGGCGACAGACCGCCTGCTGTTTGACCGAGCTGATGCTAAGTTGTGTAATACAACTAGACCACCAGACCGCCTCGGTCGTAGATCGCTGCCCGCCGCGACAGACCGCTTTCTGTGTGCCCGAGCCTTTAGGGCACTCAACAGAACGGGCACCCTGCGTTCGCTTTTATTGATACTAAAAAAATATAACATAAAGATCACAACCCTTCAAGAAACCAAATGGATGCCTAGTGGTATAATCCCAGCAAACCAAACTTTCCGAATTCCTACAAGTCGAAAGATTTTCGAAAGCAATACAACAACAAAAACTAAAGCTTTTTATGTGGCGATTAGTCGAAACTAAATCGAAAAGAATTCGGAAAACAATTTCGCAACAATGTCACGACGAAGCCGGTAACAAATTTTCTTAACGAAGTAGGCCAGAAATCGGAACACTTGTCTTAACTTACATCATGTGTCAAAGTGAAGTGCGCAAGTGCATTATTGTGAAATTGAAGTTTGTTGTATTTTTGTGAGTATTTTTTAAAAGTGTGTTTCTTAAATAGCAAGGTAATAATAATTGTTTCAATTCCATTTAGGAGTTACGGAAATTCGTATATTTTTTCCGAATTCGCAATAGAATTCTGAACAAATTCGGAAAGAAAAATATATGAAAGGGTTGACACGACATCGTTAAGGAATTCTTTTCGAAATCGTTACGAAATTTAGTAAAGTAAATGGCGTGAAGCTTTTATTAGGGGTAAAAAGCTTTGCTAAATCATTACTAAATTTCGTAACGATTTCGAAAAGAATTTCTTTAACGATGTCGTGTCAACCTCTTCATATATTTTTCTTTCCGAATTTGTTCAGAATTCTATTGCGAATTTGGGAAAAATATACGAATTTCCGTAATGAATTCGTTAAGTTATCTTAAAGATTGGTTTGCTGGGATGGATCCACTGACATATAATAATGGACTGCTCATCAGCAATTATTCCCATACAAACCGATGGCACCAAAAAGGTATAGTCGACTCGCTCATCCAAAAGCCCCCAAACTGACAGAAGCACTCACAAGTAAAATCAGACTGACAGAAATAAAAGAAAAGGTGAAAAAGTGAAAATAGTGTTTATTAATTTTTTTAAACAAAATATTTGTGTTGTTTTAATGTTTTAAGTACGTATTTAAAGAAATGTAAATTTCAAAAGTGATTCCGGTGTTTACATGGAGTGAAAAAAGGTTTGTAGCCTATGGAACAAATTGGCGCCATGAAAAATTCCTCATGAGCAGTCCATTCTATATGTCAGTGAATGGATCTAAAAACGCACACGGTACTCTCCAGTGGATCATCGAATCGAAGAAGAGAGTTCGGAGTAGCATTTATCATAGAGAAGGGAATTAAATCACTGATTCTGTACTTCAAGTCAGTAAGCAACACAATATGCACGCTTCGCATCCACGCGCCCACAGAAGAGAAAACGGATGAGGAGAAAGAGGAATTCTACCAAGGCTAACAAACACCATCAGGTTAATACAGTAAAATGACATAAAAATGGTGCTTGGAGATGTGAATGTCAAAGTAGGAAAAGAAGAGGAGTTCCTACATAGGAGTCATAGGAAAGGAATCCTGTCGCAAGCCCAAAAAAAGAAACTGATTTTTCAATGTATGACAGCGTGATACGAGTGAAATCAATTCGCTCCCAACATAGGCGTGCGTAAAGAAGTTTTACTTCAAAAAGATAGTTACTGTTACAAGAAACTTCTTCTTCTCCATTCTTAGCCCTTACAAGTTTAGCACAACTCACCAATGATGAAAGGGATCGATTACCTGCAGCTTCTAAAATAATGCTAAACGATTTCTATGTTGGTGATTTAATGTCGGGTACAAATACCTACAAGATAACATAATGTGCATAAGTCATTGTGGTCTTAATAATGGTCAATTAAAAAATGTATGTTTTGTAAAATCTATTTGATGAATTTAGCTGTACGACTAATTAAAAAACTTTATGTAAATGGGAAATGAATGTATGGGAAAGTGAATGTGGGTGAATTTCGGGAATACCAATTTCAGTCACTCGCCAGATTTGAACGGGTTAGTGAATTCGGGAATATAGGCATTAGTCTTCAATTCTTTGGCAATTATCTAGTGTCGTGGTTATTAAATCTCTCAACAAATCATCTGTAAAATAAAATACTGAACTAATCTGTAAAATAAAATTTATATTTTTCCTCTTTTTTCTTTGATCACCTTGATTTTAATTTTCTTTTAGTTTTTACTTATATTTTAAGAACCATGTAGGAGCCTAGAACCAGCGCCGGCCCTAGCCTTTGTTCAGGGTTGAGCGGGACTGTCGTTCGGCGTCTTTTAGTCGACGCTTTCACATAAATTATATTTCGGGTTGTCCTAGATAAACCCTTTTTCGAGGCCTGTCGAGGCAGCCGTGGCGTGATAATCGAGCGTATCTGGACAAGCTTGATATTGGAAGCAGTCTTCATTTCCTTAAGGGATTGTGAACCTCCCTCCCCGCCCCTTCCGAGAGTAGTATAACATGCACGTGCCGCAACTATTTCGGACTGATGGAAGTGCGATCATAACCTAGGGTGGCCACTGGTAAATATCCTAAGAGAGAGGGTTGGATAATATGATCGGAAACATTTGTGTCGTTTAAGGGTTTTAGGGGTTGTGTAGCTCTGTATTTTACGATATTAGAGGTTGATTTGCTTTGGAGTTGCATTTTGCCATATTAGTCCATTCAAAACGCGCGTTATGGTGTTCCAAAATAACACCGTTAAGAAAATCGAACCCTAAACGTTTTTGGGGTCGCTGATCACGAAAATCGAGGTCGCGCGGTCCTAAAATTAGGGCGTCACCCCAAAAATGCAAAAAACACCCCTTTTTAGGGGGTTTTCGCGATTATTTCAATAATAATGAAAACTAATGCGATGAAATGCACTTTTTTAATATTTATTTGCGAAGGTGGTTGATTTATACTAAATTAAGGGAAACTTAATGGTAAGGGGTACTCCTAAAGGGTTGAAAGTACCCCTAAATTGGTGAAAAATGGCAAAAATTGTAAAAAAAAATTTTTTTTAAGTTTATGCTTCAAATTCGATTGTGGGCGTACTGTCAGACAAAAATAAATTATTTTCAACCCTTAAGGGGTTAAAACTACCCCTACAATATAGTTCATTGAAAATTAGGGGGGGGGGTGTTCCAAAATAACACCATTAAAAAAATCGCTCCCCCCACGTTTTGAATGGACTATATGTTGCTGCTGTCGCTGTGAGGGTTTAGCGGCTTCAAAAGTGCAATATCTGGAGTCACTTATGTTTTGTAGCGGGCGATGTAACGGAAGGTAACTCCAAAGCTGCACCACTTTTGCAGTCTAGAGCCTTTTAATAAATAATAATTTAGGGTCACAACGTAACAGAGCATTAAAGCAAGTATTTCTTCGCAAAGTTGCTTCCACGGCGTTTTGTCAGCTACGCTAGCCTCTCAAGCGAGTATGTGGTCATTTGTGTTGTGCAGACTTCTGCAAGCCTTCAGTTAGTTACCTCGGGGTTTCTGCTTCCTTGGTAGTCGGAGCGGAAATGATCGTGGTTGCTCGCCAGGTGCTGGCGGTCGATGAGGGCCCATTGTTAGTTGACTGGGGACACTTTTGGACATGGCATTTTCCTGATCCTAAGTTGTGCCCGACCAAACTTGCCGCCAATATGGCCACCCTTCCGACTCAGCTCGTCAAGAGATCTTTGGTCTACAGAAAATACTCCACTCCTACACCTTTAGGATTGTTTTTTGGATTTCTAACGTTTCCAACAAAATGTATCCGCAGGGAAGCACTGTACCACAACATAGCTTCGCGTCAGCTTTCCCTCGTCTACAGCGACAAGACTTGATCCTTCCAGGAACGCTCTGACCCCTACCCCAACTCGGCAACATCTTCCAGAAAACTCCCTTGAACGGCAATTAGCTAGTTCTGTGGTCAGGAGATTCTCCGGATATACACATCGCAAGAACGTCCATTCTGACACTTTGTGCCATTCGATCGGAGTTCTTTTCTGAACGGTTTTCAGTCGTAGTATTGCCGGAGCCTTCCGTTTTTTGCCATGTTATTGTGGTCTGGAGGAGATTCAGAAGATCTAACTATCTCCTTATTAAGTAAATCGGCATTCTACTCCTCCTCGGGGAGCCCAGCAGCTTCTACACGAGACTAGCCAGCTTCCAGAAATCGTCAAAAACGTTTTCTGGCTGCACCATTCCGTCGTTTAAAAGCGATCGCTTTTTTGGGTCGCCTCTCCGATGGAGCAAAAGGTGCCCATACTTCCGCAAGTCGGCCTCTAAGGGGATCTTCTTCCAATGAGGGAGTGATCTAAGCGCACTCAACCGTGGTTCGTGCACTCAGCCTATTGCTGTAAACATCCTAAGGGCGAAAATAGTTTCCACAGCGACTGGCAAAAACGAATAGAACACACAGCTTTTCTATGAGTATGAAGGGTGCAGCACAATATGCAGACCACTCGACGACGAGGTCGTTAGAAGTTAGTTGAGTTCGGACTTTTAAACTTAAATCTCGTTCCTTTTAAATAAATTGTAATATCTTA
Organism: Thereva unica; assembly: GCA_949987705.1. Taxonomy (NCBI): domain Eukaryota; kingdom Metazoa; phylum Arthropoda; class Insecta; order Diptera; family Therevidae; genus Thereva; species Thereva unica. The sequence continues at coordinate 37,085,915 of OX465285.1, forward strand.
AATCTTGTGTTTTTATTCCAAGTAGTTTTTGTTTAATATATTTTTCAGCCTGAATAAACGGTTTTTTTATAATTCGTGTGTAGCATTCGGATGTCCAAGATGATTATTCTTGTGTGTGCTTTTTAATTTGTGTGCACCGTCGCCGTCGCCCTTAGCATGTTTACAACATTAGTTCCTTGAAGAGGTATTCCGAAAATTTCCCTTCATAGGAGCCACATTCGGCACCCTACTCCATGGGTTCAGAAATATCCAACTGGCAACTGCAGGTCGTCCTGTTAGGGGATATGAAAGCCCAAGAAGTGTTTGGAACTTTGAGAGGTGCTAAGGTTTTTTGAAAAAAAGGGGGCGCCATTCGCTCTACCCTACGGCCGGCGCTGCCTAGAAACATAGCCTGATGAATTTACCTGTTGAACTATTTAAAAAATATTCAGTAGAAGAAAAGGTCTTTATTTTGCGAGAGAATTACAGCAACTACTCATTTATAAAAACTTCGAGAATATACAATTTAAATATTTTCTATTGTATAAAAAAATCGGAGTTAGAGTCTGAGTAGGAGTCAGATTTAAAATTTAAAAAATTCGAGACTGTGTCGAAGTCTCAAATTCTGAGACAATTTCGCAGCTCTGAGGCCGGTTAACGCAATTCGAAGTCAAATGAAAACGCCACGTTAAATGTCATTAAAAAGTGTCGTTAATGTTCTATTGGTATGTTAACAAGTTTTGGTGCCAATTAGCTGAAATTTTAAATTCAAATGGATCGCCGATATGAAATTCTAATGGATAGCAAAATGTATCTGAAATCAATAAAGTAAAAAATTTACAATTGTATTAAACGTATTCAGTGGCATACCTAGCGGGTGCGGTGGGTGCAACCCGCACCGGACGGCACACATTTTGGGGCGGCATTTTTTTATATTTAGTTTTAGTTGTAAAAAAACAACTTGTTCACTTGATAAGTTTACTATCAATTTCTACCAATTATATTTCTTCATCGCCAAGTCAATGTAGGGTTGAAAATGTTATCTCGAAAAATTTTACCGACGTCGCGTTTTTTTTTTCAAAGTTTCATTCTTTTTTAGAATTAATTTCTGAAATTGAGCTGTCCAATTGCTCCCGGTGCAATTGCACCATGCACGGACCAGATAATCATTTAGTGCAAATCCACCAACGCCGACAGAGGTCAAATTAGCAATGATGAAGCTGAAAAATAAGAAATCAGAAGGCCAAGATGGGGTTCCAGCTGAACTGCTCAAAGTCAACATGGAAGTAATATCAGAGTTATTGCATCCTATTTTTGAGCAAATATGGAACGAAGAAAGATTGCCAAATAAATGGAAGGACGTAATTATTATTAACCTTCCAAAAAATGGAAATCTAAAAGAATGCGGAAATGGGGAAGTATTACCATACGAAATATACGAAAAAGGCACTTGAATGGAATCCGCAAGGAAGTAGAGGTGTCGGTAGACCGAAAAATACATGGAGAGGGCCAGTGATGAAAGAAATCGAAAAATTTTACATAACATGGATCAAAACAGAGTTCGACGGAGAAACTTTGTGTAAGCCCTATGCTCCCAACAGAGGTAAAACAGCATAATATTAAAAACGATGACAATGTTAGTAGAGGCAGCGAGCACTAATAACTAGTTATTAGTGCTCGCTGGTAGAGGTATAACCCATTGCCAAGAAATCAAGCATTATGCCCGATTTTTACACAATGGGTTATTGTTATACCTCTGATAACCTTGTCCATAGTGTAACTGAATAAATTGGGTTTCGAAGGTTATCTTTATTATAAAGTTAGACAACCCGTGGATAAGTGTAAAGTGAAGAAATCGGGCATTAGAAAGGGCGGGGAATTGGATACCGCCCCGGGCGGCAAAAGTTCTAGGTACGCCACTGAACATCGTTTAGGTATGGCGACACTTTAAGTAAAACCACAATGTAGAAACAATAAATTCAGAGCTAAGTTTTTCAAATGTCATTATGAATTTGTTTAATTAGTTAATTACATAATTGAAGTTTTAACGAAAGTCGAGTTGAAACTGGGACCAACTGGAATCCAACTCGGCTCTCTTACCTGGCTCTAGTTGATATTTTGCCTCATATACGCGCGTTGAGTTGGAATTGGGTTAAAGTGACATTTATTAACTTCCCAGTATAGGAAGTTATTGTCCGAAAATCAAAATCGAGATTGTCGACGAATTTTCATCTTTCAAGGTCCCAGGAGCATTTTAAGCCAAAAATTGGGAGGAAGTATGTGTGTGTGTGGGTGCGTACGTATGTGTTCATTTTTCCTGAACGATATCGCGCAAACCAAAAAAGATATCGATTTCGTTGAGGTGTCGTTCGAAGCGAATTACCCGAAATATGATCTGAAAAGATTTTCATAAAATTCGGTCGAGCCGTTTTTTTGTTTAAGCGGCGTAAGTGATTTTTGTACTTGCACGATATCGCCCGAACCACGAAAGATATTGATTTACTTGAGGTGCCGTTCGAAGCGTATTAGCGACAATATAATATTCGGCCGAGCGGTTTTTTGGTTTAAGCGATATAAGTTATTTTTGTACCTGCGCGATATCGCGCGAACTATAAAAGATATCGACTTAGTTGAGGTGCCGTTCGAAGAGTATTAACCAACATATGATCTGAAAATATTTTCAAAAAATTCGGTCGAACCGTTTTTTGTTTGTTTAAACGACTTTTATGATTTTTATACCTGCACGATACCGCGCGAACTAAAAACTATATCGACTTCATTGAGGTGCCGAAAAAAGAATATTAACGAAGAAATGATCTGAAAAAAAATTTCATAATATTCAGTCGGGCCTTTTTAGTTTAAATAGAAAAACTTCGGCTAATTATCAGAAACACCTTAAATTGACAACTTTTGCTAATATCTAATAAACTCGATGGAATGAGACCCGTTCTAAATGAAGTGATCTTTTTTGGGTTCTGCACAGCAATAGCCTTCGAACAAAACATCACTTGTCAAAATCCGACAACCTTTGAAAATCGTGCAAAACTTTCGTTACCCTTTAGAAACAGCGCGAATTTTTCAAACCTTGGATTAGCACTTTTTAACGGGGAATTGTTTTCTACGCGTGATACAGTTTCCGGAAATAGCGGTTCATCCCGGGATTTCCGGTAGTTACCGCCAAATTTGTTCTTTTTGGTCAAGTCTGACAAGTACTTAACAGTTACAGTTTTGCTAATATCTCCGGAAAGCTTTGGAATTTCCAAATGAAGTCATTCGCATCTCAGTTTGTCAACGGCGCTTCAGCCCGCTCAATACGAATTTGAACACAATTTGTTTATTTGCTAACGTTCGGGAAAAACAAAATTTCTAGAAATTTTTTTTAGAGTAACTTCTATTATATTATTTGAACTAGGATTACTTTGTCCCCAGCTCTGATACTAGTCAATTTTCCACTAGGGCTAAACGTATAACTATTTTGTAAGAAGTCAGTTTATTCCATCTTCGTTCATCATACTGGGAAGTTAATTGTGTGGACCGAAGGGGTCAAACCCACTTCCCAACTAGTTTTGGTTATTTACCATCCGTGAAGTTCGCTGTCGGCGTTAGTTTTATGTTCGGCGTTTTTGCTGGCACAGGAATAAAAAATTATTTCGCTCTGAATTTTCATGTGAATGCGAATTTCACACAAAAACTTGAGGGTATGTTTTGACTTCAGTTCAATTTTATTTCAACCTAAAGTGAACTCAACGCAACATCATATACGGTGATCGAAAATTCAACTCAACCTCGACTCAACCTTTCGTAATAAACGGGGTAATTATTTACAACTCTTCCCGCTTGTCCACAATATAAAAAGTAACAATGTTATTACAGCGGTTCCATTCGATTTTGCATACTTCTTAAGTGCAATTATTTTGTAAAAACGACATTCGACTCGTCGACTTACGTGAATCTTAATTAAAATTTGAGGAAACTAGTGTCGTTTTCATAATGTTAACGTCGTGTGTCGAATTGCGTGAACTGGCCCCTGGTTAGTATAACAAACATACGGGTAGGTCTAATTATATGTATAGCTGCATCGAAAATAGGCGAAATTACTGACTTCCATGAAATTACTGATAACATTAATTTTTGATCTTTTACAGAATTTTCATGTAAGTATTGGAAATATAAACTATAGTAAACTTAAAATCCCCAGCTTTAAATAGAAAAATGTAGAAAATTTAAAGTAGAGGCATTTTATGTTACTTTAGGAAGTATTCCAAAAAAAACAATTGTGAATTACATAAGATGAGAATTTGTAAACTAAGTTTCTCTTCTAGGAATTGAACGCTTTACTTTAATTTGGGCTTATCAAAGAAAATAGATTTCTCTGATAAAGGAGTTGGAAAAGATACATATATTTTACATAGAAATTTTAGGTAATAACTTCTAGTAAGAACGCAATCCCCCTCCCAAAGTGTAGAGCTTATTTCCAATTAAATCGTTAAACCCCTTTAGAATTGAGCATCCTTAACCCTCAAGTGGAGACGTGCAGAAATTGGTACACTGTCGGAGACGTGCGGTCACAGAGACCGCGTTTCATTTTTTTCCACTAAAGCTAACAAAATCATAACCAAATAAAAATTAAAAAAGTAATATTTACTTCAGCATATTTTATTGCAGATACACATAGATAGAATTTTTTAATTCAGCTTGGACCAGCTTGAAGGTACATGAAGGGATGGCGATATAACTATAAGGGTGGGGATGTTATAGTCAACTGAAATATTCTAGCGGTCTCCGAGACCGCACGTCTCCACTTAAGGGTTAATATCCATCCTGACGAATATCGACCCAGTGTCACTCCATAAAAATAAGGACCAAGCATCAAGTATCTGTCGTAATTACCTAAAAAAAACTCTTTAATATTAATATCAATTTCCAGCTGACACTCTGAAGAAAAAATTGCTACAGAACAAAGAAAAAGGAGGACTGATTTTTTTAAAGCCCAGAAATGGGAAGAAAGTTCGTAATCACCTCCTGAACAATTTTCCTCACAACGACAAGCAAGGAACCAGGACATGGATACAGCGGAGCCCGACTCAGTGCACAGCCCGAGCATCCCCATTTCCAATACGTAATCAAAAATTTCCCGGGCACACCACAGCATCCATACACACAAGGTGAGCAAAAAGTGTTCAACTTCACTTTCATACACTTATTCCTGGCTGGAATCTGGAAATCCTGTTACTTGCGATGACTCTCGACAACCCCAAATGGCGTTGAGCATTTTCCCAGGGTAGGGGATTTTCTCGAGCTCTGCCAGCCACCAGCCGCCCAATCCACCCTCCCGCCAGGGTGTGTGTACAGAGAACGCCATCTATATACAGCAGCTGTGGTTTGGGCAATTGCACACACTCGCAGGCCGTAACGTGTGTTGAGTATGACTGTGCAAAATCATCTCGGCGCTATTCAATAAAACCGGGTGAGAACTGGTAGCTGCAAAAGATCAATAGAATGCCGGATGCCGTACACAGGCACAAGCCATCCCTGCACCAACACAGACGAGCCGGCGACCCCATCTGCTGGCTGTTCGGAGCAGATTGGAATGATGGATCTCCCTGTGCTCTGTTCCCAAGCCCAGGGGTGAGGTCCTCCGTAGTCATGACGACCGGTTTCTGTTGGGGGATTTTTCCTGCCCCCAAACCTTGGTGCTAGTTCTAAGGTGGGTGTAAAAGCATTTTTGTTGGCATCTTGTGTTATTTTTATTTCGGCCTTGTGCGGTTCCATCCGTTTATTTCGGGGGGCTGCCTCTGCGAAACGTCGTGAATGGAAATTATGTCTAAAGAACTGAAAAACTTTTTCAGGTAGTTAACTGAATTCAATAGTAGTAATAGAAATTTATGGCACAAAAACTTTCGACCTGCAAAATTCATACTTCTTTATCTAGCTTTGTTCCTATTCATTTCGGTCAAGATAGAGAAAGAACTACCCTGGAACTATTTTCGTAATTCCGTTTAATGTTCAATTGCTGATCTCGGAATTTATAGAAGCTAGTTTTGTTGAAAAGTCGTTACCGTTCCGTTGGCATAAATTTTACATAGCTTAGCCGAATGTTATTAAACCAATCGTATTCGAAGCAGCCATTTGCAAAACTCGCAGTTGTATGTTAAAGGTTTTCGAAAAAAAATCATTACATTGACGGGATAGACATGAAAATATTAAAAAACAAATTGATTTCAAAGTTTTAATAAGAATAATATAATAATAATTAGGAACTGCATGTAATCTGTCTGGATGGAAGTGAATGAATTTTATAAATCTCCACTCAGCCTTGATGTTCATTCTTGTACGTCACTATTAGATGGAGTCTCAGTCGGCAAGTCTTAACAGTTTGGCCATCCCAATCTGAATCCGCCTCTGACCCTCGATATCGATATCGTCTCATTCCACCCATTGTTTTCATTCGTACTATATTTGAACGGCTTCTGCGTTCTCTGCAATTTCCATATTCATACTGATTTTCATTGGAATCGGACCTGGCGCGGTCATTTTAAATTTAAGTTTTGATCATAAATTCGTTATATGCTTCGTTAAATAATCCCAGATACCGATTTTCATTGAAATTAGAACACAATTTGCAAGTTCGTCGGCCAATGTGGCGGCCATTTTGAATTTACAAGTTTTGACCACAAATTGGTTATGTGCGACCCGAAAAAAACCCTAGATACCCACTTCCATTGGAATCGGAACAAAATTTGCAAATTCAACCATATTTCCGCGGTAATTTTTAATTTCGGTCATATTTCGGCGGCCTTTTTGAATGTTTCAAAACCGGGCTTCTAGGTGCATCATGGGAGACCCCCACGGATTTTCAACGAAGCTCTCCATGGCAGAACCATCTAGGAGTGGCTTTAAAAAGTAATAGAATAGCATATGTTCTTTCTGTTAATGTTAATAGCACATGGTTAAAATTTCATTAAGATAGTTTGTACGGTGTAGAAGCCTATTGCCAACATACGGACATACACACATTAGTCGTCCCTTAATATTTTGTTCTCGGAAAACTGAATTTGATGTTGGACTTCGTCACTGAGTGTATTAGGGCCTTAAAGTAGGTCTCCTCTTCCTGAGATACTGCAGAATTTCTCTTTAAAAATTGAAAGTGAATAGGCCTGCAGTATCTAGTAGAAGGACGGCGTGGGTTTTTCCACAATATATAATTTGCGTCTGATTTAACTACTAACTGAAGTGGAACATAAGATATGACGAATAAACTAGTATCATCGTCAGAGCCTAAATCCGAAAATCGCTGCTTGTATTTGCTTTGGCTACCATCGAATCCCCATTTCCCGATTAAATTTAAATTATCTGACGAACTGATTGGCACTTTATCTAAAACACTTTTTTGTATATCGAGTATTCTAGAAGCTGTTTGGGCTAACAAACATTGCAATTCAATTTCGGTTTTAGATTCTGATTAAGAACCGCTGAAACAGCTCCTCCTGGTGGTCGGGCACTGGATCCATTTTTATCACCGCTGGCGATCACCGACAACCAAAAAGGCTTGGATAAAGCTAGCCTGATCAGTTAGCCGATAACACTCGTGAAGGGCAGATTGTCACATGTTAAGCATAACATAAGTTTCTTTAATAAATTTGTCATGTCAAAAAGTTGAAGAATATAATTAAAACTAGAATTATTGTAACGTTAAAAAATCTTTCAATTCAAAATCTTAACAGATTCTGAGATGGATGCATTTTCTGGATAGCCCTTCTTTTTATAGTAGGAGAGCTAGTGGACCGTCCGAGTAACGGTGTGTCTGTAAGGCTAGAAATTCTTATGGTGATGAGTCATAGTTGCCTAAGTACAATGACCATCGCCTGGCACGCCTCAGCCCTGCACGTCATCAACCCCTATATTTTTGAAAGTGTAGGAAACATTTGAAAAAAAAACTTGTTCCTGTAAGCTTGAAATTTTTTTACCATTTTGTTTATTTGTTATTAAGTTCAAAAAAAAATTGACAGGCGTTTTCGATGAGCACAAGTACCTGACAGGTGAGCCTGAAGGTGTATTATGTGTAAATTAAAATAAACTTTATTCTGTAAAGTTGAAATTTACAGATATGTTTCTTTAGACGATTTAAAGTAAGTTGGTACAATGACAGGCGGTTCTGGCTAGCATAAGTCCTTGACAGGCGAGGGGAAAGATGAGTGCGAGTAAGAGGCGTAGCATGAAAAATCATATCGTTGTTAAATATGGGACCCCAATGCAGGAAAATCCGGATTTTTGTTATATTTTATAATTATAGTGGATAGTTTTACGAAAATTTTAAGGTATCTTGCAGCGTCCTACGATGGGTTTTGGGGCTCTGGGAGGTAAAAATGTGGTTTAATTTAAGCGAAAAAGAGGTTTTTTCCTGAAATTACATATAAAAAACGCCATAAATAGATGGACGTATAAATTGCGTGATTATATATAAATTATATATAAAGACAGTCGGAAAAAGGGGGAAATTAAGAGAAAAATCGTCGGAATTCAATGAATGTGTTTTGGATAAAATTGGTCCAGGGCAACAGGTGGTAAAAAGCTAATAATAGTAGCGATAACACGTTTTTCACGTTTTGGGTACGAAAAAAATGTTGTTTTGGAAAACAAAAAATATTATAATAGTGCTTAAAAAGACGAAAATTGTGAGTTTTGGACCATTGATATCGGTCAATAGGTTTTTGCAGCAAAATTGAAAACTCATTAAAAATTGCGGTTTTTTGACATTTAATTATAGGTAGTGTAATTATCGTATAACCTTGCGTCAGGGCTTAAATTGTGGCCACTGATGGTGCCTACCTACAATAAAAATATCATGAAAAAATAATGGTTACTTTTCGAGCAAATCTCAAAAATGTAAAAACACCTGTTTCACAAAAAGAAAGGTTGAACAAGGCCGACAGTGGTCCTAGAAATTGTAGGTAGGCACCATCAGTGGCCACAATTTAAGCCCTGACGCAAGGTTCTTTTTTTATGGGGTAGACTAGAGGCTTAGGGAAAGCCCCTTTGTACTATTCGACAATCTATTTTTTCGTATAGAATGTCGAACAGCAGCTCTAGCCGGAAGATAGAGAGTAGAAAGAGTAAGACAGAGAAGTAGGAAGGAGCTGTCACAACCTAGCTGCGGTATATATACAGGGTGTGGAAAAGGTCTGGGAACGGTTCGATATTTCCTGAAGGGTAGGTTTTCGTGAAAAAAGTTGGTAGCAAAAGTTGCTCATGTTGGAGGGTAGAATCGTTTGCACACGAAACTCACCCCCACCCACTCACCCCCTCGCATTTTCAAAAGCATTTTTAGCATTGTTCTCCACACTTATATTAAAATGTGAGATAGACAAATTGTAGCCCCTAGCCTATACTTTCAGAAACCGTTTTGGAAATTTCAATCGGGCCACTCTGCTAATATTGGCGCAATGTGCAAGATTAGGGTCTATTTTGTTTATACTGCAATTATGCAGAAACTATACATGCGACAAATTTCATCTTTTGGCAGTTTGAAGTATATGTACCAGGGTATTATGTCCCAAAAAATCATACCCTAATATTGCAAAGTAACAGAGGTATGAGTTTTTGAAAAAAGTGGCCTTTTTAAGGGGTTTTCTAGCTTTTCTCGGCGAAAAATTATCCGATCGAGGTCTAGTAAACCCCATTTTGTAGGGTTTTCAATTCTCTATAAATATCCTGTTGGGAGTAACGGGATTCATCCAGTACTTTTTATTGTATACGGCAAAAACGGAAAAAGTACCCATTTTTGTTGCTAATTATTGTTTAAACAATTCCACATGAGTAAATTTTGGCTGGTTTTTTGGTTTTAGTAATCTATGAGATACCCCTGAAGTAGTAGTGCAAGCAGTTTGCTGTACAATTTTATAACACGAAAAAATCTCTAATGACTGGTCTAATTGTACTTAGGCAACTATGACTCATCACCATAAGAATTTCTAGCCTTACAGACACACCGTTACTCGGACGGCTCACTAGCTCTTGGTCTATTAGGGTATCCAATGCTTTGGTAAGATGGTAAAATATTGAATAATTAGTAAATTGGTCAATTTAGCTTCTACAAATAGAGATAAAAACCCGTCTGCACTAATATCTGATGTGAAGCTATTATCAGATGTATTGTGCAGTGTTTTCACAGCAGAGTCATCTACATGTGATAGCTTTGCCACTCGTCTCCGTTTCGATCTCTTGGTAAATTCGGGAAAATCTTGTTTGGGACGACCGCGGGATGGTCCTGCTGCCAGTTGATCCACTTCATGTACCCAGTGCACAACACTACTTCTTAACTCAATACATTGAATAACACTTAGCCAATCAGAATACTTAAGTCACAACTTAGATTTAGACCTACCTGCTTGTTTCCAATAATAATGAAAACTGTTACATAAACAATATATACGATCATTTAAAACCTTAAAATCTATATTTTCAGCATCACTGAATGGAGACAGCAAAACTTTTAATATCCCTTGGTGTTTTGTAGACATACCTTCATTCGCTGTACTCCAAAATTCAAAGATATGCATCCTTGAGAAGGAGCACTTGATCAAAGTACCTGAAAAAGAGAATAAAATTAGTCGCTTGAAGGCGGTATGGAAGGCGTAGGAGCAGACTGAAGCAGGTCAATGTATAATATTTATAAAATATACAGTTACATCTATAATTTAAGATAGGTACGAATGTTTGAAAATGTTTTGAGAATTTTGTAGCTCTACGGAAAGTTATCTTAATAACAAAAAATACACAATAACTTTATAATGGCGTAGCACGTAAACAGTCAACAAAATATTCTAACAATAAATTCAAAATATGACTAAATGTGACAAACATACCTTGTTCTTGAATTTTCATTGCATAAAACACCAACACACACAACTAAATTTTGACACTTCACTTGTATTGGAACACCTTACTTAGTGACAGTTATGCCAGATCTGGATAATGCTTTCCCTCTAGGCGCGTGCAAAAACCTTCAGTTTTCCTCTAGACTTTTTCGACGAACTCCTACTCGTAGGCGATTTTAACTTACCCAATGTGAAATGGGTAACTTGCGAAAATGACGATAACTACCTTCCTGAAAACAACCTTAATTCTAGGGAATCCAGCTTTCTGGATTCCTTATTTTCTTGCGGTTTGTGCCAAATGAGCGGTGTGAATAATATTTTAGGAAGGCGGTTAGATCTTGTATTCTTTTCCGAGTCAGACAACATTAATGTTGAGCCTAGCATTTTCGATGTCTTGTCGCCTGTCGATAAGTATCACCCTCCTCTCCTACTGAGCTATTGTTCTACTTTTAACAATAAGCTAATCCCAGAGGAGTCAAAATTTACCTTCAACTTTAAAAAAGCCAACCTCGAAGAACTCTCAACCAAGCTCACTTCGGTTGATTCCAACTTGTTGCTCTCGTCTAATGAGTTGGATGTTGATGTAGCAAGATTTTACTCTGTCCTGTATGAAACCTTCGCATCCTGTGTACCTATTGAGCAGTTAAAGTCGTCCAGATCAACCCCCCCGTGGTACAACAATGAGTTGAGACGTACCAAAAACTTGAAGAATAAACTCTGGAAAACCTATCTAAAAAGGAAAGACACTGAGTTTCCATGCATTTCTCAATTGCTATGACCAATTTCATGCCCTCTCCGAAGCCCTCTATAAAGAGTACCTCAGGAACATGGAAGGTAAAGTGTATGGTGATCCTACGGCATTCTTTCAATTTATCAACACTAAGAAAAAAGTTGATAACTACCCTTACACCATGCAATACGAGAACTCTCTTAGCTCTAATTCATCCGAGATTTGTGACAAATTTGCATTATTCTTCCTTAAATCTTTCCACAAGATTTTTCGTCCGGCAGGGGCCCTACTGTCTCCTCTTCTATGTTTATTTCAAAAATCCCTAAATAAAGGCCGCTTCCCAACCTTATGGAAGAACTCTGTTATAATATGTACTTGTCCATAAAAAAGGCTGTAAGAACGAAATCTCTAATTATAGGCCAATTGCGAAGTTATCGTCTATACCAAAACTCTTCGAATCTATTATTTATTCTGCTATCGCCCCTATCTGCAAGAGGCTTATCTCAACAAACCAACATGGTTTTCTTGCAGCCCGTTCCTCTACCACTAATTTACTGGAGTTCTCTTCACACACAATTAGAGGCTTTGTCACTGGCTGCCAAACTGACTGTGTCTACACAGACTTTAGTAAGGCTTTCGACAAGCTCTCCCACTCTATTATAGTTCTTAAACTAAAGAAATTAGGCGTTCCGCGTGCCCTTGTGGTATGGTTCCAGTCGTACTTAGCCGATAGAACCTACCAGGTCCTATTCCGCGGAGTCGAATCTAAGAACATCGAAGCGTCCTCTGGAGTCCCGTAAGGTAGTCATCTTGGCCCTCTCCTTTTTATTTTATCAATTGACGATATTGTTACCCAGCTAATAGGGTTGATACACGGGCACCAACGAATGATCATTCTTCCAGCTTCATCCATTTGAATGATCATTCGTTTACATGCTGATACACGAGACAACAGTAAAGATACAGTGAATGACAGCAGTTGTCAAAATGGACGTGGTCAGCATTTTTATTTTTTTTTATTTTTGTGGCACTCATTATAAAATTCGCATGCACCGTTAAAAATATGGTTATAAAAAAACCAACGGCCACCGTGAACCACGAACTTTCAAAAACGTTTTGAAAACGTCAAAATATTCTTCCTCTTCTTCTTTTTATACCAAGGGTACATAGCACAGACAAATTTTTTAACTTCTAAACACTTTAAATAGTGGAAAATTTCCAGTTTCCAACTTCATTGAAGGCGAATGAAGTTCTATTTGCTTCATTCAGAAAAGAAACGAATGAAGATATTAATGTTCATTAGAACTTCATTGCATGTGATACACGAAGACGAATGATCATTCCTCTTTCAATGAACATTCGTTGGTGCCCGTGTATCAACCCTATAAGGCACTGTAAAATACTTATTTACGCTGATGACATCAAACTGTATCGCCACATAAGGAGTATAGAGGATTGCAAACTTCTGCAAGCAGATCTAAACACCTTCTATTCTTGGTGTTCCAACAACAACCTTGTGCTTAATATTAGTAAATGCGAGATCATGACTTTTTGTAGGAAACGTGGTGTTAAAACTTATGACTATACTTTCCTTGACAACAAGGTCTCCCGTACTGAATCTGTAATCGATCTTGGGGTTAGGTTAGAAAGTAAGTTGGATTTCTCCACCCACATCAATTTTATCTCCTCCAAGGGCAATTCAGTCCTAGGATTTATAAAAAGATGGTCCAAAGAGTTCAACAACCCCCTCGTCACTAAACACCTGTACGTATCTTTGGTTAGGCCTTTGCTTGACTACGCTTCCCAGGTATGGTCTCCTTACTACTCCTCCCATGTTAGTAGAATCGAATCGGTTCAGAGGAAGTTCGTCCGGTTTGCACTCAGCCACCTCCCGTGGGATGACCCACTTGCTCTTCCGCCTTATGAGAACAGACTTAAATTGCTCAACTTAAGCTCTCTCCATAAGCGCCATGAGGTCGCTGATGTTATATTCGTTCATCGACTGATGAATGACAAGGTGGACTCTGGTTTCTTAAGAAGTCGCGCGTCATTTAGAGTGAATAACTACAACCTGAGAGGTGAACCTCTCTCGCACATTAATTCCTCTAACACCAATTATGGCATGTTCGAACCCGTTAATCGCATGCTTATAAATACTAACAACAATAGGAGTGTGTTTAGCTTGCTAACTAGTGAAGTTGTCCTTAAAAGGACCTTTCTCAATGTGGCGTGCCTCACTCCCCTTTTTAGTTTCGCATGCTTCTCTGTTTGATGTTTTTGATCTTTTATGTTTAGTCTTCTTAATGTGACGTGAGTCCTTGGTGTAACCACTCCCTCTTTGTTGTAGCACGCTTCCTTGTTAGAGTGTTTTAGTACTTATATTTATTTCTATATGTTTGCATGTCTCAGCCGAGCCCACGTGATCGTGGTAAATGTTTCTCAGCCCAGCTGAGAAGTGCGCCTTCTGCATAAGAAAGGAAACTTATATATTTATTATTATTATATTATTAATACTGCTTTATATTACCGAAAAAATTTGAAAAGATTATTTACTTTCTATAGATGATAGAATTAAAAATACCCAGTAGGAATTCTAGGAAGGCCTTACGGGTGGAGGACTGAATAAGTAGTCATCTGGTAAGGGGTACCCCCTATTTTCTTGGTGTTAGATGAGCCCTTATATAACCGATATTGCAAGAGAAGGCAGATGGTAAGGTGTAGTCCAGAATTAGACCCAAACAAGTGAAAATTTGCCGGATGACTCATTTGTTTTCGTATTTTTGTAATTCCCCAATGGGACTTGTAAGCTTACAGAAGTACTGAAAAGAGCACTTACTAGTAAGGAGTAGGCCTTACCATGCATCATCTATGACATCGTGTGCACTTCTATAAGGGGTATGGTAAGGCCTACCCCTTACTAGTAAGTGCTTATTTTAGTACTTCTGTAAACTTACAGGTCCTACCTACTGGGTAATGCTAATTTACTAATATTTTTATATTTTTGTTCACCACATGCATTTTCAATTTGGTAAACTTGAACCCAAAATTCAACGATAGTGTTTGGATCAGTTTTAACAAAGTTAACTAATGTTGGTTCATCGCTTAATTTTTGCCACTCGGTCACACAACTAGATATCAAAAATGAAGTGTTTAAATTTCTCTGCTAATGGAAGAATGAAATTTTCAAGATTCATTGCAATTAATGTTTGTCTAGGAGACAAATTTCTTATCATGGCAAGTAATTTCAAAGTCGAAATTCGTAACCAAAATTCATACTTTCAGTGTGCATTAATTATTTTTCAAATTCAAATTCTAAAAGGTTGTCACGGGAGGATATGTATCTTGTTTTAATTTTGTTGTGTAATTTTTTTAACTGTAGAACATTCTCTGATGTATTAATAGCCAAATCCTCTGAAAAACCATTACATATATACAGTGCGGAGCATGACTATAAACGCAGTTAGAAAATCTTGATTTTTCAAATTATTTTTTCAAATTCTGCTATTTTCTTTATTGATTTTGAAAGAATAGAGAGAAAAAACCCTACACAAAAAAATTACCAAGAAATGGTCAATAAAATTACCGTTAGTTGGAATTTGCTGATATTTCGGCGGAGCATGACTATAAACGCAGTTAGTATTTTGCGTTATTGGCTGTTGATCACAACCAAGAAGTGTTCCAAATAATAAAATTAATAGTGCTCTTGGCTTTTAAGTTTCGCTTTTAAATTACTGTTACACAATTTTTAAAATGCCACGTGGAACAGCTCTCACCAATGTGGAAGTAGGTAAAGTGCTTGCATTTTTTGAAGCCGGCTTGAGCAAGCGTGCAATTGCTAAAAAAAACTCGGCCGATCTGATGCTGCTATTCGGAACGTGCTGCAGGATCTTGCAAATTACGGGAAAAACCGAACCGGAGGTCCGAAAAGCAAGTTATCGGACAGAAATAGGCGGTCCATTATTAAACATGCAAGCAACAGTATGAAGACAGCAGCCGAAATTGCAAAGGATTGTGGGCTGAACGTGTCCAAATGGACAATCCATAGAGTTTTAAGGAATTCCAACGTTATTGTCCGCCAGAAGCTGAAATCGGCACCGCGACTTTTACCGCGTCAAGGTTGCAATTCGCGCGAGCAAATATGCAAACCGATTTTTCAAAGGTAAAATGATCAACGTTTATTTTCGATCAATTTTTTAAACTTTTCTGCTGAAGGTAATTTTTTCTGATGAGAAAAAATTTAATTTGGATGGACCCGACGGATTCAACGAGTATTGGCGTGATTTGCGGAAGGATCCCAAGTTTTTTTCGAAACGAAATTTCGGTGGAGGTAGCGTTATGGTCTGGGGAGCATTCTGTGCTGATGGAATGCTGGAACTGGCTTTTCCCAGCACTAGGATGAATTCTTCCGAGTACATTGATGTTCTTCGGATGAATTTATTGCCATTTATGCAGCGCAAACGCAGAAATTACTGGACTTTCCAACAGGACAACGCCACAATCCATGTGAGCCGTGCCACCAAATCGTGGTTTATGGACAATAGCGTTCAAATCTTGGAATGGCCCGCTTGCTCCCCAGATCTGAATCCCATTGAAAACATTTGGGGACTCCTAGCAAGGCATATTTATAAAGAAAATAAACAGTATAACACTGTTAGTGAGCTTAAATTGGCCATCATTGAAGCATGGTCCAATATTGACACTACAACAATAATAAATTTAATAAGAAGTATGCCAAATAGACTTTTTGAAGTCATAAGTAATAAAGGTGGCCTCACACATTACTGAAATAACATATTACTGTGTTTTTTATGAAATTTTTTAAAATTATTTGCATGCGTTTATAGTTGTTTCGAAAATAAAGGTTTTATAAATAAAAGACCCGGAATCGTTTAATTAGACTTAATTTTATTAATATTATATCGACTAGCTAGTAGGAAGTTCAAGTAAAGACTGACTGCTGCCGTAGATTCTAAGCAGCTCGTCACCGAAGTAAAATTCATGCTTCGGTTAAGGATCCCGTATAGTGCGGTTTTCTGCAACATCCTCCGGCCCGCGACAAGAGTTGATTTCTAAAGGGTAAAGTAGCTGAATAGGTCTCCTAAGGCTTGTTCCGTCAGCAAATCGCACCTCACAGGCTCGTATTCTTCCGTCTCTTCCTTCAAAGGTAGATTTTATTACAGCAAGTCTCCAAAGCAATCTAGGCTTAGATTGATCAAATACCAGCACCACCTCGCCAGGCTTTATGACTGAGGCTGCTCTTGGATGCGTATGATGATGAGAACGTAACAGCTGCAAATATTCATGGCGCCATCGCTTCCACAAAGAACGAATCATACCTAACCGTAATTTCCACTTCTTCCTGATATCACCGGCCTTAAACGATGGAAAATTATCTGGCAGCTCGGACGAGCGTTCTCCGTATCCCGTCAAGAAGTGAGCAGGTGTTATCGGCGTTAAATCGGCAGGATCATCACTGATGTAGGTCAACGGGCGTTGATTTATGACACTCTCGGCTTCTGCTAACAACGTTTCTATTTCTTCATAATTCAAAATTTTCTTTGCAATAACTGCCCTTAGGATCTCCTTTATGCTTCGCACCATGCGCTCCCAAAATCCCCCCCACCATGGGGCGCGCTCCACAATAAATCGCCAGGAGATGGCATGATGTGTTAAAAACCCATGAAATACTTCGTTATTTATTATATCCACGTTTGATAGTTCAAGTGCTGCTCTCCTAAAAGTTTTGGCATTATCTGAAAATATTACCTTTGGAGCTCCTCTTCGCGCTATAAATCTTCTTAGTGCCGATAGGCATCCTTCCGTAGTTAAAGAAGAAACGAGTTCGAGATGCACAGCACGAACTACTGCGCAAGTTAATACCATGATGTAGCACTTCGTTACGCCGCCTTCCTTGCCCTTAGCAAAAAGTGGACCAGCAAAATCTATTCCCACGGATTCGAATGGTCTGGAAGATATTAGCCTCTCCTTTGGTAAAGGTGCAAAAGGTTGCGAAAAGGCCTTTCCTTTAAGTTTCTTGCAGGTTACACATCGCTTGACGATAGCTTTTATTAAAGTTCTTCCTCGTATTACCCAAAACTTTTCTCTTAACTTAGTCATAACTGAGTTAACTCCAGCATGAAGGACTCTTTCGTGAGCATCCTTCACTATTAGATGAGTAATCGTTGATGACTTTGGTAAGATGATTGGAGACATTTCATCCTCATTGCTCTGTAGAAACTGCATTCTGCTCGAGACCCTTAACAAACCATCCTCATCTAATTTTGGATTTAGAGTAAGCAAATTTGAAGAACGAGCGATTTCCTTTTGATTAATTAATGCACTAATCTCTTCCTGAAAATGAGAATTTTGTACAAATTTGATCCAATACCTTTCTGACTGATTAATTTCCTCAGCGGTCAAAAAACTTGTCACCGGTCTGCTCTTTCCCCTACAAAAACGGATAATCCAAGACGTAACTCGTAATAAACGCCTCCAGCTGCTATATGTTGATGGTGGTATGACTGGCTCGGAAACCTTAACAATCGATGATGATGTAGACTGATTTAGCATTGCCACCGCATCAGCCATTGGCAAGCATTCTTCTGTTGGATAATCATGTTCGATCTCTTCACGAAGCCAATCTGGGCCGTTCTTCCACAAAACAGATTCTGTTAAAAATTCAGCGCCTTTTCCTCGTGTCAACAAATCCGCAGGATTACACTTTCCGGGACAATGTTTCCAAGATCCGATGCTCGTAAGCTTTTGAATTTCTTCTACCCTATTACGCACAAATGGTTTCCACTGATCAGCTCGCCCACGTATCCAATGTAGCGTTATCTGCGAGTCTGTCCATAAATATGTGCTTTCAAATTCCAACTTCAGAGATCTTCTTATGTAATCACATAATCGCGAAGCAATTAAAGCAGCCGTTAATTCTAACTTTGGTAGAGTTAGTTCTCCAGAGCTATTATCTTCCTTGAGAGGTGCTACTCGATTCTTAGAACAAAGGAAGTGTACTTCAGCATTTCCTGTTTGGTTTATGCTCTTAACATACGCGACAGCACCATAAGCACGTAAACTGGCGTCAGCAAAAACATGAAGTTGTACTGTAGATAACACCCAGCCGATGATCGCTCTTGGCAGAAAGAAGTCTGAAAGATTTAATAAATCATTACAACATTCAGAGAATTTTACGTTCATTTCTTTATCCAGCAGCT
Source organism: Thereva unica (assembly GCA_949987705.1). Classification (NCBI taxonomy): domain Eukaryota; kingdom Metazoa; phylum Arthropoda; class Insecta; order Diptera; family Therevidae; genus Thereva; species Thereva unica. Next base: position 37,104,718 of record OX465285.1, read on the forward strand.
CGTCCCATGATAATTTCCGTTTCCATAATTCCTGGAACAATATTTTTAATTTCACTGTGACGGGGCTAAGCATGCCAATAGGGTCAAAAATCCTGGAAATAACTTGCAAAACACATCGTTTAGTATAAGTAATTTCGTTCTTTATAAATTGTATGACCGGATCCAGATTCACGGCTAGATCGTCATTGATGGTGTTCCACACTACTCCTAGCACCTTTTGTATAACAGGGCATTTTTCGCCATGCGCGACAAATAAAGCTCGTAATTTAGGGTTATTGCTATTCCACTTACATAACCGCATAGATGCCCTCTGCATGATGAACTTCGCCTCAGAATATAATTTTTCTGCCTCCGCTTCATCATCAGCGCCAAAAAGCAAATCGTCCATATAAAATGACTCTTTCATTATTTCGCAAGTCTCAGGATATCGTAATGCTTCATGTGAAAGATGTCTCCTAATAGTGGCAGTCAAATGAAATGGGCTGCTAGTGATACCAAAAGTCACTCTTGTAAGGCGAAAAATAGCTAAGGGCGGCAAATCTTGCAACGAGTTAATTGAGTTGGCATACCAAAAAAACCTATGCACGTCTCGATCATCTTCGGCCAGAACAATTTGCAGGAATGCCTTCTCTATATCGGATACTAATTCAATTTTCCTAGAACGAAATTTCAAAATTACCTTCAGAACATCTGGCAATAAATTTTCTCCTGTATGTAGATTATCGTTGAGTGAAGTAGCGTTTGGCCCGTGTGCTGAGGCGTCAAAAACTATCCTTAATTTGGTGGTGGTCTTATCTTCGCGATAAATTGGGCGATGGGGCAAATAGTAAGTCCTTTTTCCTGAACACATGTCATTTACTCGTTCCGCAAATCCCAAATCTATAAAATTTCTCATTTCCACATCGTATTCAAATAACCTTTTCGAATCTTGTGTTAATTTTCTGACTAAGTTGTGGAATCTTTTAAGTGCACCATCTCGATTATCGTCTAAAATGATATTCGGATCTTTCCAGGGAAGGCTCGCTTTATATCGATCGTTGCATCTTGTTATACAACTTTCAAATAATTCCTTGTCCTTAACACAATCCACTTCATTGGAAATCCCTAAAACATCAAGATTCCATAACTTTGAGATTTCTCTATCAGTAACCATGACACTTAGAGTCAAACAAATTCCTGTGTTTTTTCTTGGAACACAAGTATTATCATCTGCTGGTCCATGAAGAGTCCAACCAAAAATCGTTTCCACAGCAGTTAATTTTGAAGTAAGTCGATGTAGTTTACCAGTAGGCATCCGCGCCTATTAATATGTTAAGTCCTTCTTCATTTTCAATTTGATCATTAATTTGAAAGGAGTCAGCCAATTGGTATTGTTGCAACTGCAATTTCTTTTTATTAGGAGCCTCTAAGATATCAGCACAAATTTGTGGAACCACCAATGCATCGAGAATTATACAAGAATTATTAAATTGGCTCTTCAATTTTAAACGTACCTGTTTGTATTTCATTCCTGTAGACTGCCCATCGCTACCAAATGTCAATAAATTTAGCCTTTGTGTTCCTACAACTGACAATCCTAATTTTTTCACCACAGTCTCAGAGACATAAGAATAATGACTTCCACTATCAATAATTATGCGTACTAACAACCGTCTGTCAACTCCAATATCCGAAGCGATGACTCGTGCTGTTTGAAGAAAAATTTCGTTGTACCTGAAAGGTTTATTTTTATTATTGTTTTGCGCACATAAATTAATTGCTTGTGTTGTCTCCAAAACATTAGCCTTTTTACAAGCCTGGGACTTAAAAAATGGAGCTTGAGCTTTACACTGAGCTTTAAAGCTCGGATCGCACAGAGCAGATGAATGCCTTCCGTTACATTTATCACACTTCACATTTTTAACCTTGCAGAACTTTGACATGTGCCCTTGCCTTAAACAACGAAAACATCGCCCGTCACTTCTCAACACTTCTTTACGTTGATCTAAATTCATGTTAAAAGAATCGCATGCTGCCGATGTGTGCTTTGGACTTTTGCAGAAAATACACACTTCGCTTGCTGCCACAGTCATAGCCGCTGCAGTAGAAAACCGTTTACTGGAATGCGATTGTTTTTCCCGGTCGACTGATGCCTTTTCAAGCGACTCAACTTCCTTTTTTATGAACGTTAAAATAGTTGATACCGATTTATCACCTTCGAACGCAATTGTGGACGTCGATGTAATTTCCGATTTGGAATCTGACTGCAAATTTTCTTCTAGCGACGCATTAATTGTCTTTTCAGCCGTGTCATGCCGCCGATGGTACTCCACTCTTAAATCATTCGGTAAACATCTTAGCAAGATCGTTTTTAGCATTATATAATAATTGCTAGTAGCTACACCCAAAGCTGTAAGGGACCGTACACAAGTCATTACGGTGTTGTATAATTGTCTGAGCTTCGTTACGTCAGACCTTTGGTGTATAGGTTGTAATGCCATTAATTCTTGCATATTATGGTCGATTAATTTCTCTGTATTTCCATATTCTTCCTGCAAGAGTGAAATTGCTCCATCATAGCATGTGGCAGAAGGAGTAAATCCCGCAATTGATTTTTCGGCCTTGCCGGTCAGGACAGAACGAAGATAATTAAATTTCTCTGCCCCTGACAGAGAGCTGTTATCATGAATTGCAGTTTTAAACTGCTCCCAGAACGGTATCCAATCTTTAAGCGATCCTGAAAATCTCTGCAATGGTAGTTTCGGCAGCTTGGTGGCACTACCTGACTGTTGATTTTCACCTATGGAGGAAGAGTTTTTCGGCATATTATTTCGCTTTTCCTTAATTTTACTTAGACGAAGCTGCAGACGAGATAAAATTCCAATAGCAAGATCTTCGTACTCGGCTATCTTCTCCCATTCCTTTGAAGCTTCTTCTTTGGTGTTAACTGAAGGACGTAATTCAAGGTTGATTTTATTGAGACTTTCGTGTGCTGCTGATAACCGTTGAATAGCGACAGTTAATTCTTCTTCGATAGAGTCTAAACTTGTCGGATCCTCTTCTCCTTTTATCGTGGATAAATACTCCGTAGCACTATTAACAAGGCGCGTAACCTGTCCACGATATACCGCTCGAGAGGCTTCCATTATAAACAAACCGAATTAATAATTAATCTTAAAGAAAAAGTCTATCCGTTATTCTCCCGGGTTTCGGCACCAATGTTTCGAAAATAAAGGTTTTATAAATAAAAGACCCGGAATCGTTTAATTAGACTTAATTTTATTAATATTATATCGACTAGCTAGTAGGAAGTTCAAGTAAAGACTGACTGCTGCCGTAGATTCTAAGCAGCTCGTCACCGAAGTAAAATTCATGCTTCGGTTAAGGATCCCGTATAGTGCGGTTTTCTGCAACAATAGTCATGCTCCGCTGAAAAATCAGTAAATTCCAAATAGTCTTACTTTTATTGACCTATCCTTGGTATTCTTTTTTTGCGTAGTGTTTTTTCTCTTTATTCTTTCAAAATCAATAAAGAAAATAGTAAAATTTGACAAAATAATTAGCAAAAACAAAATTTTCTGACTGCGTTTATAGTTATGCTCCGCACTGTATAATGGGAAAAAACCTCAGAAAACCCTCAAGCTTCTCAAAAAACCTTCAGTTTTAGCGGGAAACCTATAGGTCTGGCATCACTGCTTAGTGACTCGCTTTGCAATTGTAACGAAGCGTAAAAATGCGTTCACTTCGCAGGTCAAGAAGTAGCTGATAATGAAAACAAATATATGACATATTTGTATTTTTGGACAGCTTGTTGAATTCCCTATCGAAATATATCTAGTCCAGTGCAATTAGTAAATCAAATTGCATTTCATGATGGTCAAAAAATTTGTTTTTTTGGAATTTGTTGGAGTACATCTGACAATGTTAAAACCAAGTTTGTGGGGTCGCAGTGTGATGGGAAAAGCCGCCATCTTGAAAAAGAGGTAGAGGTTGTTTATATCAAATAACTCGGTTGTGTGCAATGATAGCTGAAAATGATCAATACGTTAAAAAAGTTAATTTGGCTCAAAGTTATGGCCGCTCAAAGTTTGCTTTTGTTCTGGTGGTTGAGGTTGAATGCAGTTTTTTGCGATTATCTCGTAAGATATTAATTTGGGTGGGTTAATGCCGATTACCAAACTTATAGTGCTAGTGATTACCTTTAGAATAAGCCCTTAGTCATCGTTCTCGCTTGTATAGTTTGCGAGTAATCCAACGCCAAAGTTCGCACTTCACATGCCTGAAATAACTGATAACGCCATTTTTTGGAATATCTCGTTAACGGTTGCTCATATGATAATGTAGTAAATAGCAGAAATACGGGCATTAAAATATCTTTCAGATGGGCTATTGGCCTAAGCTCTATGTCGTTTCATGTCCGCGACATAGCGGGTGAAAAGTCAAGCGCGAAGGTTGTGTCACTTCTCGACGAATAACTCGCTTCCAGCCAGTTTCGCGTGTCGGATGAATTAGAATTTTATGTAACGCCCTGAGTTATCTATATTTTGGGTTATTTAACTACTTTGGAAAATTATAATAATGGGAAATAGTAGCTAACTGCATTCAACCTCAACCACCAGAACAAGTTCGAACTTTGAGCGGCCATAACTTTGAGCCAAATTAACTTACAGACCTCGTTAAGGGCTCATTTTGTAGATAATTTTTTCTCTAATGACTTTGTATTGATCATTTTCAGCTATCATTGCACACAAACGAGTTATTTGGTATAAACCATCTCTACCTCTTTTTCAAGATGGAGGGTTTTCCCATCACACTGCGACCCCACAAACTTGGTTTTAACATTGTCAGATGTACCCCAACAAATTCCAAAAAAAAAATTTTGACCATCATGAAATGCAATTTCATGCCCTTTTTTCGACTAATTGCACTGAGCTAATCCTGGAAATCTGAATATGAATTTTATGGATTTATGACCTATAGGCGGCCCACTGCCAAAGTATCAAAAAATCTAAATTTTTAAGAAATCTTCCGGTGAACTAAGCATCTAATGCAGGCGCGGATCTAGAATTTTTTTCCAGGGGGGTCACAAGATAGAAAAAAATAACAAATTTTTTTTTTAAAAAACGGACTTCAGAAAAAGCCGCACAAAATGAACAAAAAAGTATGAAATAATTGTTTGTAGTTCTTAACAACATTAATCCCGTCTTCAAAAGTGATTCTTCTTTCTAGATCCATTCTAATTGGATTAATGTTGTTAAGAATTACAAACAATTATTTCATCCTTTTTTGTGCATTTTGTGCGGCTTTTTCTGAAGTCGGTTTTTAAAATTTTTTTATTTCGTACTTTTTAGTCCATTCATTTTTTTCGGGGGCAATATAAAAAAAATTATTAAGGTAGGTCTACACGGCACAAATAGATCGTTGCGTGTGAACTCAACTGTTCGGCTTGCACAATGTAAAATGTATGGATTTTACCAAATATATCTCGGTGATGTTCGACCACTAGATCAATGTAACATAATATAACGCGTAGATAAGTAGAAATATAATGCGCAATAACTAATGGAGGTAATTTTCACTCGTCATTTGCACTCAGTTTATTTACACATTTCGATTTGCGCCAGACCAGACAATTAAAAAAAACTAAATTGTTGCGTATGAGCCTACCTTTACGATAAGTATGACACGCTGCCATAGTATCGTTTAACCGACGATGCAGCGTACGTATTGCGAGAATGATTCTTCTTTTTAAATCCATTCTGAGAAGTATAACACACCGCCGCGCCATAGAAAAAAATCGAAGCAGTAGCTAAATAGTTTTAGCAGGAATGTATTTGCATATTTTCGGACGAATTTACAAAAAACTTATTTAATATGAAACAAAATTCTCCGGGGGAAATTAAAAGAAATATTTATTGTGAAGTCGATAGCTTACTGTACTATACTCGTCATATACTTTCATTTGATGTCCATAACAAGGTCGTTCTAAAGAAAAAGTAAGCCGCCATTTTGGGTTTTGAATGACGCCACATAGCAAAGTGTGTTCTACTTGTCACACCCTTTCATATGATACCCATTTCGGGGGTCGGGGAGCCCAATTGCAAAATTCGACTGCCATCTTGGAGCCGCCATCTTGATTTTTTTATAAAATGATCTGGGGGGCTATCCTGGAATGCGATTCGAAAGTCATGAAATTCGGAAATAAGAAAATGGTATCGCCCAATGCGAATTCGAATCAAATTTGTCCGTTCGTCATCGGATTTCAGTCCGTGAGTAAAGCCATTGACGGATGCATTGAAATTATTTATTTGTTTTCAAAAATTCTAAAAACTTTTTAAACATTTTTCAAACAGTTGTTCGCATCAAAATGCCAAATTAAGTTGATAAACGAAGTTTGTTGGCTGAAAAAAGCTTCTTTTCGCATTATTATTAGGCAATCATTTCAATACGATACGATCGCATTCAGAGATTCAAAAACTAAATCGCATCGCAACTGGCTTCCGTTTGCTTCTCACTTTCGAATCGCATTCCAGGATAACCCCCCAGATTGTATTGTATGTGTAAAATTTGCAGTTGATCGGTTATATGGAAGTGGGTCAAAATCAAGTTCAACATTTGTTTACAAGGAAATATAAGCTTAATTGCCATTGATATCGGGGAAATCATATGTAAACCATAAAATTCTTTGATTCTTCACCCACGTCATGATGTATTTCTTTATTCAATATAAACAATAGTTTTGGATCTGCAAATCAAAACTATTAGTCCATTCAAAACGCGCGTTAGGGTGTTCCAAAATAACACCGTTAAGAAAATCGAACCCTAAAGGTTTTTGGGGTCGCTGATCACGTTCACGGGTAGTTTTAACCCCTTAAGGGTTGAAAATAATTTATTTTTGCCTGACAGTACCCCCACAATCGAATTTGAGGCATAAACTTGAAAAAAAGTAATTTTTACAATTTTTCTATTTTTAGCCGATTAAGGGGTGGTTTCAACCCTTTAGGATTACCCCTTACCATAAAGTTCGCCTTAATTTAGTACAAATCAACCTCCTTCGCAAATAAATATTACAAAAAAAAGTGTATTTCATTGCATTAGTTTTCATTATTATTGAAATATGTAATCGCGAAAAACCCCTAAAAAGGGGTGTTTTTTGCATTTTTAAGGGTGACGCCCATGTTTTAGGACCGCGGGACCAATCAGCGACCCCAAAAACCTTTAGGGTAGGCAAATTTAGAGACGTATTCACGTCAAAAACTTGTTTCATATGAAACAGAATCCCCGAAGGAAATTAAAAAAAATTATTATGACGAAAAAAAAAGCACCGCGAGCCGAGGAATCGAACTCGCGGCCCCACAGAGCCCCCAGACGAGGGTACTTCTCTCTAGCCCTCCGCGCCATGGCTGATACTATCAGTGGTTGACTAATATGTTAATAAATCATTTCAGAAAGAAGAAAAAGAGAAAAAGAAAACAATCTGCCCCGACCGACCAGGGCTTGAACCTCCAACGTTACGCGCCGCTGGATCGAGGATCCAACGCGCTACGCACTCTCCCACCGGCCTTTCACCACTTTTGCAACAATAAAGTAATTTGTTCGGTGCCTATGAAATGTTTAGGTTGAACCAATTTTAACAGTTTTTTATGCCTAATTTCGAACTCCGTTATCAGAATTTCGAAAAAATTTAACGGGACCACCGTGGGAAACTCCCCCTTCAAATGAACCAAAAAAAGAATCAAAAAAGTTATTGGATTACAAAGTTATGCGTGAACAGGACTAAAAAATATCTACACGTCGAATTGAGTAACCTCCTCTTTTTTTGAAGCCGGTGAAAAATAACCAAATAAACAACACTAGCCGAATTTTTTCAATTAATTAAAAACAAAGTCAGAATAACCTTAGATGATAGTATATAAAGTATAGCTACAATCCAAATATAGAAAAAATAATAAAAAAGTCAGTCTTGTGTAAGAAAATTAGTCAATTTTGTTTATTCATTCATTTTTTGATTCCAATTTTTTCAGAGTGCAAAAAAGTAAATTAATTTCAATCGTTTGGTTAGTTTCAGGTTTTTATGTTTGCAAAAACTAGGTTTTGTTCGTTTGGTTTTTTTTTTTGTTTTTCGGTTTGCAAAATATTGTTTCAGCTCTATTTTTTGAAATGCGGGCTGTTTTGAGGGGAGTCATGACCCCCATGACCCCCCCCCCCTTGGATCAACGCCTGATCTAATGTGCATAGACCCGCCATCCAATGTGATTGAAAATGTGATCAGACTCCGACTCAATCGCACAATGAGTCCTTTTATAATTAATATTATACCTTAAAATAAATTCGAGCCTTAAGTACACTAAGCTCATAACACAACATTAAGTTCAGCATATTGTTCGCGTAAAGTGTTAAATTTAAAAATGTGTAATTAATAAATAAATATTAAATTTCTTTATATTTTTATTTCTAATTCCATCCACTAAATACGAATTTGGACAATTAAATTAAACAAAGCACAAATATTCTTAAAAGCTCAGCTGGCAGAGTAACGCAGTGCCTCTAATAATCCAGTGGGAAGGAGACGTATTCTCGTCACAAGTCAGCGTCATAGCTACAACGTAATTGGTACTATGACCAGTTGTAGAAAGAATGCCTCTGCGTTCGGCAGTCTTATACAGTGGACACAAATATGTATGCCGCGGTACTAATAGATCTCTCTTAATCGGCTTCATCCAAATGAGAGGCACCGTATCGAAGAGTACACGTGGAAATGACTCGGCCAAGTACATCCCGTCTCTATCCCATCGAGCTCCTTCCAAGAAAACACCGTACACGTAAACACCATCATCAGGTCCATAATTCAAATCATCATAGGGCAATACTTCATAGTCAAAAGCCAGCAGATCGATGGGTATAGAATACTTTCGGGCAAAATTTTGCTGAGCGCCAGTCAAGAATGCCTGTGTGAAGAAAAATCCTGACAGCCAGAATGTCGGCGGGGGCCCCTCCATGAACCATTTCTGTTTAGAGGGAACGAGGGGGTTAGTTGTTAAATCAATACTGAAGTTGCCAAATTCCGATGCACATACCTGAAGGAAATCTAATCGACCTATAAAGTCGTTCACGTAGCTCCCCAGAGGCTTCAAGCTCGGATAGGACTTTCCGGCCCACATTGCTGGTATCTTACCTACGAGGACTGCCTTGAAAACTCCTTCAATTTGGATAGTCATCACAACCAAACCTGCGAAATGCAAAATAAAATTAGAGCAAATATTACAATCTAAGTAGCTAGTGGTGGCTGACGTTAATAGTGTCAGCTGTATATTTGTTGAGAGGTATTTCAAGGCACCAACAGGTAACTGATTATTATTATGCATTAAAACATTCAAAATGGAAACGTGCGATTCTTTGCAGAAACATGTTCGTGAGCCATGCACCAGCACAGAATCGGGTGTTCGACGCCCTTTATGATCCGCTGTTTATTGTGTCTGGATCGAAAGATGCCATGCGGGCAGAGTATGTGGCGATGGCACAGTCAACACCTATCCAGATTTTACCCAAATTCCATGTTATGTTCAGTGATTTGCCGAAGAGTGAACGGCAGATATTTTACCAACCATATTCGATTATGCCCCATAATCGGTACAGAGCCGGTTAGTATAAACATTTTATTTTGCTTTTGTTGTGGTCGTTAGTACATTGTAAACGTAACTATCAAATTGAGAGTCCCACTGATATTGGGCATGGATTAAATCTTCTGATAGAAAGAATTACTTAATCCTCATATTACTAGCAAGGTACACCTGTATCCAGTTTGAACTTGGAAGATAAAACCATCTTATTCCTGAACGTTTGTGTTTTTTCATGTAATTTAGTTATAGAAAAGTTTCCATGGGATTCGGCTTTTAGATTTTTCTAATAACCCGTGATTTTCGTGTGGTCTTAGGTTTTTCAGTGAAATAATACAAAAATAGAACAATTCCAACAAAATATTAATGTAATGTGGATGGATGAACTCTTAAACTGAAAACAGAGTGTTAGCAGCTGAATTATTTGTTAGTTTACTTTTGATTGTTATTTTGTATATATGCATTTCTCGTAACTTGATGATTGTCCGATATACCTTGGGTAATGGAAAGATAGAACTCTTTACCAAAAATTCTCAGACTACAAGATAAGACATGGTGCAGCAAAGAAAGTAAAGTAAAAAAGTTGTCGGCCATAGTATGACATCCAGAGTCTTTGAATGGAACAGTTAGTTCTTTTAACACGTTGAAAGCCATCGGGGTCCCCGGTGGCCGGTACGGAGTTTGTTCGTAGTGCCGTGAGGGTCACCGGTGACCCGCGAAGCAAAGATTTCTTTTGGCCACACACCAAAAAAAACATTTTTTAGCGAAAAAAAACAACACATTTTTTGATGCTTTAGCGCCTCAAAGCAGCGTTACCGTTCTACTACATATGTAGTAGTTTTACTACCTTTAATTTAAAAATGATAATCTACTACACTACTACATCAAGTTATCATTCCACTACCTTTCTTCGATAATTCTAATTTTATTTTATTTGTGTCTAAATCGATCGCAGCCTTAGTATAAAGTACTACAGGGAAGGTCCTCGCCTATAAATTCCGTGTACGTGAGCGTAGGGACCGTCCCAAATACCAGAATAACTACTAAAACATCATTTGATCATATCACGATATGTTAGTTGTAATGAAGCGATTTTGTGTATATCATAATTCTCCATTAATAAGCGTCATCTTACTGTTGTACATTTGGCGGTACATCTTGAGTTTCAACGCATCGAATGTTGCTCAACTTGCTGAAACACCTACAGCGACAACTTTGATCAGGGGCCAGTTCTCGAAAGGTCTTGGGTTATCGAGTTTTTGCATTAGGACACGAACAACTTTTTTTTCGACCTATGCGAACGCTAAAATTTTCGTCGACAAAATTTTTCGACTTCAATTTTTTTTCGTACGATTATCGTCGTTCGCCATACACGAACCGGCCTCAGTTTTTACGACTTGTCACCTTATTCCGGATGTGCATTTTAATGATGCTCTTGGTCGAATGCTTCTACTTGCGGTTGCTGCTGGTGATTGTTCGTGGGCCGATGACATTTGAAGAACTTCGAACTCTCAAAAGTGAGATGTTTTCAACATTTCGTGTTACAACAGCTCAATTTGGTTGAAAACGATACTTATTGGGACATGATAATCGCTGAAGAAATTATTTCTCCATGTCACATACGTACATTATTTGCTATCATTATTTTGTCATACTTCCCATCGAATCCACGAGAACTGTGGAACAAATACAAGGATGACATATTCGAAAACATTTTACACCGAATTCGGTTCAGTTCAGTAAATCCCGATCTCAAGGTGAATGGCGAGATACCAGCCTTTGCTTTTGATCGAAGACATGTGTTACCTCATGTGCGGCAGTTGGTTAGTCAAGTTAGGAATACCAACGCCATATCGTCAAACAAACGACTCTTTCAATTGAGTTGCTTCTTCTGGGATAGTTGCCACGTTGCCAGAAGGATGCTGATGTTGAAATTGCCGTTAAACCTTGAAACGATTCAAAACCCGACATCACACTCAGCAATGGCCAAAGCTTTGGTAGCAAGTAAAATCATCGGCTGGGATGAATACAATGACTTACTACAAACGCGCATTGGAAACATTCAATCGAACTATGAAAGATCTGCGCATTGACTCAAGATGACACAATCAATCATTCCATGAACCACCGCTGCTCATGAAATAAACGCTTACCTCAAAGCATCAAATCAGTGGCGCTTTATGAAGAAACGACAGCTGATGACAAACATGCGAATTGCCTTGATAACGGTGTTCCTGTTGACGAATCGAACGGATTGATTTCGTTTCCGCCGAATTTTTGAAATTCAATTTCTTGCTTTCATCATGGCGATCAACAAATCACAAGGCCAATCCTTGAGTGTTTTTGGCCTGAATCTAAAAAATGAATGTTTCTCTGACGGTAAGATATACGTAGCATGTTCACGTGTCGGCAAACCATCTGTTTTGCTCGTTGCAGGTGACAAAAAACGAAAAATTGATTTGAAATCAAAAAAGTTTGCTACCTTTTTTTTCAAAAAGTTGGTAGATTTTACTACTCTCAAAATTCATCTTACGGTAACATTGCCTCAAAGACTCAAAGACATTAATTATAGACGGCAATGTCCTCTACATTTTTTGTCATTTTTTGCACTGATTCCCAGAAAAATGCATCAAAAAACTTTTTGGGTTTTCCAGGAACCTGCAAGTGGTGGGAGGTCAACGATTTATGAAAAAAAATCCCCGGTGTATTTTTTTCAAATCAAAAATACAGATTAAGTACACTATCTATCATCTAGCGATACCCAGGTCTCCTCGTGTATTTTCTTCTAACAAAAGTAAGTTGGACCAAGAGTTGGTACTTCAACGAAAAGTTCACCATTGTTGTTAGTAACTTGGATTATTTCTTGATTTCCAATTGAGTCTTCAAGGCCGGTTTTTCAATCCAAAAATGATGTCCCCCTTTAGAACAGAGCGAAATTCTCATTCAGCTAATGAGGCTGGACCTGGTTTCATTGATGAGTACTACGCCAACGCCACTCCTACAGCCAATCCATTTTTTTGTATTCAAAATCAAGTTTTGCAGAATCGTTTTTTTTTTAATCTTGTATATGAGTATGCGCATAGGAATGAGCACTTAAATGAATATTGTCATCTAATTAAATTTACTGCAGGTTTACTGTGGAGTATTGTTATTTATTTTTTATTTTATTTTAGACAACTACTACGACTACTGTGGTATTAAAGTAGAGATAGAAGAATTTAATGGTGGTAAGAAAAAAGCATTATTTTCATTGATTTTTGACATAATAAACGTTTAAAATTTGAACCCCCTATAGTCCAACACCCCATTGCGGGTGAAAGAAAGACCAGTGAACTGTTTTCATACTATTTTATTTAGCCTTATTTAAAGCTAAACTATGTGATAGACACCAGGGTTTGAAAGCAAAGTAAACTTAAATCAAAGCACATATTTTTAAGCTTGCTTTGCTGATGACTGTGAAAGCGGTTTGTTCCAAATTGCTGCGAATGCTGTTGCTTTCAAATTACTTTCAGCAGCATACTGGTCCGGCTGCAAATGCTTCGGCTTTGACATACTTTGCTGTGAAAAGCTTTCTGTTTTTTTTGTATGTGATAGACTAGAGGTTTAGGGGAAGCCCCTTTGTACTGTTCGACAATCTATATTTTTCATATAGAATGTCGAACAGCAGCTCTAGCCGGAATATAGAGAGTAGAAAGAGATAAAAGTAGGAAGGAGCTGCCACAACCCAAAGTCTAGAAATTAGCAAGTCTTTCATCTTCATATGGTTAGTGAGTGAAAGGCGAACAGCTATGTATATGCACAAGTTCTTCAAATGACTATGTCAGGCTATCAGAAAGAGAATGCAACATTTTTATACGCGTTTGCACACAACTAAACAGCAGAAACTTTTATGAGTTTATATGGGGATAAATGAATGTATTGGTGCATATTTGCTCCCCAGTAGGAATTCTAGGAAGGCCTTACCGATGGAGCACTGAAATAAGTACTCATCTGGTAAGGGGTACCCGTTATTTTCTTGGTGCTAGATGAGCCCTTATATAACCCATTACAAGAGAAGGCAGATGGTAAGGTGTACTCCAGAATTATACCCAAACAATTGAGAATCTGCCCGATGACTCAAGGGAGCTTTCCTGGAGTTTTCATAAATTTTATAGAAAAAAAGAAAACGGGCAATTATATTCGTCGATATAAAATGCGACATTAGCATACTCAATAGCTCTCATTCGATACGGAGGACAAGCAGCTTTAGAAGTGGTTAGAATTTGGGACTGCTTAGGTAAAGCCACTCTCAGGCGCCCATGAATATTTCTTTTTGCAATGTTCCATTTGCTGCCTTGCTATACCCCTTACAGATGAGCAGTTCTATAAGTACTCTAAGGAAAGTACTAAAGGAAGGCCTTACCTCCTTTGACATCGCGTGTAAAAATAAACACTTCTGTAAGGGGTGTGGTAAGGCCTACCCCTTACCAGTAAGTGCTAATTTCAGTACTTCTGTAAGCTTACCGGTTCTACTGGGATCGTGTTTTGATTTATGAAAGAAAACAGCTGATTCAATTTTCTTTCCTTTTCTGTTATGCATACTTTATCGTAAAGAGAGAATCTAGCTTTGTCTCGCCGAGTTCAAGAAGTATGCGTTGAATTTTGCTCAGCAGTGACGTTTAATATGCACGCACACAACTAACGGGGGGGGGATTTTGTATGAAGATGAAAGACTTGTTATTACTAGACTTTGCCACAACCTAGCCGCGATATTTTACTCCAACCATTTCGCGACTCTGGAATCGGGGCATTTGCGAAACAACTCGCTGGAGTGTTATGCCTCCTGAAGTTGAATCTTATCAGCCAGCCGATGACATGCGCTTGGTGGAGCGGGGAAGGACTAGCGAAGGCTATGACAGGGGGAATCAGGAATGTAAAGAGGGGAGAAGAAAGAAGGACCGTGGGGCTGGCCGGGATTCGAACCCGGAACCTCTGGGATAGCAGTCAGGCGCCTTACCTCTAGACTACCGAGGCCCCCTTTCTGTTTGCTTACAGTTTTTCAAAGCTTTCCACTCCAAAGTCTGTGAAATACTTTGCTTCGTTCAGCATTTATTTCATGGTCCAACTTTATATAGTAAAATGATACTTTTGTTTAAAGGGGTGAAAACTTTTTGTATGTGAATGTGAAGCACTCGCAGCCGGAACAGCATGCTTTAGCATTTGTAAGTAGCAGCATACGCAGCAATATAGGCTGCATCAGATCCAAAGCAGCGCAACAAAAATATCAGCAGCAAACTGTTTCTATTGGTCAAAGCGGGTCATATGACCACAGAAGCAGCACTGAATGCTGCCGCTGCATTTACATTCCTAATCCTAATTTTGCTGCCCATCAAGGCAACTTTTTTGACATTTCAGTTTTTGATTTAAGGGGGGTGATATACGGGTCAACATGTTGAGCAACACGAGCTTTTTCTGCGCAATTCGTCGGCCAAGGGAAGGGTCAGGGTGAAGTGTGCGGTGTTGACTGAAACTAGGAACGATTTCTATTTTTCCTCCAGTTGCTTGAAAAATGTTTATGTATGCGTAGCTGTCAAGCGATTCTGGGTGAAAATAATTTGGAATGCACACCCACACATATGAAATCGCAATGTTATTACACAGAGTGTTGCGTGTAGCGTGTTGAGTCGTGTATCACCTCCGCTCAACAAACAAACGAATCTGATAAAAGAAGCAGCATGCTGCCTCTTCCGCTGCTGCTGTCGCTGCTCAAAAGTTTGATCTGATACGGCCTTATGAAACAAAAAAGCTTTCACCCTTCAGCAAAATGACTGAAAATATGATTGCTGCAAAGTAAAGCAAAGTATATTTCTGTGGTCTCCCTGGCAGCAAAGCAAAGTCAACAGCAACAGATAGTCCAAAAACAAAAGTTTTATTCTTACTAATAATACTATATTGTATATCACGTATTAAAGCCTTATTAAAGCAGAAGAAATTGGTGCTACTTTCAGCTTTCTAAGTATGTCAAATAGTTTTTGAACTAGATCAATTTAAAGATTTCAAAATTTGTTAAAATTTCAAGATTTTCGACTTTTTGAAAATTTATAACTAAAAAAATGGCAGTCCAAAAATTTGAAAACTTATTTTTTTTAGTTTCCACCAGAAGAACAAATATAAAGAAATTTTTTTTCATCTTCCATTGTTTGCAGTATATATTTACGAGCTCAATATTTAATTGTTGATAAGGGGACTCTAAAATGGATAAATCCTGTAATTGCAAGTCCGAGAATGAATTTCTTCTGTCATACGTTTTTCCTGAAAATTGACTTGACATGAAGCCTATAAAGGTATTGAACATATTTTTAATTTATTTTTACCAAAACAATTACGATCGAATTGTTTTGAGCAGACGTACGATTTTTTATTGTGGGCGGGGAGTTAACTTTACAAGCATTTATAAAAAGCACTTGTCCCAGATTTTGGATAAAATAAAACAAAGAATAATTACCTAAATTCGATTCTAAAATCAATCAAGTTAGCCAATACCGAAAAACCAGAAAATAAAAAAAAAGTAACCAAAACCTCAACTAATCACCTATTTTAAAAATATCGCAAACCCTCTCACCAAGAATTTGAAATCAAGTGAAATTGATAGTGGATCTCAGACAGTCATTAAAAAAATACACTGAATGTTCTAAGAAATAGTTAAATACAAAGCATCAGGAAAATCCTTCAATGTAGTGCTAGAGGCTAACGTTCGAAAGATGACAATGCTGCGAGAAACATTCTGTTGTCAGTTCCTTTCATTGCCCCTCTAAAATTCTAGCTTCCTTATCCACAAACTCACCGCATGTCTTGTGCTGCGGACCATGACCACGTTCGCCTCCTTGTGTAGCTAGAAACTCGAATATGTTGCATGTTGCTAAGGTGGAGGCAATCTCAGAGGTCTTCCGAGGCGAAAAACGTTCGTGTTTTTTGTTCTAGCTGTCGCATCTTTATACGGAGTATTATGTTATCTCTGGTAGCAGCTCTTGAAAATGTTATCGCTTGAATCACAATGACTGCTCCATTGAGGTAAGCAACCTCATGCCTCCACGGCAACATTTCTCGCGCAACACAAGATCTGCCCGCTCGGCTCCCCCTTACAGTTTACAGCCCTTGTTTTCACACACACTCCGATCTAGAAATTCGTTTACAACAAGAACAACTCGTTTGTGGAACAACCTTCCAAAGTCAGCATTTCCGCACTCATACAACCCCCAAGAGTTCAAACGCAAGGTTCATCGCCACTTTCTCCAACACCCCCCTGAATCTCCCTAAGCTTACTACTGGACACAGGTCACAGTGATGATATAGGAGTAACTCCAGCCAGCAAGCTGTGAAGTGAGTTGGGCGGGAATTAAATTCGATCGACGTGACGGACGGTTAGAAAGGAAACACTCAATCCAGTTCTTTAGAATAGAGTCAATAGAGATATCAAGACCAACCAAGCCATATTCTCCAAACTGTCATCGATGATTTGGTTTGCCTGATGACGAATTTACATTGAAAATGTTATATGCACCTTGTTTAATGTATATGGCCTCAACTATTACGCGCACTTGGATTCGTCGATCACATACAACCGTGTCATGGGATCTGTAATCAATCCCGAGGAGAGGAAGACACTTCCATCGGGTGTCCGAACGATGTCGTTCCCCTGTGGGTGATATGTACGGCCACGTTTAAAATCATTTACTCAATATTTAATTGACGATGACGCTACTAAAAGCAAACCTTTTTAGATACTACGAATGAACGCATTCTCTATAGTTTAAGCACTTAATGAACGGCCCTTGTGTCTCAGTGAACATCCCAAGTTTTCTGATGCTTTTCGTTTCACTCGAATGAAAGACATTCAACGAAAATAATTTTTTGTCTAATTTTCGCTAGTACAAGTTTATTCTGTACAATCACTGGCAGAATCTTTATATCCCCTAAAAATGAATCATCCATTTACGAAGCCCCGGAGATTTTATGAAAACATACATATATTAATTGTATAAACTTGCATCACTATATACTATAATTGCTTTCGCAGGTGATGATAGTCACGCTAAGAGAAGAGTAGATTTCGCTGGACGGGACAGAGGCTGCTTCTTTCATTATCTTTCCGAATCCGTTACAATTACCGCATGCAACGTAAAATTTCAGAAGGCTGCTTATGACGACGATTTTCCTGATCTTCCAGAACTTAAGATCAAAACGATTGGATGTCAAACGGTGTACAGGTAATCGACTATAGAATAAAACAAAAAGGACAGATTCAATACTAATAAATATATTTTTCAGAATATCATCAGCTCAAACTAGTCCATATCAACCAGACGCAGTAATTGGATCTGACAATGATCCTGAAATACTGCTTGCCGCTAAGATCCTGTCAGGACATAGTCAAGCCGGTGAATTTGAGGCAAAAATCATCGAACGTGCGAGAAAGCGACGACAGTGGGAAAAGAGTCTACCGCCGGTTCATTCTGAGAAGGACCAAGAGAGGCGCCGCGTTGTTCTGGAAGCGTTCGAGTGGGAAGAATGGATGGTGCGCGAGGAAGAAATAGAAGAGGTCCAGAAGCTGAGACTGCAGCTCGTCTATAGGCTGATGCAGAAACGAGAACTATGCTTGAAACGAAAATCAAGAGCCAAACTTGAGAATACTGCTAGAAGAATCAATTGCGAGAAGCAAAAGAAAATCGAGAAGCTGAACCTAGGCTATGCCCGAGCTATGAGAAAGTTGGAATGGAAGCACAAGAAACTTCCTAGGAAATATGTGAAACAGAATATTGTTGACGAGCACGTTAACTACGCATCGGAGCTCTATGCTCCGCAAATGAGGTTTGGCGTGAATCCGAATAGGCGACACTTCCTTGGGTTCAAGAAGAAGTACTCAGCGCGATTGGATCAACTTGATCAGAAGTTACGGGAGCAGCCGTCGCTTAGATGTAAGATTTCTAAAGTTGAGGATTTGGCTAAACCAAAAACGGGTCAAAAGGAGATTACTGCAGGATTTTGCGGGGAGGTTAACTTGAAGAACATGTATGAAACGTTGAAGGTAAATATGTTTCGAAAATACTTATGCCCGATTCCACAGTGAAAGCTTAAACCTCGAAATTGAGTTAAGCTTCCGCTTAAATGTTTTTGGTGTTCCACAGTGGAGGTTTTTCTCTTAAACTGAGCTCAAATATCGCGTTAGCTTAAGCTGTTTGATTCTATTCCGGCTTGTTTAAATTAATTAATTTTTGGAGTTGCGATTAATTAAGGACAATGGATGGTGATTTAGATGATATTATTGATGCTACTGATGAAGAATACTATTACATAGTTATTCGTGTATTATTCGTGTAAGGAGATTTCATACCAATTGTAAAAAGAAGAAAACATTCTACTAAAAAGCATGCCGTGCAGAGTGCGGATAAAAGGCTGCAGTGTGCTACTTCAAAGATCGCGACATATTTGCTTTACCGCCCTGCTGAAAATGTACCTCATAGTCTTATAGCAGATGCGACACATCCAACCCAATAATTAATACGGAAAACTTATACCTTTCCGGGGGTGGACGGAAGGTATTTCAGTCAAAATACCAAAAAAGAGGGACATAACGATATGAGAAAACTGTAGAGGCACCTGTCTATTATTTACTTTGGTAGACAAATGCAAGAGAGCCTTATTTTTTTCACAAATTCTTACATACATATAAACATAAACAGTTAAAAATCACATAATTCATTTACCAAGAGCAAAAATTTCACAAAATATGACAACTGACTCGACCACAGTGGCCTACAAAATTCAATGAACTAAGTTTAGCTGAACTGAGCACAAAAACAAACTGTGAAACGATTTCGAATTGAGCTAAAGCTTAAACTAACTGTTCAGGTTCAGCTGAGCGAAAGCTTAAACCGACACTGTGAAACCGGGCATTAGAAAACTTAGGTTATATTTTGGTGTTATCGTTCGTACAAAAACTGACTTTTAAAAAAAAAAGTTTTCGAATTTTAACTTTTCAATGAAACCGATTTAAACCGGTTTCGAATTTGTACAGATATAAAACAAGACATATTGACAACTTAAGTATAGGTAAAGCTTAATTTGTTTTGTGTATAATGGCATTGTCTCCTTGTTGACGCATGTTCTCAGACAGCTCACAAAACGCGAATAAATGCCGAAATGCGTGGCTGGCTGAAGGTGCCCGAGGTGTCCCAGAACGTTTAATTGGAGATAGTTGCAAAAGATCTCCAAACAATAGTACATTGATTTTTCCATCGTTGTTTTCAGTTGTTTTAGATGGGAATCAATCATGCCAGATGCTCTGTATGACATCATTGAAATTTCGTGATAATCAGAAACTCTACCTGTCAAAAAATTCCTATTAGTGAAGGAGACATACCTGTCATACGACCATCCTTCTGCATAGGCAACTTTAACATCTATGAGTTCTTGATTGGCTGATAAGCTGTGCTGCTCCTCCTGTTAACGCACACACTTTTATGCGTCCTTTACATAGCATCTATTGATTTGATTTGGCAGTAAGTTCAATAGGATAATAGTGACTAGTGAAATCATGCAAGGATGCCTAAAAAAAGTTGGCAGCTGGGGAGTAGGCGGAGCGGTCTGGAAGTCAATTCGGGAAAAGCTGAGGGATGCTTCTTACAGGGAAAACGAAAATTCCCGCATACTCATGCATGCTCTCACCTCATCCTCCAGAGTGAAGTTTCTGAGTCTAATACTGCATCCTAAACTCATGTTGCACCCGAACATCGACGAAAGGGGAAAGAATAGCCTTCTAAGCCTGTAAGAAGACTTTTGGCAAAAGATGGGATCTCAAGCCAAAATTGTCCTGTGGATGTTCACAGCTGTTGTACGCCCAATTCTCACGTATGGGTCGCTAGTATGGTGGCCAGTGTTGAGTAGGGTCTATAACGTCATAAAGTTGGGAAGGGTCCAGAAAACGGTAACGTTAGGGGCAACAGGGGAAATGAATACATGCCCCACCTAAGCACTGGACACTCTCTTGCACCTACTCCCACCGACCTTCACATCAAACATCTAGCCCCGTGTAGTGCCCTCAGACTTAGGGAATTCGGGGCCTGGACCTCAAAACCCTACAGTTACAATAGAATTTGATACCTGAGGGCATGGTCGCTACAACCACAGACTACCGGTTGACCTTTTACGAAGGACTTCGCCATCAAAATGCCCTCAAGAAGAGAGTGCAGGAATGGAGATGTCCTGCGAAAGTTCAATGTACGAATATTCACCGACGGCGCCAAAACGTCTGAGCAGGAGTTTATATAGAGACCACTGTAAGCTCACTGTAATGGCACCTCTCCGTGTACGCTAGCATCTTTCAAGCTACGATCCTGAAGGCCTGCCAGACAATGAATTTAAAACCTACGCAAGGATGTAGTATTGGAATTTTCATAAACAGCCAAGCCTCTTATAAAAGCTCTGGATTCGATAATGATGCGCTCGAAGTTAGTAGAGCGATGTGCACTTGGTAGAAAGCACAACGTGACTCTATTCTGGGTCCCCCCTGGGTCATAGGAACATAGAGGGGAACAAGAAAGTCGACTACCTAGCCAAGCAGGGGGTCTCTCTCCGAAGCTCGAAGACCGAGATGGTTAGCAGACCAATTGGGGGAGTCAAAAATGCTAATTTTAACTACCACCTGCTGCTAGCCAACCAAAAGTAGAGAGCACTATATCTAGGGAGACTTGGCCGACTTATAACAAAGAAAGAACAATGGGCCTCTTAAACAGACCATGCTGCCAAGTTGAGCATTCCTTTCAACGTCTATTGTCGTAGCTAGAGGGAGGCGAATGAGAGCGAAAAATCCTTCAAACCCGGCCAAACAACCCTTCCACCATCAAGGTACACGAGTTGTGACAACAAAACGGCGCAACAACCGCTAATTGAGCCTCTGGTCTCACTGGAGGCAGCCGTTCATTTGCAGAATAAATAACGCACAAAACGCATATGCATGCCTGTTCTGCATATGGAGATCAACAGAAATCTTAACTAATACCAAATTGCGGCAGTTCAACTCCAGCGTTAAGGCAGTCCTTTTGTACGGTTGCTGATCACGGAAAGTCACGCAATTCATCACAGGGCGCCTACAAGTTTTCATCAACAGATCCCTGCGTCGTATCCTAAAAATCCGTTGGTAAGAAATAATTTCAAATGAAGAGCTATGGCGCCGCGCCGTGCCAGCCAAGAAAGGATAGGCGACCAAACCAGGCGAAGGAAATGGAATTGGATTGGCCATACCTTGCGACGCGAAAACGAGAATCTACCTAAACAGGCCCTTGACTAGAACCCGCAAGGATCCCGTCGAGTAGGATGACCTAGAACAACGTGGAGGAGAACCCTATTAGCTGAGGCCGCAACAACTGGAAGATCCTGGTCTGAGCTGTTTGGTCTGGGCACAAAACACTGGAGGGCAACTGTTTCCGCCCTATGTCCCATGAGGGATTAAAGGGGTATAAGAAGAAGAATATACGAAGTGTATAAATTTAAAACCGATTTTTGCATAATTTTCTTTTAAAAACCGGATTGGAAAACCGGTTTTTAAAAACCAACAGACACTACTTGGTGTCTGTAGGATCGGCTATTGAGTTGTTATTGGGTTGAGCTAATATTTGAATAATTCCGGTTAGTTGTTGGGCAAAAAATTTGTACTCCTAAAATTTTTTGTTTTGCATCTCTTCTAATTTTATAATAATCCACTCTAAATTCAACCTCACATTACCGTTTTTCTTTTAGTTCTTGAGGAGCCGCTCTGTCCAAGTGAAAGAACGACCTAAATGCATTAAACTCATCGTAAGATCCCAGAAAACTTCTATTCCTACACCATCTACTGGAATTGAAGTGGACTATGAGGCAGAAAATGAGTATCAACAAGCTGTTTTCCTGCAAAAAATAATAAAGGTAATAACTCTCGCAAACCAATGTCACTTTCAATACCACTTTGAATCATTTCTCACACAGGGTCGAGCAATCCAAGAAATGCTTAAGCGTGGAAAAGGCAAAACTCATGCTGGCATAAGAGAAATAAGATCAAGCTACGTCCTACCGGCTGTGACTGAGCTTGATCCGAATGCCACTGATGAATATTTGAAAAAGGGCACAATTGTTTTGAAGCAACAGCGCCATTTGCAGCAAATCTTCAAATCCAAAAAGGAAATGAAAGAAATCCTCAAGGAAACCGAATCGGAGGCAATTGGAAATCTTCTTGAATTCCTGGAGAAGGAGCTGCAACGTTTGTACGAGCAAAGAAAAGCACACGCTCTGTATATGCTAGCAGAGCGAGAGCGAAGGAAACGAGAAATGGCGGAAGCAACCAAAAGACAAAGAGAGACTCGACGAAGAAGAGAGCATGATGAGATTCACAGGTATGTTACAAAATCAACTCGAGATACAGCAGCGTTTTACCTGGAGAATGTACTGCTGGAAGATTGCGAGTATAAGGCTGATAAAGATGCTAGATCGTACGTTCAAGCTTTAGCCAAACGCATCGATGAAGAAGCTACATCGGCTAAACTTATACACGAATACAAGATGTACTCTGGATCAACAGAAAAATCTAATAATGAGGACAAAATTATCGGCGATATTGTTACAGATTTCGTGTTTCCCGAAGTACAAAAACGCCTGGCTCGAAGAAATATGAAGCTCAGACAGAGACGACACTTGTTAGCAGCCCATACTGCATTATATGAACACATCGATACGCTCTATCCGCCGTGTGGGGGAGAAGCCGAATCTGCGACTCTTCTAGAAAATCTAGTCCATCGAACAGTCCCCGCCGAAGAAGTCCTTTCGATTGCTGCTACTGGAGAAGATGAGGCTCATCACGAGGCACTTAAAGTAGTGAAAGAAATCAGCACGAGAATACTCGTCAAAAAGAAGGAGCCTCGCGAGCAGCCTTCCAAAGTCCCCTCTACTAAGTCAACTAAGTCAAACCCTCTTACAGAGATTGTTTCTGAAATAAGCGGTGAATTGCTGCTACACGCTTTGGAAACATCAGACCCTATCTACGACTCCGATACTGAAAAGGCAGAAATTGCGAAGCACGCTAAAGCGCCCAAAAATATCCCTGACAAAAAAAAATAACAAAAGCAAAATAGTAAAAAATTAATAATATTTAGTAGTGAAAAATTTCTAGTATTTTAAAATTCAACTCACCCCTCACAGCCTTCGACAGTGTTTGCAAACTGCTCCTTATGACCGTCGTTAGGACATTGAATCGAGTCATTTCCTGTACTAAAACTGTGTTCATACTTTGATGGTAGCTTGTTGGATATTTTTCTAGCGCAGCTTCTCGATCAAAATTGGGCGGCAAACGAGCTAGAACGTCCAACGCCACCGCCAATGCAACTTCATCGGGCGATTTAGCGTCTCCTCCTCCTGTAGCAGTATCCTGAAGGGAAAGGAATTCAGGGACTTTAGGGATATTGGGAAGGTAAAGATTTTGTGGAAATTGTTTGGAATAAACCTCGATATACTTCACCTGGGATTTTTGAATTACCTGCGCATGGATTAAAGCATGTAAAAAGAAACTCAACAATTTTAAACTTTATCATAATTATTTCGGCTGAGGCAAAACTTTGATGTATTTTTTATATATTTAACAATCTTTGTGCTATTATATTATATCTATTAATCACAATTTTAAATTTAAATATAGCGTTGAGCTTACAATGCAAATGACTCGGCAAATGTTTAAAACTTTAGATTTTAAGAAATATTTGTAATCAAACCCTCCCTTGGATCATTTGCTGTTTACCTAATCTTTGTAAATTGCGAACTCTCAGTCGTATCCAACTCGATTGATTAGCAGCTTCGCTAATGAAGATCCTCTGCGTTTCTCTTAGGGCTTCAGTAATGCAAGACAAGTAAGTGTCAGATCTTGTCTTTATGATCGCGGACTTATTTCCAACTCAATGAACAGGAATATTGAATTCTTTCTCGATTGGTGCATGACCCCCAGTGTGACATTAACCAAACATCTGGGATGGAATGACCTCGTATTCCATATCGCAAAACAAGCATCACAGTGAATGGGCTGGCATACACGGATCGTAATATCAACACCAAAAAACCGGTTTTTTTCAGGGATCGTAACTGTTATAACTTATATCGAAAAAATCAGAAAATAATCATTATTTTGAAACTTATATGATATAAAACAACAGTAACAGTTAAATTTTACCAAAAATATTTAAAGTTATTTTTAACTATTATCTTTGACTAGTATTGTTTTAAATCTTTTAAAACTGTTATTAAAGATTTGTTTCTTTTTTTGTTCGAAATAATAATTAAAATTTACTTTTATTTTTAAAATCAAAAATAACTGTTAAAAAAGACTTTTATTTTTTTCGGTCTTGCATAAAAGTCTTTCTAAGATTTTTATTTTTCCAGTTTTTTCTATAAAAGTCTTTGAAGACTTTTATTTTTAAAATATAAAAATAAAAGTCTTTTGCTGAAAACAGATTAATAGTCCATTCAAACCGTTAAGAAAACCGAACCGGTTTTTGGGGTCGCTGATCACGAAAATCGGGGACCTGCGGTCCTAAAACATGGGCGTCACCCTTAAAAATGCAAAAAACACCCCTTTTTAGGGGGTTTTCGCGATTATTTCGATAGTAATGAAAACTAATTCAATGAAATACACTTTTTTTAATATTTATTTGCGAAGGTGGTTGATTTGTACTAAATCAACGCGAACTTTATGATAAGGGGTGATCCTAAAGGGTTGAAACCACCCCTAAATCGGCTACAAATAGAAAAAATTGTAAAAAAATTTTCTTCAAGTATATGCTTCAAATACGATTGTGGGCGTACTGTCAGGCAAAACTAAATTATTTTCAAACCTTAAGGGGTTAAAACTACCCCCACAATTATAAAAATCAACTTTATATAAAAAAAATTAGAAAAATTTTTTGTTTTTTGCTTTTTGCTTGAAATTTGGTTCAAAAGGTATTATCAGCCATAAATTTATTATTTTAAACCCTTAAGGGGGTGAAACTACCCCTGCATTAAAATTGTAATTGAAAA
Source organism: Thereva unica (assembly GCA_949987705.1). Classification (NCBI taxonomy): domain Eukaryota; kingdom Metazoa; phylum Arthropoda; class Insecta; order Diptera; family Therevidae; genus Thereva; species Thereva unica. Next base: position 37,130,382 of record OX465285.1, read on the forward strand.
AAATTGACATTTATTGTTTTGCATTAAAATTTTATTTTCCATTTTTATTCATTGAAACATTTGGAAAATTGCACTTTAAACCCTTTTTTAAAGGGGTTAAACCACCCCTAAACCGAAGCAAAATAAAAAATACATGGAGAAATATTTCTTTTCGTGGAATTTTTAAATAAAGTCAAAATGCAGGATAAAAACGACAATCACACAATAATTGGAAATATGTACCCTAATGTATTTGAGTTACTTCTGAATAATGGGGTGTTCCGTTTTTTTACAATGACATTTAGGCAGGTCAGTCTTTTGCTGAAAACAAATAAAATAGCTATCGTAGTTCGAAAATTACACTATAAAAACAATTGTGATATTGTGCTTAAAGCCTAGCACGTTGATCAGGCTATAGAAATTCTAACTAAAACTATGTAAAAAATGATTTATTAGGTGGATAAATTGGTGCGGCTGATTTTATATTTTTGAATTTTTTGGCTCCCTGTTTAATTTCTACTTAAATTAGTAGTTTGGTAACCCCATTTCACTCCGTTAGGGGATGAATTTCGAAAAATCGATTCTTAGTGAATGTCCACGTCATTATAGAGATGCACTGTCAAAATTAAAGCCCTTCAGCTCTAGTGGTTTGGGTTACCCCATTTGACCCCCTTAGGGGATTAATTTCAAAAAATCGCTTCTTAGTGGATGTCCACGTCATTAAAGGGATACACTGTCAAAATTTCAGCCCTATAGCTCCAGCGGTTTGGGTAAACCCTATTTCACCACCTTAGGGGATGAATTTCGAAAAATCGCTTTATAGTGGATGTCCACTTCATTAAAGGGATGCACTGTCAAAATTTCAACCCTTTAGCTCCAGCGGTTTAGAAAAACCCCATTTCACCCCCTTAGGGGATGAATTTCGAAAAATCGCTTTATAGTGGATGTCCACGTCATTAAAGGGATGCACTGTCAAAATTTCAGCCCTATAGCTCCAGCGGTTTGGGTAAACCCTATTTCACCACCTTAGGGGATGAATTTCGAAAAATCGCTTCTAAGTGGATGTCTACGTCATTATAGGGATGCACTGTCAAAATTTCAGCCCTATAGCTCCAGCAGTTTGGAAAAACCCCATTTCACCCCTATAGGGGATGAATTTCGAAAAATCGCTTGTAAGTGGATGTCTACGTCATTATAGGGATGCACTGTCAAAATTTCAGCCTTATAGCTCCAGCGGTTTTGAGTTGACCCTATTTCACCCCCTTGAGTTGATCGTGTGGACCGAAAGGGTCGAACCCACATCCCAACTAGTTTCTATTTGTAGCCGATTTAGGGGTGGTTTCAACCCTTTAGGATCACCCCTTATCATAAAGTTCGCGTTGATTTAGTACAAATCAACCACCTTCGCAAATAAATATTAAAAAAAGTGTATTTCATTGCATTAGTTTTCATTACTATCGAAATAATCGCGAAAAACCCCTAAAAAGGGGTGTTTTTTGCATTTTTAAGGGTGACGCCCATGTTTTAGGACCGCAGGACCCCGATTTTCGTGATCAGCGACCCCAAAAACCTTTAGGGTTCGATTTTCTTAACGGTTTGAATGGACTATTTATCTGTTTTCAGCAAAAGACTTTTATTTTTATATTTTAAAAATAAAAGTCTTCAAAGACTTTTATAGAAAAAACTGGAAAAATAAAAATCTTAGAAAGACTTTTATGCAAGACAGTCTTTTTTAACAGTTATTTTTGATTTTAAAAATAAAAGTCTTCCCATAAGAGTTTTGGAAGACTTTAAAAATAAAAAACAAAAATAAGAGTTTTTAATGACCTAAAACTTTTTTAGTTAAATATAACTGTTATTGTTTATTTAAAAAAATTTAAATTAATTTTAACTATTAAACTTGACTTTTATAATAAAAGTCTACAATTTAAAAGTAACCCCACCACCGCGTAGAACTCGCTACTCTGAGTATCCAGTATAAATTTTATGCAGATCAGACAACATTTACTATTTGATTTTTTAAGTCAAAAATACAAATATAACAGTTATTTACGATCCCTGGTTTTTTTATGATACTATCGGCGTACTTGGGTATTTATTTTACCGAGAGTAACTTTATTATCCCTACACGGAATATCTATGTGTGCACAACCCGAACGCGAATAACAAAGAGATATGTCAATATCAGACCCAAAGAAGAAGAAGATAAGAAGAAACATTTGTGCATGTGTTCGTTTTCACGCCAAAAATTTCTGTTCAAAAAGTTGCAACAACTTTCTCTCTTCCTTTTGCCCCTCTGTCCTAGAAACCGGTTTTTAGTCTTGACGTTATGATCCGTGTATGCCACCCCAATGGTGTTAAAAATAATATGATAGCAACGTCATAAGCAACATATAACCTTTTACTTCATGGTACCGTAACCCGGGATCCACCGCCGTCTGGTCCCAAGTCCGATGCACGACCTACCGAATTGACCAGAATCGGGGAAACCGAAGAAACTACACAAGAAACCTCATGGATATAATAGGGGTACCGGTTAATTCGTGCGGTTTTCTAACAGATGGCGTAACTTGATTTTTATTCCAGTGATTCACCTTTCCAAATATGTGTTGGAAAGCTACTGTCATATAGTTTCAGAATCAGTATGTGTCATTTAGTTGAAGCGTAAACAACAATACTTTTTTTAACTATGAAAATGTCGAATTTTGTGCCGAAAAAGTGTTTTTGCGGGGAGTACTTCATTACTTCAATATGAAGAAAAATAAAAAAATTGTTTTTTTGCAGCCTTTTGGGTACCTCCAGAACCCCCTTAGAGGCAAATAGTAGGGACTGTTACTAAAATTCGGATCCGGGAGATTGACGATCGTCACCAACAATCGACGAAACGATGACGCGTTACTATTCCGGTGCTGAGAAACAAGAGACCAGCGTCGGGTTTATAAGCAATCGACGGGATACCAGCAGCGTTATCGCATTCCAACCGATATCCGAGCGTTTAGCGGTTAGAACCATCGGTGGAACGATCAAGACCCATATCGTATTCATTTATGCGCCAACCGAGACCAACCCAGACCCGAACAAGGACGAGTTTTACTATCAGCTTCAACAGACGCTGGATACGACAACTTGAACCGACTCGGGGGACTTTAACTGCAGATGCAGGTGCAGAACAAACCAGCTGGGAAGAAACAATGGGCAAATTCGGACATGTAGTAATTAATGATAACGGCTTACACTTCCTGTCATTCGTAAATAATTTGATCGTTGGCTGGCAACCGCATCTTCCGCCATGGCGCCATCCACTCAAACACCAACTCCCCTGGCGAAATTGATGCGGCAACAGCTCAGCCATGTTACACTAGGTTTTGATCAACGCAAGATTCCAATTGACGCTTAAAGAAGTACGGGCAATGTGTGAGCCCAATTGTGGATCGGAGCATTATCGTGTTCGAGCGAAATTACAGATGCGATTACAAAGAGCGAAGAAGATAGCGCCACGCCAAGAAGAATTGGACGTGAATACAGGACCCGACCATCGGCCGAGAGTTTCAAATGGCATTAACCAACAAATTCGCGGTTCTCGCAATACCGGACAATGTCGATATAGAAGAAAGGCAATTATGGGACTCCATTGTGGGGTGTGCAATGGAGTTGTGTCCACCTATCCGTCAACGAACGCAGCCATGGATCTCGGACAGCTGTCTTGACCTCGTCGAACAGCGGAAGCGAATGAAAGACGTCAACTTTGAGCAATACCGACGATTTACGAAAATCATACAATCGAAGCTTTAGAAACATCGAGAGCAAACGAGCCGGAAAGAACAAGCGGGATTTAGACCTTTCGAGGATGCATGGATCAAATATTCGTACTCCGTCAGCTAATGGATGAAAGAATTCGTTGTGGATTGAATGATGAAAGAATTCGTTGCGTTGATCGATTTTAAATCCACTTTCAATTGCATCCATTGGAACAGCTTGTGGAGAGCGTTGGAAACCGAACACGTGTCATTGAAAATCATCCAACATCTCCGAGGATCGTACGACGGCTCAACCAGCAGCGTTCGTATTCGACGAGACTTATCCGAGGAGTTCCCGATTCAAACGGGTGTCCGGTAGGGAGACGTCACCACGCCACTTCCCTTCAACGCTTTGATCGACACGAATATGCGTGAAGCCTTCGACGGACTCAGAGTTCGATACAACGACAACAACTTCGTAACCGACTTAATGTTCGCGAACGATAGCGCCGTCTTCGCCGACACAGTTGCCGAAGCAACGGATCTATTCCGACTTTTCCCGCATCACCCAGTCATACGGGTTAAAAATCAATGCGAAAAAGACCAAAGTTCTTACAACGGACGGATCGAGGGCCAGTGTTCACCTCGATGGAAAACAAATTGAGCATGTTACGATTTTCAAATATTAGAGATCATTGGTTGAGGAAACGAAAGTGACATTGACGGCCGACGTTCAGAGCCGCGTCGCGTCGGCCAGGCAAATGCAACATTCGCCTCGCTCAAGTGGTGCATATGGAAACGAACAAATATTTCCATCAAAACAAAAGTACGCCTTTACCGAACGTTGATCCTTCCGATTCTTCTTTATGGGGGTCTGAAACGTGGACACTGCTCAAACCGGACGTTAAGAAGCACAAGGTGTTCCAAATGCGAAGGTGTTCAAGTGTTGCAAAAAATTTGTTTGAAGAGATCGATTGAAACAACTTATGTGCTACTACCTACTACCCCTATTCAGTTTTTAACTCAGTGAAACACAATTGAAAAAGGCCCAAACACTGCTGGTTGGGAGAAATAATTTTCATAGTTTGCGTAAAATTTCACATCGGTCAGTTTCACATGAGTCACCATCCAACCAACAAAAATCTACTGAAAACGTCGTTTTCGGAGAAGAGATAGGGTGCGCAGATTTTTTGAACCTCTTAATTCTTTCTTTTTTATTGGTAGTACGAAGGGCATTTCAAAGCTTAGTTTATCATTTTTTTATGTGAAAAACTGGAGTCTCAGGAAAGGCCCTTTATACTGTTGACAATCTATTTTTCTTCGTATAGAGTGCAATGTGTAACAGCAGCTCTAGTCGGAGAGGGAAGGAACCGCCACAACCTTCCCGCGATATTTTCAGTCCACATACTCCCAACCATTACTATCGCGACTCTGACATTGGGGCATCGAGAAATAACTCGCTGGAGTGTTATGCCTCCTGAAACGAGTTGAATCTCATCAACCAACCGATGACATGCGCTTTGGTGGAGCGGGGAAGGGCTAAGGAAGGCTATGACAAGAGGAATCAGGAATGTAAAGAGGGAAGAAGAAAGAAAGAAAGTTATGTAGGTGGGAAAGTGGAAAAGGCGAAGGACCGTGGGGCTGGCCGGGATTCGAACCCGGGACCTCTGGGCCTTACCCCTAGACTACCGAGGCCTCACTTCATTGTGAGTCGGAAGATGGTCTCGCTGTGTGCAGAACAACATGTGGAGTTCCGTAGAGATCTATCCTACAACGTATTTAGGCTACACTGCGCAAACCGGACGTTAAGAAGCTCGCGGTCTTCATGCGATACAGATCCTCGGTGTCTCACTCCGCGATCGCCTTCGAAACGAGGCAGACAAAGATACGATCAGCAGACACTGATCGAAGGAGAAATTCAAAAACGTCGACTACGGGGGCTTGGACATGTTTGCCGAATGGATAAGAACCGCTTGCCACGTAAACTTCCGTCCGAGACCGTCCCGCAGACTGGAGAATCCAGCACCGACACCGAAGAAAACCTGGCTAAAGAATATCGAGGATAACCTAAAGAATCAACATTCTCAGTTACTTAGGCTCGAAACGCCGCCAAACACCGGCAAGAGTGGAAACGAATCGTGAGTAGATTTCAAGACCCAGCGGTACCGACAGCAGTGTATCCGTTGCGGGGATATCCCGCGCGGACCGCAAGTTAACGGATCAAAGAAGCAGAAGTAGCAACCACCCAAGTTATTCGAGCTCCCTTTCGTCTATTTCGACATACATACATACTTGCCAACCACCATGGCATATCAACTTTAACTCTTTGATTTCGCTAATTACATTCAAAACTATTTTGCTTTACATACCGAAATAATTTAGAGCAACAATCATACTTACTCGCTTTTCGTAAAGATCCTGAAAAAAAATTTATAATGACCCTAATTTCGGTAAAAACCAAGAAATAAAATCTTACCGTCCGGTCCTTGAGATTAAGGCAGCATTACGAGGTAAATATGAAGCAAACATTTTTCAACTGTTTTAAAGCTAACAACATACCTGTGTAAGTAAAGTATGAGCCAGCAATGAATCAGTCTCTTTCTGATCCTTTATTATATCAGCATTCTGATTGAAGCCAAAAACTGAAGGAGCCGATATCAAAGGTAAATTTTTAGTATAAGTTATATATCCGTCGTATTCCTTCATAATCGGGGCATAGTAAAGTGTTGATGAACTATCGAAGTAATACATATCCTCTTCGTCTACAACTGCAGGCGTGTAGAATCTGGCTAGCATAGTCCGCAGAGTCCTTCTATCCCAATCATCAGTTACTCGTCCGCCGTAGTTGCATTCTCCGGTTAAGTAGCGAAGCGCCTCGAAATTGACACCCTCATATTGATCCAAAAACATTTTCAACTGAGCCAAACTAATCTTAAGGTCAGTTTCATTAAACTCGTAGGGAATATTCCATCCTATTGGTCCGAAGTATCTTCGTTCTTGTATAACGGCGTGGAAGAACGCGAGGGCGAATATGAGCCGCTTAAACTCCATGGGTTGTTTGCAGGACTCGAACCACTCAGGATTGTTAACAGGATCACTTAGGTATGATCTTAAAACGTTAGACTTAAGACCTTTTGGTGGTTCGTTAGTTATTTTTATGCTATTCTGCAAAACTCCCACCGGAAAATGTTCAGCTGGATAAGAAGTTAGCCACAATCTAAAATCAGGGTGAGTTTGATCAGACACAAGTCCTTCGCAGATTTTCTCCAAAGCTGGCATGAAACTCTTTGCTAAATGGCAATTTTGTAAAACTACCCAATTTCCCATTTTTGTCGCTTCTTCAATCATTCTAATCGCAATCGGACCTTGTCCTTGCCCCAATGACAAGGAGAACAGTCGATCAATACCAAATCCTTGACCATCAGCGAACATGAGCAATGTCCCTGTTGGATCGGAGCCGGGTGTTAGTATGAAAATCAAAGGAATGAAGCAGTGCGAATCTGCATACGACGCCGGAAGATCAAATGGCGGTGGCTCAACAAATCTTTTTCCAATAGATCCTGGAAATATAAACAAAATTTATCATGAATTCACAATTTTAAATTTCCCTTACCTTCGACGAAGTAATGAATAGCTGGAATCAGTTTATCTGACCTAAATGGTCGAAGTATCACAAGCCTTTCAAACAGGCTAAATGTTGTTTCATATGGTTCTGGAAGTGGTTCATTTTCAGGTGTAGCTGCATCGAATATACTTTTCCATCCATCGGGATTAGCCGTAAAGTGCTCACGTACCCCCCTAAAGGCAGGCAAGTCAGCTAATCGACAGAGTTCATCCCAATTGTTATTAGGAAGCCACTTAGTAGGATTTGGATGAGGATTATCTAGGCCAACGCCCCCCGTCAAAAGGTACATCCAAGCGGCATTGTCAATTTTTCCTTCGGCTTTCAATAAGTTTATTGTGAGAATGAGTGATAGTAGAAGCTTATCCTGCCAAAGAAATCGATTTATTTTTAGGAGTTTAAGGCTTATTCATTTAATTTAGTCTGCTGATTGAGTTCGTATGTCCACTTGACATAGCATGAAAGAATATCTATTATCTACATTAACAAACAACTTTTTAATATAACAGTGAATTCAAAACATTGCCAGGTGAAACATGAAGACATTCCATTAAAATATTTTTAGGATTTTTCTGTAACAATTCGATTTTTTCAGAACTGTTTATAGATAGCGAGAATTTAAGGTTTAAGCACATTTATCGAACAAAACAGAGTCGGTATGAGATGTTATGCGATGAGTATTCGATCTTCATCAGGACCATGGGTGGTCAACCCAAATGGTATCGCGGGCCACCTTGAAAATGCATTATGATCCCGCGGCGATTCAAATTTAATTTAATATAATTTAGGGAGCGAGTTCCATAGTTGTGCTGCGAATACAAAGAAAGAGCGATTATCAATAGTCGTGAGGAAACGCGGAATTATTAAATTATTAAGGGGCAAAATGATTGCTAAAGCTGTGGATGGCAGGTTTGTGGTGCTCGTGTAAGATATCGTGAAACAGTTGCTAAGGCCTATAATCACGATAGTCTTTTTAACCGAGCAAATTTACAAGCTGATAGCCCGCGAGTTTAAAACCGGCGAATCAGCTAGTAATTCCTCGCTCAATAGTCAACTAGCCAGCGCGAACTAATTCCGTCATTTTGTAGTAAGATACCCGCAAATAGTTCACTAGCAACTATGATGACACAGAGCTAGTTTACTAGCTAACAAGCCCACACGCCAGTAGACACTGCTCTCCATTCCCTGGTAGCGGTCATCGAAAGATCCCTTGAATTCAAGGAATTCACGCTGGCTGCTTTCTTAGATATTGAAGGTGCTTTCAACAATGTTGAACCTTCTGCGGTCACGAAGGAACTCCAGCGTCTGAATGTTGATGGGTGCTCCAGGTCCTTTATTGATCAGCTGCTGGGGTGCAGGCTCATAAAGCCTGGGGCTTTCGGAAGAAGTCAGGCGGGTTAGAAGAGGCACACTACAAGGTGGGGTCTTATCGCCGCTCCTTTGGAATATGACAGTCAATGAAGTGCTGATAACTCTAAAGAAGCCTGGGTGCACCACGGTGGCCTATGCTGATGATAATGTGCTGGTGGTGACCGGCAAGTACATCTCAACAATAAGAGATATAATGCAACAAGCATTAGATACTCTTGCTCATTGGGCTACTACAAAGGGTCTAGGCGTCAACCCAGCCAAGACTGAAGTAGTGCTCTTTACAAAGAAGCATAGACTTCCCAATTTTCCTTCTTTAAGACTTTGCAACGAAACACTGCATCTAAAGGAGGATGCGAAATTTCTAGGTCTCGTACTCGATAGGAAACTAACGTGGAGGCCGAATCTTTTAGAAAGAGCAAATAAGGCCAAAACAGCTCTCTTCTTATGCCAGAGAACGATCGGATTCAACTGGGGCCTTAAACCCCGCATCGTCCACTGGCTCTATACAGCTGTAATCAGACCTATACTTATGCATGGCATATCGGTATGGTGGACTGCACTACAGAAGATTACGTATCGTAAGATACTGGACAGGGTCCAAAGAACAGCTGAGCTGTGTATCAGTGGTGCAATGAGAAGCACCCCTACAGCTGCGCTGGATGTCTTATTGCATCTTACTCCTTTGGGCATACACGCCGAGCAAATGGCAGCCTGGTCGGCTGCCAGGACAAAGGCTTCTCTTGGATGGACTCCATACTCATATGGCCACTTATCCATTCTTAGGAAGTTCGCCATCGCTACGAACAACCTCGACTATACTACACCTACGTGGACCTTTACCTAGTAATACATTTAGATTTAAGTAAGTTTAGGGTAAGGGTGCGGGTATAGATGTAGATGGAAACCCGTAGCCTGGGCGGGAGTCACCCGAGAAGATTTTATCTCCGCTGCCCCCCGCCCAGATAGTGTTAGAATAGAGTAGATTAAGATAGTTTTAAGATTCTTTTTATATAAAATAAATATAGTATCTAAGTTTTTTTTTTCTCAAATTTTTCTTAGATATTACAACGACCTTTTCTTTTTTCCATAAAATAAAAATAAATATTAGATAAGTCTTAGCTGAAAGGCATAAGTTAAATTTTAAGATATAGATTAATTTAGAGTGCCTGTTGAGGGCCAGTAAATTAGATAGATTAAAATAGGCTAGAATAATTAACTTTAAGCATTAGTTAAATTTATATTAAGATAGATAGTAAGGTAATAAATAAAAATGCTTTTTAAAAACTAAAACTAAGGAAGTTCGCCATCGCTACGAACAACCTCGACTATACTACACCTACGTGGACCTTGGAGAAAGGTTTCAATACCATCATTCCGGCCAGAGATGACTCGACAGATGGTGTTATCCTCACTGGGTCATTATGTATCTTCACAGATGGCTCAAAAATTGGGAACAGTGTAGGCTCTGTTATCTTTTCCGAGGCATTAAATATAAATACCTCTCTTCGTCTACCCGACCACTGCAGCGTCTTCCAAGCGGAAGTAACTGCGATCTGGGAGGCTCTCGAATGGTTGAAGATAAATAATATATCTCATAAGAATATATGTATTCTATCGGACAGCCAAGCGGCCCTCAAGACTCTTAATTCTGTCGTCACAACGTCCACGACTCTTCTGAACTGCCGCAGGTCTCTGTGTGAGACTGCAACTCAGTTTGATATAACACTGTGTTGGGTTCCTGGACACAGTGGGATTAGGGGAAACTGTAGGGCAGATGAGCTTGCTAAACAGGGAACCGAAGTGAAAAGAACACTTAACCCGAATGAGAATGCCCTTAGCCACCTATAAACTATAGCTGTGAGAAAAATCAGCTTAGCTCGAGCTGGGCTGAGATGGACCACAGCGACTGTTTGTCGCACTCTTCATTCAATGTGGCCAACTTTGGACGCAAAGTGTTCAAAATCTCTTGTTCAGTTGAACAAAAAGGAGATAAGCCATGTGGTAAAGGTGCTGACTGGTCACTGTCCCTTCGGCCCACACGCCGAAAGATTAAGATTTCCCCACAACGACTTATGCAGAAGTTGTGGTAATGAAGAAGAGGAAAAAACTGTCTCCCATCTTCTCTGCACATGTCCCGCCCTAGCAAGGAAAATAGGGACCTTCCTTGGCTCACCTTTCCTTGATGGATTGAGCGAGCTGCAAAATATTGATGTCACTAGACTCTGTCGCTTTATCAAAAGCTCAAAATGGCTTGAAATGGCCTGAACTATGTCCCAACACTAGAATAGCATCACAATGGGCCCAACAACGTGCCTAAGTGGGCTCCCGGGGGGAGCCATTTCAACCTAACCTAACCTAAACCCACACGCCAGTGAACATGATGACGCTGGACTAGTTTATTAGCAGGTAATGAATTCGCCGGCTAGTAGCTTGTAAACTCGCTCAATGTAATCGAGCCTTTAGAGAGCAGCCCAAACCGGAGTTTGAGTAGGGTGAAATGTGGTCAAAACGGCGTATATAATCGTTAAACACTACTTCAAATTTATGGGCGCATGAAGAATCGAGAGAGGGCTAGATGGAAAAGCCATGCATTAGAAGAGGTTGTAGTAAGGCTTTAAGCAAAATCCTACGCACAGCCCTTTTCAACAAGCCACAATGATAACGAAGTTTAGACAGAAGTCCGTATGTTTTACTAACAATTTAATTAATGTGATCGGAGCAGGGGTCGTAGCACGTAAGTTGTTTTAATCGACCAATTCAAAATTTCTGCATGAGGAGGTCGTTTGAAAAAATTTACTTGCTACCACCTCAGGTCATGCTGTTATTCAGTACCATTCCAGGATGGCTTTCTACCTAATCAGTCATGGTTTATTCTGTGGATATACTTTCTGAAGCAGCTGATCAATAGACGCTACTTTGGCAGTGAATCAGATTTCGTTTACGGGTGCAAATCGCCAATCTGCAGCAGGTTCATGCTTCGGGGACTAGGTAGACGAAATGAGTCGAGCGAGATAATCTAGTATTTCAGCTGTAAGATTACGATAGAGATAGTGCAAGTCTCTAGTGCTCTCCACTTTTAGCTGGCTAGCAGCAGGTGGTAGTCAAAAGTGGCGTTTTTGATCCCACCTATTGGGCTGCCGACTGTCACGGTCTCCGAGCCCCGGAGAGAGACTACCTGCTTGGCCAGGTTCCATTTATGTTCCATGGCCGGAAGCTCAGGCAAGAGTCACGTTGTGCCTTCTACCAAGCCTATCTAGCTCAGCTCTGCATCGCTCCACTAGCTTGAAGCGCATAATTACTGAATCCAGAACTTTTATAGAGGCTAGGGTATCTACATATAAACTAGTGGGATGTTGTGCCTAGAGACTAGCCACTAATTACGCTTTTTCATGGTATTCTTTCTGTTGAATAACACTTCAGATTGGATGACAATATATTAAGTGGAGATTGATCCGCACTCACTTCCAACCCGCCGGATCTGGGAATCGAGGCCAATAATTCGAATGTGTCAAATTGAAAAAAAAAAAAAAAACACATCACACATGTAAACACTATAGAAAACGAATCTAAACATTTTTCTTTGGATTGGAGGAAAATCTAATGTGATGCACTTTGCACAACAGAATTAGGTGTATTATTTTACTTAAACATACATGTCTTATTGTTAAAAATTCGGCTTACCGCACCCTAGTTTGGCCATGGAGATTCATAAGTATCACACTGACCAACGCTATATATAATTAATCTTGAAAAGTTTTTGTTAAAGGCTTATGTAGGTTATAAGTTGTGAGACTGCGTAATCTAAAACTTAACAAAGTATTTAACAAACACTACAATATAATCATCATAGCTTAAAAAAAGGAAATCAAATGTAAACAATAAAATTCTTTGATTCTTCACCCACGTCATGGTATATTTCTTTATTCAATATAAACAATAGTTTTTGAGCAGCAAATAAAAACTATTTGCCATAATTTCGTTATCATCGGTTTTTGTTCTGGAAGCAAATTTAGAGACGTATTCATGTCAAAAACTTGTTTCATATGAAACAAAATCCCCGAAGGAAATTAAAAAAATTATTATGACGAAAAAAAAGCACCGCGAGCCGAAGGATCGAACTCGCAGCCCCACGGACGAGGGACTTTCCCTAGCCCTTTATAGTCCATGGAAATGGTACTTTAACATTGCAAAAATGCAGGACAAGGTTTTATTTTTGGGATGTGTAGGGGGGGGGGGGTTGGTCAGGATGAGCTTAAGTTTGAGTTTTCGGGATTCTAACCCCCCCCCCCCCCATTTGGCCGCCATCTTGGAAAACGTATGCAAATGGTTTTTCCGCTATATCTCCGAAACGGCACATCTTACCGGAAATTTGCAACGACACTTTTCGTTTAGAATTAAATAATCTACAATTTATTACTTAGAAATTTTGTGGTAAAACGAATAATTAAGAAGTTATAAGCCTTAGAACACAAAAATTAGTCACAATATTTTCTTTAAAGGCTCTTTTTGTTGTTTAAATATACTTCTGGTTGAAATTTCCAGACCATTTTCTCAGTTTTTGATCTTTTGACCAAGAGCTACATTTTGAGATATGGCCCAAGTCTGTAGCGGCAGTACTTTCAGAGATGAAAGTAGGCTTCAGACGGACAGACGGACAGAGCCTCTGTATAAGCTTTTTTTTTTGAAAAAGCTAAAAATCCAATGCTACATCTAGGAAATGGAGAGACGACGACCTCCAAGTATACGTGATCAGCACATCACGCTGATTCACTCTGGGCAATGCTTTATTAAACGTAGCAGACAGTCGTCCTCCCAACCTTGCTATTCCCTCCTTAATATAGTCCCTCCTGCCCATCCCCATTCCCATTCCTTATTCCTTGTCTTTCTTTGGGTGGAGACGCAAAAGAAGACCAAAAAAAACTTTAATAATGAGTACAAATAAAGAATATAAACTCGCGGTAAGGATATATGCCCAACGTCGGGGAAGGCCGCAGATTCCAGCGTACGACTGCAAACTGGCAATAAAATTGTGATGGTTAGAAAAACGAAGCAATATGTGAGTATTTTAAAGTCCAAGAGGAAAGGGGAGCCGGAAAAAAGCCACAAGATCAAGATCCGTAGAAAGTACGTTGCGGTCAGTGGAACGAAGTCGAAGGAGGCTACAAAAACTCGGGAATCCCACAAGCGCCCTAGAGAGTTGGTGAGAAGGCGCAACCGTGGAAAAAAAAGAGGTAGGAGAAGTCACCCCAAAGGATAGCGTTTGCAGGTAGCACGTCGAGATTAGAGGACGTGTGCGAGGCATTGCAGAATCAGCTACGCCTCAAACATGAGTCTGCGGAAATCATATGGTCGTAAAACTAGCGGAAAAAGTGCTAGAAATGTATATAGCAAAGAACTGCACCAGCACCAAAAACAGGAGTAAACTATGCCAGAAATGCGGAGAAAAGAGGCATAACGTCAAAGATTGCCCCGGGAGCCCTAATTGCCTGTTATGACAGAAAGGAAGGAACAGGAACAGCGTTCACGGCACAAGTAGTAGCAAGTGTTTACTAGTCATGAAGGCACTCAAATGGGGCATAAAATAAAGCGCATACACTGTCAAGCGGCCTAAGATTTGCTCGCACAAATTGTCCTTGTGTACAAGAACAAACATAATGGCAGCTAACAGGCGGACAAAAGCACAAAAGCTGCAATATGAGCGTGTGGAAATCGAGCCATCGAGGAGATGATAGGTGTGTTTGATAACTGCGCCAGATTAAGCAGAAAAATCACATACAGATACCATAACGTTATATTTCACTGTTGGCTGTTCTGCAAATCAACGAGTTAGGTGGCTCTGAAGGCCCTGCGCTCTTGCACTAACAACTCCAGAATTATATTTGAATGCCGCAAATCTCATAACGAAATGGCTCAGCAGTTCAGGACCCTCCTCGTATAGGCGCCCGGGCAGCGAAATATAGAGGGAAACTGTAAAGATGACGAATTGGCTAGGAAGGTGGTTTAGCGAAGAAACAACACTTTTACATCAGGTTAAGGTGAGATCACTATGGCAACACAATGGGCCTATATCTTCGGTCTAGGTGTTTGGGCTGTGCACCAGCTCGGCCATATCTAATCTAACCTAACCTAGCCCTCTTTTGTCCCACTCGCTGCAGGCAAAGAATTTGTTCATCAGCAGCTACTGGGGAACAACCGTAAACAGTCTGTATTTCCAAACACCTATGTACAACATCCAAGAATTCAAAGGCAGGGTTCATCGCCATTTCGTTCAACACCCTCCTGACTCTTTGTATCCTGAAATCTCTTCTATCCTTCGAACTTAGCTTACTACTAGACATTTCACCATGTATTACCAACGACATGACGGACCGGTCGTACAAACAGTGATTGCTAAGCTGAGAATTGTACCTTAAAAAAAGGGGCGAAAAATGTGTTTTAGTTCTATAGTACTGTCTCAGCTGGTGCATTTTTAGAACTATTAAAATATAATAAAATATTAAAACATACTTTCTCAAATAAACTTCTGCAAATATTGGTGTACAAACTGTAAGTGAAAAAACTCCTTAGATCCTTCAATCTCTCTTCTACATCGTCTACTTTTTCAGTATTGTCAATAGAAGCCGTAAAAAGTTGAACAAACCAATTCAAACTGTATTGGTACATAGGATCAATATTCGCCAATTCAACTGAAATAAGTTAAAATCATGCGAAATTTCCCGTGTTAATAAAGGCATACAAACCAATAGTGAAGAAGAGAATCGTAGCATGAACAGCTATTGGAGTATAAGCCAATCTAGCTATATCTATCATCTTTTCCGTCGCTTCAGTAATGGCTTGCTTCTCGTTTATTTCGTTTGCTAATACTTTAGAAGAACTCAAGACCTGCACTGCTGTCTCATCTTCTAAAATATTGTCTGCTGTCGAGAGTACTTCCAGAATTTTATCTTCAGTCTCCTTCAGCATTCTTTTGTTCTCAGCACCTTGCACAATTAGGGTGTTTTTCTCGGCTTCTAAATCTGGACGTTCTCGTGCAACGGTTACGCCCAAAATTTGATCTTCCAGACCTTGCGTGGTAATCATGAAATTTAATAGAGTCACTTTAACTGCTACATCTGGAAGATAGTGAGGATTTCTTAGCTTTGTCGTGATGTATAATCTGAAACGGATTTAGGTTAGTATTTTATTGAAAATTTGATTTTAAATAAAGTACTTAAATGCATGATTGTATTCAATAGTTGTATCGCCCAACTTTATGCAAAGAGCTCCTCCTTGTTTGAACAACTGTTTCAGCAATATTGGTTCAAGAATAGGATCGAGGTCTTCTAATACATTTTCTAGAAGAACTGGTAAGCCAAACTGAATGGCGTTCTCCAGAACTCGAGTATAATCTGCTTGATTGAGACGAATAATGCACAATCTATTATTTTTTTCCATATTTTTTATCCATTTATTTGCTTGGCCCTGTGGGTCAATCATTAGTGGCCAGCGACGGGCATTCCTGGTAAAGAAAAGTATTTATTGCATTGGGGCTAAGCTAATTTAATACAAGAACAAAAACCTTATAAAACCTTATGGAAATTGCAACGTTAAAAACGAATGAAAAAACTAAGGAAAGGAATAAAAAATTACACCTACTAAATAATAAGTCTTAATATATCACACCGATGCATGGTTAACAACATGTTTTAAAACTTGGGAATCGCTCTTTGTAGTACTAGTATCATGTGTTACGGAGTTGGATCACGTTGAAATAAGCTAGGGAGAGTTTAAATGGTGCTACAGGAGAATGATGTATGCGTTTGGAAATGTTGTCTGTACAAAATTGTTCCACAGTCGAATTATTATATTTATAAACAAAATCATATTTTTAAGTTTGTTAAACTATATTTTTAGTTTTCTACCTTTTAGTTTATTATATGTCTTCCGTTATTTTGTGGTGACCGATATTTAAAATGAGGTTACCCAGCTTACTGTACTCTACTTATCATACACTTTTATTTGGTATCCATACCGAGAGCGTTGTAAGAAAAGGTAGTCCGCCATTTTGTGTTGGCTGCCATTTTGAATTTGGAATTACGCCACCCAGGTAATAGTATTCTACTTGTCACATCCTTTCATTTGATACCCATACCGATCGTGATGTAAATAAAAAAGTAATCTGCCATCTGTGCTGGCCGCCATTTTGTCCCGGCCACCATTTTGAAATTGGAATAGCACCAAATAGGTAATTATAATATACTTATCATTCCCGTTCATTTGATACACATGTCGGCGGTCAGCGAGCACAATTGCGAAATTCGGCCGCCATCTTGAAACGGCCAGCTTGATTTTTTTATAAAATGGTCAGATTGAATTGTCACTTGAACTGTACATGTGTGCAAAATTTGAAACTGATTGGTTATATGGAAGTGGGTCAAAAACAATTTTCAAGATTTGTCTACATACACACATCCCTACATACATACAGGTAGAGCTAATATATATAGTGCATATAAATAGCCTAAAACATGCCCGCCAAAATACTGAATCTTCCAGTGAAAGTCCCATCCCAATCGGATTAGCCGTTTCCGAGATTAGCCCGAACAAACAGACAGACAGACATACAGACACACAAAAACTTTAAAAATGCGTGATTTCGTTTTAAAATCATGTAAATAACCATATAAAATTAAAAAAGCACAATTATTTTGAAATCACAGACAGACACTCCAATTATATTTATATAGATGAACCTGAAATGGGGCTCCAGTAATTAGCCGATCGGCCTCCATTTATGCTACAGGGGAAATATGACCCTGGAGGCAAAAGAGTTTTTAATGGAATTTCACTAGGGCTTCCATATACAGTAACCCAAAGGTTCGGAACTGGAGCAAATAGCACCGCCGCCCAAGGTTTTAAAGGCCAAAATAAACGATTTTGAATACAAGGTGGGTCAATTGTAAGACTGCGATATTACAACCCGCGCTTCTGGCTGGACCTTTCCAGGCACTAGAATACTAGTTTAGTGATTTGAAATATATTGTTGTTGTTTTGATTTGATGAGGCTTCTATACATTCTCCACCGGTGTGCGCAGAGTTGACATCAATCTGGCCGTAGATCGCCCATGATCCACATAATTTTGCCCATTGTCCTTTCTTGGAGACATGAGGATTGTTTTCTGCAGTTTGCAATAGTTGTTGCTCGGTTTTTATGTGATAGTCTAAGCTTAGGTGTCACCCTTTGTACTACTAGTCCGTTATGTCGACGCGTCATGGTGCAATGTCTAGTAGTAAGCTTAGTTCGAAGGATAGAAAAAGATAGGATAGATTAGGGGGAGTCGGACGAGTGTTGGAGGAGATGGTGATGAGCCTTGCGTTTGAACTCTTGGGTGTTGTATGAGTTCGAGAATACTGATTGTGGTAGGTTAGGGCTTAGGTAGGGCTGCAGACTATAAGGGGGAGCCGAGTGAGCAAGTCTTGTGTTGCGGGAGAAATGTTGCCGTGGAGGCATGAGGTTACTTATTTCAGTGGAACAGTCGTTGGGGGAAAAACGGTAAAATTTTGCAAGACCTGTTACATTCTTACGTTAGCTTAATGAGTCAATTGAAGAGCAAATGGCGCCATCACCATTAAGTTTGAGAGCGCGGCTTTGCACCTTGTCCAGCCAAGCTATGGTGGTTCTCGGGACCCCGGCCCAAATATACGAGTTTTTTCCGAGGCGGCACGAATGTAGGACTTGAAAATTGTAGCCCTGGCTACAAATTTATTGTGTACACTCTTATTCACCAGGTTCTAATTAAGTTGCTACTCTGTAGGTTCTAATTATCTTTCTTGTCTGGCAAAAGTTTCTTGCTCTCATTGCCCACCTATATCATCTATGAAATATGTAAATCTTCAGGTCGAGTTATTTTAAAATGAACCCCTCTTGGTGAGTGAACATTCTGCAATCCAATATTTCATTATACAGCTGTTTCTCATCAACATCACAACTGTTAAATATGTTTAAATTTGCAGAAGATCTTTATTTACCTTTGATCTCAAGCCAAGGTTTTCGTCGGTTCCGTTTAAACGAATGAACTTTTTCTCTATTTCATTATGAACACGGTCAAATATGTTCTTCAGAATACTTTCAATTTTCTATTTACTAATTAACCGTGCACACGTGAATTTTCACCAGCCATTTTTTTCCGCGTTGTCGGCTTTCAGTGACATCTCAATCTTTAGAGAGATTGCGCCCTTTTTCAGTGAGTCAATTACCATCTTTTCTCGGTCATCTTCGAAATAGTCTCTGAACGCTTTCGAATCCTTGGAAACAACGTGCAAATTCGTGGTTCAACTTTGTAGTCCTAGTAAAGTCAGAAAATCATAATTCAACGTTCCGCTGCTGTTTCTGGGCATCAATTTTCGTTTCATTGGGTTCGTCTTCACTATGGGCTTTATCTTGAAGACGAGCTTTATCTTGAAGACGAGCTTTATCTTGAAGACGAGCTTCCCTGCTTCCACCGTAGGCGTAGTTAATTATCATCATATGGGGATTTTAACTTTTTGAGTTTCAATCTAGATTCGGTGCCCCCTCTGACCTGGGGCCGTTGCTACAATTCCTCCCAGTTGCCCTCCATTTGTAAGGCTATACTACCAACAAAATAAGACGGCAGATAAGACACATATTAATTAAGATTGTAGTAAACAATAGGGGTTTTAACACCCGAATTATTCATTTGTCTTTGGTTTACACTACAACCAAGTTACAAACCGAAACGAAAGCATTAACTTAATAAAGCTATCTCACAGGATATTTGTTAAGTCCGTTTCAAATGAACGAATCAACTTAATTTGCTCATTGCAGAATTAATAATAGAATTTGTAATTATATTATGAATATACTTGCCTGATAATTATAGCGCTTTCGACGGAAAACGCATCAGTAGGTAGCCCACAAATATTCCATGCTCGAATCTCGACAGCTTCACCCAGAATTTTCGCCAGCTGGAAGTTGGCATCACAAGATAAACCATAAGAAATGCACTTGGTCACCCATTCTTTTAGCTGTTGTACTCTAAAATCGGTAGTGAAAGGTCCCAGGTAGGCAACAACGCCAGCAGAAATCAACACATCAGCAGTTAGAGTGTTATATTTTTCCAATAGATCTGCCGCAGCTATTGACCATCTAGTTTTTTCACCACCCAGACCCGTGATTAGCTCCTGAGCTCGCAACAATTTCTTCGTACACCACTCGTGCTCTAGTTGAAGACTCCTAAAATTGTGTATTAATATTATTTTCGGTAATTTGTTTTATTGAAAATTACTGGAATTGCTTTCGTTGTTCTTCTAAGATTCTCTCTAGTTCTGCCAGATTGGCTTCAACTCGAGCTAGCTGTTCTAATTTTTCTTGCAGAATTCTATTTGCCTCTTGGAAAGTAGCCTCGGCTGCCTGTAAAGCTAGCTTCTTGGGGGCTACAACTTTAGCTACCACATCGTATTTGACCATAGCTAAAACCCATTTGCATAGACCCTCACAAGCTGTCGAAGCCAGCTTAACCTTTTCGGGATCAAAATTTTCGTTAGTTAAGATTCTTTTTTGCAATTTTTCAATAACCGCAGCAGGAATATTATCTTTGTCGAAAGTCAGTAAACTTTCGAGGAACTTCATATCTCCTAGGATACGTTTTGATGGTCCCCAGTAATCGTCTACCATTCCCATACCACCTGCTCCAGGCACTCTGTCAGGTTTTTGTTCTTTTAAGATGCAAATAGCCTCCATTACAACCTTAACAGATACTGGAGGACTCTTCATGGTCTTGACAACCGCTATATCAGATGCATTAATTGTGTTTAGAGCAGCCAAGGCTTCATTTAAAGCTGGCAATGCTTCTGCTAATTTAATGTCGCAGTCATTTTTAATGGCTTGAGCGACTTCAGCTTGCTCTGTGGCGGCTGCTTCGTCCTTTTTCACAAGTTCTTTTTGCGTTGCAGCCACTTCACTATCCGCTTGTACCTTAGCAACTTGTTCTGCTACCTACGATCAATGTTGTTATTTTTTAAATATATTTATTCGACATTTACTCCGCCTCGAAAATAGGTATTTTCATAAAAATAAAAATAGTTTTCAACGAAAAGTAACATGAGAAGCTAATTTCGATGAAAAGACCACGAAAAGGACGATTTTGCGAAAACACCTGTTTGTGCAAGGCGGCGATGTAAACACCGTATTAGAAATAATTTTGTTTTCACCGTTTCAGCTGCGACTTTCAATTTCGGCTCAAGTGCCTCTAGTTGTTCCTGCATTACCGCAACTTGTTGGGCAGCTACTAAAAGTTGCTGGATTCCTATTAGATATCGTTCTCGATTCGATAACACTTGCCTAAAAAGAAACATTTAGTTATAATGACTCATGCCATTTTTTAATACCTACCTTCTTTTCGCTGCAAGTAGCCCCTTAAATGTTTGTATCAGTTCCAAGTACGAAGTGGGAGTGACATAGCAAAATCTCCTCAACCGCACATAGAAGTCCTCGGCAAGATTCTGAGTTGACGTATGAAATTCCATGCACATGTCAACGGCAGCTTTTCTTTCCAAGTCTGTTAATTCTTCACTTGCTAAGAATCTTTGCGCTACGGCAAGTAGAGCATCCTCGGGCCAAGGTTGGAACCAATCTATAGTGCAGCAATTGACTATAGATGGAAATTTTCTTACGCGAATTCGAAAAGCATCACCAATCGGCGACATAGACAAGACGATGTGCAGTTGGTCCCTACATATCTGTAAAAGCACAAATATAATTCGTTATCGTAATCATTACAATTGCACTTAAAATAAATCCAAACATTTTAAATATGTTCTTCATAAAAAACGTTAAAACGTTGGATCCACAGCAAAGTATACTAGCAAATATTCCTTCCAGTTCATGTTTTTACGCATATCCCCGAGAGCCCCTAGGTATAAAAACCAAAATTTGAGGACCGTTGAATCACCAATAATCTATGTGGCGGATAGTCAGGGTGCTGGGTCTGCCAAGTAGGACCACACACGTAGCGAAGAAGTTTCGAGAATCGCGATGAAGACTCCACCGTTCTCGGAAGAAGAGGCTGAAAGCTGGGTTGCACAAATGGAAGCGCAGTTTAACACATGTGGCATAACGACAAACGTGACCAAATTCAATCATGTAGTTGACGCAATCGACGGGAAAGCCCTTCAACAAGTGCGAAATGCTGTGTTTAAACTACCAGAGAACGATAAGTACAAAAACTTAAAAAAAGGTACTCAGGTAAAGGTACTGTTAAAAAGGTACTCAGATTCCGATTAGGCCAAAATATCGAAGTTACTGAACGACGTGGCTCTGGGCGATAAACGACTTCCACAATTGCTGAACGAGATGCGACGCCTCAGAGGCCAAAGCACTACTACGCTCACCGAGACGAAGTTTTTAATAGGCTAGGAAGCGGACATATCGATAATTACACACCAAGGATCTGTAGAACACAACATCAGGGTATCCGCTGTACGCGGCGAACGGAACAGTTTTAGGGTCCGCCGACAATTTACCTGGACTTCCATCATCGTACAGACAATAAGGGTAATCTAAGATTATCTATGTATATAGAGAACAGTGGCGGTTCCTCTTTAGAAGCAAAGGAAGCACTGCTTCCCTTGACCAAATAGGCAACTCAATAAAAATTAATTTTAATATATCGAGATTATTAGAAGAAAAATCTTAATATATTTCCTCCTCTGAAAACACTAAAGATGCAATGTACAGATTTTTTTATATAAAATGTACAATAGAAATTTATCATCCTACTGTAAACAAAGAGTAAAGCCACGATACGAGCGGTAAGTAACAGAGTGGCAAATACAAAAGTGCCTCTCACCGCTCTTATCGTGGCCGTGGCCTTACACACCATCTGGAAGCTGTAATCTCCAGCTTCTTTGCCACAGAAAATCAACGTGAAAACTCCAACACATTCAATTAAATTGAACTCACATTCACGCAAAGTTTTGCGTTGATACACCCTCAGAAGCTGAGCTAAACGCAGCTTCTTCGGAGCCGAACAGTGGGATTCGACATACGAGAAGTCGAAGAGAGAGAAATTTTCTGTATCCACCATGGACTCTTTGTTTTCTTGGTTTCTTTTTCTGGTAATCTGTTCTGGCTTCGAGCAATATTAAATTTGCTCTTAAAATTTTGCTTCGAAATTTTGTTTTTGACTCTTCTTAAACTATGAATTTGCGTTTGTATATTGAATCAAGTAAAAAGAGATCGAAGATAGGTGAAGTTTCTCTTTATATTTTGTGGGATGGCAGGCTGTGTATATTGAATACAAGCTGATAGAGGTTCCGCCAAAAGAGTTGATGCCGAGAAAGTCGCCTTTTCCATGCGCAGTAGAATCCCCGCATGTCGCTCCCGTCCCTTAGCCTAGTCGCAACAAATTTCGAAGGGGAAATTTGAAAATAGATAAGCGCAATTTTTATTTGTGTGCAGCTTTAATTTCCCCAGCTGCGCGCTCCGGCATCAACTCTTTTGGCGGAACCTCTAACTTTGTAGCTTCGATTATATTTGTTAAGATTCTCTTTAATGATGATCCCTTTAGAGAATATTTTTATGAATTGTATTTTCGAGTACGGGTTGCCGGAAGTGTTTTTTTAAAGGTTATTTTAAATTTCTTTAGGTAAAGCCTTCGATATTTTTACTTTTATCGTTCGCCTTGCGCATTGCTTCCCTTATCCTAAGCCTTACGAACCGCCACTGATAGAGAAGAGTAATAGTCCTAGTATGGAGCTCTGCGAAACGCCGGACATTATCGGCAAGGGATCCAAAATCGAGTTGTGTAACCATACTTTTTGAGATCGATTCTGCAGATAAATAGGCGCTTGTGATCAACAGTATCAAATGCCTTACTGAAATCACGAAGAACGAGGAAAGCAATATTACCAAAGTCAAGAGGACCGGAAGACAGTAGTAACCTTCAGAATTGAAGTTTCACAGCTATTGCGAAAGTCAGACTATGCCCGACACAATAGGGACCCCACGTACCGTACAGTGACTGTCAATTTGCCATGCCATTAGTTTCTCTAGTACCTTACCTAAAAATCTATAAGATACTTATAGGATGATAGTCGGCAAGACTACTAGGGTATTTACATTTAGGTAGTACAATAACTTTCGGGTTTTTCCACTGAATTGGAAAATGTGATTTCATAAGGCAGCTAATAAAAATATGGAAGATGTAGGGAAAAATTACGGGTAAAATTAGCTTCAGAAATATGGATGGGTGGTTGTTCTGGTGGCGCCGGATTTAATAGTATAGAAGGCTTTACGGACTTCTTCGTATTCCACGTTTTTTTATCTGATAATCTAAGCTCAGGTGTCACCCTTTGTACCACTAGTACGTCATGTCGTATACGTCATGGAGCAATTTCCAGTAATAAGCTTAGCTCGAAAGATAGAGAGAAGGACATAATAGGTTAGGGGGAGTCAAGGGGGTGTTGTAGAAAGTGGCGATGAACCTTGCGTTTGAACTCTGGGGTGTTGAATGAGTTCAGCGATACTGTCTTTGGAAGGTTGAATTTCTAGATCGGAGTGTGCGCGAAGATACGGGCTGTAAACTGTGGGGGTAAGCCGAGCGGGCAAGTCTTGTGTTGCAGAAGAAATGTTGGCGTGGAGGCATGAGGTTACTTATTTCATTGGAGCAGTCATTATGATGAGATGCTTGTTTAGCACTTTGGAATGTGGTTATTCCACCGCAGATCTTCAACTAATGTTACGCCTAGGATGTTTAGAGAGGGTTCTGCCGTTACGGTCTTGTTGTCCACTGAAATAGAAAGAGGGTCGGTGCAAGTTTTGTTGGAGATGAGACAATACTTCGTTTTTAATGCATTAAATTCGACACGGTTCTTGTGGCCCAATCAAGAATTCGTTCGATGTCCCTGTTGATTGAATTGGACAAGAGTTGGCGATGATGTAGACAAGGTCTGGCATGTGCATGTGTTACATTATCAAAACCATAGGAGTAACGTAGAGTACCGTCGTCAGCAAAGCTGTGGAGTGAATTGGAGGGGACTGAGAGCAGGTAAAATATTTATTGATCTCATTCGCGCCCAGATTGTCCCGGGCTACAGAGTCATTTCCAAGAACTCCAAGTTGCTTTATGTTGGCGCAAAATTTCTTTGCAGACAAATTAGGGCTAATAGTCTATAGTCTCTGGGGCAATGGTTTTAATAATTAGTAACAAGCTGAAATTTCGTGAGCAGCTTTCTTTTGACAAGACTCTCAGCTATCTCTCTGCGAAGATTCGTGTGTCTTCTACTCGATACGCATCACTCTCACAACATGGCCCAGTACCGAACTCCTGTCTAGTTCCGTCGATCTGGTATCCGTCCTGTAATTTTAAGGCAGAACCGTTTGGGTCCATTCTTCCTTCTAAGCCATGTGAGCTCGAGCCAATTCCAGAAATTTCTTCTTGTGTCTAGGTAATAACCTACCTACGCAATCTAACAGCGATTTGCCTCTTCAAGTTTGAAAATTTAAGTTTATTGTTCTTTGCCATTGGCCTGAGACTCCCACGACTATAGAGATGGAGTCTCTTTCTCTTCAAGGGCCTGCACTTTCTAACAGAAAGAGAAAACTCACTTGGAAGCCAAATTTTTTTTGGAGCCCCACCCCTATTAATTTGTAATTGTTGCGCCAATGCCTACAAGCAATAGAATTTATGTATTATACACTCAGTGATCCCAGTTTCGACGATTTATCTAACGAGATGATGTAAAACAACCTCTGTTAATTGACCTTTGAGTAAGCAACTGAGACCTTTTATTGAAGGCCCAGCAGCCTCTTTCATCATTTTCAAAAAAATAGGGTAAGCAGATAGGTCTATGCGATTTAGGCAGCTCCAGCGGTCTGTTGGCCGTTAAAGGATAAAAACAATCACAACTTTCTTCCTGATGGTTGGAATGTACCTCCAATTGAATGAATCTCGTTCGGTTTTCGCTCCCGACCGGGTCGGTCGCATCTTCTTGCGGCTGGCCCCCAACTTCGAATTTTCAGCGATCAAGTAACAGTGTCTAGTTTTACTGTTAATCACAGTTTTAAATGAAACAATCGTGGCTTTTAATTAAGTTTTTTAGTATCAAAAAAAAATAATCTTGTTATAATCTTGAATCGTTACAAAACTAAAAATTAGTTTTTTTTTTTAATCCTGTGAATTGTGTTTTCAAGTTCAAATAATGAACAAAACGTGTTCTATAATATGTGTTCTCGCATTAAATCAAGTATCTTTGAAAAACCTTTATCACATGTATTTTTTGTAAAATTGCAAACTAAAGGAATCATTTTATAATAATCATACTGTGATCATCACTATCATAAATGTCATCCAAACATTTTATGATGAATTAATCAGAAGAAAACTCATTGATCATCGAGACTTTTGAAGATAATTAAAAGGCAACATGACTCTCAAAAGCGATCCCTTTTTTCATCATGGACGTGCACACTTAGACACACATGGATCATAGAGATGTTTCAAGATAACCTCAACCCATCTAAGCATTCAAATGTGACCGCTATTTCTCAGCATAAATCAGTACACGTGGAGAGTTCCCAACCATAAACATGTGATCTCATTTAAAACTTTGAACTTACCACAAATCAATTAAACCAAAACCCATGGATCATCGTGATTTTTTAGGATATTCATAAGGCTTCATAATTTTTAAAAGAGTGACCGCAACCATTCATTGTGAAGGCGTGCATGTGGAATCTTCTAGACCATCTACAAACTGTACTACAGATCAAGTTAAAAGTGCATTATAAGTGGTCAATGTGGCGCGTGAGTTTTTTGAGGGGGAATTAGCGTGCTCCATGTCCATTAATATTGCTATTACGAAATCACTGTGATCAAGAAATTGTTGTCAGCTGTAGAAATTCACATAACAATTCTTCCCGCTTGGAGGCTGTTGGTCAACCTGTCAGTGCCACGTTTCGAACATCATTACTGGACGTACCTACGATAAAAATAAAGACAGTCCTATTCTGTCAATAAGAAATGATTAAGTTTTTTCAATCACCGTTTCTCTCTGTTTCCATCTTGTGAAATCATTTTAGACAACTTCCTACCTATCATATGGAAGAGCTGACATTTTAGCGTTGATAAAGGATATAAACCAAGATGATAGGAACCTACCGGAAAACTACCCTTGGAACTACCACACTATAAATTAGAAGATATGCAGAGTTTGATGTCAATTAATAATACTTTGGATCCGAGGTCGTTTATCACTTTATCAATTGGTTTAAGTATCATAAAATTTTGACGATCTCACTAAATTAGTGACCATGACGACGGTTGTTGTGGCCTAGCAGCCTGACTGAAACCAGAGAGAGATTTGTATACAGGCCATAAAAATCAATAATACAAAGATAGTTTCTTGGTTATATGGCTGAAAGGCCAGGACCATTTAAAGGCACATCAGTGCCACGCTAGTATACACTAGCCCAAAACAACAACAACAACAATTGAATGAATCAAATCGAGGCACTTCCATAAAAGTGATAAAGGAAAAATAAAGCAAATACACATCTTATGAGAAACCGACTCAAAAAATACAATATATAGAATAAAATATAAGGACATTTCAATATGTACATTTCTGTACGTTGCCCTTCCTATATACTAAATAATTAAAGAGTTACAAAAGATAAGTTTACCTGGACGAAGAAATTAAACAAAGCCACAGGAGTTCCATCTGTTTGCACAGACTTATCTCGCTGCCTATCAATTTGCCTCATTTTCTCGCAAATTTCTATTTTTTCTTCATTGCTGAACAAGTTCGGAATTTCACCAGAATTAAGAAGATTGTTCATATCTTCTAAGAAACTTTCTTCTTTAATCTAAAAAAAAAACAAGTAGTTCAATGACTAAGGAATACATTAACGAGTACTTACCTGAACATCTGTAAACAAGAAAACTCCATGCAATTCGCTCGAGCTGATTTTCTTCAATATCTGCTTGACATCTTCATGCCACTCGTTCGGCCCATACAATCGAGTAATTTCTACTTGGAATAACTCGTAGTCACAAATATGCGACGCCAAGCGTGTCAAACTCTGTCTTCCAGAACCGCCTACACCAATCAACATAGCATGACTGCGAGGTTGTTTTATAATCCTGCAAATTCTCGACAAGTGTTCAATTGCAAAACGGAACAGCACCAAGTCCATGGGCTTCTTAGACATATTGTTAAACTCAACCACGTAAGCTTCGACGACAGTTCGCAATTCTTCTAAATCTTGAACTTCAACGTAATTTCTAGTATCGGCTTTGGGATTAGTGAAGTCGCAATAGATGAGTTTTCTGAAATCGGCTTCTTGGAGTTTTTTACCCTTTTCTACAAATCTCTCGAAAAGTGCGCTTGGATCTACTGTGAAAATTGCTTTCACCTGAGCGCATAAAGCGGTAAATAGCCAAGTCCGATCAGTATCGTCTACCAAGCGATCGCCATAAACGCGTATAATTTCGTGAACCCAAAGTCGACGCATCGAATTCATATCCTCCGTCGCTTCTGGAACTGATAGCAGAACTCCCTGAATTACTCTGGAGAAATCTCTCAAATTGAACAAATAATGCGATTTGGCTGGTGTGGGCAGCAGGTTCAGCCGTGCTTGGTTGTAGATACCTAAAGTGGCGTTTACGATTTCATCTATGCAAGGATCGAAGTCTTTGGAGAATCCTCTGAAATTTTAAATAAATTTGGAAATTAAGCTTATGTAATTTTTAAACTGAAATCTTATATAAAACAGAAGCAGGATTGTGTCGAATTCAACGTCTCCAAAATGAAGCAATGTCTCATCTACATTTAAACCTGCGCCGATTTCCTTTCTGTATCAATGGACAGTGGTAGCTTTAAGCTATTTTGATGTTAAAATTGGCTTTATTTGATACTCTTTTTAGTATTTAACCTAAGCTTATATGAAAAAGTACCAAATAAAGCCAATTTTAACTAATTATTAATGTCTTCGATAGTAAAGGCCGTAACATAAAAATGGTTATAGGGTTACAAACTTAAAACGAAACGTCGCCGTTGTATCTACACCTTGTCTTGGTGGTGAGGCTTGCGTGGCCCCGTAAGGGTGCCCTGACTAAAATAGATGCACGCAATCCCAAGGTGTAAACAATCGTGCTGAAGGGATGAATGGTACTGCGTGAGGGTAGTACTAACGATGGACTCCACATACCAGGCTTCAATTGATACTGAAAATAATATAAATGAGGATGGAGCATCTTTTAACGTTCCAACCACTTCTGGGACTTCCATAGCCCCCCAACAGGCCGACCTATAAGACTGGTTGGACATATCCTGCGAACCCATGCAGCAGGGTGCCGATCAAGGCCCCAGTGAACGGGAATTTTCGGAATCCCTCTTCAAATTAGGAGGCCTCCGTAGCCTAAGGAGTAAGGCGTCTGGCTACAATCCCAGAGGTCCCGGGTTCGGCCCCCACGGTCCTTCGCCTATTCCACTTTCCCACCTTCATAACTTTCCTTCTTTCTTCTTCCCTCTTTAGATTCCTGATACCTCCTTCCTTGACATTCCCCACTCCACCAAAGCGCATGTCATCGGTTGGTTGATGAAATTCAACTCGTTTCATGATGCATAACACTCCAGCGAGTGGTTTCTCGATGCCCCGATGTCAAAGTCGCCATAGTAATGGTTGGAAGTGGGTGGACTGAAAAATATCGCAGTTAGGTTATGGCAATTCCTTCCTCCCCGACTAGACCTGCTGTTCGACATTGCACTCTATACGAAGAAAAGAGATTGTCAACAGTATAAGGGGCCTTTCCTGAAACTCTAGTCGTTCACATAACAAAAAAAATGAGGGCAATCTGAGCTCGCGAACCGCCATGGAGCCTGTGGGGCTTTAATCACACTTTTCAACTTTGTGGAGCATTAGCCACAGTTTTAAACTTTAATTAAAACGCCGAACAGCTTTTTACACGTTTATTCTTCACATATTACAAAATAAGTTGGGTGCCGGCAACAATCGAGGGAGGACTGCGAACTTTCTATATTACCATATCACTCGGTGCGGTGCTATGATAACGGAACCGGTGATCGTGCTTATGTATTTACAATAAATAACTTACTCGTCACAATCCATGGATCAAGAGGATATCCATGGATCATCGGTAGTTCACTCGATTGTTGCTGCCACAATTCCTTCAATGGAAGAAGAACTCCTTAGAGGCTCACCTGCGGAATCGCGTTCATCTTTTGCTCCATCGGAAGGGTGACCCGAAAAAGCTAAAGCTCTTTTTACAAACCGGAGTGGTGCAGCCAGCAAACGTTTTAATCGACTTTTGGAAGCTGGCTACTCCCGTGGAGATGCTGCCAGGATTTGCGTGGCCCCGCGGAAGAGAGGAACACCATTCTTCCTAATAAGAAGAGGAGTAGATTCTCTCCTGGCCACAATACCCCTGCGAAAAGGGCGAAGGCTCCAGCTACATGGTCTTGAAAGCCAGCTGGAAAGCCTTTACCAAAGAAGTCCGACGCACACATACTGAAGCCTAAAGTAGCTTTAAAGCCGATCTTCTGCCAAATGGCAGAGAGTCTCAGAATGGATGTGCTCGCGACTGACTACCCGGACACTCTTCTGACCACGTATCAAGTAACGGCCGTGCAAAGGAGGCGATAGCCCAGTTGGGACAAAGCTCAGGGCAGCCGAGGTTCCTAGGTGTTGCTGCGCGACCGGGGTGGCTAGCCATCACCTTCGCCCACTCGGCCACAGCCACGTGGCTGAGGTGTGATGGTCAGCCTTAAGCCCTGGGAAGGAGCTAGTATCGCCGCTGTTTACGAATACAAGCTGCCGCGCAAACATGTTGTGGTCGGGTACTTCCCGGCTGCAACTGAAGACCCTACTGATCTAATGTCCACCACCACTGAGATGACGCTGCTCCTATCACCAAGGAAGCAGACACCATCACCAGCAATTACCATCGCATAAGCCTGTCCGGGAATGGTAGAGGTAGCCTCAAATGTGAGGATGGTGGCCACTGCACTGTCGTGGCTGGTGGTTCCATCGACTGGTACCCCACCATCCGACACAAACAACCATCTAGCCTCCAGAGAGGCTGGTAGGCTAAATCTATTGCCGGTACAGGCGGGGCCGGGCACTTAAAACCATCAGTTCAATCCTCAAGGGGGAAACCTCCCCAGCCCAGAAGGGCTCTCAAAAAATGGAGTGGAAAAAATCCCTTCAGGAAATGAGTACTGCTCCCAATATGAAGCTTGCCCAGAAAAACCTTCATCACGCCAAGGCTGCTTCTGCAATACTTGAAAAAAAGGTTTATCTCGGGCAATTTAGATGTGGCCCTAATCCAAGAGCCATGGGTGTACCGAGGAAGAATATGTGGTCTCGGTACTTATGCTGGCAGACTGATGTACTCTACCGTGCATGGCTGCTCTTTCGCAGTTCGTATCCAGAGATATCGTGGCGGCGGAGGTAGTGCTGCCCGGGGACGGAGAAATTCCCAGGCTTGTCATAGCCTCGGCCTACTTAACTGGAGAAGAGCCTGCCCCACCGCCGTCAGATGTCAGAAGACTTGTAGAGAACTGCACTAGGAGGAGTAGGTAGGTAGGTAGTAGGTATGAGTACCTCATTGATTTCATTATTATCTACAATTTACAGGTTTTGAACAGGGGCCACGAGGCTACCTTTTCTAATGTGACCAGGAAGAAATGATTGACTTGACTTTTGCAAGCACATTCGTCAGTTCTGGAATACTGAACTAGCACGTCTCAAGTTAGCCATCAACCTGATCATAGACATATAAGGTTTAACTTGAGAGCTTCTGCAATATTCTCGAAAGCATTTGGGATTCCACGGCAGACTGACTGGAAGGCTTATCGCACAGCCCTCAGGTTAGGAGTCAGCCATGTTGATACTAATCCCATTACTGAAACCGATCTCGACCTTGTCTCTACCAATCTGTAGGAAACTATCATCGTAGCCTTCGAAAGTAACTCGAAGCACTAACTGAGAAGTTTCGTGGTGGAACGAGGAGGGCAGTCAGAACACTATTTAATATGGCTAAGGTCTCGGGCAACACCAATTATAACAAGGCCATCACCAGTTATAACAAGGATTTGAGAAGATCCAAACGAAGGTCATGGAAAGCCTTCTGCGAAGAAATAGACAAGCTTCCAGCCTCCAATGGCATTGTCTCTCTCAAGACTTCTGAAAGATCCTTTACGGAGAACACCACGGATACCATGGAGCTATTAATAAGCACTCATTTCCCCAGTTCTCAGGTAATTAACCCTGGATTGGCCTTTGAACCTAACATTGAATTGCAGGTAGTACTTGCCCACCGGCAGTGGCGTATTAAGCCTAAGGCCATGGGGCCAAGGCCCGGGGCGGGCAGGCTGTAAGGGGCAGCGCTAGCTGCTGCATGCTTACCACTAGAAGCCTTTAATAAGACATTAGTAAATGCGCTGAGAAAATAATTCGGCAGCTGAATGTTGTCCAGAAGCTACAAAGTTTTTCGGGTTGCTGCAAAATTTATGCGAATCCCTTATTTCTTTTATCGAAAGCAAGCGAGAATCTTTTGGTGCTTTTGAGGAGGCTGGGAAGAAAAAATCCAACATAGAAGAATGGAGGAGCGATCACAAGATAATTGTTAAAAGGATGAAATAACACGATGAATATTGCTACAAGGACATGAAGATTTTAGGGGTAGTACTTTTTTCTCAATATGCGACCAATTGTTGAATGAGCTTAGCAGGCGCAAATCTTCATATGACGTAGTAACTGCAATTTTGCAATTTTATGCAAATTGAATGCAATGCCTGAAGCGAAAGTTAATGTTAGCGCCATGAATTTGCAAAAATTATACCCCATTGATCTTGCGGAAGATCTTCAAGAAGAATGTGTTCTTTTAAAACAATTCTTAATGACTAATGAAAATAAAATGAGCTAAAGACAACTCAACCTATTTATTAAGAACAAGGATTTGAAGGAAGCATTCCCATATATAAATATCGCATTGCGGATAATCTTCTGCCCTGCAGTGATAAATTTTGGTGCAGAACGTTCGTTTTCCATACTTAAACGAATAAAAAATTATCTTCATTCTCAGATAAGCGAAGAGCGGTTAAACAATTTAGCGATTCTTGATATAGAAACTTATTTAACCAAATCTTTAAATTATGATAGTGTTATTTGTAAACCAATTTGTCCATCGTAAAAAAATTTAAATAATTAATAAATGGTGTTTATTCTTTGGTGCGGCGGATTTTTTCCATTATTAAAATATTTTAACATTTTTTTGTCAATATACGGAGCGGCAAATTGTATAGGCCCAGGGCGCCAAATTTTAAAATACACCACTGCCCACCGGTCCTACAATAGGAACGAAGTCCTGGCAAACAGGATTTTCACTGCAGGTAAGATTGAGTGAGCCATTGGCACCTTCAATCCTTTCAAGTCTGCTGGAAAGAACCACATATTCCCAGCTCTCCTTCAGAGCTAAGATTAGCGGCAGTCATGATAGCACCCTTTCAGACCACATGCAAGCCGCTGTCATATGTGCGCTGCTCTTTAGAGGAAGCACGGCCTTTTGGTATACGGACGGTTCCAAAACCGATAAAGGGGTAGGGCTGGGTGTATATGGCCCAAGGAGCAAAATATCCATGGCTTTGGGCACTTCCAGATTGTTTTTCAGGCTGCGGTACTCGCCATCCAGGTGTGTGCACAGAGAGCTCCAAATAGCTCTAACATTGTTATTTTCTCGGACAGTCAAGCTGCACTGCTGGCCATTAAATCTCACAGGGTGTCATCAAAGACTGCCCTGGATTGTCTCTTATCTCTGAAATCCCTCAGCAGGCACAACAGTGTCACGCTAATGTGGATTTCGGGCCACCAAGGTCACATTGGTAATGAAATTACCGACAGTCTAGCTAGAGTAGGGGCAAACTAATCAACATCTCATGAACAGCCATCAAAAATTGGGTTGACCAGCTGTTTCTTCATAGCTGCGCAAGGACCCAGGGTGCTCATCAAGCTTAAAGATTCATCCAAATCGATAAAGCTAAAGCGGGCAAACTTTTAAATCTCAGGAGGTGGGACTGGTAACCGATTTTAGCTGTCGGTCCTGCAGAGCAGCTCCCAAAACTGCGGAGAACTTGCTGTTCGACTGTGACACTACAGCGAGGAAGAGTTTGAGCCTCCTTCATCGCATCTACTCCCAAGGAGATTTGCGACAGGAACCCTTAATCAGTGATAGGGGATTTTAGAAGCCTTAATCTTGATGGTTTTTAAATACGGGGATGGCACAATTGACCAAACAAGATAGGTCGCAGTGCCCACCAAGGCGCCCCTCAACATCAAATAGAAATAGAGGTGGTAGCTGAGAATCAGTACCGGATCTGGGTCTCCTCCTTGGTCTCAAAACTCAATATATCCCACGTACCAGGGTCAGTTAGGTCAACATGGAGCGGAGAGGAGGAGGAGAATTTTCTATACGAACAACTGGGTCATTTGCTAAAAAAATTACTTTCTAATGAATCACGCGGTTCATTAGGCGCTGTTTTCTTTAAATTTTTCTCACCTGTTGCCGAATTTTCTCTTTCTTTCTGACCGCTCGAAGAATTTTCAGAGGTGAAGTAGGTCGAGATCGTTTAGAAACATTCTTACAGAAACAAAGGTCGAGAAGTGCGGACATCTTCAACTCCTCAGTAAAAGTATGATCTTTCTTTTTTTTTCAACTTTCTCTTGTAAGAGCCCCTAGCAATCTTCCAAAAGACCTCAGATGAACTTGAGTATTTGGAAGAAAAACAAACAAGAAAACCAAACAGCCCCATAGGTCTCCATACTGCATTTCAACCGACTTCACTTACATATAGCAGAGATCGAAATATGATTTCAGCAGCTTGCACTAAACGAAATTTTTCTATGAACTTCTAAAACTGTACGATCAAGAAAGGAAGACAGTTTTGAGTCATACTGGCTTTATAGCCAAAATTATGCCTGTAGATGCGAGAAATGGAATAACTAAATCCGTCGAGAAACTCCATCTCCTAACTCCTATATGAAAGAGAGTCGGTGACCCTGCGGAATTTCATAAGATTGCTAAAATATTATGTACTAGCATAAAACCCGCGTGCATTGCAACGCCTTTAAAAACTGTTTATTATGTGCAATGTTTTCCTTAAAAAAAAAACCAACAAAAAAGTCAGCTGTTATTATCCCTAAAAAGGGTTTATTATAGTGCATTTTTTTAATAAATATGGTAAACAAATTGCTGCCAATATCACCTCTGCTCAACAAATCTGCAAGTTTTAAAGTAGATTGGCATGTATATGTCATCAAGAAAAGTGACATTTTAGGGTTTGACGAACGTTCGTTAAGTTTGTTCGCCTATTTACGTGGATGTAAGAAATTATGAAGCAATCACAAATGAATATTAATAGGGATGCACTGTCAAAATTTCAGCCCTTTAGCTTCAGAGGTTTGGGTTAACCCCATTTCTTCCCCTTAGGAGATGAATTTCGAGTAATCGCCTCTTAGTGGATGCCCATGTCATTATAGGGATGCACTGTCCAAATTTCAACCCTGTAGCTCCAGTAGTTTGGTAAACCAAATTTTACCCCTTTATGGGAAGAATTTCGAAAAATCGCTTCATAGTAAATGTCCACGTCATTATAGAGATGCACTGTCAAAATTTCAGCCGTTTAGCTCAAGCGGTTTGGCTTAACCCCATTTAACCCCCTTAGGGGATAAATTTGAATCGCCCCTAAGTGGATGCCCACGTCATTATAGTGATGCACGGTCAAAATTAGAGCCCTCCAGCTTCAGCGGTGTGGGTTAAGCCCATTTCCCCCTATTAGGGGATGAATTTCGAAAAATCGCTTCTTAGTGGATGTCCACGTCATTAAGGGGATGCACTGTCAAAATTTCAGCCCTATAGCTCCAGCGGTTTGGGTAAACCCCATTTCACCCCCTTAGGGGATGAATTTCGAAAAATCGCTTCGTAGTGGATGTCCACGCCATTATACGGATGCACTGTCAAAATTTCAGCCCTATAACTTTAGCGGTTTGGATAAACCCCGTTTCACCCCCTTAGGGTATGCATTTTGAAAAATCGCTTCTTAGTGGATGTCCACGCCATTATAGGGATGCACTATCAAAATTTCAGCCCTATAGCTGCAGCGGTTTGGGTAAACCCCATTTCACCCCCTTAGGGGATGAATTTCGAAAAATCGCTTCTTAGTGGATGTCCACTCCATTATACGGATGCACTGTCACAATTTCAGCCCTATAACTTTAGCGGTTTGGATAAACCCCGTTTCACCCCCTTAGGGTATGCATTTTGAAAAATCGGTTCTTAGTGGATGTCCACGCCATTATAGGGATGCACTGTCCAAATTTCAGCCCTATAGCTCCAGCGGTTTGGGTAAACCCCATTTCACCCCCTTAGGGGATGAATTTCCAAAAATCGCTTCTTAGTGGATGTCCACGCCATTATACGGATGCACTGTCAAAATTTCAGCCCTATAGCTGCCAGGGATGCACTGTCAAAATTTCAGCCCTATAGCTCCAACGGTTTGGATAAACCCCATTTCACCCCCTTAGGGGATGAATTTCGAAAAATCGCTTTATAGTGGATGTCCACTCCATTATAGGGATGCACTGTCCAAATTTCAGCCCTATAGCTCCAGCGGTTTGGGTAAACCCCATTTCACCCCCTTAGGGGATGAATTTCCAAAAATCGCTTCTTAGTGGATGTCCACGCCATTATACGGATGCACTGTCAAAATTTCAGCCCTATAGCTGCAGCGGTTTGGGTAAACCCCATTTCACCCCCTTAGGGGATGAATTTCGAAAAATCGCTTCTTAGTGGATGTCCACTCCATTATACGGATGCACTGTCACAATTTCAGCCCTATAACTTTAGCGGTTTGGATAAACCCCGTTTCACCCCCTTAGGGTATGCATTTTGAAAAATCGGTTCTTAGTGGATGTCCACGCCATTATAGGGATGCACTGTCCAAATTTCAGCCCTATAGCTCCAGCGGTTTGGGTAAACCCCATTTCACCCCCTTAGGGGATGAATTTCCAAAAATCGCTTCTTAGTGGATGTCCACGCCATTATACGGATGCACTGTCAAAATTTCAGCCCTATAGCTGCCAGGGATGCACTGTCAAAATTTCAGCCCTATAGCTCCAACGGTTTGGATAAACCCCATTTCACCCCCTTAGGGGATGAATTTCGAAAAATCGCTTTATAGTGGATGTCCACTCCATTATAGGGATGCACTGTCCAAATTTCAGCCCTATAGCTCCAGCGGTTTGGGTAAACCCCATTTCACCCCCTTAGGGGATGAATTTCCAAAAATCGCTTCTTAGTGGATGTCCACGCCATTATACGGATGCACTGTCAAAATTTCAGCCCTATAGCTGCAGCGGTTTGGATAAACCCCATTTCACCCCCTTAGGGGATGAATTTCGAAAAATCGCTTTATAGTGGATGTCCACTCCATTATAGGGATGCACTGTCCAAATTTCAGCCCTATAGCTTTAGCGGTTTGTAAAAACCCCATTTCACACCCTTAGGGGATGAATTTCGAAAAATCGCTCTTTACTGGATGTAAACGTCATTATAGGGATGCACTGTCAAAATTTCGGCCCTATAGCTCCAACGGTTTGGATAAACCCCATTGCACCCCCTTAGGGGATGAATTTCG
This sequence comes from Thereva unica, assembly GCA_949987705.1. NCBI lineage: Eukaryota > Metazoa > Arthropoda > Insecta > Diptera > Therevidae > Thereva > Thereva unica. The sequence continues at coordinate 37,167,804 of OX465285.1, forward strand.
AAAAATCGCTTTATAGTGGATGTCCACTCCATTATAGGGATGCACTGTTCAAATTTCAGCCCTATAGCTCCAGCGGTTTGGATAAACACCATTTCACCCCCTTAGGGGATGAATTTCGAAAATTCGCTTTATAGTGGATGTCCACGCCATTACAGGGATGCACAGTCAAAATTTCAGCCCTTTAGCTCTAGCGGTTTAGGTTGTGCGTTGTCTGTCAGTCAGTTACTTTTTATACAATAAAAAAAATCCCGTTACGACTTATTGAACCCCATTTCACCCCCTTCAACCCTTTTGTTCTCCATAAAAAGTAGCCTATGTCCGTCTCCAAGGTCTAAACTATGTCTGTTGAAAATTTCATCAAAATCGGTTTAGTGGTTTAGGCGTGAAAGCGTAACAGACAGACAGACAGACAGACAGACAGACAGACAGACAGACAGACAGACAGAGTTACTTTCGCATTTATAATATTAGTAAGGATTTTTCAGGAAAAATAACCCCAGCTTGCGACCCCCTGGGCTCTGCGACCCTAGGCAGCCGCCTATACTGCCTAGTGGCTAATCCGACACTGCTGAGAGTCTACGTGATGACCGTGTTGAACCAACTTATTCTGCGCTTGTCGTAGGAAACAACTTGGGGTATTTAACGTCAGGATTTCAAACCGTGGAGGAATTAAGCTTGGTCGACCTTCCGAACCGACACCATTTCAGTGTTTGGGCTCTTGAAAATAACAGTAAACAATATGGCTGTACGAAAATAAATATTAACTAATAAAATTTCACTCTAAAGGAATCACCCAATATGCATACATATTTTATTAACAAAAAGGGAGATTCAATTTTTACTTACCGCGTATCTAAATGCCACAATACAATTTTGCCAAAAATCGTCTTCAAAATGTTGTCGTCAAATTCATCGATGGAAATTACAACGAAATGTCTTTGGAACCTAGGAGTAACAGTATTGCCCAATGCAGGTGGGCCCATTGCACACATCAGCAGAACTTCAATAATTTTCATAGGTGTGATCGTCTTCAAATCATACCACATCCAGTGATCAAGCAACATTCGTAAAATTTCAATAGCTGATTGAGCGCCATATGTTTCTTTAGTGGGCATTGAAACGTCATCGACAAAAACTACACTCTTTTTTCCCAATGGCGGTCCAAAAACTCCTTTCCTCCGCTTATCTAACTTTGTCATAATAATGTCTTGGGTTTGATTTGCGGTAGTTTGCGCAGAAAAACTAATTAATAGCGGTTTAAATATATTACCATCGACCTTCTTAAGTAGATAATCAGTAGCGTAAACACTTTTTCCTGTTCCAGTGGGGCCGACAAGTAACAGTGGTTTACTGTGTCTAACTAAAAGATCTATGACCGCGGCCATTCTGACAGTTTCATTTGTCGTAATTATAATCTGATTCACGGGAATATCTCTTGGAATAGGCGGAGCCGCATCGACATCATCAGACCATGGCTTCCATTTACCTTTTCCTTCTTTTAAGAATCGATAATCGAATACACTTCCTCCTTTTGGAATAGGGAATATAAATGGTTTAGCAAGATTCGCGACTTTCATTTCTATTGGGAGACCGAGCTGATCGTACAAATCTTTCGGGAAAATCTTTTCCATCAGTCCTCTAAACAGTATACTAAACTTTTCCCGACTGGGAGAATCTAGTGGACCACCTAGTGACCAGATACATGAGAAGAAGAAAACCCCTTCGAGCTGGGCACGAACATCCAAATCCGATAAGCTCTGGACGTATTTTTCATCGTAGAAGTCGTCTATGAAACAGTCGAAAAAGTTCATTAACGACGTCATCAAGTTACCATTTGAAGTGGGTGCCATCTCCTTCAGTCCACCCTTGCGAACGAACCAAAGCAGTATTGGGCAGAATCTATAAAATAAACTGGTTATCAGCTGTTTGTTAACAGCATGGAATGTAGGTGGCAGAGCATTTTTCCATGAAGTAAGCAATGGATCCCAACCCATCGACTCTGGCTCCATATAAATCATTCCGCATCGTGAAACTGTTGCTGGGGAAGCAACTTCCAGGTCCATTGGCTCAAACACCAAGTTCGTGGTGGGTGCCAATTGAATAATTTCTCCAGACATAAGGCAGAGTTTCTTGTTATCGTCAAGGACTGTGTTCATATTTTCAATCCATACGGCATCAACGGGGCCATCGAAAATTAGCCATTTCCTATCAGGTGTCTCTGATACTGCAAATATGCGATAGTTAACAGCTAACACTCCATCGTTCCACTCATGTGAGACGGGGTCAAACTGGCCATAAAGTTGCCCCATAGTTATAGCCTTTGGGTTTATTATGGTGTAGACTGCCCTATGCTCCTCAGAGCCCTGCAAATAGAAAGTACGAATTTATTAGTATGTAATTGGAAATAAAATGTGAATGGTCAATAAAGTAGAAATATTGTAGTAAAAATAATTGTTAGCACTATTGTATTTATTTAGTGGAGTTGTTCTGCTCAACGTTTTGGAAGGTATTAAGCAGTTTAGTGTAAAATCTAAAATTGTAAACATCTTTTTCAGGATGAAAATATTTTATTTTTATGGTACTGCTAATTTTTCCCCTCATTAACGGTCTACAACTGCGATGATTCAGACCTGGCCTTTATCGAGATCAGCTCCAAGCAGAACGGGCCTGCGGGAACTTCTTTCTCCAAGCAAGGAGACCTTCTAGGGCAGCGGTGGGTCGATCGCGAAGCCAAATTTGGTCGATCACAGTCATTATTTAATTGCAACTGTTTGCAATGCGTAAACGTAACACACAAATGCAATATGCATGCAGTCTGCAGATTGGAGAAATAAGATGATGGAGGCCAAGACTGTAGAAGAAGAAGAAGAAACACTACTACAGGGCCCAAGAGTAAATATTTTAATATACGAGACAGTGCCGGCGAATCGTGTTGGGTCCGGGCCGGTAGTCTGGCAAAATGTCTACCCTTTGAAATTTTTATTAGGCAAAGCCCTTTCTTAGAAGGTATGTAGATTTTTTTTTATGTGAAAGACTAGAGTCTCAGGAAAGGCCCTTTATACTGTTGACAATCTATTTTCTTCGTATAGAGTGCAATGTCGAACAGCAGCTCTAGTCGGGGAAGGAAGGAACTGCCACAACCTACCTGCGATATTTTTAGTACACCTACTCCCAACCATTACTGTCGCGACTTTGACATCGGGGCATTGAGAAACCACTCGCTGGAGTGTTATGCATCCTGAAACGAGTTGAATTTCATCAAGCAACCGATGATATGCGCTTTTTTTGGTGGAGCGGGGAAGGGCTAAAGAAGGCTATGACAGGAATCAGGAATGTAAAGAGGGAAGAATAAAGAAGGAAAGTTATGTAGGTGGGAGAGCGAAAAAGGCGAAGGACCGTGGCGTTGGCCGGGATTCGAACCTGGGACCCCCCGGATAGTAACCAGACGCCTTACTCCCTAGGCTATCGAGGCCTCACTTCATTGTGAGTCGGAAGATGGTCTCGCTGTGTGCAAAACAACATGTGGAGTTCCGTAGAGATCTATCCTACAATGTATTTAGGCACTTCCCAAAAGGAGCAGTTTTGATCCGGTTCACGGATGACATCGGGTAGTGCTCGTAGGAAGAGGCCTCTATCATGCTGTAAACACGCTGTGCGACGGCGAAAGGATTTTCGCCGGAAAAGGCTAAAAGTACCGACGAAATAAATTCGTTTTGTGCACACACTAAGAGCGGCAAAGAGCATAGCCCCGACAGCCGATTATGCTACACGCACATTCAGGAACACACGGAAATAGCACCCATGCAAGTTTGACAGGCAAAAACTACGGCTACTCAAATTGATTGATTCGGTCGGCATGTATTCTATTCGTTTTTGATAGCCGCTGTATGAAGCGACTTGTCGGTCGCCCTAAACATGTTTAGACCATGAGATCGAATTAGGCGCGAACGAAGCTATCTAGAGCCTACAGAATTCTATGAACAGCCTCCAACGTTGGACGGTTGATGTGACCGATACTCAATTACGAGTGCCCATTGTGAAGCGTCCCAAGCGTATTTGGACACATTCGGGCTTTTGTCGATGTTGACTCAATCGTTCGAAGCCAACATTGGAATGAAACTTTCACCGTGTCGTGTAGAGCCTGCTGAAGAGAATAAAACGCGTCCCAAAGCGATTGAAACGTGTCCAGATATTCTCACGATCAGTGAGCAGAAAACTGAAGCTTTGCTGATTAGCAAACTGAGAAAACATGTATCTGTAAGGTTGAAGTGTCCGTAAGGTTCCAAGATGCTTTCCAACGTGGGGGCCCTAGAGTGAGCTAGTGTGTTTAGCTCAATCTTGGTTTAGGCAGCGCCAATACGAACTAATACCTGTACCTACTACCTACGAGTGCTGGACCATATCTAACGAACCGGGTGAATGATAGCATCAGCCCACGACAAGAGTGAGACTGATTGAATTGTGGTTGAAAACATAAATGAGCGAGTGCTTTGGGTTTTCAAACGAACGGACTGACGTTGCGCACTTCTCTTTTCGAATTCCTGGTGGGGATTTGAGACTGAAAAAAGCGATATTGAGAATCCCAATTCTTTTGGCACAGATTATAGCAGGAATGATCCCATAGATACTGGTGAAAAAAAATATGCTTCTCTATAAGCCAAATTTTTGCGTGTGACTTCTCTTTTTACGGATAATCACTATTTGTGTTGGTAAGTATGATTTGATCTTGATGAAATAAAAGATATTAAATGGAAAGGTTGTTATTTATTAAGAAAACACTAATAATCGAACAATGAAATTATAAATATGGAAACGCGTAATCTTGATGTTAATTCTTGTCTCTAAACCTCTGTGACAATTTGGTAAATCCCAAACCGTATGTACCCCTATCTGTTGGGTTCCTTACCAGGTGTGGTGAATCCCACTTGTAGGTAAAGAATGATTTGTATGTCCTGGAATTCGCCTTTTATACTGTTTCCGCAATTCAAGCTCGCTCTAATATTCTAGTAGGCGAGCTTTTGATAACTTTCACTATAATTTGTATAGTGTTAGAACTGCCATATGTAGGATGCTTTGCTTTCCTGTCATCTCAAAATTAATTAATTTATCAATCAACATTTATTTTGGCTTGTCACGTCAATAAAATAAGCTGGTAGCATATCCAAGCTTACATGCGTTGAATTCGCTAACAGATTATATAGAAAAGTATGTATTCAAATGCGACCTGACGGAATATTCAGTGAATGGAATGCATACCACCAAATGTCGGGCTACTTTCAACTTTGTTCTGCATTGCCGCATTCGACATATGTAGCTCACAAAAGCATAGACAACAAACACATGAACTCGTTACTTAGATTTTTGGGTTATTTTTTTTTTTATGTGAAAGACTAGAGTCACAGGAAACGCCCTTTATACTGTGGCGACAATCTATTTTCTTCATATAGAGTGCAATGTCGAACAGCAGCTCTAGTCGGGGAGGAAGGAACTGTCATAACCTACCCGCGATATTTTTAGTCCACCTACTTCCAACCATTACTGTCGCGACTTTGACATCGGGGCATCGAGAAACAACTCGCTGGAGTGTTATGCCTCCTGAAACGAGTTGAATCTCATCAACCAACCGATGACATGCGCTTTTTGGTGGAGCGGGGAAGGGCTAAGGAAGGCTATGACAGGAGGGATCAGGAATGTAAAGAGGGAAGAAGAAAGAAGGAAAGTTATGTGGGTGGGAAAGTGGAAAAGGCGAAGAACCGTGGGGCTGGCTGGGATTCGAACCCGGGACCTCTGGGATAGTAGCCAGGCGCCTTACTCCCTAGGCTACAGAGGCCCCCTAGGTTATGTATGAAAGCCGGGACGGAACGCAACCATGCAATTATGTATGAGAGGAAATTCGCCGCACATCATGGAACCGCTCAATGCAATGAATGTACGCTTGTATATATCACCAGCTATACAGTTCGGTAGCGATGCTAGTCTGAAACAGAATGGAAGTGGAACGAGTCTGTTAAGGGATCGTGGACCCACAAATTTATCCCAAACATCGGGTGATGGGTTACGAGGGAGCGTTTTAAAGGGAGTTGAGATTAGAGTTGAGCTGAACTTACAAGAGGCAGTTCATTTATCCCGTACACAATAGTAAATTGTACTGAGGTCTCAACATTTTTAAATGTCTCGGTTCAAAAATAATGTAGGTACTACTGGGATATGAGTGTGTATCGTACGATTGTAAATTACGAAGTGGAGAGACATTTCTTATTTCTTTTGCGGCAGTAAAATATCCAATTTGAACTGCGGCGAAGTGAGATTGTAAACACGAACTGCAGAGATATTTTCTTACTGCTTTTGCCGCAGTAAAATATCCAATTTAAATCGAACCGTGGTGAGATTGTAAATACGAATTGGAGAGAAATCTCTTACATGTTTGAGGGAGTGCAATTTTATACTAAAGAGACAATTCTTACATTTTTTGAGGGAGTGAAGTTTTGTACTCCAGAGATATTTCTTACTTCTTTTTAGGCGAGGTGCGATTGTAAAATAGAAATATACTTTCTGGAGGTATATCTACTGAAGCCATGCCAGTATCTACAACTACAACATTGTATCCGCTTTCGGAGCTGGAGTCTAGTATTTGGGATGACTTTGATAAGCAGGTGTGTGACTTAATAGAAACCACAAATCAAACAACTGAAGCCATAGATAAATACCTTCTAGAACCACTGTTGCTAAGATACCAAGATCTAGGTGGTATTCGAGAAGAGGTCAATATCCTAGACACTATCAGCTTTTTAAACTATGACTTTTAGGGAGTTTCATTTTAAATCTGTAAATATGTTTTTCCTTATACAGTAATTTACATTCATAAGCACGATAATTAATATTTCCATTCATTCATCATTTATCGTATCCCCTCTTTCGCAAATACAATAGATCTACCGCATCGCAACATTTGAGCAATTCACTACTGGCACCTCGCCTCATTTGAAGTGTACTGATTCAAAAGAAAATAGAGGCTCCTCTTACAAACTCATTTTATAATCTTGTCCCACCCAACACTAGTTGAGATAGTAAATACCTCCATCATTTCGGGCACGATGACTCACCGCTATGCCTAGCATGTCCAGGTACCCAGGATCAAGAGCACGTTTTCTTTTATTATTTGACATTCGGCTAATATAATACTGAACTAAAGCCAATAGCTGAGCCGCCGCTACCACTTAAAAACCTCCTAGGAGACATGATCAGAAAATAGGATGGGCGGGGAAAGTGGAAGGTACGCAGAAAGCCGAGAAATTAGGGCTGTAATAAGCCGAAGGAAAGAGAGAAAGGCAAAAAACCCAAGAGTATTAGCAGCTCGATAAAAGCTGATCCATTGTCCAAGTACTATGCTAAAAAGCGGAGAAAGTGAAACAACACGAGGTGTTTTAGTGTATTCGAATCCCACGCATACAGGAACCTGTAGCTTTTCACCTTCCAATAAACTAAAGTAAAAAAATTTGATTGAACTCGAGGAGTTTTAATAAAACAACATTGAACAAAATCGAAAGTGCGAAGTTTAATCGGCATATGTTTACAAATTAGGACTATTTACTCTCAAATTCCGGGTGGGTATTTTACCCACCAGGAATTTTCCGGGTGGGCAATTCTACCCACCATACCCACATTATCCGCCGGCTATGTACAAGAACTGCGTTTAACTACCTAAAATATAATATCTTACAGGCAAATGTCTAGAGACTTGGCAGCAGTAATAATGGAATTCATTAAGATAGGGAGTAAGAGCATGGTCATTTTGTGCCCATCATACTAGCAAGGCATATACCCCGTTTACATGAGAGCTTGAAGCATACTTCAAGCCGGCTTCAAGCCACATGTAAACGGAGGAAGCTTCACTCAAGTCGATAACAAAAATTTACCTTCTCGACTTGAAAATTTTCCATGTAAACGCCGCTTCAAAGCTTGAGTACTTGAGTTTGACATTTGTGGTTTGCGCGCCATTCAGCACGTATGTACATAAAATCCATAAAATGTCAACTCAAGCTTATAAACATCAACTCAATCTTTCAAGATTTCAAGCGCAGTTGACCATATACGCGCTCGATTTCTTGAATTTTCAAGCTTTGGAGTAATCAAGCTGATCATGTAAACGTAGTAATAGTATGGAACCTCTTCCCACAGAACGAAAACATGGCAGCCTGCCTGCAGTAAACGTAGATGAAGCGGACATCCCAGAGGTAAGCGAGACTGAAATTGTGGAAGCCGCGAAGAGAGTTGGCGTTAGAAAAGCCTCTAGACTGAATGGTATGCCGAACAGAGCGTTGAAGCTGACAGCCAGTATGGCACTAGGTGAGTTCGTCCAAAGTATTCACATCTACAGTATGCCAGTATGCCTACAGGCTGATATGACTTCTTGATTGGTGGTGGCGAACTTTATGATAAGGGGTAGTCCTAAAGGGTTGAAACTACCCATAAATCGGCTAAAAATGGAAAAAATTGTAAAAAGTTTATGCCAAATTCGATTGTCGGTGTACTTTCAAGCAAAAATAAATTATTTTCAACCCTTAAGGGGTTAAAACTACCCCTACTATATAGTCCATTCAAAACGAGGGGGGGGGGTGTTCCAAAATAACACCGTTAAGAAAATCGCACCCTAAACGTTTTTGGGGTCGCTGATCACGAAAATCGAGGTCCCGCGGTTCTAAAACTCCCCCCTTTTTAGGGGGTTTTCGCAATATCTTAATTTTATTACTTTGCCTCCGTTTTTACCTGCCTAAATGTCATGGTAAAAAAACGGACCACCCCATTATTCAGAAGTACCTCAAATAAATTAGGGTACATACTTCCCAATTATTGTGTGATTGTCGTTTTTACAAAAATGCAGAGTTTATTTAAAGATTCCACGAAATGAAATATTTCTCAATATTTTTTTTATTTTGTTTTTTTCTTTAGGGGTGGTTGAACCTCTGCACAAAGGGGTGTATAGTGAAATTTCCCAAATGTTTTAATGATTAAAAATGGAAAATAAAATTTAAATGCAAAACAATAAATTTTAATTTGTTTCAATTAAAATTTTAATGTAGGGGTAGTTTTACCCCTTAAGGGTTGAAAAAAATATTTTTTTGCTGATAATACCTATTGAACCAAATTTCAAACAAAAGAAATTTTTTTTATTATTGTAGGGGTAGTTTTAATCCCTTAAGGTTTGAAAATAATTTATTTTTGCCTGACAGCACGCCCACAATCGAATTTGAAGCATAAACTTGAAAAAAAAAATTTACAATTTTTCCCATTTTTGGCCGATTTAGGGATAGTTTCAACCCCCTTTAGGACTACCCCTTATCATAAAGTTCGCCTTAATTTAGTACAAATCAACCCCCTTCGTAAATAAATATTAAAAAAAGTGTATTATTATTGAAATAATCGCGAAAACCCCCTAAAAAGGGGTGTTTTTTGCATTTTTAGGAGTGACGCCCACGTTTTAGGACCGCGGGACCTCGATTTTCGTGATCGATTTTCTTAACGGTGTTATTTTGGAACACCCCCCGGCGTTTTGAATGGACTAATTATGGTGACTAGCTTTGCAAGGGCAGGAATGGATGTGAATAAGAGTTGCGCATTGATAATCCAAGACGTGAAAAAATATTTCCAACACCGCCAGGGGGAGCAAGATCGTCGAGGCGGCGATAAAACTTGATACAGGGAAGTATCTAGTGACATTGTGATAAAATTGCTTTTAGGTAGGACACTACATTACGAGTCAGGCGTGAGGGAGGGTAAGGGAAAAAAGTAAAACTTGCGAAGTCCCCCAAAACGAACATATATGATGAAACCCTGGCGGTACAACCGACATCAGGGTCGCTGTAGTAAATAAACTTTACTTATAGGTTAAGTTCCCATCGGGCAAGCTTACTTACTGGATTACGGTAGGTTTAGTCAGTAGGAATCTGATACTACTTTCTGGGTGCGCAACCCCAACGATGTCTCCAGTCGTAAACATAGAAGCCATAGACAGGCGGTCACACACACTCCCTGATGCTAGATCGATGGAAGATTCTCACCACTGCTTCGTGAGCAGCTTAGCTCGTTAAGCCTGCCCTCTTTCGCTTTCAAGACAATGGAGTAAACTGAAAGGTTAATTATTTTGTGCTTCAATCCTCCCGCTCTTCTCAGCACAAGTACAAAGAAGGAAAGTCAACTTAGGCGGACCTTCGTTGCCTGCGATCGTTGTCTTCAGACTGTGCTGATGTAGGATGAAGTGCGAAATAAATGCTTTAGGCTACTCATAACTGCTAAATGGTACCAGCATATGGACAACTGCTTATGGATCCACATAGAATCTACAACCAAAACCCATGTATTAAATATACACCACCATAATTGTCGAAAAAGCATGCAGCTGTGGAGTGAATCACACTAAGGGCCGTTTTCACAATCTCCGGTTAAACTGTCAGTAAACTTCCAGTTTCTAAACTGATAGTTAATTTAACTGTGACCGTAAAGTGCCAGTAAAAAAATTTCATTTTCACCAACTATGAGTTAACAAACTTGAAGTTAAAGTAAAAATGTACTAGTTTTCATATATTTACAGTACATCAAATGTCAAAAGTGTTCCTTTTCATTAAAATACACTTGTAAAGTGCAAAAATGTCAACGCCAATGTGAAACTTTCAGTTAAATTAGTAAACCAGGAGAAATTCGTCCGGTTAAATTAACTTCCAGTTGTAAATTAACTGAAAGTTTGACTCTAACTAGAGATTGCGAAACGGAATTTTTAACTAACTGCTGGTTATTGTTGCAGTTAAAGTTTAACCGGAGATTGTGAAAACGGCCCTAATAGTAATAAAAACGCTTTAGACGGATGTTTAGGTCCAGCATTTTCGCATACATTTTTTCCCTGTCGACCCTGTCGTGTGCTTATTTTAAGTCAATGAAAAGTTGATATACGTCAATGTTGTATTTCGTAGCGCTTTCGGAGCACCTGCTTTATATAAAAAAGTTGGTTCATTGTTGACCAGAAACTTAATTCACACATAATTGTTCAAACTTTTGTATTTAACTTACCGCTTCTTCCATTATTGCAAGAGCTTCCGCCAGTATACGATAGCAAGTAGTTTTCCCTCCAAATGGAAGGCCCACCAACATAAGACCGTGTCTTACTTGTATCATTTCAAATAGCTAAAACAATTATATGATTGCAGTTTACAATTGCTGAACGGACAAATATAGTTAACCTGGTGAACTTTCTCCAAAAAGAAATCGGTGCATTGTTTGTTGTTATTATCACAAGCCTGTTGCGTTGCAGCATTCAACATTACATAATCAGGAGGCGGCAGTCGTACACCAGGGAACAAATCAGATGTAATCGCGTGGAAAAGCGGTACATCTTGGCTAAGGAATTTTGGTAAATTAACATCCTTGATAGACCGCAGTACTAATATATCTTCAAGTTCAGCTTTGTAACGAAGTTTCAATTGTCCGCAAGCAGTTAGAACTGACTTGACGGCTCTCATTCCATAATCGTAGTGAGCTTGTGTACTCAACTGTTCTGAACATAATCTGTATGTTGCCACAATTTTTATAGCTAAAGGCTTCGCATTCAGAAAACCATAAGAGTATAATTCAATTTCTGAAATTAAGGAATAGTCCGGAACCATCATAGCCACGGGTCTGAACAAAGCCTGAAATATGTTTATTAGTATTATTATTATTATGTAATAATATTCAATTACCTTCAAATTATCAGGAAGTTCAGAACGTCCAGCATAACCTGGATTCATAGTGATAAAAACTGCACACGTCGGATCCAATGACAAAGGAGTGCCTTCAAAAATAAGTATTTTTTGACCAGCGTTTATACCACGCTGAATCGTTAATATCTGAAATTTGTAATTATGTTTATACCGATGATAAGATTTACATTGATTATTTTACATACTTGTTGTGCCACGACGGACAATACTTCCAAATCAATTCGATTGAACTCATCGAAGCAGGACCACGCCCCACAAGATGCTAAGCCTTTAAAGAATTTACCCAGGGCAAGATAGTCTAAGCCATCCGAGCAATTGAATACGACACACTGTTTAGCAACAGCCTTGGCTAGATCCTTGGTTGTTTCTGTTTTTCCAGTACCGGCAGGACCCTCAGGGGCACCACCCAAATGCAAATTTAAGGCACCAAACAATGTGCGATAACAACGATCGGTTAAGGGCGTAATCACAAGCCTTGGTGTATTTCCCAAATACTCGTAGCCGTAAGGTAGTGTGCTGTTGATCATTGCCGTAATCATGTTATCATCTTCCCAATAATATCTTAGCTGAAATTGTAATAAATTTATTTGTGAAATAAAGTATAAAGAAAATAGAACTTAAAAAATAAAGAGTGAGAAGGTGGATTTTAACTTTCTCAGATTAACGATTATCTGATTGCTTGGCATTTGCTCTAGCCTCTAGCCTAGACTGTCTCCAATACAAAAGAATAAATCTTAAATAAATTAAAATTAAACAAAAAGTGAAAAAAATCCTTAAAGAATTATCATTAGAACTAGAACCAGTGGCGTAACTAGAACTTTTGCCGCCCGAGGCGGTCTCCAATTCCCCGCTCTTTCGAAGTCATTGGTGGTTTTGATAAATTAATAAATTTTTTTACCATTGGATGTAATATTTAAATTAGTCAGTAATAAAGGAGGCCGCATATTCTTCTTCTTCGATGGCGTTACAACCCAATTCGAGCCTTGGCCTCCATCAGCTTCTTCTTTCAGACGTCTCTCTGCTCCGCAGTTTGTCTCCAGTTTCCTGTATTGCGCCTTTTTGCTGCATCGGCCTTAACATTGTCTTCCTAACTTGACCGTGGTGTGCCAACTGCTCTTTTGCGATCTGGTAGTAGATACAGGGCTTTTGTCATCCATTCTTTGGACATGACCGGCCCAACTTAAACGCATGTGTCGAAAGTTTACACTCTTTTTATAAATCGTACAACTCGTGATTGTAGCGTATTCTCCATGCATTTTCATTGATTGGGTCGTATATCCTTCGGAGAATCTTCTTCTCAAATATATCCATCTTGTCGGCGGATTTTTCGAGATTGGTCCATTACCATTGTTGACCTATTTATTCTGAATCCAGCTTGGTATTCACATATTGCGGCTTCTGCATAAGGTCCCAGTCTGGCCTTAATTATATTTGTCTTTACTGGTGGTTAAAAGAGATATGCCTCTATAGTTTCTACAGTCGAATTTATCTCCTTTCTTGTGTATTGGGCAGATAACGCTCTGCTCCTAATCTTCAGGCATTTTTCGTTCCTCCATATGCACCATAGTAATGTATGTATAGCTGCTGAAAATCAACCAACTTCTTCCAGGGTGGGAACATTTGTTTCTCTGGTGTCGTCGTTATGTTGTAGACGGGGTTCTGATACATGTCGGATGTTCTCATTTGCTTTTAGCAGCTCGCTAACAAATTCCTTTCATCTCTTCTTTACATATTCGCTGCCTGTTATTATAATGCCTTCTTTTGTTCTACATATACCGGAGGAAGGTTTAAAGCCTTTCTTGCAGAAGTTTACTTCCTTGTGTGCTTCCCATGTTTTTGTGTTGTGCAAAGTTTTCCTCTGCCCTCAGGATGTAATTGTTGAGGAATTGTCTTTTCTTCTTCCTGCAGATTTGCGGTTCTTGTTTCCTCGTATTTCAATTTCTTGCTCCTCGTCAGTCTCTCTCTCATGTTTCTATTTCTGGCTTCTATAGCTGTTTTACATTCCTCGTCGTAGCATTTACTGGATCTGGCTGTGCGTTTGTAGCCTACAGTTGCCTTCGTGACATATGTTAGTATCGTCTTCAATCTTGTCCATTTTCTCTCAACTGTATCCGCATTATTTATGTTTGGACTTGGACCTATCCTTTATGCTAGAGTTGCCGGATATCTCTCCAATACGGTCTGTTCTTGGAGGCGATCAACGTCGAATTTCTTAGTTTTTTGTTTCTTTTTTCTTGAGTGGACAGCTGACATCTGAATCTAGCTTTAAATAGGAAGTGGTCTGTTTCACAATTATAGTACATATATGGTCTATTTGATTGCAGTATCTTTTGCTGAGACATTACCATAAGTCGCAAATACCCTCGTCTGTTATATCAGCTACCAGCAGCAAATGTGAAAATCCAATGTCTGCGAGTGTCCAATGTTTTTTTATGTGAAAGACTAGAATCTTAGGAAAGGGCCTTTATATATACTGTGTCGTCAATCTAATTTCTTCATATATGTAGAGTGCAATGTCGAACACCAGCTCTAGGCGGGGAGGAAGGAACTGCCACAAACTACTCGCGATATGTTTAGTCCACCTACTCCCAACCATTACTGTCGCGATTTTGACATCGGGGCATCGAGAAACCACTCGCTGGCGTGTTATGCCTCCTGAAACTAGTTGAATCTCATCAACCAACCGATGACATGCGCTTGGTGGTGGAGCGGGGAAGGGTTAAGGAAGGCTATGACAAGAGGAATCAGGAATGTAAAGAAGGAAGAAGAAAGAAGGAAAGTTATGTAGGTGGGAAAGTGGAAAAAGCAAAGGACCGTGGGGCTTAGGGTGGTCGTTAAAAATGCGAAGTTCGAATTTTTTTGCTCTCACCCCAAAATCTTGTTCAAAATGCTAAAAAAATAAACTTCTCAAAGTTTGGAGCCTCAAACGTGGAAATAAGGGGTGCCGGTAGAATTTTTTTTGTTTTTAGCCTTTTGGGGAGCTCCCTGGGCCCTTAGAGGCAAGGTGGGATTTTTCTGGTATTTTTTCCTAATAGTAGGGACTGTTACGCAAATTTTAAGGGGTCATACAGCCCCCCTACGATTTTTTTTGGGGGCCGTGGGAGGCAAAAGTGAGGTAAATTTTAGTCTAATCACCCATGTCTAAATTCGAAATCGCATCATAAAATGCACTACAAATGCACTAAAATTTACCTCACTTTTGCCCCCCACGGCCCCAAAAGAAGTCGTAGGGGGCACTATGACCCCTTAAAATGTTCGTAACAGTCCCTACTATAACTAAAAAATAACAAAAAAATTCGCCCTTGCCTATAAAGGGGCCAATGCGCAACCTTAAGGGCTGTTAATTGTAAAATGCACTTATGAACTACATATAATATAACCTCCCACGGCCCCAAACAAAATCGTAGGAGGCTCGGAGACCCCTTAAAATTTTCGTAATTTAACGTACAACAATAATAAAATAATATAAAAATCCGCAATTGCCTCTAAGGGGGTCAATAAGAGTCCTGAAAATCCCCCCCCCCTCTCATATGCACCCTATGCACGCCACCCATGTCTAAATTATAAAACTAGTTAATTTGATTGTAATAATTAATAATCAATCAAAAAAAGTCTTTGTACCTCACCTGGGGCTCTAATTACATCAAATTGTCTCATTTTATCGCATAGATCAAAGCTTATTATTGATAGTAAAGTGTTATCTAGCACAAATTAATTACATTTGAGGTTAGGTGCAACATATTTGGAAGGGAAAATCAAAATTCGGCTTCAACAGATATCTTACAAATCATCTTACCTTCAAAATAAAAAAAAATTATCTAAATTGGTTAAAAATTGAGGTCTCTAGAAACTTTTGAACCAAAAAAGTGCTTTCTGCCCCAGTGTGGGCTGGCCGGGATTCGAACCCCGGACCTCTGGGATAGTAGCCAGACGTCTTACTCTTACTCGGCTTCAATTTTTCCATCGATGACAAGGCTGTTGTCACTACGCTGCATTTGGTTCAATTTGACGATAACATCAGGGGCTTCTATTCACCCGAGCAGCTCCCACCCCGTGGAGTTGACATTTATTCATTCCCCTGGTGCTGACTGCGGGGAGACGAATCATTTCCTTCGGCCACCCTTTAGTCCCATCTTTTCCATTTTACAGTAAGTTTTTTCACTTTCGGGAGATTCTCCTCAGCGCTTTCTACAATTCCAGGCTCACTACAGTGTTCCTACATTGGAGTCGACCACGCACTTCCGATGTGTTTATTAGGTTGCAAAAGCTCTCCGTCGAGTTGATTCCCCTGATATGGACTGCACTCCTTCTTGCTCCAATGTCAAATGAACAGAGGCGCACCTAGGGTAAATGGCGCGAATAGCAAACACCGATCTTGCACCCCTCGGGCGATAGGTTGTTTTCGTTTTATTTTGTAAAGAAAACTAATTTAAATTAAATCTATTAACCCTTTATTACAAATTTATCTTGCTTGCTTTAACTGACGCAAATTGTTTAATTATATTTCAAAGTCAATTTCTTCGGCCATTTCACCTTCTATGCTCAGTAAGTGCGATCTTGCACAATGGACTTTGGCCCATCAAAGCCTTCGTCTTCTTCTTCTTTGATCCGTTAGCTGGCGGTCTGACCAGGACGCCCCTACAACGTTGGTGCCACTGGGTCTCGAACTCTATTCACGATTTGTTTCCATTCTTGCAGGTTTTTGGCTATATCTCGAGCCTCGGTAACTGATAACCATTGATTCTTTAGGTCACCCTCGATATTTTTTAGCCAGGTTTTCTTCGTTTTCTTTCTGCTCGCATCTTTGTCTAACTGTTTCATTCCGAAGGCGATCGCGGAATGAGGCAGCGAGGATGTGCCCAAGCATCACATTTGCAAGACTTCGAGCTTGTTAACGTCCGGTTTGAGCAGTGTCCACGTTTCAGATCCATAAAGAATAATCGGAAAGATCAACGTTACCGAACGTTCGAGGCGTACTTTTGTTTTGATGGAAACATTATTGTTCGTTTCCTTATGCATCACTACTTGAGCGAGGCGAATGTTACTGTTGCCTGTGAACGTAGGACGTCGATGCCACTTTCGTTTTCTCAGCCAATTATCCCAAATATTTGAACTTCGGAATCTGTTCGATTTGGGTTCCATCGAGGTGAACACTGGCCCTCGATCCGTTCGTTGTGAGCATTTTGGTCTTTTCCGCATTGATTTTTAACCCGTATGACTGGGCGATGCGGGAAATGTCACATAAGATGTCCGTTGCTTCGGCATCCGTGTCGGCGAAAACCGCGCTATCATCGGCGAACATTAAGTCGGTTACAAAGTTGTCGTTACATCGAACTCCGAGTCGTCCATCGAATGCTTCACACACAATCGTGTCGGACACCCGTTTGAATTGGGAATTCCTCAGATAAGAATACACACTGCTGATTGAGCCAGCGTACGACGCTTGGAGAAGTTGGATGATTTTCATTGGCACGTGTTCGGTTCCCAAAGCGCTCCACAAGCTGTTCCAATCGATGCAATCCAAAGCGGACTTGAAATCATTGAAAACGACGACAGTTCGTTTGCCGCAACGAAGTCTTTCTTCCATTAGCTGACGGAGTGCGAATATTTGATCAATACATCCTCGATGGGGTCTAAGTCCCGCTAATTGTTTCCGGCTCGTTTGCTCTCTATATTTCTGGAGCCTCGATTGTATGATTTTCGTAAATACTTTGCCGACGATCGAAAGGAGGCTAATACCGCGATAATTATTGTATTCCCGATTGTCGCCTTTCTTCAAAATTGCCGTAACGATCGCATTCTTCCACGCCGACAAGACACGATCCGAATGGCTTATATGTGTTATGAGGACATGGAGTCGTTGTGATAAAACATCTCGTTCGGCTTTGATCATCTCGCCGGTTACTTGGTCTATTCCTTGCAACTTTCCATTTTTCAGCGATTTTGTTGCCGTCTTCACCTCGATAATAGTCGGTTTGGTATTGAGAAACTGATTCGTCGGCTGTTCGATAATCGGCGGTTCGAGTGGTGGACCTTGTGGCGGATCGTGGTTGTACAGCTGGTAGAAGAATTCTCTCCACCGCTGCAGGCGGCTTAGAAAAAGTCACGAAAGTTCCATCCGATTTTTTTATGTTGTTTTTTTTATGTTGTTTTGCCGCCTAACCTCTGGATTGTCTGGTACAGCGTCTTCCATGTCGGCCGCAACGTTATTATAGTACACTTCTAGTTCCGATTTCATTTTCTGTCAAACTTCTTTGTTCAATTTTGATGTCTGCATGTCTTAGCTAAGCCACTAAGCAGTGGTAAATGTTTCTCAGCCCAGCTGAGAAGTGCACCTTTTGTGCTAGACGGGTAACACTCTGCACTAGTGATCTACCCCAAATGGAAAATACACTTGTAGCTAGATTAGTTGACGATACTGCGGCAGAAGGATCCAATATAGAAGAGCCTACAAAAAAACTAGAACGGGCATGTGACAAATTATACCTCTGGGGAAAAATGGAAAATTATACTAAATGAATTTAAAATCAGTGCATATTAACTTCACTAATAAAAATTTGGAAAATCCACCAATAGTAAACTTAAGCTGAAATGTTACACCATAATAAATTTTTTCTTACCTGTGCCAACCAATTAAAATCAGTGGGAGTTTCTACTTTACATTGTATCAAATCAGCAAGAACCTCTCTAGCATGAACATCTAACACCACCAACGCCCCAAGAGTTGTACGATTTTGTTTGCTTAAATCTCCTCGTACAAGTTCTATAACCTTTGATATCTGAAAGCGAAAAACTGTATTCTCGAATCCAATAAGCTTCTATTATTCATCCAACCTGTGCTGCACACTTATCCAAATATTTCTGCAAGCTTTTCAATGGATTATCAGAATATAAACCATGCGTAATTTCAGTTGTCCAAAATGTTAGCGAAATGGCTAAAACTGTTTGACCAGGCCATACCAAAACCCACCTATGTCGTGCAACTTTTGGATATTGCTCGTACGATGCCTTCACTTTGGCATGTATACTTTTCTTCATATCTTTCTCGAGTTCTAATAACCACTTTTCAACTTGTCCTCTGGCCTTCGATGTTGATATTATATCAACCAGTTGCACTTGTTCCTTCTCTGATGACAACATGTGAGTTACGTCTAATTCAGGAGTAAAGGTTAGAGCAGCTATGCCCTCGAAGCATTTCTTGAGATGAGGTTGAACTCGAGTAGGATCTTTTGTTTCGGATAGAATTTCCAAAAGTTCGTCATTAGACAGAAAGAAGAACCTTGGGAAGTACAGTCGTTTCTTTTCTAAGTACTAAAAAAGGGATAAATTTTACGGAAGTTGCCGATGAAATTTTGTTTATTACCGCATTTAAGCCCTTCTGGATTATTTCTAGTAGAACATATGCCTTCTTCAGTTTTTCGGACATTTTTTCAATTTCTATAACAACCAAAACTTTAGGATCCGTGTAAACCTGTTTCATTAAATCCTTCCAAATCTAATGGGATATAAAATAGAAATATACCACACTGAAGTTTTTGTTTGAGTGAAATTGTTACCTTATCTACAGCACTGAAACGCCTTCCTTCTTCGGGCATTTGTTGCTGAATGTCAGGACTAGAAAATATAGGCTCCAAGTACATCCAAGTCGATTGAACTTTCAACCAATCATCCAAAATGTCTTGCAATAGAACAAGCTTACCTTCCCATTCCCTAATCAATAACAACAAGTTAGATACAAGGTTGAACGTTACCGCTTACTATAACTTACAAAATTTGCTTTTCAAATGGTACAATATACGGTGAACTCTTCATTGTCTGTGTTTTGATTATTTGATCATCTAATAGCACTTGGATGTCATCAACAGCTGCAAGCTTGTACGTGCCAGTGTCCCTGAATGAAAAATATGTAACAAATAATTAACAGCAATAATTCGAGGAACATCAGAGTAAATACCTGTAAGGACTGACTCCGAACTCCATCTCTTCCCATTCTCCCATCATCTTAAGCATTGCCTTCTCAAGATTATTTTCTTTGGTGGCGCTTTCCGAGATGGCTTCAAATTTGCTTATATATTCTTCCAATTGATATTCGATGATTCTTTCTAATGTGAGTTCTGGTGACACCTTAATGGGGAAGCCAATAATCTCGGAAATCTGTTCCCAATGTCGATCCTTAAAGCCAGTATTTCCAAGCGTAGCCACAATAGGCATGTGTTTCTGGAAAGCTTCAATTTGTCCTCTAATCTAAAAATGAAATATGATTTAAACAAGCAGAGGCAACAAAGAATAAATAAATCGAGCTTACATCTACACAAAGTCTCAACATATGTGGGCGTTCGGTAGACTGCTTTTCAAGCTTTTGAACAACTCGGAAAATATTATTAACTTCAGCATCAATTAAATCTGGATCATGGCTGCCAACTTGCGAGTGCATCCAAAGATCACGCTTGTCCAAAAATTCTTGGCCTGTATCATAGAGCTTCTTGAATGGCCCGAGCCTGTCATGAGTTTTTTTTCGAACGGGATACTGAGACAGCTCCCAGCCATAAGAGGCTTCCTCTTCATTTATTTGATCAATTGCTTCCATAGCAGAAACCAACTTATTATCCAAGATTGTCGCCTTCTTTTTGTACCTGGTAAGGTGTTTAATATCACCCCAATCTTCATAATCCTGCACTTGTTCCCAGTATGTTTGAAGATCTTGTCGGAATGTTTCAATTCGCTTCTTGAGCAACTCTTGATATTCTATCGTCTTCTCGGCCACAATTTCTCTGTGTTCCTTAAATATTGATGGCAACTGCAGGTACCATTGGAATGTGTTACTGTTGTTCTTAATTTCCAAAGGTGAATATATCGTGTTGTCCATCAGCCATAAAATACGTTCCATGTTCTAAAATTTAAGTTTATTATTTAAGTTCAAAGCAAACCTCAACATAAATATAAATTTTGCAACTGATAAAGCCGCCCTACCTCAAGTGCCACTAAATACACCTGCGATAACTATTGCAAGACTTTTCCGATGTGTTCCCCTTTCCGTTACCTTACAGAAATAAGATAAAAACACATTCACTTTTGTCAACGCAGAAAACTTCGAAGCGTTACTAATGGGAGCGAATGTGCAGCGCTTCTAATATGCTGCGAATGGAGCAATATTGGAGCTTTAAGAAATTGTATAAGCCGAATAAAACTGGTGCGCAGGTGTCATTAGCATACTCAATAGACCGGTTCCATTTTCGTATATATTGAGAGTGTGCGGCTGAACCGCGAGTTGAGAACGAGGAGGAAGAGGCTTGTCTTCTGTGGTTAAGTTTGAGTTATATGTGTGTGCTATA
Source organism: Thereva unica (assembly GCA_949987705.1). Classification (NCBI taxonomy): domain Eukaryota; kingdom Metazoa; phylum Arthropoda; class Insecta; order Diptera; family Therevidae; genus Thereva; species Thereva unica. The sequence goes on from OX465285.1 coordinate 37,188,886, forward strand.
CAGGTTGGCTGATCTGACTAGTCTACCTATCTGTCTAGTATATCTGTCTGTCCGATCTATCTGTCTGTCTGTTTGGTCTGTTTGCCTGTCTGTCTGGTCTATCTGGTCTGTCAGATCTATCTGGTCTGTCTAGTTTGCCTATCTAGTTTGTCTGTCTGGTTTCTCTGTCTCTCTGACTGGTCTGTCTGTCGGGTCTGTCTGCGAACCTCGATTTTCGAAATTCAAAATGTCCGCCGAAATATGACCAAAATTCGAAATGATCACCCAAATATGAATTTGCAAATCCTGTCGATTTCAATGAAAGTGGTGCTTTGAAGGTCGCTATTAAAGAGTTTTAAGTTAAAACTAATAAATTCAAAATATCCGCGCCAATATGGCCGACGGATTTTCCAATTGTGCTTCGATTCCTATGGAAATCGGTATCTGGGTTTTTTAGCGTAGCAAATAACGAGTTTTTGATCAGAGTGGTGATCACGGTGGCGAATTTTTCCAATTGCATTCAGATTCCAAAGAAAGGGAATATCTAGGGGTTTTTAAGGTAGCAAATTTTTTAAATTTCGGGGCCAAATGACGGACGAATTTTGCCAAATTTTCATTTCCCGGGCAGCTGTGTGTAGGTTTCTCAAGAGTTGGGAATTCTGAAAATCTTCACATCCTAGCTTGAATGCAAGAACATTGACCATAATGTATTCTGGTCATTTTTCTTATTGTCCAATCAAGTTGAAATTAGTAACAATGGCTACGGACCAATACACCGATCACCGATGTAACGGAACAAGGAATAATTGACAAACAAATACGAGAGTGGCTGGAAAAAGGAATAATTCGGGAAAGTTGTTCAGATTTTGAAATATGAAAAATATTTTTCCAGAGACTTAATAAGGAAAGGAGTTGTTTTTATATATAGACGACATTGTTATATATCATCTATTCGTGATGGAGTCGATAAACTCAGATAAATGCTAAATGTAGCAACTAGTAATGGGTTGAATATTAAGTGGAGGAGATGCCAAATTCTTCAAAAGGTAATTGAATATTTAAGATATAGAATTTGTGATGGAAAAGTTTCACCATCTACTAAGTTTAGGCTTTAGTGAATTTTCCAATTCCAACGAAACAGTTACACAGCTTTATAGGTTTAGCGATTTAGTTTAGAAAATTTATTCCTGAATTTGCACAGAAGGCTAGGCCACTAATGCCCTTATGACACTCGCTTTTTTTCGGCTGATAAATCTGTTGATTAGAGTGAGAGGAAATGTTAGCATAGGAAATTTAAAATGGAGTGAGTGACCAACAAATTTGACAAAATTTGAATGGAAAAAAGGAATTGCCATATGCATTCTAGCATGATTTTTCGACCGTTTTTTTTTCCAAATATTAAATACGTTATGACTTACGTTATAACAGACAACAATTGAGATATAACTGTCAAAACATATTTCAAAAAATAATAAATCAACGCGTCTCTTTCTCGCAGAATATTTCTATCTTTTACGCAAAATTAGTTTTTCTAGCAGATTTATCAGCCGAAAAAAGCGAGTGTCATAAGGGCATAACGGATCCTAAAAAAGGATAAAAAAATTGAATTTAGACAAAAACAAAAGGCGTTTTTAATACTGAAAAACTTACAATCTTACGATTACTGACCGACCGAATTACACACCGATGCATCAAAATATGGATACGGTGCAGTTCTTCCTGAAAAGCTGCCTCTCGTCTAGAGTTGAGCCGGACTTACGAGAAGCAGTTCATTTGTCCCGAACACGATAGTAAATTGTACTGAGCCTTAAGTTTTTTAAATGTCCCGGTTCAAAAATAATGTACTACTGGGATATGAGCGTGCATTGTGCGATTGTAAATTACCCCGTGTCTCCACGAGACAGATGTCAGCCAGACATTTCTGTCTTTCCAGATGGAATCGAACAAACATTTATTTTTGAGTGGGCACTTCTGGCAGGACTGAAGTTTTAACATTTCATTATTGGACAACTGTCATACTGTGAAAGTCATTGATATGTCAGTGGTGAAAGTATTTATAATGAGTACAAACAAAGCAAATTTATTAAAAAAATTGCATTATTATTTTATTTCATTACTTTCACTAATTTTATAATATATTTAATACTGCTAACAATTGCTTGTGTATCAAACTTCAATTCCCGCCATTTTAATTTTCGAAAAATTTGAAAGATGTCAAGACGGCAATGCCAAAACATGTTACAAGACGTAGCCGTCTGGCTATATGTTTCTGTCCTGCCATAGTAGTCTCCACGAAAGATTTTCAGGCAATCTGGAAATGCCAGCACAGATATCTGAAAGATTTTTTTTTTGTTTTATGTGGCAGTGCTAAGCTCAGGAGTCACCCTTTGTACTACTAGTCCGTCATGTCATTTGTCACGTCATGGTGCAATGTCTAGCAGTAACCTTAGTACGGGGGAGGGGTGGGGGGTATAGGTTAAGGGTTAAAAGGTATGGGGGGGATATTGAAGAAGGTGGTGATGAACCCTGCGTTTGAACTCTTGGATGTTGTAGGAGCTCGGAAATATTGACTGCGAGAGATTATTCCACAGTCGAGTTGTTCTATTAACAAACGAATTCATATCTTGTTGAGTGCGTGAAAAGGGTAGTTGCAGGTGCAGGGAATGGGACGGGTGGGCTAATCTGGTGTTGCGGGTATAAGATTGCCGTGGAGGCAGGAGAGCGTTTAACTCGGAGGAACAGTCACTATGGTAGTAGCGATAAAATTTTGTCAGTGCTGCTACATTCCTACGGTGGCTCAGGGGGTCGATGGTGGAGCAGGCGGTGTCGTCATCAATTAACTTGAGTGCCCTTTTTTGCACCTTATCTAACCATGCCAAGGTGGTTATTGGGGCGCCGCCCCAAACGAGGGAGTTATATTCGAGAAGAGGCCGAATGTAGGATTTATAAATAACAGCACGGGTCGATGGCTGGAGGAGGAACATGCACCTCTTAAGAAATCCCAAGCACTGAGATGCTTGTTTGGCGATTTGGAATATGTGGTCATTCCATCGCAAGTTTTTTGGCTAATGTCACGCCTAAGATATGTAGGGATGGGTCGGCCATTAGTTGAACTTCACCCACTTTCAAAGGTGGAGAGGTGTTGAACTTCTTTTTGGAGATAAGACAGTACTTGGTTTTGTCGGAGTTGAATTCAACACGATTCTTCTCTCCCCACTTTAGAATCAGTTTAATGTCGTTATTAATCGACTTGGACATTAGTTCGCGATCATCAAGACAGGATCTGGCATGAGTGAGATTTCTGTCTCGTGGAGACACCGGGTTACGAAGTGGAGAGACATTTCCTTTGCGGCAGTAAAATATCCAATTTGAACTGCGCCGAGGTGAGATTGTAAATATGAACTGGAACAACATTTTCTTATTTCTTTTGCGACAGTAAAATATCAAATTCAAATTGCGGCGAGGTGAGATGTAAACACGAGCTGCAGACACGGTATACAGAAATTGTTTCTGTATACCGTGAGCTGCAGAGACATTTTCTTACTGCTTTAGGCCGCAGTAAATTATCCAATTTAAACCGAGCCGTGGTGAGATTGTAAATACGAACTGGAGAAAAATCTCTTACGTTTTTGAGAAAGTGAAATTTTATACTAAAGAGACAATTCTTACATTTTTTGAGGGAGTGAAGTTTTGTACTCGAGAGATATGTATTTGTTACATTTTTCGAGGGAGGTAAATTTTTATTTTTATTTTTCAATATCTATCTATAACAAATAAAATATTTTCGTGTTATTTTCAATTTTAGGGAGTTCCATTTTAAATCTGTAAATATGTTTTTCCTTATACAGTTAACAACAATTTTAAGGTAGTTATCGCAAACAGTTCATTTAGGATTTTTTTGAAATTTGGTATGTTGTAACATTTATTTACGCATTTATTTATGCGTCGTTCCTTTTGTTGAGCGTTAGAATAGTCCCAAACTCGGCTAGAGATAAGTTGCAGTCGCGCAGTGTTGCCACGCTTCTTTCGCTCCTCCCCTCTCACTGTTTCGTTTCGCTCGAGTCGTGCGACCGCCGACAGATTTTATCGACTTTCAATCCAAATTACTCGAAAACTGGACGTCAGTATCAATTTTTTAGAACAATTCGTCAGCAATCCTACAATACTATGTTAGTTTTCCAAAAAAAGTTGAAATGCGGTTTTTTATCAGTGATGAAAAATGTAAAAAAATGCCTCTTCAGACGCATTTCTCCATAAGGCCCATGCAATCGAATTGAAACTTTGATATCAAATATCTCTGTACGTTAGATCGTTCTAAAATTTCACACACACATGAGGGACATTGTTTCGAACAAACGTGCCAAATTTCAAATCCTAAATGAACTGTTTTGCGAGAGAACTACCTTAAAGAATATTTTTGTAATAAACATTCATAGGCACGACAATTAATATTCCCATTCATTCATTTATCGTATTCCCTCTTTCGCAAACGCAATAGATCTACCCGCATCGCAACATTTGAGCCATTCACTACGTGACGTGCTAGCAATACAATGGGACCTCGCCTCATTTGAAGTGAGACATTGTACTGGTTCAAAAGGAAAAGGAGGCTCCTCTTACAAACTCATTTTATAATCGTGTCCTACCCAACACTAACGAGATTATTGGAGTAAGAATACTACAACAAGCGAGCAAAATTATCATAGTTACGAATTAGTTCTCGCAATCATCGAAGCATTGAAGAAATTTAGGATATATTTGCTAGGACACAAGTTTAAAATCATTACTAATTGCAAAAAAATACTAATTGCATAGCAGGAAAAAGGGCGATGGGCGATGTTCCTAGAAGAATTCGATTATGAGGTCTAACACAGATCCGGAACGTAGTTAAAACATGTGGATAATTCGTGCAGGAATCCTATTCTAATGTGTATCAGTTCAACTAGCGCTTTGATGACTAGATTAAAAGATGCGCAAATGAAAGATGAAGAATTGGAGGGCCATCACGAAATTACAAGAACAAGGACCCTTTCAAGACTATATTATACAACATGGAATTCTTTGTAAGCTGGATAGCAGATCGCTTTTTGTTGTTCCAGATTCGATTAAAAATAGTATCATCTGTGGGGTGCATGAAAGAGATCATTTTCACCCGAAAAATATGAAAGAAATAATAGAAAAAGAATTTTATATACCTTATTTACCTATAAAAGGTAAAGAAGCATATTATCGGTTGTAATCGATGCAGTAGGTAGACCTGAAGGCTTATCGCATTCTATTCCGAAGGGAGAATCACCGCTAGATACCTTCCACGTGGATTACTTAGGACCACTTAGGCCACGAAGAAGAATTATAGGTACATATTTGCAGTTATCGATGGCTTTACCAAATATTGTTGGCTGTTCCCGACTAAAACACTTTCGCCAGAAGAAGCTGTTCAAAAAATAGAGACAGTAGCGGAAAACTTCAGTTACCCCACCCAATAGGATAATAGCGGGCAAAGGAGGTGCTTTTACGGAAAATTTATACTCTGATGTTTGTAAGGACCACAATATCAAATAGAGCGCTTGCATTCGATCGTAATAACAGCGTTAATAAAGTTGTCGGTTGAGAGTCCTGAAATAGGGACTACATCATTTGAGTTGCTGTTGCGGAAGTCTGAATTTTATACATTATTGAGGAGGGGACTGGGGAAAGACGGAAAGCAAAGCTGCAAATAAAGCAACTACAACAGAACAAGAGCAAAACCAACGAAATATTCTGAAGGAGATCTTATGGCAATTGAGGGAACGCAGTTCGGGTTAGGTTTCAAAATTAAGTCTAAATTTCTAGGTTCTTATGGAATTACGACCATAAAAGGTCTTGATCGCTACCAAGTGGAGAAAGTGCGTACATGAAGGCTCAAAAAGTACGGATGTTGCGCAGATAAACTCAAGCTTTGGGTGGAAGAATATTTGGATACGGACTAAAAAATGCCCGAAGACGTTCAAAATTCATCTGGGCAGGGCCGGCTTTAGGTATTTTTAAGCTCCGTGCGAGCTATTTGTATACGCCCTTGACTTTTAAGACATTTCTTTTAGGTAGATTACTTACTTACAATAACCCGAGTAAAAATAAAAGATGGCTTCACAACGGGCGAACACTGGCCGCTTGGGAGCACATACGGGCTCACGGCCGGCGGCCAAACTTGACCAAAAGATTTAAATAGCCGAGAACTGGGCTGCGCATCGTTTGACCGACGACAAATTCGAACCAAAAAAAAGAATCTGTACCAAATGTGCTTTATGTGAACTTGATCGTTTTCGTTATATACAATCGTCTTTGGATTGTTATACTTAAAGACTATCGATGCAGAAGAGATACAAGTTAGCCAGTCGTCGGTTTGTTTTTCGCAAAAGGTGTGTTGATTTCTATTTTAGTGGGAAATTTTGTTATTTAACCGCTCGAAGAAAAATAACAAGGCTAAGGAACAAAGTGCTGTATGCTTTTGTACGACTATCTATTCTATCGGACAAGAACCACACCTTATCTGTATCGCTTAGGCCGTCCAAATTAAAACGCTTGCGTCCTATGTGACAGCGACATGAGTTCCAACTTCTTGAGTCTGTCCGTGGAGGACGGTGAGCTGCAAAAAACGCGTCGTGTCGTGTAGGTTTCTCAGAGCGAAAATGAGAAATTTCTTCTATACTAATTACAACCTACCGCTAATTACCTGAAATATATGGTCCCAGATCGGGCACGCATATTCCCTCTATATCGTAGTGCAAGTTGAAGAATAACTATGCCTAAATCTACAACTTAATCAACACGGTCTAAGGCCATTAGGTTTATCGTAGTCAATCGTAACTTTCTGAAACCAAGTTGCTGTTCATTAAGACATGGGTCGTAACAAGTTTCTTGAGAATAATTGTAATTATAGTAATTGTTGATAAGACGGCAATACCCTTGTAGTTTTCCACCGAGTGCTTATTAAATGTTTTGTGGATTGGAGTGAGATAGGATTTTTTTCCATATCCTAATAAACTTTCCTGTCGATATCGGTTTGTTGAAGATAAGATAGAGGGGAACCAAATTTGATTTGAAAAGCCCTGCAAAAAGCAATGAGGAAGGTTGTTAGGACTATGACTTTTATTGATGTCGAGATATACTGTTCATTATATTGTCAACAGATAGAGATACACCAATTATAAAAGCTTTAGTGGCAGTGTGCGTACTTGTTGGGTCAGTGTGTATTGCATTAGATTTGGGCAAAAAACTTCAATGAATTTCACAGCAAACAAACATGTTTCAAATTTTTTGGGGATTTTTTGGGGGTTTTCTTCCGTTTGTCATACATAGTCGAAGAAGAAAAGTGAGAACAATAGAGTTGGACTATCAAGCAGGATTGCAGGGATCTGCAACTTCCGGGGAAACTCGTGTGGCTCTTAAGAGCTGCTATTGCCCATCACTGGTTTATTGGCAGAAACTGAAGACAATAGTTGCAAAAGAACGTATACTAAAGCGCTTCCGCTTCGCTTCCTGTGTATAACCGACCGTGTGTCGTCTATTATGGAGATGTTATCATTTAATAACTAAATGAATGAACAAATTACTGAATGGCGCCCTCGGGCAGTCGCCCTGGTTGGCCCAATCCTAAAGTCGGTACTGCATCTGGGACAGATGAATAAGTAGCATCGATTGTGGGTTGCAGGCACAAACAATACTGAATGACCGCTAGAAATTATAACACGGGTTAGCCGTTTATAGTAATCTGGGAGACAGATCAATCTCCTGCTATATCGAGAACGCCGTGGACGTAGATTAAAGTAAATGTTAATTATTAACAATATCAGTTTAAGTATTATCTAAAATAAGCGTTAATTCGCAATTGATTATTTAAATAAAACAATAATTTCTTTCAATTATCATTAATTTTGAACCTACATACTTTGTTCCTACCCCATAAAGTTGTGCACACATAAATGAAACACTTACTACATGATTTTATAGAATACTCAAAAAGCTTATTGCTGACGATATCAGTTGCAAAATTTTATGGTATATGTTTATAATAGGATTAATATCTCTATAAGAACGTGCAGTTGCAGCGGGTAAAACTTACTTTTTTCTGTCCTAACAAACAATTTTGCATCACACTTACCATTCTCAATCGATGTTCCATTTCTGCTGCAGTTTTATCCTCCGTGATAGCAACAAAAGCCCTCAATTCCATCAACTCAGCAGTATGCTCAGGTACCTTCAATGCTTTCTTGGCAATACTTTCATATTCCTTGCCTAATTTTGAAATATCTGCCTGCTGATCTCCCAACATTTTCGTAAGAAGTTGATTCTGCATGTACCTTGCCAATCCCTCTAGGGTATTAATCAGGCCTTCTCGATGAAATTCATAAAGTCCCATCTTCAGGACTCCCCATATTTCTTTAGGTATCTCAGCTTCCAATGCTCTATAATGGAAGACCTTCTCACCGAACTGTTGAAAAGTGGGGTTCGAACGAATGAACTCCGACAATTTGGCCGCATCAACACCGTTCATTAAATTCATGTATCGGTCAAAATCTTGAAGGCGAAGCTCTGGCCCAATTCTTTGCTCTTCTAGCATATGACTAATGCGAGCTCGACATTGACTTATTACAGCATGCGGAATGCTGGGTTTTAAGTTCTGGCCAGGGCCCGCTCTTGATTCGGTGTAAATTTTTGTTTCGATTCTAGGGAAGGATTGAACAGATCTTACAATTGTATCGAGGATCTTCAATGTTTCTTGATGAAATTTTGAAAATGATGGTAAAAACACTAGGGTGTCTTGATCGACTAGGACGATCGACAACTTAAAGCCGGGATTCGATTTCTGTAAAATAAAATAAACTGTTATAAACGCAGCGACAATTACAAGAGATTCTTACCCCAATGTCGCATACGAAATTGGCATACGCTAAAAGACTTCTTACGCAAATATCTTCCAGCTGTTGAGTCATTAGTGCCGACACACAGTTGTAGAAACGAGCGAGCACTTTCTGATGTCTTACATCAGGAATCAATTTCTTTCTGTTTCCTCTTATTATTATGGTGTGAATTTCTCCGTACCATCGCTCAGTTAATGTTGTTCTAGCTTCTTCTATCTTCTTGCCAACTTCAGTCTAGAATGTAGAAAAATTTAATTGATTCCAAGATCAAATTAATCCAAACGTTTACCGAGAAGTCCATTAGCTCAAAGGGCTCCTTTCTTTCTGCTAATTCTTTAGTATTCACAAAAAGCAACTGCCCAAACATTGAGCTCCAAATTTCCAAAATTTGTCCAACACATGGGTTTATCGAAAACAGATTTTTTCGAATTCTTTCTCGATGATCATCGTATCTAGGGAGGAAACAGTTTTAAATACGTAATAGTTTTTAAATTATAATGAGTAAACTTGTTGGGTTTTCTCGATCAACATTTTGCTTCATAAAATTAAACCAGTCTTTTCTTAATCTAACAACAGTGCAAGAGGCGAACTAAATCTTATGATAAAATAAAACCTACTAAAAATACAGTGATGCGCCATCAACGTTGAATCAACGTTTATTGGTAACGACTTTGTTAGGTTTTAAATTTACGAATTAACTACTATACTAACATGGCGCCATCTATTAGAATGAAATCGAACGGAAAAAGCTTCGAATTTTCTCGAATTATTTTAAAGAATTTTCTAGTAGTTTCCAGTATATACAAATGGGATTTGCAATGGCGTTTGGGAAGTCAGTTTGATTTGAAAAGCGATGAGAGTATTCTAAAGTGATAAAAGTGACCTAAAGCGAAAAGTGGTGATTAAAAAGTGGTGAATTGAAAAACCATAAATAGAATTTAATAGTGTGAGATATTAAATTTAAGTGATTATAGTGAACTTTAAGAATTGTGTTTGATTTTTAATAAATAAGTTTTTGTGAGAATATTTAAAAAGTGTATTCCTTAATTAATCCTACAAATCCGTTAAGCTGTAAAAAGTAACAATTGGTGTCAGAAGTGGAATTAATTAAGAGAGAAGTGAAAAGTGAACTTAAAAAACAATTGTGACTGGAAATTAAATTTTGTGCGTGAGAAATAAGCACTTAATAATAAAATGGGTCAAAATTAGTGGATTTGCGCACTATGGAGTTAAAAAGAGAATTAAGTAAACGCTCGTTGTCAACGGTGGGAGCCTATGGCCGCGTTTATGCTCAAGTTAATTTAACTGAGTTAGGCAATTTAACAACGGCATAAGCAGCAATTTTTTTAGCGCTGTTAGCTAACTTATTTATGCTTTTTGACTTAGCTAAAATGTACCACAGCTCATTACTGTCAAAATGGATTGATGTTTGCTTATAAATTTTTGTTCTAAGCAAATAATGTAGAAGACATTCTTTTTATTATTAATTTTTTTAGCTTTTTGTTTTTTGTATAATGAGAAATGCTAATATTTTTGCTTGTTATTAGTTGTGAAATGTGAATTATCAAATGGCCTGCTAGAAACGGTGCTAAGTTAACAGTGCTAGTTTAACAGAGTTAAAGTAACACGGGCGTAAACGCGGCCTATGACCACTAACTGCCCAGCTTCGAGAAGCTATGGTGAACGAGGGTAAGGATCCAGAAACTTACATGTTCGAAGACGAGGTAGAAGCAGAGACAGAAGAGGCAACAGTGAGTGTGGCAGAGCTTTTGAAGACATTGATGTTGATGAAGGAAACGCAAGAACGGCCACGAGCAGAGATGAAGGAAGCGTAAGAACGGCCATCAGCAGAGATGAAGGAAGCGCAAGAACGGCCATCAGAAGAGATGAAAAAAGCGATTGCCGTGATGAAGGAAGCGCAAGAACGTTCGACAAATGAGGCTGAAGTTTTGGCGTTAAAAGATGAACAAAAATTGTTAACAGTAGTTCATGAGCGTTCGCTCGCAGGGCTCAAAGAGTCTATGGAAAAACAGAAGAACCGGCTAGAGCAGAAAATCAAATCATTCTCCCTTTCTGTTGACAATAAGCTGGATAACATGACAGTAAATGTTTGGAATGATCTGGAAAACCTTAAATCTTCCATCAAGGCAAATGTAAGGAATGTTCTGGGAAAACTCGAAATTGAACTGAAAACCGTCAGAGCCGATCTAGAAATGGTAAAGATTCATTACCCACCGACCTCATCACAGGAAGTCATAGGACTTATAAAACTTCAGCCTCCAACTTTCGATGGGCAAAGCCCATGACCTACTTACGAGCTCCAATTCGAAGCAGCAGCAAGTAATGTCTGGACCGAGGAAAAAGCAATGGCCCTAACTTTGTCATTAAGGAGTACAGCAGCAGAAATATTGCAATCAAAACCAGCAGAACTTCGCAGCAGCTAGTTCTTAGTTCAAGCGCTGGAAATGCGTTACGGCGATCAACACATGCAAGAGGTTTATCGACTTCAAAAACCAGGAGAAACTTTACTACAACTATGCACCGATATCGAGAGGCTAGTGGTGCATCTGGCTTATCCTAGTTTCGGACAAGAGACAACATCAACGAAGTAGTAAGAGAGGCTTTTCTTCTTTTACCGAACGGGATCTGTAATAGGCAGCCAGATTGCCCGGAAAGAAGAATAACGCAGACGTTTTGGCATATGCTGTAGCATACGAGGCAGCGAAGCAAGCAACTAGGGGTACAGTGCACCTCAGGGGAATAAAATCGACACCTCGGAAGTACTCGGAAAGTTGGTGATGAACAATGCACAATTACCGTGGATACAGGTCCTTCAAGACCTGTCATCTGGGCTGATTTAGTCGGTAGAAAGTGGCTGAAAAACGCGGACCAGTACATTCTGGAAACTGTAACAGGAGAACCAGTTCAATTACATGACGGATGTGGTACTCGGCGACATTGAGTTTATGAGTTTACACATTCGTTCCCGATAGCTTACATAGTAGACGAGTGTATTCACGGTTTGGACTTTATGACAACACACGGAATCCTATTGGACATTGGAGAAGGAATCAGGAATCAAGAAACATCGCAACAGGGGAATACCAATGGATACTGCACTATCCCGGTGACCATGCGAACAAGGGGCCAGTTCACACAATTCGACACTCGACGTCGACATCGACGCTTTATGAACACGACATTATAGTCCAGTCAAAATAGACGAAAAAACGCCATAATTGGAAGATAATTCGGAAGTTGCTGAAAATTGGAACAGCCCTTAAAAACATTATTATACATAAGCTGTAGAGACTGCCACGCGATTGGACGACTGCAAACTTTTTTATTCAAGGTCAAAGGGTCAAAATATCAGTTTTTTGCAAATATATGCTAAACCGTACGTCTTATCAGAAGATTGTGTTTACAACGTTTGTAGATTAGGCGATTATCTACAAAAAAATATATTATACATTTTCTCGTAGGAATTGCGGACTTGTAAAGGTCATCAGAAATTTAATAAATCCTTTGTTGGAGTACGCGGCTAATATTTTCAGGGGTGATTCCTGGATATCTTTGGAGAAAAAAATTGTTCTACAGAGGGCGGCTATCTCCACTTTCCACTAAGATACAGGGTGATTAGGGAAACAATTTTGTTTTTTTTTTAAATTTACTGAAATTTGAATAACTCCTAAAGTAATTATCATAAAGTAGCCTAATTAGGCTCATCTTTTAGGTAAATGTGCATTCTTTTATTTGGTATAAATCACAGCAACCTGAGTGACTCCGTTCAAAAAATTTATAGGCTCATGACTTCAAATTTACCAATATGTATTAAGAACCAGATTGTTGTTAGCACACCAAGAGTAAAAGATGTCAAGGTCAACTTGGAAAAGTTTGCAATCCTCAATACTCTTTATGTGACGGTACAATTTGATGTCATCAGCATAAATTAATATTCTACAGTGTCTTAGCAAGGGAACCATGTCATCAATTGATAAAGAGAAGAGGGCCAAGATGACTACCTTGAGGGACACCGGAAGTCGCTTCAATGGTTAATGATTTGGATCCACGAAAAAGAACAGCTAAGTCAGACTGGAACCATGCTAGAAAGCCAAGCATTCTTAACTTGAGAATTATAATGGAATGGGAGAACTTGTCAAATACCTTACTAAAATCAGTGTAAACACAATCAGTTTGACAACCAGAAATGAGGCCCTCGACAGCATGAGAAGTGAACTCTAGAAGATTGGTAGTAGTGGAACGAGCTGCAAGAAAACCATGTTGATACGTTGAGACCAGCCTCTTGCAGATAGGAGTAATAGATAATTGATTCGAAAAGTTTCGGAATAACTGACAACTTTGCGACTGGTCTATAATTCGATATTTCGTTCATGCTACCACTTTTCTGAATAGGAATTATGAATGAATTCTTCCTGGAGAACCTCCACACAGGACTTAAGGACAGCAGGAGGAATACCGTCGGGCCAGAAGTGAAGTCAAATGGAAGATCGTCAATTTGTTTCGCGAGATCGGCACTGGTAATTGAGAGAGGTGAAAGAGAGTGAACGAAATCGGTTATAGAAATTGATAAATGAATTGAGACTTGGAGTCCGTCCTCTTTAAATAGGTTTTCCGGAGCCTATTCTTCTGATTTTTCAACTGCTTGAGTTCATTATTGAACCAAGATAGAGAAGAACCGGGCAATTTTTGAGGCTCATAACACAAGAAATGAAGGCTTCGTAAAGTACGCTGTATTGACTACATTTCAATAGCTCAGGAAAAACTTAATCGGCCCTATGAAATAAAACACCATATTTTTTGGAGTGGAGAAAATGCTATCAAAAAACTCCACTATTTATTTTTAATTCCATTTTTCCAACTGACACAAGTCCGGCACACGCCAGCTATTTTCCTAAATTCTTTACATACTATAGTGTGATTAAAATGCCACCAAAGTGACAGCGGGACTATTGAATCCTAAAAAATATATCATTAGCAGATCCGATCAGGAAAACAGCAACAATGCACAGCCGATAAGAATCAACACCCGGGCCCCATCCAAGACGGAAATAGTAACCGCAATTCATGCGATGGCCAATGGTAAAGCAGCTGGAAAAGATGGCATCCCGCCAGAATTGTTGAAAGCCGACTCAAGCCTCATAGCAGATGCGCTTCAGCCAATCCTCGAATTAGCATGGAACACCTGTACCTTTCCGGAGGATTGGACGGAAGGTATCATAGTCAAAATACCCAAAAAGGGGGATCTAACAATATGCGACAACTGGAGAGGCATCTGTCTATTATCTACTGTGGGTAAAATCTTGTCCCACACTATACTATCAAGAATAAGAGAGGCAGTAGATCAAACGCTTAGAAGGCAACAGGCCGGATTCAGGAAGGGCCGTTCATGTATAGATCACATCAACACCTTAAGAATAATAGTGGAACAGTCTACTGAATTCCGATCCCCCCTTTACCTTGCTTTCGTAGATTATGAGAAAGCGTTCGACTCGGTTAATAGGAGCTTTATATGGCAGGCATTACGGCGACGTGGACTGCCGGATAAGATAATAGAATTGATAAAAGCCCTATACAACAATTCCAAATGCAGAGTTCTCCATAACGGAAAATTATCCGACAGCTTTGAGGTGAGTTCAGGAGTACGACAAGGATGCTTACTATCCCCATTACTATTTCTTATAGTAATAAATGACATTCTTGTTGACGCTCTAGATAGTAGAACAGGCGGCATACAGTGGGGTTTGCTAGATCGCCTTAAGGACCTCGACTACGCAGATGATATCTGTTTGCTGGCCCACAGACATCAGGAGCTAAAAAACATGTTAAACAATTTGGCAACAGAAAGTAGTCTAGCAGGCTTAAGGCTGAATCCGAATAAAACCAAAGAAATGCGGATAAATGCAAACACACTTGAACGAACTGCGCTGAATAACCGTGACGTGGAACTGGTAGATAAATTCTGCTACCTCGGTAGTATTATTACCGAAAATGGCGGTGCAGAAGAAGATGTCAGTTCCAGAATAAATAAAGCACGAAGCGCATATGCATGCTTGTTCCGCATATGGAGATCAACGGAGATCTCAACCAACACCAAATTGCGGCTGTTCAACTCCAACGTTAAGGCAGTTCTTTTATACGGTTGCGAAACATGGAAAGTCACCCAATTCATCACAGGGCGCCTACAAGTCTTCATAAACAGATGCCTACGTCGTATCCTAAAAATCCGCTGGCAAGATAGAATTTCAAATGAAGAGCTATGGCGCCGTGCCGGCCAAGAAAGGATAGACGACCAAATCAGGCGAAGGAAATGGAATTGGGTTGGCCACACCTTGCGACGCGATAACGAAAATCTAGCCAAACAGGCCCTTGACTGGAACCCGCAAGGATCCCGTCGAGTTGGAAGACCTAGAACAACGTGGAGGAGAACCCTACTAGCAGAGGCCGGAACTACTGGGAGATCCTGGTCAGAGCTAAGAGCTGTCGCGCAAAACAGAGTCCGCTGGAGGGCAACTGTTTCCGCCCTATGTCCCACGAGGGATTAAGGGGCACATAGATAGATCCGTAGCGTTTCGTACAGTCCCCGGTGTCGGGAGACATAATCCCTAACACGTTACGGCTTGAGTAACGTCCGTAACGCTACATAGGTATCCTGATTGATAGCGCACTCCACCGGTAAGACGCAAATTTTCTGTATCGGTCGTTTCAAGACTGTCGCTGCAGTTTCCACGGTAACACTTCGCACAGCCCTTTTGCTTTCAGGAAATACCTCTCTAATCCTTCCCATTGTCCAGCTGGCTGGTGGCAAGTTCTCGTCCTTTAACAGCACTAGCTGTCCGACTTTAACCTTCTCGCGTTCCCGACGCCAATTTTTCCTTTCTTGTAGCGTAGCCAAATATTCACTCTCCCAGCGATTCCAAAAATCCTTAAACATTTTTTGCCGAGCGTTCCAAAGCTTCCTCCCT
Source organism: Thereva unica (assembly GCA_949987705.1). Classification (NCBI taxonomy): domain Eukaryota; kingdom Metazoa; phylum Arthropoda; class Insecta; order Diptera; family Therevidae; genus Thereva; species Thereva unica. Next base: position 37,204,748 of record OX465285.1, read on the forward strand.
TGCAGATTACTCTCATTTGCAAACTCAAAGGGCGGCAATGCAACAAGCGGCACTAAAAATGCCCAGGGGTCAATGCCTGCAAGTCCTGCGGATCGTCCGTCAACGGTGTAAGCGGACGGGAATTAAGCACTCCTTCGACTTGGCACAAAAGTGTTGTGAATTGTTGGTACTCCATTACTGTTGCACCAACGACACGTTTAAGGCGAAACTTCATAGATTTCACCGCTGCTTCATATATGCCACCCTGATGTGGGGCGGCGGGAGTCATAAATTTCCAATCTGTGCCCTTATTCGCCACGCGATCCACAGTTCCATCCATTATCCACTCTTTGTATGCCTTGCCAATCACTCTTTCAGCTCCAACGAAAGAGGTGCCATTATCACTGAACAATCTAACACATCTTCCTCTCCTTGCTACGAAACGCTCGAAACATGCAACGAAAGAAGCTGAGGTTAAGTCCGTCACTAGATCCAAATGCACTGCTCTTTTCAATCCATCACGTAAGCGCAAAATCCAATAATTTCGACGCATCATGCTGAATACCACAATGATGATTGACTCGGTGGGAAAAATCCATTACCAGCCATGCTAGACGCGAACCTTTTGGTATTATGATCGGATGTTTCATGTCATAAGTAAGATCTGATCTATCTAAGCGTCCCCTCTCGTATTAAACCTTGCTTGTCCAGAAACGGGTTGAGCGGTTCCAAATGGCTTTTTTCCGGCAACGGCCTATTCCCCGCCAACGCTGTGTATTCGCGGTTGTAATTTTCGCGTTGGCTTTGTCTGATGAAATATTTCATTGCCCATCCTTTTTCGGTTTGAGATGGAGGAGCAATTATCATGCTAACAGAGCGACTAGCGAAAGCAGTATGCTAAAATTCGTAACGCTTTTTCCAATTTATCTGCATATTCCAACACGGACATTCGCCGTCGCCAATCCAGCCCTTTCTCTCCTCTGCTGATATCCAATGCGACACTAAATTTGGTTGCGCTATATACTTTCAATTCTAAAACGTCACTGTCTGCTTGCGGTAATGGAAATTGTTCTTCAGGCCACCGCGATTCTGGCCACTGGAGCCACTCTGGTCCGTGCCACCATAACTTATTGTCTACTAACTCCGAAGGCCTCGCACCTCGACTTAGTAGGTCTGCTGGATTTTGCTTGGTGTTTACATAATGCCACGCTTTAATTAGAGTTCGTTTTTGAATATCGCGAACCCTATTCGCTACAAATTCCTTTAAGTTGGCTGGCTCTTTGCGGATCCAAAACAAAGTAACTGCTGAATCAGTCCATAACATGGTTTCAGTTCCTTCAAACTCCATTGATGTCGATACATCCGATAGCAACCGTGACAGCAGTTCAGCGGCTTCCAATTCCAAGCGCGGAATTGTCATTTCCTTCATCGGGGCCACTCTCGTTTTTGATGCGACCAGATTGCACCGTGCTGGACCATTTGGATACTAAGCACGTATGTAAATCACTGCTCCAAATGCTTTCTTTGAGCTGTCCGAGAAGCCTATCAATTTCGTTTTTATAGCATCTGATGTACCATACCATCTTGGAATTCTTATCTTTTCCAATAGTATGACCTCTTTCCATACATTTGTCCATAACTCCTGAATCCCTTGACTCACTTCTTCATCCCAATCTATTCCTGATTTCCACAGCTCTTGTATTAACATCTTCAAAATTACTATTACCGGCGATATATATCCGTTTGGATCAAACAACTGTGCGGCACAGCTGACGATCTTGTGCTTCGTGAGCTTTCCGGTGGGTGTTGGTGTTTTAACAACATACGTAAATTGGTCTTCTTGGTTGAGCCATTTTACCCCTAACACACTGGCTAGACTGTCCCCGGAAAACACCATGCAGCTAGACTCCATGCCACCCAATTCATTTGATTCAAGGGCTTGAATTACCGCTTGGTCATTTGATTTCCATTTTCTCAATTGAAATCCAGCTGCTGCGAGAATTTGCGCAATTTGCTTAGTCAATTTAATTGCCTCTTCTACCGAATCTGCTCCTGTCACACAATCTTCCATATAGAAGTCATCTACAATTGCTTTAGCTGCTTCCGGCAAAGTGTCTGCAGCTTCCTTTGCTGCTTGTATCATACTACGAACGGCCAGGTGTGCTGAGGATGTTAGCCCAAAAGTGACCACTGTCAACCAATATTCTTTTATATGCAGATCCGGACTCTCGCGCCAAAAGATGCGCTGGCAGTCCTAATTCTCTTCATTAACTCTGACTTGATTAAACATCTTTTTGATGTCGCCGCATACCGCAACTTTGTGGCGTCTAAATCTCATCAGGGTCGTGTGCAGTTCCGTCTGTAGCTTTGCGCCAAGCATCTGAACTTCATTGAGCGATTTTCCGAAATTTGTCTTACAACTCGCATCGTAAACTACCCTAGGCTTTTTTAACACACAGTGATGTGGGATATGGTAGCATATTTTACCGGGTAGTGGCGGTCGCGCTACTTCAACCATGTGGCCGTTCCGCTTTAATTCCCTCATTTCATTTACATAAAATTCCTTTAATTCTGGCATATTTTCCAGCCGTTTTTCGGTACTAATGAAGCGCCGCAATGCTATTTGACGCGAACTACCTATGTAATTTATTCCAGGTTTGAACGGAATCTTAACTACGAATCTACCGTCCACGTCCCGATAATGTGTACTGACAAAGTGCTCTTCCACCATTTGCTGCTCCTCCGTTAACTTTGATACTGCTCCAACTACCGATCCAATATTATCCTGTTTTCAAAGCCTTTCAATCATTCCATTCAACTTCTCGTTAAGTGCATCATCCACTAACGAAAATACCTTTCCAGTATGCATGTCAACGCTCTCTATATATTCCCCCATCACGACTACTCCAAACGTTGTGTTTATCAACGTTGTGCCGTCCTGAAGTGTCCTAATGTAGCGATCAAATATTTTTGCGACAACCCCAACTCCTAACGTTATATGGACCTGATCCGGTTTGGAATAGAGCGGATCAGCCAGTTTTCAATCCAATTTATATTCGTTTTGCGAAACATCCAACTCAGCGCTCGGAATTAGCGGACAAAAGTCATTTTGTGCCGACAAAATCCAAAATGTTACCTTAATAACGCAATCCGAAACAAACCATGGTCGCACATTGACCTCAGTTTTGCGGTTGATCATAAATGGCTTAGAATCTATGCCGACTACCTGACGCGTAGCTTCTGATGTTGGACATTTAATTACATTATACAATGCCGCCGACATAAGGTTAGGCTGAGCTCCCGTATCTAACATTGCTTTAAACGGCCCATACATTACTCCGTTATATTCCAATTTCACCGATGCAATCGGTATCAAATATTAATATCCTCTACTATTGTGGGTTTATTAAAACAACTTGAATAACATGAATAGGGCCAATTCTTTGACAGTTTATTTTTATTAGATACATTTTCTTTTTGACATTCTTCCATTTTATTTTCCAAAGCATTTTCCTTTTCCTTGAGCAGATCCAGCTTTCCGTTGAGCAATTCCAGTTTTTCATTGAACAGCGATGTAGCCACCTCCAGTGCCGACGTATCAGGCTTCTTTTCTTTGACCCATTTTGGTTTCATTTGCCGTTCCGTTCTCTTCTTCTTGGCTGAGGGGCCGTCTAGTCAATCGGTCGAACTGCTTCGATGACGACGGCGACTATCCGAGCGGTCTGGGCGGCGTTCTTGTCGGCCCGCCTGATCTTGCATATGGATACCCTTGACTTCCTGTACGCCACGTTTGTATTTGCTTTGCTTGGACAAATCATGCTGTTATGCCGCCGGTCTTCACAATGGCTGCTGCCACAGCGCGACAAATCATAGCAGCTGCTGACGCTATGGCCACGTTTTAAACATAAACGACAAAGACGATTCTTTTCGATAACCCGGATGCGGCCAGCATACGACAACGGCTTGAATTCCGGGCAGTAGAAAATTTTGTGGTACCCACCACACGCACCACATGGGTAATTATACTTGTTAGCGATTCCAGCGGCCGCTACTTGCGATGGTGTACGCGACTTATTGGCTGATCCTTGCTGTCTGCGACTCTCTAAGCGGGCCGAGTGCTCGTTGATTTGCCTGATAATTTCCTTGTTCAATGCTGTTTGCACTTACAGCAGCGTTACAGCGTTCATCCAGAAATTTCACCATTTCAAAATGGTTGGCGTATTATTGTCGTTGCGGCGCAATTCCCATTCATATGCTGATTGCGGATCCAAACGTTCATGGACAACATGCACCAACACCATATCCCAATATTCTACCGGCAATTCCACACTTTCCAGGTTGCGAATGGTCCTCATAGTCGTATCAGACAAACGCCGAAAATCTTCAGATGTTGTCGGCAGTTCTAAAGGTTTTATTGCCATGAAATGTCGCAAATATGCGCGTGCCAGTGGATAATGCTTGTCGTGCACCTCATTCAAGCGCTTCCATGCGTCATCGTAGCTTTCCCCATTAACCGGCCATCCGGCCAGCGTATCACTAGCATTCTTCCGAAGCGGTTTAAGCAAATTCGTAAGCTTAAAAATTGGCTCTATCTTATCGTTCTTGTGAACTGCTGCTTCAAAGCGATTCCGAAAATCTTTCCATGTCAGCAAATCAATCCCATCAAACGTACCCCAAGTGTTTTGAATATTCTGCTGTTGAGTCGGCATTTCGAGACGAAACACCTGGCGCTCATTTGCAACTAACCTTTGTGTGGTGGCTCCGCTCGCTTGCACCTCCTGCGTTGGCATACTCACTTGCAATTGTGCAAGCTGCCCTTCCAATTTTCCAACTGCATTCGTAAATTTTCTTTCAATTTCGCACATTTCGGCGTTCAAATTGTCGCGTTCCTCTTGATCCGCAGCAACCCGGATCACGTTCTTAGTTGCTTGCCTAAGCTCGGCGTATTTATCTTGACCCATGGCCAACCGAGCGCGTGCCGTATAAACATCCAACTTCCCTAAATCCGGTGAATCTACAAGCTCCATCCAATAGTTAAGGCGTGTTACCATTGAGGCACGCTCATGCAATGCTTGATCGTGCAGAAGTAGTACACTTGTTGCTGCTTCCGCAGCAGCCGTACCGTCTTCTTGCTGTATCCATTAGCCATCCTATTCCACAAAAAAGGTAAAAAAAAAGTGAACAAAAAATCCAAAGCTGTTTCAGCAAATAACAATTCAAGAAAAAAAACGCAAATATGTATACTTAAATTCTCAAATATATTCCAATTCTTCTTGTGCGCTACCCTAGTCAACTTGTCTATTTGCGAAGTTTCCAATATATAATTAAATTATTAAATCAATTCGCAACATTAAAAGACAACTAACCCGTTTTTTTTGTTTTTAACTAATTAATTTATATTTACGCTAAGCCTGCTAAGTTTCTCACCTTTTTTTTTAACCGCAATATATACTTATGTTTTTGGGCGCTGATTTCCAGATCCGGCTCGAAGGACCATAATGTATTGACTACATTTCAATAGCTCAGGAAAAACTTAATCGGCCCTATGAAATAAAACACCATATTTTTTGGAGTGGAGAAAATGCTATCAAAAAACTCCACTATTTATTTTTAATTCCATTTTTCCAACTGACACAAGTCCGGCACACGCCAGCTATTTTCCTAAATTCTATACATACTATAGTGTGATTAAAATGCCACCAAAGTGGCAGCGGGACTATTGAATCCTAAAAAATATATCATTAGCAGATCCGTAGCGTTTCGTACATACGCCATGAAACCGTGCTACATCGTCATCCAACTCATTTGCGGAAAGTAAGTTGTTGAAATCAACCATGGCAAGTTTAGATGACAGATTAACGAAGATTAACGACACCTTTAAAACGACAAATATGAAACGTCGACTTGGGTGAACACAAAACGACATTTTACGTATCGTTTTCAGTCGACGTCGAATTGTGTGAACTGGCCCCAGGTTTTAAAAATCGTTGGCGTAACGAGGAAAAGTGTCAAAGGACGACTGTTGAGCCAAGTATAGGATGTGAGGACCAGGGAATCCGATTTTGTCATGGAAAGAACACCAGGAGAGAAAGGAGAGAGGAGCCTACATGGAAAGACATCGCGGAGAGAAGCGAAACCCTGATTCTAATGCTGAGATTCGAACAATTGCCCGTCAATGATTAGCGTTAAGTTCCATCACTGGAGGTGGTCAGTCATCAGCTGAATTGGGGGAATAATATGTAGCATAACGTGCACGTGCCGCAACTATTTCGGACTGATGGAAGTGCGATCATAACCTCCTAGCGGTGGCCACTGGTAACTATTCTATGAGAGAGGATAGGCTAAAATGATCGGGCTAGTCCCTCCAGTATGGTTGGCGTGAGGCTAATAACCTCACCCGTAAAAAACAATTATTACGGAACGAGCAACATGCCTCGGATACTGGAATCAACGACGATAACCTCGGCAACGAAATGAATGAAGCTGAGCCTGCTCGGAAATTTCGATGCGGTAAAACCTATGGGGTGCGACAGCGACGGAGACCCAACCTTCGCTGGACGAATGGCGTAGACCAGGGGCCTTATTCTCTATTACAATACTCAAATGCTTTTCACTCGAAACTGATATCCGAAACTAAAATGCTTCCGTATTCCCTATTACAATATTGCTTCCTCTCGTAGAAATGTCCCATAAAGAAAAGAAAATGAGCGCAAAAGCTTTCAATTGTATCGCTCACACCTAAAATTTTATAAATTGCTCGACTACCCTTGAGCTTTCGAGTAAAAATCTAACAATATTGTTACAGTTTCGAGTCAGTTTTGTAATACAGGGGCCTTATTCTCTATTACAATATTGTGAGAATTTTTCTCGAAACTGCCAAAATGGTATTCTGTATTACAAAACTGACTCGAAACTGTAACAATATTGTTAGATTTTTACTCGAAAGCTCAAGGGTAATCGAGCTATTTCTAAAATTTTAGGTGTGGGCGATACAATTGAAAGCTTTTGCGCTCATTTTCTTTTCTTTATGGGATATTTCTACGAGAGGAAGCAATATTGTAATAGGGAATACGGAAGCATTTTAGTTTCGGATAACAGTTTCGAGTGAAAAGCATTTGAGTATTGTAATAGAGAATAAGGCCCCAGAATACCATTTTGGCAGTTTCGAGAAAAATTCTCACAATATTGTAATAGAGAATAAGGCCCCTGGACGGTTAGAGCTTAGGGATGGCAAACTGGAGGACAACGACTCAGAATCGGGACCGGTGGAGAGAACAGTTGCGAGAGGCCAGGGGCCGTATTTGGTTTCTCGAGTCGACATTGTCGTCTGTCGATAAATAAAAATTGGCATTTGGCGTCACGATATCGTCTCTTTATGTGTCGATAAAGACGGCCGTGTTCGTAAATGCAAGGTTTGTTTGCTTGCATGCAGGCAACCTTGCAATCGCTTGCTAATCAGATTAGTCATTTGCGAATTATTCATGGTTGCTTAAATGAACGCATTTCACCATTATTAAAAAGCACTGTCATTCGTTTTCTTTCTTCGCGAATCCAAACTAGCAAGTACTTTGAAATACATGCATGGGTTGCTATCATTTGCAAATGTACTTGCATTTCAGAACGCTGGGCTTTTTTCAGTTGCAATACTGAACGATATGCTACATGCAAAATTTGAGCAACTTGCATTTACGAACACGGCCAACGTTTGACGATTATTAAAAAGCTCAATTTATGCATTCAATAAACTTTTAACAATTTCTATTTTAATTAAATATACGTGGTTTGCTGTCTTGAAGTAACACCACCCAATTTGATGGTTTTGTATGGCTGCCCTTAGCTGTCGATTTGGTCATGAAACCAAATATGAAACTTAAAGAAAATCGAGAAGCTTTTTTTGTCGAGTCGATCAATCGACTCGAGAAACCAAATACGAACCCAGGACCGAACACCGGTTGTAGAGCCGTTAAAGAAGATTGTGGTGGAACTTGAAACACGCCCCTACCGCATACACAAAAAATATTTTAGAATAAGATTTCTTATTTGTTAAATACATTTTTGAATTTATTTGTTAGTAATATGTAGGTAAGATGTAAAATAAATGCTTACAAAAAGAAAAGAAGCGTATTAAAATGTTGTGTTAAATCCAAAAATAATTTTTCGATTTATTTTGGCCTTATTTAAATAAATATAAAAGTAATAAAAAAACAGTCGCTAAATCAATCCTAAAAATGTTTTTTCCACACATTGTTTGGTTATCGCATCGCTTGAACTATTTAGAACATTTTTTCTGCATCCGAGGTAAGCCAACACTTTCTCTTCGCTTCCCATCCTCTTCGTTTCCATTCGGGAACAGTTTTCTTCTTGACCGGCACAATATGGCTACATACAGCTTGTTCTTTTGGCGCTTCTTCAGCTTCTTCTGTATTTTGCAATTTGTCATCAGCGTTCTGGGTGTGACTATCTGAAACCACCTGGTTCATCGTTTTTAGCACTTTCTTCTTTAGTTTTGCAGCTCGCATTTCCTTAACCGCATTTACTATGTCCTCAGGGTGCTGATAGTCGATTGAGTAAATCGACACTCTCTTATTACAGGTGCAATCCTTTTTTTTACCTTTGGTTTCTTCTTCATCAAGCCCTTCTGCATCAGGACAAAAGGGGGGCATCTTTAGTCCCAAGGCTAACAACTTTTTAACGGGCTCCGACTCGTCACATGCTTTATCACTATCGCACTTACATAGCCACCGTACATAATCAGATTGATAGACGGTCTCCCTTGGCCTCGGAATGCAATTTTCCTTCACACTTATAATACTTTGAAATATTGGCGATGAAAAATGTGCCATTGTAGAATTTTAATTTTTTATTCCAACATAAAATTTTGATAATAAATTGAAGTTAAAATTCAGGCTAACTAGATTTTAATTTTTTACATTTATTTAAAAAAAACCTGAAACATTCCTCAGATTAAATAATTGAAATGCCTATGCAGTCCTTTCTCTTTCTGCAATGGTGAAAAATCACAATGCTCTGATCTCTCTGTCTTTAAGATTGGAGAGCGTCTATGATACGAAGAGAACCTCAGCAGTGCGGTATCTGATTGCGCCCTGCCTGCTGGGGAGCACCTTCCGTCTTCAGCTCCACGGCTGCTTCTCTTACGGAGAATGCTGTCTTGCAACAGGTGGCCAACAATCCCATCGCGCCTAGAAGTAGTATGAAGGTGCGTCGTAAAAGTCGCAGGAATAATCGAAATCGCCGAGCCACCATTGGTGACGATATAACTTTGAGCTCCTTGCCTCATGTTCCAGGGTCGGAGTCGACCTCTCGGTCGGTCTCGGTATCAACCTCTCCGCCTCTCATAGTGGTCAATCCTCCGGTCACTGAAGTTACTGCTCCCTTGGAGCAGCGCACCCCTTTGGTTACGATACCGAGACCCTTAAATATCTTCACCTCGAGACTTTCTCCTGAAACTGGGATAGAAACTATCTGTGATTATTTAAGGATAAAATCTATAGACCCAAGAACCGTTCTTTGTAGAAAAGTCAGCAAGACTTCCAAGCCTGTTGCTTCTTTTGTTTTGTCTGCCCCGCCTGTTATTGCCGAGACTCTCTTAGATCCTGGCTTCTGGCCTGCTGGTGCTCTTACCAAGCTCTTTGTTCCGCGTACCCGCACCCGACCCCATCATGCGAACGTTTCTAATCCGAGCGCTGTCAAAAAACTCGAGACGCTTTCCTTCTACTACCAGAACGTATTGGGAACAAGGTCAAAAACTAACGGCATCCTTCAGGTATCGACGGCTAGCGGGTTCGATTTCCTAGCATTCACTGAAACCTGGCTCTATGAAGGCATTCTTAATGCTGAACTCTTCGATTCCTTCTACCAAGTCTTTCGGAGGGATCGTCACACTGACTCGGAAGCTCGTGGAGGTGGCGTACTCCTGGCTTGTAGTAGCCACCTGGCGTGTAACCCAATTTTGCTTCCTAGTTTTTCTATCCACCTTGATATTGAGCTTGTCGCTCTTAAAATTTCCTTATCAAAAACTAATCTCTTTCTGCTGTGCTGCTGATATATTCCACCAGATATGAGCACTCTTGACGATGGAGGTAAAAATCTCTATGATATCTTTATCTCTTGTGTTGACCATATCCTGTGTATGATGGACTCTAGTAATGAATTCGGGACTTTAATTTGCCCAAAATTCAGTGGGTATCGGATGAAAATGACGATAACTACCTCCCCGCAGACAACCTGAATTCAAATGAATCCTGCTATCTTAATTCCTTATTCTCACTTGGCTTGAATCAAATGAGCGGTGTGCCTAACGATTTGGGGACTGTTGAGCCCAGTCAAATAGTCATGTCCACTGTTGAAAATTACCATCCTCCTCTCTTGCTCAATTATTGTTTCAATTCAGTTAATACTCCTTGTCCGAAAGTGGTAACCCTTTCCTGAGCTGTCATCTAAACTTGCCATGGTTGATTTCAACAACTTACTTTCCGCAAATGAGTTGGATGACGATGTGGCACGGTTTTATGGCGTACTTTACGAAGCCTTCATTTCTTGTGTACCTTATGAGCCTCAAAAATTGCCCGGTTCTTCTCTATCTTGGTTCAATAATGAACTCAAGCAGTTGAAAAATCAGAAGAATAGGCTCCGGAAAACCTATTTAAAGAGGAGGGACTCCGAGTCTCAATTCATTTATCAATTGCTATAACCGATTTCGTTCGCTCTCTTTTACTCTGTATCGTGAAGATCTTAGCAGAATGAATGAAAAAGTTTTTAATGATCCTAGAAACTTCTTTAAATTTGTCAACTCTAAGAAAAAAGTTGATAACTACCCTAATACTATGCAGCACACGGACTGGTCAAGCTGTGACTCGCCTGCGATTTGCAACATATTTGCGTCATTCTTTCATCAATCCTTTTCACCTTCTGACGTTCAGCCTAGCGACAATAATTTTCGTCACATTATTCCTAACCGAGTCGCACTTTTTTTTACCTCTCAATTATCAGTGCTGATATCGTAAAACATATTGATGAGCTGCCATTCGACTTTGCTCCTGGCCCCGACGGTATTCCTCTCGCTGTCCTTAAGTCCTGTGTGGAGGTTCTGCAGTCTCCACTGAAAACCTTATTTCAAAAATCCCTGGATAAAGGGTACTTCCCTACGCTTTGGAAGCATCCGTTCATAATTCCTATTCACAAAAGTGGTTGAATGAACGAAATATCGAATTATAGACCAGTTGCAAAGTTGTCAGTTATTCCGAAACTTTTCGAATCAATTATCTATTACTCGTATCTGCAAGAGGTTGGTCTCAACGTATCAACATGGTTTTCCTGCAGTTCGTTCCACTACTACCAATCTTCTTAAGTTCACTTCTCATGCTGTCGAGGGCCTCGTTTCTGGTTGTCAAACTGATTGTGTTTATACTGATTTTAGTAAGGCATTTGACAAGTTCTCCCACTCCATTAAAATTCTCAAATTAAGTAAGCTTGGCTTTCCACAAGCCCTTCTAGTATGGTTCCAGTCTTATTTAGCTGAGAGGACCTACCAAGTTCTTTTTCGTGGTTCCAAATCAGTAACCATTGAAGCGACATCCGGTGTCCCGCAAGGTAGTCATCTTGGCCCTCTTCTGTTTATCTTATCAATTGATGACATTGTTCCCTTGCTAAGACACTGTAGAATATTAATTTATGCTGATGACATCAAATTGTACCGTCACATAAAGAGTATTGAGGATTGCAAACTTTTGCAAGTTGACTTTGACATCTTTTACTCTTGGTGTGCTAACAACAACCTGGTATTGGTAAATTTGAAGTCATGACTATTAGTAGGAGACGTGATCCTATAATTTTTAACTACACATTTTTAGGTGAGGGTATCCTTCGTGTTAATTTTGTTAAAGATCTCGGGATTAGATTTGATAGTAAGCTGGATTTCTCCACTCACATCAACTATATCTCTTCCAGAGGTAGTTTCGTCCTGGGTTTCATTAAAAGTTGGTCCAAAGAATTTAACAACCCTAACTAAACACCTATACATTTCCCTTGTCAGACCTATCTAAACACCTATACATTTCCCTTGTCGGACCATTACTCGAATATGCGTCCCAGGTTTGGTCTCCTCATTACAATTCGCATGTTAGAACTATTGAATCGGTTCAACGAAGGTTTGTTCGATTCGCATTGAATCATCTTCATTGGGAAACCCCAATAGTTCTTCCATCATATGAATCCCGGCTTAAGTTATTCAACTTAAGCCCTCTTCATAAGCATCGTGAGGTGGCCGATTTTATATTTGTTCATCAGCTCCTTAATGGAAAGGTCGACTCAGGTTTTCTAGGTCGCCGTGCATCGTTTAGAGAGAGTCGTTATAATCTGAGAGGTCCACCTCTTTTACAAATCAACTCCTCTCACACGAATTACGGCAGATTTGAACCCGTAAACCGCATGTTCATTAATATTAATAGTAACACTGTAGAACAAATGACAAACTATTTTTTCTCACATGGAAAAAAATTTGATATTCATTGAGACCTGAATTTTTGGAACACGACTGTTTTGGTAGTTTGTAATTATCAACTCTTTTTCAAAAGTTATTAACTTTTGAATGTTACGTTAAATGCAAGCAAATGAAAACAAATAATTTTGTTTTTGGCAAATATTTTATTTTAATACAACAGAAAATGTATACAAAAGTACTATTAGTCCAGTCAATTTAGACATCCGAGGGTACATAAATTCGCACCAAGCTGAAAATTGGTAGGATTGTTCAAAGCACCGTTATAAATGAAATCTAAAAAGTCCCCATCGTTCCGGCACCTGGAACCTGGATTTACTCGGGGTCAAAGGTCACAAAAACGGGTTTTTTGCGATTTTCAGCAAAACGGTAACTTTTATCATAAAATAGTGTTTACAAAGTTTGTAGATTATGCGACTACCTACAAAAAAGGATCTTATACATTTTCCCGTACGAATTGTCATTCATGAGATATCGCCGTTTTAAAGATTTACATAAAGCACTCATATCCCCTCACTTGCAACTTGTATGGCCGAATTGCCATTTACTTAAACTTTAATAACTTCTAGACCGATTATAGTAGAGCAACGTAATTAGGATCATCTTTTAGGTAAATGTGTATTCTTTTATGTGAAAGAAATAACAGAAACCTGAGCGACTCCGTTTAGAAGATATGTAGGTTCAAAGTATGGGTAAACTGTCGTTTTTCAGCAGCATAGTCCTTGTGCAGAGCCCTGGGTCAGATCGTCGATCATTAGCGATCTCCAACACAATCATTTTTTTACAACAGGTAGTGGTAAATACTGTGTTTTAGTGACGGCACTAATTAACGGCATAATCTGACGCAAAAAAAAATATTCCGACGCGGAACAACGGCCTCTATTCCCATAGTCAAGTCATCTTACTTTTTTTCTCACCTCACATTTTTTGTCACGTAATTTTTAAAGTGAAATTCTCATAGTGGAGTACAAGAAAAAAGGGAGTGAGAGCTTGTTTACATTTGGAAAGGTAGGTTGTTTCCATATACTCGCTAGACGCTAAAGCAATAAAAATTATTTTTAACTACATCGTAATTTTCAATTCAAAATAGCGCCAAAACACAATGGCGGCAAACACAAAATGGCTGATAACCTTTTTATTTAAAACGCGCTCGGAATGGGTATCAAATGAAAGGATATGACAACTGGAATACTTTTAGCTGCGTGGTGCCATTCCAAATTCAAAATGGCGGCAAATACAAAATAGCAGACTACCCTTTTCTTTACAACGTATGGTATGGTGTCTAAAGGCCCGTGGAAACGCTAAAACATGGTACGAGTAAACATGGTACGACCAAAAACCCGCAGACGGTAAGACATGTGCTAAGACCGAGTTACTTGAACACCGCTCTCTTGTCAAAATATTTCAAGTTAATCTGTCATTCAGTTGTCAACTGGTAAATTGAAACATTTCGTGTACGAGTAAATTTGGTCCAACAAGTCCGCAAATTGTAGGACATGGTATCATCAACACGAAGCTCCGCCCACGAACATCGACGGAAATCAAGCCAGTTTTGATTTTATTCGGACCGTTGTTGGTCGGACCAAAAAACTGGCCCGTACACGGCTAACATCACCTCGAACATGGTCCCTGTACCATGTTTACTCGTACCATGTTTTAGCGTCTCCACGAGCCTTAATATCCCCAACTGTGGCAAATGAATTACAGGTTTTCGAAAGGAAAGTCCTTATATCCTAGCGGTACGGGAAAATAAATGACAAGCTAACAAAACAATATATGAATAAAATTACGCCAATCCAGACATATATGCTCCGAACTTCGCAAACTGATCACCCGAATGAATTGCTAAGAAAAATAGCCAGTGAAGGGATTGTGAAAGTGGCAGAGTAAGCGAGCAAACTCACGCCAAACGAAATATAAATGAATAGTAAACTTGAAGCACACAAAAACATCAGCCTATGCGAGCTAGAAATTAAGTATACTGGTAAAATAGCTCTGACAAAATAATGTAAGTCAGCGATACATAAATAATAGCACAGGCAGTTTGGCGTGGCCAATCTGTTTATGCCTAAAACACTAGGAATCTTCCTATGCCCACAAAATACCCAAATTCTCACTTAGCTGAAGACTCGGATATGTAATTTATTTCCCTCTATAGCCTCGGCATAAAAACCCCCTCACCTATCGACATCGTGAACCGGCATCGGCTACGAAGTTTTATATGTCTATAATAATTATAATCCCAGTGCGCATGACGAATGCGAGTTGAAATGCTTGCCCTCCATTGCCTCCAAACCTTCGCCCATATCCTGCGTGCTGCCCCTTCTCGGATTCCGGTGTGGCGCATTCCTGTGTTGCGAATTCCTCAAAATTTACTCTCATAATATTTTCAAAACGCGCCTAAAGTAGTATAACTTCAAAAAAACTTTGAAAATGAAATAGCCACTTTAAATGAATTTTTCTCTCAATTTGATATCGTCACCCTTAAGGTTTACATTTGCAAGTACTTTCGCGAAAGTAAGTCGTTTTTGACATGAAAGTCTAACTTTCGCTTCCACTTACGCCATGTAAACACTGCATGACAGAGAACTAGCACTTGCGCAAGTGGATAGAGCCCTATTCTATTTACTTTCGTGAAAGTGAGTTTCGCGAAAGCACTTGCAAATGTAAACCTACCTTTATCCCAGAGACGCGAAAGTGCAAATTTTTCAATCTCGCGCTAATAGGGTTTTGTAATACAAAATGGTACAAAGATGCCATGCAAGAAGTACGAATATGGGTTTATTATATAGCTATATTAAAAAAAGATTGGACGCGTAAAAAAAAATCTGATAGAGACAGTCTTTTAGAGACAGTTTGAACATTTATCTAGCAATAACTCAAAACTGCAGATTTACACTTTCGCGTCTCTGGCATAACACTGGAAGTACATAGGGACGCGACGCGACGTGACGCTACGCGAAGTTAATAATGTCAAAAAAATATTGAATTATACGATATCCTATGTAGTGAGTACAATGTAACGCGACGCGACGTAACGCCAAGCTTTCGACGCGAAAAGTTGACCAACTTTGAACTTTTGCCGCGACGCGACGCGAAAATAGCGTTAGCAAGAGATCATACATATATCGGCCTCGTCATTCTAGTATGCTTAAAAAAATCCTCCGGATCATTATTTTTAATATGAAGGAAACTGGTTGTAAAGTATCCGTATCCGTATCTCCCGGACCCACCAGCGCCTTATATTTCGAATGTATAAATTTTTATATTGTTTATACAATATGAATAGCATTGTTAACAACATTAATTCTTCCATGATTTTTTTTTTTGACAAATACGAAATACTTTCAATAATAACAATGTATTAAGCCTACTTTGACCGTTAAAAAATTTTAACGCCAAGAAAATCCGGCTTCAATGTGTTTGGTTGAAAAGCTTCGGCGTCGCGTCTCTCAGCGTCTCGTTCACGTCCCGTCGCGTCGCGTCCCTATGTACTTCCACTATAAGGGTGACGATATTTGAAATGATGAGTTAGCACCCGACCTTAGCAGTGGTGTCCTGTAGCACTTGCTCTTATGAATATACGATTGAAAAGTAGATCTCAGAGGCCAATAAACATTTGAACAATTATTGTACATGGATTTTAATAAGCTGGCACAAGTGCCACATTTCATTTATTTTGTCCTAAAACAGACAAAACAATTAAAATTACAAATTTTATTTCTGTGGGAGTTCATATATAGACAGCACCCCCGAAGTAGGATACGCAACAGGTTTACTTGACCGTGGCAGTACTTCAGCAGGAATATTTGGATAAAAATTTGCATGCTATTTTTTTTATTTTTTCAAAGAGAGAAATCCAGTAATGTAAAATCAATCTTAAGCTTAGAGTTAATCACAATTTATATTTATTTAGAAGAAATATATTTGTATCAAACGGACCTTAAGCTTAGCGCCCAATGATACCGTCAACGCCTACGACATCCGCCACCGTCGAAAATGTGAAAATAAATTCAAAGTAATCTCATACAACTTCGCCCAATGGCAACGTCACCATCTCGTGACGAAAAAATAGATTTGATTCTATTTTTGATGGTGGCGGCGCAGGAATACTTCCAATTTTCCACTGTACGTTCCAATAATTGAATTTGACAACAGGAAAACTTCCAACTTTTTATTGAAATTTCAATTGTCAAAACTTTTTTCTACAATGTGTAAATAAAATGATTAAAAACTTTTCTCAAGTTGGCGTTACAAATTGTGATGGATTCATTGGGCGAACATGTCCGTCATGACGTTACTGGAAAATTTTGATGGTGATGTTGACGGTATCATTGGGCGCTATGCTTTAGACTCTTTTACTTAGAGCAGCCGGCGTCTATCCTACTTTTCAGCTAATTTTTTTAATTATTACGACGATCACCTCCTAACACCAGGTTTTAAGAAAGTGACGGTAACATCATTGAATGTGTTTACCACCAAAGGAAGCAATTCGACTTTGAAACGAAACTGATGAATTGTTGCCCTTATCGGTTGGTTTGGAGAAGGAATGATGAAACATCGCAACAGGGAAATTCCAATGGATTCTGCAATGTCCCGGCGACCATGCGAGCCAGGTTTTAAATATCGATGGTGTAACAAGGAAAAGTTTCAGAGGACAACTGTTGAGCCAAGTATAGACTGTGAGGACCAGGGATTCCGAGATGCCCAACGCGACGACACGACGATTTCTCTGATTTTGTCTTTTTTTTTTATGTGGTAAAGCTAAGCACAGGAGTCACCCTTTGTACTACTAGTCCGTCATGTCATTTGTCACGTCATGGTGCAATGTCTAGCAGTAACCTTAGTACGGGGGAGGGGTGGGGGGAATAGGTTAGGGATTATGAAGGTACGGGAGGGTATTGAAGAAGGTGGTGATGAATCCTGCGTTTGAACTCTTGGATGTTGTAGGAGCTCGGAAATACCGACTGCGAGAGATTATTCCACAGTCGAGTTGTTCTATTTACAAACGAATTCATATCTTGTTGAGTGCGTGAAAAGGGTAGTTGCAGGTGCAGGGAATGGGACGAGTGGGCTAATCTGGTGTTGCGGGTATAAGATTGCCGGGGAGGCAAAAGAGCGTTTAACTCGAAGGAACAGTCACTATGATAGTAGCGATAAAATTTTGTCAGTGCTGCTACATTCCTACGGTGGCTTAGGGGGTCGATGGTGGAGCAAGCGGTATCGTCATTAATTAACTTAAGAGCCTTTTTTTGGACCTTATCTAACCATGCTAAGGTTGTTATTGGAGCGCCGCCCCAAATGAGGGAGTTGTATTCGAGAAGAGGCCGAAGGTAGGATTTATAAATAACAACACGGGCCGATGGCTGGAGGAGGAACCTGCACCTCTTAAGAAATCCCAAGCACTGGGATGCTTGTTTGGCGATTTGGAATATATGGTCATTCCATCGCAAGTCTTTGGCTAATGTCACGCCTAAGATGTGTAGGGATGGGTCGGCCTTTACTTCCACGCCATCCACTGTCAAGGATGGTGATGTGTTGATCTTTTTCTTTGAAATAAGACAGTATTTGGTTTTGGAGGGGTTGAATTCGACACGATTCTTTTTTCCCCACTCTATAATAAGTTCAATGTCGTTATTAATAGAGTTGAACATTAGTGCACGATCATCAAGACAGGATCTGGCATGTGTCTGTCTTGTATCGAAGCTGTACGAGTAACGTAGAGTACCGTCGTCAGCGAAGCTGAGAAGTGGGTTGGAGGGGATTGAAAGTAGGTCATTTATAAAGATAAGAAATAGGGCCGGTGATAAAATTGACCCCTGGGGAACCCCCGCGGAGATGGGGTGAGATTCAGATTTGACGCCATCCAAAACTACCTTAATTGAACGGCCGGAAAGGAAACTCTCAACCCACTTATAGAGAAGCGAGTCAATTCCAATAGCTTTGAGTTTAGCTAACAAGGCTGATTGCCATACTCTATCAAAAGCCTTGGAGATATCTAGAGCAACCAGACTAGACTCACCGGATCCATGCAGACTACGGCTGAGGTGTTCGGTAAGGCAAACTAAAAGATCACCAGTGGATCTTTTTTGTCGGAAGCCGTATTGTTTGTCGTTTATAAGTTGGTTGGATTCTAGATATCCCATAAGCTTTTTGTTAATTATCGTCTCCAAGGTTTTGGAGAGAATAGAAGTAATTGCTATTGGGCGGAAGTTGGAGGGATCGCTATGGAGTTACCTTTTTTCGGTATTGGCTGCACATGAGCAAGTTTCCAAGAATCTGGGTAAACTCCGGAAGAGTATGATAGGGCAAAAAGTTTGCGCAGAGGTTTAGCCAAAGGTGAGGCGCATTGTTTTAAGACGATAGGGGGTATATTATCGGGTCCAGTGGATTTGTTGACATCGAGCTCCTTGAGGCACCTGTACACCTCACGAGTCCTGAAGAAAACCCTGTCCATTAAATAAGCGCTGTGCTCGAGGACCGGGGGTAGCGTATCGTTTTGGGGTAGGGAAGAATTTGAAGCAAACAGAGATGCTAATAAATCGGCCTTGGATTTTCTGTCAGTTATCACCTTTTCATCGTGGATGAATGAAGGAGTTAATAATAATAATAATAATAATTTATTTAAGTTGTTGTACACAAGATTTACATCTTTTTTCGTACCTACATATGTACATATTTATAATTATAATTCTAAGCTTATCATAATCTAGTTTCTATATCTAATTAGCAAAATTAAGAGAAAAAAAAAGAAAAAGAAAAACAACCTTCAATTAATATTACAGAACACAAGAAAGGTCAAAAGGTAAAGGAAGTAAATGTGGAAATAAAGGAGAGCGAAAGTTAGAGAAAAGAAGTACTAGGTAGAAGAAGAGGAAGAAGATAGAAAGAGAGAAGCTTGTCTTCTGAAGGCTCTGGCTGTGCCTATTCTTTGAATAGAGTTCGGAAGATTATTCCAGAGTCTGAGGGAGTGCACAAAGAAAGAACGACTACCAATTAGGGAATGATGTGCGGGAATGAGAAATTTAATTGAGCGCACGGATTGGAGAGGCGTGAGGAAGTCAGAAAGGTAGGGAGGGCTCTTGGCGTAGAAAGCTTTATGCAGGAGGATCAAAGCCATGATATCAATAAAGCGAAAGATGCCACAACCCAACAAGGAGTTTTGGAAACCAGACACATGATCAGATCTTCTTAGGTTGTAAATGAACCTTAAGCAATCATTAAATGCAACTTTGAGACGCTGACGACAGGATGAGTCGAACGATATGTATATGAGAGACCCGTAGAGAAAGTGTGGCAGGATGAGGGACTTAACAAGCTTGGACCGGATAGATGAGGATAAAAGACTGGAATAGAGCCAAAGTTTGCGTAATGTTCCATATATCTTCGAGACCATAAGTGAAACGTGTTTGCAACAGGAAAGTTTGGAGTTGATAACAATTCCAAGATTATTGACACAGTCAACAACGGGAAGCGAAATATTATTGAGTAGAAGAGATGCAACGTTTCCAAGGGACAGAGAGCGTCGAGTAAGGAACAGAACTTGGGATTTATTAGGATTTAATTTAAGGAAATTTAAGGAGCACCATTCATTAATTCGGGATAATGTACTATTGAATTCCGAAATACATTGTTCGATCTGGTTAGGATTACATGAAGTATACAGCTGGAGATCATCAGCATAAAGATGGAAGGAGCAATTATGGATAACAGCAGGAAGATCATTAACATACAGCGAAAAGAGAAGGGGACCAAGTACAGAGCCTTGCGGAACTCCAAGGGACACAGGTAGGAATGAGGATATAGCATTGTTAAGGCGAACACATTGAAGCCTATTAAGTAGAAAAGAAGCGAAGAGTCGAATGGCAGAAGAGGAAAAGTGATAGAGTCGGCTAAGTTTGGAGAGCAGAAGGGAGTGAACCACAGAATCAAATGCCTTAGAGAAATCTAAAAGGACCAGTATGGCAATGTCACCAATGTCGAGTGCAGAACGCAAATCAGTCGTTACCTTTAATACTGCCGTTTCACAACTATGGGATCTACGGAAGCCAGACTGGTATTTAGAGAGGAGGTTGTTAGACTCAAGATATCGTAGTACTTGTATATAGAGAATTTTTTCAAAGGCTTTGGCGAGAAAAGGAAGAATACTGATGGGACGAAAATCAGTTATGTCATCGGGAGGCGATTTTTTAGGTAAAGGAATCACTATGGCTTTTTTCCAAAGCGACGGAACTTGAGAAGTTGTCAAGCAGTAATTGAAGATATGCGTTATAGTTTCTGCGATTAGTGGCGATAGAAGCTTAAGAAAACGGGGAGATAGATTATCCCAGCCAATGCTATTTGAAGAGATGGAAAGTAATATCTCAAGAACTTCAGGGGCCTTATTACCGAATACGATTCGATCAAAAATATTGACGATTTGAATTTACGATTCGATTTGAATTTGACATGATTGATTACGATCGTAACCAATATGAGTGATGCCATATATTTTTCCGAAAATATTCCAATGAAAGCCCATTTCACTCCTAATTTGACATTTGTATGTTATGAAAAATTAAATGAGATCAAAGCAATGGGAAAAAAATTCTAAAAAAGCGATTTTTTGACGTCATTTTCATAAAATACCTAGGTATTTATGAAGATGACAGTAAAAAAATCGCTCTTCTAGAAATTTTTCCGGTTCCTTTGATCTCATTTAATTTTTCATAACATAAAATGATAATTTTATGGATATGGACAGAAAAGCCCCAATAAGTAACAATATTAAATATAAATTCATAATAATAATAAATAAACACCATAGTTACTTTTGTTTACTTACATATTTTATTTTTATTTGTTTGTAATAACCACGTTTTTTAATACAACTACCGTCTTTTTTATTTACGAGAACCAAATCTCAATCGTAGACATTTACGATAAATTTGTTACGATTTAAAGTTAAATCGTATTCAGGGTACCATAATTGCGATTTACGATTAATCCGAATCGAATCGTATTCGGTAATAAGGCCCCAGGTGTGTCAACACAACGAAAACTAAAACCATCAGAACTAACTAGGTCAAGGGGAAGAAGATCAGAAGAGGAAGCAGGCTCAGATGGAGATTGAATAAAAGACGCATTGAGGCGGTTTACATCAGCATCAAACGGGATGGCTACAGGAGCATGGATGCCCAGCGAACGAAGATTAGACCAGAGTTTTTTAGAATTTAAATTAGGATCAAGCTTGCGGGAATAATACTCACGCTTTGCAGACTTAACCTTACTGTTGATAAGGTTGCGGAGCAGTTTGTAGTCATTACGGTACCTAAGAATCCTAGTCCTACGATAACGTCTGTACATGAACTCACGCTGAATTATTAAGTCGCGGATTTCCCGCGAAAACCAAGGACACGGTAAGGAGGGATAGCGTCTTCTTGTGATAATCGGTACACATTGGTCATAACATGATTGAATGAATGAGGTCAGAATATCAACTTTTGTGTCAACAGAAGTTGTGTTATAAATATCACTCCACGGTATAGAGGAGGCGACTTCAGAAAGCCGGTCTAAATTGATGTTATTATAGTCGCGATATGAAAATGAAGAAGACGCAGAAGAGGGAAGGAAAGCAAAACGAAGGGAGAGGAATAATATATCATGGTCAAGAAAGCTGGGAGGTGAAAGTTGATTGTATTTTAGTATTGAATCAGTGGAGGTAACACTTAGAACATCAAGTAAGGACGGGTTTTGGCAGTTCAGATATGTTGGAAGATGAGTTGTGGAGGTGGTGAAATTCTTCTTGATGGAACTTACCAAGGACCAGAAGTTTTTGCTACCAGAGGTTGCATTAAGGAGTTTACTTCTCAACTTGCTGTCAAATAAATTTTTGACATTCCTGATGGTGACTTTACAGGAATTTCTTAGTTTTATATACTCTGCACGGAGCGACTCACTCGGGAAGCTCTTGTAAGCTCGAAAGGCGGCTTCTTTATTTCTGATTGCATTCATACACTCCTGATTAAACCATCTGTTGGGCCTAGCCTTCACAGATTTAGTAGAATGAGGAATGAACAAATGCATTCCTGCCTGTATGATTCTAGTGATACTGATAGCGGCAGAGTTGACGTTTTTATTACGGAAACACAGATTCCAGTCTGTAGACTGGAAAAAATTAATAAGCCCCAGCCAATTGGCCTTCCCATAGTGCCATACAGTTCTTCTGACTGGTTTGGGAGGGGTGGGAAATTTGAATGGGAAGCTAGCGCTAACTAAGCAGTGGTCCGAATTGCCGAGAGGTGAATCAACTGTGACGGTATATCGTGCTGGATGAGAAGTAAGGAAAAGATCAAGGAGATATCTTCCTTGATCAGCAACATCAGGGACTCTTGTGGGAAGATCCACAATTTGGTGCAAGTTATTGATGTCTGCAAAGAGCTCGACGTCCTTCCCAGAAGCACTGGTGCCATTTGTAAGTCAGCCAGTTTACATTGTGAACATTGAAATCACCCGCAACGATGGAAGCAAAAGAATATGACGTGGTTTCGGATGATGATTTTAATCCAAAGTGAGTTAAAATCTGAAGAAGTGCTTTTGCATATTTTATAATGAGCCACGTCATCCCTAACGTAGATGGCAATGCCCCTATGGGGAGAGAGATTATGCACTAAAGTGTACCCCGATATCTGATATTGACTTAAGTCATTATCGGGTGATATTTGGGTTTCACTAAGTGCGAGGATTGGGGGTTTAAAGTTTAATAAGTGGCACTCAACAAAAGAGAAGTTCGCATGAAGTCCACGAATGTTACAGAGGTCAATAACAAAGCTTGACTTGTAACGGGACCTCGGTTGCGCGGGTTCAATCGCCACATTCCTAGAGATATTTCCCGGAATTACATCTGCCGCAACCATCAGAGTCAACGAAATT
This sequence comes from Thereva unica, assembly GCA_949987705.1. NCBI lineage: Eukaryota > Metazoa > Arthropoda > Insecta > Diptera > Therevidae > Thereva > Thereva unica. Next base: position 37,228,155 of record OX465285.1, read on the forward strand.
TGCCTGCGTTAAAGTGTTATGCCTTTTGAAACGAGGCAAATTTCGTCGATAGACAGATTTCGGGTGCGACACTTGCAGGTACGAGAATCGAGTGAGGGTAGGAAGCAAAGGGAACTTACTTGTGCTGTTCGTCGGTCGCTTGTCTGTAGAAAGCGTGATGAGGCCTTCACTTTACACTGCCGCGCGTATTTTCTTCCACTATTGTTTTGTTGTTGTTGTTTTTTGTGGGCTTAGATTTTTTTTTTAAAGAACACGAGAATAGGCCTAAATTGGACGACATCGCAGAGAGAAGCGAAATCCTAAAGAGCTATTGGACCAAATGGGATTCATTGCACATTGCAGAAGAAGTATTGAAGCGCAAATGGGAAACCGCTGATGGTACTTCTCATCGGATGCAGGTGCTCGTGCCTCGTGCACGAATAACAGATATTCTCGAGGAGTGTTATAATAGCCCGTCAGGAGGACATTTGGGAGTTAACAAAAAGGCCTTTTCGTACACGTCAAAGCAACAGAGCAACTGAGCAACAACGCATCGGCAACAAAGCAGCGCAAACTTCTTTTCGCATACGTATGCATACATTCGAAATTTGCTGCGCTGTTGCATTGACTGTTGCGCAACAAACTTGAATCTTGTACGTTTCCGAACGAATGACTTTGGATCATCTGCGTTTACGAACTCGTTGCATCGAGCATACGTATGCGTTTACGAAAAGGCCCATACTCTGGTAAAAGTAAAAGTTTCTATTGGCTTCACATACGGGAGAATGTAAAGAACTGGGCCTGTACTCCCGAAGGCGAAACGAAAACAAACCCGTTTTGTCAAAATGCTACTGTGCAAGACGATATCGTCTCGTTTTCGTCTAAACAAACGATGACACATTTGTAATCGTCTTCGTTCAGACGTTAGTACTGCCAGCGGTTTTGAGGTTAAAATGTAATGTTATTTCATTTCGTGTGTCTCGTTATTTCATTTCGTTTCACTATCGTTTCGTTTTCGGGAGTAAAAGTTCTGGTGTCGTAAATGCACAGTTTGCGTCAGCAGTAAAGGCCCTCGAGTAAGAGCGAAAGGGGAAACGCGACAATACAACGTGGGAGCCTCAGTTGAAAGTATCGCAAGGGAGAATCTTAAGACGGCCAGTGATAAAATGAAACCAAGGTACGATCTTCGAGCGAACAGTAGTGGATACAAAAATAACTCATTTGATTGTTCAACCCCCGGCGACGGAAAGGGAAACCTTCAGCGCCAATGCGAAGGGCCCTACAAAACGGATGAACGATATTGTCTACAGGAATCAATAAGGACCCAACACAAAGAAGATCGTGCAAATAGACATGCTGTGCCCATATACAGTGGAAATCGGTTAACACGAAATGGTGGGGCTGGGATGGGGAATTCGCGGTATCCGAATTTCGTATTAACCATTGTCTTTGAAATACGATAATAATAACGAGTTTACCCCGGGTTTATCTAAAAATTAAGTAGAAGTAAATAAAAAAGAGAAATAGAAAAAAAATTGTACTTTATCAAAAACAGACTGAAGTTTTTCTGGAAAATTAAAAAGATTAAATTTAGTCAACTCAACAAAAACATTAGGCCTATTCTGAACTTCGCTGGAATTTTCTTACCTCGTATACTACGGATGTAAGAAAATTCCAGGAAAGTTTACAAAAGGACTACATATTTAGGAGAAGGCAGAGAATAATATTAAATTTGACTTTCAAAAATATAGGGGAAAGAAATCATCAGAGAAATTGAAGAAAATATGAACTAAATAAGTGCCGCAGAGACTCTTTTTTCGTGTTATGCGAAAATCGTTTCGCCATATCAGAACAAATTTGCATGAAAACAATATTATCGGACCGGGACTACACTGTTTTTTCGTGTTATGCAATATTTCGTGCTATCCGTTTTCGTGTTAAGTAAACTCCACTGTATATCAACCGGATCCAGGATGAACAACTGTTCGAGACGAACAGCCCTAAAAAGAGGGTAGTGTGATGATTTATGCGCCATCTGTTAGAAGTTTGAAACAACGGTTATTTATAACAACTTTGTTAGGATTTGAATTTACGATTTATATACTTGTAGCGATTAAAATCGATCACGACGACCTCTGTGTGTCACACCTGAACACTTTACACGACACTTTGATACAGAATACAAAAAGTAATTAAGTAGGCTTAAGAAAGTTATTTTATTAATTAGAAATTTAATGTTTTTAGTTTGTCATTATTATTCAAACCGTATGTATGGAAATTATAAATAAATAATAGTGGTGTAATAATTAGAGTTTAATTTGTACACTTTTTTTAAAAAAAAAACTAAACTAACTTGGCGCCATCTATTAGAATGAAAACGAACGAATAAAACTTCGTATTTTCTAGATGTAATTAAAAAGTTTATTCCTTAATTAATCCTACGAATCGATTAAGCCGTAAAAACCTAACTGTATTCTATTTGTCATACCCTTTCATTTGATACCCATACCGAGTGGCTTGTAAAGAAAAAGGTAATCCGCTATTTCGTGTTGGCCGCCATTTTGAATTTGGAATTACGCCATTTATTTTTATTCAGGTGAAATACCTAATATCATCCCTTATTTTTGTAACGCTATAGCATATTTTCATGAATAAGGTATCAGTGTACCCAAAATACTCCCACCTATCTAAAATTGAAAATTCATTAAAAACACTACCTTTTCATTTGATACCCATGTCGGTGATCGAGAAACACAATTGCAAAATTCGGCCGCCATCTTAATTTTTTTACAAGAATGTCAAATTGCATTGTCACGCGAACTATGCATATGGACAAAATTTGGAGTTGATAAATTACATGAAAGTGGGTCAAAATCAAGTTGCAACAAGAAAGCATCTACGAAAAATCAGATTTCTATTTCATCTAGTTTGGCCACAAGGCGTGACGTGTTTGTTTAAGTACCAGGTTAGATAAAAAAGGAGTATTTGGCTAGCATACCTGTGCCTCCATCTATTTCCTGTTGCTTCTATCTCTTTCATTTCATTATTCTTCTCTCTGTCTGTGTCTTTGTCTTTTTTTAAAGTATCGCCCAGCACAAAATCGACAATGGCCTTTTTCATAGCAAAAATATATTCAGAACGAACTTCCTTGATACTTTCTTCCACGGTCTCGTACCATTTTTGCAGGCTGGCAGGAATCATATTCTTTACTCTACACAAATGAAACGATTAAATATAAAATAAATTTAAAAAAATATGTTAGCAACCTTATGATAATTCTCTTATTCAGAGGAGCTACATGTATGGTATCAATACCATGCTTTATGTAGTAGTAGTAGCGAAGCAATTCTTTTTCCTCCGCATTGGGAAATTCGTTCGACGTGTCCGCATCTTCCTTAGATGCAATCAAATCGACTAGTTTCTTCCGGAATTTCTCTCTGTCTTGCCTCATTTGTGTATAGGATCGGGCCTCTGTGAAATTGAGAAATATCTTGTTTAAAAGTAAATAATTCACGTTGGTTAGTATTACTCTTTGTCTTTTGCCCTGCATTTTTCTTCTTATCTGGCTGCATATATTTCGAATGTTTTAGTAGTTTTTCGGGTATTGAAAAGGTTTTCCCGTCAAACATCTCTTTCGTCGAGTCCGGCATATTAAGCTCGTACCACATTCTCCGAGAATTGTATTCTGGATTGGCCTTTGATTTAAGGATCTGCTGCAAGGTCTGTTGAGTTCTGGATAACGACAATGAGCTCTGAAGCGAAGCTTTCGGGACAGTCCCGGTATTTTTCCCACTAGGATCACACATGGCTTGTTATTAAAAAACCTAAAAGTAAAAGAGAATATTTGTTAATACTAACAAATAAAAAGAGTGTTTTAAATGCAAATAATAAAGATAACATTCACAATTCAAACACATAGTTTGATTTTAAAATTTGCAATTTTTCTGTGCGTTAACCAATATTTTTCAGAAGTGTACATTCCATTTGAGCTACTTGAAATCTGATCCTCCTAATTATTCTTTTGAAGCGGCATGTCCAATTCATCTTTTAGCGACAAATTTTCGTTTTCCTCAGTATCCGACCACCATTGGACTACATCGTCTATCCCTACATCGATGATTTCGTTTTTCCATTTTCGTGACGAGCACCACGAACACACGTTGGGCGCTTTCAGTAATGCAGGATGCGTGCGCAAATGACTTATTCAGCAATTGAAAGTGTGAAGCTTTCAATGACTGAATAAGTCAATTGCGCACGCATCCTGCATTACTGAAAGCGCCCATTTACTCAACACGACAGAGCAGGCGAACTAAACAAGCTAGAGCGATGGCAAATATATCAATGGAGGATGCCGAGAGAAGGGAAAGGGAATTTCAAGGTCGCAGGGTTACCACAATCGCGGCAATATAATCAGTCTCATTACTTAATTGTCACACCTCGTATATGATTTGGGTCCCATCGAGATCAATACTGGCTTTCGATCCGTCCATTGTGAGCACTTTGATATTTTCCGCATTGATTTTTAACCCGATGCAGGAAGTGCGTGTAAAATTTTCGTTGCTTCGGCATTGGTGTCGGCGGAGACGGCGCTGTCGTCGGCAAACATCAAGTCGGTTACGAAGTTGTTGTCATCGTATCGAACTCCGAGTTGCCCATCGAATAATTCCCGCATAATCGCTTCGATCATAACGTTGAAGACAAGTGGCGAAGCAACGTCTCCTTGTCGGACACCTGTGTGAATCGGGTATTCTTCGGATAAGTCTCTTCGAATACGAACGCTGCTACTTGAGCCATCGTACGACGCTTGAAGAAGTTGGATGATTTTCAATGGCACGTGTTCGGTTTCCGAAAGCGGATTTGAAATCGATGAAAACGACGACAGTTCCTTTGTCGCAACGAGTTCTTTATTGCATTATCTGACGAAGCGCGAATATTCAATTTGATTGGTCTAAATCCTGCTTGTTCATTCGGGCTCGTTTTCTCTCGATGTTTCTGTATCCTCGATTTCATGATTTTCGTAAATACTTGGCCGACGATCGACTATCGTTTTTCTTCAAAATCGGCATAAAGATCACATTCTTCCACGCCGATATTCGGCCGCAATTTTATTCTAGTATGTTTCTCCTTCCGATTCCATCGAACTTCTTTGTTCAATCGTCGGTAATCCTCGAAATCGACGTGTTTCATTCGTTTCTGCTGATCGACGAGGTCCAGACAGTTGTCCGAAATCTATGGCTGTATCCGTTTACGGAAAGGTAAATACAACTCCATTGTGCACCCCACAATGGACTCCGATAATTGTGTTTCTTCTACATCAATATCACCCGGTATTGCGAGTGCCGCGAATTTATTGGATAATACCCTTTGAAACTCTCGCCCGATGGTCGGGTCGGGTCCCACAAGCCCTATTCTTCTTGGCTGATGGTGGCACTGTTTTCTTCGGTCTTTGTAATCACATCTGTAACTTCGCTCGACCAAGATTATGGTCCGATCCGCAATCGGGCCCACGCATTGCACGTACGTCTGTAAGTATCGATCAAAATCTTGTGTTCATCAAACCATCGTTCCTTGGCTGGCAGCCCATCGATCGACAATAAACCCGACGCCGGCCTCTCGTTTCTCGACAGCGGTATAGTAAAGCGTCATCGTTTCGTTGATTTTTGGCAGGACGATCGTCCATGTCTCGAATCCGTTAATTCGTAGGTCCGATAGCGCAGCAATTGATATTTTGCATTTCGATAATTCGATTGCTATGATTTCCTTATGGTCGACGTGATGTCCTATTCGTACATTCCACGCGGCGTATTGAATTTCCATTTTCGGTGTGACTAATTTAGGTCTTCGGGTACTTCTCACCAGCATCCCTGGTCCCCAGTCCATGCGGTTTCTTGCCTAGTTTCTTTATTTTCCATATTCTGGCGAATTCGGCTGGGGGACCACCCTCTTCCTTTCACACTCCGGAATTGGGGCTAGACGACGGCGACTTTTAATTTAGTCAAAAAGACATTATTGCGAACTCTTGAGTTCATTTTTTCTTCTTCTATTATATCGTTGTATCGGTGTCGCATGGACTTTTACACGGGCGAACTCCAACGAACGAACGAATTCCATGCCTCTTTGTTGCTGCTTTTCAAAATTTTCTTTGGATTTCTTTCCTAGCAACAGTAACAATGCAGGACCTGTCACACTGATCGTCAAAAGTTCACTGAATTCCCTTTCATCTAAAAGCTCGTGAGGAACGTACGTAGGAACGAACAGTCTAATCACCATCTCTTGGTTGAAGTTGAAATTTTAGTGAAAGAAAACCACAATTTTGACTTTGACGTTTTGGCGTCTCATAAAAGGCTGATTCAGAACCTCATACAGCGCTGCAATCACAAGTATTTCTATTGGCTGATGCTGGTAAAACGACAAGCAAAGCAGTACCAGATTAGCGAGCTGCATGTTCATCTCATGTTCTTATTTGCTGCCCGCTGCCAATTTCGAGGTTCTGATACGATCTTAACTCTGAAAGTTGGTGGGTTGGAACCTTAAGGCCCAACTATAATGCACGTAAGAAACGCACGTCAATCGACGTGCGTAAATTTCGTCAAACGCAAAACCGACTAATTGGTTTGCGTATTGGGAGAGACTTCAAAGTTTAAAATTATGAAAATGCTTGAATATTATTCATTCACTATTAAAACTAAGCTATTAATATTTGCATATTATTAATAATCGTGTTTATTTTCAATTATAATAAATTTCTCGTCAAAATCGCTAGCATGTATTTGAACCACAACATTTTCCATACTCTTTTTTCTTTAAAAACCACAAAACAACAACAAAAAATTAGCTTTCATCGATGTAACTACAAATCATCTCACAAAACGTACGTAGAGCGCGGTTCTTTTCCCATTTTTACGTTTAACGAAACTTAACGAAATAAAATATGACTGACGTACGTCCAATATGGCCGAACACATTAATTTCCATGAGAGCGCCGAGATGACGTGCGTTTCTTACGTGCAATATAGTTGGGGCTTTATTCTTATAGGGTTACGAAAAAACAGGGTGATATGTAAACCTCTAGCGAAAAAACTTCAAAACACCCTAGCGAGTAATCCGTTACGATTCCCCCACCCATACAATGAAAGGTTGTTGAAGCCATCAAAGGCAAGTTCAAAAGAGATTTATTTATTTATTTCATATTGAATAGGGATGTACACAAGACTTACATCTTTTAGAGTACATAGAACAATAAATTGATAAAAATAAATTTTAATATACATATAAACTAATCTAAACTTAATAAACTAAGAAGAGGGGAAAATAGGAAAAAGAAAGAAAATATTTTGAAGTAAAGATCATAGAGAGGAAAGAGAACAGAGAGAATGAAAATAGTAATAAAAAACTTTACTAAGATAGGACAAGAATATGTGGAAGTAAAGAAGAGAAAGATTAGAAATACTAGAGAGAAGAAGAAGAAAGAAAAAGAGATGCTTGCCTTCTGAATGCTGTGACTGTGCCTATTCTTTGGATGTAGTTAGGAAGACTATTCCAGAGCCTGAGCGAGTGCACAAAGAAAGAACGACTACCAATTAAGGAGAAATGTGCGGGAATGAGAAATTTAATTGACCGCAGGGATTGGAGGGGCGTAAGGAAGTCGGAAAGATAAGACGGACTGTTAGTACGGAGAACTTTATGCAGGAGGACCAATGTCATAACATCAATAAAGTGAAAAAGGCCGCAACCCAGCAAGGAATTTTGCACACCAGACACATGATCAGACCTCCGCATGTGAAAAATAAACCTTAAACAATCGTTAAAAGCAACTTGGAGCCGCTGACGGCAGGATGAATCGAGGGATATATATATACAAGGGCACCATAGAGGAAATGAGGTAGAACGAGGGACTTAACAAGTTTGAGGCGAATAGATGGCGATAAAAGACTAGAATATAGCCAGAGTTTGCGTAAAGTGCCATAGATCTTGGAGATCATAAGTGAAACATGTTTGCAACAGGATAGTTTGGAGTTAATAACAATACCAAGATTATTTACACAGTCAACAATAGGAAGAGGGGTATTATCAAGTAAGAGAGGTGGGATGTTGTCAGTGGACAAAGAGCGACGACTAAGAAATAGTACTTGGGATTTATTAGGATTGAGTTTAAGGAAATTGAAAGAGCACCATTCATTAATTTGGGATAAAGTATCATTGAAATCCGAAATACAGAGTTCAAGCTGACTAGGAGGACATGATGTATACAGCTGGAGATCATCAGCATATAGATGAAAGGAGGAACGATGGATAACAGAGGGAAGATCATTGACATATAGCGAAAAAAGAAGAGGGCCAAGTATAGAGCCTTGCGGAACTCCCAAAGGCACAGGTAGAAACGAGGATTCAACATTGTTATGGCGGACACACTGAAGTCTATTAGAGAGAAGAGAATAGAAAAGTCGAATAGCAGAGGAAGAAAAGTGGTAGAGTTGGCTAAGTTTGGCAGAAGAGAGTGAACCACAGAATCGAAAGCCTTAGAGAAATCCAGAAGAACCAGAATCGCAATATCACCCTTGTCGATCGCAGAGCGCAAGTCAGTCGTTACCTTTAATACAGCTGTTTCACAGCTATGGGATCTACGAAAGCCGGATTGGAATTTGGAGATGAGGTTATTATATTCAAGATGTTGCAGAACTTGGGTATACACAATTTTTTCAAAGCCTTTGGCAAGGAAGGGAAGAATACTGATAGGACGAAAATCTGTTAAGTCAGCAGGAGAGGACTTTTTAGGTAAGGGAATGACTCTGGCTTTCTTCCAAAGCGAGGGAACTTGAGAAGTTGTCAGGCAGTAATTGTAGATATGCGTGATAGTTTCCACGATTAGTGGCAAGAATATCTTAAGAAAGCGGGGGGAAAGCTCATCACAGCCTATGCTATTAGAAGAAATAGATAGCAATATCTCAAGGACTTCAAGCGAGTCGACACAGCGGAAGTTAAAACCATCAGAACTAAGTGAGTCAAAGCAGAAAGGACTAGGAAAGGAGGTGGATGCAGAGGTAGGGGTAGACTGAATGAAAGATGAATTGAGAAGGTTCACATCAGCCTCAAACGGGACTACCGCAGGAGCATGAATGCCCAGCGAACGAAGATTAGCCCAAAGCTCTTTAGAATTTAGTTTTGGGTCAAGCTTACGAGAATAGTACTCACGCTTCAAAGATTTAACCTTGCTATTTATGAGGTTTCGAAGCTGTTTGTAGTCATTACGGTAACTGAGATTCCTAGTCCTGCGATAGCGTCTATACAAGAGCTCCCGCTGAATTATAAGGTCACGGACTTCACGAGAGAGCCAGGGACAAGGAGAGGAGGGACTACGTGCTCTTGTAACAAGGGGTACACATTGATCATAAGCAGATAAAATGAATGAGGTGGCATAGAGGATGCGACTTCAGAAAGCAGATCAGAACTAACATTCCTATAATCGCGATAAGAAAAGGAGGAAGGTGCGGAGCAGGGAAGAAAATCAAAACGAGAGGAGAGGAATAGGATATCATGATCAAGAAAGCTAGGAGGGGAGATTTGATTGAATTTTAACACTGAATCAATGGATGTAGCAGTAAGAACATCAAGTTGGGACGGGTTTAGACAGTGCAGATAAGTTGGGAGTTGATTTAAAACATGTAAATCCAGAGATTCAAGAAAATGTCTGAGGGTGTTCGCACGTGTATTAGCTTTCAACAAATCAACATTAAAGTTGCCAGCAGCAATTATATTTGTAATAACTGTCGTAAGGTTGGTCGAGCTGATGCTCGAAGAAGGACTGGAAAGAATAGCATGGCCACCAAGGGCCGTAAACGTTTTACAAAAAAAAGAAGGAAGGAGGATGGGGTCACTAAAGACCAAAAGAGTGGCTGGACGAAGTCCTGGGAAGAGATATCGCAAAAAGTTGATTTGCCTCCACTACACCTGGCTTGGGCACGTCTAGCGATGCTCTAGCTAGCTCGCCGGATGGGGGGGGTTCGTGGTGTAGGGAGCCAAGAAAAAGGGGGGTGACAGTTTGAATTAACTAAAAATCACGTGCCACTAAGAACCACATAAACAAAAAAAATCAAGGGGGCGATGTGGGGAAATCGTCCGGGGCCATCGAGAGAGGGAAGAGGGTGGTCGGCTTCTATAAGGTCGCAGCCATGCGGGCGGATACGAACGAGGGCGGAATCTGAAAAAAAACTAACTACTAGAAGTACTTACCGTAAGCGTGGCACACATCCTTCCCACCGGTTGCCATGCCTCCCGTGTTCCCACTACGTACTCACATAGTCAGGTAACAATGATAGAGATATCTTTATCACCCACTCCACTCACCGAAAAAAAAAGTTTATATTTCCGGTAATTCCAATTTTTCTTTATTTTTTTTTCAGGCCCCTGAGGGATTTCCACGATTCAATATATATATATCTCTAACATTAATAAATCAAATACAAAACTAAAAAAATTTGTTTTTTTCTTTTTTCTTGTTTTACAGGAGGAAGGGCTTAATTACATTGGAACGCTAGTTCACTTATGTATACAAAAAAAAATACGATGGCCATGGCGGGGGCTCTAAAGAGGCTACTTTAAACTTAAATTTTTTTCTTTTTTTATATTCTTATCTTAAATATACTTAAGTTCAAAAACTTTTTCTTACCCTATGAAGAGACAGGCCTACTCTTTAACAAAAAAATTTTTTTCTTTTACAATATTCAAAGTTTTTTTTTTTTCTTTTTTTTTGTAATTATTAATGCGTGTATTGCAATTCTAATATAATCATTGTAAGTTAATATATGTATATAAATATATGTATTATTTATATTGTGATGTATTACTTATTATCCGTAATTGTACTTAATATAATGTGATATTTTATTTATAATATAATGTTAGTAATATAAAGAAATATATATTGTAATTTTAATGTTTGTAAGATAAAGAAATATATATATTGTAATTTTGATGTTTTTAATATAAAGTAAAATATATATTGCAACTTTAATGGTTTTAATATAAAGTAATGTGATTTGCAACTTTAATGCTTTCGTGATTAAATGTATTTACTGTGATTTATGTTTTTTTTTTTTTCTACTAGTTAAAATTCTTATTCACGTCCCAATCATTCTAAGGTGAAATAAAGGAAGAGGATCTGCACTCCATGTCGCCTGTAGGGCAGCATGTCCTATCGTCCTGATTAATTTTCCGGGAGTAGAAGGGCGTAATGTCTGCGTACTACCCGCCACGTGTGCATGTATAACGGCATTCGGCGGTACGATTTTTTTTCTATGTGTTCACTAATACAAATTCCTACTGATTTTAAAGTTTTTTTTTTTCTCTTCGCGGACCAAAATCCTAATATAATAGTTTTTTTTTTGTTTTTTTTTTTTGTTTTATTTACCTTCGCTTTGGGTTCTTTTTGCCTTATTTACCCATAAAGTTTTCCTCAAGTAGATGTCCCTACACGTGTAAGCTTCTACCAGTTTCCCTTTTTCCTGTTCCAGTAACGGACAATCACAATGCTCGGGCTGTTGGAGCGGCTTGGGGGTAGAAAAACACCACAATTGGGGCGCTCCACTCCTTGGACACTATACTGCGTTTCTAACAACAACAAAAACGATCATTCGCTCAGTCTTGGCAGCATACACCGTACACTTCTTAATGCACCGTGTACCGTATCAATACTGTCATTTTACTTGGCGCGCACTGTTAATCCCGGGCAAGCACAATTAGATTCTTAATATCTCTGACCAATGGATTTCTAAAGCTTTGAAAAGTAAAACCGAAAGAATACAAAAAAACGGAGCGAATTGCTTCGCTGATGTCGCTCTCGTGTCCGTGAATCGACTGACTAAGCCACGCTTCTCGTCCAAAAAAACCTCTTTTGTCCCCCCCCTGAACACAGGGTCTCGCACAAAAACCGCGGTTATACCGAGCAGTTTCCATTGCCATTGACTTCTTTTGGTCTAACTTTTGTTGCCCAAAAGGGGGAATCAAGAATAATCATAATGTAATGGAAGAATGAATTGCTCACGCATACCAATCAACCTAAGCGAAGCGCGTTTTTTTTTATGAAAAATGGCCAGATGCCGTGCTCCCATTGGTCGAGGGATATGACGCCGTTCGAGGCGTCCATGGGGAAGGTGTTGCGTGGGCAATAAAACAGTGGATAAGAATTATTCAAAGACGAGCCCAATAAGGGGAATAGATGAGATTACAGGGTGTAAAACGAGGGATTCTTTAAAATTCGTCGGGGCTATGTCCATTGCCTAGCAATGATAAATTGCGGCAATTAGTAACGTATTTTTTTGAGCGCCTCTAGGACAGGGCTTATTCATTTAATTTATGGAGGGGTGTACGACAAGGAGATTCGATCCCTCGGGCATGCCGACCGTTACAACGCGGATACTCTAGACCGAATGAAGAGAAGGGAGAGAGGAGCCGAAAGACGAGGAGGCTCAGGGAGGATATAATTCCATAATTCCTAACAAATGGCTGTTGACTAAAAAAATCGATGTGAAAAAGTAAAATTGGTGAAGCGAAGTTGATCCAAATTTGGCAGCACCGAGGCATGGGGGTTTACTCTTATTATAGGACTACAAAAAGGAAGGACGTCCAGTTAAGCTCGTGTGGCTCGTCCCATGACCCTGAGAAAAGAGTCTCATGCTCTACCGACTGAGCTAGCCGGGCAAAACAAAAAAATAATCCAAGTTGGAAGCTATTGGCCAGCAAACGTGTGGCTCGACCCACGACCCTGAGAATCCAGGCGGTAGGTGAAGAGAAAAAATTCGTATCAAATTTCATCCATTACTCTAAGTTTAAGGGAGTCCCGTGAAGAAACTAGTGAAGGTTATGTGAGGATCGTCTGATCGAAGAACCCCGTAAGGGAGAGGAGATTAGTGTTGAGGCGGTATGTTTGGTCTGGGCTATTGAAAGGTTGAACTGGTCCATAGGGTACCCGTGGCACACGTTCGATTCCATGGGAGGAATGATTTGGGGATTCGTCACCGATGAACTAGGTAACACCTGTCCATACGATCAATCAACCCTAAATCATTCCACGCGAGTAGGCTACAGGCTCACTGATTCAGCGTCATCATCGCGGCCCTGAACCTAATGACCAATAGCCTCCGCCCGTCCATGAAAATCTACTCTGGCCTAGGGGAGAATAAAACTGGTGATGGAGCGGATTATGCAGTAGGACGTCACCACTTTCGGAGGTCACAGGCCGCATCTTACCCATGACCTCACCTGTCCGGACTACTCGACCCGAAGGAAGCAGTAGTAAAGGCCAGCATCCACGCGAACAGGCTGGTGCGAATTGGATGACCGAGAGGACCGTGTCTCGGGGAGTTGGTCTGGCAACTCCGGCTGGACTACAACTCAAGCCTTGACCCCAGACGGTCAAGGAAAACAAAAGAGGAGTGCCACCGCTAGGGAAGCTGCCTAAGCGGATTAGCGGCACCCCTGTCGTTAACCGGTGAAGCCGGCGAGATGCCTTATTAGGGCGACTCAGGTAATGCTTCCGACCGTCTCACTGTTTGAGATCCTTCGCGTGATAAGTTCCCAGTAGTTTGCCTGACATATCTTCGACCTCGTACAGACTTGCCCCTACTCGTTTTCGTATGCGAGCTTTAGAGAATTTGTTAGCCAATTTGGCACTAAAACAATTCGCTACGTTACTTATCGGAAAGGTACGCCGATAGACTTCTTGCCCAGGTTGGAAGGTGACTGTCTTGCAACGTAAATTGTAGTTCTTCTCGTGACGGCGATGTGCATGTGACAAATTAAGTTTGACGCGCTCACGGATGAGGCGAAGGCGATCTGAAGTAGGGAGAAAGGCAATTTCTCCGTCTTGTAACGCGTGAAGCTTCTTTAAGACACTATAGGCGGATCCGTGTAGGATCATTTGGCTTCCGAAGAGAGCTTGAAATGGAGTCATCCCGATCGATTCATGAAACGAACTACGCATTGCACATTCAATTGACGAAAGGTGACGATCCCACTCACGGTGGTCGTCCTTTAAATATGCTCGAATGGCAGCTAAGGTGGATCTATTTACTCGCTCCGATGCATTAGGATGTGGAGAGTGTACTGCTGTACGCAAATGCTTGACTCCGTAGTCGCTCAAGAATTTGGTAAATTCCTTAGAGACAAATTGTCGACCATTGTCAGAAAAGATGATCTCTGGTACTCCAAAGGTATGAAAAACACGATGTTCCAGGTTCTCTATCGCCAAGGTGGCAGTCTCGGAGGACACCGGAAAAAGGAATACAAACTTACTAAAGGAATCTAAGACTACGAATACTGCGGTATGGCCTCCTTTAGATCGGGGGTAAGGACCTAAGAAGTCCACATATAGAAATTGAAAGGGCTTATCTACTTCCAGTTGCACGCCCATGGGCGGCCTTAAGATCGCATTAGGTGATTTAGTGCACTTGCACATCTCGCACTGAGAAACATAAGTTCGAACCTGATTTACCATTCCAGGCCAGAAGTACTTGGTTCGCAAACGGGATAAGGTTTTACCAATCCCACCATGAGAAGCCTGCGGAGGAGAGTGAGCAGCCTCGATCAATGGTAGGGTCAATTCGGAAGGAATCCATAACTTCCAAGTGAGTTCGTCTGAGATAGGATCTCCGGAACGAGGGGTACTACGATGAAATACAAACCCGTCAGACACTTTGAGATCAGGTAACTGTCCCGCCCCTCCGCCTATGCTTTCAGTCAGGGACAAATATTCTGGCGACTTGAACGCCGGGGACGTTAAGTCCACGTCATGACAGAAAGTTATTTCGTCTACGCAGTCAACCCGGGACAAAGCATCCGGGACCACGTTTTGGCTTCCTTTTCGATGCTCTATAGCAAACTCAAACCCTTGCAGTCTCAAACTCCATCTAGCTAATCGTCCGTTCAGGTCTGACTGATTCATAAGCCATTTAAGACTAGCGTGGTCAGTAATTACTGTGAACGGTTGGCCCTCGACATAAGCCCTAAACTTCTTCACACTCAATACGGCCGCGTAACACTCGAGCTCGGTAATCGTATAATTGCGTTGTGCATTGTTCAGCTTCTTAGACATATATGCAATTGGATGTTCATTTCCATCCATGTCTTTTTGAAACAACACACTACCGATACCAGTTCTACTCGCATCGCATTGGATGTAAAAAGGTTTAGAAAAGTCAGGGGTGACCAGTACTGGGGCTTGAGTCATACAAGTTTTTAACTTAAGGAAGGACCGCTGTGCGTCGTCTGTCCAAACAAACTTCTTGCCCTTCAAACAATCTGTGATAGGGGCGGCTATGCTAGCATAATTGGATATGAAGCGTTGATACCAACCGGTCATGCCTAGGAATCTCCTTATCTGTCGATGTGACTTTGGAGTAGGAAATTCGGAAATGGCAGCAACTTTACCAGGGTCAGTTTTCAACGTTCCATCGCCAATCAGGAAACCTAGGTATTTAACCTCTTGCACACAGAATTTGCTTTTGGACAAGTTGATGGTCAATCCAGAACGACGCAAGCAACCAGCGACCTCCTCTAGCGTTTTGAGGTGAGAGTCAAAGTCCGGAGAGACAATCAATAGATCATCAAGGTACACAAAAACATGTTCTCGTAAGTGTCCAGGAATAACTTTATCCATCAATCGACACATACGCTGAGGCGCATTGCATAAGCCGAAAGGCATGACAGTAAACTGATATAGCGGTCTACCAGGTACAGTAAAAGCAGTCTTTTCACGAGACTTGGCTTCGAGGGGTATCTGCCAAAAGGCGTCTTTCAAGTCCAGGCTGGAGATAAATTTGGTGTCCTGAAGACGACCAAGAAGTCCGTCGATGTGGGGGAGGGGATAGGCGTCTTTGACGGTAACGGCATTAACTTTGCGGGAGTCTAAACATAGCCTCACCTTGCCGGGTTTACGGACTAAAACAACAGGGGAATTCCATGGACTGTTCGAGGGCTCAATGACACCTAAACTGAGCATCCGGTCCAGTTCGTCGTACATTAACTTTTGTACTGCCGGCGACACGGGATAGTGTCTTTGTTTGATGGGGACTGAATCTCCAACATCAATTATATGTTCCTCCAAATGGGTTTTCCCCAAACCCAAGACATCAAAGGAGGGAAAGGTTGCCTTGACTCGCTCTAACTGAGGTAGTTGAACATTAGACAAATCTTGAGTCATGGACAATACGGCCGGAGCGTTCAGCTCGCCAACTATCTGGGGAAGGATGCCGAATAACTTCCAAAAGTCGTACCCCAAATACAGCTTCTGACTTAAACTGGGTACAGCGAATATTGTCATCAAATGAGTTCGTCCTGCGAAGGAAACGGGAGCTTTGATATACCCTAAAACTCGCTGGGGTGTACCATCGGCAGTTTGTAAAGACGTATTTAAGGAATGTAGTTTACATTCAGGATGGTCTTCTAGAAATGACTCGACACCCCTTCCCAGGCAGGTTATGGAGGCGCCGCTGTCTAGTAACCCAGTCATGGCTACGTCGCCGAGGGTTATGCTCGCGAAAGGTCTTTCATCTAAATGGTCATTGAAGATGGCAGAAACAACCGAACGTGAAAGCCGACGTTTCTCATTGGCTATTTGCCGAATATTCGGGACTCTAAGGGAAGACACCTGGTGGGGATTCGAGAAGATTCGCTTGCGGACCAGCTGATAGTTGTTCCATCTGGCAATGAAGGAAGTTCTGGATTCCCCCGAAGGAAATTCAGGGGGATCGTCACAACTGGGATGAAAGTTTGACTCGACTAATATCGAGAACGACTCATCTGGGTGAGGATTACCGGCTGATTTATTTACTGTGGGGGTGGCTGAGGTGCCTGCGGTGGACGCGGGTTCCCACGCTGCCTCGCGCCCATTTGTCGGTTTCCCTGGCAATGACACTTGGGTGACACTACCCCAGGATTTCCGCACCTATAGCAAAAGACGTTCCGAGTTTCAGAGGGACAGTCGTAGAACGGGTGGCCTGGCTGCAGGCAATTCCAACACTTAAGTTGTCGACGAGTGAGGTCGAAGTTGGGACTTTGGAGAGCTTCGATCTCGTAGAAGTATGGATCTAATGGCTCGGAAGCGGACTCTACCGCGAAATCAGTCTCGAGCTCGTGGACTCTTAGATTCGTCCTACGTTCCATTTTTTTATTTAAATGCCAGCGTTCGACTTTAAGGCATTGCTCTCTTAATTCCTTTATGGTTCTGAATTGCCGTCCTACCAATGAACTGCCCGTAGCATAATTTAGGTTTTCGACCAAGATACCCGTCAGCTGAGATTCCGAGATTGGATTCTCCATTTTGTTGTGCAAGGCAATCATCTTGTCTAAGTACTCATCGAAGGAGTCTTGAAGTTGCTTTAACTCGACCATAGATTTAATGGTGTACAGATCAGAGTCATGGGACTTGAAATGGGCTTGGAAGTTCCGGCGAAAATCGGACCATTCGGGATTTGGAAATTCCCGACGAAATTGGTTCCAGTACCAGGTAGCTGCCCTATCCTTAAGTAAGGATGACACGTTTGCACAAAGCTCTTGATCAGATACGGATGCATCTTTAGCCTTGCTGTCCAGTCTGAACATAAATTGTTCGGCGGTAAGTCCACTAGATTGACCTGAGAACGTGATGTTCCAAGATAACACAACAGAAGGATGGCGTGTAGCCTGCTGAGACTTAACGGGTCTGGCAATGAATCGTAAGTCAGGAGTTTTAATTTGACTGTATAGGGGATTGGGCTCTACGGTTGAGCTGGTCGGATCTACTTTAATTTGAACGGGAGCGGGCGCTGCAGTAGGACCGGTCGGCATAGCAGCCAGTTGGTCTTTCAGCTTAGCAATCATTTGCTCGATTCGCTGTCGTTCCGAAACTTGATTGCCTGATTCTATTTGGCTATCTCTAAACCCGTGGAAGGATGGACTATCGTCACCCCCAGGGGCTTCAGAAATATCAGGATGTTCCGAATCTGACATAGTGATTGTTGACAATAGTGAAAAACGAATTTACTAATACACGAAAGAAATTTCACGGAGGAGACGTGCCCCCTTTATATATAAACTATACCAAACATATGATATTACGCAAAAGATACGAATAACTTTTGATATCTAACTTTTAGTTATGCGAAATAATAAAAAATCGTAAATAAACTCTGGACGTGAAAAATATTAAAGATAATTATTTTGATTGAATTTAAATAGTAATCGCCTAAAATTCGCGAGACTTATCACTCGTATACATAAACGAAAACGTCAATAGTTATTATTAACGCGATAATTTAATTAATTAGATGGGACCGGGGCATGGTTCCCAGCGGAGAGGATGCACACCAACCACACTTTCGTACTTACCAGAATATGAATTGACCGAAGAGAGTGGCAACCCATCTGCCTCGGTCAACTCTACATTTCAGGATTCATCCCCGCCGCAACATACCGCATGGCTATGACGAAAAGAAGAGAGTATGAAGAGAATAAGAAGCTTCCATTGGTGATAATGTATCCTTGATTGGCAGCCACGACGGATCAGTAACGACGACGGCACGACTGAAATTCCGGAAGGCTGATCAAGCAGAGGATGCATACGGGACCGCGTTAGCAGAGGAATCACTGGCTTACCGCGCTGGCAGGCAATAAGCCTGTTACCAGGATCATTGCAAGACAGTGATCCATCCACCAATTTGGCCATACTAAAAGGGAAAAGGTCAGAACTGAGCGGTTATGCTTCATCCATGGACGAGACAACCAGATGTTGATCCCCGCGCAAGCCACGTGAACATAAGTCACATGAAGCCAGACAGCAGCAGGACCACAGTGATTGACTCACTAGAGTTGTCGCACTAGCAAGCGGAGGCGCTTGGTACTAAGACCAGACAAACTCACATGAAAGAGCAAGATAAATAAAGTGGAAGCTACCGCCTAAAAGAAAAGTTGTTGAACCATAAATGTTCAGTGAAATTGAGAAAAGAATTATATGCCGTTAAGGCTAACTGAAAAGACATAAGCTGTACGGGAGATGATACCGCGGTAGGTACCAAACCCCATTCCCAATTAACCGGAGGGACTTGGACACAGAAGGGAGATAAATACTGAAGGAAGTCCACTACCGGTTCCTCTCGATGGCCAATGCCACAGAAAAGACTAAATATCGGACTTACTTTAGGGAATATTAATTTGAAGGAAGGTCCTAGCTCGGAGGGAGACACCTTCCAAAAAGGAAGAAGAAAAACAAAGTTGCCGACTAAAAGGATAAAGTCACCAAGTGACGAACAGACATCCGAACTAAGAATATAGACTAGAAGGAACTAGCCTCCGTTGGGCGCCATTTTTGTAATAACTGTCGTAAGGTTGGTCGAGCTGATGCTCGAAGAAGGACTGGAAAGAATAGCATGGCCACCAAGGGCCGTAAACGTTTTACAAAAAAAAGAAGGAAGGAGGATGGGGTCACTAAAGACCAAAAGAGTGGCTGGACGAAGTCCTGGGAAGAGATATCGCAAAAAGTTGATTTGCCTCCACTACACCTGGCTTGGGCACGTCTAGCGATGCTCTAGCTAGCTCGCCGGATGGGGGGGGTTCGTGGTGTAGGGAGCCAAGAAAAAGGGGGGTGACAGTTTGAATTAACTAAAAATCACGTGCCACTAAGAACCACATAAACAAAAAAAATCAAGGGGGCGATGTGGGGAAATCGTCCGGGGCCATCGAGAGAGGGAAGAGGGTGGTCGGCTTCTATAAGGTCGCAGCCATGCGGGCGGATACGAACGAGGGCGGAATCTGAAAAAAAACTAACTACTAGAAGTACTTACCGTAAGCGTGGCACACATCCTTCCCACCGGTTGCCATGCCTCCCGTGTTCCCACTACGTACTCACATAGTCAGGTAACAATGATAGAGATATCTTTATCACCCACTCCACTCACCGAAAAAAAAAGTTTATATTTCCGGTAATTCCAATTTTTCTTTATTTTTTTTTCAGGCCCCTGAGGGATTTCCACGATTCAATATATATATATCTCTAACATTAATAAATCAAATACAAAACTAAAAAAATTTGTTTTTTTCTTTTTTCTTGTTTTACAGGAGGAAGGGCTTAATTACATTGGAACGCTAGTTCACTTATGTATACAAAAAAAAATACGATGGCCATGGCGGGGGCTCTAAAGAGGCTACTTTAAACTTAAATTTTTTTCTTTTTTTATATTCTTATCTTAAATATACTTAAGTTCAAAAACTTTTTCTTACCCTATGAAGAGACAGGCCTACTCTTTAACAAAAAAATTTTTTTCTTTTACAATATTCAAAGTTTTTTTTTTTCTTTTTTTTTGTAATTATTAATGCGTGTATTGCAATTCTAATATAATCATTGTAAGTTAATATATGTATATAAATATATGTATTATTTATATTGTGATGTATTACTTATTATCCGTAATTGTACTTAATATAATGTGATATTTTATTTATAATATAATGTTAGTAATATAAAGAAATATATATTGTAATTTTAATGTTTGTAAGATAAAGAAATATATATATTGTAATTTTGATGTTTTTAATATAAAGTAAAATATATATTGCAACTTTAATGGTTTTAATATAAAGTAATGTGATTTGCAACTTTAATGCTTTCGTGATTAAATGTATTTACTGTGATTTATGTTTTTTTTTTTTCTACTAGTTAAAATTCTTATTCACGTCCCAATCATTCTAAGGTGAAATAAAGGAAGAGGATCTGCACTCCATGTCGCCTGTAGGGCAGCATGTCCTATCGTCCTGATTAATTTTCCGGGAGTAGAAGGGCGTAATGTCTGCGTACTACCCGCCACGTGTGCATGTATAACGGCATTCGGCGGTACGATTTTTTTTCTATGTGTTCACTAATACAAATTCCTACTGATTTTAAAGTTTTTTTTTTTCTCTTCGCGGACCAAAATCCTAATATAATAGTTTTTTTTTTGTTTTTTTGAAGACGACCAAGAAGTCCGTCGATGTGGGGGAGGGGATAGGCGTCTTTGACGGTAACGGCATTAACTTTGCGGGAGTCTAAACATAGCCTCACCTTGCCGGGTTTACGGACTAAAACAACAGGGGAATTCCATGGACTGTTCGAGGGCTCAATGACACCTAAACTGAGCATCCGGTCCAGTTCGTCGTACATTAACTTTTGTACTGCCGGCGACACGGGATAGTGTCTTTGTTTGATGGGGACTGAATCTCCAACATCAATTATATGTTCCTCCAAATGGGTTTTCCCCAAACCCAAGACATCAAAGGAGGGAAAGGTTGCCTTGACTCGCTCTAACTGAGGTAGTTGAACATTAGACAAATCTTGAGTCATGGACAATACGGCCGGAGCGTTCAGCTCGCCAACTATCTGGGGAAGGATGCCGAATAACTTCCAAAAGTCGTACCCCAAATACAGCTTCTGACTTAAACTGGGTACAGCGAATATTGTCATCAAATGAGTTCGTCCTGCGAAGGAAACGGGAGCTTTGATATACCCTAAAACTCGCTGGGGTGTACCATCGGCAGTTTGTAAAGACGTATTTAAGGAATGTAGTTTACATTCAGGATGGTCTTCTAGAAATGACTCGACACCCCTTCCCAGGCAGGTTATGGAGGCGCCGCTGTCTAGTAACCCAGTCATGGCTACGTCGCCGAGGGTTATGCTCGCGAAAGGTCTTTCATCTAAATGGTCATTGAAGATGGCAGAAACAACCGAACGTGAAAGCCGACGTTTCTCATTGGCTATTTGCCGAATATTCGGGACTCTAAGGGAAGACACCTGGTGGGGATTCGAGAAGATTCGCTTGCGGACCAGCTGATAGTTGTTCCATCTGGCAATGAAGGAAGTTCTGGATTCCCCCGAAGGAAATTCAGGGGGATCGTCACAACTGGGATGAAAGTTTGACTCGACTAATATCGAGAACGACTCATCTGGGTGAGGATTACCGGCTGATTTATTTACTGTGGGGGTGGCTGAGGTGCCTGCGGTGGACGCGGGTTCCCACGCTGCCTCGCGCCCATTTGTCGGTTTCCCTGGCAATGACACTTGGGTGACACTACCCCAGGATTTCCGCACCTATAGCAAAAGACGTTCCGAGTTTCAGAGGGACAGTCGTAGAACGGGTGGCCTGGCTGCAGGCAATTCCAACACTTAAGTTGTCGACGAGTGAGGTCGAAGTTGGGACTTTGGAGAGCTTCGATCTCGTAGAAGTATGGATCTAATGGCTCGGAAGCGGACTCTACCGCGAAATCAGTCTCGAGCTCGTGGACTCTTAGATTCGTCCTACGTTCCATTTTTTTATTTAAATGCCAGCGTTCGACTTTAAGGCATTGCTCTCTTAATTCCTTTATGGTTCTGAATTGCCGTCCTACCAATGAACTGCCCGTAGCATAATTTAGGTTTTCGACCAAGATACCCGTCAGCTGAGATTCCGAGATTGGATTCTCCATTTTGTTGTGCAAGGCAATCATCTTGTCTAAGTACTCATCGAAGGAGTCTTGAAGTTGCTTTAACTCGACCATAGATTTAATGGTGTACAGATCAGAGTCATGGGACTTGAAATGGGCTTGGAAGTTCCGGCGAAAATCGGACCATTCGGGATTTGGAAATTCCCGACGAAATTGGTTCCAGTACCAGGTAGCTGCCCTATCCTTAAGTAAGGATGACACGTTTGCACAAAGCTCTTGATCAGATACGGATGCATCTTTAGCCTTGCTGTCCAGTCTGAACATAAATTGTTCGGCGGTAAGTCCACTAGATTGACCTGAGAACGTGATGTTCCAAGATAACACAACAGAAGGATGGCGTGTAGCCTGCTGAGACTTAACGGGTCTGGCAATGAATCGTAAGTCAGGAGTTTTAATTTGACTGTATAGGGGATTGGGCTCTACGGTTGAGCTGGTCGGATCTACTTTAATTGGAACGGGAGCGGGCGCTGCAGTAGGACCGGTCGGCATAGCAGCCAGTTGGTCTTTCAGCTTAGCAATCATTTGCTCGATTCGCTGTCGTTCCGAAACTTGATTGCCTGATTCTATTTGGCTATCTCTAAACCCGTGGAAGGATGGACTATCGTCACCCCCAGGGGCTTCAGAAATATCAGGATGTTCCGAATCTGACATAGTGATTGTTGACAATAGTGAAAAACGAATTTACTAATACACGAAAGAAATTTCACGGAGGAGACGTGCCCCCTTTATATATAAACTATACCAAACATATGATATTACGCAAAAGATACGAATAACTTTTGATATCTAACTTTTAGTTATGCGAAATAATAAAAAATCGTAAATAAACTCTGGACGTGAAAAATATTAAAGATAATTATTTTGATTGAATTTAAATAGTAATCGCCTAAAATTCGCGAGACTTATCACTCGTATACATAAACGAAAACGTCAATAGTTATTATTAACGCGATAATTTAATTAATTAGATGGGACCGGGGCATGGTTCCCAGCGGAGAGGATGCACACCAACCACACTTTCGTACTTACCAGAATATGAATTGACCGAAGAGAGTGGCAACCCATCTGCCTCGGTCAACTCTACATTTCAGGATTCATCCCCGCCGCAACATACCGCATGGCTATGACGAAAAGAAGAGAGTATGAAGAGAATAAGAAGCTTCCATTGGTGATAATGTATCCTTGATTGGCAGCCACGACGGATCAGTAACGACGACGGCACGACTGAAATTCCGGAAGGCTGATCAAGCAGAGGATGCATACGGGACCGCGTTAGCAGAGGAATCACTGGCTTACCGCGCTGGCAGGCAATAAGCCTGTTACCAGGATCATTGCAAGACAGTGATCCATCCACCAATTTGGCCATACTAAAAGGGAAAAGGTCAGAACTGAGCGGTTATGCTTCATCCATGGACGAGACAACCAGATGTTGATCCCCGCGCAAGCCACGTGAACATAAGTCACATGAAGCCAGACAGCAGCAGGACCACAGTGATTGACTCACTAGAGTTGTCGCACTAGCAAGCGGAGGCGCTTGGTACTAAGACCAGACAAACTCACATGAAAGAGCAAGATAAATAAAGTGGAAGCTACCGCCTAAAAGAAAAGTTGTTGAACCATAAATGTTCAGTGAAATTGAGAAAAGAATTATATGCCGTTAAGGCTAACTGAAAAGACATAAGCTGTACGGGAGATGATACCGCGGTAGGTACCAAACCCCATTCCCAATTAACCGGAGGGACTTGGACACAGAAGGGAGATAAATACTGAAGGAAGTCCACTACCGGTTCCTCTCGATGGCCAATGCCACAGAAAAGACTAAATATCGGACTTACTTTAGGGAATATTAATTTGAAGGAAGGTCCTAGCTCGGAGGGAGACACCTTCCAAAAAGGAAGAAGAAAAACAAAGTTGCCGACTAAAAGGATAAAGTCACCAAGTGACGAACAGACATCCGAACTAAGAATATAGACTAGAAGGAACTAGCCTCCGTTGGGCGCCATTTTTGTAATAACTGTCGTAAGGTTGGTCGAGCTGATGCTCGAAGAAGGACTGGAAAGAATAGCATGGCCACCAAGGGCCGTAAACGTTTTACAAAAAAAAGAAGGAAGGAGGATGGGGTCACTAAAGACCAAAAGAGTGGCTGGACGAAGTCCTGGGAAGAGATATCGCAAAAAGTTGATTTGCCTCCACTACACCTGGCTTGGGCACGTCTAGCGATGCTCTAGCTAGCTCGCCGGATGGGGGGGGTTCGTGGTGTAGGGAGCCAAGAAAAAGGGGGGTGACAGTTTGAATTAACTAAAAATCACGTGCCACTAAGAACCACATAAACAAAAAAAATCAAGGGGGCGATGTGGGGAAATCGTCCGGGGCCATCGAGAGAGGGAAGAGGGTGGTCGGCTTCTATAAGGTCGCAGCCATGCGGGCGGATACGAACGAGGGCGGAATCTGAAAAAAAACTAACTACTAGAAGTACTTACCGTAAGCGTGGCACACATCCTTCCCACCGGTTGCCATGCCTCCCGTGTTCCCACTACGTACTCACATAGTCAGGTAACAATGATAGAGATATCTTTATCACCCACTCCACTCACCGAAAAAAAAAGTTTATATTTCCGGTAATTCCAATTTTTCTTTATTTTTTTTTCAGGCCCCTGAGGGATTTCCACGATTCAATATATATATATCTCTAACATTAATAAATCAAATACAAAACTAAAAAAATTTGTTTTTTTCTTTTTTCTTGTTTTACAGGAGGAAGGGCTTAATTACATTGGAACGCTAGTTCACTTATGTATACAAAAAAAAATACGATGGCCATGGCGGGGGCTCTAAAGAGGCTACTTTAAACTTAAATTTTTTTCTTTTTTTATATTCTTATCTTAAATATACTTAAGTTCAAAAACTTTTTCTTACCCTATGAAGAGACAGGCCTACTCTTTAACAAAAAAATTTTTTTCTTTTACAATATTCAAAGTTTTTTTAAATTCTTTTATTTAACTTGCACTGTTTGTCGTCAAATCTTGGAAGTTAAATTTGACCCACTTCCCGGTTTCGGATAGAGCTGAAATTTTGCATACACGTTTAGTTTGGATGACAATGCAATCTGGCCATTTTGTAAAAATATCAAGATAGCGGTTCCAAAATGGCGCCCGCTTTTATTTTACTCACACTGTTTGTCGTCAAATCTTGGAAGTTAAATTTGACCCACTTCCCGGTTTCGGATAGAGCTGAAATTTTGCATACACGTTTAGTTTGGATAACAATGCAATCTGGCCATTTTGTAAAAATATCATGATGGCGGTTCCAAAATGGCGCCCGATTTTTGAAATTGTGCTCCGCGGCCCTTTGAAATGGGTATCAAATGAAAGGATATGACAGGTAGAACACAATAAGCTATGTGGCGTCATTCCAAATTCAAAATGGCGGACAACACTTACACTGTTTGTCGTCAAATCTTGGAAGTTAAATTTGACCCACTTCCCGGTTTCGGATAGAGCTGAAATTTTGCATACACGTTTAGTTTGGATGACAATGCAATCTGGCCATTTTGTAAAAATATCATGATGGCGGTTCCAAAATGGCGCCCGATTTTTGAAATTGTGCTCCGCGGCCCTCTGACATGGGTATCAAATGAAAGGATATGACAGGTAGAACACAATAAGCTATGTGGCGTCATTCTAAATTCAAAATGGCGGCCAACACTTGCACTGTTTGTCGTCAAATCTTGGAAGTTAAATTTGACCCACTTCCCGGTTTCGGATAGAGCTGAAATTTTGCATACACGTTTAGTTTGGGTGACAATTCAATCTGGCCATTTTGTAAAAATATCAAGATGGCGGTTCCAAAATGGCGCCCGATTTTTGAAATTGTGCTCCGCGGCCCTCTGACATGGGTATCAAATGAAAGGATATGACAGGTAGAACACAATAAGCTATGTGGCGTCATTCCAAATTCAAAATGGCGGCCAACACTTACACTGTTTGTCGTCAAATCTTGGAAGTTAAATTTGACCCACTTCCCGGGTTCGGATAGAGCTGAAATTTTGCATACACGTTTAGTTTGGATGACAATGCAATCTGGCCATTTTGTAAAAATATCAAGATGGCGGTTCCAAAATGGCGCCCGATTTTTGAAATTGTGCTCCGCGGCCCTCTGACATGGGTATTAAATGAAAGGATATGACAGGTAGAACACAATAAGCTATGTGGCGTCATTCCAAATTCAAAATGGCGGCCAACACTTACACTGTTTGTCGTCAAATCTTGGAAGTTAAATTTGACCCACTTCCCGATTTCGGATAGAGCTGAAATTTTGCATACACGTTTAGTTTGGATGACAATGCAATCTGGCCATTTTGTAAAAATATCAAGATGGCGGATCCAAAATGGCGCCCGATTTTTAAAATTGTGCTCCGCGTCCCTCTGACATGGGTATCAAATGAAAGGATATGACAGGTAGGACACAATAAGCTATGTGGCGTCATTCCAAATTCAAAATGGCGGCCAACACTAAATTGCGGAAAGCTTATAATAGACTAAAAAGTAGAAAATATAACCGATCAACTACCAATTTTGCACACACTCGTAGTTCGGGTGGTTAATGTGTATGAATGATGAGATGAATAGTTGAGTTAAGGGTGAGTTGATAATAAAGAAGCAATACACGTTACAAAAAATCACAAACAAACACAGAGATACTGCTGTCAACTAAATTCAACTACTCAAATACTGAACTCATGTCCGTATGCATAATTTCAACTAAACCCAGGTAGCAGAGCTGAGTCGAGTTCAGTCAACCTTAACCCAACTCGACTCCCGTTTACATGTAGTTAGACTTGGGTTCAACTTGAGTTCAACTCATCATGTATAAGTACTAAATGCAATCTGACCTTTTTGTAAAAAAATCAAGAAGACGGTTCCGAGATGGCGGCCGTTTTTGCAATTATGTTCCACCGAGCCCACGACATGGGTATCAAATGAATACAGTAAACTGTGTGACGTAATTTTGAATCTAATAGAATTGCCATCATAAAATGGCGGAATACATATAATAAACTAAAAAGTAGAAAATAAAATAAATGGTTAAAAAAATTTTTTAAAAAAAATTCTTTACATTAACTAAAAAATGTACTGAAAAGTAAAAAATAAAAAATATTTTAAAGAAAGCGTGAAATTTCAATTTTAATGAAAAAGTTAATTAAAAGAATGGCGCATTTTTCATCAAAAATTTTGTTAGAATTTGAAATTAACAAAGCAAAAAATTGAGGGTTATTGTAAATCTCACGCGATTTACAGTTATATTTTCAATTTTTGATGAAAAATGCGCCATTCTTTTAATTAACTTTTTCATTAAAATTGAAATTTCACGCTTTCTTTAAAATATTTTTTATTTTTTACTTTTCAGTACATTTTTTAGTTAATGTAAAGAATTTTTTTTAAAAAATTTTTTTAACCATTTATTTTTTTTTTCTTTTTTTTTGTAATTATTAATGCGTGTATTGCAATTCTAATATAATCATTGTAAGTTAATATATGTATATAAATATATGTATTATTTATATTGTGATGTATTACTTATTATCCGTAATTGTACTTAATATAATGTGATATTTTATTTATAATATAATGTTAGTAATATAAAGAAATATATATTGTAATTTTAATGTTTGTAAGATAAAGAAATATATATATTGTAATTTTGATGTTTTTAATATAAAGTAAAATATATATTGCAACTTTAATGGTTTTAATATAAAGTAATGTGATTTGCAACTTTAATGCTTTCGTGATTAAATGTATTTACTGTGATTTATGTTTTTTTTTTTTCTACTAGTTAAAATTCTTATTCACGTCCCAATCATTCTAAGGTGAAATAAAGGAAGAGGATCTGCACTCCATGTCGCCTGTAGGGCAGCATGTCCTATCGTCCTGATTAATTTTCCGGGAGTAGAAGGGCGTAATGTCTGCGTACTACCCGCCACGTGTGCATGTATAACGGCATTCGGCGGTACGATTTTTTTTCTATGTGTTCACTAATACAAATTCCTACTGATTTTAAAGTTTTTTTTTTTCTCTTCGCGGACCAAAATCCTAATATAATAGTTTTTTTTTTGTTTTTTTTTTTTGTTTTATTTACCTTCGCTTTGGGTTCTTTTTGCCTTATTTACCCATAAAGTTTTCCTCAAGTAGATGTCCCTACACGTGTAAGCTTCTACCAGTTTCCCTTTTTCCTGTTCCAGTAACGGACAATCACAATGCTCGGGCTGTTGGAGCGGCTTGGGGGTAGAAAAACACCACAATTGGGGCGCTCCACTCCTTGGACACTATACTGCGTTTCTAACAACAACAAAAACGATCATTCGCTCAGTCTTGGCAGCATACACCGTACACTTCTTAATGCACCGTGTACCGTATCAATACTGTCATTTTACTTGGCGCGCACTGTTAATCCCGGGCAAGCACAATTAGATTCTTAATATCTCTGACCAATGGATTTCTAAAGCTTTGAAAAGTAAAACCGAAAGAATACAAAAAAACGGAGCGAATTGCTTCGCTGATGTCGCTCTCGTGTCCGTGAATCGACTGACTAAGCCACGCTTCTCGTCCAAAAAAACCTCTTTTGTCCCCCCCCTGAACACAGGGTCTCGCACAAAAACCGCGGTTATACCGAGCAGTTTCCATTGCCATTGACTTCTTTTGGTCTAACTTTTGTTGCCCAAAAGGGGGAATCAAGAATAATCATAATGTAATGGAAGAATGAATTGCTCACGCATACCAATCAACCTAAGCGAAGCGCGTTTTTTTTTATGAAAAATGGCCAGATGCCGTGCTCCCATTGGTCGAGGGATATGACGCCGTTCGAGGCGTCCATGGGGAAGGTGTTGCGTGGGCAATAAAACAGTGGATAAGAATTATTCAAAGACGAGCCCAATAAGGGGAATAGATGAGATTACAGGGTGTAAAACGAGGGATTCTTTAAAATTCGTCGGGGCTATGTCCATTGCCTAGCAATGATAAATTGCGGCAATTAGTAACGTATTTTTTTGAGCGCCTCTAGGACAGGGCTTATTCATTTAATTTATGGAGGGGTGTACGACAAGGAGATTCGATCCCTCGGGCATGCCGACCGTTACATATTCTCATAGCGGCGAGAAAGGCTAGAGACAAGAGATTTTACGATCTCCAGGCAAAGAATTTTCAATCGCGCCTCTCAAAAGACTTTGAATGATTTTAAAATAGCGGGAGCCATTATCAACTACTCTCAAGTACCAACAAGATATAATTTTAATTGTAATCGGAACATACCACTTGAAGCTAGCGCGCTCTTAACTCCTGCGAGCATATCAAAAGAACCGGAGATTTCGAAATCGAATATTACCGACATTCAGAAAGAGTTTTAATTAATAATGAATAAAACGTCTTAATAAGATACACAATACAATCACGGCATGCATGAAGCATGCCGTATTATACATACGTTTTGTATAATGCTAAGACCCAGGGTCGGACCACCATAAAAGAATATTATTGCTCTTGCATTTACGGCTGTCGGACACTATGAAGTTGTGCCCATGTTATCATCATTTTGTTTTATCTAGGTTGGCCCGACACAACGAACAATTTGAACATCGTGCTGCTTTTTTAGACAGCATATTAATAGACTTGGAATTGTGATCTTACAGAAGAAACGGATTCAAAATTATATCTTGTTATTATTTACCACTCTTAAAATATCATCTGACATGATATGAAATGATGCGCCTGAAAGTATTATGAAGGAAAATGCCTAATATTCTACGTCATTCAAAAGCCATTATTTCATATTGTTACGTTTTTACGGCTTAATGGATTCGTAGAATTAATTAAGAAATATAGAGGAAGGAATTATCCACACAAAAACTAATTCATTACAAACCAAACCCAATTTAATGGCCTCGATTTCCAGATCCGACGGCGGGGAAGTGACTGCGGATTTGACACTTTGCGATTCTCAAATCCGCAGTCCCGGATTGGTTTAAATCGAAAATTCGGAGTGAAGACTCACGCGATAATGAAATATACGATGTCGGATTATCTTAGGCGCATTTGTCGTTCAAATCCGCAGAAAATTTGTTGCGGATCACACTTTTACAGCGCGGAAAATGTCAAAAATAAATTCGGGGATGCGGATTTGAGAATCGCAAAGTGTCAAATCCGCAACTCACTTCCCCGCCGCCGGATCTGGGAATCGAGGCCAATAACAAACACAATTCTTAAAGTTCGCTATAATCATTTGCAATTTAATATCTCATACTATTAAATTCTATTTATCACTTTAAAATTCACTTTTAAATTGCCACTTTTCGCTTAAGTCACTGTTATCACTTTAGAACACTTTCATAGTGTTTCAAATCAAAAATTGACTTTCAAATGCCGTTTCCACCACATTTATATATCAAAGCTCACCCTTTATCTAACTTCTAGAAATTTCGCCCATTTTCTAGTTAACGGTGGAATATTCTTTCCTTCCGGCATGTTTGAGAAGCTTTGTCTTCAATTATCGTCCATTCTAGTTCTAGTCTAATTTTAGCTTAGTACATAAATCGTTAATTCAAATTCCAACCAAATAACAGTTCATTAAATTTCCAAAAGATGGCACATAGATCATCACAATACATAATTTTACTTGATATTTGATAATATCGTCGAATTAAAAACTCGCGTCTGAAGCCTAGTATGGAGTTCGAACGGAATTCCGTTCAGCATTTTTGCAATTTAATTCTACACGGAAAAATCCATAGTGGAGAAAAAGTAAACAGCTGACTCTTGTGTACATATTTATTAATAACTAGCAAAAACCCGCGTGCCTTGCAACGCCTACTCGAATTTTCACATGTATCTCTTATTTACACTTATTAATTTCCACTTTAATTTAAAAAATCACAGATTGGGAAAAAAAATAAAATTCAAAATTATCTCAATAAATTCACGCTAAATCACCAAATCAATTAAAACAATTTTTTTCTATAACCAAGGTTAAACTGCTTCGTCACAAAATCACTTCGTTACGAAACAAAACTCGATCATTCAAAGCCTTCTTCAAGACTAAAGTGTTGAATGAAATACTCTACCTTCCTTTAAAGTGTACCGTTACAATAATTGGCAGAACCTTGTTTTAAATATCCTATTCATAGACTTCTTTTTAACCAGGGCCGGATTTATAGATTGCGGGGCCCCAAGCACAACCTCGTAATGGGGCCCCCCTTTCCTAGTAGCGCACGGTACGCTGCTGCTCTTTTCTTTCTTTTCTGCTTTGAAAGTTTGAAATGTTCGTAGTTACGTATAGTTTTACATTTATTCGTCGCAAAACTATGACGGTTGTTGAACCAAACAAAATATAAGAGGTGCGGGGCCCTCTGAGGGTAGGGGCCTCAAGCAATTGCTTGTTTTGCTTGTTGGTAAATCCGGCACTGTTTTTAACCCATCATAAAAAACAGGTACTCGTTTTTTTATTGCCATTCCTGGAAGGCCGAATTTTCGACCCAAAACAATACCTGAACATTCACCTGTTTACCTAATTTCTCTTGTAGGATAATATGGCATGCGACTTTTGTATTTACATTGTTTGCGGTTTCCTTTTTTAATATTGTAAATTGTCTACTGAAATTGAGGTTTTGGAAGTTCCCTTTGCTATGCATACTTCTTTATTTCTATAAAATGGAATCCCAATTACGGCTCGCTAGTATATGTATATCAACAAAATAATTTTTTTTTTCGAGTGAAAAAGAAGCCAGAATCAGAAAGAATGCGTACCTATTATTACAATCAATAAAAATCCTTCATAGCGAGGAAAGTCAAAAAGTGGAAGTCATTTTTAAAAGAGTCGAAGTTTCAGAAGGAGTAGTATTTTCAAGGCCGATAATAAATATCGATGGCTGCCTTTCGAAACCTTATTCTACTGTCGGATCAGACTGAAAAACCGAAGGCGATAATCGGGAAAAATATATCCCTGATAGAGTACAAACTTTTTATCATTGCAATTGTAGACCTGAAAGAGCCTATTTAAATATCGATTGTTCCGTGAATGTTTCCTATAAAACGATCAGGATATTTTTTGGAATATCTAGATATTTAGATACAGGTCTGTCAAGTATACAATTCGAATGATCACTTGCTTTCCTTCTCCTATAGGTTAGACTAAAAAGTAACCCGGTAGTCGGACACGATAGTCGGTACCGATAATCGTATCTGATAGTCGTATTCGCCTAAAATATGGCCGCAAAAGTATTAAATCTTTTTGTGAAATTCCCATTGCAATACATACAGCCAACAATTTTAAAAATGGGTTTTGAAATCACAGATAGACACTCCAATTATAATTATATAGATAGATAGATAGATAGATAGAAGATCGATAACCATATGAAACAGAACTATATTTTTAAATCACAGACAGACACGCCATTTACATTTATATAGATAGATAGATTTGAATGACGCCGCTCAGGTAATAGTATTCTACTTGTCATATCCTTTTGTTTGGTACCCATATCGAGTGGGTTGTAAAGAAAAGGTGAGTCCGGCATAGTTGGTCGCCATTTTGAATTTATAATGACAAAAAATAGGTAATTGTAGTCTAATTATCATCCCCTTTCATTTGATACCCATGTCGGGGATCGGCGAGCCCAATTGCGAAATTCACCCGCCATCTTGGAACCGCCATCTTGATTTTTTTACAAAGTGGTCAGATTACATTGTCACCCGAACTAAATATATGTGCAAAATTTGAAGTTGAACGGTTATATGGAAGTGGGTCAAAATCAAGTTTTAAGTTTTGTCTACATACACACATCCATACATACATACAGATAGAGCTAATATACGGTGTATATAAATAGCCTAAAACATGCTCGCAAAAATACTGAATCTTCCAGTGAAAGTCCCATCCCGATCGGCCCAGCCGTTTCCGAGATTACCGCGGCCAAACAGACAGACATACAGACAGACAAAAATTTTAAAAATAGTGGATTTTGTTTTAATTACATGTAAATAACCAAAAAAACTTAAAAAAACATAATTATTTTGAAATTACAGACAGACACTCCAATTATATTTATATAGATTAGTGGGGCATATGCCTTGGTTGCAGAGCCAGAAGAAAATAACATAAAATAAAAAGCATTCAAAATGAAATATTTCACTTATTTAAACCGCAATTATTATTTTAAATTTAATAAAAGTCAGAATCACAAAAAAAAACAGAAAATTTAATAAACTACAAAAATCACCAAGGCAACAGCTATTTTTCTGTCGTTCTGTCAAAATTACCAAAAGTGCAACACGGAATAATTGTCTAGCTATTTATTCCGTTCCAACGTGAACGGAAAAAAGCCTCCAATTTCCCTTGCAGAGCCATCTATTAGAAATTTGCAAGTGATATATTACCAACAGAATCCCGTTTGAAGTCCGTACTCACAAAACAAAAAGTACACGGAAAATTTGAGTGAACGGAATTCCGTGCATCTTTTTACGTGTATTTTATATGGGGAACGGAATTCCGTTCGAACTCCATACTAGGCTTGAGCTTTGAATAGAGAAGACGAGGAAGAGCAATTTATTAAACACGGGGACACTAATGCATAGCATTCTTTACGTATTTGTGTCTAACCCGGACAGTGGCTGTGTTATATTTATTCAAAAACCGGGAGGGATATCGTTTCTCAGCAACCATCTCGGTGAGAACGCTTCACTTGGCAATGGGTTAGACAATGTATTTTGTTGTTGTGGTAAAGTGGAGGGAGAGAATTAGAGAGAAAATTTCTTGATCCCAAGTGCTTCCCTCAAATCCGTGTACATGTACGCTATTTTCGGTTCCTTATCTTCTCTATTCAAAGCGTCTGAGCGGATATTCAAAGCAATTGTTTTCTTCGTGTGACATCACATATTTTTTTCCACATGAAAGTACACAAGTGCACACACGAATCGATGCGATGCTCTCATTGAAGATTGTTCCATATATCTACTGAGGTTTTGATTTGACAAGCACCTTTTTAAATGCCAGAACTCGGGGCTCTCAGGGGCCATCGTGTGTGTGCCCTAATTTTGGACCGGAGCAAAGCCTTCTATATTTACAAGCCATGCACAAAGAAATCTCACACTCACAATGAAAGCATAATAGGACTTCAATTTAGCTGTCAAACTGTGTGGAGTGCGGTTATGTTGGTTTATTAGGAATCAATGAATCTTCTTTAACCAATTAAAAACAAAAATTATGGTCATTAATTGCAACATTTATTTACTACATATTACAAAGTTGCGTTAATAATGTAAAAAATATGTATAATTGCATCCCTGACTTTCTTCTTTAATGGATATTATTTCAAATATCATGCCCTCAAGCCGTCACACCAAGCAAAAACCGTAAGTGGAGGAAACTACCGCTAAAAATAAATTTATATAAATATTTGGCAATATTTAGCAAACTATTTGTTTCAACTTATCTTCATTTGCTTATATTCCTCTAAAACTGGAACTGGCTGCAAAGAAAACTGGCTGATCCGTCATGTGACACCATGGCCCCAAAGAACAATTTCAACTAACAATTCGCTTAACTACAAAAATCGCACCAAACTGATATTTTGTACGTGTTATTTTTATAAAAAAAAAAACTTAATTTTAACAAAAAATCACGGCGCTTTCATTAATAAAAGACTTTCCGCGGCGCGAATCACTTGTTTTCCTCGGGATTTTGACATGTTATTCCACCATTACCAACATAAAACCCGCAAATCCTATTTTTAACATTTATATTTAAATTATTAACGTAAGACACACATTTTATTTTAATTTTTGCACTGTTTCACGTATTTGATTTTGATGAAATAACTTTTATTTTTCACAAAACCACACTCGCAACAGCACTTTCCGCGGCACGAAAACTTCTTTCCCTTTGATTTTAATGGGATTTTGACACTTCACGAATTTTGGTTGGGACTTCATACAACCACAAACACACACATGCAGCATGGCTTGTAAATATAGAAGGCTTTGGACCGGAGACAACATTGGAGTGTCGCCATAATGCAGCGCTTAAGGCGCGACAAAGCGAACGAAAAACCGAACTTGTTTACACGTTTCGCATTGTGTCCAGTAGTTTTTATGAGAAGGGAACAAACGGAACGGGAATTAAATTTGTGCTCTTTATAAAAGTGACAAATTTCGTATTTTTTAAACTGGGATTACCGGCAACGAGTTTGTATAGGCCCAGACGTGAGAGAGGGCTTGAGAGAACACGTCTCCCGTCAAACCAAGCGAAGCTTTTTGTTTCGTGTTTCATAGTGTAAAATGGGCCATAAAGTGGCATATTTCGTATTTTCATAAACTGTGCCAAAATAATTGTCCTGACTGCTCCCACTGCGGGTGAAACCAAATTGAAATGGAACACTAAAGTGATCCAAAATGAAAATAAAACAGTCAGCTGATGAGAAAAGGCGAAGTGAGACTTCAAATTGAGACGCCCATCCTTCCTACCGAACGCTCCGCACGAGCAGAAATCGTTTGAAAGGTCGCGGCAACCACCCGTGTGAACGGGCACCACAGAGCTTCTTTGAACGTTACTGCTAGAAAAATTTCCAAAGGTTTTGGACCAGAAGTATAATTGAACAACAATTGCTTTCTCTATGAAAAATTGCGGACTCTATGAAAACGGATTGTATTATTCAATCCTGAGTATATGTATTAAAAACTGTTATTTTAAAATAAACGATTAGGCTAGTACAATTTAACCAAAGCAGATGTCACTCGAATAGGTTGATAGGTCCCCTGCGCAAGCGTTGCTAACTCTACTCTGGTTTATACAAGCGCGTTGTCTGACGCTGACTGTACTTTGAAGTTTGGGCCTGACAGTTTTGGAAAATAAAAATAAAAACACTGCCCCCCACAGCCATGGGGTGATCGAGTTAAAGAAATCATGTTTAAGTTTCTGATGAATTCTATTTTAAGGCAGTCGAATTGTGTACTTAGTGAATAAAGACCCTTTTTGTAATTGACGAGGAGACTTATCTAAATTGGAAAACAAAGGAGCGTTGTTATCAAATGGTAATGTTTTTGTTTGCATTAAGCAGGAATTGATGCTAGTTTAAATACATAAATGCAAGCGCAAGGTAAAACCATGCCAACAAGCAATGAAAATGTAAGGAGAAGAAAGACGTCCAACGCGTCTTTCGAGAATGTTTCTGATGTCAACTCGGATACAGGTTGTAAAAAAACGATCACGAGATCTGAATGTGCCAGTCAACAGCAGCTTCCACCTGCCAGAGGAATTACCATAAATAAAATGGCCTTGGTTGGACATGGTGCCGAAAGTAGACTTAACACCTGCAATTTTTCTTTTGAGCGTGTACCTTCTAATGAGGCGTGGTTCAAGGCCTTTTCAAGACAAGATAAATGCGAAGAAAATGTTATGGAGTATTATCAAAAATATTACTACCATCAGCTTCCCTTTGAACTGGGACCGTTAAAACCGAAGGCAGCAAATTGCTCACTGTGTCCAAAGAAAAAATTTGCATCGAAAAGTACAAGCGCAAAAATTAAAAGTAAGAAGTTAGCAGCATCGAATTATTCGAAAACCGATTTTAGAATCCAAACACACTGGCCAACAAGTAGGAGTGAAAAAAACTCGCTTGTAAATTTGGAAATATCTAGGCGATCTCCGCGGGAACATGCTTCAACATTAGCTATAATGAGCTGCTTACTTCAAGGAGATGAAGGGGAGTACGATCGTGACAAAGCCTTCAACTTTGAACTAAAAAACCAGCAAATATATGCAAACAACTGCCTTCACTACGATGATCACCATGCTTCAAATGGACAATCGAATCTTCCTTATAAGTGCCAAGTACAAGAAACGACGGGTATGCTTCATCCGCAAATGTTGGACAAGAATATGTGTGAAGATTCCCTGCGGAAAATGGAGAAAGATATTGACTTTCAGTTGTTGAATACTTTTAAAGAATTGGATTCTTTAGACAATGCCATTACCCTAACAAATCAGCTTCAACACTGCCTTTTTACACACGATTTCTGCTTAGACAGCAATTCAACTGCAAAAAGTTTAATATGTAAGTAACATTTTTATAACAGAATAAGACGATTTTAAATGAAATGTAATGTTTAGGTGAGACCAAAAGGAGAGGACCTGGAAGGCCGCCGAAAAGAACCAGATTCCCTAAAAAACAAGACAGCATCTTCGGTCAATTTATTGAAAATAGTATTAAAAACGGTTCTTATAACAGAAAAACAAGCACTGAAGTAAAACCAAATTTCGTTAGCAGGAAAGTTACTTCAAAATTATCTTCTAAATGCTCAGATAACAGTTTAAATGCAGCCATTAAAGTTGAAAAACGCATACACCAAAATCCGATCGGAAGTATTAAGTATAATACACGAAATAAGTCTCATGCACATAAAACTACAAGTGCCGCAGCTAAAGTGAAAGCACCGACGAAAATAAAACGCAATATCAGCAGATTTAAACGAATAAAATTCAAAAATTTAGATGTAATACAGACAAAAGGTAAACGTAAATCGATTCCTGACGTAGGTGCTTCTACATCTAGAATGGCAACTAGGGGATTGCGCAAATCACTAGGGTATTTGTACAAGAAAAGGTAGTTATGTTTTATAGAATTTTATTTACAGTTAAGTTTTGTGGTAATCTAATTTAATGTAATCGCAAAAAGTACAAAGAAAACCAAATTTTCAATTTGATTGATATTTTAACATGAGTGAATTTTTTTTGTTGAAAGCGTGGAGTTAATATAACAATTAATATATTTTTAAAAAATAAATAAGTACAATGCAATAAACATACTTTTAATTAAATTGCTTAAGTTCCTGGGGTTGAAATTATAGAATAAAACTCGACAAGACTTTGTCATAGGTCTGCTCTCATCGACAGTTGCAGAGAAATAGGAAGTCGCCAATTTTCTCCTCCCCAACGTATTGAAAATAATGTGGTGAAATGGGATTGGTGACGAAGTTGGCTGATAGTAAAACGTTTTAACATTCCCCGGTAAACTACTGAACTTTGTAGGTTTACTACGTACTTCTGGCTGCATCGCCAATATCTAACTTGAGAAGCTTCGCTACTGTACGCTCCGCAGTATTGCTTTGCTCACCTGGCTATTTTTACGAGTATAGAATCTGTTCAACTATCCCTTCAAGAAGGCAAATGTACTAAGACAGCTCTTCACATTCTATTCCTCTAGCCGTATCAAACAAAAGAATTGAGATGTTGGGCTTTCACTTTCTTGGGGAAAATTCGAAAAAACTGTGTCTAGACAACTTCTTCTTTAACGGCCCTACAACCGGGATCCGGTTCTGGCCTCTCGCAACTGCTCTCTCCATCGGCCCCGATGCTGAGCCGATGTCATCCAGTTTGGCATCCCTAAGCTCTGAGCGTCTTGGTCTACGCCATCCTTCCAGCGAAGGTTGGGTCTCCCTCGCTGTCGCACTTTCCGAGCAGGCTCATCTTCGCTTATACGATCTAGACAACACTTGTGAATTAATTAACTATACGATAAGAGTTCGCAAATAAAAAAAAGCTAAAAACCAGGATTTAAATGATTGGATATTGCAAAGAGGATCTTAGAGCATACGTAAAAAAATCAGGACCAACATGGGAGATTTTATTTTCGCGCATTAACAAATTTAACTTTTTAAATTCACTTAATTGCAGAATGCATTATGCAAAAACTATTTGACCGACAGTGATCGGGTTTTGGATATAAGTTAAACATGCTTTCAACTATCTAATTCCAGAATTACATTGAAGAATAATGGTCTCTTCTTTCCTGGGGATAACTTTAAAGAGAGGTACTTTTTTTTCGCATTTTCGGCTATTTTGCAATGTAAAAATCCACCTTAGGGTAAGTTTTAGCAAATCCAATAATGAACTAAACATGCTCAACAAATTGTTGCCTAGAAGCCTTCGTTAAGAGATATTTAACAAGAAAGGTAAAAAAACAGGGAATTTTTTGTGAATTTTTCATTTTTTGGGCTACCACAAATTTTCCTGGGAGTTTCATGCTTGCGCACCCCCTAGATATTGTTGGGGATGTCATTTCTGACCGATTCCACCAAAAAAGTCCGTTACATCACCCCAAAAGCTATGGGTTTCACTGCTCTAGCGCCTGGACTACCAGTAAAATACGCCTTATCGTATAGGATATATATTTCACTGATGTATAAGGGGTAGTGACAAAAATCGACATTAACTTTTCTTTTTACTACGCAAACAAATACGCGTGTTTATTAAAAAAAGAAAAAGGTAGGCAATGATGCAATAAATATTGCCACGCCAAATTCTTCGCCGAGCAAACGAAAACACGAACTGCATTATCATCCATTATAAAAAACAAAAATGCGAAATTCCTCCAACTTCATATCAAACATTTGACATTTGCCAAAATTTGTGTAGATTCGATAAACTGTCATCCAATAGCAATACTCTCGCTTCTCGCGGTAAATCCGTAATGTTATTAAAAAATTCATTTTCTCATAAGTTTTCTTCACATTTTACATTTTCAGAATGTTGCTGAGCTCTTAAATTGATTAGTGTTCCTCTAACTACCAACAATTCAACAGACGAAACCCATGGTTCTATACTTTGTTTAGAAATGCATTTATTTGGCACCCATACATCTGGAGAAGTCACGCGTCCACCATTCGCTGGCTCAGTTTTAGTCCCGGCTATTTTCAAATATAAACACTTTGTCGAGGAGGAATTTATGTTTTCTAAAGCAGGATTTGAAGAAGACCGTCTTAACCCAGAAATCATATCATCAAAAATTATGTCATCGCACGCATCATATAATCATTTTATTCCCATATTAAAACGTAAATGCAAAAGGAAAAATGCTAAAAGTCTACGTTTAAAGAAAGAAACAAATGAAAGTTTCCAGTGTGTCTCTTGTGAAGCTGTTGGTGACGATACAATGAAACAGCACCCTGTACGGCCTTGTAATAGAAATTTAAGGAAAACAGCCACAAGGAGGGCGGCAAGCAACATCCAAACGCAAAACAAAACACAAAATCCAGAAGGTGAAATAGATATGCTAGATTTAAATGAAGTTATACGGAACGAGCTAAAGCCATATAATTTTTGCTTTGAACATGTTCCCGCGAACGCGCCGTGGTTTAGGGTTTTTACTAGGCAAGATGAAAGTAAGGAAGAAATTTTTGAGTATTATGGGAATACAGTCTATCGTGAATTACCATATGAGATGGGGCCTTTGCCGCCAAAACAGGATACATGCAAATTATGCCAGCCTCCTCCAGATCAGAAAGTAATAGTGCCGAAGACGGAACCAATTCAAATGTTAAAGCAACCTAAAGTAGAACCTGTGGAAGCTCAAGAAAATAAAGTGCCGTCTCATGGGAAGGTGAAGAAGATTGCGAATAAAGCACTCTTGGGTATTGAAATGCGCCGAAAATCGCCCCGGGAGCACGCATCAACTTTAGCGATAATGAGTTGTTTACTTCAAGAAACTCAAAACAATTTTACAGATAACTGTGACATAGATGTAAAAGAGGAAGATGAATCCGAAAGAAGTGTGAGCAAAGCTGATCACAAGCTAGAGTCGAAAGTAGATGTAGATAAATCGCCAGTTCAACAATGTGAAGACACTAATGTACCATTAAAGAATAACGCTGAAGCAGTCAAGCGTCAGTCCTCGCCATGCCATAAATCCGATTCTGGAAAAAGCGCTGATAAAGACAGTAGTGTGCATAGTCCGAAAAAGAAGAACAGTAGGTTAAGTGAAGATTTAGTGAGTGTTAAAAAATTAGAACGAGATATTGACTTTCATTTGCTGCATTCGTTCGAGGAGTGGAATTTAGAAAATTCTGTCAATCTAGCGTCACAAAGTCAAAAGAGTGTTTTCACACACGATGTCCCTCTGGACGATAGGATCTTCGACAATTCGCGGAATAATATAAGCAATTCTAACAAAGTGGCGAGTAGATTGAAGATATTTAACTTTTTCTCTACAGGGAAGAAGAGAAAAAACAAAACTGGATGGCCAAAGAAGAAGCGGGTGGCCTCACGACAGCACTTTGTTAAATTTACTAATCGCCCGAACGGTTTTACTAATATACATAATATTGATAATTGTGAAAGACTAGAGCCAACAATCAATGAAAACGATTGTGTCCCATCAATAGGTATTGAAGCTGAAGAGAAGTATTCATCCAATGCTGCTTTCAGTAACCAAGACATGAATGTAGTGAAAAATGATTTTATATGTAAGACTGATGATTCCGATTTACTTGCTGCATCTTCGGATAGTTTAGACACAGTTTTCGATGTTGGTAGTCAAATAAAAACTGAAGACCAACAGAAAATTATAGCAAGTAGTAAGTACAATACACGGAACAACTCATTTGTTAGATCTAAGCAAATATGTGTTAGCAAAGTGAAGAAAAGAATCAAAGGGAAAGGTAAAAAGAAACGCTTTAATCGCATCAAAGTAGAAAAGTTCGAGGCCATACAGGATAATTGTAAAAACAGTTCCATTCCAAATGTTTTGAAAAGAAATGAAGCGGAGCCAGTTAGTCCGGCTGCATCTATTATATCAACTAGAGGATTACGTAAACCAAGAGGATGCTGGTACAGAGAAAGATAGTCTTCTTATAATCTCACTTTCCAAAATTTTAATTTTATGTAGAAATATCGTAAATGACTTTTTGTTTTATAATAGGATTTTCAAATTTTAAGTTAATGTAGATTGAGAGATTGATTATTTAATTTTTATATTTATAGAATTAAAGGAATAATTTTAATTTAAACAAGTTCACTGCCGCCACAACAGGTCTCAACTGACATTTTTGTTCAATTTTAATCAAGAACGGGCGTTTTTTATTTTGCAAACAAATCAACTTTTTAATGTTAAGATTTTCTTTCATGTTTTTATTATATTTGTACTATATTATTATTATTACTGTTTTTAAATAGAAGTCTTTCGGTATTTTATCTATAATAATCAGCGTTAAACTCACGAGCAATCATGCAGAATTTTTGTTTTTAAATTATGTCAGTTAAGAGCCGGTGTTTGAGAGGCAGCAACGCTACTGATCCGATTGGAAATATAAAACACATTTTGTATTTTTGTATTATCTTACATGAAAATATTCATAATTATTTTAGGCTAATTTTCTGATTTAAGCGTTATTTAAGATCATATTGTAAAATCAATCCTTGGTGTTGTAATGACAAAGCTATTATACTTACTATCTTTTAAACACTTAATAAAGGACGTTTTTAATGTAAATCGATGATTTTTTATACGCAAGAGTTAATAATATTAGTTATTTCGCTTGGTTTTAATAATATTGCATTAATGAAGAACCATAAGTAATATTGAGTGTCACTGAAATATGTAATTCTTAGCACTTTTAATACAGCTGAAAAAATCCCCTCGTTATGATATGATTACCGCGGAGCTGATGCAACAGTTACACCAATGAGCCATATGTAGGCTCCTCCTTAAAATAATCATGATCCCAAAGCCAGGGAAGGATCCTTATGTACTATAATCATTGATTGGTCTATGATGGCAAAATGAGCGGACGTGTGCTGATCCGGTCTCTTAAAAACGCGCCGACAGAAAAAAGGACAAAAAACGGAAAAATTAAAAACAGAAAACACGAACAAAAAAAGCACAACAAAAGCAGTGAAACGAGTGGATTCTAACGGGGAGGCTTAATCATCCTTCAATAGGCACAACCGACGAACGAACGGCACAAGTAAGTACCGTTGCTCCTTACCCTCTCTCGCATCTGGGCTTCCCAGTGGGCGGCCAAAATATGTCGGTCGCTGAAATTTGCTCCGTCTTAACAGGCATAACACTTTAATG
Organism: Thereva unica; assembly: GCA_949987705.1. NCBI lineage: Eukaryota > Metazoa > Arthropoda > Insecta > Diptera > Therevidae > Thereva > Thereva unica. The sequence goes on from OX465285.1 coordinate 37,271,509, forward strand.
CTGAAAAATTTTTATTGACTCTGATAGTTGCGGCAAATGTAATTTCGGGAAATATCTCTGCTCGAGGCCCCAGGCCTGTTATTGACTTCTGTAACATCCGTGGACTTCATGCGAATTTATCGTTTGATGAGTGCCACTTAAATAATTCCAAACCGCCAAACTTCGCACTTAGTTAAAACCAAATATATAAAATATAACCCCATACTGAGTTAGGTCATTGCACAATCTCATAAATAACGAAGCCTCCACCTTCATAATTTGATACTATTTCCGAACAAATCTCAAGTCTTTTGTCGTCCAATCCTGAGTGTGAAATCGACGTTGTGGGTGATTTCAATATTCACCGCGTAAACTGGCTGACTTACTCAAATGGTACCAGTGTTTCTGGGAAGAACGTCGAGCACGTTGCAGGCAACAATAATTTATATCAAATTGTGGATCATCCCACGAGAGTCCCTGATGTTGCTGATCAAGGAACCTATCACCTTAATCTTTTTCTTACTTCCCATCCAGCCGTTACTCCGTCAAAGTTGATTCACCTCGGCAATTCGGACCACTAGTCTAGTCAGCACTAACTTCCAATTCAAATTTCCCGCTCCTCCTAAACAAGTTAGGAGAAATGTATGGCATTAGTACGGCTGGGGTGGGGTTATTAATTTTTTCCAATCCACTGATTGGGACCTGTGTTTCCGGAATAAAAACATCAACTATGCCGCTGTCCGTATCACCAGGATCATACAGGTAGGAATGCATTTGAGGAGTGTAGAATCAAAGCCCGCTATTCGCATGTTAAGTGGTTTTGAGTAAAACACGAAAAACTTGTAATTTTGTTCACTTTGAAGATTTTTCAAAAAGACCAATTATATTCGATTACCTATAGATATAGCAGTTTAATCACAAAAAAATTTTCCTAAAACACGTCATTTACCTATATTTTTTAAACTGTAAATTTAAAAAGAAAGTGTTTTGCAACTAAACACTAAAAATAACGAGTTTTGAAACTACCATTGTTAAAAGAAACGGATTTTGAAACCAAACTATTTATTTATAAAACAAACATTTATTATAATAAAACATAAAATTCTTTCAGAATAACATATAACAAAATATAAAAATATAATAAAAAATGAAACAGTCTCTTCTTGACGAAAATGGCGTGATTATCATTATATTTTCAATGTTGAATCTTCTTCGAAGACACAAATTTCTTCGGACGAATTTTCTTCACCTTCAAATAATTCATTTTGCACAATATTCTTATATAATATTAATTCCTCTTGGTTTCTCCATTCACGAGACTTTAAATGTGTGTTCAAAGTTTGAACAGAGAATTGCACCTTGCCATGCGGATCGGCAAAGCGCACATGCAAGTGTTCAAAGTTGAAATCTACCAGCATACTGGGGAGAAAAATGTTTGCAAAACATGTCTTACTAAAGGCAAAAACAAAGGAGTCGGGAGAGAGTAGGCTGATGTGTGCGAAGTTCCTTATATTTTTTCTATCAGAATTATTTGCTCACATCTTGCATTTTAGGGAAAAAATAAGATAGTCAGTATTTGTGGGAGAAATTGAATGTATGATGTTAAGCGAACTGAGAAAATGCAAAAGAGCGGACTTTGCGGACTCAACAAAAGTTTAAAAAGAGCCTTTTGAAACTACACTTAGTTTTTGACATTAAAAATCTATATAAATTTAAACGATATTGCGACGTATTTTGGATGCAAAGGCTCCCTAAATACCATATGAAATAAATTGCATTGCCAGCTGAAATTTTTTGATTTTTGCAAATAGCGGACTTTGATTCTACACTCCTCATTTATACATTTCCCTCTACCAAATCTGTAAAGACTAGGCCGAACAGATAGTTTAATCGGGAGTGTATGAAACAAATACCAGGACGGACGCCCTGCGTTGGCTCTTATTATTACTGGAAAAACACGACATAGCGATCACCGCTCTACAGGAAACTAAGTGGACCCACAGTGCCATAATGTATTTTATAACTCACACGATACTCTCCAGTGGATCATCGACAGGAAATCACTGATTCTGGACTTCAAGCTAGTAAGTAGCAGAATAAGTACATCGTATCAAAATAAAGCCACATAACATTAGTCATATAAACGTTAATGCGCCCACAGAAGATAATACGGATGAAGAAAAAGAGGAATTCTACAAAGAGCTAACAAACGCCAAATCCTCAAACGGTATTAAGATGGTGCTGGGAGATATGAACGCAAAAATAGGAAAAGAATAAGAGTTCCTAGGAGTCATAAGAAAGCATAGCCTACACAACGCTACCAATGACGAGATGGTAGTAGATTGATCGATCTAGCTAGCTCGAACTCAATGGTAGTACGTTCGTTCGACGTTCCCGCACAAAAATATTCATAAGATGACGTGGCAGTCACCAAACGGGGTAACTAATAGTCAAATAGGCCATGTCCTAATTGTGAGAAGAGGGGCTACCAGTATACTGCATCTAAGAACAATGAGGAGCGTGGTGTGGATCGGACCACTATCTAGTAAAAGTTAAATTTAGAACCCGGATAACCACCAAAATACGACATAGAAAAGTTAAAACTGGAAGAAAAATAAATGTAAACAGACTAGAATTGGCTGGTTTGACCACGATTGTAGAGCCGCAGTAGAAGAACGAAACCAGAGCCACCGGAAGTACATTTCAAGGCCCACACGAGCAAGGATGGACGTCTTAAAGCAGAACCGCAGATAACGGGTATTTTCATAAACGCAGAACTGCCGCAGTACTGCAGAATTCAGCTACAGACTGCCAATTGCTGAATTTTGCAGTACTGCGGCAGTTCTGCGTTTATGAAAATACCCAACCTTTGCAGAAATAAGAAGAGAGGATATCTAAACAAGAGGACCCTACCGATACAGGAAGACTTCAATAAAAAGAGAATCAGACAAGCGTGCGAAAGAACTCGCCAGATCAGCAATAAGTTTTAGCCAAGAATGGACATCTGCAAAGACAAAGCAGAACCTAATAAGATAAAAGAAATCCGTCCCCATAATAAACCAGGATCCACAGAGAGAGGTATTTGTAATTCCCCAAGATAATATCTCAATAGAACTACCAACACTGGATGAGGCAAAAAGGCAAGAAATCGCCAGGCATCAATTTAGCTGAGCTACTAAAGACAGGAGAACCGCAACTATTACGAACCTTATACAAACTCATATATAGCATATGGGAGGAAGAAGTTATACCACATGATTGAAAAAAGCGATTATATATTCAATTTTATAAGGAAGGAGATATATTAAAAACCATTGCTCAGCACCATCTTCAAAACCTTCAAAATCCTTGAGAAACCAAAAAACTATAGCGGAAGGCCTTATAGGAGAATATCAAGCTGGTTTTAGAATAAACAGGTTAACATTGGACCTTAAAGCAAACTCTGGAGAAAGCCAGGCAAAGGAATGTAGATTATATACCAGATATTTGTCGACTTTCAGCAGGGATATGACTATATAAAAAGAGAGGTTGTGCAGGATCCTATTAGAATTAGGAGTGCCCTCAAAGCGGGTACAACTGATCAAATGCGCAACGAATAGCTCGAAAGAAAGGCGAAAGTAACGATCCAAAATGAAGTAACAGAAGAGTTCGAAGTAGGACAAGGTATCAGACAAGGGGAAGGACTGGTTCCAATGTTTTTAACTTGGCCCTAGAATGGAGTGCATCAATCGCAACCCACCCAGCTTGTACACTTACTTCCATATGCGGATGACGTGAAAATCGTGGGAAGGTCCTTTTTGACAGCAAAAGAAGTTTATGTCCAACTAAAAGAGGCGGCAAAAGACATAAGCCTGAACATCAACGAGGAGAAAACAATGGCTATGCAACAATCCAGAACTGGAAGATTTAGAATGGGAAGAAATATAACTATCGACGAACACGATCTAAAAGTAGTCGATAAAACAATCTACCTTGAGTGTAGAATTACAAAAAGAGGCTGATAGAGCATTTGATACCCAGAAACAAATACTGTACTCAAGATTTGTGCACAGAGAAACCAAACTACAAAACAGAAATAGGACCAGTAGCGATACTTGGACTATGACGCAGGACATAGAGAAACGAGTCAACAAGTTTGAGAGAAAAGTTCCCCGCTCCCCCAGAAGCGCATGTCATCGGTTGGTTGAAGAGATTCAACTCGTTTCAGGAGGCATAACACTCCAGCGAGTTGTTTCTCGATGCCCCGATGTCAGAGTCGCGATAGTAATGGTTGGGAGTAGGTGGACTGAAAATATCGCGGGAAGGTTGTGGCGGTTCCTTCCTCCCCGACTAGAGCTGCTGTTCGACATTGCACTCTATACGAAGAAAATAGATTGTCAACAGTATAAAGGGCTTTTCCTGAGACTCTAGTCTTTCACATAAAAAAAAAGATGCATAATAGGCCGAACAAGACAGGAAGCAATATGGCGAAGGAGATAAAGCAGCGAGTTGTATAAAATGTTTGACGACCCAGAATTCTAAACTTTTACAAAAATTAACAGACTAAGACTAGCCGGCTACAATGGTCAACACACGAAACTGGAGACATGCTACAAGGGACCGACAAACTTGGAGAATTTCCCTAGAGGAACTCAAGGCTCGATTTGGGCTGTAGCGTCATTGGGTGGATGGATGGACGTGCAATAAATTCCCACGTTTAATATGATTTTTACTTGACCTTTACTTTTTATTATATGGCAGCGCTAAGCTCAGGAGTCACCCTTTGCACTACCAGTCCGTCATGTCATTTGTCACATCATGGTGCAATGTCTAGCAGTAAGCTTAGTACAGGGGAGGGACAGGGGAATAGGTTAAGGGTTGTAAAGGTACAGTGGGTATCGAAGAAGGTGGTGATGAACCCTGCTTTTGAACTCTTGGATGTTGTAGGAGCTCGGAAATACTGACTGCGAGAGATTATTCCACAGTCGATTTGTTCTATTGATAAATGAATTGTTACCTTGTTGAGTGCGTGAACGGGCAGGCTGCAAGCGGTGGGAGTGGGATGAGTAGCCTAATCTGGTGTGGCGGGCATAAGATTGCCGTGGAGGCAGAAGAGTGTTTATCTCGGAGGAATAGATCATAGTGACTAGCGATAACATTTTGTCAGTGCTGTTACATTCCTACGGTGGCTTAGGGGGTTGATGGTGGAGCAGGCGGTATCGTCATCAATTAATTTAAGGGCCCTAACCATGCCAAGGTGGTTATTGAAGCGAGAGAAGAGGCTGTATGTAAGATTTATTAATAACAGCACGGGCCGATGCCTGGAAGACGATTTGGAATATGTGGTCATTCCATCGCAAGTCTTTGGCTAATGTCATGCCTAAGATGTGTAGAGATTGGTCGTCGTTCAACGTCACCACTGTCAAGTTAGGGAGGTGTTGAACTTTTTTTTGAAATAAAACAGTACATACTTGGTTTTGGTGGGGTTGAATTCGACACGATTCTTGATTCCCCACTCTAGAATAAGTTCAATATCGTTATTAATAGAGTTGGACATTTGTTTCTGATCGTCAAGACAGGATCTGGCATGAGTCTATCTTGTATCGAAGCTGTAAAAGTAAAGCAGAGTACCTTCGTCAGCGAAGCTGAGAAGTGGGTTGGGGGGGATTGAAATTAGGTCATTTATAAAGATACGAAATACGGTTGGTGATAAAATTAGCTGTGTGCCATACTCTATTAAATGTCTTGGAGATATCCAAAGCAACCAAACTAGAATCACCAGATCCGTTCAAATTTCAGTTGAGGTGTTCTGTAAGGCAAACTAAAAGATCGCCAGTGGATCTTTTTTGTCGGAAGCAGTATTGTTTGTCATTGCCAAGAAGGTTGATTCTAGATATCCCATAAGCTTTTTGTTTATTACCGTCTCCATGGTTTTGGAGAGAATAGAAGTAATTGCTATTGGGCGGTAGTTGGAGGGAAGGCCGGAGTCACCTTTTCTCGTTATGAACATGGGCAAGTTTCCAAGAGTCTGGGTAAACTCCGGAAAAGTATGATAGGGCAAAAAGTTTGTGCAAAGGTTTAGCCAAAAGTAAGGCGCATTGTTTTAAAACGATAGTGGGTATATTATCGGTTCCAGTGGATATGATGGCAGAAGGACCTGTACACCTCGCGAGTCCTGAACAAAACCCTGTCGAATAAATGTGCTCTAGAGCCGGGGGTAGCATATTAGTTTCGGGTAAAAAGAAATTTGAAGCAAACTAAATATATAAAAATGCAAATAAATCGGCCTTGGATTTGCTGTCTGTTATCACCTTCTTATCGCGGATGAATGAAGGAGCGCATGTAGTGAAATTCAGCTTACCAAGGACCAAAAGTTTCTGCTACCAGAGGTTGCATAAAAGAGTTTACTTCTTTGCTATGTTTACTTAATTGCTGTCTAATGAATTTTTGACATTGCTGATGGTCAACTTTGACTTGTGTTGACCATGATATTTTAATTACTAAACTTTTAAAATTTGGTTTATCGGGTCCGGCCCTTGAATGGATTATATCACATCTAAACGGAAGAACACAAAGAAATCAAAGTAACTTCTGGAGTCCATCTAGGCCCACTCTTATTTAATATGTAGGAATGCATTTGTTCATTAACCACTCTACCAAATCTGTGAAGCCTAGGCCCAACAGATGGTTTAATCGGGAGTGTATGAATGCAATCAAAACTAAAGAAGCCGCCTTCCGAGCGTACAAGAGCTTCCCGAGTGAATCGCTCCGTTTAGAGTACATACAACAAATAAATTCTTGTAAAACCGCCATCAAGAAAGTCAAAACCTTATTTGACAAAAAATTGAGAAGTAAACTACTAAATGCAACCTCCGGTAGCAAAAACTTCTGGTCCTTGGTAAGTTCCATCAAAAAGAATTGCACTACAACTTCAACCCCTTCCTTTATTCACAATGAGAAGGTAATAACAGACAGCAAATCCAAGGCCAATTTATTAGCATCTATGAATTCTTCTTTACCCGAAACTGATCTGTTACCCCCTGTATCCGAGCGTAACGGCCATTCAATGGACAGTGTTTTTTTTAGGACTCGAGAGGTGTACAGGTGCCTCAAAGAGCTCGATGCCAACAAATCCACTGGACCCGATAATATACCCCTATCGTCTTAAAACAATGTGCCCCACCTTTGGCTAAACCTCTGCGCAAATTATTTTCCCTGTCATATTTCTCCGGAATTTATCCTGACTCTTGGAAACTTGCCCATGTTCAGCCCATACCGAAAAAAGGTGATTCCAGCCTTCCCTCCAATTACCGCCCAATAGCAATTACTTCTATTCTCTCCAAAACCATGGAGACGATAATCAACAAAAAGCTTATGGGATATCTAGAATCCAACCTACTCATAAACGACAGACAATATGGCTTCCGACAAAAAAGATCCACTGGCGATCTTTTAGTCTGTCTTACAGAACACCTCAGCCGTAGTCTGCATGGATCCGGTGAGTCTAGTCTGGTTGCTCTAGATATCTCCAAGGCTTTCGATAGAGTTTGGCACTCAGCCCTGTTAGCTAAACTCAAAGCTATTGGAGTTGACTCCCTTCTACAGAAGTGGATCGAGAGTTTCCTTTCCGGCCGTTCAATCAAAGTAGTATTGGATGGCGTCAAATCCGCATCCCATCCGATCTCTGCGGGGGTCCCCCAGGGCTCAATTTTATCACCGGCCCTATTTCTCATCTTTGTAAATGACATTCTTTCAATCCCCTCCAACCCACTTCTCAGCTTCGCTGACGACGGTACTCTACGTTACTCGTACAGCTTCGATACAAGACAGACACATGCCAGATCCTGTCTTGATGATCGTGAACTATCAACTCTATTAATAACGACATTGAACTTATTCTAGAGTGGGGAAAAAAGAATCGTGTCGAATTCAACCCCTCCAAAACCAAGTAATGTCTTATTTCAAAGAAAAAGATCAACACCTCACCATCCTTGAAAGTGGATGACGTGATACTAAAGGCCGACCCATCCCTGCACATCTTAGGCGTGACATTAGCCAAAGACTTGCGATGGAATGACCACATATTCCAAATCGCCAAACAAGCATCCCAGTGCTTGGGATTTCTTAAGAGGTGCAAGTTCCTCCTCCAGCCATCGGCCCGTGCTGTTATTTATAAATCTTACATTCGGCCTCTTCTCGAATATAACACCCTCGTTTGGGGCGGCGCCCCAATAACCACCTTGGCATGGTTAGATAAGGTGCAAAAAAGGGCACTCAAGTTAATTGATGACGACACCGCCTGCTCCACCATTGACCCCTTGAGCCACCGTAGGAATGTAGCAGCACTGACAAAATTTTATCGCTACTATTATAGTGACTGTTCCTCCGAGTTAAACGCTCTCCTGCCTCCACGGCCATCTTATACCCGCAACACCAGATTAGCCGTCTCATTCCCTTCACCTGCAACTACCCCTTTCACGCACTCTCGTCACTTATCAAGAATAATGGCACAACTCAAAAATTTCCAATTTCGAGTTTATTTTGAGAATGTATAGCTAAATATGCATATTTTTATGTAGCAAAAATCCATATTAATACTTCTAAAAATGACCGCTGGAAACTCGCTGGAATCCAAGATCATAACATGGGCTTGTATGAAACTAAAAACTTTTAAATGGTTCCCCTGTAAAATCCATTGTTTTTGAGTTGTGACACTATAAAAAAAAGCGACGTTTGTAAATAGAACAACTCGACTGTGGAATAATCTCTCGCAGTCAGTATTTCCGAGATCCTACAACATCCAAGAGTTCAAACGCAGGGTTCATCACCACCTTCTTCAATACCCCCCGTACCTTTTAACCCTTAAACTATACCCCCCCCCCATCCCTCCCCGCACTAAGCTTACTGCCAGACATTGCACCATGACGTGACAAATGACATGACGGACTAGTAGTACAGAGGGTGACTCCTGAGCTTAGCACTGCCACATAAAAAAAATATACTCATTAACAATTTTGCTGAAAAACTAAAGAACTAACCACATCTATTCTATGCTGACGACTTCAAAATATATAGAGTAATAAGGTCCCAAGACGACGTTACTTATACACAGGCGAAATTGAAAGCTTCACAAGATTGAAACATACAGCTGCAGTACTATTATCTCAACGACAAGGACTACTCCGTGTCGATAAAATTGTAGATCTAGGTATTTTCCTAGACAATCAACTAAATTTCAATTTGCTCGTGCCACTAAAACACCTTTCTGTCCGCTAGTCCGCCCAATTTAGGAATACGCAAATGCCCGATCTGGGATCCCATATTCCATGTTAGTAATGGTGCATCCACACTACGCGGACTTAGGTCATACGCGCTTTTGCCTCTTTTTTTCATATAGAATTTAATGCCTTTTTTGCGATATTTTTAATGGCAAAGGCAGTACAGCCAAACTGCGCGGACCAACGGCTGTGCTTAAAAAGGTACATTGTACGTCTACACAATACCTTTCCTATTCTCCTCTACTCTTCAAATCAAGCACTACTAGACATTGCACCATGAACTGAACGACATGACGGACTGGTAGTATAAAGGGTTCTCCTAAGCTTGGTTTTTTCATATAAAAAAAGTATAGTATAGTATCAGGATTACGATCAAAATAGGTGACGAAAAAGTAGCTAGGGCAACTGAAGTTGTCTACCTAGGACTTTTAATTGACGATAAACTGAACTGGAGAAACACATAGGAAAAATAGGAAAAATTCTCACCCCTATAATAGGAGTTCTCAAAAAAAAACCCCAAGTTTCATGAGAAAATAGCGCTTCAGGTCTATAATGCGCTAGGATAGGATTCAGGATTCGATTTAGTATCCTTAACTGGTTGTAGGGCTCTCAACGAGTGAGCACAGATGTAAAAATACTGTTAAAAAAGGCGCTGAAGGCACTATATAGACTTCCATGGAGTACAGCCACTCAAGAAGTTTACCGGCCAATTAACATTGGACCAGATCATCCGAATGGAAAAAGCAAAGTTCGTATCTGAGATCAAACTTAGTAATTGTGCAAAACAGGGACCACTTTAAACCAACGCAACCTAGAGCGGACAGGACAAGAAAGGATCTGCTTAATACTGCAGCGGAAATTTACAACACTCTGCCGGACTACATGAGATCGGCTCCGTCTTTGGCAACATTCACGAAATGGTTTAAGAAATATCTGATAGAGGAGGTTCAGCGTTATTAATTGTTCAAATTAAATTTCTTAATTTGCATTTGTATTTATTCTTTTCAATTTTTATTTATTTCTTTATATCTCTTATTTAGTTCTTTTTATTCTTTTATACTTAATTGTTTTTTTGTGATCAACACTTTGTTAATAGCACTTCTAAGCTTTTAAATGTGATACTAAACTGTGGAATGAGGGCTCCCCATACCAGCTTCGTTGACTGAGTGGAGATGTCAAAAATACAGTAATCCTTCCAACTGCGAGGTAAATACGGCCTACAAAAACAGCGCCCGAAACCGCGCACTCTGGATCCGCCTCTGATTATGGGATTAGATTCCATGTTCTAGAAAAAAGGTAAAAAAGCAGAAAAAAACACTCTTAAATTTCCGTTTTTTATTTTTCTACCAACGAATAAAGGTCAAACCGTGCCCGCGACCGTCTTTCGAAAGAACGCTGTTTTTAAAAATAATAATAATAACATTTATTGGTCGATCACAAAGATTAAACATATTAACTGTACATAAAAGAGAGGAAATAAACAATATTTGAACAAAAGAGAAAAGATTATTTTTAGAAAAAAGTCGCAAGTTTATGTTTAGAAAAAAGTCGCACTACGCATTATCGTTTCTTCCTTGACTGCTGCATTTCCCTAATAAACATAATACATCAGGCTTGAGCCCTGCTCTTGGTTTAATTTAAAAATTACGCATTATAATCTACAAATCTACCTATTGCACATTATACTAGCTATTTCCTTGTAATATTTACAAGTCATGCGTCATCTCGTTTACATGCCCTTGAACAAATCTACCAACTCCTTCAACCATTTTATGTTAGTTTTATGACATCTACAAACTGGGTCTGCAAATATTTTACCGACTCTTCGTTTTAACGACTAGTTCACTAGTGGAGAATCACTCGCCAAAAACTTGAAATTAATAAGGAGCTCTTCGATTTAAAGTCGCTACTACGAGTCGTTATCGGGTCCTCAAAGTGATTTGTTGTATCATTTCGTTTTCGTCTTTTACAAATCGATTTCGTTTCGATGTCGATCTCGTCTAAGTCCTCTCGACGATTCGATTTCGTCTACTATATGCTTGCTACCCTTACTTTTTTAGTCTCTTGGGTCATAAAACCCACTAACTATGCATTATTTTGATTCATTCCCCTGTGACCTATATAAATCATGTAATCTACTAACTACGCATTATTAAAGTCATTTTTCAATAAGGCAAATCCTCCGAAAATACTGGGAATACAGCATCGACGTGTATTAACTTTTCATCGACTTTAAACAAGCATACGGCAACAACGACAGGGAACAAATGTATGCGACAATGCTGGACCTAAACATCCCCCTAAAGATAGTAAAGTTAAGAAAAATGTCAATGGAATAGACAAGGTGTGCAGTCAGAATACAAAGAGAATTGACGGAGTCCTTCCCAGTCAAGCAAGGCTTAAAGCAGGGCGATGGCCTGACACTCATGCTATTTAATATCTGCCTAGAACGAGTAATTCCCAAAGTAAACATTGATGCAAACGCTACCCTGCTTAACAAATCAAAACAACTGGCAGGATATGCCGACGATGCAAACTGCCTTGCCAGATCACTATCATAACAGAAATAACGGAATTATAAGATGACAAGATGCGAAGACAACGATCAAACGATAGACGCGCAATGCCGCAAACAGAACATACTTCTCAAAAATAAATCTTACAAAATCATCATACGTTTAGTAGCTACGTACGGGTGTATAGCATGGAGTATCTAACAAAAATCCGCGGACAACATGGATATATTCCAATTAACGAATACATGAAGAATACGCTACAAACATGAATTGTACAATTTATACAAAGAGCATAAACTTTCGACACATGCCAAGCTACTGCGTCTACGTTGGGCCGGTCATATCCGACGAATAGATGACTCAAGGATACCAAAAAAGCCCTGTACCTATTATCAGATGGCAAAGGGCTCGAGAGGGCCGTCTGGAGGAAGAAGCTGATGGAGGCCAAGGCTCGAATTGGGCTGTCGAGCTATCGAAAAAGAAGAACCATGGATTTACTATATGAAACAAATGAAAATTATAGTTGGTCACGCAGCTTGCAAAAGTTGAAATGAGTAGAGTAGATTGCATGACTTATATAGGTTACAAGGGAATAACTTAACATAATGCGTAGTTAGTAGGTTTTATGACCCAAGGGACTAAAAGTTCATGTGTAACAAGTACCCATGTTCATGGGTAACATATAGTACATATATGGCGCAAACATTGCGAGACGAGATCGAATCGAAAACGGGTCGCGAAACATCGCGAAGGCTTCGAGACGCGATCAATATCGAAACGAAATCAATTTGTAAAAAACGAAAACATGAAATAACATGAAATAGTTGGTAGATTTGTTCAAGGGTATGTAATCGAGATGACGCAAGATTTGTAGATATTACAAGGAAATAGCTAGAGATATAATGAGCAATAGATTGATTTGGGATCAAGACTTATGTATTATGTTTGTAAGGGAAATGAAGCATGCATGGAAAAAAACGATAATGCGGGTTAGTAAAGAGCGCTCATAAGATTGAACAGATTGCGATGGCTCGAACATGTTGCACAAGCTTCAGAAGATAGAATGCTAGCCAGGATTTTTAACTGTAGACCATTAGAAAGGAGAAGAGTACCACGAAATAAGTGGATAGATGACTTGCTAGAAGATGTACGGAAACTTCGTATAACGAATTGGAGTGAGCTAGCAAGACATAGAGACGACTAGAAATGGAAACTTTGATGGCCCAAGTCCTGCAAGGACTACACCGCCATTTAAGAAGGTGAAGAAAGAGTGCTCATTCGAAAGACGATCGCGACCACGTTTTAACCATTATTCTTTGGTAGAAAAGTTAAACCGAAAATTTAAGAGTGCTTTTATTTTCTTTTTCGCATTTTGGAACCTAACCCCATAATTCATACAAAGCCGGATTCAGAGGGCGCGGTTTCGGTTTGGGCGCTGTTTTTGTAGATCGTATCTACCTCGCAGTTAGAGGAATTACTGTATTTGTAATCCTAGTTTAATAATAATAAATAAAAAAATTCTTACCACATTCTACCGCACTTTGAGGTAAAAATAACCGTTGGTTTATCAGTCTGGGCGTACATACCTTCCGCCCTGGACACAGCATAAATATTTTAGAGCTACATTAGCGATCTTGAAATTTTTATTAAGGCTTTAATTCGTTGTAGTATTTATAAAAAATAATATAAACGTAGATTATAATGCTTTTTAAATAGTTATTTCCATTATTTAAAAATTTCATGGACCACGAACTTTTATAGATATATGTATATTAGAAGAAAAATTCGATCAGTTTATCACATTACACATTAAGCCCTTTTTTTAAGCAAATCCCTTTTTTTAAGCAAAGAAACATCTTGAATTTGTTGAATTTTACTATTAACCACTAGCGCTTCCTTACATCATGTGGCGTAGTTACAAATTTCGAACTGTACAACTATTATCTTCGTAAGCATGTGTGCGAAATATAAACTGGTAATGCAGTTTTTGTGTAATAACTCTGATAGAGCAGTTTCGCAAAAATATCCATTCTCTCAACCACCATGGATTGAGTTACATAATCTCATCTATCTTCAACATGTAGAGTGACAGCTGCCAAACACATTGTAATGAAAAATCGCCGAATAGTGGAAGATTTCGTAAAGAGTTTTCCGTTTTTACCATAAAAATTTGCTTTCATCATTATCACATGGTATTTGGACTTACCTTAAAAAGGTTTTGAGTTATTCTGTTAACAAGTCTAGCTGCAATTATATTATTTCAAATTCAGAAAAACGCACGGTACTAAATATTCTATAAAAGTGAATTTATTTATTTTCAATCGATTGCTTTGTTCCCTAGGATACAAGCCAAGTACGTTTCCTGGAGTAAGCTAGTCAAGATGCTTTTCAAACAGGCAGTAAGATTTTTCCATAAAACCCACATTGCACTAGCCACAGATAAGAGTGCGTTATCATCTCTTCGCAAAAAAACTGGTTACACATTTGCCAACTGTAAGAAAGCTTTGGAGTTAAGTAATAATGATGTAGTTAAGGTAACAGCATTTATAAAAGTATTGATATGGAGATTGTAAGAAAGTGTATCTATTATAGGCGGAGGAATGGTTGCATCAACAAGCTCAATCCATGGGGTGGTCAAAAGCAACCAAACTTGAAGGACGGGCGACTGCTCAGGGTTTGGTGGGTGTCTTGATAAAAGGCAATGTAGGATCAATGGTGGAGGTCAACTGTGAAACAGATTTTGTTGCCAGAAATGAGCATTTCAAAAAGTTCGTTGATCATGCAGTAAGAGTTTGTGCCCAATATACAGAAATGACAAATTTCGATGGAGATTTGTGGAAGGTAATGTATTTAATCCTCTACATTGTTGTGGAAAAGCTGTAATTAATTCTGCTCTCTCCCCATTGTTTAGCTTGGCTTCGAAAGTGATTCGCTAAAAAATCTGAAACTAAACGACGGGAAAGTACTAGGCGACTATCTTGCACTTCTAATTGGAACCGTTGGCGAAAATGCTTCAATCAAGAGAGCAATATGCTTCAAAACTAACAACGAACTCAGACTCGCAGGCTACACTCATCCATCCAGTAACACCATTGATCAGACCAACATAACGCAGTTCGGAAAATATGGTACGATTGTTGCATTCCGATCGAACACAGAAAAGGACGAGTTGCACAAGAACATTTGCCAGCATATTGTCGGCATGAATCCAGCTAAGGTTGGAGAAGCCGGAAAAGATGAACCTCTTGAGAATAAAGACGATGAAAGATGCTTAATTTTCCAAGAATATCTTTTAGATCCGGAGAAAGTAGTCGGGGATGTATTGAAAGAGAATCAATTAGAAATTATTGATTTCCAAAGATATGAATGTGGTGAAATTACTAGAAGTGACAGACTAAATTTAGCAGAGCTACGAAATTAGTTGATGTTAAATAAAAGATTAGACTTAACTTTAGCTGTAGCAAATTTAATGCCTTTTTATAAGAATTGATGTTATGCGAATATATTGACGTAAGTTGGAACTCAATCGACGAAAACGTAATGCGTTTCGGGAGACAGATTTCAAATTTACAAATGCACGTTTATAGAAATCTATATTTCTCTATTTATGGTGAATTTCTAAAAAAAGCAATATGCCGGTGTGAGTTTAAGCCACAAACGGAAGGATTTATTATATCGATCGAGATATTCCGAATCGGACCTCGTTTTCCTTTTGATTGCTTTGATCACGGCAACGTCGGCGTCATAGGCACTATCGGTTAGTTGATGGAATTTTCCTTGCTTTAGGAGGCTTAACACTCCAACAAGGCGCTTTCCGTTAGTTCCAAAGGTTATAACAGCTCTGCCGATTTCGATTGAGAATTGCAACATTGCGCATGCGAAGCCATGATATAAACACTTTTCTATCGACTTGTCCAACATCCGAGGGCTTCAAGCAATCTGTGAAGGCTAGGACCAACAGATGGTTTAATCGGGAGTGTATGAATGCAATCAGAGATAAAGAAGCCACCTTTCGAGCTTACAAGAGCTTTCCGAGTGAGTTCGTGAAGAGTATATCAAACTAAGAAATTCCTGTAAAGTCACCATCAGAAATGTCAAAAACTCCTTTGGCAGCAAGTTGAAAAGTAAACTCCTTAATGCAACTTCTAGTAGCAAAAACTTTGGGTCCTTGGTAAGCTCCATCAAGAAGAATTTCACTACATTCACAGCCTCTTCATTTATCCATAATGAGAAGGTGATAACCGACAGCAAATCCAAGGCCGATTTATTAGCATCTCTGTTCGCCTTAAATTACCCGAAACTGATATGCTACCCTCGGCTCTCGAGCAAAATATCCTTTTAATGGACAGGGCATTCTTCGGGACTCGCGAGGTGTACAGGTTCCTCAAGGAGCTCGATGCCAACAAACCCAATGGACCCGATAATATACCTCATCGTCAATGCGCCCCACCTTTGACTAAACCTTCGCAAACTTTTTGCCCTATCATATTTCTACGGAGTTTACCCATATCAGAAAAAAGGTTACTCCAGCAATCCCTTTAACTACCGCCCAATAGCAATTACTTCTATTCTCTCCAAAAACCATGGAGACGATAATTAACAAAAAGCTTATGGGATATCTAGAATCCAACCAACTCGTAAACGACAGACAGTATGGCTTCCGACCAAAAAGATACACTGGCGATCTTTTAGTTTGCCTTACAGAACACCTCAACCGAATTTTGCTTGGATCTGGCGAATCTAGTTTGGTTGCTTTGGATATCTCCAAGGCTTTTGATAGAGTATGGCACTCAGCCTTGTTAGCTAAACTCAAAGCTGTTGGAATTGACTCGCTTCTGTATAAGTGGATTGAGAGTTTTCTTTCCGGCTTAAGGTAGTATTGGATGGCGTCAAATCTGAATCTCAACCCATCTCTGCGGGGGTCCCTAAGGGTCAATTTTATCACCGGCCCTATTTATTTTCGTTATCTACTTGTAATCCCCTCCAACCGACTTCTCAGCTTCGCTTACGACGACGGTACCCTGCCTTACTCGTACAGCTTCGATACAAGACAGGCTCATGCCAGATCCTGTCTTGATGATCTTGAACTAATGTCCAACACTATTAATGACATTATACACATTCTAGAGTGAGGAAGCAAGAATCGTATCGAATTCAAACCCACCAAAACCAAGTACTGTCTTATTTTAAAAAAAAGTTCAACACCTCTCCATCCGTGACAGTGGGTAAAGTTGAACTAATGGCTGACCCCTTCCTGCACATCTTTGGCGTGACATTAGCCAAAGATTTGCGATGGAATGACCACATATTCCAAATCGCCAAACAAGCATCCCAGTGATTGTGATTCCTTAAGAGGTGCAAGGTCCTCCTCCAGCCATCGGTCCTTGCTGTAAAATACAAATCCTACATGCGGCCTCTTCTCGAATACTTCCTAATTTGGGGTGGCGCTTCGATGACCACCTTGTCATGGCTTAATAAAGTACAAAAGGGGCCCTTCAATTAATCGACGACTACACCGCCTGCTCCACCATCGACCCCTTGAGCCACCGCAGGAATGTAGCAGCACCAGTGGCGGTTCGTAAGGTTCAGGATAAGGGAAGCAATGCGCAAAGTGAACGATAAAAGTAAAAATATTGAAGCCTTTAATTAAAAAAAACTTGAAAATGGCATATAGTGGAGTCAGATAAGCAAAACATAAGGAATTGTTTGGAGTCTAAAAAATTTCGTTTGGAACATATTAGTTACATCGAATACTATACGAAATGGCTAATTTCTAGCTCTAGCAACCAAGTTATCGACCATTTTGTGAATATTTTATCATTTTGGTCGTTCTTTCTTGAAGTCTCATGGTTCTTTCAATGTACATAAGTGTGAGATTTCTTAGTGCATGGCTTGTAAATGTAGAAGGCTTTGATATCAACATCAACACAAACCTTTGCGTGAGTGTGAGTTTTTTTTTTTATGTGACAGTGCTAAGCTCAGGAGTCACCCTTTGTACTACTAGTCCGTCATGTCATTTGTCACGTCATGGTGCAATGTCTAGCAGTAAGCTTAGTACGGGGGAGGAAAGGGGGGGTATAGGTTAAGGGTTAAAAGGTACGGGGGGGTATTGAAGAAGGTGGTGATGAACCCTGCGTTTGAACTCTTGGATGTTGTAGGAGCTCGGAAATACTGACTGCGAGAGGTTATTCCACAGTCGAGTTGTTCTATTAACAAACGAATTCATATCTTGTTGAGTGCGTGAAAAGGGTAGTTGCAGGTGAAGGGAATGAGACGAGTGGGCTAATCTGGTGTTGCGGGTATAAGATTGCCGTGGAGGCAGGAGAGCGTTTAACTCGGAGGAACAGTCACTATGATAGTAGCGATAAAATTTTGTCAGTGCTGCTACATTCCTACGGTGGCTCAAGGGGTCGATGGTGGAGCAGGCGGTATCGTCATCAATTAACTTGAGTGCCCTTTTTTGCACCTTATCTAACCATGCCAAGGTGGTTATTGGGGCGCCGCCCCAAACGAGGGAGTTATATTCGAGGAGAGGCCGAATGTAGGATTTATAAATAACAGCACGGGCCGATGGCTGGAGGAGGAACTTGCACCTCTTAAGAAATCCCAAGCACTGGGATGCTCGTTTGGCGATTTGGAATATGTGGTCATTCCATCGCAAGTCTTTGGCTAATGTCACGCCTAAGATGTGTAAGGATGGGTCGGCCATTAGTTGAACTCCATCCACTCTTAAGGGTGTTGAGCTTCTTTTTGGATATGAGACAGTACTTGGTTTTGTCGGAGTTGAATTCAACACGATTCTTCTTTCCCCACTCTAGAATGAGTTCAATGTCGTTATTAATAGAGTTGGACATTAGTTCGCGATCATCAAGACAGGATCTGGCATGAGTCTGTCTTGTATCGAAGCTGTACGAGTAACGTAGAGTACCGTCGTCAGCGAAGCTGAGAAGTGGGTTGGAGGGGATTGAAAGAAGGTCATTTATAAGTATGAGAAATAGGGCCGGCGATAAAATTGACCCCTGGGGGACCCCCGCAGAGATCGGGTGGGATGCGGATTTGACGCCATCCAATACTACTTTGATTGAACGGCCAGAAAGGAAACTCTCAATCCACTTCTGTAGAAGTGAGTCAACTCCAATAGCTTTGAGTTTAGCTAACAGGGCTGAGTGCCAAACTCTATCGAAAGCCTTGGAGATATCCAGAGCAACCAGACTAGACTCACCGGATCCATGCAGACTACGGCTGAGGTGTTCTGTGAGACAGACTAAAAGATCGCCAGTGGATCTTTTTTGTCGGAAGCCATACTGTCTGTCGTTTATGAGTAGATTGGATTCTAGATATCCCATAAGCTTTTTGTTGATTATCGTCTCCATGGTTTTGGAGAGAATAGAAGTAATTGCTATTGGGCGGTAGTTGGAGGGATCGCTGGAATCACCTTTTTTTGGTATGGGCTGAACATGGGCAAGTTTCCAAGAGTCGGGATAAACTCCGGAGAAATATGACAGGGAAAATAATTTGCGCAGAGGTTTAGCCAAAGGTGAGGCGCATTGTTTTAAGACGATAGGGGGTATATTATCGGGTCCAGTGGATTTGTTTGCATCGAGCTTTTTGAGGCACCTGTACACCTCACGAGTCCTGAAAAAAACCCTGTCCATTGAATGGGCGTTAAGCTCGGAAACAGGGGGTAGCACATCAGTTTCGGGTAAAGAAGAATTCGAAGCGAACATAGATGCTAATAAATTGGCCTTGGATTTGCTGTCTGCTATTACCTTCTCATTGTGAATAAAGGAAGGGGTTGAAGTTGTAGTGAAATTCTTCTTGATGGAACTTACCAAGGACCAGAAGTTTTTGCTACCGGAGGTTGCATTTAGGAGTTTACTTCTCAATTTGTTGTCAAATAAGGTTTTGACTTTCTGATGGCGGTTTTACAAGAATTTCTTTGTTGTATGTACTCTAAACGGAGCGATTCACTCGGGAAGCTCTTGTAAGCTCGGAAGGCGGCTTCTTTCAATTAAATTGAATGTGTTGGAGTTTTCACTTTGATTTTCTGGGCCAAATAAGCTGGAGATATTACAGCTTCCCCATGTTGTGTAAGGCCTCGGCCCCAATAAGAGCGGCATGAGAAAAATTTAACGTCTCGAATTAGCGGAGAGCGGCACTTTAGTATTGTCACTCTGCCGCTCGCCGCTCATATCATGACCGTGACTTTAGTGTTTCCAGAGGAGGAAATATATTAAGATTTTTCTTGTGACTAATCTTGATATACATATTTAAATTTATTTTTTTAGAAAGTTGCCTATTTGGTCAAGGGAAGTAGTGCTTCCTTTGCTTCCAAAGAGGAACCGTGTTCTAAGCTTACTGCTAGACATTGCCCCAGGACATGATATGACGTAGCTTTTCAAAAAGTATACAACAGTACATCGCCTGACTTCTACCACGTCTGTCTAAAAGTTTTACTTCCTAAACAAGTAATTTTCTTCCGTTTTCTATACAGGAGCCCTAATATAAATAATGAAGCCTTTTCATTAGCATTTGATGTTGTCTCCGAACGTATCTCCGATTTCTTACGGCCCCCATACACCGTCAAATTGGATGTACATGGAAGTGCGGACGTAGAACCAAAACTATCGATTGTGGGCCGGTCGGCCGATCAAAATACATTGGGCTTATGGGTTTGATGAAAATCTGGATGTACATCCAATTTGACCATGTATGGGGGGCCTTTATGCTTACATATATGCGGAGTGCGAAATTATTGTTGCGGGTGATTTCAACTTTCACAACATAAATTGGCTGAGTTACTACTTACCAGTGTTTCTGGCCGTGAAGTCGAGCTCTTTGCAAAGACTAATAACCTACATCAATTGGTTAACTGCCCTACACGAGTTCCTGACGCTTCAGACCAAGGGGCTCATATCCCTGATCTTTTTCTTACCTCCTACCCAACGCGGTACTCCATCGAAGTTAATTCACTCAGACCACTGCCTGGGCAGCGTAAACTTTCCATACCAAACATCCACCTTAAACATACCAGCTCCTAGAAGAACTGTTTGGCATTATGGGAAAGCCAATTGGCTGGAGTTTATTCGGTTCCTCCAAGCTACAGACTGGGATCTGTGTCTTTAGAATCTTAGAATCCCGATGCTGAAGACGATGCGATATACTGTCAGGAATGGGTTTATTCATTCATTCTTCGGAATCCATCAGACTTAGGCCGCATGGACGTGTATGGACGCAATCAAAACCAACGAAACCGCCTATAGAGAGTACAGGCATTTGCTGAGTGAATCATCTCGACGCTAGTATATCATGTTGAGAAACGCCAGCAAAACCACCATCAGGCAAACCTTCGCGCATACTCTACGCCCTTTCATACTTCCCAGAGTTTTCCCACCTGGAAACTGGACTTTGTTCAGCCTATACCAAAAAAGGTGACCCTAGCGACCCCTATAATTTCCACCCAATAGCAATCACTGCTATTCTCTCCAAAATCATGGAGACAATAATAAACAGAAAGCTTATGGAATGCAACCAAATATTTTACAACAAGCAATATGGCTTGGGTCTAAAAGATCTACTGGCGACCTCCTTGTATGCCTAAATCAGCACCTCTACCAAAGCATTCATCGTTTTGTGGTTGCTCCCGATATCTCCAAGGTCTTTGATAGAGTATGGGCACCCCGCTCTATTGAGTAAACTCCAATTGGTATTGACTTTCTTCTAAAGAATTGGATTGGAAGGCGTCGAATCTAATCCTCACAGCATTTCTGCAGGTGTTCTCCAGGGCTCGATTCCGTCACCAGCTATCTTCCTAGTTTTTATAAATGATCTGCAGTGGTAGCATGTAAGTTGTTTCAATCGACTTCTTCATATAAAAATTCAAGATCTTTGTATGGAGGATTCGATTGAAACAGCTTACGTGATACCACCCCTGCTCTCAATTCCATCCAATTCACTTCATATTCGTGTCGAATTCAACGAACAGAAAATAAAATACTGTCTCTTTTCTAAGAAAACGCGCTCCTCAATTCCTCCCGTTTCAGTGGACAGTCTAGAATTGATGGCAGATTTGGTGTTCCACCAAAATATAAAATCCCCACTGTCTACACCCCTTATTTTCACGCACATACCAGCTTAGAAATTCGTTCTTTTCGCGAACAACTTGAATGTGGAACAATCTTCCACAGACAGTATTCCCGAACTTATTTAACATCCAAGAGTTCAAACGTAAGGTTCATCGCCATCTCCTTATGCACCCTCAGGCTCTCTTTAGTCGGTCTTATCCTTTCTCTTTCCTTCGAGCTAAGCTTACTACCATATATCTCACCATGACGTGTATGACATGGCGAACTGGTTGGACAAAGGGTGACACCTGACCTTAGACTTACACATTAAAAAAAATATCAGAGAGGACTCAGAAGGTAGTCCCACTGCTCCGTCGCTTAGTTATCCCGCGTCCCTCCTCCTCACCAGCGCCGGATACACAATTTTCGTGGCCTCGGATTCTTAAGCCCGGTACCCACTTGTTGCAAACCGGCGTTTCGTATCACCGTTCTTTAAATTTTTTTCTAAAAAAATTGCAACGCTTCGTTTCAAAATGGGCGAAATGATACAATTCAAACCCGATCTCTCATTTAAGCCCGGTACCCACTTGTTGCAAACCGGCGTTTCGTATCAAAAAAATTGCAACGCTTCGTTTCAAAATGTGCGAAATGATACAATCCAAACCCGATCTCTCATTTAGCGGTTTTTCTCCGTCAAATCAAAGGAATGATACGATACGCTTTAGGAGGAAGTGTGGACGGGCATGCGCGTATCCTGTTGCTTTATTGCCGTTGCATCTAGCTCCACTGTTTAGTGATCTTTGCTAATAACGTGCGCACATCCGGTTTTTGAGAATAATTTTTAAAAAATGGGGTGGAGTAAAGAGCATATAATTGAATTTATAGACACTTATAAAACATATGAAATCCTGTAGAATCCAAAACATCCCGAATATTTTAATAAAATAAAAAAACAGGATGCGTGGGAGGAAGCTGCAAAGCAGATAAATAGACCTATGAGTGAGTGTAAAAAGAAAATGGAGTACCTGCTGTCTGCAATGCGGAGAGAAAAAATGAAATGGTCAAAAAGCTCTGGTACCGGAAAAGGTAAGTACTGCAATAGTGAAATAGCGGTTTATTAGTACCTACCTAAACTAAAAAGCAATCAGGCAAGTAAGTACAAAAGGATGATATTAGGATAATAAAAAAGGGTTTCTACTTTTCTATCAAGTAATTTTGTGTATATTATTTTATATGTCACTTTTAACAACATTTAAATTTTGTATTTTTTTACTTTATAGTTTTTTGTTACAATAAAATATTATTTTTTTGGAAATCATTTCTAGGTGCGGACGAAGTATATAGTGGTTCATGGTTTGCCTTCAACAGTTTACAATTCCTGTGGGATAATAACAGGCCCAGGCAAACTCTGAATACTGTAAGTAAATAAAGAATACAAATATTTTAGATTTAGATAAAAGGAAGAAAACATTAATTAACCCACCATTCTATGCATAATCATTCTGCCAGACTAGGCTACCCTCTTTTAAGAAATAGTCACACATTTCTTCCCTTACATCAAGTAATGTAGAACTGCTTCTTCGGCCAACTTTTCTCAATGGATGAAGCGTATTCCCACCATCAACTGGTCCTCTCCAAGATCCATTTTTCACTACGCCAGCTTCTTCGGAATGCAATGTTGCACGTGGAGTGTAAAGGTCGACTGAATCTGGTCGTCTTCGTAAATAATTATGTAATAGAGTAACTGCTAGAACCACCACTGAAGCTTTCTTTGGTTCCAACAGCAAGGGCTTCTCAATACACGAAAAACAGATGAGGCTATACCGAACACGTTTCCAACGACCCTTCGCGTTCTGCTGTGTCTATAATTGAAAATCCTTTGTTTTGACCCCTTCTGATTATAACCTGGAAAACCTTTCATCAAATTTGTTGACATAGGGAAGGCTTCATCTCCAAGGAAAAAGAACGGCAACTCTTTTTGTCTTCCATTCAGAGGAATTGGTTCAGGAAGATTCAACGTTTTTTGTTGCATATTCTTGCACAGCACTGAATTTGAGAAAACCCCACCATCTGATATCCTTCCTTGGCAACCCACGTCAACGAACAAGAAGTTATAGTTGGCATCAACTAAAGCCATAAGTACAACACTAAAAAATCTTTTGTAATCGATGTACTCGCTGCCGCTATGTACAGGTTTGTTAAGCTGTATGTGTTTTCCGTCGATCGCCCCACACAGTGCGGAAAGTTCCATTTGGCATCAAATTCATCAGCTTTCTTCATCCACTCTTCTTGGGTCGCTGGAATCTGCAATGAAATACATACATAGGTTTACATCGCTATTATTCAACAAATAATTCCTCTATTATTATTAAAATAGCATAGTACTTTTAGTAGTGGATGTATTTGTTTCGTTAATGTGGAATGTTTTGAAATAAAGAATGTAGCGTTTTATTTTTTTCCTCCTCAGCTGCCCAGTGTTACGAAGACGCAGGAAGACATTCCAGCGCAAGAGAAAGATGATGAGGCTCATAGCAGCAACTCCTCCACGACTTCATCGAACCAATTTCGCAACGTTTATCAGGACAGCTGTCCACCTAAAAAGCGCCCTTTAGCAACAGCTCCTTCTGGTTCTTCAAGAAAAAAAGTTGCAAGAACTAATGAGGAAGAACGTCTTGATCACGCTTTCAAAATTTTGCAATCCGCCTCAACAGAAAGCACAGCTAGCAGACGATTCGTATCATTTCGGCAATTTCGTGGCAGCTAAATTGCGTGAGTATGACACCAGAGCTCGTTTTGCTATACAAAACGATATCATGGTAATATTCCCTCGCGCCAATGAGGGTTATTATACCAGGGTTCCTCGTGTGCCTAGCTACATAACCACAAAGCTCAAATCAGCAACTTACTTACCGAGAATCTAGTCAAGAGGCAACCACTTCAGCTGTCATTACACCATATTTTGTTCCCGACGGCTTTAATTAGAGTTTTTTTATTTTTGAAACTTGCCAAACAACAAATAGTACAGCTTCTAGAGATTTCTTCTGCAAAAAAAATTGTAGGTTAATGAAATTTGGAATGGTGGGAGCTTAGCAATTGGAGAAAAGGTAACCGTTGAGTTCCGGGCCGTACTTCGTGAAAATCACGAGAAAATCCGATTGAAAAAATTTTCCGACGCTTTCCCGACCGTAGCTCGGAAAAACGTCGAAATTGGAAAAATGTTAAGAAGACAAAATTAAAGCTATGAAAATTCTCAACAAAAAAAGTTATAAGCTTTTCCCGGAAAACCTCACGTTTGGTCGGAAAATAGAGGGTAAAGAAAAAAAATATGAAAAATTATTTTGTTTTTATATTGTTTTCTTTATTCAGGGTGTCCCACCTCAAGTTACAAAGTGGCGGGCTGTAGATAGGCTTTGGATAGACGAACAAAAAATCATATGGGAGGGGGGCAGAAATCGTAACGGTTTGGTCACTAGGGCGTTTTGAATTTTTTTTGATAGAGGTTTACATATCACCCTGTATTTTGGTAACCCGATGACCTACTTCCATGAATTAGGTAGCAGTATACGCATAATACTCCCACCTATCTAAACTGTAAAAGCGAAGGTTCTACACCACCAACTTCCAGAGTTAGAGCGCGCGCCAACTGAGTTGATGCCGGAGCGCGCAGCTGGGGAAATTAAAGCTGCACACAAATAAAAATTGCGCACATATCGATAAGAAATGCGCTTATGTATTTTCAAATTTCCCCTTCGAAATTTGTTGCGACTAGAGCAAAGGGACGGAAACGGCATGCGGGGATTCTACTGCGCATGGAAAACGCGACTTTCTCGGCATCAACTCAGTTGGCGCGTAGTCTATGAGTCGAAATATCATTTTTTTCACAGAAAAACTATTTCGAATATACATACATATATATTGGAAAAATTGACAAAGTTCCTATATTTATTTCCATTTATTCTTCATCGCTGGATGTCTCGGGGTCTGGTTCACCGGAACTGTCCACTTCACCTTCATTTTCTTCTTCGTTTTTTTGGTTTAAATAACAAGTAATTAATGAGAATAATACGCGGCTGCCGCCACTTGCTGCTGTGTTTTCATCGTCACTTCAAATCACACACTGACCAGATAACCGTATCGCGCTCCCGCATCAAACATGATACAGGCTGGATGATTCGAAACGCAGTGATGATACACGAAAAATTTGGGTTCCTGTTTTGTTCGTATCAATCAACAATTGAAACGATACAGGGATACGAAACGCCGGTTTGCAACAAGTGGGTACCGGGCTTTACAGGCACAGTCGGCAGGCGTTAACTTAAAGCATTCTCATTCTTTTCAGATGATACCCTTAACTTCTTTCTCCTGTTA
The DNA here is from genome assembly GCA_949987705.1 of Thereva unica. Taxonomy (NCBI): domain Eukaryota; kingdom Metazoa; phylum Arthropoda; class Insecta; order Diptera; family Therevidae; genus Thereva; species Thereva unica. Next base: position 37,297,693 of record OX465285.1, read on the forward strand.
TTTGTCTACTCCTCCATTTGCCCACACTTGATCCGCAGAAAAACGATTTCATGATTTGCTTTACAGAATTTCTTTGTTTGCACCTTCATTAGGTCCATCCTTATTAGCATCCTCGTGGACTCTCCTTGTCCTTGCGGTATGTGCAACGTGGTCTGGATTACGCCATTCCCACGGACGGAAGAAGAACTCCCGCAACTCCTAAACGAGATTTTTCTCCCAGGCTTCCTTTTTCGGTCTGTAAACTTTCTTTTCCTCTTTTCTGAGCTCTGTATTTCTCTGAGACCTCTGTATTGCAGGGTACGCAGGATTTTTAATTTCAGTTGCCAGCTTGCATTCTTCATTGAACCAGTCGTTCCGATCTCTACCACTTCCGCCTAGGATGGAATCAGCAGTACTAACCTCCTCCCGAATGTCCTTTGTATGAAGAAAATTCAACTTATAATAACATTTTCTAATTTTAGTGGTACATTCAGCGCGAAGAAAATACACTACAAATATCACCTGATAGTTGTTCAAGTTTGATTTATTTTATAATCAACAAAAATATAGAGCTTATTGTGCCTCAAACTGGAATCGCAAGTGGCTCATAAATAGTGGTTAAAGCCAGGGAGGAATTGGGACAATACAGATCTTTGATTTGACGCTAACTTTCCCGACCTTAGGGTTGAAAAATTCACTTTCTGCTCAAATTTGTTGATGAACTTTATTTAAAGACCCACAAATTATTTGAAATCTTTACAAAGCTCCCTGGAGCCCTCGTGACTAATGAAGGGTCATTATTGAGCACTTCTCCAGGTTTCTGCGGATAATCCTAAAGGTCAAAACAGAATTGCGACTGCGACGGCCGACTGCAACTGCGATTTATGTCAAAGTTGGACGGCGCAGTTAATGTAGAACGAAATTGCAACGGCAACTTCTATTCTGACATAAAAGCGTGACATTTTACGTTGTATTTGAAAACTAATTTGGTTTTATACCTACATTGTTTGCATAATAAAGTAGAGTAAAACTTGTTTGGATTTGAATTTCAAGAAAATATGATATATAAAATATTGAGGTCGACGCCGACGGCGATTTTAGAAATTTGCTCAAACGCCGACTTCGACTTCGCGGCGCTGTGCCGCTGCAGTTGTAATTTCGTTATACACGGTTTGTGTTCATTTGCGCTAAACGGCTGACCTCGCCGTCCGCCGTCGCAGTCGCAATTCTGTTTTGACCTTAAAGGTCGACGAAATTTTCACGTAGACGCGTTTCAACAGGAAACGCCTACTGCTGATATTCCTTACAGTAGTAAAAAATCTGCGGCTTCATAAATCTATTCGTATAATTTATTCGACTGTGCATATCGAATCATTAAGCTACAGTCAGTCTATCATCGAGGATCTGCTTTGGTGAACTGAACCTCAAAGTTATTTTAAGATTTGCACGCCAGTAGTGATTAACGAAGGTGGTGTGGATTCTTCTATGCGGCCATTTTGAAACAGTTTGGCTGTAAAAGCTATTCCCGGTCCCGTATTATCCTTCTGGGTTACCAAAAATTAATGTCAACTAAATCAATCAATCGTCAACTTCCACGCTTGACGCAGGCGCGGATTCAAGGGGGGGGGGGGTAACGGTGGTCTTGACTCCCCCCCCAAAACAGCCCGCATTTCAAAAAATAGAGCTGAAACCATATTTTGCAAACCGAAAAACAAAAAAACCAAACCTAGTTTTTGCAAACATAAAAACCTGAAACTAACCAAACGACTGAAATTTACTTACTTTTTTGCACTCTGAAAAAATTGGAATCAAAAAATGACTTGAATCAACAAAATTGACTAATTTTCTTACACAAGACTGGCTTTTTTATTATTTTTTCTATATTTGGATTGATTGACTTTATATACTATCATCTAAGGTTATTCTGACTTTGTTTTTTATTCATTGAAAAAATTCGGCTGGTGTTTATTTGGTTATTTTTTTATTAACTTCCCAGTATAGCAGTGGCGGTTCGTAAGCTTCAGGATAAGGGAAGCAATGCACAAGGCGAGCTAAAGATTTGGCAAGAAATGAGAAAGAGGCAAGGATACTGTCAAATATTATAACTTTGTGCCAATTGTTGTGCCGGTAGTTTCCGGTAACTACTAACACTGCCGAGCATTCTTTCTCCACCCTACACCGACTAAAAATATATATTCGCCGTAGAATGATAGAAGATCGTTTGGATTGTCTAACTTCAATGCATATAATCAGTAAAAAGTGAACCGTCCAATACATCATGGACATTTTCAGTAGGAAAATAAAACAAATCTGCCTTTCTCAAATATATAATGTTCTTAGTAAACCTTATTTTAAAATTACAAATATATTTCTTTTCATGTTTTTGTTAATCCCAAAAATGTGTGCCCCTCCCAGAAAGAAATTTTGGATCCGACCATGATAACATAACATTCATATATCCCTGAAATAAATGTCTTCAAAAAGTTAAGGAAATATCTCGCACGGGGCGCCAAAATACCTAAAGTCGGCTCTGCATACACCCCTTACACCACTGCCATTATATTCTTATTGGAAAAAAAATTTTAGGCAACCCGTACTCGAAAATATTCTAAAAATATTCTCTATCCTTTTAAATCATCTCTAAAGCTCTGAATAGAGAAGACGAGGAAGTGCAATTTATTAAACACGGGGAAGCATTTTGGCAACACTAATGCATAGCATTCTTTACGTATTTGTGTCAATCCCGGTCAGTGGCTGTGTTATATTCATTCAAAAACCGGGAGGGATATCGTTTCTCAGCAACCATCTCGGTGAAAACGCTTCACTTGGCTAAATGTTTGAAGCAGACCCTTCGCAAAACCTGAACAAATTTCACTACGCCTATGTCCGGGATTGACAATGTATTTTGTTGTTGTGGTTAAAGTGAATGTATTTTGTTGTTGTGGTTAAAGTGGAGGGAGAGAATTAGAGAGAAAATTTCTTGATCCCAAGTGCTTCCCTCAAACCCGTGTACATGTACGCTATTTTCGGTTCCTTATCTTCTCTATTCAAAGCTCTAAAGAGAATCATAAAAAATTTAATGGAAGCTACAAAGTTATCAGCTTATATTCAGTATACACCGCCTGCCACCCCACTAGAATAAACTATAGATAAAGAGAAACTTTACATATCTTCAAGCTCTTTTTTCTTGACTCAATATACAAACGAAAATTCCTATTTGAAGAAGAATCAAAAACAAAATTTCAAAGCAAAATTTTAAGAGCAAAAATATTGCTTGAAGCCAGTACAGAGTACCAGAAAATGAAGCCAAGAAAACACAGAGAATAAGGTGGATACAGAAAATTTCTCTATTTTCGACTTCCGTATCCCACTGTTTGGCTCCGAAGAAGCTGCGTTTAGCTCAGCTTCTGAGGGTACTGTATTAACGCAAACCTGCGCGTGAGTGCGCGTTCAGTGTGAGTGAGTTTTCACGTTGATTTTCTGTGGCAAAGAAGCTGGTGGACTTACAGCTTCCCCATGTTGTGTAAGCCCTTGGCCACGATAAGAGCGGCGAGAGGAACTTTAGTATATGCCACTCTGCCGCTCGCTGTTCCTATCGTAGCCAAGGCTTTACTCTTTGTATACAGTAGTATGAAAAATTTGAATTGTACATTTTATATAAAAAAATCTGTACATTGTAAACTTAATGTTTCCAGATGAGAAAATATATTGAGATTTTAATCTTGGTAAATTTAAATTAATTTTTACGAAGTTGCCATTTGGTCAAGGGAAGCAGTGCTTCCTTTGCTTCCAAAGAGGAACCGCCAGTGCAGTATAGGAAGTTATTGTAATCGGTCCGACAAACGAAATCGAAATTTTCGACGTATTTTCACCTTTCCAGGTCCCAGGAGCATTTTAAGCAAAAAATTGGGAGGAAGTATGTGTGTGTGTGTGCGCGCGCGTGCGTATGTGGTCATTTTTTCCTGCACGATATCGCGCGAACCAAAAAACAGTGGGTGTGTGTACTTATGTACACGCATTAGAAGTTATACTTCTTTGGCGTGATTTTAAGACTAATTTTTAATTTCTACACCAATATTTTATTGGATTCTTTCTATTTTCGTGCGTTGGAAGGTGCAAGCATTATGATGCCGACACGCTCAAGGCTGTCGGTTATACAGTATTCTAATCCTAACTAAAATCACCAACTAGTTGGGTCATTAGGCCTAATTACAATTATCTTAAGATGGGCTTAAGATGCCTCATGCCAAAACGTAATGAATGTTAAGTTCAATATGCGTCGCAAAGCTGGATCAGCATTTATTTACCTGATAATACTACTGGTACTTCTAAGCCCAACTCACTTCTTTTTTGTTCATTTCCGCCTTAGAATCTGATTGAGGAATTTAACTTCTCCTCCACTTTAGTCAGTAGATCAAACGATCGCACCATTAAAGTCTAAGACGTTCGTTGCTCTTAGCCATGCCTTTAACTGTAGGTTACAGTGCAGCAGTTTGCTCGGCTAATCTCCGGCAATACAAAAGGACATCGTCTGTGTCCTCTGTCACAATGAGGAATTCCAGGCGTTGCGTAGACTCATTTTGCCGGTATGCTCTCGTAACTCACCTGTGGGTTCATCGACCTTGGGTAGATTCATTACGTCACTTCCAAATTCTGTTCACTTCCCCAGCTTCTTCTTTTAGTTGTTACTCAATTAAATTGAGTGGGTTAGGGTAATTGAAATATGATATGAAGAGTTTCATACTAAGGACATTAATGAATCGGCAAATACAGCATCAACGCTTCCAAAGTTTGAGTGACAACACTCCGAACCTGTCCAAACACCATCGTTGGACGCTTGACATTGGACATTCGTAGTTCGAGTAGCGGCCACACGATGCGTTCTACCATCAAACGTCCAACGTTGGAAAGTGCTCATAGCATCGTTTAGAGCCGGCTTTAGCTGAAAACTAGGATATGTAATTTATTTCCCTCCATAGCCTCTGGGTAAAAACCTCCTCACCCACGAACATCGTGAACGGACTTTGGCTACGAATTTTCATATGCCCATATAATAATAAACTTAATAGCTAAAGGATTGGAGTTGCAATGCTTCCCTCCTCTACCCCTTCGTCTATATCGTTCGCAGGCCGTATCAGAACATCAAAATTGAGCCCTGTGAAGCTGGCACCACAAAGTCTGGAAAATCAATTTCGAAAATGCCAAAATTAGGTGCTTTTTAGGGGCTAATTTGGTGCCAACGTTATAAATTAGGGGCTCACAAAGTGAAAAAGATATTGAGGGTTCAATAATGTTGTGCCAGCTTCACGTGAAGCTAGCACAACATCATCTATTTAACAATAAAAATTAAATGTATGAATGGCAAATTTAGGTGCTAATTAGGTGCTTCAAGGTCGTATAAATTTCATTTTAGTCAGCTGCACCACAAAGCACACACCGATATAATTAAAATAAACAATTGAAGCTAGCACAACATCATCTATTTAACAATAAAAATTAAATGTATGAACGGCATATTTAGGTGCTAATTGGGTGCTTCAAGGTCGTATAAATTTCATTTTAGTCACCTGCACCACAAAGCACACACCGATATAATTGAAATAAACAATTCAGGTACGATGACAAATGGAACAAAAACAAAACACAAAATTTAACATCATCTATTTAACAATAAAAATTAAATGTATGAATGGCAAATTTAGGTGCTAATTAGGTGCTTCAAGGTCGTATAAATGTCATTTTAGTTAGCTGCACCACAAACCACACACCGATATAATTGAAATAAAGAATTGAAGCTAGAACATCATCTATTTAACAATAAAAATTAAATGTATGAACGGCATATTTAGGTGCTAATTGGGTGCTTTAAGGTCGTATAAATTTCATTTTAGTCACCTGCACCACAAAGCACACACCGATATAATTGAAATAAACAATTCAGGTACGATGACAAATGGAACAAAAACAAAACACAAAATTTAACATCATCTATTTAACAATAAAAATTAAATGTATGAATGGCAAATTTAGGTGCTAATTAGGTGCTTCAAGGTCGTATAAATGTCATTTTAGTTAGCTGCACCACAAACCACACACCGATATAATTGAAATAAAGAATTGAAGCTAGAACATCATCTATTTAACAATAAAAATTAAATGTATGAACGGCATATTTAGGTGCTAATTGGGTGCTTTAAGGTCGTATAAATTTCATTTTAATCAACTGCGCCACAAAGCACACACCGATATAATTGAAATAAACAATTGAAGCTAGAGCATCATCTATTTAACAATAAAAATTAAATGTATGAACGGCATATTTAGGTGCTAATTGGGTGCTTCAAAGTCGTATAAATTTCATTTTAGTCAGCTGCACCACAATTCACACACCGATATAATTGAAATGAACAATTCAGGTACGATGATAAATGGAACAAAAAGAAACACATAATTGAAGCTGGCACCACTAAGTCCCGGAAATAAATTTCGAAAATGCCAAAATTAGGGGCTTTTTAGGGGCTAATTTTGTGCCAACATTATAAATTGAAGATTCAATAATGTTGTTGCTTCACGTGAAGCTAGCACAGCATCATCTATTTAACAATAAAAATTAAATGTATGAACGCAATATTTAGGTGCTAATGGTGTGCTCGAGGGTCGTATAAATTTCATTCTAGTAAGCTGCACCACAAAGCACACACCACATTGACTTGAGCGCCATCACAATTCCCAACTGGCTGGTGTAATGGCGCGCACCAAAAGTAAAAAGTTGGCAAAAGTGAGCTACAGCACCAGCACCACGCGACAGCTGCACATTGTGTATGTACTTCGGGTCGGCTACTTTTTTTTACTTTTGACAGTTTGCGCCACAGCTTTAGCGCCACATTTACCTAGTTTATAGCTACTCCAAAAACAATTAGAATTATGGATCATACAAAATTTTTTGTCGTATAAACGAGGTAATTCGAATTATTACAAAATTTTTCGTCTTAAGCCAAAGTTAAAAGAATATTAAATACACGTTTATACGTTAATTCGAGCTAAATCGATTGAATTTTGCTGCTATTAACTTGGTAATTTCATTCCAGCCCTAAAACACAGCGTCTACACTAGCCATGGCCATTTCCATATTGCATGGACAGTGTAGACCCCGAAATTTAGCCAATTTTAATGGCAAACTCTTATGGCAAACTCGATGGAAAGCTACTTCGACGTAGGGGCGTACGGCAGCCAAAGTGATGGAGGTAAATGTTATGATAAAAACCTGAAGATAGATTCAGTTGAGGATTTGCAAAGTTTTTTTGATGAACTCAAAACCCAGTTCATTAAAAAAACACGGCCACTATCGTTACACGGAAAAGAGGCAGAAATTTAGGTGCATCGTGTAATACTCAAATTATACACAGATAGGTTTGTCGTGAGTCCCAAGTGAATGGCCGTGTAATTTCACTCGATGACAGCAGATTTTTGTTGGTTGGGTGTTGGCCCGTGTGAAACTGGCCATAGCAGTTGGGTCAATTCCTGCATACAAGCCTGTCTACATTTAGACGAGTGTAATGCAAAGCAAGGGAAAATTGCTTAGAGGGAAAAATTGCTTAGCCCCCTTTTAGACGGGCGGACACCGAACAGACAAAACCAACGAACGAACTGGGCTTTATGATGAGAGGGTGAGAGAGAACGATGGGGAGGGCGGACAAATTTCATGGACACTTTCTAGCGCACATTTTGACAGTTCCTGCATTTGTGTTATTGATGGAACAAGAAAGCAAAAGAGAATTTCAAAAAGCAACAACAACGATCCCATAGGTTTTTACATGGTGTTCAGTTTTTACATGGTGACAAGTTTTTTTCTGTTAAGACAGGAGTGTTTTAAAAAAAGCTCATTTTTCGTACGTTGTATAACGATTTAATTTAAATGATACAAAATGAAAGAATTTGTATGTGCTATATATTGTGTTGACAATGAATTAAAATAAACTCAACTAGGTGAAATAAAATTAAAGTGGTGTGTTAACGATTAAAAAAATTAAGTTTAAGGATACAACATCCAAACATTTATATGTGATTCATATTGTGTTGATAAACAATTTAAATAAACCAAACTAGGTGAAATAGTGAAGCGGCTAAATATTTGTTAAAGTGTATCAAATATTATGGATTCTGTAGGTTTTTATATGTTGGAAAATTTGGAAAGTGAAGAAGAAAACGAAAGAGCTGCCCGGCAAAGTTTAAGAGGTACAGCGAGGGATATTTTGGAAATGGATGCAAGAACGTAAAAATTATATATAAATTAATAAAACTCTTATTTATTTGCGAAAATATACTTTTAGCTTTATGAAAATTTTTCGGTTGAATAAATCTGCCTTTAAATATTTGCTTAGTGAAGTAGAAGGAAGTTGCCCTAAAACAACTAAATCTAATTCAATATCAATAAAAATCAAGCTCGCTGCAACACTACGATTCTTAGCACAATGGAGCTATCAGCAAAGCGTGGGTAACGAGTTGAACGTTTTGGGCGATGTCATAACAAAACATATATATATATATATATATATATATATATATATATATATATATATATATATATATATATATATATATATATATATATATATATATGCGCCATCGTGTAGGACTTATACACATTATCGTTGTTCCATATAGTTGTTCCATATAGAACAGTACATTTTTGTATTATAGGGGCTTATTCTACAATTCGTTTCACGTGAAAAATTGTTCACATTCCAAAAGTGCTATTCTGGCAATCACCTGAGGTGAATACATTCGTTGTGAAGTGATTAAGGGTTTCACCTAATTTGTCAAAGGGGAAGACTCTATTACGAAGTTGTTATTTCGCCAATTTTATAAGATTAATTTATACCACTAACAATGAGCAACAAAATCAAAAAGATGTCTTGTTAGAAAAATCCTTACCAAATGTAGCAAAAATGGAAAGGTACTTTCGGAAAGCATTGTTTTTATTGCTAAAAAGGGTAACCAGTAATTTATTCTGCATGCCTTACATGGTAATCTACATATGTATTCACCTAATACATTTCGCCTCTGAAATAAGTCCTCATCTGTAATGCCTAGTGTAAGTGCTTACCGCCCTAGGACATCCCTATGTAAAAGTAACCTATGATTTCATCACAAAGGTAATAGGTCCATCTCATTACCACCTTGCTTACCTACCCATTACATTTCCCGCTTGCATGTAATGAATAACAGAGAACGAGCAACATGGTAGTCGTCACGTGATAATCGCCACAGCGCAAAGCGCCGTGGCCCAGGGCACCGGTTTTTTTATAGCGATTGACAGTTTCAGTTCCACTTGTTCCAGGTGAAACTTTTTTTTCGATTCATGTGAATCACAGAATCGACTCAATAACATGAAGTGAAATGCAGGTGAAATTTTTTTTTCACGTGAAACGAATTGGAGAATAAGCCCCATAGTTAGTTAGTGGATATAAATAAAGGTGTTACGGATAAATTCCTTGAGTTTTATTATAAATTAAGGGAATTAAGGAAAAGCTACAACAGGCGATAAGCCCCATTAATAAGAAAATGGCAAAATTTATGTGGGATAGAGAGCTCATTCAGTTATTAATAACTGAATATGAGCAAAAGCAAAATCTTTATGACCCTAGGCATAAAGATTATTGTAATCGCACCAAAAGAGACAAGGCAGAGAAGGAGATTCTAGAAAAATTAAAAAATATTTCTCCAAGCCTTAACCAAAACTTGTTAAGGGTTAAAATTCAAAGTCTGAGGTCTCAATATAAAAGGGAGCTTAGAACAATTGAAACATCGAAGAGAAGCGGTGCCGGTGCGGAGGATATATATGAGCCCCGACTTTGGTGTTTCGAGGAGTTAAAATTTCTGCAACCATATTGCGAAATGAAGATGTCATCTTCAAATATTGATGATGTATGTATTTATTAATAAGTTTCATGAATGTAGTTTCATCAATCTGTGTTATTTACAGGTAATCTTTCACGATAAAGAGAACAATATAGCAGAAACTATTACAAATACTTCTGAAGACGCAGCGGGTCTACAAACAACAGAGGAAAGAGCAGTGGAATTATTTAGTTCAACTCCAAAAGTAAGTATTTATATTTTATTAAATTTAATTACAATTTCACAAATTTTAAGTATTTAAATTTATTTTACCCTCATTGCAAAAGTAGTCTGCAAATTCCCCCCGTATTCTTTCGGCAGTTGTGGAACTGCCAATATTAAAATTATAATCTCCGGTTTGTGTATTTGAAGTGCTTGAACCTGCTACATCATTGTTCAGATATCTACTGTCATTACATATCAGAAAATTTTGTAAAATGCAAGCAGCCTTTGTCACTTGGTCTCGTGGTAAGGGTTTGTGAACGTTTCGCGTATCGTTACTGGAGTTTCTTGATGTAGACTGCAGATGGCGATTTGTCTATGTTACTTGTTGTTGTTGTTTTTGCTAGTTGTGAGCTAGCGTGGCACTTAGAGGCCTTTTAATGGTCCTAGCCTTTCAGCCATATAACCATGAAACTTCGTTTGTCTAAATTACGATGTCATTATGATATTAAGCATGAAAGCACGCGGTCGAAATTTGTTACTTAGACTTCTGCGCCGCCAGTGATCAATTCAAGAACTACTGCAAAGTCCATCTGAAACGCTCACACTTTTCTCTATGGGATGGTGAGAGAGTTCCCAGACCTGTCTATACGACCGTGGTCTCTAGGCACCCATTGTTACCATATCAAACATATTTTTAAAATTATAAAAACGTGAACTACTGAAAGTACCGCATGAAACTAAATTTTAAACTGTCCGGCATAGCTGTTTGAACAAACATCAATTTATGGCCAAAATCATGGCAGATTTGATGGCCGGCCATAATGGCTTTCCATCGAGTTTGTCATAAGATCTGCCATTAAAAATAGTTAAATTTCAGGGTCTACACTGTCCTTGCCATATGGAAATGGCCATGGCTAGTGTAGACGCTGTGTTAGGGCTGGAATGAAATTACCAAGTTAATATCAGCAAAATTTAATCGATTTAGCTCGAATTAACGTATAAACGAGTATTTAATAATTCTTTTAACTTTGGCTTACCCGGGGGCTAGACGATCAATTTTTCAATTGCAATATTGCATTGCAGCATTAAAATTGATCGACTGCTGCAATATTGCATACAATATTGTAAATGCAATGGCTGCATATGCAAGAAATTCAAAATTTTTTTAAAACAAAATGGGGGAAAATGAAAAACCTAGGCATTGGAGATTACTTGACGGGGATTATTTAATGTTATATGAATTAATCTAAAAATTTTTTAGAAGGCAAAAGTTAACTATTTTTTTTTATTACAAAATGAGTGAATTAATGAAAATTAGTACCAAATACAGCAACTATCTTCTACGTGTTTTTTGTAAGAATGAAATTGCAATGCAATGAAATTACTGCCGATAAAACTTTGACATGCAATATTTCAAATTGCAATTGCAGACAAAATGATCGTCTGACCCCGGGTTAAGACGAAAAATTTTGTAATAATTCGAATTACCCTGTTTATACGACAAAAAATTTTGTATGATCCATAATTCGAATTGTTTTTGGAGTAGCTATAAACTAGGTAAATGTGACGCTGAAGCTGTAGCGCAAACCAGGGAGACTATTCAAGGAGGTATAATTCCGTGTTGTCACTTTTTGTTTGATTAATGATGGCGCCACAGTCACATGTACCCCAAAAAACATGGCGGATTATATTCATCCGGTTCATGGCCAAGTTCGTTAACTATTAAAATATTTTATGTTTACGCCTAACTTGAAAAATCGGCTTCTGATTTTTCGTATTTAACCATTTTATGGATTTTCCAATGAATTTTTATTAATTCCCAATAATTTATTTTGCATTTCGGCTGACAATTTTGAAGAAATGGTCGAAATGGGTAAAATTCAGCTAACTTCAGCTTTAGGCGTCATCTGTGGCCAAAAATGAACTAGAAGTTTAGTTTCTGCTACGCATCAATTTTCGGTTATTTTCCCCATAAGAGTTATACCTCCTTGTATAGCCTCCATGGCGCAAACTGTCAAAAGTAAAAAAAAGTAGCCGACCCGAAGTACATACACAATGTGCAGCTGGCGCGTGGTGCTGGTTTTGTAGCTCACTTTTGCCAACTTTTTACTTTTGGTACGCGCCAATACACCAGCCAGTTGGGAATTGTGATGGCGCTCAAGTCAATGTGGTGTGTGCTTTGTGGTGCAGCTTACTATAATGAAATTTATACGACCCTCGAGCACACAATTAGCACCTAAATATTGCGTTCATACATTTAATTTTTATTGTTAAATAGATGATGTTATGCTAGCTTCACGTGAAGCAACAACATTATTGAATCTTCAATTTATAATGTTGGCACTAAATTAGCCCCTAAAAAGCCCCTAATTTTGGTATTTTCGAAATTTATTTCCGGGAATTAGTGGTGCCAGCTTCAATTATGTGTTTCTTTTTGTCCCATTTATCATCGTACCTGAATTGTTCATTTCAATTATATCGGTGTATGAATTGTGGTGCAGCTGACTAAAATGAAATTTATACGACTTTGAAGCACCCAATTAGCACCTAAATATGCCGTTCATACATTTAATTTTTATTGTTAAATAGATGATGCTCTAGCTTCAATTGTTTTTTTCAATTATATCGGTGTGTGCTTTGTGGCGCAGTTGATTAAAATGAAATTTATACGACCTTAAAGCACCCAATTAGCACCTAAATATGCCGTTCATACATTTAATTTTTATTGTTAAATAGATGATGTTCTAGCTTCAATTCTTTATTTCAATTATATCGGTGTGTGGTTTGTGGTGCAGCTAACTAAAATGACATTTATACGACCTTGAAGCACCTAATTAGCACCTAAATTTGCCATTCATACATTTAATTTTTATTGTTAAATAGATGATGTTAAATTTTGTGTTTTGTTTTTGTTCCATTTGTCATCGTACCTGAATTGTTTATTTCAATTATATCGGTGTGTGCTTTGTGGTGCAGGTGACTAAAATGAAATTTATACGACCTTGAAGCACCCAATTAGCACCTAAATATGCCGTTCATACATTTAATTTTTATTGTTAAATAGATGATGTTGTGCTAGCTTCAATTGTTTATTTTAATTATATCGGTGTGTGCTTTGTGGTGCAGCTGACTAAAATGAAATTTATACGACCTTGAAGCACCTAATTAGCACCTAAATTTGCCATTCATACATTTAATTTTTATTGTTAAATAGATGATGTTGTGCTAGCTTCACGTGAAGCTGGCACAACATTATTGAACCCTCAATATCTTTTTCACTTTGTGAGCCCCTAATTTATAACGTTGGCACCAAATTAGCCCCTAAAAAGCACCTAATTTTGGCATTTTCGAAATTGATTTTCCAGACTTTGTGGTGCCAGCTTCACAGGGCTTCAAAATTGGCAGCGTGCAGTAAATTACGGCATGAGATAAAAATGCAGCAAGCTGCAATCAAAAGTATTTCAATTGGCTCAGGCTGGTAAAATGACAAGTAAGCAGCGTGCTGCATGTTCATATCATGTCTTCAATTTGCAGTACGCTGCATATTTGAGGTTCTGATAGGGCCTCCAGCAAACCCATCGTAGTTACAGGCCTGGAAGCAGCCGGTGCCGATCCTACATTTGCTTGAATGGAGGACATTTCTCGTGTAATAACATAGTGGAGCCAAGTTTTTAGTTCATTTTTTCAATAAAAAGTTGTAAAATATTGTATTTTATCACTTTTTTCTGCACCTGGATTACCAGTGATTAGTGTTTCAGTGAATCAAAACAATTTCAAAAAATTGAGTGAATCAATATGTTTTAATGGTTTAATTGTGAAGGTGACCAATTTTGTTTACATTCGCTGTGGTTTTGTCGAGTTATTTTAGGGCAAAAATGTTGAATTTGTGTGGTTATTGAGTTAAAAGTGAATTTAAAGTGATTAAAGCTTGTTGAAGAATAATTTTTAAAAATATTAAAGCAGAAAAATGTGTAGGAAAAAGTTCAAAATTTTTGTTATTCATGTTGTGTGGTGGTACTTGCACTTATGTTTTAATAACTATTCCGTAATAATTTTTAACCATTTTAAATTCACTTTTAAGTTCATTACCACATAAATCCAACATTTTTTCCCTAAATTAACCCGAAAAAAAACACCATGAATGTAAACAAAACTGGTCACCTTATCAATTTCATTCAATTTATTCACTTGGATCACTAACCAACTTATCACCGGTAATGCGCGTGCAGTAAAAAATGTTAAAAAACAATATTTTGCCACTTTTTACGAGTTAAAAACTTGGCGAGTCTATGATATTACACTACGAGTTAGAGAAATTGCCTTCCATTCAGTAAAACCCCTCACCACAAACTGCACACAATAAACACTACGAATCTTCCTTTCCTATGCCCACGAAAAAACAAACATACGCTTAGCTGATGACTCGAACATGAAATTTATTTCCCTCCATAGCCTCAGCATAAAAACCCCCTCAACATCGTGAACCGGCATCGGCTGCGAGTTTTCATATGCCCATAGTAATCACGGTATTCAGAAACAAGGTAATGTAACACACTGTATACCGTATACGGTATTTTAGTGTAATGCTGGATTTCGAATAATGCTGGACAATCATTAGAAAAGAAATTGGAAGTAAAATATCTTGGGCTTTGGCTGGATCAATACTTATATTTCAATAGAAACATAAGTGCTGCTCTGGCCAAGGCAAACAAGGCGTTTCATATGACGAAAAGGCTTTTTTATAGCAGACACCTAAGCCCACGGGTCAAAGTGATCTGCTACCAAGCCTTGGTCAGACCAATTTTAACATATGGTTGCCCAGTATGGTTCAACATATCTCCTTTTTATATGGAAAAGCTTCGGGTTTTCGAAAGACAATGCTTAAGGGCGTGCTTAAGTCTGTATCGAACACCCGAATCTGGCTTCACTAAGTTTCACGCCAACAATGTTCTCTATGATAAGGCATTTGTTAATAGGATCGACAACTTCATAATCAAGTTGATTCGAAGACATATTTCTAGAGCGATGGAGAGCGACAATCCTCTTATTCGGGGAGCGTTCTACCCGAACGCAAGATACCACAAAACAGCCTGTGAACGAGGCTTTATTCCTCCAGAGGCATTTGTCTACCTGGACTCTAAAGGATTGGTCCAAGATAGATCGGGAGTGCCTCTCTTCTACCACATGTTCCGCAGGGCATGTGACAAACGATACACTGTTAGCGAAGAGGATATAAATGTTCAGGATCTCTTGAGGTTCAATACAAAAATTTCAAAAAGAGATAAAAAAGATGCCTCCAATGCCAGCACTTGGTTCTGGTGGTTGGAGGAAGAGTAATTGTTGCGTATTCGCCTTAAAATCGCCACACATAAGGCAGTTTAGTTTTAAATTTAGACTTAGTGATTAGCGTAGGGCTTAAATAGGATCTAGTTCTAGTTTTTACCTAATAATACATTTAGATTTAAGTAAGTTTAGGGTAAGGGTGCGGGTATAGATGTAGATGGAAACCCGTAGCCTGGGCGGGAGTCACCCGAGAAGATTTTATCTCCGCTGCCCCCCGCCCAGATAGTGTTAGAATAGAGTAGATTAAGATAGTTTTAAGATTCTTTTTATATAAAATAAATATAGTATCTAAGTTTTTTTTTTTCTCTCAAATTTTTCTTAGACATTATAACGACCTTTTCTTTTTTCTATAAAATAAAAATAAATATTAGATAAGTCTTAGCTGAAAGGCATAAGTTAAATTTTAAGATATAGATTAATTTAGAGTGCCTGTTGAGGGCCAGTAAATTAGATAGATTAAAATAGGCTAGAATAATTAACTTTAAGCATTAGTTAAATTTATATTAAGAAAGATAGTAAGGTAATAAATAAAAATGCTTTTTAAAAACTAAAACTAACGGTATTTTAGTGCTGATGTCACGTGGGGGACACTTCCCATATAAAATCGAAGCTGTTGTTGTTGTTTCAGCATTACGGCTGACGTCACCAGGCGCCCATTTTTTACGGTATTCAAAGCTGGCGTCGCTTTTACATTACCTTCGTTTGCTGTATACCGTGCATAATAATGATAATCCCAGTGCGCATGAAGAATGGAAGTTGAAATGCTTGCCCTCCATTGCCTCCACCCCTTCGCCCATATCCTCAAGTTGCGTTGCGTTGCGAATTCGTCAAAATTCACTCTCATAATATTTTTCAAAACGCGCCTAAAGAAGTATAACTTCAAAAAGATATCGAATTCGTTGCGGTGTCGTTTGAAGTGTATTAACCGAAATATGATCTGAAAAGATTTTCATAAAATTCGGTCGAGCCGTTTGTTCGTTTAAGCGGCGTAAGTGATTTTTGTACCTGCACGATATCGCCCGAACAACGAACTTACTTGAGGTGCCGTTCGAAGCGTATTAGCGACAATATAATCTGAAAAGATTTTTATAATATTCGGTCGAGCGGTTTTTTGGTTTAAATGACATAAGTGATTTTTGTACCTGCACGATACCTATCGCGCGAACTATAAAAGATATCGACTTCGAAGAGTATAAACCAAAATATGGTCTGAAAAGATTTTCATAAGATTCGGTCGAACCGTTTTTTTGTTCACGATGTTCGTGAATTTTGTACCTGCACGAAACTGCGCCAACCAAAAACTATATGGGGGCCTCGGTAGCCTAGGGAGTAAGGCGTCTGGCTACTATCCCAGAGGTCCCGGGTTCGAATCCCGGCCAGTCCCACGGTCCTTCGCCTTTTCCACTTTCCCACCTACATAACTTTCCTTCTTTCTTCTTCCCTCTTTACATTCCTGATTCCTTCTGTCATAGCCTTAGTTAGCGCTTCCCCGCTTCACCAAAAAAGCGCATGTCATCGGTTGGTTGATGAGATTCAACTCGTTTCAGGAGGCATAACACTCCAGCGAGTTGTTTCTCGATGCCCCGATGACAAAGTCGCCAGTAAATGGTTGGGAGTAGGTGGACTGCAAAATATCGCTGGTAGGTTGTGACAGTTCCTTTCTTCCCCGACTAGAGCTGCTGTTCGACATTGCACTCTATATGAAGAAAATAGATTGTCGACACAGTATAAAGGGTGTTTCCTGTGACTCTAGTCTTTCACATAAAAAAAAAAAAAAATATCGACTTCTTTGAGGTGCCGAAAAACGAATATTAACGAAAAAAATTTCATATTATTCGGTCGGGTCTTTTTTGTTTAAATAGAAAAACTTCGACTAATTGTCAGAAAGACCAAGTTTGACAAGTTTCGCTAATATCTAATAAACTCGATGGAATGAACCCCGTTCTAAACGAAGTGACCTTTTTGGGCTCTTCACAGCGATAGCCTTCGAACAAAACATCACTGTTCAAAATCCGACAACTTTTAAAAATCGTGCAAAAATTTCGATACCTTTTACAAACATCACGAATTTCTCAAACCTTGGAATAGCACTTTTTGACGGGGAATTGTTTTCTACGCGTGATACAGTTTGAGGAAATTGTGGGTCATCACAGGATTTCCAGTAGTTACTGCAAAATACAAATAGGAAAATATCTCCTTGATCTTTTTCTAACTTCTCATCCAGCGCGTTACTCCGTAGAAGTTGATTCACCTCTCGGCAATTCAGACCACTGCCTAATCAGCGCTAACTTCCCATTCGAATTTCCCACCCCTCCCAAACCAGTTCGAAGAACTGTATGGCATTATGGGAAGGCCATTTGGCAGGGGCTTATTAATTTTTTCCAGTCTACAGACTGGAATCTGTGTTTCCGGAATAGAAACGCCAACTCTGCCGCTATCCGTATCACCAGGATCATACAGGCAGGAATGCATTTGTTCATTCCCCATTCTACCAAATCTGTGAAGCCTAGGCCCAACAGATGGTTTAATCGGGAGTGTATGAATGCAATCAAAACTAAAGAAGCCGCCTTCCGAGCGTACAAGAGCTTCCCGAGTGAATCGCTCCGTTTAGAGTACATACAACAAAGAAATTCTTGTAAAACCGCCATCAAGAAATTCAAAACCTTATTTGACAACAAATTGAGAAGTAAACTCCTAAATGCAACCTCCGGTAGCAAAAACTTCTGGTCCTTGGTAAGTTCCATCAAGAAGAATTTCACTACAACTTCAACCCCTTCCTTTATTCACAATGAGAAGGTAATAGCAGACAGCAAATCCAAGGCCAATTTATTAGCATCTATGTTCGCTTCGAATTCTTCTTTACCCGAAACTGATGTGCTACCCCCTGTTTCCGAGCTTAACGCCCATTCAATGGACAGGGTTTTTTTCAGGACTCGTGAGGTGTACAGGTGCCTCAAAAAGCTCGATGCAAACAAATCCACTGGACCCGATAATATACCCCCTATCGTCTTAAAACAATGCGCCTCACCTTTGGCTAAACCTCTGCGCAAATTATTTTCCCTGTCATATTTCTCCGGAGTTTATCCCGACTCTTGGAAACTTGCCCATGTTCAGCCCATACCGAAAAAAGGTGATTCCAGCGATCCCTCCAACTACCGCCCAATAGCAATTACTTCTATTCTCTCCAAAACCATGGAGACGATAATCAACAAAAAGCTTATGGGATATCTAGAATCCAATCTACTCATAAACGACAGACAGTATGGCTTCCGACAAAAAAGATCCACTGGCGATCTTTTAGTCTGTCTCACAGAACACCTCAGCCGTAGTCTGCATGGATCCGGTGAGTCTAGTCTGGTTGCTCTGGATATCTCCAAGGCTTTCGATAGAGTTTGGCACTCAGCCCTGTTAGCTAAACTCAAAGCTATTGGAGTTGACTCACTTCTACAGAAGTGGATTGAGAGTTTCCTTTCTGGCCGTTCAATCAAAGTGGTATTGGATGGCGTCAAATCCGCATCCCACCCGATCTCTGCGGGGGTCCCCCAGGGGTCAATTTTATCGCCGGCCCTATTTCTCATATTTATAAATGACCTTCTTTCAATCCCCTCCAACCCACTTCTCAGCTTCGCTGACGACGGTACTCTACGTTACTCGTACAGCGTCAATACAAGACAGACTCATGCCAGATCCTGTCTTGATGATCGTGAACTAATGTCCAACTCTATTAATAACGACATTGAACTCATTCTAGAGTGGGGAAAGAAGAATCGTGTTGAATTCAACTCCGACAAAACCAAGTACTGTCTCATATCCAAAAAGAAGCTCAACACCTCTCCACCCTTAAGAGTGGATGGAGTTCAACTAATGGCCGACCCATCCTTACACATCTTAGGCGTGACATTAGCCAAAGACTTGCGATGGAATGACCACATATTCCAAATCGCCAAACAAGCATCCCAGTGCTTGGGATTTCTTAAGAGGTGCAAGTTCCTCCTCCAGCCATCGGCCCGTGCTGTTATTTATAAATCCTATGTAGCAGTCGCTACTTGTATATACGTATATATATATATAGATATATATCCCTTATATATTGCTATGAAATGAGGGAAGACGGCAAAAACTAGTCCGACCCCATTTCATCCTACATTCGGACTCTTCTCGAATATAATTCCCTCGTTTGGGGCGGCGCCCCAATAACCACCTTGGCATGGTTAG
Source organism: Thereva unica (assembly GCA_949987705.1). Lineage (NCBI taxonomy): Eukaryota > Metazoa > Arthropoda > Insecta > Diptera > Therevidae > Thereva > Thereva unica. The sequence continues at coordinate 37,317,295 of OX465285.1, forward strand.
ATAAGGTGCAAAAAAGGGCACTCAAGTTAATTGATGACGACACCGCCTGCTCCACCATCGACCCCTTGAGCCACCGTAGGAATGTAGCAGCACTGACAACATTTTATCGCTACTATCATAGTGACTGTTCCTCCGAGTTAAACGCTCTCCTGCCTCCACGGCAATCTTATACCCGCAACACCAGATTAGCCCACTCGTCTCATTCCCTTCACCTGAAACTACCCCTTTCACGCACTCAACAAGACATGAATTCGTTTGTTAATAGAACAACTCGACTGTGGAATAACCTCTCGCAGTCAGTATTTCCGAACTCCTACAACATCCAAGAGTTCAAACGTAGGGTCCATCACCACCTTCTTCAATACCCCCCCGTACCTTTTAATCCTTAACCTATATCCCCCCCCTCATCCCCCCCGGACTAAGCTTACTGCTAGACATTGCACCATGACGTGACAAATGACATGACGGACTAGTAGTACAAAGGGTGACTCCTAAACTTAGCACTGCCACATAAAAAAAACCCTCAGGGGATGGATGAATCTCGAAAATCGCTTCTTAGTGGATGTCCACGCCATTATAGGGATGCATTGTCAAAATTTCAGCCCTATAGCTCCAGCGGTTTGCGTAAACTTCATTTGACCCCCTTAGGGGATGAATTTCGAAAAATCGCTTTTTAGTGGATGTCCACGTCATTATAGGGATGCACTGTCAAAATTTCAGCCCTTTAGCTCTAGCGGTTTAGCTTGTGCGTTGTCTGTCAATCAGTTACTTTTTATACAATAGAAAAAAAGTAAAGAAAAAAATTCACCTTACAACTTATTGAACCCCATTTCACCCCCTTCAACCCTTTTTTCTCCATAAAAAGTAGCCTATGTCCGTCTCCAAGGTATAAACTATGTCTGTAGCAAATTTCATCAAAATCGGTCCCGTGGTTTAGGCGTGAAAGCGTAACAGACAGACAGACAGACAGAGTTTCTTTCGCATTTATAATATTAGTAAGGATTTACATGATTTTAAAACGAAATCACGCATTTTTAAAATTTTTGTCTGTCTGTATGTCTGTGTGTCTGTATGTCTGTTTGTTCGGGCTAATCTCGGAAACGGCTAATCCGATTGGGATGGGACTTTCACTGGAAGATTCAGTATTTTGGCGGGCATGTTTTAGGATATTTATATGCACTATATAGTATATTAGCTCTACCTGTATGTATGTATGTAGACAAATCTTGAAAATTGTTTTTGGACAATGCAATCTGACCATTTTATAAAAAATCAAGATAGCCGTTTCAAGATGGCGGCCGAAATTCGCAATTGTGCTCGCTGACCGCCGACATGGGTATCTAATGAAAGGGAATGATAAGTATAATATAATTACCTATTTGGTGTCATTCCAAATTCAAAATGGCAGCCAACACAAAATGGCGGACTACATTTTTTTACAACGCTTTTGGAATGGATACCAAATAAAAGTGTATAATGAGTAGAGTACAGTAAGCTGGGTGACCTCATTTTAAATATCTTCTTCTTTAACGGCTCTACAACCGGGATCCGGTCCTGGCCTCGCGCAACTGTTCTCTCCACCGGTCCCGATTCTGAGCCGATGTCCTCCAGTTTGGCATCCCTAAACTCTGAGCGTCCTGGTCCACGCCATCCTTCCAGCGAAGGTTGGGCCTCCCTCGCTGTCGCACCCCATAGGTCTATTTTAAATATCGGTCACCACAAAATAACCGAAGACATATAATAAATTAAAAGGTAGAAAACTAAAAATATAGTTTAAAAAACTTAAAAATATGCTTTTGTTTAAAAATGCACTAAAAAGTAAAAACTTTATGTTGAATGAAAACTTTTTTGCTAAAGCCAGTATATATATAATATATGAGTCGCTAGCGAAAAGTTGCAGTAATAATAAAATAAGAATATAGGCAAAGTCCCAGGCTTTTTAACATTTCGAAAGGTAGGCTATTTGGCCAATATGACATCAGGACAGTAGCAGAGATTTCGGCAACTTTACTCACATCAGGAAGAACAGCTCATTCTATGCTTAAGATACCGGTCGAAGATCATATGGGTGGTACAAATCTGAAAACCTGCGTGGAGAAAATCTAAAGTTTTACAAGACTGCATGATGGCTGTCTGAGAATGGCAAATAAAGTATCTATTAACCGCGAGATTTCAGATGTAAAAACCAATTATTTTGGGGAGTAACTGTTTTATTGGCATAGATTCCGGGCAAATGTTGCCGGCTGTCCGGACAAATATGTGGGCCGATGATATTGATGCATGTCTGAAATGATCATTCTTTTAGCGACATATTGGAAAACGTCATTTAAAGCAAAAGATGAGAGCGCAATCGGAAAACTCAGATTCAGCACTATTTCAGCACTATTCTCCTCAACATAGGATATACAATAGAAAATGTTCTGAGATTAATGAGAATGATGACAGTGAGCTGCTGGATGTTGTTTGAAAGTTCGTAATAGACGAGGAAATTTTGATGAGCGACATTTATGACGATTTCGAAAATATCAACTCAACTAAATCGACTCAACTCAGTAATGCCACAAACATTGTAATACTTACAAGTGAAACATCTAACAACGTTTATAAACAAGCGTTACAGTGGATTGTTAACCAGTGCCGTGCGGGCGGTATGATCGGAAACGACAAAACACGAAAACGGGAAGCAGCAACTGTCCTTTTTAGGATCAAATCAGTAGTATCGTCTTAAAATGTTGACAATCTTCGTCTCAAGCCACGTTCGCCATGGGGCAAGTTCAAGGTGCCAATTAACGCGCACAAGACATATTCAGAATAAAATCTGCTAGGAATCTGTTGTGTACGTAGTATAAAAGTTTTCCGATGATTAACCTCGAATTTTAAAAAAAGTTGTAGGTAACATATTTTTATACTCAACTCGTAAAGTTTTTTATACATCCAAAATCATGTCTTGCAGATTTATTCTTTGTTTCATTATACCCTTTTCTTATTCCGGACTATGTACACATAATTTTGTTTTATTAAAAGGCGTTGCGACGCACGCGGGTTTTTGCTAGTAATATAATATATTACTATAACTATATAATATAATATATTACTATAACTAGCTACTAAAAACCTACTATTGTCAGAGAGGGGGTTGTGCTAGTAGGGATCTGTGTATTTTTTTATAGGATGCCTTGTTGAGTGAAGGGGAAAAGGGGAGGAGCTATGGCTATTAAAAAGCATACAGCATCTGTTGACGGGCTCGCTCCTTGCGCAATCGGTGCGGTGTGGATATTCCCTAAGTAGTTTAGTGTGTCGTGTGTGTCGGACTACATCATTGAATTTGATTCTGTCGACAGAAACTGCACTTTAAGCTTTCCACTTAGGACGTCAAAGGCAACGCAAGTTATGAGCAGTTTCCTCCTGCTAGACAACGGCATGAAATCAAGCACTTTGAGCCTGTCCAAGTAGTGCGGCAGAGTTTGGTAGTCATGGGGGTTGTGTAGATGTCTCAGGGCAAAAAGAAGAAATCTCTTTTGAATGGATTCGATCCTCTTGCTGCTCACTTGGAATATAGGATCCCAGATAGGACACGCATATTCCAGGATAGGGCGGACTAAAGAACAGAAGAGTGTTTTTGTGACCCATACATTACCGAATTCTTTGGCTCTCCTCTTAATGAAACCAAGAAATTTGTTGGCTCTGGCAGTTATATTATCGTAGTGCAGGTTGAAATTGAGTTTTTTTTGTCTAGGACGACGCCTAGATCTACGATATGATCAGCCTGATTCAACATTATGCCATTGAGATAATAGTTATGGTTCTGTGTGTTTTTTAAGCGGGAGAAGGTAATTGCATAACATTTGCTGGTGTTAAGTTGCAGTTTGCTCATGGTGCACCAGTTGTGTAGGGCATTAAGCTTTGTCTGCAAGAAGGAAGCATCAGTTTAGGTCGCAATGACACTATAAATTTAAAGATCATCCGCGTAAAAGAGATATGGAATATTTGCTAATTTTTCGAATAGATGGGAGATGAAAATATTGAAGAGAACGGGACCGAGATGACGAGGAACGCCAGAGGTTACTTCGATCTCATTAAATAGAAATCCTTGGAATCTGATAACCTGTGTTCTTCCGGTCAGATATGATTTTAACCATTCCAGGGCAGAACCTGATATTCCAAACTTTAATAATTTTGCGATTAGGATGGCGTGGTCCACTCGATCAAAGGCCTTGCTGAAATCAGCGTTTTATACTAAGGTCTTCACTTTTGAAGTTATAGGCAATTTCGATGTTAAAATTGGCCTTATTTGTTACTTTTTTAATAGGTACTTCTTCAGCCAAGATTACATATCCAAATCCGGGTCTGGCTCAGGATGGGATCAAAATTCAAAAATAAGTAATATGGCCGATTAAAACCAGGGCCAATTGCACCTGAAGTGAATAAACTCTTGGTTATTACATTAATCGATCTTATACCTTTTTAGCTTCATGATCCCCGGTGTTACCAATTATTACTTACTGCCAGTAATTACTAATCTTGATACAATAAACTGTTATTCTCTTTTACAATGGATGCTGCTAACCTCAGCTTCCGGATGAAAATTACTTTCAGTTTTTGTTTCCTTTGAAACAAAGCATACAAAACCCAGAAAAGCAGATACAATAAATTGTGTCGGTAATGGGCTGCCATTAAAGATTTTTTATTTTTCAAAATTGTTAGTTACTATTATTATCTAAGTTTTTTCTTGTTCGAAATTATTACTATCTGAAGTCATAACGCTGCTTACCTACTTTTTATAGTTGAGTACTTTCGACGAATCATTAAAAAAAATGTGAAAAGCTCGAAACGTTTTTCTGCCTTTATCAACCCGTTCGTTGCAGCAAAGCATAGAAATGTCAGACTCATTTTCTTTTTTACATCTCTTCCTTAAACGATTTCTTTACAATGCGTACCACAGCACAGAATTCTATAAAATTGACGCAACTGACCGTAAAATCTTGCAAGCCGCTAGCATGGGAGCTAACAAAATCTCACAGTCGTTTAGAAATTAGAAGCTAATCATGTGGATCGGAGCGACCACTACTGCTTTTTCTGAGACAACTCGATCAATCTTGTAAGGCGCTCCTATCCGAACCGTTAGCCCCGTCCCGATCCCAGCGGCGCAATCCGCGCTGGCAACAATTCATACACGAAAGAAAGTTATGAATCATATTAGCTTTGACCTCCTTTGACACATACCCGTAGCCCATGCCCAGTCGCCCAGAGCCGTGATCGCGAAGTTTAAGTTGTGCAACCGGCGCGGAGATGGGGCTTTTTGGCCATGCGCCTGCCCGCAGCGCTGCCAGATGAAGGATCTCCGGTTGAGCGACTCTGGCGGAAAGAGTTATTCGAGTTGACAGTCACAGTGCGCACCTATTGTTCTTGCAGCCGGGCTTCCACGGCCGTCAAAACTCTATGAAAATTGCTGCAAAGAACAATAAAACGATTTTATGCGATTCATATTTTATTGGCAGAATGTTATCTTGCGGCTCATTTTGGAGTCCCCAACGGATCAGTTGTTTTCTAGAAGCTGAGCTCGGAATACGCTGCACCGTCGTCGCGCTACCAGCTCCAGCTCCTGTAGTTAAGTCCCAGGTTGAGATCGGTTGGTGCAACGAAAGTGAAGCGACTACTTCATGAGAGTTATTTTTCGTAGAGTGGAGTGAAAATGATTAAATGGAATAATTTCATTCAGGTGAATTTAATCTGTGTTCATCTAGATACTTAGTTTTATTACAGTTGCGGTGATAATAGGCCGTCGGCATTATTAGCTCATTTGTGGAAAGTGCCGCTGCTTGCACTTTCTCTGTTTACTTTAGAATGTAATTAAGGTAATTTACTGCGCATCGTGGATATTTACGTGCCAACCACTTATAGACAGCCTCATTCATAATTCGCGGGTTAACTGAAGAATCTGATAAAGAAATGCGTGAACAATTAATGTTTTTTTTTCCTTTTTTGTTTACCTGTTTTTTGGTTAATCCATCATTTTTTTATATGACGAACAGTTTCGGACAGTTAATGCTTTGTACCATACTCCAACATTGTGCTACTAATAGTTCTTGGAATTACTAGCTTGCTTTTACTTAATAACAATTTGGTTCCGAGCGCCTTAATATTTTTTCGCTTAGTAATGGAACTATTAGATAGTATTATGTGAAAAATGTGAGTTTATTCAGAGGAAAATAAAAATGTGCTTTTATATTCGCAAAAAACGAATTAACAATAGAAAATATCAATACCAATAACCACCGATTCAAAGTTGTTTCAGAGCTGAATCAACAAGTCAACGGCCCCTGTGCTGAATGTCGAGTCGTGATTTGTGACAAGTTTTTTGAGTTGAAGAAAAGTGACGTTTTAATCGAATTACGATTTCCAGCATAGTGGCCTAGAGTGGAAGTGCTAAGTGCGAGTTTAGCCCCCTATGCTGAAAGTCGCAATTCGTCTGAAACGCCACTTTCTTCAACTCAAAAAACTTGTCACAAATCACGACTCGATATTCAGCACAGCGGCCAACGACACATTATATAGTCTACCTAAATCAAAAGTTTAATATTATAAAGAAAATTGCAATGTTATACTTAATAAATCGGAGAAAATGTGCACTTTTTGATATTGTACTTAAGAAACAATATAATTAAAGAATATAATTAAAGAATATAAGAAAAATTATAATTTAAAAAAAAAGTAAAAAATTGTCTCAGAGAAAAAAATTATAATTTAACAAAAAAGTAAAAAATTGTGTTATACAATTTGAAAACTATTTTTGCTGTAACTAGAGGTCGAAAAAGAACAAACAATAGTTGAATAGTTAGTAAATGAATTTATATGCCAAATTCAAGATTTATATCAAGTATAATCTTTTTCAAGATGAAATTTACTAACTAAACAGGACTAGTAAGAGAACTACAAATGTAAAAAATCGTTAAGTTCATGTGGATGTTATTTATCGTTCTGTTTGATATTTTCCATGTTCTTGAAGTAATTAACGGAGATTCTACAACTACAATTAAAGTTTTTTTTACGGGGTTTACGGTTTCCGTTAAAAAATTTATTAGTGCACAGAAAACCTGTGAAAACATTTATTTATGGTAGCACTCGAATTGCACATCTTCCTTTTTTAAGATTTATGATCCCTCGGGTGACAGGGGTCCTGAGCCGGCTACCTGACCCCTAGCTAGAGCATGCGTTGTCGTAAAACTCGTCGCATCTACCCAGGACAACGCAAAGAGTGCCCGAGTGAATTGGAATTTTTAACGCATGCACAGGAGCATGTAAGAAAACTTGGGGGGTATTTTAGCACAAGTTTTAAGATATCTATGAAAATTTGTAATTATTAAATTATTTCGATCTTGACTTTTTCCCAAAGGCAGCCAGAAGAATTTTATTTTCGGATAATTTTCGAACACATATCTCGTAAAAAGAAATACTTCTGGCAGCCTATAATATAGAAAAAATTTATAATAAATTGTAGATAATTTAATTCTAAACAAAACATCTCCTTGCAAATTTTCTGTAAGATGTACTGTTACGGAAATATAGTGGAACAATCATTTGCACACCTTTTCCAAATGGGGGGATCCCGAAAACTCAAATTGAAATTCACCTCGACCCCCTCTACAGAACCCAAATATAAAAGCTTGTCCTGCATTTTTTCAATGTTAAAGTACAATTTCCATGGACTAAAAACTTTCTTTTGAATATGCGCAACGAACTTCAGAAATAAAATCCATTACTTGACAAAAAATCCATTTCTTTACAAAAGCCCTCCAGGCTGCAATTAATCTTAAAACCTTTTAAAGTAATATTATATATAGGCTGCCAGAAGTATTTCTTTTTACGAGATATGTGTTCGAAAATTATCCGAAAATAAAATTCTTCTGGCTGCCTTTGGGAAAAAGTCAAGATCGAAATAATTTAATAATTACAAATTTTCATAGATATCTTAAAACTTGTGCTAAAATACCCCGCAAGTTTTCTTACATGAAAACATATTTTTGTTAAACGCACACATTCAAAGTTCTCCTGCCCACGCGTTGTAAATTCCAATCTACCGAGCATATTTTACCTGCTCCTGTGCATGCGTTAAAAATTCCAATTCACTCGGGCACTCTTTGCGTTGTCCTGGGTAGATGCGACGAGTTTTACGACAACGCATGCTCTAGCTAGGGGTCAGGTAGCCGGCTCAGGACCCCTGTCACCCGAGGGATCATAAATCTTAAAAAAGGAAGATGTGCAATTCGAGGCTACCCTTATTTATTTATGATTTACTAGCAAAAAACCCGCGTGCATTGCAACGGCTTGAAACAAAAAAAATTAAGTGTGCACTGTCCGCGGTAGGAAAAAAGTACCTATATAATTAAAAATATAACAAATCTGGAAAAATGATTTTGGAAACCTTATAAAAATTTAGAGTTACCTATAAAAAATAATTGTAATATTTCTTCTCGAGCGTTGTCGGATTTGACAAAGATTATTTGGAACAACTTTAATTTCAAATCAACCACCTTCCACTTTTTCTTCTCTCTCTTTCCGATCTTCTCGGTGGTTCAGTTAGAATAACCGTACTAAATTGAGATGTGACACTACTTTATACCAGGGTTGGGCAAAATTTGATTTTAATTAAAAAAATCAAAAATCATTGATTTTTTTCAGAAAAATCATAAAAATCATGTTATGTGGTCTAAAAACTCCGCCGTTATCTGGTCCCAAGTCCAGGGTGTGAAAGAAGGGGGTGGTCGACCTGGCGAACCGACCAGAGGTGGTATTACTTAAGTTGTTTCAATCGACCTATCCATACAAAAATCTATAAATCTACAATTTTTGTATGAAGAAGTCGATTGAAACAGCTTACGTAATACCACCCAGAATCGGGAAACCGAAGAAACTGGTCAGAAACCGCATTTTTTAAAGCGGCGCCAACAGAAAGCTACCGGATCAAAGAAGAAGAAGAACAATGTGATCTAAAAGATATAGAGCAATTTATAACTCCTACTCAGAATTCAGAATGGAGTTCTTGCATGAACGTTCCTGTCGCCACGCGATTTTTCACGATCCAGACGGGATTTATAAAAGGCGCCCGTCGTCTGGTATGCGTGGCGCATTTGGTTAATACATACATGTTAATGAGAGTGGATAAAAATAATTGCGATTTTTGTCATGAGTGTGTTATTGAAATTAAAAACAACGTATACCAAGTAGAATCGAAACATCAGACGAAATCCCGGTCTAGTAAGACGTCGCGAAGTGTATTGTAGCATCGCAATTGTTCACTAGACAAAGGGCTATCCTTATGTATTATATCAAGGGCAAATGCATAACAAGCAATAAAAGATAAAGCGTAAAGTCTTTAAAACAGTAGGAATACACTCATTCGCAAGTCGCGGCCACGGGTTGACCGTTTTTCATTTTACTTAAATAATTTTAACGTAATGGCTGGAAGAAAAGAAGACAGTGTGTGGCAGTTTTACCTCGAGACGACAAATTCAAATAAGAAGTGCAAGAAAGAAATTCAAGGGATTGTTCAGAGACTGAAGGCACACCATGAAATTAGTAAAACGGAGCAGGAAACAAATACGAACCAAAAATTGCTCGATTGGGCTGTAAAGGCTGCTGTGATATTGGCATTACCTTCTACGAGTTCCACCTCCGCACTGACACCAACTACAACTGAATGGGCTCAAAAAAAGAAAATGTGACAACCCACCTATTATAAGCAGTTTTGCGATGCAAAAAACATCAGCTGAAAAGTATCAGATTGACACACAATTGGCCAAATTTTGCTACGAATTCAAGCTTCAGATGCATCGAGTTCACAAGTGAAAAATGTTAGCAACAACCCTTCTTGATGAGATCTATGAGGAAGAAGTCTGTTTTCCTTCTCTATCGGGATAATGTGTGAATATGTCTATTGATGGATGGGTCCACAACGAGCCAGTTATATGCGCAACATTAAGACCGGCAACATTAATGTATTGATACCTCCTTTAGTGTGTGACTTAGTTCCTGTCAATCAAAATACCAGGTTTTGATTTTTAAGAATATTCTATCATTATGTTTTGTTTTATAGGTCCAATGAAAAAAGAATTGAAAAGCACAATTTTTGATTTATTCATGATTTTTATTTAAAAAAATCAAGTGATTTATGTGCATCATGATTAAAATAATGATTTAAATCACCTGATAAAAATCAACCCAACCCTGCTTTATAAATACATACATATGTATATGTATTCAAGTAGATGCCTCTACTTCTCGGTGAATTGGAATTTTAACTTACTTTTTTCGCTTAGCCGTTTCACTGTCGCCTTCTTACTTAGTGTTCGTCTTAGCGATCGCATCGAACTTTTTGGGTGCGATAGATGACATCTTGTAACCTCGTGAGGACAATGTAGAGACGCACAAATTTGACAAACTATTTCGATCCTTTCTACTATTTCTATACTGGTTAGAAGAAATTTAAGAAATTTCCTACATTTTAGAATGTGGCTTGGCAAAATTTTGAATTTATGTATGTTTTGATCATAAATTCGTTATTTGCAATCTTAAAAACCCCCAGATACCGATTTTCAATGCAATCGGAATACAATTGGAAAAAGTTCTTCGCCATATTGGCCTGGCCATTTTGAATTTCTAAGTTCTGATCATAAATTTATTATTTGCTACCTCAAAAAACCCCAGATTTAGCGTTATTAGCGACCTTAAAAACCCCTAAATACCAACTTTCATTGAAACCGGAACTCAGTTTGCAAATTCATATTTGGGTGGCAATTTTGAGTTTCGTTCATTTTTCGGTAGCCATGTGGAATTTCGAAAATCACGGACCTTCATGCAAAATTTCGAAGTTCTGCGATGACTGGTGCGCCCACTTTAACAACGCAACACGTAACACATACGTACATACATAGAAACATGCATACAGAAACTTTCTTTTATTAACATATTTTTTTTATGTGGCAGTGCTAAGCTCAGGAGTCACCCTTTGTACTACTAGTCCGTCATGTCATTTGTCACGTCATGGTGCAATGTCTAGTAGTAAGCTTAGTACGGGGGAGGGGTGAGGGGGTTAGGGTTAAGGGTTAAAAGGTAGTGGGGTATTGAAGGTGGTGGTGATAAACCCTGCGTTTGAACTCTTGGATGTTGTAGGAGCTCGGAAATACTGACTGCGAGAGATTATTCCACAGTCGAGTTGTTCTATTAACAAACGAATTCATATCTTGTTGGGTGCGTGAAAAGGGTAGTTGCAGGTGAAGGGAATGAGACGAGTGGGCTAATCTGGTGTTGCGGGTATAAGATTGCCGTGGAGGCAGGAGAGCGTTTAACTCGGAGGAACAGTCACTATGATAGTAGCGATAAAATTTTGTCAGTGCTGCTACATTCCTACGGTGGCTCAGGGGGTCGATGGTGGAGCAGGTGGTGTCGTCATCAATTAACTTGAGTGCCCTTTTTTGCACCTTATCTAACCATGCCAAGGTGGTTATTGGGGCGCCCCGTCCCAAACGAGGGAGTTATATTCGAGAAGAGGCCGAATGTAGGATTTATAATTAACAGCAGGGGCCGATGGCTGGAGGAGGAACTTGCACCTCTTAAGAAATCCCAAGCACTGGGATGCTTGTTTGGCGATTTGGAATATGTGGTCATTCCATCCCAAGTCTTTGGCTAATGTCACGCCTAAGATGTGTAGGGATGGGTCCGCCATTAGTTGAACTTCACCAACTTTCAAAGGTGGAGAGGTGTTGAACTTCTTTTTGGAGATAAGACAGTACTTGGTTTTGACGTTCCGGTGTAATTGGGTTCACGTTATTTTTTAGGGCCCTTCTGCGTTCTATTTTATGCCAGGTTGTGTCCGAGATCCTGTATTGCATGTTTCTTCGGACATAACCGATGATCGTTTCCCCTGCTGTCAATATAGCGGCCTTTGTTGTACTCCACAGCTCTCCAATATTTGTGTCGTCAGAAACGGTTTGCTGGTTTAATATTTGTTGCAGGTTCCCAGAAAACTCTCTCCTTTTAATGCTCTCCCGCAGAAGGTCTACTTTAAACCGTCGCACAGTGGGGCTCGCTCATAGAAGGTTCTGCTCAAAACTCAATTTTCAAAATGTGGAAATTATTCAAAAAAATTGCATCATCGTAGTTGTAATAATGTATCAAATCACGTGTAAAAATATTAAGTCGCTGACTGCTATGAGTCATCGAGCGCATGAGCGTAAAGTTCATAGTTTAGGCAAAATAGTACTTCTGCGAAAAGGGAATGCCAGTTTATGCGCGATATAAAAACATTAATTTCTAACGTTTAACGATAAAATCTATGAAAGTGTATTATGTCGGTGATCAAGCAAGGTATGTTGATTGTTATCTAATTTTGTATTATATTATAAGTTCATTGGTTTATGATACAGGGCTTAAAATTTGAGGTAGTGTGTATTTTTTTGTAGGGGGTTTTTTAAATGACATTTTCTCGAAAACGCGCAAAGTTCTATTGCTAATTTTTTCGATTAACTAATATATATACGAAGGCTATAATAAAAAAAAAATAAAAAATAGAAGTTGCGTTTTGAATTCGCGCGTTTTCTGGAACATGGGCGTATATACATTTTTGTCGTAAAACGCATAGTTTCTGAGATATAGAATTAAACGCGTTTCCCTTCATTTTAAGTGAAGCATAAAGGTGGGGATGACGCAATTTTGAATTGAAGCTCATAAAAATATGTAAAAACATTTGGTAAAAAAAATTGCGTGCGGTATTTTTCGCAAAGAAAAATATGAGTGTGCTTAAGACCACACTTTAGAAGTAAAACTTTTGTGCCCAACGGCTAGTAATATGCAGTATATGTATATAGTGGAAAGTCTGTCGGATCTATAGTACGCTTGAGAAAATTCAGGCCAACGACAAATGCAGGAAGAATAGTGACGAATCTACTGACGGACTTGATACAAATATTATTTGAAAATATTTATGAATTCCTATTTACATTAATACCTAAAAGTAACCGAGTAAAAATAATTTTATTGGCTAATTTTCTTAAAAGCATACACGCGGCGCACCTGGTACGTATAGCATATAAGTGCGCATCCCACACGGGTATGCACGTTTCCGCCACAGGCATGGATACTACAGCCACAGGCACGAAAATCTAAACATTCGCCTCATGGAAGTAAGCTGGTGACATATGCAAGCGTACATGCATTGCATTCAGAGGTTCATAAAATTGCATGGTTTTTTTCCGTCCCGACTTTCACACATAGCCCGAAAATCTAAGTAACGAGTGCATGCAAGATGCATGTGTTTGTTGTGCATACTTGTGTGTGCTATTTCGAATGCGGCATTACAAAAAAAGATAAAAGGAGTCCGAACTTTGCGTGGCATGCATTCCATTCATGGAACATTCCGTCAGGTCGCATTTGAATACACACACTTCTATATTATTTATCAACGATCAATCAGTACTTGGTTTTGACGGAGTTGAATTCAACACGATTCTTCTCTCCCCAGTTTAGAATCAGCTTTTTATTTTATGTGACACACTAGAGACTTAGTGAAGGCCCCTTTGTACTGTCGACCATGTATTTATTTTTTAAATGTTGAACAGCAGCTCTAGTCGGAAGATAGAGAGAGAAGTGAAGGAAAGAACTGTCACAACCTACCTGCGGTATTTTTATTTCACCTACTCCCAACCATTTCGCGACTCTGACATCGGGGCATCGAGAACATCTCGCTGGAGTGTTATGCCTCCTGAAACGAGTTGAATCTCATCAACCAACCGATGACATGCGCTTGGTGCAGCGGGGAGGAGAACTAGTGAAGGCTATGACAGGAGGAATCAGGAATGCAAAGAGGGAAGAAGAAAGAAGGAAAGTTATGTAGGCGGGAAATTGGGAAAGGCTAGGACCGTGGCACCACCGGGAATCGAACCCGGGACCTCTGGGGATAGTAGTCAGGCGCCTTACCCCTAGACTACCGAGGCTTAATGTCGTTATTAATCGACTTGGACATTAGTTTGCGATCATCAAGACAGAATCTGGCATGAGTCTGTCTTGTATCGACGCTGTACGAGTAACGTAGCGTACCTTCGTCAGCGAAGCTGAGAAGCGGGTTGGAGGGGATTGAAAGAAGGTCATTTATAAATATGAGAAATAGGGCCGGTGGTAAAATTGACCCCTGGGGGACCCCCGCAGAGATCGGGTGGGATGCGGATTTGACGCCATCCAATACCACTTTGATTGAACGGCCAGAAAGGAAACTCTCAATCCACTTCTGTAGAAGTGAGTCAACTCCAATAGCTTTGAGTTTAGCTAACAGGGCTGGGTGCCAAACTCTATCGAAAGCCTTGGAGATATCCAGAGCTACCAGACTAGACTCACCGGATCCATGCAGACTACGGCTGAGGTGTTCTGTAAGACAGACTCGCCAGTGGATCTTTTTTGTCGGAAACCATATTGTCTGTCGTTTATGAGAAGGTTGGATTCTAGATATCCCATAAGCTTTTTGTTGATTATCGTCTCCATGGTTTTGGAGAGAATAGAAGTAATTGCTATTGGGCGGTAATTGGAGGGAAGGCTGGAATCACCTTTTTTCGGTATGGGCTGAACATGGGCAAGTTTCCAAGAGTCGGGATAAACTCCGGAGAAATATGACAAGGAAAATAATTTGCGCAGAGGTTTAGCGAAAGGTGAGGCTCATTGTTTTAAGACGATAGGGAATATATTATCGGGTCCAGTTGATGTAGATTTATTCAACAAACAAGGCATACTTAAAATAAATACACCAGAGAATAAAACAAATCGTTAGCGTACTTATAGAAAAAATATACTGGCACATGTAAATTAGTTAATCCTAAAGAGTGTTAGTATTTAGGATGTCAGGAAGGATTTAAATCTTTTTTATAGGATGCTTTATTTATTGAAAGGGAGTAACATGATATATAATTGATAAAGACTACGCAGCATCTGTTGACGGGCTCGTTCCTTGCATACTCTGTCCGATATGGGTATTACTTGAGCAGTTTCGTATGTCTTGTAAGTCGGATGTCTTCATTGAACTTGATCATATCCGATAAAAACTGAACTTTAAGGTATCCGTTAAGGACTTCTAAGGTGAGAGGTGAGGTGTCCGCGTAGGGGGGTAGGGTTAGAAAGCCACGCGGATCTTTTAGACTTCTCAGAGCAAAAAGGATAAATTTCATCTGAATTGATTCTATGCCTTACTTATGGCGGACTAGAGAACAGAAAAGAGTTTTTGTGACCCATATATTGTCAAGCTCTTTTCTTTATAAAGCCAAGAAATTTGTTAGCTCTGGCGTAATATTATCATAGTACAAATTGAAATTAAGTTTTTTCTCTAGTAGTAGGTACCTACAGTCAATCTGTCACGCAAAAATAGGGAGTCTCCGAAAAATGACATACCGAAATTTGACTTGATGAATCGTTAGGGGGGCATGTAATGAAGTTAATGTCAATTTTCCGAAGTCCCCCCTCCCCCTGTTTTTGAGAAAATCCAAAAAGTGGGTCCAAATTTTGAAACGCGTTTTTCTCAGAATCTATGGGTTTTGGTGAATGACATAAAATGTAGTTAACAATGTCCTCTACATTATAAACTTTGTTCGAAAATTAATATACATACTTTTGCAGAGTACAGCCCAAGACAGATTCTACATATGCAGAAATGTGATCAGAACGTCTAAGCATGAAGCAGTACCGAATGGCTGAGTTAAAAGCTACATTTAGTTTTCTCAGTGTGTTGCAATCTAAAGAGCAAAAAATTTCACATCCAAACGTTAGCACAGGAATTAGAAGCATTTTTACTAGGGCAACGCGAGTTGAGGCAGGAGTATAGGATGCAGATATAGATAATTTTAAGTATCATGTATATCTTGGAGATAATACTATTAATATGATTACTCTAGGTTAAAGTATGATTAAAAATAACACCAAGGTTTTTAACAGATTTATTAAAAGGAATAACCACGTTGTTCATATATACTTTAGGGAAAGCAGACAGCTCGAGCGGGTTTTTATGAAAAACAATTGCATTGGACTTAGATGGATTAAGATCAAGGTGGTTATCAATAGACCATTTGTACATTTTCTTTAAGTCATTGTTCATGAGTCGAACACCTTCAACGAGTTGATCTCTAACCTTGCTAATGTATAATTGAACATCGTCAGCATACAGGTGAAATCGACAAGAGCTAATAACGCCGGTAAGATCATTGATATACATTGAAAATAATAAGGGACCAAGGGTAGATTCTTGAGGGACGCCACTGGTAATACCAATCAGGTCAGACTTTTTGTCACCGAAGCACACGCGTTGTCGTCTATCTGTTAGATAAGATTTGATAAGTATACAAGCGTGATAGGAAAAATTAAAGAGAGATTGCAATTTATTCACTAACATAGCATGATTAACTCTGTCAAACGCTTTGGAGAAATCCAACAATACCAGCAGAGTTAGTTTATCGTCAACCATTGCCTGCCGAACATCCTCAGTGATTTTGAGGAGCGCAGAGCTGCAACTATGTTTTGGTCTAAATCCAGATTGATAGGATGACAGAAGATTGTTTCCTTCAATAAATTCAGATATTTGTTCATGGGCAAGTTTTTCAAACACTTTTGAGAAAAATGGAGGAATAGAGATCGGACGAAAGTCTTGCGTGCCTGATTTTTTCGGTATTGGGATTATTTTAGCCAACTTCCACTTGGTAGGAAAAGTGGAAGACCATATTATTGAATTAAATATATGAGTAACGTAGGGAAGTATCAATGGTAGGATCATCTTTATAAACTTAGGATGGATGTCGTCAAGTCCCACGGAGTTGGATTTAACACTTAACACTGCCTCATATACTTGATGCTGGGAAACATTGGAAAATGAGAACCCTTGAGAAGGATCTCTATCAATGAGGTGGGTAAGACTAAGATCTTCATCATGTACACCAACATACTGATTCCGACTAGATTGAGCGAACTCACAATTAAGCTCATTTAAATCCCTGGCAATGTCATGAGTCTCAGATTTTCCTAGGCCAATGTCCCTCAGGTTATTCCAAAGCTTTTTAGTTGGTAATTTAATATCAAATTTAGTTTGATGGTATTGAGTTTTGGAATAACGAATTTCATAGTTAACACAATTACGCAGAATATGATAAAGACTCCAGCAATCAGAGGTTCGAAAGCGTCTCCATCGTTTATACGCTAAATTGCGTTGAAAAATTAGGTTTTCTATTCGAGCTGTAAACCAAGGGCAACTAGGGTTAATTATGCGTTTGGTCTTCAAGAGTATAAATTTATCAAAAAGGTACTTCACCAAACATTCTAAGAAAGCAACTTTATCATCTATAGACGTAATTGAATAAATAAGATCCCAATTTAATTCAACAGCTTCAGCGTACATGCAATCGTGATTAACATGATAAAAGTCGCGATAAGAAAAGATACTTGGTCTGATTTCTACATTTCCAAGATTATAAATTAAAAAAATTAAATCATGTTTGGAAAAGGAAGGAAGGGAGATTTGGTTATTGAATTCAACTAGTTGAAGATCATTCACAATAAAGAGGTCTAAGAGCGTGGATGAGGTTTTCGTAAAGTGGGTCGGAATAGAGTTCACAACGTGCAAATCAAAGGATTGTAGGAGGTCTTTAAATTGACTAGCAGTTGAAGTATTGACAAGTAAATCTACATTAAAATCACCACCAATTATTATATGATTAAATTAAGCAGCGCATTAAGCCTTAACTCTGCTTTTGAGGTTGAGGTTGATGTTTTTGAGGTCTTGATGAGCAAACAGATATCATCTGCGTAGTCGAGATCCCTAATGTTGTCCAGTATGCCGCCTGTTCCATTATCTAGAGCGCTGACAAGGATGTCGTTTATTACTATAAGAAATAGTAAGTAATGGCGAAAGTAGGCATCTTTGTCGTACTCGCCATTGTGAAGAACTCTGCATTTGAAATTGTTGTATAGGGCTTTTATGAATTCTATTATTTTATCAGGCAGTCCACGTTGCTTAGTGCCTGCCTAATGAAGCTCCAATTAACCGAGTCGAACGCTTTCTCCTAGTCTCAGGGTACAGGAGGGATCGTAATTCAATAGACTGCTCCACTATGATTCGCAAGGTGTTAATATGGTCTATGCAAGAGCGGAGCTTGCTTAATCCAGCCTGCCGCCTTCTAAACGTTCGGTCTACTGCCTCTCTTATCCTAGATAGTAATATATGGGAGAAAATTTTCCCACAGTAGATAATAAACAGATGCCTCTCCAGTTGTCGCATATTGTTAGTTCCCCCTACCTCCGAAACAGGTGTTCCATTCTATTTCCAGGATAGCTTGAATCGGCTTTCAACAATTCTGGCGAGATGCCATCTTTTGCAGCTGCTTTACCATTGCCCACTGCTTGAATTGAGGTTACTATTTCCGTCTTCGATGGGGCCCGTGGTGATTCTCATTGGCTGTGCATTATTGCTGTATTCCTGAGGTTCCTGTGCAAATGAACCATTCAGGGCGAAGAAGTAATCTCTCCATCTTTGGAGCTGCTCCTCGTCGCTGCACAGTAGCTTTTCATCTGCACTTTTCACGGCATTCTTTTTGGTATAGTGCTTTTCCGAGAGCTGTTTAGTAACTTGAAACAGGAGCTTACTGTTGTCTGTGTTTGCCGCGTTTTCCGCTTTTCCTGTGAGCTCATTTATCTGTTGCCTTTTATCACGCCGGGCACTTCTCTTTGCGTCCCGGTGTAATTGGGCTCACGTTATTTTTTAGGGCCCTCCTGCGTTCTATTTTATGCTAGGTTGTGTCCGAGATCCTGTATTGCATGTTTCTTCGGACATAACCGATGATCGTTTCCCCTGCTATCAATATAGCGGCCTTTGTTGTACTCCACAGCTCTTCAATATTTGTGTCGTCAGAAACGGTTTGCTGGTTTAATATTTGTTGCAGGTTCCCAGAAAACTCTCTCCTTTTAATGCTCTCCCGCAGAAGGTCTACTTTAAACCGTCGACGGCTTATGGCATCGCGTTGGACGTTTCTGATTGTGGCGTTGTTAAGACGAGTTATTGCTACTACCAAATGGCGGGCGCTTCCAGTGTCTGGTCCCCTGAAGCTCCTGACATCCTCCAGAATAGCTCTCCACCTGCGGCATATGGCCACGTGATCTATCTGACTTTTCGTTCTACCATCGGGCGATACCCAGGTCTCTTTGTGTATCTTCTTGTGGCAAAAGTAAGTTCCACCTACCATGAGTTAATGGGAACTACAAAAGTCAACGAAAAGCTCACCATTGTAACTTGGCTTAGGTCGTAATTTCCAATTGTGTGTTAAAGGCCGGTGTTGTCACGGCCGATCTGTGCGTTTAAGTCACCCATAAAAACAATGATGTCTAGAGCGAAAACCCTTATTCAGTCGCATAGAAGAACTCGTCTTTGTGTCATCTTCTGGGTCTTCAGTTGGAGCAGCGCATTGGACTACCGTAGTACTTCTTAGTATGCTACGCAGGCGTAGGGTAATAATCCTCTCAGAAACTTGTGGTCAGCTAATGAGGCTGGACCTGGATTCTTTGGTGAGTATTACGCCACTCCTACGGTTTTCAGTTTCATTTCTCCCAGAATATAAGAAGGACTCACCGTTTGGACAGATATATCTCCCCGCATCGGGCCATCTGTAGCTCGTTTCTGTAACTTGCAAAAAGAGAAATTCTCTACCAAAATTCTCTATTTCACTTCATTCTCCATCAGTCTGTTTCTGTATGAAACTCTACTACTGAATCTCAATTTACTCTATTCACCACGTGAATTGGACTAGAGAAAGTGTTTCTGTAATGCCGTGAGTAGAGGGCTATTACTCCATCAGTTGAGAAAATTGTCAATAGCTTCTTTGTGGTTGACAAGGAGGTTTTAATTGAATTATTGCTGTGTAGAAGAGGTGTAAAAAAAGAAAATATGGAGACAACAAATCAAACAAGAATTGCAAAGCGATCTGTCAAATCCCTTAAAGCACGTATTCTTAGCATGTTTCTACAGTCATAAATATTACCGTATAATAACATACATAAATATCTGCCATATTGTTATTTTAAATATTTGCACACTTATTTTAACTTTAACAATAAAAATTACCTCAAAGAAGATTGAAATACAAACAACCACACGAAAGTAATTTTGACATTTCAATTTCTCAATTTCTGTTTCAAATATCAATGTTCCATTTCTCCACATCATTCTCAACTGCACTATATAGAAACAACCAAACTCAACCAGTAGAGTTCTGAGTTGAAAATTTGTGTGACGTCAGGTTTCCATATCGGACGTTTTCCTGTCGCGCCGCTCTTTTTTACAATTTCGATCAATAGGGAACCATCCCTGCGGCATCTTACCGTCACGGTGGAGAGCTGAAGGAACTTCAACTTTTCCTGTGACAGCGTGATAAACTTTCATTTTTACTCTCTTCAAGTCCGTTGGCAAAAGTCACGATTGTTTTTGGCTGCGACAAGATTCGTCACAAATGTAAAACGCCTATTAAAAATCTGCGACAGAAATGATCAGCTGTGGCGCGACGGAAAAATGTCAGATATGTAAATCCACCTTGAGATTTTTCTCTACTCAAATTACAGAAACGAGCTACTGGTCTCGCTAAGTCCCATGAGGACTTCATCCCGCCGTCCATCAGCAAGCAGTGTTCGCACATTCCATGATCCGAGTCGTGTCCTTGTTCGAAAAGCAAAGATCGTCGTCGTGTTGTCCACCCGGTTCCGAAGCATTGTTTGCCGATTCGAAGCAAAGGGTTTTTATGGCAGCGGGTTGCTAACCCTTAGTAGTCCATTCAAAACGCGGGGGGGGGGGTGTTCCAAAATAACACCGTTAAGAAAATCGAACCCTAAACGTTTTTGGGGTCGCTGATCACGAAAATCGAGGTCCCGCGGTCCTAAAATTAGGGCGTCACCCCTAAAAATGCAAAAAACACCCCTTTTAGGGGGTTTTCGCGATTATTTCAGTAATAATCAAAACTAATGCGAGTATGCACTTTTTTAATATTTATTTGCGAAGGGGGTTGATTTATACTAAATTAAGGCGAACCTAATGGTATGGGGTACTCCTAAAGGGTTGAAAGTACCCCTAAATTGGCGAAAAATGGCAAAAATTGTAAAAAAAAAATTTTCAAGTTTATGCTTCAAATTCGATTGTGGGCGTACTGTCAGGCAAAAATAAATTATTTTCAACCCTTAAGGGGTTTAAACTACCCCTACAATATAGTTCATTGAAAACTAGGTGGGGGTGTTCCAAAATAACACCGTTAAGAAAATCGAACCCTAAAGGTTTTTGGGGTCGCTGATCACGAAAATCGAGGTCCCGCGGTTCTAAAACATGGGCGTCCCCCCTAAAAATGCAAAAAACACCCCTTTTTAGCGATTATTTCAATAATAATGAAAACTAATGCGATGAAATGCACTTTTTTTAATATTTATTTGCGAAGGTGGTTGATTTGTACTAAATTAAGGCGAACTTTATGATAAGAGGAAGTTCTAAAGGGTTGGAACTACCCTTAAATTGGCGAAAAATGGCAAAAATTGCAACAAAAAAATTGCAAAAATTTATCAATTTATATTTTCAAATAAAAAGAATTTTTATTCAAACAATTCATTAAAAAAATTTAAATTGCAATCTACGAAAAGAATTTTTTTTTTACAATTTACCCCTAAGGTTTAACTCCTTTAAGAGGGTTAAAAATTTTCCAAATGTTTTAATAATATTTCATCAAATATAAAATTTTAATGCAAAATAATAAATTTCAATTTTTTCCAATTACAATTTTAATGTGGGGGTAGTTTTATCCCCTTTATGGGCCGTCCACACTATGCGGACTTGAATCCTACGCGCTTTTCGCTATACGGCCTCAGCCAAAAGCGCGCATGAGCTTTAAATCGTGAGCAAATTGAGAAAATAAATCAATTTTCATATGAAAGGCCGTACGCGTTTCTGAAAAGCCCGTATTGTGTGGACGTAAAATGTACCTTTTTAAGCACAGCCTTTTGTCCGTGCCGTTTGGTCGTGCTGCCTTTGCCATTAAAAATATCACAAAAAAGCCATTAAACTCTATATGAAAAAAAGAGGCAAAAGCGCGTATGACCTAAGACCGCGTAGTGTGGACGCACCATTAGAGTTGAAAAAATTAATTTTTTGCTGATAATGCCAAATTTCAAACAAAAAGCAAAAAACAAAATGTTTGGCAATTTTTTTTATATAAAGCTGTTTTTATTATAGTAGGGTAGTTTTAACCCCTTAAGGGTTGAAAATAATTTATTTTTGCCTGACAGTACTCCCACAATCGAATTTGAAGCATAAACTTGAAAAAAAAAAATGTTTACAATTTTTGCTATTTTTGGCCAATTTAGGGGTAGTTTCAACCCGTTAGGACTACCCCTTACCATAAAGTTCGCCTTAATTTAGTACAAATCAACCACCTTCGCAAATAAATATTTAAAAAAAGTGCATTTCATCGCATTAGTTTTCATTATTACCGAAATAATCGCGAAAACCCCCTAAAAAAGGGTGTTTTTTGCATTTTTAGGGGTGACGCCCTAATTTTAGGACCGCGGGACCTCGATTTTCGTGATCAGCGACCCCAAAAACCTTTAGGGTTCGATTTTCTTGACGGTGTTATTTTGGAACACCCCCCCCCCCCGCGTTTTGAATGGACTATAGCCCAACCGACTTAAAACTCTGTTTTGGGGCGTGGAGAGCTCGCCATTGGCCCTTCTTCCGTTAGCTCCTTCCGAAGAAGTACCACGGGGGCAGCGCGTGGAGGTGGGATTAGAACTTGCTAACAGGTGTTTGTCTGTATTGAATCTTCTCGGGTTCTAATAGAAGTGACAAATCGAATGTCACCACCTTCCGAGGTCTTTGTTAGCCGTTCGCCCCCATGCCGTGCACAAATTTTTGTTCTAGATGACTCCTCTATGTGCTATTCGCTTAGTGCTATCACCTATATTTCGAGCTAGTGCCACTGTCAGACGTTGCACAATGACGGTGAAAGCAAAGACAGACTGGTAGTACATACAAGGGCGACTCCTAAACTAGGCCGAAGACAAATTTCACTAATAAAATTGCATCCTATTTAGTTCCATAACGCAGCCGCAAACATGCAATTTACCTGGGTGATATCGAATTATTTTATTGTAATAAAAATAGCACATGAGAATATGTACCAAGTCAGTTTGCTAATGAAATCTAACGTAAAAGCTTAAATGGAAAAACAGTCTCAGAAGCAAAGACCAGATTTAGTTTTATTAGGTTGTTACCACAAAACTGATCTCACAACTCGCACGGCGCGGCATGTACTCGTATTTTACATTATTTACACAACAAAGCATCGGCATTGTAATTTAAGAGGAAATCTCTTTCAATTAACCACAACAGCATCTCGGAAGACATAAAAAACTTTCATTGCTCATTTTAAGCAGAGATTAACTGAAAGGTTTGTGGTCCCATTAAACAGGCTACGGTTATGGGAAGTGGTTTTTAGCATACTACCACGTTCCATCCGAGTTCAACCGCGCCATTTCATCATACTTTTATGAAATGCAAAACATCAAATGCGGTCGAACTATAATTTTTCCTGCTGCTCCGGCCGTCAAGCCGCTTTCTGTCGTGATCTGAGCGGAACAATAAACAATTAAAAGATGCTGCAGCGTAATCTGCTCGTGTTAGCACAGCGCGGTCCCAGCCCGGCGATGTCAGTCGGGAACAATCTTTCCAGCCTACTAGAAATTGCTCCTATTTGTGGCCATAATTGGGCTCATCTCTCTCGTTTTCAAATTTTCTAATTTTGGAAAATTAATTTCTCCACCGGAAAATTGTAGTAATTTTCCTGTTGTTTATTGTTTTTTAATGCGGGCAAAAGCCGCCAGTTCCCAGAATAATCTCGGAATTTGTAATTGTGTGATGGTTACTTTAATGATTACCTTCTCTTCCACGGTGGGACCTAAGTTGGCGGCTTTTTCGGTTTCTCTATGGCAACGAGTAAATAATGGACATGTCCGAACCTCATGGACGTTACAGAACTTCTTCGTCGACATGTGGACCGGATAGAAGGGATTTATCCTCGTCTTCGGCTAGCTAACGTGACTTCGAGTTTCTTTATACAAAAAATTTTCGACGGTAAGCTACCTAGGTATGTAATTTTGGGAGACAGGTGAATTGCATGCATAAGATCATGTAACACGCGACGTGTCAAGGAAAAAATGTTTGGTGGGTAACAGCTTAAAGCATAAAGTGATATCATAAGAAAAACTTGAGCATATGAACAGACAAGCATAAAAAAGTAAATATGTAAGAACAAAAACGGTTTAAGCTATTACCTGTTAAAATTGCTCATTTACGAATTGTGCAAAGTGCTTACATAAAAACCACGAAAATTTATGAAAATCAAGTAAAAAGTAAGCAGTAAAGGGTTATGTGCTTGACCTAGATGGGCGCTCCGGAGTACATCGCCAATGAAACGCGATTTTGGGTATCAGAAGTAAATGCAAGCCTTTCCTTCGCGCACCTTTAATCCCTAATGGGACATACGGCGGAAACAATTGCCCTCCAGCGGACTCCGCTTTCCGCTGTCGTGTTGTCCATCCGGTTCCGAGGCATTGTTTGCCGATTCGTAGCAATGGTGTTTTTTATGGGAGCGGGTTGCTAACCCTTAGCCCAACCGACTTAAAACTCTGCTTTGTGGCAGAGAAGAAGTACCCCAGGGGGCACCGCGGGGAGGTGGGATTAGGCTTGCTAACAGGTCTGCTAGGTTACTCTTCTCGGGTTTTAACAGAAATGACAAATCTCCCAATTGCTATACTGAATGGTTAGCGGCCATCAATTGGATGCTGTGTACTCTGATTTCAGCAAGGCCTTTGATGGAGTGGACTATGACATTTTAATTGCAAAATTATTGAAATTTGGAATAGCAGGTGCTGTCCTGGAATGGTTAAAATCATACCTGAATGGAAGAACACAGGTTATCAGGTTCCAAGGATTCCTATATAATGAGACCGAAGTAACCTATCTAATAAATATTCCACATCTCTTCTACGCGGATGATCTCAAAATTTATAGTGTAATTAAGACCCAAACTGATGTTTCCTTCATGCATCATATCTTTAGTCAGGCCCTTACTCGAGTATGCCTCCCAGGTGTGGTCTCCTCACTACTCCTCCCAAATTGGAAGAGTCGAATCAGTTCAAAGGAAGTTTGTCCGATTTGCACTCAGCCGCCTCCCTTGGGAAAACGCTCTTATTCTTCCGTCTTATGAGCTCAGGCTTTTAATTAACTTAAGCTCTCTCCATAAGCGTCGAGAGGTTGCTGACATTATTTTCGTTGATCGGCTACTGAATGGTAAGGTTGACTCAAGTTTCTTGCGTAGCCGTGCGTCGTTTAGAGCGAATGATTATAACCTGAGGGGAGAACCTCTGTTACACATTAATTCCTCTAATACGAATTACGGCAGGTATGAACCTGTAAATCGCATGCTTATTAATGTTAATAGAAATATAAGCGTTTTTAGCATGCCAGCAAGTGAAGTTTCTATTAAAAAATCCCTTTTGGAGGTGGCATGACTCCCTTCCTTTTGCACGCTTTGTCATTATTTGTTTCTGTATATATATATATGTATTTGTTTCTATGTTTGCATGCTCCAGCTGAGCCACAGTGGCAGTGGTAAATGTTTCTCAGCCCAGCTGAGAAGTATGCCTTCTGTAGTAGAAGGAAAACTCTATTATCACATGCCGTTATCTAGCAGGAGAAAACAGCTCATATCTTGCGTTGCCTTTGATGTCCTAAGTGGAAAGCTTAAAGTGCAGTTTTTGTCGGACAAGATCAAATTCAATGATGTAGTCCAACACATATGACACACTAAATTACTTAGGGCAGTGGTTTCCTCTGGCTTCCTCTGATCAGGGGCCTGCCTCTGAATTTTTTCACGGTATTTTTAACAGCTGTGTAGTTGTTGCTGTTTTTTGCCTCCCTTTTACTAGGAAAAGTAAAGAAAAGAAATGGCGGAAGAATTAATATTAAAAGCAATAACAAGCTAAAGAAAGTTGGCTCTCATCAGTGCCGGATTTACCAACAAGCAAAACAAGCAATTGCTTGAGGCCCCTACCCTTAGGGGGCCCCGCGCCTCTTATATTTTGTTTGGTTCGTCTTTAGATAAAAGGGAAGTAAAAAAATTGTTTGGCCATTATGTTTTCATAATATTCCTTTGCGAATCAAATATACAACCTTCATAGTTTTGCGACTAAAACAATAAATGCAAAACTAAAAGTAACTACGGTAGTCATTGTTGGGGGGCCCCATCACGAGGTTGTGCTTGGGACCCCGCAATATATAAATCCGGCCCTGGCTCTCATGGTAGCCCATGCGATTCTTCATAGAATTTCAGAAGGGAATGATGACTCATTGTCCCGTTATGCCCCGTTATGTCCCGTAGTAATTTTAAAAATGTGATTGTAGTAATCTTAAAAATTTGATTAGAATTGTCAATATTTAATTAGATTTTTGTCAAATTGTCAACAATAAGCAAAGCAAGCCAAACACTCTGTCTCCTAACTGGGTGCCGGTGTATAAGAAAATAGTGAACATTACACTGACGAAAACTGTGAAATGCAAAACGAAAACCGTTTCCTTGCGTTCCTGCTTGTGCTATTACCATTCACAAGTCGCAAGGTGGGACGTTTACTGTTATTGTTTATAAATACTCCTCGGAGCAACCACAACAGTTGGGTGCACGTGGCGCTGAGTCGGGTAACGAATAGATATAGACGGCTTGCACATCATCACGGAAAAAGATGCGCCTTTTATCTTCAAACACGGACGGGATGGGAACGACTCACAGACTACGCGAGATGTCCGTAACGAATACATTCGACTCCGTGGACACGCCCTTCAAACAATCACTTTGAAAGCAGCGAAATTTTGTGATGACGATAACAACGCTGGGCAAACTGTAGTGACAAACCTTAATGTTCAGAGTTTGTCTGCGCACTTCGCCGATATTGAAACGGATCCCGTGATACCAAGATCGGATTATTTGGTATTGACTGAAAATTTGGATGCGTGACAATTTTGATCCAGTTCCAATCAATAATTATGAATGTATAACCAGGCAGAATAATCGATCGGATTCTGATACAAACGCAGCTGGTGGAGTGGCAATCTATCGAAAATTAACATCAACATCCACGGCCAAAGTTCTCCACGTTGAATTGTCGGACACAGCTCGTCTCATCAGAAATACAGGCGGGGTCTGCTTGGCTGAAATTACATGCTTCACTGCTGATACAACGTTTAAAATTGTACTAGGCGCAGTGTATATTCATCCTGGAGCAAGTGTCTCAAACATTAGTGTATTACTGCACCAAGCACTCTTTCCGTACGTGCATAACAGGCAGTATGTGCATCCGATCATGCAAGTTGATACCAATGTACCAATTCTTCTTTGTGGCGACTTCAATCATCATCATAAATAGCTCCACAGCCTGTTATTGGCCTTGGCTTCCTGCAACATCCTCCTCCAGAACTGTCGGTCCCTGGCTTGAAGTCTCCAATTTCTTATACCTAGGGTTCGTAGATCTTCTTCTACGCTGTCTATATATCTCTTTTTTGGACGTCCCGTACCTCTGTGTCCGTCTGGTCTCTTGTTCATAATAATTTTTGTTATGCTGTCGTCACTGCTACGTTCAACATGTCCTGCCCATCGGATTCTGTTAATTTTTATAGTTTTAATGATGTTTGGATCTTTATACAACTGAGACAATTCGTGATTGTATCTTCTCGTCCAAACACCGTTTTCGTTGATTCCTCCATGTATAGTGCGCAGGAGTTTTCTTTCGAAGCACCCTAGGAGGTGTTCTTCGTTACTTCGGCGACTTCAATACAAATGTGAAAAATGACGATACATTCCTCAAATTCATGAAGGATATGTACAATCTCGAATGCACATCAGATGTTACTAAGTCAACAACGCTGAGAGGAACAACCCTCGATTTGACTTTTTCAAGGCACATTACACTTGAAGCACTCCCATTCATTTCACACTTTTCCTATCATCGACCTATCCTTAACAGAATAACACAGATTGCAAGAAGTTAAATATCAGACATGTATAAAAGCTGTAAATGAATTTGTTACTACACATTGTTACTTGTAAATAATCTGTTCATTAAAGTAATAAACATATTTGAATTCATTAGTGCAAATAAAAGCTAATTTATCAATCAAAATGAATATTTCATTTCACTCCTTTTTGTATCCATACAAAATAATGATAATTTAATATAAATGATTCAATTTTATTCATAAAAGTATGCAATCATTTCATCAATGTTTTCTCATGACGTTGTCACGTTAAACTATCGTCCGTAAACCCTCTTTACAGACAACAAATTTATATCAATTTCGCAGTAAAAATGTTTCAAAATTGAATTGTAACGGTTCAAATGAATACCGCTCTGCCATACAAAGTTAAAGGAGTATGAAACTTGGCACATGTAAAGTAGACGCCGTTAGCTTCAAAACATGGTATGCCACTTTGAGCTTCAACGACAAATACCAGAGCTACTGCCAAAGTACCGTAACAAGGGTGCCTTTATATCAATTTCGCTGACTGTATGTAAATCGGATGATTGAAGTAGTTTAACCCTTCCCCGGGGACTGACCCAATATTTAATTCTTACAAACTCCTTGCCTCTACATATTATTTATCAAAGAAAAAAAGTGCCCAATTGGAGGCGAGTTGAGTAAAATCGATTATCGAAATTTCGCAAAGAAAATGTCAATTACTTCAGATTTCCTCCCTGCCGGCACCAATTAGGTGATTTTCGCCGCGAACACATTTTGTTAATTGCACCAATGCACGACCTCCGGTGATTTCTACTTGCGCTCTTCAATCTAGCCCGAACACCGACCACGAGGCGAATGTAGATCAACCGGGACCGCGAGTCTGCAGCCGCAATCTCAGGTATTTGCACATTTTCCACTCCCAGATGTTTCATCCGCAAATACGGAAAAATGCGCTGGGAAGCAGCTGCCGAACAATGGACTTGTAGCCACAGCACAGCTCCAATTTGGATAATATATACCTACCCAATTCACCTGGCAATCTCCACTACGTCGGTCGCACGAGCAACTTACCTGAGCTACAGTGAAGGAGGAAAGTAGATAGCTCTCAGATTTCTAAAAAATGATCAGTCATCTCCGGTGCCTTGAATGAGGTTAGCGCTCGTTGCCAGTATTCGCGCTGCAGTGGAACTCACGTTCAGTAGAAGCTGCAGTTTAGTACAGATTCGAACGCGAACATCCGCCGGAAATAAGAAGCGTTTCCTCTTTTAGTACGAATCGAATCTAGTGGTCGAATGATACAAATTCAGAGTTTTTCCTTAAGTCAGAATGAGTTTTAGTGATTTGACAATTTTGTGAAGTTTTAAGTCAACACAAAATACGTGAAAACTATAATACAAAACCTGAAAACTCACCGAGGACGAAAGCATGCAGGTCTTGGAGATCCAATCGAAAGAGCTCGTAAAGTAGTCTTGTTGCTTTTATCATAGTTTTAACCTAGTAGCGATTAAATTTGAATGTTAACGTGGAAAGCTGTCATGTGAAATTGATACCACAAAGAAGAAATAAAAGAATGCAAAAAAAACTGAGATTACTTCCGTTGCTCGTTACGTTCAAGTGAAAAGGTGGAATGTTAGTTAGGCCTTCGGAGAGTGCAAGTGGTGAAATCATAGGTGCAACATTCAGCATAAAGGAATTTTTATGTTTTTGTGATAACGCTAGAAATGATGTTAAGGCAGATCATTCCCAGTTGAAAAGGGATGCCAATTTGGTGTCCTTTGGTCCTAAAATCATTATCGGTCTATTCAATTAGAAAAGTGAAAACTTTATTAGAGTTCTTCTTGTAGGCGTGTCAACATTATATTGGCAGTGAAATTAAACAGAAGACACACATATTTTTAAAACTAACTCTAAACTTACAAAAGAATTAATTTTTGAATAACATAAGGATAGTTTTTATTCGGCTTCTATTTAGTGGAGGCATATTTGCAGGGTTGCGGGCTTGTTCTTGGTCTAAGAACTGAATCTTTCGTAGTTTTACTTGTTGCAATAACATGACAATATTTGGGGGTTCTTACTATAGTAGTTCTTTTTGTATTTTTAAGTGAAACTACTTTTTTAGTTGAACTTTATTAAATCAAATATATCTTTTTGACGTCTTTTGGAATTTTTCTGTTAAAAGCATTTTCGCTGTGAAACTATAGTTCAAATAGGTTCCGGTTTTGTTGCAATGCTTATTGATCAAATTCTTTCACAGACAACGTGCAATCCAGGAGAGATAATTCTATTTTTCAATAAATTTACCCTACGAATATAGAAAGAAAAATCGTAGGAATTCAATGAATGTGTTTTGGATAAAACCGGCCCAGGGAAATAAGTGGAAAAAAGGTATAGTCCAGTAAAAAAAGGCCAAAAAAATGAAAAGATAGGTATTGTCTGGTAACAGCAAGATTATGATTTTATCCTGTTTGGGGTATCACCAGGAGTATATTCATAAGTTTTGAACCTCGTGAGCCTTGTGCTACTTTTGTTATAAACAATTAAAAAAATTTTACCGCGTTTTTCGACCTTAAAATATGAATAACTCCGGTTCTATAAGTCGGATCGGGGCAAACTAAAAACTAGTCTCTTCGTAATAAAATTTCTA
Organism: Thereva unica; assembly: GCA_949987705.1. Lineage (NCBI taxonomy): Eukaryota > Metazoa > Arthropoda > Insecta > Diptera > Therevidae > Thereva > Thereva unica. Next base: position 37,348,047 of record OX465285.1, read on the forward strand.
ATAAATTGACTTTGGGTTCAAGTCTCTGAAGTACGTACATAACCTACAAAACTGAAAAAACGAGAAAAAAACAGAATTTTTTTCATTTTAGAACCCAAGACGGTCAACTAGACCAATTTGCATCAAACTTTCAGAAAATACACCTTTTTATGTTATAAAAAGATCCTGAAAAATTGGTGTCAAAATACTGAACCCATTGGCCAAAATTGCATTTGTTATCTAAAATTTGAGATGCCCGCCATTTTATGCCATTGAGTCCAAAATGAAAAATTCTTTTTTCAAAGTGTAGATATCGATGCCAGCTTTCGAATGCAATTCAAAGGAAATTTTTTTAATGCTATTTTGGTTGCTTTTTTTACATTTGTTTATAAATTAAATAACAACAATTGCATTTTTTCGGCCATTTTTAAAATTTAACTTCAAACTTTTTATCAGATCTGGTAGAGGATTTTGAGACCGTTAATTTAAAAAAAATAAAGTTCATTTTTGTGAACGGAAACTCGAGATATTGAGCTTATTGCATTTTGTCCAGTTGTTAATTAACAAATGCATATTTAGCGCTAAAATTTGGACTGTATCATCTTGAAACCTATTCATTTCATGTGATAAATTCAAAAAAAAGTTAAGGTTTATAGAAATTTATTTACAAGCATTAAAATGTAAGTATTGTTAATTGAACAAAGTGATTTTTTTTATTTTTCAATAAAGCTTAGTTACAAAATGCAATAACTTCCTTGTTTTTTACAAGCTTTTTGTATTAATTTCGTTCTCTGATTTTCGATCACTTCCCGATATCCGTTGATGCTCAAATTTAGCACACACCTTTGGTTCTGAAGACAAAACAATATAGTTTATTCAATTTTATTTTACATCCAATATGGCGGCCACCATAAATTGGCGGATTACCTTTTTCTCTACAACCCGTCGACATGGGTATCAAATGAAAGGGTTTGACGAGTAGAATACAGTAAGCTGTGTGAAGTCATTTTAAATCCAATATGGCGACCAACATCAAATGAATTATAACAAGCAACATGAAAAGTTTTTTGTTTTACATCAGCAGTTAAACTTCGACGCACGTGGTCATTCTTTTTTAAACTGATTTCTTTTAGAGTTTTTAGACCTTTTTCTTTCACTATTATTTTATTTTCATCACTAGGAATGTTTTGTCCACAAATTAAACACTTTCACTCGAAGACATTTTTAATTTATATTTTTATATTTCGCTTTCGCTTTCGAAAATTCAGTTAATTGAAGCAGAAGGAGCAGTCAAATGTTTTTAAGGGGGTAGAAATTTAAAACAATTGTTTTTTTTCTTTTGTTTTCAAAGTTTAGACTTTTAAGAAGGTTAGGTTAGCAGGCGGATTATTCAAAATTCAAATTATTTTCGGGTTTTTTGGATTTTTTTTTGTTATATTCTTTAAAAATCAATGAACATCGTGTAAAAAAATCGATACTAAAAATGTTTCCATTTATTTTGTTATTCTACTTAAAATGCCTAAAATTTAGGCCTCTACACCAGAATACCCCCTTAAAACATTATAAGGCACTATAAATTTCATTTAAGTATTGATATTAATTGAAAAATAGTAAAAACATATTGGATTTAAAATGACTTCACACAGCTTACTGTATTCTACTCGTCAAACCCTTTCATTTGATACCCATGTCGACGGGTTGTAGAGAAAAAGGTAATCCGCCATTTTATGGTGGCCGCCATATTGGATGTAAAATAAAATTGAATAAACTATATTGTTTTGTCTTCAGAACCAAAGGTGTGTGCTAAATTTGAGCATCAACGGATATCGGGAAGTGATCGAAAATCAGAGAACGAAATTAATACAAAAAGCTTGTAAAAAACAAGGAAGTTATTGCATTTTGTAACTAAGCTTTATTGATAAATAAAAAAAATCACTTTGTTCAATTAACAATACTTACATTTTAATGCTTGTAAATAAATTTCTATAAACCTTAACTTTTTTTTGAATTTATCACATGAAATGAATAGGTTTCAAGATGATACAGTCCAAATTTTAGCGCTAAATATGCATTTGTTAATTAACAACTGGACAAAATGCAATAAGCTCAATATCTCGAGTTTCCGTTCACAAAAATGAACTTTATTTTTTTTAAATTAACGGTCTCAAAATCCTCTACCAGATCTGATAAAAAGTTTGAAGTTAAATTTTAAAAATGGCCGAAAAAATGCAATTGTTGTTATTTAATTTATAAACAAATGTAAAAAAAGCAACCAAAATAGCATTAAAAAAATTTCCTTTGAATTGCATTCGAAAGCTGGCATCGATATCTACACTTTGAAAAAAGAATTTTTCATTTTGGACTCAATGGCATAAAATGGCGGGCATCTCAAATTTTAGATAACAAATGCAATTTTGGCCAATGGGTTCAGTATTTTGACACCAATTTTTCAGGATCTTTTTATAACATAAAAAGGTATATTTTCTGAAAGTTTGATGCAAATTGGTCTAGTTGACCGTCTTGGGTTCTAAAATGAAAAAAATTCTGTTTTTTTCTCGTTTTTTCAGTTTTGTAGGTTATGTACGTACTTCAGAGACTTGAACCCAAAGTCAATTTATTAGAAATTTTATTACGAAGAGACTAGTTTTTAGTTTGCCCCGATCCGACTTATAGAACCGGAGTTATTCATATTTTAAGGTCGAAAAACGCGGTAAAATTTTTTTAATTGTTTGTAACAAAAGTAGCACAAGGCTCACGAGGTTCAAAACTTATGAATATACTCCTGGTGATACCCCAAATAGGATAAAATCATAATCTTGCTGTTACCAGACTGTGCAAATTAAAATGCTTTTTTTACTGCACTAGTAATAATAGTAGCGAAAACGCGTTTTCTCAGGTTTCAGGTGCGAAAAATAGTACCTAATAGCCCTTAAAAAGGCGAAAACTATGAGTTTTGGACAATTGAAATCTGTCAGGTTTTTGCAAAAAAAAACGCGAACTAGGGCCCTCTTTTGACAGTTAATTATAGGCACTGTAATTATTGTTGAAGCTTGTTTTAGGGGTTAAATTGTGGCTATTCTACCTGTTCAGCTGTTTCTGGAAAAAAGTTTGAACAACGCCTACAATGGCCGTAGAATTTTTTTGACAAGACTATTTTTTCGCAAAGAGTTGCTCTACAAAACCATTTTCATAGGGTTTTATTATCTAAAACATATTCATATAATTCGTGTGATTTGACTCGTGCGAGGGACGTACTATGAACCTTGAGCCATAGCGGCTTTGCCAGATAACAGCAAAAAAATTTGCAGAAAATTGCTACCTTCTTGCGTCATAGTATATACATACGTTGATCTTTTGATATTTAGGAATAATATTAGAAATCACCCCTCCCTGCCAGACACTTTTAAAGTTTAACAAACTGGATTGAACTCACATTACTGGTCCAATTCACAACGCGTATTTGGGTATCAAAACGTAACACCGTTTTGAAACTATGACGAAGTCCGGCTTTCTCGGGCTCTTGCTCTTTTAAGGCTAAGACCCTTTGCGAGCAAAGGCGGCTCCAGAAAATCCTTGGAGGGGAAATCAAATTTAGCCCAAAATCTGTAGATGATGTTACCTGAAATAGTATTTGAGGTAAAGTAAAAATTATAGTAAAAAACTTGGACTCCCTTAGAATGAAATAACTCACAACAAAAAACATTTTAAATCGCAAAACGCTAACAAAAAGAAAAACATTGGAATTTTTGTCGTTCTTAGAAGCTACATATTTTCTAAATGGAGTCAGCCAAGTTTATTTTTTCCATAAATACCCTTTATCCCCCTCTCCGGAACAATTTTTTTCAAGAAAAAATTTCATCGCAAGACTTTTCAATGGGCGCGTCCACACTTCTCCGTGCCAGTGGTAATACCGGGAATTAGTGTCCGGGGCGGGACCAGACCGGGTTTTAGAAAATCGTTGTCGACGATATTTTTTAGAAAATCTCGGACACTGCGATGGAACGTATGTTAATAAACGACGAAATGCTAATTGAGCTAGTACGGGGAAATAAAATTTTGTATGATTTGTCTCATCCGAAATATTTGGATGCTCAATTAAAGGATCGCATTTGGAAGGAAATCGGAGAAAAATTAAATAGTAATAGTAAGTTCTTAATTTATTTCATTAATTTCAGTTGCCATTTTTGAATTTTTATTGAATTGTAATTTAAATTTTAGATTATCAAATGTATATTTTTTTTTTCAATTTTTGCCATGGAACGGAGCCAACTTCGGAACTAAAATATGTTTTGAAAATTTCCCTTAAGGCCCCCATACACGGTCAAATTGGCTGTACAACCAGATTTTCATCAAACCTATAAGCGCAATGTATTTTGATCGGCCGACCGGCCCACAATCGATAGTTTTGGTTGTACAACCGCACTTCGCTGTACAACCAATTGGACCGTGTATGGAGGCCTTAATACGAAAAGCTTCGCTTGTGGCATTTCCACCCTGAGCAGGTAGATCATTAAGGGTTTGGCTTATATCCTCGTTTGTTTCCATTATTTCATTTGTGCTTGTAAAGGTGCATGAATCATATTTTTTTATGAAATTATGCAGGATACAAGTTGCCAGTACTATATTATCCACGTTTTTTGGTAGGGCTTGAATACGCCTATTGTATATTCTAAATTTTTGCGACAAAATCCCAAATGTGTTTTCCACAATTCTTCTCGCTCTTGATAAACGATAATTAAAAGTATGTTTAGAGGTATCTAAATTTTGCCCTGGGTATGGTCGCATTAAATATGTTTTTAGAGGAAATGCTTCGTCTCCAACAATAACATAAGGAACTTCAGTCGATGTGCCTGGTAGTGCTGAGTCTTTTGGTACAGATAAGGTTCCTCGTTCAAGTTCTTTCCTTAGGCCCGAATTTGCAAAGATTCCACCATCACTAGTCTTTCCATAGGAACCAACATCGACAACAACAAAATTATAATTCGCGTCAACAAGTGCTAGTAAAACAATGGAAAATGTTTTTTTATAGTTATGATACAACGATCCGGTATTCGGAGGAGCTTGAATTGTGATGTGCTTGCCGTCTAGAGCTCCTAAACAATTGGGGAAGTTCAAAGGGTGTGTTAAAGTCACTGGCAATAGATTTCCACTTTTCTTCGGTCGGCCTTGGTAACATCTCACTCATCAAATTCTCGGTTATCATTTTACACGTTTCCGTCACAATTTTATGCGCTGTACTATGGCCTATACGGTAACTGAAAGAAATTGTTTTCAAGGAATCCCCTGTTGATAGATATCTGTAAAAAAATATAAAATGCTCTTATAATTTGCAGGTTTAACATGCAGATCAAGGTGGAACAATATAAGAGACCAATATCGCAAAACCCTTAAAAAATCGGTTCCTAAAAGTGGTCAAAGTGCGAAGAAAATAAAGCCGTACAAATATCATGAACAACTATCGTTTTTGAAACGATATTTTCAAGAGCGAAAGACGAGTGGAAACCTCAATAACCAAGAAGGCGAAACCATGTTAGAGGATGACGAAACAGGGCTTAGTAATTCGACATCAGATGACTCTCCATTAGCCGTTGCAGCTTCATCCCCAGGTCCTGAGCTATTTCCATATTCAGATTGTACGCCATCTCCATCGCCAGGAACACCTGCTACTCCAGTGACACTCACTCCGCTTCCGGCGAAGCCAACACCACCTACATGCAGAAGAAATAGGGCACCAAAAACTGCAGCTTCATCTTTGATGGAGTATATTATAAAAAAGAAAGAAGAATCACAACAACATCCTATTGACGCATTTTTATCTGGTATTGGCGCGACTTTAAAAAACCTAGCACCAATTTATCAAAATTTAGCTAAGTCCGAAATATTTGCTGTTGCTCAAAAATATGAGATGGAGATGTTCAAGGATGGGAATCCTGCTACTTTTATAGTACAAAATGAATATTCGGCTAATTCCGTTGCTACGTCAAACAACAGTCAAGATTCATCGTCAAATATAACAATAATTTCAAATTTTCCGGAAACTTAAGCTTTTCTAATAAATATTTATTACTGATGGACTAAAAATGTAGTTTCTTTTTAAAACGTACTTACCTCAAGCAAATTGATAAACGTTCCCTTGGTGATATGGCTTTTCTCCAGTGACTATCTTCCTTTTTTAAATAATTTTCTAACTTATGTAAAAGTGTATTGAAACAGTTTTCCGACATTCTGAAATATTCATAGAATTTTCTTTCATCACTTATAAGTTCCTTATATAAAGTATGGAATTCTCCCTCTGTTTGTCTTTTTTTCCACGCCTCATGAACCCATTTACGTTTTTTTGTAGCACTTTGTTCCTCTTCATCTAAGGCTATCGCAATAATTGCCAGTTCTTCGGTATTAAATGATGCCATTGAACTTGATAAAAACTTTGAATATTGTTAGCGTATCGTTAACGGGGAATGAAACTATATACTGAAAGAAAGCACGGATTAGAGTTCCCTGAGATGTGTGAATGCTTTCTTTCGACGGGCTCCGGATTTCACTGTGCCGGCCGTGGCACGTCCCTGCCACGTCCCGGTAATGTGTGAATCGACCTTAAGGATAGCCTGGAGAAGGCAGTGAGCCTAGTGGTTGAACTGTTGGATGTTGTATGAGGTTATTTTTTTAACAGCTGGCTAAGCCACAACCGTAGGGGTTAGCTTGAGATATCGGAGTGGTATGCCCAGGCCCGCCCCAAAGGGGGCAACTGGGACGATTTGATCATTGTTTGTTGGTAAAATTCTTGGCAAATTTTATTAAAAAAAGTACGAGCGGACAATAAAATAAAACTAATAATAAAATATTGTAGGCATTATTGTCTGAACAAAATGTTTTGCCTACAAAATACAATTTTCGAAAAAACAAAAAAAACAGTTTTTGATTGATTTTTAAGCCAAAAAGTGATTTAAGTTTACGAAAAAATGACAAAGGGACTTTTTTTAGGCAATAACTTTTCGTATTGACTGAAATTGGGGCCAAAAAGTGATTTGTGATAAGGTTGACCTTAAATAACTTTCAAAGGGTTAATCGGGTCAATTTTTTTGTTGTAAGAACTAAAGCTGTAGAGAATTTCATTGACAACATTTTGGGCCATCGCACGGGGTTGTATAACAACAATAGAAACCGAGATATATAGAAAACTCGGGAAAAATCCGATATCTCCGGCGGCCATGTTTTTTTTGATTCCGAAATTGTTTTCTTCTAAAGTCACAAGGAAGAAGTTTACCAATTTTCCACCATTTTCGAGTTTGTCTCCTTTCGTGCGTTTTTTTTTGCTTCCCCGGACGTCGTTTATACCTCTTCTTAGGTCGTCCTGGTCTCCTTTTTCCGGTGGTTACTTTCCGCAGCACTATCTTTGCTAGATATTATTTTAATGCACTTGTCATAGCCATAAATGAGTTTATAAAATTCTATGCTCTCTTGCTGTCAGTCTGAAGGTTATCACACAACATTTCTCACGAACTTCATATCGGGGAGCAATGGAGCCTTCTTAGAGTAACAGGAAATGTGACAGAGTATTGAGCTCGGCGCAAGATGCTTGGCACGAGAACATTCCTGTTTTTTTTTGTTTGACTGAAGCAAAACTCTCAGTGAATATTGTCGGGCAGCAGCTTCGGAGGTAGTTAGGCAATTTCCGTTTTACTTTTGTATAATTAAGATACATATACGTACATATACTCTTTCGTTTCGTTTGAATTTTACAGCTTGAAAATCACCAACAATGTGCTATATGCCTTTTAGATCTATCGCCTTGGACAAGTGGCAGTTGATCCTCTCATCTGCAACAACACCTGTACTTAGGGACATAAGGCCAGTGGTCTCGGGGAAACCAACAGTGTTGTCTCGCTTTTATTTTTTTTTTTTTTATGTGACAGTGCTAAGCTCAGGAATCACCCTTTGTACTACCAGTCCGTCATGTCATTTGTCACGTCATGGTGCAATGTCTGGGAGGTATAGGTTAAGGGTTAAAAGGAACGGGGGGGTATTGAAAAAGGTGGTGATGAACCCTGCGTTTGAACTCTTGGATGTTGTAGGAGCTCGGAAATACTGACTGCGAGAGGTTATTCCACAGTCGAGTTGTTCTATTAACAAACGAATTCATATCTTGTTGAGTGCGTGAAAGGGGGAGTTGCAGGTGAAGGGAATGAGACGAGTGGGCTAATCTGGTGCTGCGGTTATAAGATTGCCGTGGAGGCAGGAGAGCGTTTAACTCGGAGGAACAGTCATTATGATAGTAGCGATAAAATTTTGTCAGTGCTGCTACATTCCTACGGTGGCTGAGGGGGTCGATGGTGGAGCCAGCGGTGTCGTCATCAATTAATTTAAGGGCCTTTTTTTGGACCTTATCTAACCATGCCAAGGTGGTTATTGGAGCGCCGCCCCAAACGAGGGAGTTATATTCGAGAAGAGGCCGTATGTAGGATTTATAAATAACAGCACGGGCCGATGGCTGGAGGAGGAATTTGCACCTCTTAAGAAATCCCAAGCACTGGGATGCTTGTTTGGCGATTTGGAATATGTGATCATTCCAACGAAGGTCTTTGGCTTATGTCACGCCTAAGATGTGTAGGGATGGGTCGGCCTTTAGTTCAACGTCATCCACTGTCAAGGATGGTGAGGTGTTGAACTTCTTTTTTGAGATAAGACAGTACTTGGTTTTAGAGGCGTTGAATTTGACACGATTCTTCTCTCCCCAATCTAGAATTAGTTTGATGTCTTTTTTAATAGAGTTGAACATTAGTTCACGATCATCAAGACAGGATCTGGCATGTGTCTGTCTTGTATCGAAGCTGTACTAGTAACGTAGAGTACCGTCGTCAGCGAAGCTGAGAAGTGGGTTGGAGGGGATCGAAAGTAGGTCATTTATAAAGATGAGAAAAAGGGCCGGTGATAAAATTGACCTCTGAGGGACCCCCGCAGAGATGGGGTGAGATTCAGATTTGACGCCATCCAATAATACCTTAATTGAACGGCCGGAAAGGAAACTCTCAACCCACTTATACAGAAGTGAGTCAATTCCAATAGCTTGGAGTTTAGCTAACAAGGCTGAGTGCCATACTCTATCAAAAGCCTTGGAGATATCCAAAGCAACCAAACTAGATTCGCCAGATCCATGCAAACTTCGGCTGAGGTGTTCTGTAAGGCAAACTAAAAGATCACCAGTGGATCTTTTTTGACGGAAGCCGTATTGTTTGTCGCTGATAAGTTGGTTGGATTCTAGATATCCCATAAGCTTTTTGTTAATTATCGTCTCCATGGTTTTGGAGAGAATAGAAGTAATTGCTATTGGGCGGTAGTTGGAGGGATCGCTGGAGTCACCTTTTTTCGGTATTGGCTGAACATGGGCAAGTTTCCAAGAGTCTGGGTAAACTCCGGAAGAGTATGATAGGGCAAAAAGTTTGCGCAGAGGTCTAGCCAAAGGTGAAAGGTGAAATTCTTCTTAATGGAGCTTACCAAGGACCAGAAGTTCTTGCTACCAGAGGTTGCATTAAGGAGTTTACTTCTCAACTTGCTGTCAAATGAATTTTTGACATTCCTGATGGTGACTTTACAGGAATTTCTTAGTTTTATATACTCTGCACGGAGCGATTCACTCGGGGAGCTCTTGTAAGCTCGAAAGGCGGCTTCTTTATTTCTGATTGCATTCATACACTCCTGATTAAACCATCTGTTGGGCCTAGCCTTCACAGATTTAGTAGAATGAGGAATGTACAAATGCATTCCTGCCTGTATGATCCTAGAAATACGGATAGCGGCAGAGTTGACGTTTTTGTTTCGGAAACACAGGTTCCAGTCAGTAGATTGGAAAAAATTAATAAGCCCCAACCAATTGGCCTTCCCATAATGCCATACAGTTCTTCTAACTGGTTTGGGAGGGGTGGGAAATTTGAATGGGAAGCTAGCGCTAACTAGGCAGTGGTCCGAATTGCCGAGAGGTGAATCAACTTCAACGGAATAACGCGCTGGATGAGAAGTTAGAAAAAGATCAAGGAGATAGGTTCCTTGATCAGCAACATCAGGGACTCTTGTGGGATGATCCACAATTTGATGCAAGTTATTGATGTCTGCAAAGAGCTCGACGTCCTTGCCAGAAACACTGGTGCCATTTGAGTAAGTCAGCCAGTTTACATTGTGAACATTGATATCACCCGCAACGATGATTTCACACTCAGGATTGGACGACAAGAATCCCGAGATTTGTTCGGAAATAGTATCAAAAGATAAGGTGGAGGCTTCGTTACTTATGTTAGGACTTCTGTATAGGAAGCAGAAGAATATGACGTGGCTTTGGAAAATGATTTTAATCCAAAGATAATTAAAATCTGAAGTCGCGCTGGAAAATATTTTATAATAAGCCACGTCGTCCCTAACATAAATGGCAATACCCCTATGGGGGGAGAGGTTGTGCACTAAAGTGTACCCCGATATCTGGTAATGACTTAAGTCATTATCCGGTGATATTTGGGTTTCACTAAGTGCGAAAATTGGGGGTTTAAAAGTCAGTAGGTGGCACTCAACAAAGGCGAAATTCGCATGAAGTCCACGAATGTTACATAAGTCAATGACAAAGCGTGACTCGTAACGGGACTTCGTTTGCGCGGGCTCAATCGCCACATTCTTGGAGATTTTTCCCGGAATTACACTTGTCGCAACCATCAGGGTCAATGAAATTTGTCTGCGTCAAAGTGTTATGCCTTTTGAGACGGGGCAAACTTCATCGACCGACAGATTTTGGGCGCGACACTTGCAGGGCCGAGAATGGAGTGAGGGTAGGAAGCAAAGGGAACTTACTTGTGCTGTTCGTCGGTCGCTGGTCTGTAGAAGGGTGATGAAGCCTTCGCTTTAGCCTGCAGCACGATTTTTTTCACTGTTTTTTTTTATTGTACACAATAATTTTATCCCGTTTTTATTTTATTTTTGTTATTATTTTTTGTTTGTTTCTTTCTCGGGTTTTTTTTTGTGGCGTGTTTCACGGACCGGATCAGCACACGTCCGCACTCCTTGCTATCCACGGCCAAACTCCATTTTTTATATAGCATCTCTGCTGTTAAAGAGTTATTCAGACGTCTTCATTAAGTTCACTAGAGTTTGTTCAATCACCATATCACTCCAGGTGCACTACCACCGTTCTCACTCCTACGAAATCAGCCTTCAATAATAAATTAGAGTTTTGGAATGGAAAAGTGGGATATTGCGGAGACAACCGAAATACGCCAATTTTCAACTAGCGCTTGACCCCGAACAGTTCGTCGAATAAATAAATCTAAATAGCAAAATTTGTAAGAAATAGGGAGGATATAACCATTTTTTCCATTCCAAAACTTAGGAAAAGCTTATAGTCCAGTAAATAGGTCGAAAAAAGGCCTTCGTAATGCGAAAAATACCGCACGCGATTTTTTTTACCAAATGATTTTATATATGTACTATTTTTAATACGCTTTTATTAGCTTCACTTGTAACTATGTAATAAAATCTTGTAAGTTAAATTTGACCCACTTCCCGGTTTCCGATTGAGCTGAAATTTTGCACACACTATTTTGTAAAAAAATCAAGATGACGGGTCCAGGATGGCGGCTGAATTTTGCAATTGTGTGACACCATTTTAAATCTAACATGGTGGTGACAAGAAAATGGTAGAAGCCATATAATAGACTAAAAAGTAGAAAATAAAATATATAGTTTAAAAAAACCAAAAAATACGCTTTTAATTTAAAATGAACTAAAAAGTAAAAAAATAATTTTTAATGTAAAATTTTTATTGCTCCAGCCATTATATGGAAACAACCTACGTTTCGAAATGTAAAAAAGCGTGGGGCGCTAACGAAAAGTTCCAATGTTAATAAAATAAGGAAATAGGTAAGGAGCCCCACGCTTTTTTACATTTCGAAACGTAGGTTGTTTCCATATAATGGCTGGAGCAATAAAAATTTTACATTAAAAATTTTTTTTTACTTTTTAGTTCATTTTAAATTAAAAGCGTATTTTTTGGTTTTTTTAAACTATATATTTTATTATGAACTTAAATTCAAAATGGCGTCATCATTTTATATCTCAGAAACTATGCAATTTACGACAAAAATGTATATAATCTTTTTTATAGATAAATAAATGATTTAACTTTTTTGTTCAGAAATTTTTGTTGTAAAGTCAATATGTTCGGAGTTATAGTGCTTCAAACTTTATATATCACTTTCTTTGCACTATAATTCGTTAACGGCTAGTCCGCCATAAAAAAATTCTTCCTAAGACTTATAGAGCACACAATTATCTATAATTTTTGTTACCATTATTTTTTACTTACGGCTAATATTGCTCGAGTTATAGTGCTTTAAGTGTCGAAAAACGTAAATTTACAAATAGTTTTTAGTCAATATCTTTGTAATTACACGTTTTATTGGAAAACTGATTAAAACTGTTCGTAATTTTATTACCCACACGTTCATTGCTAAGTCTACAGAGAGTTACAGAAAAATTCCTCGCCTTTGGTATGCGACCTGGAATTCTATTATAGCCTGTGTGTGACTGTGTCATTTATAAAGGGTAATTTTTTGTTTATGTTCTCCTGAGTATCATTATTAAATAATATAATTTAATGATAGATTCAAAACATGTTTCACCGGAATAAAAAAAATATATATATATTTCACCATTGCGCGGCCGAGGATTGAACTTGGTTCCGCGGGATAGGATTCCAGCGCCTTAGCTCTAGGCTACCGATGTATTTTATTACAAATCTCTTTTTTGTCGTTAAATATACTTCCGGTTGGAATTTCCAGAACATTTTCACAGTTTTAGGTCTCTTGATCAAGAGCTACATTTTGAGATATGGCCCAAGTCTGTAGCGACAGTACTTTCAGAGATGAAAGAAGGTCACAGATAGACGGACAGAGCCTCTGCATACGCTTTTTTTTAAACTAAAAATCACTATTTTTTGGAAATATTATGACATTTGCGAAGGGAAAATATGAAATCAGGTATCGCAACTTTAATACCACCAACCGTTGAGGCAGTTTTTTTAAATGTCGCTAAAAATTATTCTCAGAACATAGTCTATATCCTAGAATAGTAGTGAATTCTGAGTATTCTGATTGCGCTGTCATATTTTGTTTTAAATGACATTTTCCAATCTGCCCTTAATGAGTGGTCATTTCCATCCATCCAATGGCGTTACAGCCCTAATCTCTCTAGGGCTTTTCTCCAAGTTTGACGCTTTCTTGCAGCATGTCTCCAGTTCCGGATGTTGGGCATTGTCTCTGCATCAGCCGTCATAGAGTCTATCCATCTCCTCCTGGGTCTACCTACTGGCCTACTTCCCGAAACTTCTGAGGCTATAAGCCGTTTTAGGATACGATTGTCCTCCATCCTCATTACGTGGCCTGCTAGTCTCAGTCTGAATTTTATTAAAGTTGAGAGTTGTGGGTCGTGAAAAATTTCATACAACTCGTTGTTGTATTTCCTTCGCCATATTCCATGCTCTCTCGTTGGGTCTACCATGCATCTGAGAATTTTTCTCTCAAACCTGCAGGCTCGTTCCTCTATGTCTTGGGTCATAGTCCAAGTCTCCACAGTACTGGTCGTATTACTGTTTTGTAGATTGAGAGTTTCTTTTTCCTGTGCACAAATCTTGAGTGCAGTATTTGTTTCTGGGTATCAAATGCTCTATCAGCCTCTTCTTTTTGTAATTGTTCACCCAAGGTAGACTGTTTTATCGACTACTTCTAGGTTATGTTCGTCGATGGTTATATTACTTCCCATTCTAAACCTTCCAGCTCTGGAATGTTGGATCAACGTCGTTTTTTCTACGTTTATTTTCATGTCCTTTGCCCCTATTTTAATTCGACATAAGCTTCTTTTGCTTCCAAAAAGGACCTTCCCACGATGTTCACGTCATCCGCATATCCAAGTAATTGTACCGACTATGTAGCTATTGATGCACTTCTCTGGACTGACATTTTCCTTATTACCCATTCTAGGGCCAGGTTGAAAAGCATGGGGAGTGATCATTTTAGACGTGCATTAATTTCATCGGCACGCGTATCTGTCTGTACAACTGACAATATTTGCCCTAAATCTATAGCAATAAAACAGTTACTTCCCAAAATGATTGGTTTTTATATCTTAAATCTTGCGTTGTTCTGTTAATTGTTAATAGATACTTTATTTGCCATGGTGCATTCATCCCATTCCCAGCCAACCATCATGCAGTCTTGTAAAACTTCAGTTTTATAGCGGTTTTTAGATTTGTTCCACACAGGAATTTCCATATGATCTTCTTCGAACAGAATCTTAAACATAGAATGAGCTGTTCTTCCTGATGTGAGTAAAGTTGCATCAAGCTCTGCTAGTGTCCTAATCTAATATTGGCCAATCAACCTACCTTTCAAAATGTAAAAAAGCGTGGGGCTTTAGTTATATTTTTATTTTATTAACACCGGAACGCCAGCTAGCGCCCAAAATACTATATATACTGGCTGGAGCATTAAAAAGTTTACATTCAACATTACTTTTTACTCTTTCGTTCATTTTTAAGTAAAAGCATATTTTTAATTTTTTTAAACTAAATTTTTTTTTGTCTACCTTTTACTCTATTTATATTTTCCGCTATTTTGTAGTGACCGATATTTAAAATGACGTCACACATAGAGATGGGTAACTCAGATCTGATTCAGCTCAAAGATTCGTATCTTTAAAATGAGTCAATGAATCGATTCGCGATTTTGCGCTGAGTCGGTTCTTGAAGAGTCACGGGTCTTTCATGATCGACCGGATCTTATAGTTCTTCTCGGATCTTATACTTCTCGGATCCAACGAATCTTTGTACTCTTTAAGCTCTCTCAGCTCAACTTGCTGTTATTGGGCGCATCTAGCGCACTCAGCGGCTGAGTAGCGGCTAAGTGCTGAGCTCGTTGGATGGCTAGCTGAACTAAGCAGCTTAGCTCAGCGGCTGGCGAATTCCTCAGCGTAAAAATTTTATGCTAAGTAGCTCAGCGATAGTGAATTGATGTTATTTAAAATAGAAAAAAGAATTTAGCTGTCAAAATAAATTTTAATTCAGCTACCCATCCAGCCGGCACATATCGCTGAGTTACTTTTTACGCTGTGCTGTTCAGCTAAGCGGCTTTTCCGCTGAGTGCGCTGGATGCGCATATTGTGTTGTGCTTTTGAATTTCAAGAAACTTTGAGAGCTTTTTTATTGCAATATGTGGGGTGTAAATGAGAGAAAATGGAACGATAATAGTTGAAAAATATGTAAAATAATGGTATGTTTAAGAAGGTAGAAACTATGGACAAACATTTTATTTTTTTAATCGATTGAATGAATACTTCTGTATACCATTACATTACCTTTTAGCTTCGAGTGAATGAAAAACGACTAAATCGATTTATCTGTAAAATATTATTAAGCTTTGAGATAGTTTCAGGATTTAAAAAGTAGTTGTTTACTAGGTAATATATTATTCTTATGGCAAACAGGAAAGCTTATGCGCATGAATACAGCAAAAGAGATTCATATTTATGTATTCAATCGAATTGAATGATTTAAAAATTCCTATTTGTTTATTCCCTATTTCTAATTGGAATTAAAATTGGAGCTAAATGCGAATTTTCCTATCCCGTTCACACAGTAGTGGTGAAAAAAGCTTAAGTTCTGATTTAGGTCATAGCATTTCATACCACCGTTTTAGTGAGCTTTTAACTCAAAAACCGCTCTGAATTTAGTTGAGCTGAGAGAACCGAATCGCAAGTTTATGAATGGATCCGGTGTTGGTGAACATCACAGAACAGAACACAGACAGAACTTCTTTTGAGCTGACTCTTTTGAACCGGCTCTGGGAGTCGGATCTTTTGAAAGATGCAGATCCGGTGAGTCGGCTCTCATAAAAGATCCGTTTTGCCCATCTCTAGTCACACAGGTTATTGTACTATACTCATCATACACTTTTATTTGGTATCCATACCGAGAATGTTGTAAAAAAAGGTATTCCGCCATTTCGTGTTGTCTGTCATTTTGAATTTGGAATTACGCCAATTACTGAATTGCGAAATTCGACCGCCATCTTGGAAATCCCTTCATGATTTATTTACAAAATGGCCACATTGTATTGTCACACGAACTATACGTCTGTGGCTGTGCAAAATTTGATGTTGATCGGCTATTAGTCCATTCAAAACGCGCGTTTGGGTATTCCAAAATAACACCGTTAAGAAAATCGAACCCTGAAGGTTTTTGGGGTCGCTGATCACGAAAATCGGGGTCCCGCGGTCCTAAAACATGGGCGTCACCCTTAAAAATGCAAAAAACACCCCTTTTTAGGGGGCTTTCGCAATTATTTCAATAATAATGAAAACTAATGCAATGAAATACACTTTTTTTAAATATTTCTTTGCGAAGGTGGTTGATTTGTACTAAATGAAGGCGAACTTTATGATAAGGGGTAGTCCTAGGGTTCGATTTTCTTAACGGTGTTATTTTGGAACACCCCCCCCCCCGCGTTTTGAATGGACTACATATAGAAGTGGGTCAAAATCAAGTTAAAAGATTTGTCTGCATACATACATACTTACAGATGGATCTAATATAAAGGGTATACAAATAGCCTAAAACATACCCGCAAAACTACTGAATCGTCCAGTGAAAGTCCCAACCTAATCGGTTTAGCCCTTTCCGAGATTAGCGCGGCCAAACAGACAGCCACACAAACATACAGACAGACAACAATTTTTAACATAGGTACTTGATTTTGAATATAATAATAATATAATAATGATTTTGAATATAATAATTAAAAAATTCACTTGGCTTTGCACACAAAAAAGCGTTTTTCGTTAGCCGGGGTAAAGAGAAGATGCATAGGATTCCCAAATGTAACTTAATATGGAATTTGCGTAGCCTCATACCAGTACAATTGAATTATTTCTACTAGAGTAGTTTGCAATCACGCAGCGTGACAGTTTCATCAGCATTACATAATGAAATCGATATCGTTACGTATTAATGACTAGGCCGAACAGCGACATCAAAAAAGCTTCTCGTGCCACCTAATTTAATATTACTCATTTAGTTTTATGACAACTCTTCCGGAATTTCGATCATTTTGTTTTTTCTTTCGGAAGTTGAATAATAAAAATCGATTTTCTTTTCAGAATGACAATCAAGAAAATCTCGCAGCAATCAAAATCGATTCTGCCTTTCGAAAACTTTCCAAAAACACAATCTGCTTTCATATATGGAAAATCGAAGAGGACCGCCTAGAAGCCATTCCGAAAACACAATATGGCACCTTTTACGATGATTGCACCTACATTATATACGCAGCATGTAACGTAGGTGTACACGTTACTCAGGATACTATTGTAAGCCTATTCACTAGGATTTTCATACACGATCCATACATAAATGGTTGTAATTTTTTTAGACTAGAGCAACTAAGTCCACCTCAAGTCTTCAGCGTTTCATCCACTTCTGGTTGGGGGAGAAAACAACGCCGCCGAAGTCTGGAAATGTTGCTTTCAAGGTGATGGAATTGGATAACTATTTTGATAACGTAGCTATTCAGTACCGAGAGACGCAGGGCAACGAGAGCACGAGGTTTTTATCTTATTTCATAAACGGAATAACGTAAGTCCTGCACCTTCGATTTACTGTTATTAAATGTAATATTCTGAATAAATTGCAGAGTCCTAGCAAGTTCTTTAGTAGATGCCAGCCCCGAATGCCGACTTTTCCAGATCACCGGAAGACAATGGCCGATTTGCACGGAAAAAGAATCTATAAGCTGGATGCACTTTAACAGTGATTACATTATGGTTCTTAAGAGTCCTGCTATGTTATTTATCTGGCTGGGTCGTTCCAGTAGTGCTGTGGAGAAGCGAAATGCCCTTTCAATGACAGAGCGAATGTCGGAGGTCTACAACGTTTCCGAAATAACTGTCGTTGACGATGGTTACGAGCAGTCGATGAGCAAACTCGATAAGGAAGAATGGAATTTTTATCTTCCTCTAAAGGATCGATTTGTAACTCAAACAGTAGCAGTAGAAAAACCAACTAAGGCGCAGCTTAAATTGTATAAATGTGGATATAATGCCGGAAAGTACCGTGTCGAAGAATTGAAAACCACGGCTCCTGAGCAGTCGGATTTAAATAATTCGGAGTCCACCTTTATTATTGATGCATTTTTGTTAGGCGTTTGGATATGGGTGGGAAAGTTAACTGGACGTCAAGAGAAAATGGAAGCTATGAGAAATGCACGTGGATTTGTGAAAAAGGTAAGTGTAAGTCAATTATTATTTCTGATTATATGTATATAGAAAGTTACTAAAAGAAAAATATTTCCTTGCAAGTTATATAAACTTCGCAACAAAGGAAAAGTTATTGACAGGGCCGGCTCTTGGGTATTTTGCGCCCGGTTCAGTAGTCCATGTTAGGCTCCTTTCAGCTCTTCATTTTTTATCCCAGTGAAGGACAATGGAAAAAACCCCATATTCCAAAAACTCGATGGATGGGAGAAATAATTTTCATAAAGTGCAAATGAATGTGAGATGTTTCTCTCAATTGGGGATTTTTATCCTGAATTTTTACCTCTGATTCTCGAAGTTCCTTCACTTTTGAGTAAAATTTCGAATAAATTTTTATGAAAACCTCGAAGCCAAAATCTCGTTCTCAAAAGTTCCTGCACGAGGAGAAGTAAAATTTTTGGGATAATTTGTCATGGGAAAACTTTTCCCTTTCTTTTAAAGTTTTAAATTTTTTTAGATCTTAAGTTCTGAAATTGTGCCCCGTCCAATTGCACCATTCGCACCTATGAGCCTGGTGCGCCCCTGGTTATTGAAATAAGTCAGAAAATCAAATTTAAAATTTTCAACATATTTTTCGTCTCGGCAAATATCACGTAATTATTTTTTTTAAAGAAACAGTGTAAAATGGCAAGAAAACTGGGTTAAATTAAGTAAAACATGTTTCTCCACTAAAGACCCCCATTCACGTACAGATCGCCGGTAGGCAGTGGCCTGTCAGACCAGGTCGACCGGTACGACTAAGCTTTACTCAGTCTAACTGCGGAATGATACTTCAGGTATCCGCCTGACAGGCCGTGGCATGCAGATGAAATCATGATTCCCTACAGACACACAGGCGAAAACGGCATAGCAGGTTATTAATTCAAAAATGTTGATGGCCTCAACGAAAGGCGGCTCCAGTCTCACACCGAGAACACCCGCAAACAAGCGCGAACGCGAGTGTGGATGGTTTTCACGCTTAGCTCGCCCCTTGCTTTCCTTTGAAAGTGGATACGTCGTGAATTCTTGCCGTCAATTCACGGCCCGAGAGTGATTAGAAGTTCAGATCTTCAGGCCCTAACTGACGATAAATACGATTTTTGTCAGCTTTCTTGAGCTGAAGGAATTCTTGAGGCCATACAGTTGACCGCCGGTTTGTGTATAGCAATACTTGTCCTCAACGCGTAAACTTTGAGGTCACGGCCTGCCGTGGAAGTGTCTGTAAATTGGGGCCTTAAGGTATGGGTAAATCCTACACAAAAAATTTACTCGATTGTTTAGCCTCCAACGGCTAGCCAAACGCGCGACTCGTAGAATGCTGCAGAGTACGAGCCAAGTAACACTGAGCCGCGAAAAGGCCATTAGAATTTAGAACTACAAGAAGGCACACGCCGAATTTTCATCATTTTTTTTCATTGTGCTCCTTTAATCCCTCATGGGACATAGCGCCGAATTTTAGCGTAATGAAATGCTTATTGGTCAGTGCTCACGTTTTGGTAGTTGTGTTGTCCACCACAAGCGAAGAGGGTAAGGGAGTCCGAATTATATTTTTATAGGGGTGGGGGCAGGTCTTTGTGTTCGAAATGCAAAGTACGCTTAAAAGATAGTGTCTTTAAAAACACTGTTTTTCATTGCAATTTCTTATATATGTACATAGATTTAACTAATGATATTAATTTCTTGTCCTATAAAAGGGGTGTAAAATTTTTAAATGGTCGTTGACACCTTATAAGTAAAAAGGCCCCAGAGATCTAAATTTCATCGGAAAAACAAAAACAGTCAAATCGGAAAGAGGACTAGGGACAAGCGAACAAAGGAGGTGGGTCAAAATTGCCCCAGGCCCGGCGCAAGAGAAAAGTATCTCAGATTATCGGCTATAATAAGTATTGGGGTAATTTTGTATGGGCTGTGACCCACCTCCTTTCTTGGGAAAAGGAAAGCAATAAAAAATCGAAGTCAACTGGCTTCACTTCACAGTTAGTTAAGAGGTTGCTTATATTATCATCTACCACCAATATAATTACAATAAATGTATAACGAATTTGAAAATTCATAAAAGTGGAATCCAATTGCGATATAGCGTATATCATATCATAGTATTTTGCTTGCCAATTCGATACAATTTTCTTCATCAATTCTGCGACCATAAGCAATACTTTTTCATGTTTTCCATAGAACGCGCGGCGTGTTTTGGACATCCAGGTCAATTGGCTTTTTCCCGGGGGGAGGGGGACGGCCATTATGGGATGGGGGGGCCGAGTCGACCCTGCCCACCCCTAGTTACGCCAATGCTTATAGGAAATTAATCATAATCGCAATTTCATACTATGGATCTACCTTTACAGATCTAAAGTTAAAAATTTAAAGTAGCTTGCTTGCTCAGTTGCCTAAATTTGATATTTACTATACATATATTGGGGCCTATTCTGTAATTTTTCATAAAATATCATTTTATGTTATGTTATCGTCACCCTTATGCCAGAGACGCGAAAGTGCAAATTTTTCACTCTCGCGCTAATAGGGTTTTGTAATACAAAATAGTACAAAGATGCCATGCCAGAAGTACGAATGTGGGTTTATTATATAGCTATATTAAAAAAAGATTGGACGCGTAAAAAAAAAGTGATAGAGACAGTCTTTTATAGCATGTACACACCGACTTGGTTATCTCTTTAGGGGTATTCATGATCTGTGTTATTTGTGTTATTCATGTTAAACAAATGTCATTTACTATGAGTTTTATTTTCGATTTAGTATAAATAACACGACATCTAAATTATTGTGGTTAACGCTTGAAACCATCTCAATAGTGGTAACCAAGTCGGTGTGTACATGCTATTAGAGACAGTTTGAACATTTATCTAGCAATAACTCAAAACTGCAGATTTACACTTTCGCGTCTCTGGCATAAGGGTGACGTTATGATGATAAAATTTCTTCTTCATAAAATGAAAATAAAATATTTTCGAAATTCCTATTCTGTCATAGTTCTATAAAATTATTTTATGGAATCTTTTATGGAAACATAACATAAAAGATTTAGTATAATCCGCTCTAAGTTCTATTACTATTTGAACAATTCGGTTTAAAATGAACAGCTGATCGGTTGTAAATGTAAATAAACAAAATCAAAGCGTGCCCTGGGCGTTTTAATTTTTAATTAAACTAAAAACTCAATTAACACGACTTTGCACAACAAGTGTCAATTCACGCCTGTTATTTTCATAAAATATGTCAAAATACCCCTAAAATGTGCTGCTGAGATTCTTTTATGTTATGAAGCATAACAGGAAATTTTTTATGTTATGATGCGTAAAAGAAAATAAAATTTGTCGGACAGAATAGGATTTTAGATAATTCTTTTATTTTATGGCATAACATAACATAAAATGATAAAATTTTACCGACAGAATAGGCCCCATTATCTTCCCGTCGAACACCATGTATTAATGTAGTTTAATATTATATATATTTTTTTTAATTTAGGGCCTGTGTGAATTCGATGACTAAGGGCCTGTGTGAATTGTGACTAAATTGATGACTAAACTAAATTTTGCAGTTTTTGTCGTTAATGTAGGGAATTGCTGTGTGAATTCACTAGATGACTAAATTCAATTGACAATAATTTTTACTTTTATAATTTATAGTAAGGGCCTGTGTGAATTCGATGACTAAAATTTAGTGTCGATAATACAGTATTTAGTCTTTTGACGAGGAGACTAAATTTTTTGACAGTTGACTAAATTGATGTTGAATTTGTTTCAAAATAGTTCAATACAATGGAAAATAAGGTGAAGAACTAAAAGGCTGTTGTCAATAATGATATCTTCTGCATCCATAAATTTAGTTGCTTACTGTATAACAAAACATATACTATAAATTATAAAAGTAAACACTATTGTCAATTGAATTTAGTCTTCAAATGAATTCACACAGCAATTCCCTACATTAACGACAAAAACTGCAAAATTTAGTTTAGTCATCAATTTAGTCCCAATTAACACAGGCCCTAAATGCTTTTTATACAGTAAGCAGCTAAATATATGGATGTAGAAGATATCATTATTGCCAACAATCTATTATTTCTCCACTTTGTTTTCAGTTGAATTGAGCTATTTTGAAACAAATTCAAAATCAATTTAGTCAACTGTCAAAAAATTTAGTCTCCTCGCCAAAAGACTAAATACTGTATTACCGACACTAAATTTTAGTCATTGAATTCACACAGGCCCTAAAATTTGGTGTCGATAATACAGTATTTAGTCTTTTGACGAGGAGACTAAATTTTTTGACAGTTAACTAAATTGATGTTGAATTTGTTTCAAAATAGTTCAATACAATGGAAAATAAGGTGAAGAACAAATAGGCTGTTGTCAATAATGATATCTTCTGCATCCATAACTTTAGTTGCTTACTGTATAACAAAACATATACTATAAATTATAAAAGTAAACACTATTGTCAATTGAATTTAGTCATCAAATGAATTCACACAGCAATTCCCTACATTAACGACAAAAACTGCAAAATTTAGTTTAGTCATCAATTTAGTCCCAATTCACACAGGCCCTAAATTGCGGCTAAACTAATTTATTGGAAAGGTCGGTATTGCAGTGCGATTTAGTCTCTTCACGAGGAGGCTAAAGTTGACAGTTATTGACTAAATTCTGTTTTGATGGTATTTCATGTTTATTTATGTAGAATTTCATGCACTTCCATAAGTAAATAAAAAATATAAGCTTCGAATTTTAATCCTTTTTTTATTTTTAGACTTTAAACTACGTTAAATACATGGAGAGATAATATAAATATAGAATTTAAGCAACTAAGCAAGCCCCTAACTTTGTATTTTTATATTCAGATCTGTAAAGGTTGATATATGTATAATATATGTTCGTAATTGTAATGGAGTTATGATTATTTTCTTACAATAACCATTAATGTTGTCGGGAGCATCGAATATCTACCGCAACTGGTTGATATATATTTAAATTAAATTAAAACTGAGAAGCGAAGCTCAAATCCTATTATGTCAAAACCAAATTTAGCCAACTGAGAATTCGCACAGCGCTACCGGACTAAATTCAACATTGGAAATTTTGTGGAACGATTTAGTATTTCGTGGAAAGATTTAGTCATTTAGCCAGTATTCGCACAGGCCCTAAATTGATTTTGAATTTGTTTCATACAATGGAAAATAAAGTGAAGAACTAATAGGCTGCTGTCAATAATGATATCTTTTGCATCCATAAATTTAGATGCTTAATGTATAACAAAACTTATACTATAAATTATAAAAGTAAAAACTATTGTCAATTGATTTTAGTCATCAAATGAATTCACACAGCAATTCCCTTCATTAACGACAAAAACTGCAAAATTTAGTTTAGTCATCAATTTAGTCCCAATTCACACAGGCCCTTAGTAGCTTATATTTTTTATTTACGTAAGATAAGGAATTCTACATATAAACATAAAATACCATCAAAACAAAATTTAGTCAGTGACTGTCAACTTCAGCTACGTGAAAAGACTAAATCGCACTGCAATACCGACCTTTCCAATAATTTATTTTAGCCGCAATTTAGCGAGTATTCGCACTGGCCCTAAATTTGAATTACCCTTATCGCTCTTATAAATATTATCCATATGAAAACCTAACGAAACAAATTTCTTTTTCAGAAAAAATATCCTTATTCCACTCCAGTAATCAGAGTAATAGAAGGCTATGAACCAGCCGAATTTACACGCTTATTCCCAACGTGGAAGAGCTGTAGCAGTTCAACAAGTAACATTTCAAAAATGTTAGGAAACCTTGAATCTCTCATACTTCTTCAAAGACCAAAATTGGCGGCAGAAACACAACTGATAGATGATGGCACTGGCGAGAAGCACTTGTTTCGTATCACAAACGGGCAACGGGAAGAAAATGATTTTATATTCTTTTCCAGCGACTGTTACATTCTACAGTACATAATAACGGTAAATATTAAGCTCCAGCTTTTCACTTAATGCAGTTTCCAAACAGTTTTCAGATGGTAATCATGTTCAAAACAATCAAACAAAGTGCAGCAATGTTATATACTTTTGGGCTGGCAAGGATGTGTCTCCTGAAGTAAGGTCCGAATGTGAAACGCTGGCTGAGAATTACTTTGAAAACCTTCCCAAGAACTCAGTAATGATTAAGATTTCTGAAGGCTTCGAAACCCCACACTTTTTACAAATATTTGGAGGAAAGTTTATTGTGTTTAAAGGTCAAACTACAACGGCGAACAGTAATCCGCAAGTTCCATTAAAATTCGTCCTTAAAGTTATCGGAGATTCTACGTTCAACGCCAAGGCTATTCAAAGTGACCCACTAACAGTCACAACTTCCAAAGATTGCTATGTGGTAAAATCCAGCGATATTTGGGTATGGTGCGGTCAATGTTCAACAGGAGATGCGAGAGAGGCGGCAAAGAAAATTGGTGCTTTAATGGGTGAATACACCCTTGTTATGGAGACCAAAGAACCGGACGAATTTTGGGATAATGTTTCTGACTTGTTTTATCCAGCGCATCTAAATGGCTTCCATGAAAATGGAACTAGTTACCCTGATATAGATGCCTCGAGTAATTCCGCAGCTGGGCTGTATTTATGTTATCTAGAACATAATAACATCGAAACAAAAGAAATTATAGTCTTCAATCAGTCTGATCTAGCACCTGAGGAAATATATCTTCTAGATGCAGGCAACATAATTTTCATATGGGTTGGAGAGCATAGCTCCCCTAAAGAAAGCCGAAGCTCCTGGGCAATGGCTAAGCAATTTGTAAACACTTATCCAGTACAAAGAAATCAGAATTGCGCTATTGCTTTAGTGAGACAAGGATACGAGCCGAATATCTTTACTGGATTTTTTGAAAATTGGGATGAAAAATATTTGAATGTAAGACTTTTTTGTTATTAGTTGAAATTAATACTTCGAAAATATCGTTTTATCTAGAATCATTTGTCATATGAAAATATGCGCAAGAGCCTAGAAAAGAATCCTGCTTCACATGCATTACCTGTGGGTAAACACGAAACAGAATTTGACAAATACACGAAGTATCCATTATCAATTCTGCAACAAGAAGCCGACCTTCTACCCTCAGGCATCAACATTACTAAGAAAGAGGTAAAAAGTTTACTATACTCGTACATGTTAGTTTTGTGTAATAAGTATGCAAATCCCTTTTTTAGATTCACCTCACGCACGATGACTTTTTTGAGATATTTCGGATGGACTACTGCGAATTTGAAAATCTTCCAAGCTGGAAAAAACAAGAACTAAAGAAAAGACATAAGCTTTTTTAATCTTAATGTTATTGTTTTATTTCAATAAATTATTTTTTAGGATAGTAAAAAGCTACTATTATTATCATTTTTAATTCAAAAAGACGATTCTATTTTAACTAAACCACTAAACCTTTACGGCCGCTTTGTAAATGGCGTTTGTTTTTAATGTTAGCTGTATCCACGTAACGTTATACAATCGACATTCAAGCTACAAAACGTTTTAGTTTTCTTTCATGTGGCAAAGTCAGTAAGCATAAAATTTTATTAGAAGACGTCGAACCAGACGTAGATTGAATTGACTTCATCCATACATCGAGAGCTATGTACTTCAATAATTTTATAAAATGACTAAAAATACTTACCCCAAATTTAGTCATTGTTGCACCATTAATCATCATCATCTGTAGCACTACAGCCTAGTATTGGCCTTGGTTTCGACCAGCATTTCTCTCCATGCCGTTCGGTTCTGGCTAATGCCTTCCAATTACGTACGCCTAACTTTACTAAATCTTCCTCTACGGATAGTCAAAATATTTCAAAAAAAATAAGTGTGCGTAGGACCACACTTTAGAAGTGTAACTTCGGTCTATATTTCCAAATCAATCTTAACACAGGAGGATAAGGATCAATGTATTTTATTCTGTTGAAGTTTATTTAATTGTTACTTATATGCACTCTAAAATGTGTTGCAATGTTTTGGAAAATAAACTACCACACAAAGATCGGACGATGGATGACCGGGATAATGTAGTATTTTTACTAAAAACATCCAGCGCCCAATCTAGCGTCCAGCGCCCAATCTTTGTGTAATAAGTTAAGGACAAACAATTTAGTATCCAAAACATTGCAACACATTTTTGAGTGAGTACTCAAAACCAACGCAAAACAACCCAGAACTCACCACGAGGAGATGGCTGTACAGCGAGCTACATCCGCCTTCACTCAATCAATCCAACGGAATCTGGTCCTGGCCTCTCGCAGCAAATGTGTCGCTCACTGCAAAAGCGGTGCAGCTCCACCCTTCAAAACACTAGAGGTTGACCCGCTTTGGAGTCATATTCCGTCACATCCCCCGCTACAAAACCAAAGCGACTCCAGATAGTGCATTTCTGGAGCCTCTCTACCCTCACAGCGAAGGATATGACAAAATTTGACTGCAAAGCAAATTAACCTTCCAACCACCCTAAAAAATGGAGTTACACCACTCCTACTGTAACAGCATAATGGCGCGACTATATCTTGGGCGCCACCCCTAGCCAGAAGCCCGGAAAAGCATGACCAAGGAGTCAATACCATACATAAGAAAACAAATTTCCGGAACTCATATCCTCCCCAACCGCCGATACTAATGCCACACGGAGTTCACTAGCTCGCCGGAGGGATCGTGGGGTGTGTGGCCGGACCGAAACCTTCATAGTTCACCACTTACCTCTATGTCAGTGTCAGTCCTCTTCAGGTCACTCCAGGTTAACGTTCGCTCAGCCTAGAGTGCCACAGTTGGTTTTCTGGGAAAGTTTGGTTGGTTTCTGGGAAAGAGTGAACCTGCCACAAACACAAAAAATCAAAGAATGAGAGCCCCGGAGAGAAACCCGCCAACCATCCTGGAAAAACTTAGCAATTTAGGCTATCATGCCTATTCGAAAAACTGGGAACAAATCTAGGATAAATCAATCTATATTTATTAATCACCAACAACAAGAGTTTTCAACAACTACGAAAATGTGTAATCATACAGTTAAGTGTGAAGAAAAAAAAAACGGAATAAAATGAATTCAGTGATAGTTCGAAATTCTACCACGAAGCAAACTCTCATCAAAAAATTACTGACATTATCAATAAAAACGTCGCCCTGGGCCCAGTACGTTGTTTTTTTTACAATTTTAATACAATACTTAACGTAATTTTTATTGTTATCAAAGTGGACGTGCAAGTTCCAAACAACAAGAAAAGAAATAAAATGTGTTAAAGTACTTCATGTGGCTAAAATTATTATTGTTGTTCAGTAATATTAGAGTATAATAAAAAGTGATAAATATTAAAATAATAACAAAAGGAGTAAAAGTGTAAAAGGACCGTGTGAGAAGGCTCAATAAAATACGGTTGTAAACTCCTGTTAACTTATAAAGTACTATGTGCAAAAACAATAGACTATAACAAAGTATCACAAAAAAAATCAATAGAAATGGTAATAATAATATGGTAATATAAAACAAAACGCACATTAATAACGCTCAAGTATACTGAAATATATTATTATTCAATAAGGTTTTTTTCTCTTCCTCCCTGATTTATCTTCCAGTTTGTTTTTTTTAACCCTGGAGTCCTTCTTTACTGATCATGTAGCCCCGAAGGAGCCCAGCAGGAGCAATAACGAACGAAATTGTACCCTGAACATGAACAAAAATGGGTATCGTATGTTTGAGACCTTCGATACAGTGAAATGAACAAAAAGGACAATGATGAGATGACAAATTAAGGAAATATTTCATAAATCAGCCTTCGTTATCTTCTTACTAGGCGATAAAAAGAGTTGCTTCCTTGGGAATCCTAGTCTCCTAGAGCCGTGCAAGAGCCAGTAGACCAAGATGCTAGCTCAAACCTCTTGTGACTGGGTGTACTTGTTTGAGTATTTCTTGTCTCAGTCACGCCGCTCTCCATCAAAGTAGCAATTAAAAAGGTGGATTTATCCGCCCTACCACATTGGGGTTGGGGCTCCCACGGGTTTATTTCGGGGCCTCTGGTCACCGCTCTTCAAACTACTAACTACAATAACTTTTACCTTTGTTATTTTTTTGCTTGGCAGGAACCTCTATCTCCACAGTCGAGCTTATATACCATTGGGTAGCACCATCACTTCGTTCTTCCTCTTGAGGGGGTTCTTTCCCGGTTATTCGGGGGGTAGGCGCCACAATACCTTCCTTTTCGGAACTGCCTCCAGCACATGCGATTTGTAACTCGTGGCGGCACACCAACTCTCTGAATCAAACCATTTGGCACCTTAAAACCATAAAAATCCTCGCCAAATTTGCGAGTACGCCAAATTTTTTTCCTTCTGATCCTTTTCTAGCCGGCCCGACAATACTCTCCACCCTTCGGGTTGGTTTGTGGAAGATTCAGATTGGAAGATCACTCCAAAAAAAAACTCTAGGAGTTGACTCCACAAACTGACTGCCCAAAAGAAACTGACTCGCCAATTTTTCTTTTCTGTATTTTTGTTTTTCTTTTCGCCGCCTACTTTTTGGTTCCGAACAACTTCTCAATTTCATTCCCGACAGTGATTTTGAGTCAAGTAATTATTTCAGGATTTTCGAGCAAAAATGACCGTTACACTACATTGAACAACACAAATGCTGCTCATTCCGTAATAATTCTGTTTTCCGGGTGAGGTTATAAGCCTCTCGCCAACCCTATTTGAAAGAGACTAGCCCGATCATATTAGCCGGTGGCCAGTAACCAGTGGTCACTGCTAGGCGGTTATGATCGCACTTCCACAAGTCCGAAATAGTTGCGTCACGTGAATGTTATGCTACATATTATTCCCCCTATTCCTCTGATGACTAACCACCATATATACATATATACCAATAAAGTCATCATTGTTTTACAATGGCCTCGATTCCCGAATCCGGGCGAATCGGAAGTGAGTGCGGATTTGACACTTTGCGATTCCCTATTCCGCGGTTGCTGATTTGATTACCGAAAAAATTCGGAGTGAAGACTCACGCGATTATGCAATACGCGATTGCATATTTGCTTGAGAGAATTTGACGTTTGAAATCCGCGAGAAAATTGTAGCGGATTACACTTGTAGAGTGATTTGAGCATGTATAAAAAGCATAAATAAATAAAAATAACAAAAATAGATTCATATATAAAATTTATAATTGCATCTTACAATTTATAATAAATAAAATTTATAATTGAATTAAAAAAATAAATAGCCTTATTCGCTGCTCTTTCAACGGTCCATCACACTCCATGGATAAAGTTAAATAAAAGCAGCCTTTTTAGATTAATTGTCGCCTCCTCCACATGATTCCATTGGCAAACGTCCTGATGTTTTTTTACCTTAAAAAACAGTAAAGTACTAAAATGCTTCAAAATAATATATAAAAAAAATTCCCTTTTAGATTCACCTCCACCTGCAGCATAGGCAAAAGTTCAAAACCTTCGACCTTGCGACTTCCAGTTCCTTGCAACTTATCATTTTTTCTTATTAAGTGGCCATTTAATGTAAGGGATTCGTTTCTGGATGTATCCCAATTTAATCACTTTCGGAACAGTTGCACTATTATAAAATACACTAGGGAAACACACAATAGCCACAGAAACATCATGTTGACCGAACTGAGTATTAACTAATGGACACGAATTAGTTAATTTAATAAAACTTTCACGCAAAATCAAAATTATTTTCCACAAATTTCAAATGTCTACTTTGACATTTCCCATTTGTCAAAAAACCAGCTGATTTATTTTCGGAGTTTTAATTCCGCAGTTTAATATGGCACTACTCCCGGCGTATTGAAGCATCGCTAGCAACTGTGAGCTTCACGTGAAGGGAGTCTCAATCACCGCGGGAGTTCCCGATCCGTCGTTTTCGGGAATCGAGGCCAATATGTACATATATAATACATGTACATATATCGTATGTCTACTATATTTTTTAATTAAAACTCAGCTTTAAGCGGGAGCCACATAGCACACGTCTTCCGTTCTCCGTGCACCGTCTTCCGCTTCCTGTCAAAGTTGGTTACTGTGTCTTAATACTGTGTGACCAGATAAACAAAAAAAGGACGGAACGATAAAAACACGGAAACGTAGAAGATAAACAAATTTCAACTTTTGAACGGATTGACGGAAACGTTACCTCACTTTTTTGTAGATTGAGTAATTATAATTTGCAAAAGTACTCACTTGTCAATAAAATCAAGGATGTCATGGAAACGGACAGTTGCAACTGCATAAAAATAAATATCGGAAAGACGAAGAGACGATGAAAACGAATTGACTCGGAACACTTGTGCTATGTGGCCCACGCTTTATTGATCAAGCATTTTCTCATTTTCTTCATTTTCTAGCATGTTATCTCCATTAGTTTCTTGAGTAATTTAATTTATTTCATTCGTACTTCCACTGAATTCTAGAAAAGACACTATAGGCTTATGGTAACTAAAGTAACTAACATAGATTTTAGATTGATTTTAGATTGAAAATTGCCCAAAAATCTTGTAAATACAGCATCAATCGTTGTTCCATACCTCGTCGTGCTCTGATCTTTATCATTCGATATTCCTAAATCTAGTTTTTAATTTTTTCAGAACATAGTACATATTTAATATGCAATACATTGTATATTGTACGTAATACATAATATATAATACATAATAATTAATATAACATACTACCCCAGATATGTAAGTAAAATACAATATACAGATGCCGACTCGAATAGGTGAAACGCCGAAACGTATTCCAAGTTACCAAAAGCGAATACTCCAAGCAAAATATTTAAATATTGCAGCCATGTAGCTGGTTAGAGCATGGCAACTTTTAGTCGAGCTCCAGCAACAGACAGCAGCGATGGTGTGCGAAAGGATGAAATGAATGCTGAGAGCGCCGTCTGCATTGCGAGAATATAAAATGAATGTGTGCGAGAATATGACATGAATTTTGAGAGCGGCGTCTGCATTGCGGTAATATGAAATTAATGCTGAGAGCAGCTTCTGCATTGCAACATTGAAACTCAAGCGCAGGCTATTTTGCTTCGCACACCATAGAATTATACGCTGCTGTTTGTAGGTAGAGCTCAAACAAAAGTTGCCATGCTCTAGCCAGCTGCATAGCCACTAGTGGCCAGAAATTGGTGTGCAACAAAAGTGCGCGTGACGCGAATTCTTTGTTTTTCCCCCTGGCGAAACAGTGCCAATCGTGCCTAAAGAAGTTAACACTGCAAAAATACATAGATGGGTATAGCGATTTTTTTTACATCTTCCTCTTTCCCCATAAGCCCAGGAATTTGTTGAAACAGGGGTAGAGAACCTCGGCTTTTTTAACATAAAGATTTGTAATTGATTAAAAAACAGCATTTTAAAAGGGAAAGAAAAATCCTGAAAATTGTATATTTGTTATTAATTTAAAGCAATATTTATTTTGTTGTTGAAAGATTGATCAAATACGAAAATAAAAATGTTTAATTTACAAAAAGTCGCTGACGTGTATACGTGCTAGTGAAAAAAGGTTTGCCGCCTATGGAATGAATTGGTGCAATGAAATTTTTCTGATGAGAAGTCCATTCTATATGCGGTGGAAAGTGGAATCAAGCTAAAAAGGAAGATAATAAAGAAGAAATGTTATGTGAAAAGGCGAACACATACCTCTGCGATGGTAGTCGGGTAAGTTTCAGGAGAGGCAGCACGGAAGTGGAAACAAAGCACCAAAGTTAATTCGATCGATTGTAATTCGTGTCGACCAAATTTGGTAGCATATGAAGCTTGTTTCGTAGATTTCAAAATGTCGTAACAAACGAATTTAGTCGTAAAGGAAAGAACAAATGAAATGTGCAATTCCATATTCAATTCGTTATTTTAAAATTTTAGCCTTGGAATGATGTATGCAAAGCAAAGAAGAAATTATTATTTAATATAATTAATAGAAAAAGGAATGATGGAGGACCATTTAAAAAAAATCTTAAATTAAAGAAGAGATCATTATGTATGTATATGTGTAGGTTTAAAGCCTGCCGTAGAAGGTAGCAATAGAATTGAAAGGTATAATGAGAGCACTGTTGATGATGGTGATATTCAGGAGTGTGTTAGAAAACTCCTGTTGGAGTAACCAGCTCTGCAAAAACGAACAGAACATCCAAAACAATATCTCAATTTCGAAATGTCCATCTTTAAATTTGATCCAAGACGGACAAAATTTGTCTTCTAATAAATACATCATGATATACCCATAAACATTTGTGAGAATAAATCTTACTCTTCTGCTGGTAAATCGAAATATTGATGTCAATATTTTTCTCAAATTTATGCGTGATGATTTATTTATTTATGTTCTTTCTTCTTCTAATAATTAAAAATAAATTATAAACAGGGCGCCTACAAGTTTTCATCAACAGATGCCTGCGTCGTATCCTCAAAATCGCCTGGCAAAATAGAATTCAAATGATGAGCTCTGGCGCCGTGCCGGCCAAGAAAAGATAGACGACCAAATCAGGCGAAGGAAAAGTGGCCTCGGGAGTCTAGGGAAGGGAGTAAGGCGCCTGGCTACCATCCCAAAGGTCTCGAGTTCGAATCTCGGCAGCACCACGGTCCTTCGGCTTTCCCACTTTCCCCATCTTTCCTTCATTCTTCTTTTCCCCCAAGTTTCCTTCATTCTTCTTTCCTCTGTACATTCCTGATTCCTCGTGTCATAGCCTTCCTTAGCTCTTCCACGCTACCCAGGCGCATGGCTTCGGTTGGTTGATGAGATTTAACTCGTTTCAGGAGGCATAACACTCCAGCGAATTGTTTCTCGATGCCCCTATGTCAGAGTCGCGATAGTAATGATCGGGAGTAGGTGGCAGTTCCTTTCTTCACTTCTTTCTCTCTCCCTTCACTATCTTCCGACTACAGCTTGCTGGTCGATATTGTACTCTGTACGAAAAAAAATAGATTGTCGAACGTATAAAGGGCTAGCTCTCTAGTCGTTCACATAAAACAAAATTGAATTGGATTGGCCACACCTTGCGATGCGAAAACGAGAATCTAGCCAAACAGGCCCTTAACTGGAACCCGCAAGGAACCCGTTGAGCTGGAAGATCGGCAACAACGTTGAGCAGAACTCTATTAGCAGAAGCCGCAACTGAGAGATCCTGGAAGGAGCTGAGAGCTGTCGCACAAAACAGAGTTCCCCGAAGGGCAAATGTTTCCGCCCTATGTATGGGACATTAAGGATGAAAGGATTAAAGGAAATTAGCAGATTTGGAAAAAGCAATAATTTCTGCGGAGATTCCAATAACTGCGGCTGTGTCAACTTGATTGGACGTAAGGCGTTTAAAAAACAGAATGTTTGGGCCTGGTCGACGGTCGGACTGCTTCCGAGAAGTTGATCTATTCCTTTTCTAGGAAAAAATAGGAAGACGGTCTACAATTTCGCTTACAACGAGATCCTCTAGTAATTTGCCATCCAAGTGAATTGTTAATAGAACTTGTGAGGTAAATTCCCTTTTCAAGCTCTTAGCAATGTTTAGTCCATCCTTTGCACCCTCTCGGTTAATAGAATTTGGATTTATATTATATTCTGCTGGATCATGTCAAAGAAGTTTAATTACAGGAGTCAAAACCAAGGCTCCATTCCGTCTCTCAATTTAGCAACATCAAGACTAGCCCCCAAGTTTTGATCCCATATTTTCTTCTGTCCACTCTTTGGAGGGGACACTATAGATATTGACGCAGTCTGCCCTTTACCGTCTACTTCCGATTCAGGCGATTAAGAGGCTACGATTACACTCTCTTCGCGGACTTTATTTCCGTCCTTTTCTTTAAATATTTTTCTTCAAACACAATTCTTTTTTTTGCCACCTTTCGCTTTGTCCTTTTCCTCGTTGAGCAATGAGGAACTTCTTGTCTTCTTCAATGTTGATCAATTCTAAAGCGTTAGCACTTGCAATATCGAATAGATAACATAGTTCCTTTCAAAACACCGTAGCTACCGCAAAATTTTATCCAATTTGGATCTTTTTTTTGTTAATTGTTTTTAATGGGACAAAACCAAGTGACGATTTGGGACAAAGTAAAAGAAGTAGAAATAGAAAGAGCTTACTCCAAACGCCACTCGATTTAACGACAAACTGTCTAAAACGTCGAAATTACTCGACTTTGGTTGATGTACCTTGTTATCCATACAAAGATACACTCTTCTTTTTCTTCTTTGATTCGTTAGCTGGCGGTCCGAACTGACGTCCCCGCAACGGATACGCTGCTGTCGGTGCCGCTGACGGTCTCGCCAGAGAAGTTTACGTGGCAAGCATTTATCATCCATTCGGCATTGTTGTCGTCGTATCGAACTTCGAGTCGTCCATCGAATGCTTCACGCATAATCGCGTCGATCACAACGTTGAAAAGAAGTGACGAAGCGACGTCTCCCTGTAGGACACCCGTTTGAATCGGGAACTCCTCGGATAAGTCTCTTCAAATACGAACGCTGTTAGTTGAGCCATCATACGACGCTTGGAGAAGTTGGATGATTTTCAATAGCACGTGTTCGGTTTCCAAGCCGCTCCACAAGCAAGATTGTCTGGTACTAGTGCCTCGTTCTGTCGAATCTCTTTGTTCAATCGTCGATATTGCTCAAGGTCGACGTGTTTCATTCGCTACCGCTGAACAACGAGGTCCAGACAGCTGTCCGAGATCCATGGCTGCGTCCGTTTACGGATAGGTAGACACAACTCCATTGCACACTCCACAATAGACTTTGATAATTGCCTTTCTTCTACATCGATAGCGTCCGGTATTGCGAGCGCCGCGAAATTGTTGGATAATGCCATTCGAAACACTCGCCCGTTGGCCGGGTCCCGAAGGCACGCCCAATTCTTCTTGGCTGGTGGTGGCTCCGTTTTCCGACGTGTTTCACGATCGTCAATGTCCCGGATCAGGTTCCATAGTTCGGATAGCGCAGCAACTGATATTTTGCATTTCAACAATTCCATTGCTATGATTTCCTTTTGACCGAAGCGATATCCTGCTCGTACATTCCACGCGACGAATTGAATTTTCATTTTCGGTGTGACTAATTTGGGTGTTCGGCAAGTAACCCACTTCTCACCAGCATCCCTAGTCCGCGCTGGTGCATCGTATATCCACGCGGTTTCTTGCCTATGTAGTTTCTTCGGTTTTTCCAATTCTGGTCAATTCGGCAGGTCGACCACCCTCTTCCTTTCACACCGTGGACTTGGGAGTAGTTATGATACCCTCGATGTAGCATCACATCCACTCTAAATAACGACAACAGTAGGACATTATTAAGTGTCGTTATATAGAATTTACAAAAGTTACAAAATAAAGCGGCGCAACCTAATAATGTCAAATAAAGTAATATAAGAAAAAGTATTAAAATTTTTGTTTTATTAAAGCACTACACAATCCTAGCCATAAGAATCACATTTTACGTTTCAATAGTTTCAACCTCTGCAGAGCCCGGCTCATCTCCGCTGCCTTGGTGAAAACAATTATATTGAACTTACTAAATTATGAAAATAAGTAAGTTATAATCATACTCACTAGGGAAAAAAATTCCTTGGATAGTGTCCATTATCATAGGCAGCATGTCACAATTAACCATTATTCTTTAATTGAATGGTACAAGGATATCTATCACCAAAATAGTACTGACGCGGCTTAACACAACTGACAAATTACTTGTCTTCCCAAGTTACAATTGGATTACACATCGCCAGGGTTCTTCATATTTATAACATTTAAAAATCTACAAACTTCCGGTAATTATTACTGAAGCATGCAAATAACACTTTGCATTCCAAATGTACTAGAAAATCACTTGTTGTGGATGAAATAAACTCATCAAGTTGCTCGCTACATTGTATTCAATTATTCGTTATCAATACAAATCTAAATTTAGGAGAAGAATTAAATCATTAAAAAATGGCAGAACCAGCAGAAGAGGAGAATTTAGGAGAGGAGGAAGGAGGAGAGAAAATTGAAGTTGTGAAAAAAATATTCATAAATCATTTAGACTCATACCACGGCAAGGCCATTGCCCAGGCACTATCACACCATGAAATTTGCGGAACCTTGCGGAAGCCCAACGAATACGATATGTACTCCAATCTTTGCCCCAGTCAGATCTTGGATCCTCACGCTCTAAATTATCGAGATTTGCTCGTTGAGAATGAGGTGATTATTTACGATATTGGATTCGAAGAGGGGGAAATCGATGATGCTCACAAAACACTGGAAGCCCTCGAGAGAGTTTTCAAAAGAAAGAATCCGAAGTCGCGATTTTGCAAGAACAAGGAAAAGGAAGAAGAACTAGATGATCAAAAGCATAAATACTTCATTTTGATTTCCACTCCCCTCACTTGGGCCGACACCTTCCGCAAAGAAGAAAAAAAGAAAGATGGCAAAACAGAGGAGGAAGAGCAGAGCATTGATGGTGATAATGAAAAGGTCGAGGAAGAGGAGGAGGAGGAAGAAGTTATCCTAACGGAGGATATTTTCAGAAAGCGACGGTGTCATCGCTGCTATATAAAACATCAGTTTCTAGAGCGTGAAGTTTGCAACATTCAAAAGAGGTGTAAACCGTACCTGCACACCGTTGTTTTGTGCCCAGGCTGCACTTACGGAGGCTCTAACGAAATTTTCAACTATATTTTTAAGCTGGCATTTCACGGCGAGGAGATCCCGCTATTCGCAAAAAAGAACAGTGTTCCAATGATATACATAAAGGATTTCGCAAAGTACCACAGCTTCGTTGATTTAATATTCCTTTAATAACACGATCTTTGCAGTATGGTAAAGCAAGTCGTATCAACATTTCCAGATGAGAATTTGCGATATATTTTAGCAGTTC
This sequence comes from Thereva unica, assembly GCA_949987705.1. NCBI lineage: Eukaryota > Metazoa > Arthropoda > Insecta > Diptera > Therevidae > Thereva > Thereva unica. The sequence continues at coordinate 37,385,235 of OX465285.1, forward strand.
AGCCTGAACATGTTTACATGCAGGAATTTACGAGAAACGTTGCGTGGACTATGACTGGATACATCAACAAAATTAAAGTTTGCTCCCTAGAAGATGTCTTAGCAATGTCCGAAGAGCTTATTCCGGTAATATATTGTGTTATTTTTGATTTTTATTTAGTAGATCCATTGAACAAACTTTACAAATAATCTTAGTCACTCATTGACCTTTTTATCGTCAAACCAGACTGGGACTAGTCTTGACTTGGCTGCAGCCCTTCGTAGCAGCACTGTTTAATTTTTCCCATAAATTACCCCGTATCCCGTCTAGCGCCATGACACTGCAACCCCGTATCCCGTATAGCCCCGTGATGCCATTTAACTCGTCAAGGAGTTAACTCCATGCCGTGACACGAGTTTCCCAGACACCAATATATGTATGTTTATTGTTAAAAATTAAAAGTGTTCAAGGATGTACATATCCCAGTAGGAATTGTAAGCTTACAGAAGTACTGAAATAAGCACTTACTAGTAAGGGGTAGGCCTTACCATACCCCTATAGAAGAGCTTATTTTTACACACGATGTCGTAGGAGGTAAGGCCTTACCTTTTCACTTTCCCTAGAGCAGTTACGTAAGTACTTACCTTAGAGTACTTACATAACTGCTCATCTGTAAGGGTTATAGTAAGGCCTACCCCTTACTAGTAAGTGCTTATTTCGTACTTCTGTAAGCTTACAGGTCCTACTCTGTAACATTGCATTAAAAAAGAAATATTCATGGGCGCCTGTGGATATGTGATCCGGTATCGAAATGCTTTTATTTTGTTCATCTTTTACAAATGCCTTTTTCTTTCCAAGCCCGAGAGTGGCTTTACCTAAGCAGTCCCCCAACTAAATTCTAACCACTTCTTAAAAGCTGCTTGTCCTCCCTATCGAATGAGAGCCGGGCTATTGAGTATGCTAATGTCACATTTTATGGCGACGAAGATAATTGCCCGTTTTCTTTTTTTTCTATAAAATTTATGAAAACTCCAGGAAATCTGCCTTGAGTCATCGGGCAGATTCTCACTTGTTTGGGTCTAATTCTGGACTACACCTTACCATCTGCCTTCTCTTGTAATGGATAATATAAGGGCTCATCTAACACCAAGAAAATAAGGGGTACCCCTTAGCAGATGACTACTTATTTCAGTGCTCCATCGGTAAGGCCTTCCTAAAATTCCTACTGGGTATATGGAACATTAATTTTCATCGAAAACAAAATATCGATGCTGTCTTCGGTGGGCGGTCTGTTCGTACATGAGCCCAGGCACATACCGCAGGGAGCAGAGCAGGCAATCCCTTCTTTGCGGGAACCGCAGCGCACACCACAATAGTGATGGGCGATATTAGAAAATGATCAAAATTGACATCGAAGTCAATATCGGTAAGTTAACATCGATGTGCGATAAACATCGTTGTAAAAACACCGATGTTTCAAAACATTTCATTTAAACGAAACAAAACACAATTAATTAATTGCAATCTCCAATGAATCTCCAGTGGGTTTCACACTCGGAAAATGACAACTGAGCTGAGTGACTGAATATGAATAAAAACGTATGTACCATATACTATAGATAAACAGAACGGTAGTACAGTAATCCCCCGATTTACGAACAGGATACGTTCTGGGAAAGTTGTACGTATATCGAATATTCATATAGCGAGCCCAATATTAGTTTGGCATTCTATTGAAAATAAATAGATACGTTCCAGATATTGAAAATATTCGTAAAACGAGATCCATATTAGTATAAGTTTGTATTAAAAATACATAGATGCGTACCCAAAATATTCGTTATACGAAACCCTATTTTTGGAAACATTTTAATGTGATTAGAAAATTAAAGGAAAAATAATTTATTCATTTTAAAAAATAAAATAAAAATTACATTATTCATTAAAAAACAACATTGAACATTACTTATTAAGAAAAGAAAAAAAATTAATTATAAATGTTATATTTATTCTGATGTGTCGAATGAGCTCTCGTCTAAGCTAGTAGATGATCGTTTATCTGAACTGGCAACTGAAATAGATTCTCCAGGTTCTTGAATATTAGGAGCTGTAACACTTTTTTTAGAAAAATAAGAAACTAATGAAGTTTGCTTGGCAGATTTTTTTTTATCATTATATAATTGCCTATAGCAATGAAGTGAATTTTCGATTTCTCTTGAAACCTTAAGACTTCTTTCTGGAGAAGGATCGTTTTCCGAAAATATATCCATAGCTTCCCGGATGAGAGAAAACGCCTTCGCCATTTTTTGTGTTGTCAAAATACGAGATCTTTCACAATGCGTAACACTTTCCGAATTTTCTGAATCTGTGCGTCCTTCAAGTATCGTTATTAATTCTTCATTTGAAACATCTTCCTGCTCCGATCCAAGAACTTTTACCACATCTTCATTGTCTACTTCATCCATACCGACTTCATGTGCCATAGCGACAATTTCATTATGAATTTCTTGAATGTTTTGTAATGAACCACCGAAATTATTAGTGCATTCGGGCCATAATTTTTTCCACACTCCATTCATAGCTGTTTCCTGAACTTCATTCCAAGATTTTTTAATGTTATCAACAGCATTCTTTATATTAAATTGCTTCCAAAATTCTGTAATTGTTGTCTGATTTGGACAATCAACATATTTGATAAGATTCTTGAAAACGCGGCGCAAATAATAGGCCTTAAAATTAGCAATTACACCTTGATCCATTGGTTGGAGTATAGAAGTAGTATTTGGTGGTAGGAATACGATTTTGATGTTGTCAGGTATGTTAGTTAGCTTATGGCTAGGTGCATTGTCAATTATTAGCAATGCCTTGTTTGAAATATTTTGCTCGGAATTAAATTTTGTCACAGAATTTGAAAAAAAATTATTCAACCAGTCTTCAAAAAGATGTGCTGTCATCCATCCTTTTTTATTTGACCGCCAGATAACACCAAGTTTTGATTTGTTGCAACCTTTCAAGGCTCGTGGATTTTCAGAATGATAAATAAGCATGGGCTTCAACTTATTATCACCTGCAGCCTTCCCTCCCAACAAAACCGTTCTACGGTCTTTAGCTGCCTTAAATCCTGACGCAGACTTTTCTTGTTTGGAAATGAATGTTCTAGATGGCATTCTTTTCCAAAACAGACCTGTTTCGTCTACTTGTTGTGGGGTATAGCCCCCGGCTTCGACAATTTTTTTAAATTCTGCAGGATAATTTTTTGCCGCCTCAACATCGGCACTTGCTGCTTCTCCAGATATTTTTATATTATGTAATGAATGGCGTTTTTTAAATCGATCAAACCAACCTTTGCTGGCTAAAAACTGTTCTGACTGAGATCCCTCGCCATTTTTCATTATTAAATACTGGTGAAGACTCCTGGCTTTTTCTTGGATAATAGTTGTGCTTATCGCAATATTTCGTTGGGATTGATGGTCTATCCACACACTAAGCATTCGTTCCATACCATGGATAGAACTTAATTTATTATTTTAGGGGATTTCCCAAATTGTATTTTAAACATTGTTCGTAATAGCGAATCTTTCATTCGTATAACGAATTTTGTACTTTACGAATGATGTTCGTAACTTCGAAATTTCGTAAAACGAGCCTTCGTAAATCGGGGGATTACTGTAAGTTTGTTTTCTTTAAGCCTGTTCGCTTACTTAAAATGGGATCCCTCGGGATCCCGAGATTTTTGATAATAAAATTGAAGAGTGGGGATAAAAATATGAAAGTAAGCGAACACCTTCTGGGCTGTTTTTGGCAAATCTAACCTAGAAATCACTTGGGTCTTCAAATTAATGACATAAAGCTATTGAAACTAATAATTTATGCATGAAATTATTTAAAATCTTGTTACTAGGCACCAAATAAAGAACTTATTTTCATCAAGTCGTAATCGTTTTGGTTTAACATGATAATTGACAGTTCCATTTGACAATTCAAATACACTACAAACAGCAATCCACAATCGCCGGGACTCAAAACCTCTGGCACAAATTGGCAAGAGGGGAAGCGAAAATTTCCCCTCTTTTTCGAGCCCGAAAAAGTAAGCGAACACGAAATGGGCGCAAATGGGATCCCGAGAGATCCCATTTTGAGTAAACGAACAGGCTTTTTAACAACCCTGGAATCAAGTTCGCCAACATGGAGCCTAGACAAGGAGTTAAAACTCCGTGTTGTCAAATTTTGTTTGATTGAGTGAGGGCGCCACAGTCACATGTACCCCAAAAAACATGGCCGAGTATATTCATCCGGTTGATGGCAAAGTCCGTTATCTGCTAAGATATTTTATGTTTACGCCTAACTTAAAAAATCAGCTTCTAAATTGGATTTATATCGATGTCATTTTTCGTATTTAACCAATTTATGAATTTTCCAATAAATTTTTAATATTTTCCAATGAATTTTTTTTGCATTGCTTCATTTTCGGGTAAAATTCTGCTAACTTCACGTGGGGCACGTCAGCTTTAGGCGACATCTGTGGCAAACAATGAACTAGAAGTTTAGTTTCTGCTTCCCATCCATTTCCGGTTATTTTTCCCATAAGAGTTATATCTCCTTGTATAGGCTCCATGTTCGCCAAGTTCGAAGTGTGCATTGATAGGTTGACATTTTAAGTGGTTTGGAAATTTTATTTTAAGCGTAAGCTCAATTTAATTTTAAATGTGTAAACATCGATTTTCGATGTTCTTGTTCACTTCATCGATGGATCGATGTTTTAGAGGACCTAATATCTAGTATTCGAGCGGCTAAGCGATTCGGCGACATGAGCGGCTTCAGGCGGCTACAAGCGGCTCTGAGATACGCGGCTACACGCTACAGGGGTCGTCCACTGCAAGCTTTTCATGCTGCTCAGTTTGAAGTGAACTTTAACGTAATAATATTGTAATGGAAGAAGAGGATAAATTTTTTTTTGGAAAATTCTACCTGGATGAGGCGTAGAATCAATAAAAAAGACGAACATATTGGGTTAGCTCTATTTTAGAAAAGAGGATGTGCCTAGGGGAGTTCCATCATCTACACGGCGAATTGGAGGAAAATCCTCTTAAATTCTTCGACTATTTTCATATGAACCTCAACACATTCCAATATATTTTGGATGCCATAGCGCCAATTATCAGCAAGGATTCTAACTTCAGACAGACTATTCCTCCTGTGGAACGTCTCAGTGTGACTCTACTAAAAGTTTATTCAAAAAAATCTAAAAGGGCCATACAATTGAAGAATGTGCACGCACTTTATCTTTATGGCACTGAATTGACTTGCTATTTCTTTTTTGAAGTAAAGTTTCTTTTAAATATATTTCTATTAACTAAACTACCTGCAAAATTCATATCTCAGAAGATGTTTAGTAGTGGTGGGCAAAATGGCTCTTTTCAATTCTGTTCACTAAAAAGAACCATTCAAAAGATCCGTTCATTCGGTTCATTTGGTTCATTGGCCTAAAATATGGTTAAAACGACATGGAGTGCCCGTAAATACAACTACAAATAAACACCTGAATTTCAATTAAACACAATTTTCAATTTCTACTAATAAGAATCAATGAATTTACTATAATAAAATCAAACTTCCAGTTCGATCTAATTGACTTACATTAAGATATCTTATATTGTATTCAAATAAATTTAAAACAATCGTATTTCCGTTAAATTCCCTTTTCCCCCTAAATCGACCAGTGGACGACCAGCCTAAAACCTACTCCGAGCACATGGTGTTTTGTATGACAGCTATAATATACGTCATACTCAGATTTTTGCAAAACACCCTTCCCTGTCCATCGCATCTCCTGGATGACGGTAATGTCAGCTTTAGGCTGCTCGCGCACTGCATCAGAATTTGTACGATTTTGTGCGAATTCTGATGAAATTGTATGCTATTTCATCGGAATTCGCACAAATTCTAATGCTGTAAACATGCTAAGGGCGAAAATAGTTTCCACAGCGACTGGCAAAAACGAATAAAACACACAGCTTTTCTATGAGTATGAAGGGTGCAGCACAATATGCAGACCACTCGACGACGAGGTCGCCGAGAGTGGCGACTCAATCAATCCAAGTTCTATTTCGTAGCTGTCGCCCCTCAAAGTTGCCTGGGCGGTGTGACATGGGATTGTGTTGCTATTATCGTATGTTCCTGTGCGCGTGTGTAGCATTCGGATGTCGAAGATGATTATTCTTGTGTGTGCTTTTTAATTTGTGTGCACCGTCGCCGTCGCCCTTAGCATGTATACAGCATAATCCAATGTGCGAGCAGCCTTATACTTTGACAGGGTATCGGACCGATGTAGTTCTGTACAGAATGCGAACATTCCATGAGAAAATTTGCATATAGCTTTGCCTTTTTCGCTGCCGTGGTCGTCGTCGTTGATTCCAGTATGCGAGGTATGTTGCTCGTTTCATAATAATTATCTTTCCGGGTGAGGTTGTTAGCCTCACACCAACCTTACTTGGGAGGAACTAGCCCGATCATATTAGCCTAGTCTCTCTTATAGAATAGTTACAAGTGGCCGCCGCTAGGAGGTTATGATAGCACTTCCATCGGTCCGAAATAGTTGCGGCACGTGCATGTTGTGCTACATGTTCATATTCCCTCTATTCCGCTAATGACTGACCACCAGATTGCTACCTTAATACAGAAAATATCTCATAGGGTTACAAAAATACAGGGTGATATGTAAACATATTCCAAAAAAAATTCAAAACGTCCTGGCGGCAATAAAACTTTGTCGCAAAAATTTCCCGGGTAAGCTTTCAATACAAATAACCTTATATTTTAAGCCGGCTGCCAAAAGGATTAAATTACTCTTTAATTTCAGAATCACGCATACCACGCAGTTACGATGAACATCAAAATGGAACCGACATATTTCAGCAACTTCACATTCCTTTATCAAGAAATTCCAAATCTGCATGAAGTTTTGGCACAAGAATACCGAGTCGAGCGACACTTGCTACCGTTGAAGGTTATAATCGACGGTCCACCATGTTCGGGGAAGACAACTCTTGCAAGGCAAATTGAGAAGCATTACAAGCTGAAGTATTTTGATATAAACGAAATAGTTTACGATGCCCGAAACGAATTAGTAAGTTTGGTAATGTATTCGAACCGTTGAATAAGCAATCATATTATCTAGGCAAATATTATTGAGCAATACAAAGAATCTATAAAGATTTTACAAGCCCAAAACCTTGACACAGGAGGCGGTAACGAGGAGTTGCAAAAGATCCAGGAAGATTTTGAAAAAACGGTTGAAATAGGTGAAAAATTACTTGATGATCTTACAATGAGTATTGAAAGCCACTCAGAGAAGGATGAGTTTGGTTTCGAATTAATAAAACAGTAAATGATTATTATCCAATAAACTTTCAGAACTAATTTTATAATTTAAGGTGTCTGAACACAACCCTCTCCCTAAAACCTATTTGCGAGAATCAAGGATATGTTATCGATGGCTTTCCTTTTGATTATAAGCAAGCAACCGAAATATTCTTACCCGAAGGAGAAGGAGAGGAAGAAGGTTATGAAGATGATGCGACAAATATAAAATCGAAAATTAAGCCCAACGTTGTTATAATACTGGACAGTCCGGATGAAGTTCTGTGTACTCGGGCCATGGCAATCACTGAGGATGAGGCTATTAAAACTAAAAATACAGAAGATGAGATGTTGGCACGCCTAGAAAAATACCGTGAAAGAAACCAAGAAGATACTTCTTTGACAACTTTCTTCTATGACATGGAAATCACGCCAATTTCAATAGTCTCAGAGAGATTTCAACGTCCCGAAGATGTTTTTGAAAAAGCTCAACTTGATATTGGGCCACCACATACTTATCCTCTATCCAAAAAAGAATTGGAAGAACTAAAGCGAAAGGAGGAGGCGGCCCTTAAAGCTAAGCTAGAAGAAGAGGCTCGAAAGCGAATGGAAGCTGCAGCTATCGAAAGGGCAGAGCGAGAAGAAAAGCTGAGAAAATGGGTATAGTATTTTTATATGTCACTTGCTCATCTCTAATAAAATTTGTTTTTTAGACGGAGAAATTCGAACAAATGAAAAAAGTAGAGCAGGAAATATTAGAAGCTAAAACGTTGCCAGTACGACAATACCTAACCAAATATGTTCTACCCACTCTGACAGATGGCATAATGGAAGTTGCTGAGAATAAACCGGAAGATCCTGTCGATTTTCTAGCCGAATATCTATTCCGATGCAATCCTACAGGGCATATTTTAAATCCAGTGTATAGCCATGATGCCAAGAAATTTTTGTTGGATGACGGTGACAAGAACGTAGTCAAAGTATTCGAGATGTTAGCTGAAAATGAAAATGAATTTGTCTGCAAAAGAGATAGACATCGAGATAGTGAAACGGTAATTATAACTATAATTTTGCCCTAGTTGCAAGGTGCCCAATACCATGGCGTCACACACACATTTATTACTTATAGTCCAAGAGCCCAAGCCCGCTAGACCTTAAGGTACAAAAAACCTACCAACCTACGTGAAATTGAAGTCACATACTTAACGTTACTACAATAATCGACATTATAGAAAGGATTCCGGAGGCGAGCGAGGACCATGCCCAGCGCCGGCCGTGGGGTAAGTCAAGGAGCGGAGGTGCTCAGGGGCGCCAAAATGAATGCGAAAAACAATTTTAAGAGCCGTGGGTGGGCGGGCTGGCAGGCTTCGGGGCCGCGTTTTTGCAATAAACGTTCATTTTAAAAAATGCAATTTATGAGATGTAAAAGCGTCGACCAAAGAGCGCCAAAAGATAATCTCTCTCTACCCTGATCTAGGGATAAAGCTGGCGTTGTCTCAAATTTTGAACAACCTTCCGTGCCCATACGAGACAGGTTAACCTGGACTTTTCCTAATGTATCGCCGGGTGGATTAGTATGAAGCACGGATGGCTTCAAAAGAGAGCCAGGTGCAGGCGTCAGAATCTGGGGTGAAAGCCTAGGCACCCTCGTTCGTTCCAGCGGATATGAACGCTATACTGGCATGCACTTATGAAAACTTAAAAGCACAAATAGATTGTGCGGCGTAGGTTAGGGCGGCGGCCTGCGGCAGATTTCCACATAGATCCGTGTATTTTAAACGGGCCCCTATTCTCATAGTCCCGTCACCCATTGTATAATATGACAAACCAGTTTTCGTGTTGTCACAAAAGTGAGAGTATGGCATTCCCGAAGTCATTTATGGTTGCATTTCTCACACGGTAGTTGTCACTTTTTTTCACGGAACGTTTTTAGGTGATGCGACAATTTTTTTTATTAAAAAGCAACAAATAGTGGGAAAAATTATTTTTTTAAAGGATTTGATTTATCCCTAATTTTTACTCGTTATCTTGCTATAAGCCTTAAATCTAGCCTCTCCCCCTCATCACTATCAAACTACATTTCCACAAATTTCATATTTCTAAATACTTTAGAATTTTGAGATATATTCCTTTTCTAAATTCTGTTTCTTGAGCTCATTTTATCTCACTCACTTTTTTCTTATCACTCGACTATGAGAATACCCCTTTAAAAGTGACGTGACAAAATATGTGAGGTGAGAAAAAAGTGAGGTGGCTACGGGAATAGGGGCCGTATAATATTAAAATCTCCTCCCCCTAAATTTCCAATCCTTTAAAAATATCAATAAGAAAAATGTTCCTAAAATTACACATACAGAAATAAATATAGACGATTTTTTAAAAATTATCCCTAAAAGTATGCAGATATACAGAATTGACCCACTCATATAACACATTGTGAAGAATCTCCCTAACCGGTCCATAGAGAGGCTACGTCGTTCATAGATTTCCAACTTTTTTATCATCTTTATCGAAATTTCGGCGTTTGTATTAGGCGACAGAAAGATTTTTTTTTGTGGCTATGCTAAGCTCAGGAGTCACCCTTTGTACTACCAGTCCGTCATGTCATGGTGCAATGTCTAGCAGTAAGCTTAGTACGGGGGAAGGATGGGGGAGGGGGTATAGGTTAAGGGTTAAAAGGTACGGCGGGGTATTGAAGAAGGTGGTGATGAACCCTGCGTTTGAACTCTTGGATGTTGTAGGAGCTCGGAAAAACTGACTGCGAGAGATTATTCCACAGTCGAGGTTTTCTATTGATAAATGAATTGCTATCTTGTTGAGTGCGTGAAAGGGGGAGTTGCAGGTGGAGGGAATGAGACGAGTGGGCTAATCTGGTGTTGCGGGTATAGGATTGCCGTGGAGGCAGGAGAGATTTTAGCTCGGAGGAACAGTCACTATGATAGTAGCGATAAAATTTTGTCAGTGCAGCTACATTCCTACGGTGGCTCAAGGGGTCGATGGTGGAGCAAACTATGTCGCCATCAATTAGTTTAAGGGCCCTTTTTTGGACCTTATCTAACCATGCCAAGGTCGTTATTGGAGCGCCACGGATTTATAAATAACAGCACGGGCCGATGGCTGGAGGAGGAACTTGCACCTCTTAAGAAATCCCAAGCACTGAGATCCTTGTTTGGCGATTTGGAATATGTGGTCATTCCATCGCAAGTCTTTGGCTAAAGTCACGCCTAAGATGTGTAGGGATGGGTCGGCCTTTAGTACCACGTCATCCACTTTCAAGGATGGTGAGGTGTTGAACTTCTTTTTGGAGATAAGACAGAACTTGGTTTTGTCGGAGTTGAATTCAACACGATTCTTCTTTCCCCACTCTAGAATAAGCTTAATGTCGTTATTAATCGACTTGGACATTAGTTCGCGATCATCAAGACAGGATCTGGCATGAGTCTGTCTTGTATCGAATCTGTACGAGTAACATAGAGTACCGTCGTCAGCGAAGCTGAGAAGTGGGTTGGAGGGGACTGAAAGTAGGTCATTTATAAAAATGAGAAATAGGGCCGGTGATAAAATTGACCCCTGGAGGACTCCCGCAGAGATGGGGTGAGATTCATATTTGACGCCATCCAATAATACCTTAATTGAACGGCCGGAAAGGAAACTCTCAACCCACTTATACAGAAGCGAGTCAATTCCAAACTCTTTGGCGATAGCACGCTTTTCTCCTCTATTCTCACCCAAAAGTGGACCAATCAAATCAATAGAAAAAACTTCTTAAAAATACTGATTGTGTTCATAATTGAGACTTTTTCTATTAAAAAATGAAAAAAATTAAAGGACATTTTGTTGGACAAGTTCGGTTTTGTTGCCTAGGTCCTCAATTACAACTAAGCAAATGCTGAGCTAATCACATTGTCTGCTCTTGCTTACTTTTCATTCTTTTGAGATAAATTTTTAATCTTATTTTATTTTGCTTTTTCAGAATTCTAAGGAATAGAAACGAAACTGGAATGATAGACTGAATTTAAATATTTTCAAATGTATTAACTTTTTCGAAAACTAATAATAAAAATAAATTAACGCATTTTGTGTATTTTTGTTAATTATCATAGCCGTAAAATGGCCCTTCAAGGTACGCCCTGTGCATGTCTGTGGAATTCCTTCTTATCCTCCTTCCGATTGGCTCTAAATCAGCATAGCACTTTGGGAAGACCCGTTCAACAGCTTCAATCGCTTCGTTTTTCGTTACGTCCCTAACTGCTAATACAGACTGCAGCGCCTTGGTTTTCACACAGTTCTAAAAATCTCATTTTGTAGACATTTTAGATATGACTTGATAATACTCACTTGGTGTGCTTCCTTAACATTAAAAGGTGAAGCATCTCCTTGTAGCCATGCACTGAGAAAGGAGCAATGAGCTAAGTTGGCCGCTCGGATCTCAGTACATGCTAAGTGGTCTATATTCTTGAAATCCAAATCGTTATTACAGAAATCGAACATGTGGATCATTTCGTGAGTCAGTACACCTTGCACCATTCCCTCTTTTCGGGCCATGTTTTGGCAGACAATTATTTGGTTTAGTACAGGATCATATCCACCAGTAACGGACGTGTCACAAACTTCACAGGATATGTGCCTCCGAATATCAATAGGGCAACCTGAACTCTTCAGGGCACCCATCATCAATTTCACTAACGGACTATTCTTGATACACCAGTAAACGTTTCTTTCACACTTGATTTTATCTATGTTTTCTCGTCCTTCTAATCCAAACAGGACCCGCGACCATTTAGGCTTGAAAGTCTCCCCGCGACGTTCTGGATACAAGTCATAACCCCATTCTTTCCCTGGTTGCTGCGAGCGAGGAGGAATTTGCGTCTGGTCCTCCTGTGTAGGTTTATTATTGTCAGCGCTCTTAGCCTCCACACCCATCTTGTTTTATAAAAGCATGTAAAAACTTAAAGGAATTAAGATGTGTCACGAAACATAAACACGGTATTCTCGATAAAAAAAAACTAATCAGCTGTTTTGCCGGTTATGTAAAATGCTGCCATAATAAAGTCGAGTCAGCTAGTAAGCAACAGGTTTATACGATACCCAATATAATTCAGATTTCCTGTTTAACTATGTCAATTCAATTCATTTATTCGACTTCAATCAAAACAGTCACAACTTCAAGCCTGGAAGTAGAGTTTTTCTATGTTGGGTAGGCCCAAACCCTGACGTTTTAACAAGAATTTTCAATATAATTTTGCAGTAACAAAGGATAAAATTATATATTTTATTACTTTTTACTGAAATAGGAACATTTTAGGCGCCCATTTTTTATATCGTTTTAATGCTCATGTATTACCAGTTAATGGGTCTGAGTGATCTGAGTGATAGAATGAGTTTCATTACAGAGAAGTTGTATTAAGTACTGAACGCAACGGAACGGAACGGATCAAAGTTTCAAAACTTGAAGGAACCGACGGATTGAAATGTCAAAAGCGGCATTAAAACAACTGATTTTGTCACTTATTATTTAGCCTATAATATCGTCAAAGTTTATGGAAAAATTAATAAATAAAGAGGAAGATAATGAAATTCGTTATATAAGAAATTGCGCGGATATAAAAATTTTAAGTATAAGTCTATAATATGGCTAAACATTGCGGAAAAAGACGCACATTTGCATACGTTCGTTTCCGTCAGTATAATCCACTAAATTCCATTCCGTTGTCTCTCCATTCCGTGGCTTTCCGTTACGTCCGGTATAATTGAGGCTAAGGCCGTTTGCCAAAATACCATTTCGAATTTTTCTCATTTCCCAGGGCACTTCGATATCCCAAAGTGTGCCAAAATACCAATTCACACATTTCAATGACAATTAAAAACTTTTAAGTAAAAATGGACGGAGAAACAACATTTGTAGAAAATTTATTAAAATTTTATTATGTTAGATTCGATTGTTAGATTTATTCTCTTTCTTATAAATAAATGATTGAGCGTTATCCCTGATTGCAATATTTTTTTAGTTTCTTCCTGCAAAACTAAAAACATTGTATTAAAATGATGTCTCCTTGCGAGTGTTTAAAACAAAAAAAAATATAATAATAATTGGTTTCCAGTTACGTTTTGTTTTTATTCTTTGGTGTAATTAAATATTAACTTTTTAAATTAATTAACTGTAAATCTATTTCCACTTGATATTAAAATAATCAGACAATCATTATTTGTTTTTGTTTGCATAATATTTTTCTTGAAACATTTGTTTGAAGTATTCAGAGAAATTTTGAGTGATCCAATTTTAAGGCAGGGCATAAATTTCTCTTATCACAACTTGGGGCGGGGGAATTGGGTTGTAGCTCCAAGTTGGCCCAAGAAGGGAGGGCCATAAAATTTTATGCATGAATACATTTGTTTTGTGCATTAAATTTCACTTCAACCCAATTACAATTCAACCCGCGTATATGATGCGAAATATCAACTTGGCCTAGGTAGGAGAGGAGATCCCCGTTTATGACTGGCTTGAACTTGGGTTGAACCTAGTCATAAATGGGGTATATTTAACGTCGAATGGTGTGAGTTCAATTTTCGGCTAGTATACTCATCTTTAACGATTCATACTTGAAGCTGGAAGTATGTACATACTTACATTGTCTTGCATGAATGCTTGACAGATCATGTTTACACTGTATATTTCAATGATGGAAGACCTATTAATGCGGCACTACCTTCAATGCAACGCAATGCAATGCAACAGTTGTTAAACTTTTAACTTTTACTTTTGTATGTTGGCGTCGGAACTGGGTATGAACCGTGAAACAGTCAGACAAATTTTAACCGAAGATTTAGGTATGAGAAAGTTGTGCGCCAAGATGGTTCCAAGGAACCTTTCCGAGGAGCAAAAGCAGCATCGAATGACCGTCGCAGAAGACTGTTTGGAACAAGTGGAAAACGATCCCACGCTGCTTGATCGAGTTATTACAGGCGATGAGAGCTGGTTTTTTCAATACCACCCGGAAACCAAACGCCAGTCGTAGGCCCTTCTAGCTCTAGGTCTAGCTTTTCTCGGCGAAAAATTATCCGATCGAGGTCTATAAAACCCCATTTTGTAGGGGTTTCAATTCTCTTAAATACCCTGCCGGGAGTAACGTGATTCATCTAGTACTTTTATTGTATACGCCAAAAACGGAAAAAGTACCCATTTTTGTTGCTAATTATTGTTTAAACAATTCCACATGAGTAAATTTAGGCTGTGTGCGAAACCGGGTAATTTCTTGCTAATTCTAGTACGTTTTCATTTGGTAAATTTTCGACCTTGCTAATTCTTCTTCTTCTCTTGCTTAATATTTGAAATATTTGTGTAGGAGTTGCTACTGGTGTGGTTTCGCACAGTACTGGAATTAGACTGGGAAACTTCCAAAAAATTTGGAAGTTTAGCAAGGAATTAGCCGGTTTCGCACACAGCCTTAGGCTGGTTTTTTGGTTTTAGTAATCTATGAGATACCCCTGAAGTAGTAGTGCAAGCACTTTGCTGTACAATTTAATATCACGAAAAAATCTCTAATGACTGGTCTACCTCAGTCCGTTATGTAATTGTAATAATGAAAATCGGTTCGATTCTATTTGATTTCGATCTGCATGCACATGGATATTTCTGAGCCTGACCTAAAGTCAACTTCAACTTTCCATGTATACGTAGTAAATATACAGATGACTGCGAAAAGTCAAAGCAAGCAAAATGTCAATAAAGAGAGCGAAGGAACTTTACTGAATTTTGTGTTTTGCAATATAAAGTGACAAAGAGTTTAAAAATTGTGCATATTTGTAAAGAAATATAGACAAAACTAGTATGTCCTTCTTACGAGGATCATTGAATTATGTGTGGTGTACGACGAGTGTCTTGGGGAAGGGTGCAACGGGAGCTGTTTTTCAGGTAGGGAATTTGCAGGAGTTGTGAACGGTGTTTTTTGTTTTGTCAAAATAATATAAAACCCCATTAAAATAAGAGTCTTTAAACTGGGTTAATTCCATCGAGTTTAATCATGTTTGCGGGCCCATTTTATCGAACGGTAAAATTGGTATTAATCAACAAATCTACTATATCGCATTGGTATCTCAAAATCATAATTCTTACATTCTAAGAAGCTTAATCATTGGAAATTCTCTACTTTAGATAAAATAAAAATTGGTCACTCGTTTATACTTTTCCTGTGTTGTAAACAATTTTACTTCTACTTGTGCAGTTATTATACAGCTGTAAATTATTCACTTTTGGCCGTAAATTGAAAGACATAATCAGCTCCGCCGATATTGGTCATTCGACACAGAGAATAAATAAATAATTTTATTTGCCAATAAAAAATTTCTGCAGAAAATTATAAAAATACACAACAAAATACTCCACACAAAACGCATCGCTATCGGGCCGCTATCCATCAGGGTTTCCCCGGATTGATCCATGTTCGGTGAACCCCCGGGCACTTTTTGTGTCAGGGATAGACCCAATTAATGATAATGATAGGCAAAAAATAAAACAATCTTAGTGTGAAATTTACTCATAAACCGGATTCAAGAAAACTCCAGGGCAGCAAAAATACATGCCCCAGTCTTAGGGCTAGCACGTGAGTTTTTTGTGCCCGGTGCAGTAGGCAATATTGCGCCCCATTAGCTAATGATATAAAAAATGCTTCTTTCCTCTGGATGGCAAGAACGAGAACAACAATTTGCTTTGGTTTTTCAATGAATTCTTGAAATGTTGTTTCCGATCGTAAATCTATCAAAAAGCCTTTTGTGGAGTTCAAAGTATCAACTGCAGCATATAAAGAGACATTATTAATTTTATATGTTTTTCAAAACATCGCATCTTTTAACCGAACTGGAAATTCAAGTGAACAAGAAATTGCATTTGGAGAACAATGTGCACCCTCTGAAATAGTTAGATTTGTTAAGTGCGACGTGCGATGTAAACCAAAGGGGTGAGTGTCTTCTAGAATTTCTTGTTATGAATAACATAGATATTGCAAATAGAGGATGCAAACCCACTTTTATCACTGCTAGTAGAAAGGAGGTGCTGGACCTCACTTTCACGAGCAGGTTTTTATCCGACAGGATTGAAAACTGGCGTGTTCTGGACGAGGCCTCACTGTCGGATCATCTGCACATTAGATTTGACATTGTGGGCCTTCCACATATCCGCGCCTCCTCGTTGGTTCCTAAGAAAACCAACTGGTGTAAGTTTCAGGGGCTTGTCACAAGCCGCTTGTGGCCTCGAAATCAGACCAGCTTGCGGCTTCTATGAGCTCAGTGTATGAACTGGAGAATGCGGCCACGCAGCTTACTGATGTGCTGATCTCTTCCTACCATGACAGCAACACTGCCTCTTCCTTTCAGTCGTCGCGAAAAGTGCCCTGGTGGAATGACAGGTTAGCTGCAATGCGTAGAGATGTTAGGAGATTGTTCAATAGGGCAAAACATACCGGGTATTGGGATGAATATAGGTTCACCCTAACAGCCTACAACAAGGAGTTGAGACGTTCCAAAAGGATTGCCTGGCGGAAACACTGTGAGAGCATTCATACTCTACCAGAGGCGACTAGACTCTAAAAGCTACTTTCTAAAGACTCCTTCAACGGAGTGGGCCTTCTCAAAAAGGAGGATGGCTCCTACACCTCTAACCATGAGGAAACCTTAAGGTACCTGCTCAGAGAGCACTTTCCAGGGTCAATCCTCCAGACCGCTTATCCATTGGATCCTGGGTGTAGTCATAGGACCATCCCAGACCGCTATTCCCGTAGTCTTTCAGGGAATATCTTCGACTGTGACAAGGTTAAATGAGCAGTGGCCTCTTTTCAACCCTATAAGTCACCCGAAGGAGACGGAATTTTTCCGGCACTTCTTCAGAAGGGCCTCAATCTGATCCTCAACAACCTAGTCTGCCTCTTTAGAGCCAGCTTCAATTGGGGATACATTCCAACCATCTGGAGCAAAGTCGTGGTAGTTTTTATCCCGAAACCGGGCAACAGACCCCTCGAGCTGCCTAAATCGTACAGACCTATCAGCTTAACCTCTTTTCTTTTGAAAACAATGGAAAGGCTGCTAGACCTTCATATTAGGTGCAAACTGGAGCTCTCTCTCCCTCTACATAGCTCCCAGTTCGCTTACTCTAAGGGTAAATCAACAGAGGTTGCTTTACACCACCTGGTCAGTAAAATCGAAAAAGCCTTCCTCGCTAAGGAAACTGCCCTATGCGCGTTCCTTGACATCGAAGGTGCTTTCGATAACACTGACTATGATTCTATCTCTAGAGCACTGGCTCTCAGAAATTTGGATCCTCACACGATTGAGTGGATAAATGCCAGGCTTGCAGATCGTGACATTTCTTCTACCCTAGGTGTCTCCACCATTAGGGTTAAGGCTATTAAGGGTTGCCCTCAAGGTGGAGTCTTATCCCCGTTACTCTGGTCACTAGTTGTGGATGAACTCTTGATCAAACTATCTGAATCTGGTTTCGATGTCATCGGTTATGCAGATGATCTTGCCATCATCCAGAGGAAAGAAGCATTTTTTATATCATTAGCTAATGGGGCGCAATATTGCCTACTGCACCGGGCACAAAAAACTCACGTGCTAGCCCTAAGACTGGGGCATGTATTTTTGCTGCCCTGGAGTTTTCTTGAATCCGGTTTATGAGTAAATTTCACACTAAGATTGTTTTATTTTTTGCCTATCATTATCATTAATTGGGAAGTTTGACTTGACCATTACAGAGGTCATGAGAACGGCACTGCGAGAAGTTCAAAGATGGTGTACCATACCAAGGAGTATCTGTATCCAGGATACCACAGTTGAATACTCAGACTCAGTCAAATATTTGGGAGTAAATTTAGATAAGAGGCTGAACTGGAACGCTCAACTTGACTACGTCATCAGCAAAGCCACAAGGGCCATATGGGCCTGCAAAAGGCTTCTGGGTAAGACATGGGGTCTTACACCACAAATGATGTACTGGATGTACAATACGATCGTTAAACCTGTTGTCACTTATGCTGCTATAGTTTGGTGGCCCAAGACCAAACAGGTTACGTCGAACCTCAAGTGCAGCAAGCTGCAACGGCTTGCTTGCCTCTACATTACCGGAGCTATGCGGACCTGTCCCACAGCTGCAATGGAAGCAATCATTGAATTGACCCCATTGCATCTCTTCATATGGAAATCCGCCGCCATAAGTGCCTTGAGACTTCAGATCTCATCCAACTGGCCCCATACGGTCAAAGGACACATGGATATCTTTAAAAATATCCCAAGCATTTCCATCTGCCGCGTATCCGACCATATGGTTAGTCAACTGCGATTCCAAAGAAAATTCAGAGCGATTATCCCGGATCGCTCTGAGTGGGAGAAAATTATTCTTCCTGGGGATCCAAAACATCTCCACTGGTTTACTGACGGGTCAAAGATGGAACATGGCACAGGGGCTGGTGTCGCAGGACCCAACTCCAAGGTCTCGATTGCGATGGGTAAGTGGCCCTCTGTTTTCCAGGCTGAAATACATGCCATTGCGACCTGCGCTAGGCTCAACCTTGAGAAAGGTCTGAAAGGCGCCAAATTAAAATACTCCAGAGCCTGACCAGAAGAAACGAGGTCTCGCTCTGCTGGGTCCCCGGATACTGGGGTATCGAGGGAAATGAGGCTGCAGACAGCCTCGCGAGGGAGGGGTCTGAGAGTTTGTTCCAGGGCGCAGAACCCTTCTGTGGCATCTCTTGGACCACCTCCAAGTCCTTGATAGAAGAGTGGATTAAGAGATTAAACCTAGCCTATTAGGAGTCAGTCCCCGGTCTTAGACAGGCTAAAGATCTTATAAGACCCTTTGCCTTAAGAGGCACTATTACTCTAAACAGACCTAAGACTGCTGATGGGATATCTCACTGGCCATGTAGGACTGCGGTACCACCTCCACAACCTAGAACTATCTCAAGAGACAGAATGCCGACTCTGCTTGGAAGGCCACGAGACTTCCACACACATTCTTTGTGAATGTCCTGCTCTGATCTGGCTTAAAAGAAGAACGTTTATCAGAGAGTTCTTGAGCCCTGCCCAAGTCCGGTCTTCATCAATTAAAGACCTTCTCGCCTTCATTCGGAAGGCCGATAGTCTGTTCCGCTAGTGGGGTACGTACACAATAGGTCTAACTTGGCCGCAGGCTTCACCATATGGGTTGCCCCCTCACTCCTTATAATAAAATAATAATAATAAGTGCGACGGGCAAGGAATAAAAAATACTCTAGGCTCTATGGATGAAATTCATTTTTGCAAACAAAAATTACTACAATCAATTAAAGAAAGATCTAATTTATTTACTCATTTAAAGGCCCCCATACACGGTAAAATGCGTTGTACATCCAGATTTTCATCAAACCCATGCGCGCAATGAGTGTTGATCGGCCGACGCTCACAATCGATAGTTTTGGTTGTACATCCGCCCTTCGATGTACATCCAATTTGACCGTGTATGGGAGCCTTAGGACTAATTCTTTCTGCCCTGTTCCCATAGAATCGAATGCCATTAAAACCCCTTAAAACAACTCCTTTAATTCAAAATGATACGTTTTTTTAATTTAAAATGCTTATCAAATATTTACAGTTTCTTCAAAATACCAAAAAACAATAAACAAATTAATTATAATAAAATATAAATATAAATAACACATTTTAAAAATATATTACTTATAATGAGTACTTTAATAATTATCATTAATTTTTAAATTATTGCTGAGTAATAAATAAACGTTTCAAATCTAATAAGAATATTTCATACAATTTACTCTTCATTATACTCCTCCAGGCGCACACAATTTCAAATTGCAACAGAATAAATCGTAACATAAAAAAATCTACATATGTATTAATTTGTTAGAGAGGAAGGTAACAAACAAAATAGAGCATTTAAAGAGGGATTCTCGCCACAAGATAATTTGTTCTAATTTCGTTCATTTACTTCTTTTAAAAAATCTTGGAACAAAATTTAAAAGTGCTCCAACAGCGCCCTACAATTTATATCAAGCACAGTAAAAAACAATATAGTCTAAGCGCTAGAGCAGTGAAACCTATAACTTTTAGTTTTGGCGTGATGTAACGGACTTTTTTGGTGGAATCGGTCAGAAATGACATCCCCAACAATATCTAGAAGGTGCGCAAGCATGATTTGAATTTTTGCATTGCAAAATAGCCGAAAACTGCGAAAAAAGTACCTCACTTTAAAGTTAGCACAAAGAAAGGAGAGACCATTATTTTCAAATTTAATTTTAGAATTAGATAGTTAAAGGCATGTTTAACTTACATCCAAAACCCGATCACTGTCGGTCAAATAGTTTTTGCATAATGCATTTTGCAATTAAGTGAATTTAAAAAGTTAAATTTGTTACTGCGCCAAAAGAAAATCTCCCGTGTTGGTCCTGATTTTGTTACGTATGCTGGCCCTTTTCATAATTGCATGGTTCCGCAAATCGATCATTTGCATGGTATTCAAAAAAGCAAATGTGCAACTAGCATTTGTTCAAAACTGCAACCTGCCTGACAGGTCTGCGCAAATCTTGCAACTATTTTTGTATGCATGCTTATCTGATTAAAGAAGAAGAAAAGTGTCAAAAGTGAAATTTTGGCAGAAGATTTTCAGTTTTTCGATATTATTAGGGTGTTTTAGTTTAATTTAAATTATTATTGAAATTATTATGTATTCTATAGCGAAAATACCCCAAGCAGCACCCCAAGGATAAAACTTCTTTTAAACGAGAGATTAACGAGCTAAACAAGACACATAATTTATCCTTCTTTTTCGCTGTGAAGTTTCAAATTTTCGGACCGGATCTAATGAAGCCGAGTTATCTATCTACAAACTGACAATAAAATTAATCACATTTTCTCGATCCATTTTTTCGTTTTATTTTTCAGCGGTTGTTGTCGTTGTTGTTGTTTTTGGCTAGTTTTAAACTAGCGTGGCACTGGGTGCCTTTAATGGTCCTGGCCTTTCAGCCATATAACCAAGAAACTACGTTTATGAAATTAATTAATTTAACTTTCGATAATACAAGGCTGAATGACACGTCCTGGTTTAAGCCAGAAAAACGTGGCAGGTGTCTCTGTTAGTAGATGTGAGAAAAGTCACATCTGGTCGACCAAGCTGGACTGATGAATAGAGCTGTCAACTTAAGTGTCACATTGGGTACGTCCGGTAATGTAGAATTCAAACTCCGCAAGGAAAGTCCAATCAAATTATCTTGATGTAAGATCAGTCTGTCAAATGTCCATGAGAGCATGTTGGTAAGACCTGGCGTAAGCCCCTGTACAGCATCATGTCTACCCTCACGTGCTACAGAAGGTTGCTGGACCTCTAGTTGACTCGTAGTAGAGCTACCAAATACCAACTTGTCAAACTATGATCGCTGAATGTGTGTTGCCCCAGCTGCTGTGGTTAGGTTCCCTCAACTAGCCACGAGTCATCGGTATTCATATTCTAGACCTCTATCATTGAACAAAATTTACCAATTTAAGATACCAATTACTCAAGCGATGTAACACTGAATGCACACAAATTCAGTACTTTTAAAATCTCCAGGTGTGGTGATGTTCTTCCAACATGCATAAAGGGCATGAGGCACGCAAATTCCTCTCGTCAAAAACCCGCGCACCAGATGCTCGAAATAAAAAAGTCATTAGATATAGAGGCACTGATCTGGAAATTTTATATATAAAAAACAATGCTCTAGGAAGGTCCTAATTTAAATTTATAAAATTATGCACAGATTACTAGTGCAGTCGTCGATTTTATCCATTGTTAGGAAGCTATAACGGTTAATATGCTTCATTCTGACTTATAGCGGATTGCTGTTTGAAACCATGCTGCTTTATACATTCTTAAAATTCACCCTGGTCGATGTATTAAAGATCAAGGAATTATCATGACTTTCCATCATTCGTCACATGTTTGAACTTATGAGGCCTTGTAATTATCCTGTTTGTGGTTTGGAACACTCCACGTGTACCGATTTATGCTGAGAAATAGCGGTCACATTATAATGCTCAGGCCGGTTGGGGTTAAATTGAAACGTCTCAATGATCCATGTGTTTCTAGGTGTGCACTTCCATGATGGAGATAGGTATCGCTTTTTTAATCCTGTTGTCTATTTATTATCTTCAAAAATCTCAATGATCAATTAATTTTCTTCTGATTAAATTATCATATAATGTTGGGATGCCATTAATGATAGTGATGATCGCAGTATGATTAATTAATCTGCTTCCTTTTGTTTGCAAGTCTGACTAGATTTAATGTGAGAACACATATTATGGAACACGTTGTTCATTCTATGAACATGACTACACCAATCACAAGATTTTAATAAAAACTAATTTTTTTAGTTTGTAAAGTTTCGCGTAATTCTGTACGAAAACAGAATGAGACAAGATTATTTTTATTTTTGACACTAATATGATTTAGTTAGAGAACCACGATTGATTACTTTCAGAACTGTGAATTACAGTAAAATTAAACACCGTTAAATTGATCGCTGAGAATTTGAAGTTCGGGGCCAGCCGCAAGAAGATGCGACCGACCCGGTCGGAAGCGAAGACCGAACTGATTTTTCAGCGGTAAACAAACTCAAAAAATTAAGGAAAAAAACTCGACATCAAATTTGACATATATTTTTGACAGCTGATTGCTTTCATTCAAAAATGCAAAGTTTCTAGATTGCGCAACTGATTTACCTGACAGTTGCTCTTTTGCAAGCATGCATGAAAGCAGGCAAGCAACCATGCAATTATGAAAAAGGCCGCTCTAAGACTCTTTACAATATCCAATCATTAAAATTCTGGTTTTTAAATTTTTTAAGATTTTTGGCAAAAAACTGCAACTAAGGCGTTTTTTTCCAGAAAAATTGCTAACTCGGCGACGCCAGGAATGCTAGGCGCGTTTCAAATTCGCTCGAAAAAGGACTCAGTTTCTATTGAGCACAACTTTCAATAAAATATTGTTAAACATAATTTCTTAAGGGTAAGTATCCTCGAGATTACTTAAAAAGAAGGTTAACTTCAAATTGCGTTTTAAGGAAAACGTTATTAGATATTAAATTTTTTTGTTTTTTACATTAAATGTACATCATTTATACAAAAAAAAACAATTTTTGTTTTTTTTTAATTATTTAATTTTATGGTTAAAGATGGCGCCCAAGTTGGAGTGCTAAGAAAAATGAAAAAAACGGCGTAGGTCATATCTCGACTTTAGGTGGCTTGAAAAAAAAAAATAAAAACGATGTCAATTTAGACACTTAAAATTAGGCATTAAACCTTTAAAACCCAAAAAAATCGGAAAATTAAGAAAATAATGCACGCGAGAAAAAAATTTTTATAAATATACGTCATTTTTTACTCTCCTGAGTGTACTATGGGTTAGAATAATTAAAAAAATTTCAGATTTTAGAGGTTTAATCAGGGATCGTAACTGTTATAACTTATATCGAAAAAATCAGAAAATAATCATTATTTTGAAACTTATATGATATAAAACAACAGTAACAGTTAAATTTTACCAAAAATATTTAAAGTTATTTTTAACTATTATCTTTGACTAGTATTGTTTTAAATCTTTTAAAATTGTTATTAAAGATTTTTTTCTTTTTTTGTTCGAAATAATAATTAAAATTGACTTTTATTTTTAAAATCAAAAATAACTGTTAAAAAAGACTTTTATTTTTTTCGGTCTTGCATAAAAGTCTTTCTAAGATTTTTATTTTTCCAGTTTTTTCTATAAAAGTCTTTGAAGACTTTTATTTTTAAAATATAAAAATAAAAGTCTTTTGCTGAAAACAGATAAATAGTCCATTCAAACCGTTAAGAAAATCGAACCCTAAAGGTTTTTGGGGTCGCTGATCACAAAAATCGGGGTCCTGCGGTCCTAAAACTTGGGCGTCACCCTTAAAAATGCAAAAAACACCCCTTTTTAGGGGTTTTCCGCGATTATTTCGATAATAATGAAAACTAATGCAATGAAATACACTTTTTTTAATATTTATTTGCGAAGGTGGTTGATTTGTACTAAATCAACGCGAACTTTATGATAAGGGCTGATCCTAAAGGGTTGAAACCACCCCTAAATCGGCTACAAATAGAAAAAATTGTAAAAAAAGTTTTCTTCAAGTATATGCTTCAAATACGATTGTGGGCGTACTGTCAGGCAAAACTAAATTATTTTCAACCCTTAAGGGGTTAAAACTACCCCCACAATTATAAAAATCAACTTTATATAAAAAAAATTAGAAAAATTTTTTGTTTTTTGCTTTTCGCTTGAAATTTGGTTCAAAAGGTATTATCAGCCATAAATTTATTATTTTAAACCCTTAAGGGGGTGAAACTACCCCTGCATTAAAATTGTAATTGAAAAAAATCGACATTTATTGTTTTGCATTAAAATTTATTTTTATTCATTGAAACATTTGGAAAATTGCACTTTAAACCCTTTTTTAAAGGGATTAAACCACCCCTAAACCGAAGCAAAATAAAAAATACATGGAGAAATACTTCTTTTCGTGGAATTTTTAAATAAAGTCAAAATGCAGGATAAAAACGACAATCACACAATAATTGGAAATATGCACTCTAATGTATTTGAGTTACTTCTGAATAATGGGGTGTTCCGTTTTTTTACAATGACATTTAGGCAGGTCAGTCTTTTGCTGAAAACAAATAAAATAGCTATCGTAGTTCGAAAATTACACTATAAAAACAATTGTGATATTGTGCTTAAAGCCTAGCACGTTGATCAGGCTATAGAAATTCTAACTAAAACTATGTAAAAAATGATTTATTAGGCGGATAAATTGGTGCGGCTGATTTTATATTTTTGAATTTTTTGGCTCCCTGTTTAATTTCTACTTAAATTAGTAGTTTGGTAACCCCATTTCACTCCGTTAGGGGATGAATTTCGAAAAAACGATTCTTAGTGAATGTCCACGTCATTATAGAGATGCACTGTCAAAATTAAAGCCCTTCAGCTCCAGTGGTTTGGGTTACCCCATTTAACCCCCTTAGGGGATTAATTTCAAAAAATCGCTTCTTAGTGGATGTCCACGTCATTAAAGGGATGCACTGTCAAAATTTCAGCCCTATAGCTCCAGCGGTTTGGGTAAACCCTATTTCACCCCCTTAGGGGATGAATTTCGAAAAATCGCTTTATAGTGGATGTCCACGTCATTAAAGGGATGCACTGTCAAAATTTCAGCAATATAGCTTTAACGGTTTGGAGAAACCCCATTTCACCCCCTTAGGGGATGAATTTCGAAAAATCACTTTTTAATGGATGTCCACGTCATTAAAGGGGTGCACTGTAAAAATTTCAGCCCTATAGCTCCAGCGGTTTGGAAAACCCCAATTTCACCCCTTTAGGGGATGAATTTCGAAAAATCGCTTTTTAGTGGATGTCCACGTCATTAAAGGGATGCACTGTCAAAATTTCAGCAATATAGCTTTAACGGTTTGGAGAAACCCCATTTCACCCCCTTAGGGGATGAATTTCGAAAAATCACTTTTTAGTGGATGTCCACGTCATTAAAGGGATGCACTGTCAAAATTTCAGCCCTTTAGCTCCAGCGGTTTAGAAAACCCACATTTCACCCCCTTAGGGGATGAATTTCGAAAAATCGCTTTATAGTGGATGTCCACGTCATTAAAGGGATGCACTGTCAAAATTTCAGCCCTATAGCTCCAGCGGTTTGGAAAAACCCCATTTCACCCCTTTAGGGGATGAATTTCGAAAAATCGCTTTTTAGTGGATGTCCACGTCATTAAAGGGATGCACTGTCAAAATTTCAGCAATATAGCTTTAACGGTTTGGAGAAACCCCATTTCACCCCCTTAGGGGATGAATTTCGAAAAATCACTTTTTAATGGATGTCCACGTCATTAAAGGGGTGCACTGTAAAAATTTCAGCCCTATAGCTCCAGCGGTTTGGAAAACCCCAATTTCACCCCTTTAGGGGATGAATTTCGAAAAATCGCTTTTTAGTGGATGTCCACGCCATTAAAGGGATGCACTGTCAAAATTTCAGCCCTATAGCTTTAACGGTTTGGAGAAATCCCATTTCACCCCCTTAGGGGATGAATTTCGAAAAATCGCTTTTTAGTGGATGTCCACGTCATTAAAGGGATGCACTGTCAAAATTTCAGCCCTATAAGCTCCAGCGGTTTGGGTAAACCCCATTTCACCCCCTTAGGGGAAGAATTTCGAAAAATCGCTTCTTAGTGGATGTCCACATCATTATAGGGCTGCACTGTCAAAATTTCAACCCTATAGTTCCAGCGGTTTGGATAAACCCCATTTCACCCCCTTAGGGGATGAATTTCGAAAAATCGCTTTATAGTGGATGTCCACGCCATTATAGGGCTGCACTGTCAAAATTTCAGCCCTGTAGCTCCAACGGTTTGGATAAACCCCATTTGAGCCCCTTAGGGGATGAATTTCGAAAAATCGCTTCTAAGTGGATGGCTTCGTCATTATAGGGATGCACTGTCAAAATTTCAGCCTTATAGCTCCAGCGGTTTTGAGTTGACCCTATTTCACCACCTTGAGTTGATCGTGTGGACCGAAAGGGTCGAACCCACATCCCAACTAGTTTCTATTTGTAGCCGATTTAGGGGTGGTTTCAACCCTTTAGGATCACCCCTTATCATAAAGCTCGCGTTGATTTAGTACAAATCAACCACCTTCGCAAATAAATATTAAAAAAAGTGTATTTCATTGCATTAGTTTTCATTACAATCGAAATAATCGCGAAAACCCCCTAAAAAGGGGTGTTTTTTGCATTTTTAAGGGTGACGCCCATGTTTTAGGACCGCAGGACCCCGATTTTCGTAATCAGCGACCCCAAAAACCTTTAGGGTTCGATTTTCTTAACGGTTTGAATGGACTATTTATCTGTTTTCAGCAAAAGACTTTTATTTTTATATTTTAAAAATAAAAGTCTTCAAAGACTTTTATAGAAAAAACTGGAAAAATAAAAATCTTAGAAAGACTTTTATGCAAGACAGTCTTTTTTAACAGTTATTTTTGATTTTAAAAATAAAAGTCTTCCCATAAGAGTTTTGGAAGACTTTAAAAATAAAAAACAAAAATAAGAGTTTTTAATGACCTAAAACTTTTTTAGTTAAATATAACTGTTATTGTTTATTTAAAAAAATTTAAATTAATTTTAACTATTAAACTTGACTTTTATAATAAAAGTCTACAATTTAAAAGTAACCCCACCACCGCGTAGAACTCGCTACTCTGAGTATCCAGTATAAATTTTATGCAGATCAGACAACATTTACTATTTGATTTTTTAAGTCAAAAATACTAATATAACAGTTATTTACGATCCCTGGGTTTAATGCTTAAAAGATTTAATAATAAGGAGTTATACAAAAAATGATGCAAATCGGATGTGTAGTTTTCTTGCAATTAGCTACGCCAGTTTAAAAAAAGCGTTTCTTGGGCGCCATCTTTAACCATAAAATTAAATAATTAAAAAAAAAAACAAAAATGATGTACATTTAATGTAAAAAACAAAAAAATTTAATATCTAATAACGTTTTCCTTAAAACGCAATTTGAAGTTAACCTTCTTTTTTAAGTAATCTCGAGGATACTTACCCTTAAACAAATTAGAAAAATTACCGATTTTTTTTTTGAATTTTTTTGTTGTTACTAGCTGGAAGCCTTTTCGATTCATTACTCAAATTTAAAAAAAAAACGCCTTAATTGCCAATTCTAAGCTTTGAACGTCCTGGTCTAAGCCATCCTTCCAGCGAAGGTTTGGTCTCCCTCGCTGTCGCACCCCATAAGTCTTACCGCAGGGAATTTTCCGAGCAGGCTCATCTTCACCACTCATACGAGCTAGATGCCCTGCCACCGGAACCTACCGAGCTTTATTTTCTTCACAACATCTTTGTCGCGATAACGCTCGTAGATCCCGTAATTGTAGAGTCTCCGGAATCGTTCTTCCGCACATAAGTTCAACAATCCTCCGAAGCATTTTTCTCTCGAATCCGGCTAAGAGGTTTCAGTGCTTTTTGCTAAGCACCCACGTTTCAGATGCATATATGAGAACCGGTAAGACCATTGTCTTATATAGTAAAAGTTTAGACGTTATTGTTAGATGCATGGATTTACAGAGCCGTAGTTCCGCTGGGTTGCTCTGCGCCCGAGGGGCCTTGTTGTTTTTGAGCTGGGCTATGGCTCTGGTAACATCTTGCTGGCGGAAGCATAGCATTATCATTAGATATTGTTGGAGCCTCCGAATCTTCAGTTAGCTCGGATCTGAGAGCTGTCGCGCAAAACAGAGTCCGCTGGAGGGCAACGAGGGATTAAAGGAGCTTAAAGAAGAAGAAGAAGAATAGCTTCCTTATTAAACACGGTGTTTGCTTCTGTCCTGGCAGCTTTAGTCACTTTAGAATGTGGGTCTGTTGGCTGCCCAGCAAAAATTATATAGAGCTAGCGACAGTATAAAGTTGGTCAAAGCCTGACTGACTTTTTGTCTTCCATAAAAAACACTAAGTGATATTACAGCGACCAGACTACACCGAAATGATGCCTTCTTTGCTTAAGATGTTGACGCATGTTTCTAAGAGCCTGGATAAACCCTGGAAACTGGGAGCAACGAACAATATACTCATGATTTTAAAATAATAATATTAAAATACTGTCTTCATACAAAGAATTTTTTCTTATTAATTTTATTTTCAGGGAGTAAATAAAAACAATGGCGAATCCGTGGCTGTTAAAACTTTTAATCAGATGAGCCACATGCGGCCCATGGACGTCCAAATGCGGGAATTCGAAGTGTTGAAAAAAGTCAACCATGAAAACATTGTTAAATTGTTGGCAATCGAAGATGATCAAGAAGGACGCGGCAAAGTTATCGTTATGGAGCTATGTACTGGAGGGAGTTTATTTAATATCCTCGATGACCCCGAAAACACATACGGTTTACCAGAGAAAGAGTTTTTACTAGTTTTAGAACATCTATGTGCTGGTATGAAGCATCTAAGAGATAATAATTTAGTACACAGAGATCTTAAGCCAGGAAATATAATGAAGTTTATATCAGAAGACGGACAAACCGTTTACAAGTTAACAGATTTTGGTGCTGCTAGGGAATTAGAGGAGAATCAACCGTTCATGTCATTATATGGGACTGAGGAGTATTTGCATCCCGATATGTATGAAAGGGCGGTACTTAGAAAATCAGTCACGCGATCCTTTACTGCGAATGTTGATCTCTGGTCAATTGGTGTAACACTATATCATGTAGCTACTGGAAATCTTCCGTTTAGACCGTATGGTGGAAGAAAAAATAGAGAGACTATGCATCTTATTACAACAAAAAAAGCATCGGGAGTAATTTCTGGAACGCAATTAACAGAAAATGGACCTATTGAGTGGAGTCGTACTCTACCACCTCACTGCCAACTTAGCGCCGGCTTGATGGCTCTTGTAACTCCTTTACTTGCAGGATTACTTGAAGAAAATCGAGAAAAAATGTGGTCATTTGATAGATTTTTTCAAGAAGTCACACACATACTAAGCAAACGAATTTTGCATGTTTTCTACATGAACAAAATCTCAAGCATTGAAATATTTATGGAACCAGAAGATCAATTGGACAGCTTAAGGGAGCACATATGCCTACAGACCAGTGTAACACCAGAAAATCAAATTCTACTCCTTTCCAATGAACATTTAGAAGCTAAAGTTGGATCACTTAATAACAGTTTGATTTTTGCATTCTTTTTAAATTGTAGCTTTAACCTTTTATTTTGTTAGTAAAAGGATATCCGAAAACAACACACGAACGTCCCATATTCTTATACAGTAGAGAAAACAACAACGTTCAACTGCCAAAAGAACTGGATCTACCAAAGTTTCCTACGTTTCCAAATGGAGTTTCAGTCGAGAATGACGCAAGTTTGGCAAAAGTTGTTTCTTAAATTACGTTTGAAATGAGCTGTTAGTTATATGATATTTTGATAGGTGGGATGCAGTGTTGGACACGAATGCAAACGAAGAGTTGAAAATTACACATCAATAGATATTTTATTAAAAGTAGGGGTTGAGCAATTCGTGGAGACCCTGAAAACGACTTTAACGCTTTTATTAAAGTAGGTACACGCAAATCCTTTTTCGTTCCTTTTGTAATTGTTTTATTTTTAGGAGAACGCGTAGCTTTGAAAATTTACTTCTGACTACGGTTGAACTGTCGGATGTTGTTTGCCTGCTTGCAAATGAGGTAAGTCAATACAATCAAGGGAGAAGCTGTTTTGTAGGATCGAAATATTTATTTTAAAGAAGTTATTTGTGTATAGTAAGATATTCCCAGTAGTAATAGTTCCTAAAAGCCTTTAAAATACTCGACCTGTCATAATTACAAGACATAACGCTATCGCAAGTTTGTGGAGAGTCTGAACATGAGACAACTTTGTATTCTAACCTTGCAGCCACAATTTAAACAATCCGCAGTCACTACGATTTTTAAAATTGTAACTGTATAAAGAGTAGGTTTCTAGCTAGGGACTCGGCCGAGAAACACCGTTGATGACCATCAATATTTTATGACATGTTTTGGCTACGTTGTCGCGATTTTTCTTGTGACTGGGTGCTTAGAATACCAAAACAGCTGAATAGTCACAAACTATTAATGATAGCCGCGAGTCACAAAGGTCATAATTTAGAATAGGGAGGTAAGTCTGAGTTAAGCTTAAAAAAAGAACACTAAGGTTGAGTTTCGGATTAGAATAGTCCTCATAAGCCACCTTGCCGGCTTAACCGGTTAATAATAGGGTAAAAAAGTTCTGCTTATGTCGGATCTTCACCTTGGGCATTTTCGAGAATTCACCGTGGTAGTTACCAGTCGAACCAGAAGATAATCTAACACGTTCAAAAATTGATTACTTGCCATAAGTCACCACTCAACATGTTCTAACTATTCACCGGCATGGTAACCAGGGTCTCACCAACAGGATAAAAGGGTAAGTAATTGATGGTAGATTAACTTCTGGTTCGACTGGTAGCTACCATGGTGAATTCTGGAAAATGCCCCTAGTGGATGGTATACTTCTTTATACACCTGGTAATCTGGTACTATTGGCATCACAGCCTTTTTGGCTGGTAAGTGGAATTCATTTGTTTCAAGAGACATAACGCACCGGCGAGATTATCTTTAATTAACCCTAATGGTTGCATCTCTGGTTTAGCCGGCTGCTATTGAGGATTTTTGTTACATCACACAGTGGGGCGAACGGCCTGTTTCGGTGAACAAAAGTCGAAAATCGAGGGTCGGAATTTTGCTGTTTGTGGAATGCAGTCGTGTACAGGAAGCTTTGGTGCATTAGAATCCCGAAGGACAGGTCACAAATATCGACTTCCTGTTTTTCTACGGCAGTCGAAAGTTATGGTTGTCGAGCAAGCACGCGCGACGCTCCGCTGCCAGTTCGAAAACGAAAAGTTAAAGTGCGCACCAATCGAAGACAAATTGAGGGACTAAAAAATTTAAGCATGGAAATTGACAATGAAGGTATGTAGAATAAAAATGTTTAGATTGTAAGACGAAAAATATTTTCCTTCCATCTACATTGTACCTCCTACATTGTAACAACCTCGAGCAACCCCGATGACTTTCACACGAAACTGTGCGTAATAGTATCTAGTTTAAGCCTTCATTAATGCCGTTTGCCTAAATTCGCCTAACGCATTTGTAGCCACGAAAAAGTAACACGGCGCACGGTGGAAAATGGCAGGCTCGTTCCAATGAAGAGAAAAAAAAGTATCAATTCGTAAAGCAGATATTCAAGCTGAATTCAAGAGGACTTTAGGGTTGAATATCGATGTTCCAAAACAGGGGTTTGGCAATACAAACGACGGCAATACTGCCAGACGTTCCTTCGATGACGTTTCTTTGACGTCAAAAATACTGAAAATTGACGAGGAATTAATAGCCAATTGCAAAGTAATTTTGCAAACAATTTCATGTGGCTTTGCAGTAAATATCGAAAACTTTAAAATATATTGCTTGAATGTCGCGAAGAAATACGTAGGCTTGTATTCCTGGTACCCCATGCCAACCTCAGTGCATATTGTACTAATGCACGGAGCAGAAATTATAGAAAGGGCTCCATTACCGATAGGCCAATTATCCGAGAATGCTCAAGAAGCACGAAATAAAGACAGTTGTCGCTATCGCGAAAATTTTGCACGAAAATGTACGCGCGAAAAAACGATGTCAGACATGTTCCATCGGCTTCTGGCATCTTCGGATCCACTAATTACTAGCTTAGAGAAACTCAAAACGAAAGACAGTAAACCCCTACCTTCCGAAGTTACAAACCTTTTACTTCCCTTAGCCGGTTTGGATATTAATGAAAGTGCGATTGAAACAGACACAGATACATGTAACGACGACGATTACGATTTTGACATTTGATTGTATTATTAAGCTATGTAAATATAATACTTATTAGATATAATTTGTTAGCGTAGAAATAAAATTGACATCGCAAGAAACTGAACGTTCAATGTGAATTTTAATAATCCCATATAAAATTCGTAATCAGCGACCCCGAAAACCTTAAGGTACCAAGTTTCAGATCGGTAAACTCATTTTTGGACTTTTGTTCACCGAAACAGGCACAGTGGGGCGGTGCATCAGTACGTTTCGTGCAAATTTTTTCTCTTTGGTGTGGAGTCTTGCAATGTCCAGCAGAACAACGCAAGGTCCTCTTTCAGCGGCCACCCTGCTCTTATCCTGTCCTCTATTCCTTTCTTTGAAACAAGCTTACTGCCAGACATTGCCGCACGATGGACCGGTAGTTCAAAGGGTGATTATAAAAATTAGATTGATTCGCTTGCCGCGAAAGTAGTTTTGCATGTGCCCCCAATTATGTATATTTCACTAAATTGACGCACTTTCACTTTGGAGGACTTAGAGCCAGGTAAATATTGATGAGCTGAAAGCTGCAGTGAAAGAGGATAGCAGATGAGCTCACTAGAGTTTTTACATTATTTTGTGGTTACAAAACGACTATAAAACTAAATTTTAGGAATATTTTAGATTTAGTGGCCTCGATTCCCAGATCCGACGGGAGGGAAGTGAGTTGCGGATTTGACACTTTGCGATTCTCAGATCCGCAACCCCGAATTTCTTTTTGACATTTTCCGCGCTGTAAAAGTGTGATCCGCAACAAATTTTCTGCGGATTTGAACGACAAATGCGCCTGAGATAATCCGACATCATATATTTCATTATCGCGTGAGTCTTCACTCCGAATTTTCGATTTAAACCAATCCGAGACTGCGGATTTGAGAATCGCAAAGTGTCAAATCCTCACTCACTTCCCTCCCGTCGGATCTGGGAATCGAGGCCAATATTTTCTAATTCGTTATAATTTTTTCTTGCGACAATCGATACACAATTACAAAAATATCTAGATCAGACAGGAAAGTTCAAATTATATATAGTGATGGCCTAGGTCCGGACATAATAGACAACTAAATTTAAACAAATTAAGATGGAAATGCAACGGTTCATATTAATTGTAGAACATTTACAATCTATTTTGCAACATTGCTATGACATAACAAACTCATCAAACAGCGTAGTCATCGATTAATTTGAGTGTCCTTTTCTGCACTTTATCAAAGGCCAAACGTAGGATTTCTACATTACAGCATAAGAGGCGGTGCGATGTCTGGAGATGGACTTGTACCTCTTAAGAAATTGCAATGTAATTATTCAGTCGCAAGTATTTCGCTAATCTCACTCATAAGATGTTAAGGGGTGGGTCGGCCATTCGTTCAACATCTTCCACTGACACGGATTTAAAGGTGTTGCACGTATTATTGGAAATAACTCAGTACTTTGTTTTGGAGGCATTGAATTCGTGGCGGTTCCAATAATTGACTTCTTCTTTGAGTTGCTCCGCAGCTTGCCTACAGTTTCTTGTAATGAGCAGTTTTGCTCATCAACCCTTAACATTATCACAGTGGTTTGGCAACAGATATTTTCCCATCTGGTAATAGATACAGGGTTTTTTTTGGTATCCGCAGTAGCTGGACAAGTTGACATGTGTTGAAAGTTTATACTCTTTGTAAAAGTCATACAATTCGTGATTGTAGCGTATTCTCCATGCCATTGTCTCATTCATTGGGCCGTATATCCATATTGCCTGCAGATTTTTGAGAGATATTCCATGCTTCACACCCATACGTAGCTACTGTACGTATGATCGTTTTTATTTTTCTGTGGAGTTGGAGCTTTCTGGAAGTAGTGAGAAGAATTTAATTCTTCTTTGCACGTTTATCCTTTCATCGTTGTCTTCGCTGACTGTGGACCCCAGGTAGTTTAATTGGTTTACCCTTTCGAAGTTATGTTATTCCCCCAGTGGTGTTATGGTTTCTTCTTCTTCGCTCCACCTTCGACTGAAAAGAATCTTGCTCTGCCTGCATTTATTTGCAGTCCTATATGCTATACATCTTCTAATTCCTAACATTTCTCTGAGGTATGACAGTGATCTGACAAGGCAGTTTTTATCGTCGGCATATCCTGCCAACTGCTTCGATTTGTTAAGCAGAGTTGCGTTCGTGTCAATGTTTACTTTGCAAATTATTGCTTCTAGGCAGAGTAAATAGCAGGGATGCTAACCCATAACCCTGCTTCAAGCCTTGCTTTACTGGGAAGGACTCCAGCAATTCTCCTTGCATTGTGACTGAACACCTTATATTTTCCATTGTCATTTTCGTTAACTTCACTATCATTACGGGGATGTTTAGGTCCAGCATTGTCGAATATATTTTTTCCCTGCCGAAGCGCTTTAATCGATAATGAGTTCAATGTCTTTATTTATTGAGTTTCGTCAAGGCACCATCTGACAAGTGCTTGTCTTGCATTATGGAAGCCGTAAGCTTAATGCAGAATACCGTCATCATCGAACCTGTGAAGCGGGCTGGAGAGCATTAAAAGTAGGTCATTTAAAGAGATAATAAATAGTGGTTGATCGCTGGGGGACACCGCAAAAATTGGCTGGTGTTCGGATTTGACGCTAACCAATATTACCTTGATCAAATCAACTCCAATAGCTTTAAGTTTAAAAAGCCTTGGAGATAGCTAGAGTAACCTGACTAGACCCACCAAATCGATGCAAAACTTCGGGAGTTGCTTTGTAAGGCAAGCGAAGATATCGCCAACGGACTTCTTTTTGTCCAAAGGCTGTCTGTCATTTCTATAAGTTTTTATTTGTTATCGTTTCTGTAGTTTTAGAGAAAATAGAAGTAATGACTTTTGGGCAGTAGTTGGAGGGATTGATAGTCACTTTTTTCGGTATGGGCTGAACATACATATGCCAAGAGTCGGGTTAAATTCCGGAGAAGTACGATAGTGCATAACGTTTGCGCAGAGGCTTAGCCAAAGGTAAGGCGCATATCTTTATGATATGAGCGACAGACAAATTTTGTTAGATTCTTGTTTCCCGGAATCCAAGTTCTCTTGCACAATATATGTATGTACGACGGATCATTATCGCTTAAATCTACATCGCTTTCATTGGAGTTGATTGGTGATATCCTGTAATTATCAATTGGAATAGATTTTCTCCGTGGACGAGAATCAGATGAAATTTTAGATGATGACGGCAACATGTTGCACACAACACCTGTGCATTTGTCACGTATACTGTCATTTTTGATAACGATAGGCGCTTCATTATTAGTAATGGCTTTCTGCGATGATGTTTGTACCACGTGGTTCTCATAGCTATCGTTTATCTCGTTGCTTCCGTGACTGACTTTTATCGCACCGCCTTCATCCTGATTTTGATGAAAGTTTGCGTTAAAAGATTGTGGTTCTATACTGAGAGATGGCGGTGTTAGATCAATTGGATGTGGTGGCAGGAAGTCAGTCTTACTGACGGTATGAACGATGACCGAACTTGGTTGGTTTGGGGTGATCGTTGAATGATAATGATATGCTACCCATTGGGTAACATTACTGTCCAGATAGTCAATCAAAGTATCCGTCTCTTGCAAAATGTACAAGATATGTGTAAAAGAAGCATTGACGAAATGCAAAAGCTACGCAGTTTTTCTGAAAGCTTAAATGAGAAGAGCGAAAAGCTATGTACGGAACTAAAAAATAGTAATATCAGTATGTGTACCGAAATAAAAAAAATCGCCAATAATAAACAAACGGTCGAAGTAAACCGTACATCATTTGCAGATATAGTGAAGAAAGCGAACAACAAAAACAATGGAAATGTGAAGCCAGAAATTCGTAAAGAATTGCCACTAATTGTAAAGCCGAAAGAGAAGCAAAATAGTATCCAAACTAAAGAAGAATTAAATAAAAAAGTAGATCCAACGAATCTAAAGAATTCAAACATAGAAAGCAAGCACAGTGGAATTATTATAATAGAAAGCGATAATGTAGAAGAAAGAAATAAAATTAAAAATGCGATTGAAGAAAAAATAGGGGAGAAATATGAAGTCAAAATACCTAACAAGCCAAAACCGGTGGTAATAATCCCAAATATGAAATTCGCAAACGAAAAAGAGGAAATTATAGAGAAACTAAAAAAACAAAATGATTTTATTGCAAATAGTGTATTAAAATTGGTAAAATACTATGAAAGTAAAAAAAATAATGTCATTAATTATAATGCCATTATCGAGATCGATCATGAGTCATTTCCAAAAATCATAGAGGCTGGAAGAGTTAATATTGGATGGGAGCGATGTAGAATTTATGACGGAATAAATGTCATGATGTGTTATAAATGTAAGGGATATAACCATAGAGCCGGAGAGTGTAAAAATGAAGAGACGTGTCTAAAATGCCATGAAGAGCATCCTACTAAAGAGTGCAAAACCGAAGCAATAGTTAGATGTATAAACTGTAGGCGAGCTAACAAAAAATTCAACCTAGGACTGGATGAGGAACACACAACAATAAGTAAGAACTGCCCAGTATATATGAGGAAACTAGAACAGAAAAAGAGGATAACTGGCTATTAGCAACCAAAGGAAATAAGAGGCATATATATTAACATCCAAGGATTAATAAACAATTTTGAGGAGCTGGAAATATTAGCAGAAGAGAATGAATATGAGTTTATATTATTATCTGAGACACCTTACAGAATCAAATGATGAAAATGAGATACAACTTAATGGGTTTACTACTATATCATGCTTATCAAACTCCAACCGAACTGGCGGAACCACAATATATGTAGCGAATAAGTGGAATATTTTAAACGTAACTAAGAAAGCAGTTGATTATCAGAGATGGCTAATCGTCTGTACGTGTAAATGTTATAATACGGAAATGGTACTAGTCGCAATCTACAGATCACCAAGCAGCAGTGAAAGAGAATTTTGTGATTTTTTTAAAGATAATATTGAAATCTTAACTGAAGCTTCTAAAAATATCATAGTAGCTGGGGACTTCAATATTGACTGGGCTAAAAATGATCTTTATAAAAGAGACATCGAAAGAATATTAAACGACAACTGTCTAACACAAATCATGACGGAATTTACGAGAACGACAGCGACATCGCAAACAACGATTGATTATATAATTACGAACATGCGGAACTTAAAAGCGAGAATTGATACAGCGAAAAAAATTACAGATCACGAAAGCATTGAGATCGCGATAATTGAAACAGATATAGAAAGGTCAAGCGAAAACATATTTGAGGTTTTTAAATACCGGAAGAACGATTTTACACGAGAGCTAAGGGAATTTGATACACAGTTTAGCCTATCAAGTAGTATTCATGCAAATGCAAAGAAAATCGACCAAGCATTGGAAAGTGTGATAAATAAGTATACCAAAATAAAAAAGGTTACCCTTGAGAAGCAAACACAAAATTGGTTCAATAGTGAACTGAAGAAAATGAAAAAGGAGAAAATAACAAAATACCTAAAAGCGAAGATAACAAAAACGGAGAACAGCTGGGAAGAATACAGGAAAATAAGAAACCAATATAAAATTAAAATCAAGATAAAAAAAAATCAATTTATTAAAAGTAGAATTTTACGAGCCGATGGACAGAAGAATATGTGGAAGGAAATTAAACAATTAGTGTTAGGACAACATAGAACGAAAATAAAGAACGTTATTTTTGATGACACAATCTACACGAAGGAGCAGGAAATAGCAAATCAGTTTAATGAATATTTTATTAAGAGTGTGGTGGAAATAAGTGCATCTATTGAGGACGTAAACTATGTAAACTGCATACACCCAGTTGAGAGTAGATTTAAATTCTATCAAATAACATTAAATGAACTCAAGGAGACTTGCAAGGGTATTAAAAACAAACGGGATCAAGGAAAAGTAAGTCCTAAACTGATATTAGATAACTGGAACATATTGGGATGCACACTGTTAAATATAATAAATAAATCACTCCAAACAGGCGAATTTCCAGAATCGTGGAAGATTTCGTTGGTTACACCGGTTGAGAAAGTTCAAAATACAAATAGAAGTGAGGAATTTCGTCCGATTAATAATTTAAAAACATGTGAGAAAATACTTGAAGCTGTTGTGAAGCGGCAGCTTAGCGCATATCTCGAAAAAAATAAAATCCTATCAGAATATCAATCTGGTTTTAGAAAAAATTACTCATGTGAATCGGTAATAAATTATATAGTGAAAGAATGGAAAACAGGAGGAAGCCAAACAAAAACGATTGCACTTTTTCTAGATTTCAAAAGGGCCTTTGAAACAATTGATCGAGACATATTACTTCAAAAACTGCAACTGTATGGTGTTCAAAATGAGGAACTAAAATGGTTCAAATCGTATTTGACAAGGAGATGGCAACAGACAAAAATAAATCGTTTTATGTCTAGCCCACTTAATGTAGAAATGGGAGTCCCGCAAGGATCTATCCTAGGAGCACTGCTATTTATCTTGTACATTTTTTTTTTTTTTTTTTTTTTTTTTTTATGTGAAAGACTAGAGTCACAGGAAAGGCCCTTTATACTGTCGACAATCTATTTTATTCGTATAGAGTGCAATGTCGTACAGCAGCTCTAGTCGGGGAAGAAAGGAACTGCCACAACCTACCCGCGATATTTTTAGTCTACCTACTTCCAACCATTACTATTGCGACTTTGACATCGGGGCATCGAGAAACAACTCGCTGGAGTGTTATGCCTCCTGAAACGAGTTGAATCTCATCAACCAACCGATGACATGTGCTTTGGTGGAGCGGGGAAGGGCTAAGGAAGGCTATGACAGAAGGAATCAGGAATGTAAAGAGGGAAGAAGAAAGAAGGAAAGTTATGTAGGTGGAAAAGTGGAAAAGGCGAAGGACCGTGGGGCTGGCCGGGAATCGAACCCGGGACCTCTCGGATAGTAGCCGGTCGCCTTACCCCCTAGGCTACCGAGGCCCCCAAATGATTTGCCGGAGGTGGTAACGAGGTGTAAAGTAGCAATGTACGCAGATGACACGTTAATTTACGCTCAAGGAAGTGGATATGAGGAGTGCAATCATAAGTTGATAAACGATATCAAAGATATAACAAAATGGTTAAAAATGAATAGATTGAAACTAAACGAAGGAAAAACTAAACTTATGGAAATAAATATGGAAAGTAATACGGAGGTAGAAATAAACGGTAAAAAAATAGAAAATGTTAAAAATATTAAGTACTTAGGAGTAATAATCGACTCCGATTTAAAATTCGATCAACATATTGACCATATTTGTAGAAAAATTGGCAAAAAGATTGGTTTTTTTAAAAGGATCAGAAATAAAATGGATACCTTGACTGCACTTACCGTCTACAACACCGTGATAAAACCACACTTTGAATACTGTTCGTCAATACTATTTACATGCTGTAATACGAGTAACCTGGAAAGACTTCAAAAACTACAAAACAAGGCAATGCGAAGCATCTTGAGATGCAATAGATTTACATCAGTCAGGGTCATGCTTAATACCCTCAAGTGGTTGAACGTGAAACAAAGGCTGGAGTTAAATACACTCATTGCTATTTTTAAGATAAAAAGAGGATTAGCCCCAGAATATCTGGTCAAGGAGATCAAATACGTGGGAGGTGTGCAACCGTACACTTTAAGAAATGCAAATGATTTCAGGATAAATTTAAATAGATCGGTACATACGCAAAACACAATATTTCATAAGGGTCTCAAATTATTTAATGAATTACCAATAGATGTTAAATATGAAACTAAATTCGGGATATTTAAAAAGAAATGTATTGAATATGTGAAAGGAAACGTATAAATAAAAAACTGCAACTAGTTAAGCTAGCTATAAGTTTGTTATATATGTTGATGTATTAGAGTATTATAAAAAATACTAATAAAAATGCTAATAATAATAATAATTTTTTCGGTCAGCGTTAAAATCCTTTTTGTTAGGTTCCCACATTTGGAACATTTTAAAGGCGTTAACTTTGGAGGCGTTATTCCCATCAAACTAAACATATGCTGAACACTCTGTGATATCATTTTGACCAGAAAAATACTTGAAGGGTAAAAACCTGAAACAATTAGGTCGTAACGTTATAATTTAGCGTTAGGACTAAGAAACTACGTACGTGAATCTAAACTGTCGTACACAACTTTTATAGAATAGAGACAGCTTGGCTCGCTCGCAATTTCTCGCGTGATAGAATTATCGCCAAAAAATAAGGGACTAAAGCAAGAATTCCATAAACATTGAGGCCCTACGCACATGGGTCGACGGATTACAATCCCAGTTTCAAATTGGTTTCACCATTATCGCGCTAACAACCACTTTGCAACCAAAATGAAACCTTTGTCCACATACAAGCGCAACTGATTTTTCATCAATGGGTGTTCTGTGCTCACGAAGATTTTGTTGAATAAACTTTGACACGTACAAATGTAACTACGTAACTGAAACTGGTGACATTTCCAAGCGTGCATGCGTTGCATTCGGTGACAGACAATATAGAAGTGTGTGTATTCAAATGCGACTTGACGGAATATTCCATGGATGGAATGCATGCAACGCAAATGTCGGTCTACTTTTAACTTTTTCTATATTGCCGCATTCGACATAGCACAGACAATCATACACTCGTTACTTACATTTTTGGGCTCTGTCAGGATGGAATGCAACTACGAAATTAACTCGCCGCATATCATGGAACCGCTGAATGCAACGCAAGTACAAGCTTGATATTGCTTCCGACCGGCAAGAACAGTCGTTCGCAAGCAGTTGCAAACTAGTTTTAAATCGGTCTCGTTTCTGTCGACTCGTGTGTGAATCCTCATTTTTTTAATTTTTGATTTCATGAATAAATATGTTTACACAAATAAGTGTTTGTTTCATTTACAAATACTACCTATGTACGGTTCCAGAATAAAGCCTCTTTAGCATATGTAACTCTTAAAATAATACCATTTAACATTAAAAAAACACGCCGAATATACCGAATACGAGTATTCGGTCGAACATTCGGCGCATCTCTATTATAAAATGTCGTTCTTTTTTTATTTAATTTTGTTACTAAAGAGACTTAATCTAAAAACGGTCAATAAATTTTTGTAAATTTTTTGTAATAAACAGACCTATTATAAAAGGAGCCAGTTTAGCACAAAAAATAAAATGTACTTACCTTCACAGCATTTGAAATAAACTGGCACATTTCGAAATCCGTCGATTTTATACACGTCCACTCGCGAGCACCTCTGACGCAATATTGATTCGCAAAATCAGAATTTACAGGAATGTTGAGTTAGGTCGCTTTCATTCTAAGGGTGCGATATGTTGATAAGAATAACTTAAAGTTGTTTATAGCGATTGAAACGCTTACAAATTGTGGTGTTATTATTATTAATATCATTCATTCGTAATATTCAATATTTATCCTACAATACTTATCTTGCTGATCGCGTGGGCCTCAATAGCCAAACCCATCACGCAGTTTGTTGCCTCGCTTTCAAAATAGATAGGCTGAAATGCTAATTATTTTTTCTTTATTTTTTTCATGCTTTTGGTTGGTTTCATTTATAAAAAAATTACAAAAATCCACCCTGTACCTCTAAATCAGGTATTTTATTTAAAAAAATAACCAAATCTCGCTATTTATATGCTTATTACTAATACTGAAGAGGGCTGTTTTTAATCCTTAAATTAATGATTCTTAATCCAGCTCTGCATAAGCACACTATATTTTTGTGATCCACTATTCATTAACAAAGTTATCTATTCTAGAACAAAAGTGACGAGGAACCTAAAAATGTAGTTCACGAATTGAGCAACCTAAAAGTGGACTTTGATTGCGCAGGCGAAAGAGTACTTCAATTGTTTAATCGTTTTGTTACAGAAGATTCCCTAAGGTATTTAACATAGCGCTTAGCTTCCGTTCATTGCTAAATCATAAATTGTTTTTATAATAAAGTCAAGAATGGCGATCTGCCATGCGTGGGAAGCAATGCCCTTGTCAATCTCGCGCTGATGCACGTGCCAAATATTTTGTTGAACGACTACGCGACTCTTGGCAGCACTTATTAAGGGATAGAGCGACCCGATCTCTCACGTACAATGATGAACAATTTCATGCATTAGAAAAAATTAAGGTAATTAACTGGCAGTATTTTGTTATTAGCAATATTTAAATTCTTTAAAAGGTTGCAGGAAACGGTAAACGAATGAAGTCGTTGCTGGTAGATGATGTCCAACCAAGTGTAGCTCAAATAGCGGAATGCCTAGCTGATTGGTATAAACTTGCGCAAACGGTTTATTTGCAAGCGCAAATTTTAGAAAAAGACATACGAGACTTTGAGTGGAAATTGCAGGATTGTCGAGAGAGACTGTATCAAATCAAGGAAGATCTTAGAAATGATGAAGACACTAATAAAGTTGACAATGTTAATCAACTTACGAAAATTGAGCTTAGAAATAAATTAAGAGTTAGTAACATTGAACAAATTAAGAAAAAATTACATAATATATATTTTATTTATCTCATTACAGCTTATGCAGGCTCATCAGCGCGAAGTTAATGTGATACTAAGACAGAATAAGGAACTTTTGGAGGTGCTTAGGTCTCTAGGAGTTGAAGACAACAATTTTGCTTCAATTAATCACAGTCGATTATAAATATTTTTTCCATGAAAGTATTATTCCTATTTTTTATAAACGTTATAAATATTTTTAAATATAACTCTTAAATTTGTCTGCAATGTTTTTTTGTCTGCATTAAGTGAATGTTCTTGTTAATATTATTACTTACGGAAAGCTACCATTACTATTTTTTTATTTTAAAACGCACTAAATGAAATTTATCAAAATAATATTTTTATAGGAATACTCCCTTTTACAATCGATGCATCTGTGCCTGCGTTTAGCCAAATCATATTCCATTGCGGAAGTCGATAGCTCGCCCGACCATAGCTTAATATTAAATCAAACCTCGGCTGCTCGGGTATTGCTTCTACCTACAGAATTTCGAAAAGCATTGTCGTGGAGTTGGAAGGGCGTGAATTTATGTGGAACAGTTCAACAATTTATCAAGACTGCGAGATTTCTACGGTAGTAAAGAAGCAAATGGAGCTATTATCGGCGGGCCATATTCTTTATTACAATATTGTGATATTTTTAAAAGTAACTAACGAAATCGTATTCTAAAATCGAACCACCACCTCCACGTGGTGCCCTCCGGGTATCCAACTAACGACGTAATAGCGAGTTACAGATGATATATTCTCACCTAGCAGCGAAACAACTTTTCCTGGAATTAACTTCTTGCGATGAAATCTACGGCAGAACCTAGGAGACAACAGCAAAC
Organism: Thereva unica; assembly: GCA_949987705.1. Taxonomy (NCBI): domain Eukaryota; kingdom Metazoa; phylum Arthropoda; class Insecta; order Diptera; family Therevidae; genus Thereva; species Thereva unica. The sequence goes on from OX465285.1 coordinate 37,429,431, forward strand.
CTTTAAAGGCCAACGATTTAAACTTTCTTTCATGGAATGTAAGAATACTACACCAACCCGGTAAGTTAAAGATTCTATTAGACGATGAAATACAGGCCCCTGTGCTGAAAGTCGAGTCATATGACAATCGCGTGTAGATGTCGATGTCGTATCGTTTTTTAGTTGGTGTGCTGAGAGTTAGGTGGCGTGACAAGTAGTTTGAGTTAAAGAAATTGTCGTTTCAGGAAAATTACGAGTGTCAGCACAAGGGTGAGAGCAGTGTTGGTAATTTACACGTAAATAGAGGATTTTTGATATTTAACCGTAAATAACGTAAATAAACGTAAATAACGTAAATAACGTAAATTAATGTCAATAAAGTAAATTATCGTAAATAACGTAAAGATTGTCTTATTTTTGACATTTCTTTCATTCGGTTGTAGCAGGTTGTAGCCATAGAAACGCACCATGGAAAATCCTGTAAAAAGTGCCGGTGGAAGACCATTTTCAATTAATTATAAATCGCTTGGTTTTGCAATGAAAAAAAGTGATGAATCGGGTAAACTTTCTGCATTGTGTCACGTTTGCAATAAAATCTTAAAAAATACCGCTTTACAGCGACTTAAAGCTCACAGGTAACAGTAAATAAATTTTCTCTGTTTCCTTGTTTTAGTTAAATTACTATTTGGTTATTTTTTTTAACATACAGAAATTCTTGCAAATTCAAATTAACTGGAACTGAATCAACTGATTCTGAGAGTACTTGTACAAGCAAGGAAAATTTAAATTCTACCGAAATTTCTTCTGAAATAAATGTTTCAGAAGAAAGTTGCCTGAAGGAAGTGCAAGAAATTTTCTTGATTGCTGATGATGATTCCAATGTAAGCAAAGCTTTTTCTATACAAGAAAAAAAGTATAAGTTAATTCTACATTTTTTTAGTTTGAGCTTACGAATAACGAGGAAATTTTCTTAATACCTCAAACTCAACAATACGAGAATTTCGCACGAACAACCACATCATCATTATCATCTGTTTCTTCTTCTTCGACTGCTTCTTCGTCCGTCGCGCAATCACCCTCGGATAACTGTTTAAATTCAAAATTATTAAAAAGACGTCGTCAAAATTCAGGATTAAACAGTTTTGTCGACAAAATTACCGACAAAGAGATAACTGAAGTAACTACAGCAATGGCAAAATTTTTTTTCGGTTGCAATATACCGTTTAATGTAATTGAATCCAAGTTTTTCTTGGATTTTGTAAAGGTCATTCGACCTTCCTTTGCGCAAAAAGTACCCAATAGAAGAACTCTTGCATCCAAATGGCTTGACATAATCTATGAAGATTGTAAAACAAAATCAGCTGCAACTGTTAAGAAGGACTCCGTTTTATTGATCGACTCCTGGAGGAATTCTTCTGCGAATTCCAAAACAGTCGTTTGTATTCTTCACGACTGCACGTTGACGAATAAAGTATGAATTTGAAAGCTTAAAAATATTATATAATATAACATAAAATTTGATTTATTAGGTATTTATTGAAGCGTGGAATTTCAACGGTATTTCTGAAACGGGAGATCAGTTGGCTGAAGTAGTCTGCGAAGCAATTGACTTAGCCAAAAATAATTACAATATTGATGTTTTTGCCGTAGTTTCTGATAATGCTAGTAATATGGTAAAAATGGGAAAAAATTTGAAACATGTTGTGTGGCACGCAACATGCAATAGTCATACGGCAAATCTATTTGCAAAAGAAATTATTAATAATAAATTGAACGACCAAGTTACTGCAGTTTTGCGATTTTTTAAGCAGCCTGATTTCGAGAAAGTTTTGGTTGAAAAAGGGGGCAGTAAAATCAAATTACCTTGCGAGACCAGGTGGTGCTCGTACAGAGACTCGTATAAATGCCTAATTTTGAATTTGACCGGAATGAAAGTAATAGCTGCAGAGAGTAACAAAGTAAAACCAAACATTATGAAACTTATTTTCGATGAAAATTTTATTGAATCTATTAAGAAGAGCATAGAGATATTAGATCCCATCTGTGAGCTTATTAATGAATGCCAGAATCCAAAAACATCACAAGCGGATGCATTAAAATTATGGCTTACTTTGAAGGTTCCACAAGATTTCAAACATTATTACAATTCGCGTTTGGAAATGGCCGCAAGCAACTATGCCTTGACGGCATACTATGTTCATCCGCATTACGATAATGACCTTTTATCTAAAAGTAACCTATCAGCTATTCACAACTTTCTGTTAAAGAATTTGGATGTAGATGGTTTAGATGAATGGGATAAGTATAAATCGAAAGAGGGCATATTTGAATCCCTGTACCAAAAGGATATAAAGTGTCCAATTTTATTTTGGAAAACTGCCGAGTTTTATGCTCCCTCTTTATCTAAGATAGCCATAAGACTATTGAAAATACCAGCTTCGTCTGCAGAAATAGAGCGTACATTTTCTAAATGGAGCCTAATTCATACCCCAATTAGAAATAGGCTCTCGTTTGAAAAATCAAAAAAACTTATGCATCTATATATGACACTCAGAATGGAAGATTGTATCCAGATTTACGATGATAACGGAGACGATGAACCTGATGGAGTGACTGAAATTTAAGTTTTTAACTTTTTTATCAATAATAAAATAAATCTTTTTACTAATTTATAATTTTTTTAATTCGATATTTTGTGATTTTTTACATTAAATACATTATTTACTTTATTTACGCATTAAAACTGCCTGTAAATAATTATGTTATTTACCCGTAAATAACTAAGTAAATAATTTGAGGTAAATTACGGTGCCAACACTGGGTGAGAGTAATTGGTCGATTCTTCATTGTTTTTATTACTGGAAAAATTCTTTTCTCATGCTCGCCACTAATGTCCTTCGGCATTGAACTCCAAGCATGTTAAATGGTTATTTTGAGCGATTCTATATTTTCAAACCGCTTTCCATGAACATGCACCTTTCTGACTACAGTTCTCCATAAATCTTCTACCGGATTTAGACCCGTAGAGTGTACCAGCCAATCCTAAACAGGATACTTTTTCTCCTAAAACCACTTCATAGTAGCTCTTTCTTTATGGATAGGTGCACTATCCTATTGAAAGGTCCAATTATCGCCAAGTACTTCCTCTCCAAATGACACTAAACCATTGTCCAAAAGTGAAATCTAGTGTGCAGCACACATTTTGGCTACTTATCCAAAAAATTGGACTCTGCGCGAGCAGATAAGTGGTGTCGATAAAAAAATCGCAAAAATCATCAACGTGGCGGTATTAGGAATAACTATTTATCGATGTGTGTAATGAGAGTGAAAGTTTTAGTCGGTTGCGCTGAGAGTCCAACAACTCGCTCCAAAAAAACACCTTTGTTACGAATCGGCAAACAATGCTTCGGAACCGGGGCCGGTTCACGTAACTCGACCACGAAAATTTTTTTTTCGTTTCGCGTTCACGTAGCTCGAAAAAATTGAAAATTTTCGTTTGTTGTCTCGAAAGCTCTTATGTTATCGAGCACGTGTATTATTAAGATTAATTTTCCAATTTAAAAGTAGACTTTTATACATTATGTAAATGATTTTTAAAAATTTAATTAAGTTGATGGCAATTAATGGTATAATTTTACAGCGGTTTTTTGTAAAGAAAATCGTGTTTCAGTAATGAGGTTTCCTGCGTGAATCGGCCCCAGGTGAACAACGTGACGACACCCTTTGCTTATTGAACAAGGACTCGAATTGAAACATGGAATGTACACTGAACTCTGAACACTGCTTGTTGATGGACGGCTGGATGAAGTCCTCAACGAGATGAATCGATATAAAATCAAGGTCATGGGACTAAGCGAGATCAGGGGCCGTATTTGGTTTCTGGAGTCGACACTGTCGTCTGTCGTTAATAAAATTTGGCATTTGGCGACACGATAACGTCTCTTTACGTGTCGATAAAGACGTTTGGCGATTATTAAAAAGCTCAATTTATGCATGCAATAAACTTTTAACAACTTCTATTTTATTTAAATATGTATACGTGATTTGCTGCCTTGTAGTAATACCACCCAATTTGATGGTTTTGTATGGCTGCGCTTAACTCTCGATTTGGTCGTGAAACCAAATATGAAACTTAAAGAAAATCGAGAAGCTTTTTTTCTCGAGTCGATCCATCGACTCGAGAAACCAAATACGGTCTCTGATAGCAAGATGCGGGCAACATATCTACCCAAACGATAGATCCTTTTATTCTGGCAGAAATGAACCTGAAAGCAGTAGGAGTGGCGTTGGTGTAATACTTACAGAAGAAGCCAGGTTCAGCTTCATTAACTGGTCACCAGTTTCTGAGAAGATTATTACCGGCGTACCCGACTAAGAACTACGATAATCTCATGCTACGCGCCAACTGAAGACGCAGACGATGAAATCAAGGACGTGTTCTATATGTGACTGAATGAGGTTTTTCTCTCTATTCCAAGGAAAGACATCATTGTTTTGATGGGTGACTTAAACGCACAGATCGGCCCCGGTCTTGAGCCCCTAATTGGAAATCAAGGCCTAAGCCAAGTTAGCTGATTAGCTTTTTGTTAACATCTGTAGTTCCCACCAACTCATGGTAGGTGGTACTTACCTTTTTCATATGAAGATACACAAGGAGACCTCGGTATCGCCCGATGGTAGAACGAGAAATTAGATATAGATCACGTCGTTGTCAGCCGCAGATGGAGAACTATTCTGGAGGATATCAAGAGTTTCAGCGGAGCAGACACTGGAAGCGACCATCATTTGGTAGTAGCAACTATTCGCCTCAAAATCGCCGCAATCAGAAACATTCAAGGCCATGCCATAAACCATAGACGGTATAATGTAGACCTGCGGGGGAGCATTAAAAGGCGAGGATTTGTTGGACCCTACAACAAATCTTAAACCAGCAAGCCATTCCTGACGACTCAAATATTGAAAAGCAGCAGAGGAAACAAGCATCGGTTATGTCCAAAGAAAGATGCACTACTTTATCTCGGACACAGCGACACGGAAAAATGCCAACAACTTGAATGGGAATACTCCCAACTACACCGAGAGGTAAAAAGAAGTATCCGGCGTTATAAAAGGCACCAGAAAAATGAGCTCGAAGAAAACCCGGCAAACACAGGCAACAGTAAGGTGCTGTACCAAATTACTAGACAGCCCTTGTGAAAACACTCTACTAAAAAGTATGGCGTTAAGAGTGCGGATAGAAAGCTGCTGTACAGCGGCAAGGAGTAACTCCACAGATGGAGAGATTACTTCTTCGTCGCCCTGAATGGTTCATTTGCACAGGAATTTCAGAAAAGCAGCAAAAATACACAGCCAATTAGAATCACCACTCGTGTCCCATCCAAGACAAAAGTAGTAAATGCAATTCATGCAATGGCTAATGGTAAAGCAGCTGGAAAAGACGGCATCACGCCAGAATAGTTGAAAGCCGACTCAAGCCTCATAGCAGATGCGCTAAGGCCCATCCTGGGGCCGTATTTGGTTTCTCGAGTCGATGGATCGACTCGACAAAAAAAGCTTCTCGATTTTCTTTAAGTTTCATATTTGGTTTCACGACCAAATCGACAGCTAAGTGCAGCCATATAAAACCATCAAATTAGCTGGTGTTACTTCAAGGCAGCAAACCACGTATATTTAATTAAAATAGAAATTTAGTGCATACATACATAAATAAACCTTTTTTAATAATCGTCAAACGTCTTTATCGACACGTAAAGAAACGATATCGTGTCGCCAAATGCCAATTTTTATTTATCGACAGACGACAATGTCGACTCGAGAAACCAAATACGGCCCCTGGATATAATATGGAAAACTTGTACCTTTCCGGAGGATTGGACGAAACGTTTCATAGTCAAAATACTCAAAAAGAGGGACCTAACAACTTGTGACAACTGGAGAGGTATCGTATGTTAGGTAGGTAATATTCTCATGTCGTCACGTTGTCCATACGGTTCCGAGACATTGTTTGCCGATTTGCAGCAATAGTGTTTTTTATGGGAGCGGTTTGCTAATCCTTGGACCAACCGACCTAAAACTTTGTTTTTTTGGCGCAGAGAGCTCGCCATTCGCCCATCACCCGTTAGCTCCTTCCGAAGAGGTACCCCGTGGTCACCGCGGTTAGGACTTGCTAACAGATCTGCTAGGTGTTTATCTGCAGTGAATCTTCTCGGGTTTTGTTTGGATGAGGCGATCATCTGTAAAACATAATTTCTCCTAATTCTTTGTTGGCTTGCATATTCCACCATCCTATGTAGTTGGTAATAATACTTACATTAAAATAATTAATTTCTAGCATGATCCTTCAACAAAGAAGCGCAATGCAAACTTTTTTTCTCATTGCGTACTAAAACCTGAAAAAGAAATATACGAAGACTAGAGATTGTGTGAGATTGTGAAATATTCTAAGTCCAAAGAGAAGTGCATTTATTGTTCTTACCCAAAAATCAAATATTCACTTACCTCAAGCAGGGAAACTCCCAAGGATTTGATGTATCCTACTTCTTGATAGGAGTCGTATATCTGCCCTCTTCTCATCGTCACTCTTATGGCTACCAAAAACAACATCTCCACTAAACTTACCCATCACTGCAGAGTCCAGCTAGACTTTCAATTGCTGAATTCTGCAGTGATGAGTTTTTTAATATACCCGTCATCTACAAGCCCCTTATTTGGCTCGCCTAGTTGACCTAAAGCCGCGTCCCCACCAACCGAACATGTTCGCCGAACAGTGTTCGACAGACATTTGTGATGTCCGCCGAACATTGTTCGGTGTTGTAGCGAACATTGATTTGTTCGCCGCTATTGAACTATTGAAAATGTTCGCCGAACATGTTTGGGAACCAAATGTGGAATGTTTGTCCGTTTTTATGTTCGCGAACACTGTTCGGCAAACATGTTCGGTTGGTGGAGACGCGGCTTAAGTTGGGACCTCCAACACCAACTTAGTATGCCCGTACATTTATTTTGGGCCTCTTAAACACATCCATAGACTTATTGAACCACAGTAGGATAATAGAAATCATGTCAAAAATTTTATGGCTACTGCCAATTTTCTATGCGACTGGTCTATGAACAGGAATCACCCTTCGCACTATTATTTTGTCAATCCGTTGATCGCGCCATGCTGCAATGTCTAATAGTAAGCCTAGTAGGGTAGGTAGAATAAGTGTACGGTGATGAATACGATGAATCCATCCAGCATTTACCAAAATACAGGGTGATTTGTGTTATGTCTGTTCGCTTCAATATTCAAAGTTTATACATATTCGTAATTTAAACTAATAGACGGAGAACCAGGGCCTCCAAGACCTACATCAAAGTATAAAGGTTCGGGGTTTACAATTCGTGACTAGTGGTGCCTCCAGCCGGTATCACGTGTTAAAGGTGCGAAGAACTGAGCTGATTTACGTTAAAGTACAAAAGCCCAAATTTATATTTAGTGGTTAAACAATTATTTTATGACAGTATTTAACAAGCCAGACCAAGGAAGTTGTGATATCAGGCTGCGAAGCTGTTGACCGTGCAGTAGCTCTGCATGAGATTTTCCAGATTGCGGATTTGGCGTCACACGGTAGGATGATAAATATCGAGACACAGCTACCTGCTTCTCTGGAGTTTCTTCCATGATTTTCTTAAGTTGTGATTTGAACGTGCGAACAAAACGTTCGGCTTCTCCGTTGGATATAAGATGAAAGGGCGCTGTGCGTAGATGTTCTACTCCATTTTGTTTCCAGAACTATTTCAGATGGCATCAGTACTAGGAAATCTGCAAACCTCGTTGCGGTGAATTGTGGTCCATTATCGGAAACGATGATTTCTAGTCGTCCTAGTGCAAAGATGATTCAAGGTCATTCATTCGGAAACGTACAAGATTCAAGTTTGTTGCGCAACTCGTTTCAGGAGGCATAACACTCCAACGAGTTGTTTCTCGATGCCCCGATATCAGGGTCGCGATAGTAATGGTTGGCAGTAGATGGAGCAAGATACCGCGGCTAGGTTGTGGCAGTTCCTTCCTTCCATGCTAGAGCTGCTGTTCGACATTGCACTCTATACGAAGAAAATAGATTGTCGACACTACAAAGATCCTTTCCTGAGCCTCTTGTCTATCAAATAAAAAAAAATTCTGCGTGGTCTGACTAAAAAAATTCAAAACGCCTTAGCGGCTAAACCGTTACGATCCCCATACGATTTTTCCGTTTATCCTCGCGAGTCCCGAAGAAAATACTGGATCAGGTGCCATAGCAGAGCTGGACAAAAAGAATTCGAAGCCAACATCATCATAAATAGCTCCACAGCCTATTATTGGCCTTGGCTTCCTGCAACATCCTCCTCCAGAACTGTCGGTGGCTTGAAGCATCCAATTTCTTATACCTATGGTTCGTAGATCTTCGTAACGTCCCGTACCTCTGTGTCCGTTTGGTCTCTTGTTCATTATAATTTTCGTTTATGCTGTCATCATTACTACGTTCAGCATATCCTGCCCATCGGATTCTGTTAATTTTTATAGTATTTATGATGTTTGGCTCTTTTTACAACTGATACAATTCGTGATTGTATCTTCTCCTCCGAACACCGTTTCCGTTGATTCCTCCATATATAGTAAGCAGGATTTTTCTTTCGAAGTACCCTAAGAGATGTTGGCCTTATAAGAGTTCTGTATAGTTTCATATGATCCTTGTTTTACGTAGCCCAAAGTAGCATCTATTTCCCAGCGCCAATCTCCGTTTGACTTCTAATGTCGTGTAATTATCTTTTGAAATTAACGTCCCTAGGTATATAAATGCTTTTACTCCCTATTGTCATATTCTGGCGATCATTCCATTTTTTAGAGATGCACATATAAACATATGCATTATTTCTCTTCATTAATTGCTAGTCCAAATTTCTTTGCTGCTCTTTCTAGCGATATGAAGGCTTCTTTCATTGCTACGGGGGGTCTGGCTACTATTACAATGTCGTCAGCGTATGCCAATAGTTGTACCGACTTGTTGATCTTAGATTAGTTAGATGTTAAATTGTGATTTGTTTTCCTAGCTGTTATTACCTCTTCCCTGAAGATAAACGAAGGGGTAGGTAGAAAACTTCTTACTAAGGAAGACGCACTTTTTCTGCCAATTATTGTTTACGTTTAAATTTGTTATAAAATGATTTGATTTTCTAATGGTGAATTTACAAGAATTTCTTATTGATGTACTCACGATCATACGATCCAGTTGTCTTGAACGCTCTGAAAACGGTTTTTAGTTTCAAGCCCCAAGTAAGCCCCGCTACTTATCCTTCGCATATCACCAAATAATTCTTTGCCCGAAACACTCCAAACACTCGAATTTAATCGTTACAGTTTTATGGTGGTTTTTGTTGGTAAAACAGTCCTTTTAACCATAGAAGTCAATAAAACTTGTCCCTGAGCCGCCTTGTCCATAGCGACTCTCACACCGAAATCAGCGCTCTTCTTTATTCAAAAGTATCCAACTTGTTATATTTGAAAAATGTGCTCAATTCCTAAATAAGTCAAAAAAATTATAATAAATCCATCACCAGGCTTCCAATAACAAAAATCATATGTAGCATTAGTTACACACTAATGCAAATGAAACAAAATCGAATTATCTAAAATCTTATTTCTAATCAACTTCTACAATACTCTTTTTAAGATCTGTATATATAACCGATAATACAGCAAGTAATATGTTCTTTCTACTATAATCATCTTTTTAGTGATTTTTTTTTCATCTTTACAATATGTTTCATTAGTAGTAGTACATCAATTTAACGATTAATTCATCATTCTACAAAACTAAAGGATAACAGATACCACTTTTTTGTATTGAATATCTCGCTTTCCCAGTTTCTATATATTTCTATAGTCATAATCATTTTTCTTTTATTTCTTTTTTTAAAATAATTTTAATAATAATAATAAAACATGCTTCTTGTTAATAATAATTAAAACTGATATTAGAATATTAATATGTAAAATGTGTTAATCTATTTTTACTACAAAAAATAAACTTACAAAATATGTTTTCTTTTTTTTTAATATATTCTTATTGCGACGTTTCTTATTCATTTTTGCCTTTGTGTAAGCTTGTAACATAATTTTCAACGACAGTCTATAACTGGCCCTTCAAATATTTTGAGGATTAGTCAAAACAGAAACCTAGAATTTTGTGGATGTTATGCTATATAAAACAGCAGGATTTATTTTAGAAATTTTTGTTACAGTTTTTTTACATTAAATTCACCCATTTGCAAGTCAAATTAATCCTTTTGAAAATGAAATTCACCTTTTTACAAATAAAACTTTCCTTTTTGCAGATTAAATTCACCTTTTTTCCAAATCAAATTCACCGTTTAAAAAAGTACCTCTACATTATATATTACTATCTGAAATCCGGTGCACTTCGTGTACCCATAAGCCAATAGTATGGCGTGCGCCAAAACAATTGGGAATCTTAAAATCGCTTTTCCATTGGCAGTGAGAGCTCAAATCCCACAAAGAATGTACAATCGAAAAGAAAAGTGTCACTCCGTTCGTTTAAAAACCCAAATCACTCGCTCATTTATATTCCCAATCAACGGTCTCTGCAACTCTTGTCGTGGTCAGATGGAGGGAGTGTTATTGTCGTAAACGAATTTCGAAATTACAATGCGCTTGTATTTTTCCATACACGAAATGTTAATATCTGTGGAATTGTCATTTCCAATTTAAAGGATCGGCTAACATACTTATTTCTTGCACTGAACTTGATTTTGGAAAATACTTCATCGATGATCTTCAGCATTGGAGAATGTGGTGGTAGAAAAAGTATAGTGCGTCTTTTCTTAACAACAAAATGTATGAATAGCAGGGATCGTAAACGCGCTCACCTGCGTTTGGCTACGACCAAATTTAATACGAACGCACGTGTGCGATATGCTTTAGAAATTTTCAAAAGCATGTGCACATTGTGCGCGAGTGTATGAAAAATTTCGTGTGAGCACGTGAGCGTTCATTTTCCTAACGCACGCGCTCGCGAACTTGCCTATACGTGTACGAGTTGTTTATTCGACTCGTAAGTCGGACTTACATTTTTTGCTGTGATTTTTCGCGGCGATGTTTTTTTTGCCTTGTGCGTTATTACTTCAATTTATTTTATATTGATATATTTTCGTGTTTTTAATGATTTTTGGGTTTCATTGAATGATCATGATTCAAATAAAACATTTTTGGCCGCGATAGAGCAACTTTCTGTATTTTGATATGGGACCGTCATGAAAAATGAAAGGAATTGACAGAGTAGACAGGCTGAAGTACATCAAATCCAATTTGGAGTTTTAGTTAGAACAAAAACTGATTCTGTTTTAGTTTTAGCAATAGGTGGTTCTGTGGGGAAAATTAGCCTTTGGTGTGGCGAAAAGGTGTGCCAAATACACTTTGGGGATTTAGTTGGGGCAAAAGCTGGTTTTGTAGGAAACAATTTGTCTTTGGATGTTTTAGTTTGGGCAATAAGGGGTTTTCTTGCTGTGCCCAGTATTTGGGGTTTAATTAGTGCAAAAGATGGTTCGCTTGAGTTTGAGCAATATGTGGTTTTGTGGCCGAGTCCACTTTTTGAGGCAAGCTGATTCTGTAGGAAAAATTTGCCTTTGGGGATATACAGGGTGTATTGCTGATACTGACAAAACGTCCGGGTATGGATAGGTTTTGGATAGACGAACACAAAATTGTACGGGTGGTACAGTTTAGTTGCTATGGCGTTTTGAATTTTTGTTGGTAAAGGTTAACAAGGTATTTTTGTAACCCTATAAGATATTTTCTTGCAATCTACGCAGAATATACCCGCCTATTTCAAACGATGAAAGTAAAGGTGTCAACCCACCAACTTCCAGAGTTATGAGTCGTTAAAGTCAATTTTTTTTTCAAATTTCAACTACATATAACAAACTTTTTCTCCAAAAAAATACATAGCTAACCAATATTTTTTTTTACAAAATTGGATAGCTGGTAGAATTTCCTATGACCTGGCCTTTACTTTTGAAGTTACATATATATCATATCGGGGAAATCAACCCCTCCTACTTTTTCCTTTTATACAGCTTCCGAGTCATTTCTATTAACTCGCGTGCGATAGGTATGTACTCAACTCAAAGTCTCGCGAGCAGTGTGCGATAGACCGCACTTATGCAAACACACGCGCACACATGTTTTATCTAAAGACTCTTGAGCTGTGAGTCATTAGAATGTGCGTGAGTCGTATTCGTGCGCATGCGAGCATGCGTTTCCGATCCCTGATGAATAGTAATAGATTATGGTGTGTCGAGCTTGATTGAACCTGGATTTACTAACATTATTATAGAAGTACTTAATTTTCAAACTGGTGAATTTGATTTGCAAAAGGGTGAATTTCATTTGCCATAAGATGAATTTAATTTGTAGTTTGAATTTAATGTGAAAAAACTGTATGAAATGAAATTAGTTTTGGAATATTGCCTAAAATCAAGAAAAAAATATCATTCACTATTTAATCACATTTGTGAGAAGTAATAAATTTCCTTGAAGACAGTGAATCGTGTTTTCTTTTTTTGGGAGGAAAAGCCCAAAATGATTTTTCGTTTTTTTTAATATTATTGCTTTAACTGTTTTCATTATTTTCTATTTCATAGCACTCTCAGAACAATTACACAATGTAACTGAGGAACTCAATCTTTGAAGAAAGGCACAAATATTTTATTTATTTTAATATAATTCTATTTTTGTTCTCACTACTGTAAATAAACAGCGAATTATGGTAAATGCTTGATATAAAAAAAATAAAATTTCGCTAGCAAAATATTATAAGAAGGGCCATATTTTTCTTTTGTTATCTCAATAATTCAAAATTAATGCTTCTTTTAGGATATCGTGAATTTTAGGTTTTAAGCTCTTATAGTATAAACATTCTTTTTTTTACTATCAAAAACGAAAACGTCCGAAAAATACACAAAATGTATTTTTTCTTAATATTAAGATCTATTTAATTTTTTTTATAGAACAAACGCTCAATTTGAAATTGTTCCCTGCTTCGTAAAAAGTTTTCGAAAATTAGAATTTCTCTCTAATTCTTTTCATTTATTTTTTTTTTATTATTATTTATGCTTTATTAAAAAGTCAAATTAAAGTCACAATAATTTTGGTTAACTAATCGAATATTTTTCTTTACTTTTACATCATCATAATCGAAAATATAGGTATACATTCATGATTTTATAAAAAATTTTGGCTTTATACATTTCTCAAATGAATTTTATTTTTTCATATTTTTTTTGTTATGTCCAATTTTATCACAATAAATAATTGTATTTTAGAAAAAAATTTTTTGGTTTATTTTTGAAAATATAAACCAAATTAATTTTTATTTATTAAAAAAAAAGATAAAATCAATTTGATGGTACCTTCATGGGGATTAAGAATTTTATTGGGGGGTTATATTATACAAGATAATTCCTTTTTTTAAACATTGAAAATAAGTTTTAATTTTAATATTATTGATTATAAAGGGTGTTTACCATCAATATTAATTAAACAAAATACGAAACTTTCGTTCTCTAAAAGGAAGAACATACAAAATAGGCTCCAATCGAATTTTTAATCATTTAAAAATCTCTTTAAAGAAATCCTTATTTACCACCAAAATTAGCACACATACTATAAAATTTTTTCCTAACATACATATTTGCAAAGACTTACAATCTAAATGTTATATAGACTTTTTTTCCTTTATTTTCTAGTTTTTTTTTATCGTATAAAGTTTGCCCACTTTTTAAATTGTTTTCGTTTTAGTTCTGATCTTTCAAGTATAGTAATTGATAACAGAACAATATTATATATAGATCTCACACTACATCATCTCAATATCAATAAAACATAAGAAAAAAATAATAAAGCGCCCTTAATAAAGCACGAAATTTACTAATATTAATAAAAATAAAATAAAAAATTCTTTCTATTGCAAATATTTGATTGCTAAAAATTGTATTGTTTGTAAAATTAAATTTGTAAATAAAATACTAATTAGTAAAAAATATTGATATTTTTTGCTTCTCTTTCGAGAATAATGAGATTTCTTACTATTTTTTTTTATAAATAGAGTGTTATAGATATGAGCAATTCAATAAAATTTATCACAAGGTATTAAACTAAATGTTTTTATTGAAACTTTTAATTCACAAACGCAATTACATATTCCATTAACACCATTCTATACAGCAATGGGAACCAAATGTAGATATTAATAGCAAGTGACATCGAAAAGAAGAACACAAAAATGAAGGTGCACACAAGGCTGTAACTGTAACTGGCAATTTTTCAGTTTCGAGTTTTTGATTTTATGATGGTATATGGCCAGTGGTCTCCAAACTTTATTGACCACGGACAAAAATAATCATAAATTGTATCCTCAAATTATGTATAGATGTTTTCAAACTCCGTGACACAAAAAATTTGAACAGTTCTGCGCACCTCGATGCCAAATTTTATAAATTTTGCTCTATCATTTCCCTTCCTTTAAGTTAAAACGACAACAATCGCAGAAAAAAACTCAACAAAATAATTTGGGAAGAAGAGATGTGCGCATGCCGAATGAATAATTCCAATTCTTATCTTTATATCCAGGGGCGGATCCAGAAACAATTCTGGGGGGGGGGGGATGTATATTTACTCAAAATCTGGAGATGATGCTATCTGAAATAGTACTGAGTGTGCAGTTGATCAGGGTACAGTTAATTAATTCCCCGAGTAAATTATGGCCTTAAAACGGGCGAACACCGACCATTGAAACATCGTTCTAGGACATGTGCCGGGCATCATAAGGATGTTTGTCGGACTGTACGGTCGTATATTTTCAAAGTTCATTTCCATATTTTATTGTATAATATAGTCGAAATTTAGTGGATAAAATCTTATAAAACTTTTAGATAGCACAAATAAAACAATTTTTTTTTAATTTGTTTAGGCACGACTGGCACTTTTTGGCCTGGGGTAAAAACTGAAAATTCGTATCACGCGCACTTTTGTTGCGCATCTTTTTCTGGCCACTTGTAGCCATGTACCTGGCTAGAGCATGGCAACTTTTGGTCGAGCTCCAACAACAGGCAGCAGCATATTATTATGTACTATGCAATATGTAGGATGTATGTTGTATTATGAATTATGTATATTATGTATTATTACGTTATTGTAACAAATAACAATGGTTTGTGCGAAAGCATTCACCTCGAGATGAGAAATAAAACATGTGAAAAATTCGCGCTGACAGAATAGTACTTTTGGAATGTGAACAATTTTTCACGTGAAACGAATTGGTGAATAAGCCCTAGCATTTTATTTAGCACATTTACCTGAAGAACGATCTCGCGGAAATTTCGTGTTATTCCTACATTCATAAACTCCAAACTTCATTGTTCTTTTTTTACAGAAAACTCACTCGTAAGAACTTTAATTACACTAAAAACAATTCTTTAAACTTTCTTTCTTTTTGAAGTTCATTTTGAAAATATAATTTGAGATAGCTTTATAAAAAACTCGTATTAAAAAGTATTCTACCAAACGTGGGACAGCTAGCAGTCAACTAACCTAATTTAACAGTGGTCTGACCCCAGATTTCACTAAACTAACATACAGAGATTTTATATGGGCGGGCCTTCCCTGTAATTCTCTATTTTAAGATCAAGTATTCATATATTTATCTAAGGATATTCCGAAAGATGTGTGTTATAAATGGAGTAATCAAAAATTTCTGTTAATACCTATACGCAGATTGCAGTAAACTGGATTTTAAATATAAAAATGCATTCAGGAAATGAATTTATAAAAAAAATTAAATTTTTAAGAATAAAAAACAAACGCTTGAATGAAAAAACAGAAATGTCAAGTTGTTTGAGAATCAACCATTTACCCACATCTACCACCTCAGATTCTTCTTCTTCTTCTTCTTCTTTGATCCGTTAGCTGGTGGTCCGAGCGGGAAGTCCCCGCAAGGGATACGCTGCTGTCGGTGTCGCTGGGTCTCGAACTCTACTCACGATTCGTTTCCATTCTTGCCGGTTTTTGGCGACGTCCACCTCAGATTAATGAATACTAGAGTGAATGTAATCACGTAACTTGTGAAGACAAGAGCGGTCTGGTCAGCCATGTTGGAAGGCTGTTTTCTTGTCCTGTGCTTGACGTTTCGGTAGGAACGGTACTAAGCACGTGTCAACTGATATGAATGACAAATCTCCTTACAGTAAAGCAGGTAAGTTTCAACCACCGATTCTAGTAAAAAATTTAGACTTAAAAAAATGTTCCGAATTTTTGAAGTCAAGAAATATTGAATTTTATTTCTCTAAAAGTCGTAATGACATTACTAAAATCTATGTTAAGGGAGTAGAAGAAAAGTAATACTTGATGGATGAGCTCAGGAGGAGGAGGGTACAGGGTTACACTTACTCCGGATCAGACGGAAAGCCAGTTAACTTAATTATTAAAAATATTTGTAGCTCGTACAGATTAGAAGAAATTAGAGATGAACTACAGTCCTATTTTCCAGATATTAAATTTAATAAAATCGCTAGGTTTGAAACGAAGAAATCCAAAGAGAACGATATTGATCTCGATATGATTCTTTTACAAATTGCCCCCAAGCAGGACTACAAGGAGTTGTTGAAACTCAAGTCTTTAGCCGATCAAAGAATTCACATTGAAAGACTGATTGGCAAGGGACCACTTCAGTGTTTCAGATGCCAAGCCTTCGGGCATAGGGCAGCAAACTGCCTAAATGATTTTAGGTGTGTTAAATGCCGTAATAATCACAACCCTGGAATGTGTGAGCTTAATAAGAACGATTTCGCACCGAGCTGCGTCAACTGTTGTGGGCTGGATCACCCAGCCAACTATAGAGGATGCCGTAATTATAAGAAATATTTAGAAAATCAGAAAATAAGAAGGGAAAACTCAAAACCAATAATGCCAAATAGGACTTATGAACTATTTAATAAAGGGGGCCAATCTTCTTTTGCAGACATGCTTAAAAGGGGAAATCTCGCATCGGGTTATCAAGTCCAGACTAATAGCATAGCTTCTAATAAAAATACTGTGAACTCAGATCTTGGAATTATCCTAGAAAAATTAAACGTTATAATGAGTGAAATAAAAGAAATGGTTAACTGTGTTTTGTCTTATGCTTCGCGCAATGGATAAAACATTGCGCATTTTAGAACTTAACGTCCGATGTCAAAGGCAAGCGTTGTTCGAAACCACTGACATATAAGGTGTGTTTCTTTACGATCCCGAGAGTTTGTCTGTTAAGTCGAAAAGTGGAGATAATATATCAAAGTAAAGAAACGCTTTCTGGGATATATCTAGGAAATCGAGAAAAACGTAAATGGACGTGTTTAGTCCCAAAGTAACTGAGTTAAGCATCTTAAAAGGGGCATAACGAGCAATTTTTTTAGCTCACACACAGCTTAAAACTAACTGTCAAAAGGGATCGGCGTTTACAACCAAATTTTTGTCGTAAGCAAATAATTTCAATACAGCATGAAGATATTTTTATTAATAATTCTTTCGCTTGTTATTTGTAATCATAATAATAATATTAGAAATTTGATATCAATCAGAAATCAGATATTTTTGGTTAATAGTCGTAAAATGAGAATGTCAAATGGCATGGTAGGAATGGTGCTAAGTTAACAGCGATAATTTAACAGAGTTAAAGTAACATGGGCCTCATCGGCCCATTGACATTTGCTTTTTGAACATTAATTGATTTTTGTGTCACAAAAGATCTTGAGTTATCGAGACAATAGTGGAAATAATAAATAAATTTGAAGTTTTGTGTTATCGAGACAATTGTTGATTGTTGTTGATTTTTAAACTTTCCAACACCTAGGTGATGGTACAACCCCAGGGCTATAACTGGTATAAGGTTTTTCAACCATATCAACCACTGACACAAAATGTCAGTCGAGACAATTGTGAAAATAATATATAAATCTGAAGTATTGTGTTATCGAGACAACAGTGGAGAAACCGAACAATAGTTAAAAAACGACACTGTCATCTTTTGACATTTCTCATTTTGGGAAATTTGGGCTCGAGAGGAAATTACTATTTCCCCAGCCCGAAAACCCGAAAAAGCCGGGAATCATAGGCAACTTTAAACATTTGTAAAAAGATATGGTTGTGTATTAAAGAACACAAGGCAGAACCGCAACATCCTCTTACAACTGACTACTGATCTCACTCCAACATAGAGCGAGATGACAATACACGAGTTATTAAATATGTACCGTAACTTGGTCCTACTTTGCTCCTGCCTAGGTAATTATGCTCCAATTGCGGAAAAAGATTTTTTCTTATCTGTGCCAAACTTACTCTATGTAACTGTCCATTTCTGCACGAAATCGGTAAAAATAAAGTTATAGTGGCAACACTGAATAGGAACTTTTTTAATCCGCCATTTTTTTCGACTGTCAGGTGTCAAGCTTCTTACTATGCTCCAACTTGCTTCTTACTATGCTCCAACTTCTAAAACAACCGAATTACAGTACAAATACAATTTAGGAGCAAAGTTACCCAACTTGACGGGTAACATTGCTCCTTAATCATTGTTTTATATATATAATAAAACGCTACAAAATGGTAGTTTCATCACTTAGATTCTGTAGCCAAGGTGTTAAATTTACAATCTAAATTTAAATAGCAATTTTAAATGAAAACGTTTCCACGCAATTTTAATAAGTCCAAGTTTGGAGCAGATTTTGGAGCAAAGTAGGACCAAGTTACGGTACCCAAATATATTACCAAAAACACTTTTAGTATTAAGTGACAAAAAATAAAAACATTTCGCTGCTTTTACAAAAACTTTATTTTTAATAGTTAATACACGATTTTAAATAACCGAGTCCTCATTTTTACTTTTACGATGCCGGCGCCATCTATTTACAAATTTAAATAAATTGTAAATTTTTTCCTTTTGGTACGGCAGAATCACTGAGGATCACTAGTAAGTGGGACCAAAAACTAATGTTGTCTTACTCTTATGAACTTTAATCGTCAGCGCATGTCAGCGATATAAACAGAATTAGAAAAAAAATAGACAGGTATAGTTATTGTTCTTCTGTCTTACTCTTGAGCTACTTTGAAAAGTTCGTTAAACAGCGGAAATAACCGTCACAGTTTTGAAATAAATGGATTTATTTAATAAAAAAAACTGCTAGTAAATAACAAATAATTATGGAAATTTCTTTCTATCAATTATAACATTATTATTTTCTCCTAAATTCGAAGGATGTTTTGTTTACATAAAAAGGGTGGTTTTCTATAACTGGAGAAAAATGGTGCCATTGAAAATTGTCAATCAGCAGTCCATTCCTATAAGACAGTGATGCTAACCCATCAATTATGGTTGTGTGGACCATGGTCCGTAAGGCATACTTTCAAGTCTACTATACATATCTCAGATTAATTAATTATTTTTTTTTATGTGGCAGTGCTAAACTCAGGAATCACCCTTTGTACTACTAGTCCGTCATGTCATTTGTCACGTCATGGTGCAATGTCTAGCAGCAAGCTTAGTACGGGGGGGAATAGGTTAAGGGTTATGGGGGAGTGGGGGGAATAGGTTAAGGGTTATGGGGGTGTGAAGGGGTGTTGAAGAAGGTGGCGATGATTATGAGTGATTCTTAAGGTTTTGAATCTCCTCTTTAATTCTGTGCAATCAGAATTAATTTATTCCAATTACTTTCTGAGCAATAAATATTTACAAATGTGTCTTCAAAAGTGTTTAAAGTGGCAGCTCAGGGCTTTCGCTCTCCTCCGTCTTCTTTAAATTGCTTCTCCTGTAAAGTTTTCTTTCTGGATAGTAGCTCCCTTTTCTCGGATCGCGTCACATATGTAGTATTCAATAATTTAAGGTTTGACGTTATACAACCACCTTTTAGTGTGTTGACTTTTTTGCGTTTGTTGCGACTTTCTGACAAGGAGACTATACAAGGAGTATAAACTCTGTGTTGTCACTTTTCGTTTGATTAATAAGGGCCCTGCAGTCAAATGTACCCCAAAAAACAGATTATTTTTATCCGGATCATGGCCAAGTTCGTTAACTACTAAGATGTTTTATGCTTCGCCTAATTTGATAAACCAGCTTCTAAATTCGATTTATAACAATGGGATTATTCGTAAATAATCAATTTTAGGATTTTCCTGTAGAAAACTTATTTAGTAAAATTAATTTCTAATGTTTTTTTTTGCATTGGTCCATTTCGACTAACTTAATTTTAAACGAATTGTTGAAATGGGTCAAATCAGTAAGTTCATGTGGAGCACATTGGACAAATGTGACATCTGTGGCCAAAAATGAACTATCTTCTGCGCAACCGTTTCCTGTCATTTTTCCTATAGGAGCTTATGCTCCTTGTAAAGTCTCCATGCTTTCGCGCGGTCAGTTTGTGCTTTCAACTGCCATGCTCTATGTTCTTACGGCCCAATTACAAGGAAAGGATGAGAGCGGAACAGAATCGGATTGAACTGTCAAAGGGGTTTTCTCAGCAGCCGTTTTCTATTTGAACGATTGTAATAAACCCATCCCATATAATAGCATTTGATTGGATTTGGTTGGATTCGTTTTCGTAGGTTTTGAAGTCGCCGGATTGGGCTCTTATAATTTATGTAAATATTACCCTCTTAACCCTCGTAGAGCTCATTGTAATTAAGCTCTGCTCTGAATTTTTGGAGCAGTCGACGAACGAGGCCTAATATTTTCTATGTAAAAATAACAAGTCGTTGTTGCAATGTCATGGTGAATTTAGTGCTGCAAAATTAACTCCATCCGCCAGGGGAATAAATTGCAGAAAATTGCTACGTAAGAAAAATAATTAGAAGAAGTGGTCGTTATAGAATGTATCAGATCAGAATCCAGAATGCGGCGGGGTCCCATTTGCGTAAATTTCGTGTTTTCTTTCTTTCTTGGGATCGTAAAAGAGCTTCTCCTCTCGCAATTCCCGATATTTCGGCACCTGTGCTGAAAGTCGAGTCGTGGTCCGTGACAAATCGTTTGAGCTGAAAAAGTGACATTTCAGTCGAATTATGACTCTCAGCATAGGGGCCCAAACCCAACTTGCACTTCCACTCCAGGGCTCTGTGGTGAAAGTCGTAGTTCGACGTAAAGGTCATTTTCTTCAACTCAAACGACTTGTCACTAATCACGAGCATTGCAGCTGACAGTTTCAAATTGAGCGGTTAGAGACGACGTGGATCAACCTGCCACCACTGACATATAGAATGGACTGCTCATGAGGAATTTTTCATGGCACCAATTTGTTCCATAGGCTACAAACCTTTTTTCACTCCATGTAAACACCGGAAACACTTTTGAAATTTACATTTTTTTAAATACGTACTTAAAACATTAAAACAACACAAATATTTTGTTTAAAAAAATTAATAAACACTATTTTCACTTTTTCATCGTTTAAAATGCCTTTTTTTCTTTGCAAATTTTATGTGTATCTGATTTAAGTTCTTAACGCCTGTTTTAGCAACTGACATTCTGTATGTTAAAATCCGGGGGTCTATGGGGAAAAGAGCAAAAGATATAAACATCACTATACCCGTCTATTTTTTTCTAATTGATTTAACCTGATTTTATTTCTATGTGGGGGTCTATGGATGAGTGAGACCTTAGAATACAAAACTACAGGAAGGGCCCTCGCCCAATTAAAACGTAGTGAAATTCGTTTTGTATGAGTGCCCACGCTTTGGTAGTTGTTTGTACACTACAAGCGTAAAAACCGAGTAAAATAGAGGAGGGGCAAGAGCGAGTTAAAATTATGAGTAATCTAAAATAAAATCTTGCCCCCACAAATGGACTTTTTACACGGCGTCACTCCGAAATCTAAACAGCTGATCCCCTTGAATTTTGCGTTGGGTCGTTTAATGTAAACAAAGAAATTCAAGCAAATAACATTTACATTATTTGGACAATTTATCACAGTGATTCACATATTTATTAATGTAAATATCTAATATGTGTGTTTAAGCACTATTTTATTTAACACATTCACCTGAAGAACGATTTTTCTCGTGCATATTTCCATTTATTCCTGCATTAACAAAGTGCACACTTGATTGTTCTTTTTTTCACAGAAAACTCACTCGCTAGAACTTTAATTATACTTTAAACTATTCTTTATACTTTCTTTCTTTTTTTAAGTTAGTTTTGTTGATAAGATTTCGGATAACTTTATAAAAAAACTCGTCTTAAAAGGGTACTTCCATGAAAATGTGGACATGATATAAGAAAAATTTGATATTACTTTTATACTTTTAACTATGTCTAAAATAATGTATAAGGTTGACAACACTACCATCAAACGTCAAATTCAAGATTTCACATCAAAATTCGTTATTATGCTGGGTTATTACCAATTATGGCTCTTATTACCAAGAAATATATGGCTCAGATAGTAGTTCTAGTAGTAACAATAATTTACATTTATCTATTTCAAACCACAATAACTGGCAAGCGAATTTTGTTAGGAGGATATAAATAATTATTACTTTGTGAATTCATTTTAAATTTTTGTAAAACCCCTAAAGGGCTCCTAATTTAAGTATGAAAATCGATAGTAACGCGAGTTACCTTTTCTTTGTAACGCGAGTTACCATATAATTTATCGATTATTTTAATAAGTATAATGTAACAGCTTTTGTTTCTATTAAAACACCTTACTGGTATATTTCTGCTTTTATTTTTACCTCATGTAAAGTAATCTACCCACAAATTTCATAGAAATTTCCGAAATAAATTTACCCTCTGAACTGGCTGTCCAAAAACGGTAACGCGAGCTACTGAGACAATTTATTATTAAATTAAATAAATATTATATTTCTACTAATTTTTTTAATTTATCTCATGTTCTAGACATTACTCTACGTCCATAAAAAATAAAATTAGATTAATTAAGGGGAGGTTCCTTTGATCGGCGATGAAAAAATCTTTTTTTTTTTTTACATATTATCAATCTATAATATGTTAAAAATATGATCCTAAAACCGTTTTGCATTTTATGCAGTTTTTAGAAAGTTACAGCGCTTCAAAGAGAAGCGTGCAACTGTCAAAGCAGTACAACTAGCCGCGCGTTCTAAAACTTTAAACGCGTTTTTCGGAGACTTGATATTTTCAGTGCGCGGTACAATGTATCTCGAGAACCACTTATCGGATTCACTTGAAATTTTAAAGTCTTGTGTAAAATTCAATTTAGGGGGCCTTGGTCCATTACTAATAATATATTTTAATAATAAACAATTTTACGCTTGTCTTAAACAAACAAAACACGCTCCAAAACACGACCTTAATTTTCAAGTGGATAACTTTGTCTGTTCTTTTTATCAAAATTTCGGAAATTTTGGTTCAAGGGCCCCTAAATACGTTTATTTAACTAACTTAAAAAAATTTTAAGGTTTAGTGACCCCTACGACCCTGGGGAACGTACCGCGCAGACGCATGCATGGCGCGCAAGGCCTCACGGCGATTTGGCTGGAGCCGCCATTTTGAATTGAAAGAGGGGGGAAAAAATAAATTTAGGGACTCTTTTTATCAATAAACATTGTACAAAAAACCGTTTGTTCATATTACATTTCTTTATACCTCAAAAAAATTCATCAAAGTGACGAACTTTTCAGAGTCGATCAGAGGAACCTCCCCTTAATGTAAACACTGCAAATTATGTTGTTGTTGTTGTTGTTGTTGTAGTTTTAAAGCTTTACTAGCCAAAGCTAGTGAACCCCACTCAGGGGTTTCTTACTGGTCCCAGCCTTAAGGCTATATAGACCAAAATACGTAGTTTAAATGTTTGATCGATGAAGAATAACTCTCTCTCTGTGTCGATTCAGTCCTGTACTACGTTACTAATGTAGGAGGGCTGTTGTCAAGTTACTTAGTCTAGTTGATACAAAATTATAAGTACATATATGGGCCTTTATCTACTAACAGGAAAATCATGGTCCAAGCATTTTTTTTTACTTTGACTATATAAATGAATAGTTTTATTCATTAAAACGCATAATATATAACCTGTTATTTAAGGAGACAAGCTTAATCAATATTTAGAATCAGAATCATTTCATAAATTCGGTTTAAAAGCCACTAAAAACAGTCCTCTGTTATGTCCTAATTCAGGATCGAGTATGATTCGGTTCGGTTTTTATTAGTTCTATTTAAAAATGTAAAATCTTATAACTCTATAAACATAAAGAATATTGAATGCATGTGAACAAAAAACAATTATAATTTTAGAGAATTTTTTAGTACTAAAAACTAGTGTTTGAATTTTGTCCATTACATTTTTGAACAGTCCTCTGTCACAATTTGAATATCGCGCCACAAAAATATTAGACACTATTGTGCTTACATTTCCCTTGAAACTGAACGTTAACAGTGTGAAGTTTGTTCGGTCGCCATGCTAAACAAGTCGCCGCCATTTTGCGCAGTGACAACTCCGCGTCTGTGTGGTAGCCACGTCTCTGTAGTGTTAAGTGAACAGTCCTCTGGTAAGTATATTTTACGGTGTTTTATGTGTTATAATTATATTTATTTAACAAAAAAATTGCTCAGTGTGATAATTTATAGTTGTTTCTGTTTTATGAAGTAATATTTAAACTGATACGTGGTATGACATTTTTTACGTAAAAATAACAGTCCTCTGTGCAACAGTCCTCTGGAAATTTATAACACAGAGGACTGAAATTTATAATACAGAGGACAAAATTGCCTATAATTCGAAAAATAAGGGAAAATTACAATGGTTTCTTGTTTATATATATTTATATTATAACTATCTATCGACTTAACATACTACATTTTTAATTTTCTAGAAAAATAGGATTGGGACAACTGTCAATAGACAAGTTTCCAGTTAGTAGAGAAAGGCCCATATATAATCTCAAAAATTTGGCAATTCATAGCTCCACTTCGGGACTCTAAAAACAAGAAACTTGATGAGCACAAGAAAAGATACTAGAATCTAGGAAACAAAAGGCTTGTCAAATAGAGATCTTTGCTTCAGATAGGAAGGTCGCAAGGATGG
The DNA here is from genome assembly GCA_949987705.1 of Thereva unica. Taxonomy (NCBI): domain Eukaryota; kingdom Metazoa; phylum Arthropoda; class Insecta; order Diptera; family Therevidae; genus Thereva; species Thereva unica. Next base: position 37,454,532 of record OX465285.1, read on the forward strand.
ATATGTTAGCTAGATTGAACGGCGTAAGAACCGTTAAAACACTGTCAGCTTGGATCAGGAGAGGATACTTTGATCTTATTTGTTGGTATTTCTTGCATTTTAAGATGATATGTTCCGCATCACTGCTAATATTGCACAAGTTGCAAACTGGATTGTCTATACATCTCCATGAGGCTAATCTCACTTCGTCATGCGTGTGTCCCGAAAGGATTCTGTTGATCATGCGAAAGGCTCTAGGCAGAAGGGATAGTTTGGAGAACCAAGGAGAGGTGGGAAGGGTAGGGAAAATGGTGGAGAAGAATCTCCCTTGCACTGCAAATTAAAAGCTTCATGAAAGTATATAAAATTTTCTGCATGTAACGCGAGTTACCATGGAATTACCCAAAAAGTATTCCACCGAACGCGGGAACACAAGCAGCTAACTAACCCAATTTGACAGTTGACTAATGCCGGATTCATCGTTTCGGATGAGTCGCGTCGCACAAATTTCCCAAAAAGAGAGTCAGCTGAACTTCGATTCATTGTTGTTGTCATAGTGTGCCGCACATTGACCATGTTTACGCGAAGCCTCTAAAACTGTTTATAACAACCTTAACACTGATTTTCATACGCGTAAACGCCCCTTAATACTGCTTTCGTTAGTGGTGTTAAGCTTAAATAAATGTGCTAAGGTAACAACTTTATTAAGGAAAACTGAGTTAAGTAGTAGGCGTAAACAGTTGTTTGACAGTTTTAGTAAAAACATTAAGGAAACTGTGATTTTAAATTAAACGAAAGGGAAGTTTATTTACGTAATAAACGCTGCAGAACTTTCCTATGATGGTTTATGAGGATTAATACATCTCGGTTTATGTTCATTTAATGATAAAATTTAGTTAAACTTCTTCCAATCTATTTATTTATTTATTTGACTGTCAGCTTGACAGTTTATATTAGATCTAAGTAGGTACTTTAAAAACTGAAAATTTTAACGCGCGTAAACGTTCTTAAAACTACTACGGATAACAGTGACACGAACCAAAATATTAGCGCGTAAACGCTTTTAAAATTACTACTGATAACGACTTTATAAGCTTAAATATCTTCGCGTAAACATGGTCATTTTGTATGATTTGACAGTTTTTCAGACAATTTTCATCAAAACATATGATTTTTTTGACAATTTTTAAAATCCGCCGCACAAAAGTTGAAGTTGGTTCAACTTTTTTTGAGAGAGAAAAAAAAATCCCAAAAATTTCCCAAAATTGAGAAAGGTACAATTTTTCATACAAAAAGAATGCGCGCACATGAGTGCGGCGCGAATCATCCGCAACGATGAATCCGGCATAACCCCCAGATTTCACTACGTTCACATACAGGGATTATACACACGAAGGCCTTTCCTGTAGTTCTCTATTGAGCTGTTTCACACGAGCCAACGGCCAACCAACAGAAATCGGCTGTTATCGTCCATTCCCTTTTGAAAATCGACGAAAAGTCGCTTTCACACGGGCCAATTTTTCCGACCAACTCTACGTCAAAACGCTTTAGCTTATTGTTGATGTTTTTTTATTGTTTTGTCTTTTCTCTTTCTTTTTCCCAAAGGAATAAAAAACAACAACAACCACACAGCTGTCAAAAAGTCGTATCGAAAATCGTGTGAGAAAGTTGAATGGAGAAAGCTTCCCTCCCCATCGTCCTCTCTCACCCTCTTCTCTACAAATGACGTTTTCATACGATTTCTGTTGGTTGGCCGTCGGCTCGTGTGAAACAGCCCATTCTAAGGTTTTGTATTCTGTATTGCGCCTCTACACATGTAGGGTCGTATGAAATCTCAATTCAATTCATTTATTCGTCTTATAATTCACATTTACATTAGGATATTTTCTAGTAACAAATCTAAAGTATTGATGGACTATAAATGTTTTGTCCATTTGTCTGTATAATATTTATGATGCTGCCTAGCTTTACACAATACAAATTTGTTTCTACACACTTGCGACCGGTGTGTTTATATAACATCGTATGAAATGTCAAAAACAAATGCCATTGTTAGATTTGACTTCATTGACAGTAAAGTCATATGACAAGTCATATAATGTAAAGGTACTTTTATCATGTCGATAAACCAAAATGATTACGACGTGATGAAAATAAGTTCTTCAGTAACAAGATTTTGAATAATTTCATAACTAACTAATATTAGCTTTATGTCATTAATTTGAATTCATAAGTGATTTCTAGGTTATGGTCTTCTTGATTTGCAAGAAACATCCCAGAAAACTTTTCTTACTTTCATATTTGGTAATACTACAGTATACCAGCACCCACCTCCGATTTTGATGAAATTTTTACACAAAGTACAGTTAATTATGTACATTCCAACTGTGAAAACAAAAAATGTCAATCAAGTCCCGTTATCCTGTAATTCCACTCTAAAGTACCGTTTTTTCAGGCCTGCCTGCCTGCCTCACGGTCTAAATAGTCACCTCCTTAAAAAAATACTTTTAAATATTTTTTTTTTAAAGCACTGCAATGTCTGTAAGTAAGAAAAAATGATTTTTTGATGTACCTTTTTTTATTCTAAAGTACTTAGTACTTTTAAGTTAAATAAAAAGGTAACGGTACACGAGCCCCAATTTTTTTTACCAAAAAATTGTCCACATCAAAATATACGTTGTGTGTAAATTTCATCAAAATTGGTGAAATAACACAGGAGTTATCACCTGTTCAATTATTGAAAAAAACGGTACTTTAGAGTGGAATTACAGGATAACGGGACTTGAGCGACATTTTTTGTTTGCACAGTTGGAATGTACATAATTAACTGTACTTTGTGTAAAAATTTCATCAAAATCGGAGGTGGGTACTGGTTTACTGTAGTATTACCAAAATAACATACTTCGTCTACTTGTGAAACAAGAATGCCAAAATATATATAAAGTTTACAATATCACAAAATGATTTGCAATTCAGTAGTTCTTGGGCCTAGATCCCTTTCAACATAGCCTCCCACTAGCGGGTATGTACTAGCGCAAATTTATAATTATTCCCAGAAGGTGTCACAAAACTAGAGACACCTAAAGCTCAATATTTCGATAACGTAATTAACCAATATACAAAATTGCTATAAGAACTTGGTATGGCACATAAACAAGCGATTAACCCTGTTGAAGAAAAATCATGAATAGGTTGTAGTGCAACAGAGTAGATATTGTTTCTACTTCAAAGAGGGTGCAGTATTTCAGTGTGCTCACGCCTTCATTCTTGTCTAAGAACGCCTTTTTAAGTTTTCGGGATGCTATATTCAAAAACACTTTAATATCTACATTTGGTTTTCTTAAAGTAAATTCTTATATTTGAGGAATACTATTTTGATTTTGTAGGCTAAAGTTTCCGCGATCTCATGTGTCTTCCATATAAAATACCAGAACATATAGTTTCCGTTTCTAACGAATGTAGATATACTGAATAGTGATAAGTAGCTTTTACACTGTTTATTTTAGATTCGCAAATATTTAACTGCCAATTTAGCATAAAATAGAAATATTTTTTGACTAGATACACCCTGCAATCGCAACTTGGCAAATACCTTGTGATAAATTTTATAAACAAAAAGAAAAGAAAAACAGTTATACTTACTTATAAATCAAACTGATGCTTTGTTTTAACTTTAATAAACTACGGGATGCTGCTCTATATTCGCGGGCAAATGCTGTAGTTGAATAGCAGCACGAGCAATTGCAGAAGGGTCACCAGCTTGAATGATTGTAATCGGTACCGACGAAGGGGGCTGCTGTTCAGGGGGGTTGTTGTTATTCTGTTGATGATGAGTTGGTGGAGGCTGATGCATCTGGGATGATACATGCTGCTGTTGTTGGCTTGTATGTGATGTTATTGTTGATGTAACAATTGGTACCAGCCCACCCGGTAAAGCCGAGTTATTAGTACTGCCAGCATTTGCATTACCAGCTGATGACGTAATTTGCTGTATGGTGTGCATAGTTGGTGGCTGATGAGGCACCAAATTATTGATTGGCAATAGATTTGCCTTTGTCAACAGATGGATACGTTCATTAAGGAATTGTGGTGAACTACTCGCCGCTGGTGCTGCTTCCGTTTTTATAGTTGTAGGCATTGCAGGTGGTATCATCACATTTGGATGATTCATTTTTATATGACGTTTCAGATTTCCTTTTTCAACAAATGATTTGCTACATAACGTGCACAAGTGCGGTTTTTCGCCAGAGTGAGATCTCATATGCGATACTAAATGGCCTGTTATAAATTAAATAAATGTTTATAAATTAATTGGTGTTATAAAATATGTAAAACTTATTTATTTAGAAAAATATCAGATTTAAATAAATTGAAAAATACAAACAATACGGTGGGTGAGAGCTTGGAACGATTATATTATTCGTCAATAAGATCAGAAATCGAAATTCCAACAGCACCAATATATTATATTACGATAATCGAACGATAACTAATTTTTAAATACTGTAATAACTCAATGTATTCGTAATTCTCGATGTTTTAAATAAAACAGTTTATATATTTACACAAGTTTATTATCTCATTAATAGAGCGTAAAGTTTGAACCCTTTAGACGCCCTGTAGTCACTGAGTATTGAACAGTAACTGATTTCTGTACAAACTTCCCTCGTATGAAGGCGGGATATTTAATTGAAGAAGACCGGACTTGAACAGGACTCGAAAATTCTCTGATAAAAGTTTATCTAAGCCAGATTCACAAATAATATGTGTGGAAGCCTCGTCGCCTTCCATGCAGGGTCGGCATTCTGCCTCTTGATACAGTCCTAGGTTGCAGAGTTGATACCGCAGTCCTACAAGGCCAGTCAGAGAACCCACCGGTCCACCTTACCACCAGCCCTAGGTCCGCTCTGTTTAAAGAAATAGTGCGTCTTAAGGCAAAGGATCTTATAACATCTTTAGCCTGCCTAAGACTTGGGACTGACTCCCAATAGACTGGGTTTAGTCCCTTAATCCACTCCTCTACCAGGGACTTGGAGGTGGACGAACAAATGCCAAAGAAGGTTTATGGGCCCTGGACCCCTCCCTCGCGAGGCTGTCTGCAACCTCATTCCCCTCGATACCCTAGTGTCCGGGGACCCAGCAGAGCGAGACCTCATTTCTTCTGGTCAGGCTCAGGAATACGCCAAAACACCCTGCAACTTCTATTTTGGAAGAAAACTTCCACGTTGAGAGTGCCTCGATTGGCTGTCAGAAAAGATTTTAATTTTGGCGCCTTTCAGCCCTTTCTCAAGGTTGAGCCCATTGCAGGTCGCAATGGCATGTATTCAGTCTAGAAAACAGAGAGCCATTTTCCCATTGTAATCGAGTCGAGACCTTGGAGTTGGGTCCTGCGACACCAGATCCTGTGCCATGTTCTACCTTGACCCGCCGGTAGACCAGTGGAGCTGTTTTGGATCCCCAGGAAGAATAAGTTCCTCGCACTCAGAACGATCCCGGATAATCGCCCTGAAATTTTTTAGAACCGCAGTTCACTACCCATATGTATGGTCGGATACGCGGCAAATGGAAATGTTTGGGATATTGTAGAGAATATCCATGTGTTCTTTGAGTGTATAGGGCCAGTTGGATGAGATCTGAAGTCTCAAGGCACTTATATCGGCGGATTTCCTTATAAAGACATGCAAAGGGGTTAATTCTATGATTGCCTCTATTGCAGCTATGGGCAGGTCCACATAGCTCCGGTAAAGGAGAGGCAAGCAAGCCGTTGCAGTTTGCTGTACTTGAGGATCGACGTACCCTGTTTAGTCTTGGGCCACCAAACTATAGCGGCATAAGTGACCACAGGTTTAACGATCGTATTATACATCCAATACATCATTTGTGGTGTAAGACTCCATGTCTTACTCAGAAGCCTTTTACAGGCCCATATAGCCCTTGTGGATTTGCTGATGACGTAGTCAAGTTGAGCGTTCCAGTTCAGTCTCTTGTCTAACTTAACTCCCAAATATTTAACTGAGTCTGAGTACTCAACTGTGATATCTTGGATACACATACGAACTAGGCCCACTTTGTAGCGTTTGGAGAAAGGAACCAGGACAGCCTTATTTGGGTTGATTGACATGCCCTCCGTGGTACACCCTTTTACACTTCTCGGAGTGCTGTTCTCATGACCTCTGTAATGGTAAAGTCAAACTCCCCAGTACAATGATGGCAAGATCATCTGCATAACCGATGACATCAAAACCAGATTCAGATAGTTTGGTCAAAAGTTCATCCACAACTAATGACCAGAGTAGCGGGGATAAGACTCCACCTTGAGGGCAGCCCTTAATAAATGGTGGAGACACCTAGAGCAGAAGAAATGTCAAGATCTAAAGGCATGGCATTTATCCACTCAATCGTGTGAGGGATCCAGGTTACTGGGAGCCAGTGCTGTAGAGATAGAATCATAGCCAATGTTGTCGAAAGCACCTTCGATGTCAAGGAACGCGCATAGCAGTGAGGAAGGCTTTTTCGATTTGACTGAGCAGATGAGTAAGTAAGTGGCCGCATGCTCCAGTTCACACACTGAGCTGATAGAAGCAGCCGCATAATTCCACCTTCTCTTATTCAAGCATTGCCATAGTTACGTTTTTCCTTGCCACAATTCATTAAAATTGCTCGGGCAAAAGCGAATCTTAATATGTTTTCTCACAGGACATGCTTCTGGCAGATAGAACCTGAAAATCGTGTGCCAAATTGAGACCGACACGTGTAGATATTGTCAGTTAGAAACAAAATCCGCTATTATAGCTTAAAAATCCAAAAACTTGTTTAAGGATGAGAATCAGCCTAAGTCCAGCTCTTGAATAGACACCTGTAGAAGAGGAAACATAAAAAAACCTAAAGGGCGAGGTGGACGGGGCACTAGCTGCCACACGCCCCAAATAATTCTTATTCGAATCGAAAATAACGTACGAATATTGCCATCTGCTCTCGTATGGAGTAAAGGCTAAAAGTGATTTTAAATTGGCGAGGATTTAATTAAATTGTTAAATAAACGATCAGCGGGTGGAATGTGGCAATGTGAGGATACACAATAATTTTGTAAGGTTTCGGTTACATCTTGTTAATAAAACAACTCTGACGGAAATTAACGAAAACAAGGACTTATAATTGTAATATTTAGTCCCAACTAATTAATTTATTTTGTGTGATATGTATGAGGACTTACCTTTACAAATGAAATCCTTCGGGCATTTATCACATCTAAATGGACGCTCAACATCCTGGCCTTTAGTGTGACTTCTTTGATGAAACAGTAAATTCCCTTTTAGTGGAAAAGATTTTCCGCATGTTTCACAAGCGAATGGACGATCTCCGGTATGACAACGAGACATATGATTTATCAAATGTTCTTTTCTCGTAAATGGTTTATTGCAAACATTGCAGCAGTGCGGATTGTCGCTTGAATGTTGTCTCATATGATTATTTAGATGTTCTTTTCTAGTAAACGTCTTTTGACAGTACTCACATTTATGAGGAGAGTCGCCAGTGTGCAATCGGATATGATTAGTTAAATGCTCTTTCCGAGTAAATGTTTTCTTGCAGTATGAACACCTGTGAGGTGATTCGCCTGTGTGTTGACGAACATGATTTGTGAGATGTTCTTTTCTTGTAAATGTTTTTGTACAAAATGTACATTTGTGCGGAGATTCTCCAGTATGCTGGCGTATGTGATTAACCATATGATCTTTCCGTGTAAAAGCTTTTGTACAAAATGTACATTTAAAGGGAGTTTCTCCAGTATGTTGACGGACATGGTTGACCAAATGTTCTTTACGCGTAAACGTTTTTAAGCAATATGTGCAACGATGAGGCGATTCTCCAGTATGTTGTCTAACATGATTCAATAAATGTTCTTTCCTTGTAAATGTTTTAGCGCAAAAATCGCATCGATGAGGTGTTTCACCTGAATAAAAATGTAGAAGAAATTTTATAAATAATTGATTTAGTAGTAGGGGTTTTTATGATAGATTAAACACGTATGAAATTATCCTCAGTTGCTTTAGGATTTACAATGTTAGCAAACAAAATCTAATCTGAATTTTCATTGGCAAGTAAATTTTTGAATTAATATTTCAAATTAGCCGTGAAGTGAGTTTGACCCTGGGCTTAACGCCTAAACGCATAAGAGAGACGTTTATTATGATTTTGCAAAGGTGTGATGAATATTGAATACATATTATGAATATTAATAATAATAACATAGAAAAGTAAACAACTTAATCATTAAAAGAATTAACAAATTGTCATCAATATTTCTTGTAATTAAAAAACAACAACAAAATAAGTTCAAGTAGCCATATTTCACAACTATCTAGTTTCTTTTAGTAGCTTCTTGATAATAGCATGGCGTTTCTTGTTCAGCAATCTTGATAATATATAATTCCTTGAAATCAGCGTATTATATCGATCGATCTGTTCTTTCTCCAAATGATTTGTCTTTTAACTATCATAAATAGGAACGTCTGCATTTCCATCATATTTTGTAAAAATTCAATGGCCTATGATGTTTGGACATGTACCGTCACTATATGATTGTATTATAATTTTCAATACGTATTTATAGGTAGTATATTTGATCAAGTCGACGACAATAAAACACGATTTCCACTCTTAACGGAGCCCATATCATTTTTCAGTTGCGAGTTTTCCAGACAAAATGTGGATATCTACACTATTATTCCTTCAGCAGCAACAGAACCGGATTTACAAGTTAATCTAGTTCTACACTGATATTCTTTCACAGCCAGTAACTTTCTTATGCTACCCATAATTTTGTGCTAAGTTTTCACGCTGTAATGTTCTGGTGAGCTTGTTACTATACCACCCTCTTGTCCTTTCTATATAACTCTCTCACGTAAAAAACACACTTTTATATATTCCTTCCTTCCGCCCAATTTTGACGAAGAACGTCTTTAATTTTTCTTAATCAATAACAATTCTTGTTATTTTATTTGGCAGTTCTAAAGTTATGAGTCACCCTTTGTCTTACCAGTCCGGTATGTCGTTTGTCACATCATGGACCAATGTCCAGCAGTAAGCTTAGTATGGGAGGGAAATAGGTTAAAGGTTATGAGGATTCGGCGGGGTGTTAAACCCTACATTTGAACTCTTGGATGTTGTAAGAGTTCGGAAATACTACCGGCGAAAGGTTATTCCACAGCCCAGTTGTTCTATTTAGAATGAGTTAATCTTGTTATTAATAGTGTTAGACATTAGTTCACGGTCTTTAAGACAGGATCTGGCATGAGTCTGTCTTGAATCGAAGCCGTAAGAGTAACGCAGGGTATCAACTAAGAAATGGGTTGGAGGGGATTCAAAGTAGGTCATTTATAAAAATAAGGAATAAAGCAGGTGATAAAAGTGATCCCTGGCGAATCCCCGCGGTGATCAGGTGGGGTTCGGATTTGTGCATAAGATTGTAAATTTACTTGGGTGTAGCCAAGAGAATTTGGTAATGGAAGTTATTGAAAAGTAAAATGAGACCAATTGTATAAATACAAGTTCAACATACGTGGGCAAAATCGTCACGTCACCTCTACGTGGTGCCCGCTGAATAAATAACCAACGACGGTAGTAGCGAGTATGGGACGCTATAATCCTGCCTATCAGCGAAAGACTAGCAATCCTTCCTGGCAATATCAATTGCTACGTACCCGACAGCACAGCCTCGAACCGGGCGGATAACTCAACGACGAACTGGCAAACGGAAAAAGGACAATGATTTTGGAATATTTACATGGAACGTGCGAACTCTAACCTGGCAAGTTAAGACTACTATTGGACCAGCTTGAAAAATACAAGTCCGATATAACGGCGATTCAAGAAGTTAGATGGTTGGGGAAAGGCATAATGGGGAAAAGGGATTACACAATATACTACAGCTACAGAGATAAAGAGCACACCGTAGGTACTGCATTTACCGTAAGAAAAAGCTTAAAACATGCTATAATAGAATTCGAAGCAATAAGCGAAAGAATGCGCAAGCTACGAATTAAAGGTAAATTCCACAATTACTCCCTCATTAATATACATGCTCCAACTGAAGATAAGTCTGATGAAGAAAAGGAGATCTTCTACGAAAACCTTGAGAGAAACCTCAGAAAATGTCCCAGATATGATGTAAAAGTAATTATAGGAGATACTAACGCAAAAGTAGAGCAGGAACGAATCTATTACCATTGGAAAGCATATAAACATACTGAGTGTAATGATAATGGTCGTAGACTGGTGGACTTCGCTGCTGGAGCTAACATTATAGTGGCCAGCACGAAATTCCAACACAGAAGAATACACGTAACCTGGAAATCTCCTAATGAGGAGACAGTCAATGCTATAGACCACGTTAGTACAGACAATACAGTCACGTTAGTGCAGTTAGTATAGACTCGTTAGTACAAGGTACAGCTCCAGCATAATAGATGTTAGCACGTACCGTGAAGCAAACGTGGACTCAGACCGAGGGTGCTAAGATGAGAGACAAGATATCATGCGCCAGGAGAGGAGGAAGGAGACAACAAAGCGAGCGAAAATATAGTACCACGGCGAGGGAAAAATATGTCACAGAGCTAAATAGAAGGTTCCGTGCATCGGATAACGAAGTTGCAAGTATCAATACCAATATTGACGAGGAATGGGCTAAAATAATAATAAAGGAAACCGCAGCAACCAAGCTAGTTTATGAAATACGAGCAAAACGTGAAGACTGGTTCGATTAAGAGTGCGCTCGATTAACGGAAGATTAAAATGAAGCATATGCTAATAGGCTGTAAAGATGCAGTACTAGAAATTCCGTAACGACTTATAAGGAAAACGACGAATGAAAAAAGGTACCCACTAAAGAAAAAAGAGGATGTGACTGGAGGAGCAAATTGCAGAGTTAAACGAACTCGGGAATAATAACGAAGTCAGAAAGCTATAAGAGAAAGTGAACAAGCAACGTAAAGAGTTTAAACCCAGAGTAAGAACAAAAACGGTAATATCCTGAGCCAAAAACAAGAAGTCTTAGAAAGATGGAAAGGATATTATAATGAGCTACTGAATAGAGACGACGAAAATGAGAGTGAAATTGATGTGAACCAACTCAATGGAAATGCACCAAGCTATGGCAAGAAGCTATGACGAACCTTAAAAACAATCAAGCCCCAGGAAAAGATAGCATAGCAATTGAGATATGGAAATATGGGGCCAAGAATTAAGGAACGGTTTACACAAGCTTATAGAATCGATCTGGCGTCAGAAAAAAATCCCACGTGAATGGACGGAAGGTGTGATATGCTCCCTGCGGAGATCAATTCGTATGTGAGAACTCGTATGTGTATAACCTTTCTCAACTCAACGTATAAAATACTATCCACTATTTTGTACAAAAAACTTCTACGCATCGCAGAAGGTATAATAGGTAGTTATTAATGTGGCTTTCGACCAGGAGGAAGGTCCACTGCAAACCATATTTCCACTTTAAAAATAATTTTGGAAAAATCATGAGAGTTCAACATCAATATTCACGTACTGTTTATAGACTTCAAGCAGGCATATGAGAGCGTCAAGCATGAGGAGCTATTTGAAGCTATAGAGTGCTTCCGATATCCAAAACACCTAATCGAAGCAACAAAAGCTACAATCGAAGTAATCCGATGCAGAGTAAGAGTTGAACGATACCTCTCAGAAAGTTTCACATCACATAGAGGCCTGAGACAAGGTGACACTCTGTCATGCCTCCTTTTTAACATAGTGTTGGGGAAAATGATAAGAGACGTTGAGGTAGAAACGACGGGATCCAACTTTAACAAGTCAACACAGACAATGGCTTATGCTGATGTCGTCGCTCTAATAGGTAGCTCTTTTGCGAGTGTGAAAGAGCCCTTCATTAAACCGAAACAGCTGCGAAAAGAATGGGATTACTCATCAACGAATCAAAAACGAAGTATCTTTGCACTTCAAAAAGATACACAAACCCAAGGCAAAACATTACCATAGATTCATATAACATAGAAACTGTTCAAGAATTTACTTATCTTGGGACAGTATTGCAAGCTGACAGTGGCGAGACAGCGGAGATCAGAAGGAGAATAAACTTTGCTAACAGATCACGCTTTTTGTCTAGAGGAATGAAGTGTAAACTGTATACCACGCTAATCAAGCCCTTTCTGATGTTTGGGTGAGAGGCATGGACTTTGAAAGTGGCTGATGAAACTCCTCTAGGCACTTTTGAAAGAAAAATTATACGCACAATATTTGGCGGTGTCTGCGACCACTGAAGGAGATAAAATCATGAATTATACCAATTGCAGCGGGGACCCGACATTGTAAAAAGTATAAAATTAAGTAGATTACAATGGGCGGCACACTTAGAAAGGCTTGACAATAAGGACCCTGCTAAAATTGCGATGAATCGAATACCTAATGGAAAGCGAAATTCAGGTCAACCAGAGAAGGGATACATGGATTTCGTTGAGGAAGATTTAGTAAAGTTAGGCGTGCGTAATTGGAAGACATTAGCCAGGAACCGAACGGCATGTAGAGAAATGCTGGAAGAAGCCAAAGCCAATAATAGCCTGTAGTGCTACAGATGATGATGATGATATTCAACATAACGGTCCAGATTGACAAAGCCTAATGAAATTTCTCCGTGATGGTAGCAAAGCGAGCGCATCATATTTCGAAAGTTTCTTTTGTTTTAAAGACTATAAAACTATGTATATCGTTTAAAGAAGTAAATTTCCAGAGGCTTCACAAACTTCCCATTCACTATAGGTACATAAAATTAGGAAACTGCTGCAAATCCACCACCACCACTGGTGAAAGAACTTCTGATTGTCGGCAAGCTGCATCAACGACTGCTGTGGCTATATCATCATACTTCTCTAGAGTTTATCCATACTCTTGGAAAAAAGGTTACTCCAACAACGACGATAATAAACAAAAAGTTTATGTAATTTCTAAAATCCAACCTAATTCTAAACGATCAACAGTACGGTTTCTTCAGACAAAAACGGTTCACGGAATAGATTCGGAGAGTCTGGTTTGATTACTCTAGATATCTCTAAGGCTGCTCGCACACTGCATCAGAATTTGTACGAAATTGTGCGAATTCTGATGAAATTGTATACATTTTCATCAGAATTCGCACAAATTCGTACAATTTCTGATGCAGTGTGCGAGCAGCCTAAGATTCTCCACACACAAGGCAACTGATTCGCAAACCCAGTTGCGTAAGCAACAACTGTTTAGTGACGGATCACACACGGATCGCCAGAAACGAGACCGATTAGAAACTAGTTTGCAACTGTTCTTGCCGGTCACAAGCGATTTCAGTTGTGTGGTTCCACTTGTACCTGTCAAACTTAATTCATCAAAATTTTCGTGACTAAAAATTTGTGGGAAGAGAACACCGATTGATCAAAAATCAATTGCGCTCATATGTGGACAAAGGTTTCATTTTGGTTGCAAACTAATTGTGAGCATGATTGTTGTGCAATCAGTTTGCAACAGGAATTGCAAATCTGTCGACCCGTGGGAAGGGCCTAAGGCATTCGATCGAGTACGACCTTCAGCCCTGAAAAATAAACTCTAAACTAAGTTGACTCAGTTATACAGAAAGAATTAAGAGCTTCCTTTCAATCGACGTAATACTGCATGACGTTAAATCCAAACCTCACTTTATCTCTACCGGACCCCACTGAAGTCAACCCTGTCACCTGCTCTATTTCTAATCTTCATAAATCATCTACTATCAAGCCTCTACAACCTTCTTTACAGCTCCGCTGTAACGGTAATTTCTTATGCCGGATCCACACGTTTGTCAAGGCATGACAAGCGTTAACAAATTGCAAGCGCTTGCCTAGATTTGGGGAGAATCCACACGCCTGTGAGTGCACTTGCATCTTTTGGACAAGCAAGCATGACGGACGTTGAGGTTGTGTCGGCCGTAATTTTTGGTTTGACGAATAAAAAAAAATACAGCAGGTGGATGTAAAAAATTCATAAAAATTGCACCACGGTTAGTTATTTTATTATTAAATTATTATTTTCTAACTTCATTCATTCATCCCATTAACAACTTAAAAAAACGTGTGGATGCGTCGCAAACGCTTGCCGGAAACATTCTTTATTTGTGCCAGAAAAACCGACATCTGGCGGACTCAATCAACAGGAACGTTGAGCTCAGTTTTGATTGGGGGCACAAGAATCGCGTGGAATTCAATGCTCCCAAAAAGGAATCAACAGAGCCAACAACAACTACCCATCCGTGATAGTGGACAGTGTAAAACTAATGACTAACCCATTGCTTAACCCCCTGAGCGTGAAATTAACTAAGGATTTATGAAGGAATTGCCATAAGGAGATAAATTCAACTGCGGAAACTATAGAGGCATATCTCTTTTAAGCCCAAGTATATAATGACAAACATAATTAAGGCCAGACTGGAACCATATGCAGAAACCGCAATAAGTGAATATCACGCTGGATTCAGAAGAAATAGGTCAACAATGGATCAACTTTTCTCAATAAGGCAAATCCTCCGAAAATGATAGGAATACAAGATCGACGTGAATCAACGTTTCATCGACTCAAACTCAAACTCAAACAGTTTATTCAATTAATACCATAATATTTACAAGTTTAGAATAAAGTGTAAAGATACTAGTCCCTAGGACAACTGTAATGCCGATAACAATTCAGAACTTAAGCACTAAGTTATATTTAAAAGCTAATACCTAGGAGTTACGATAATCTAATAGAACGAAGCCAGGTGAATAGGCTGGCAGCGAAGTTCTCTGTAGTTGTATCACAGATGGAGTTAAATGGACGGAGCCGCGCATTGACATCAGTCCTTTGTTATATTGGGCGTGTTCAAAAGGTACACCGGGAAGAAGCAATGATTCTTCAGTGAACAGGCTAAAATGCGCTTCGCAGTTTAGAGACGAAGCATTGCCCGACCCGGACCTTACAATTATTTAATCAATCAGTTATTCAATCAATTATTATTTATACTAAGTGTTTAATGTGACTAATAGCTAATAGTTGTTAGTTTGTTTCTTTCTTTCGGCTCAGAAGACTCACTTTTTTTTTTTTTTTTTTTTTTTTTTTTATTTTAATTCAGTTACAATTATCAGTATTCGGGACTTCTTGTCCGGGAATTCATTTGACTAAAAAGGGAGGCTTCTGAGACGATGATAAAACACATTATATCAGTAGTGACTTAGATTATGTTGGTAGTTCCAATTCTTTCGAGTCAGTCAGCCTTGAATCTTTGAATCTGACTGGGCAAAATAGGCAAGGTGCCTGTTTGTACTGTATATAGTTGGGCGGTGTCAGTCCATAGAGACCAATTATCCTCTATTGTGTAGAGAATCGCGACCATTATAAAAGCCAGGGGGGGAAGCTGCAAGATTGAAGGGGCTTAGGTAGTAGACCGAGGAGGCGGAGGATGCGTTGTCTGTCCAACATTTTCTGATTAAAGGGTTCTCATGATTTTGAAGTTTGGCGGATCTGATTTTCCATTTGTCCTGGAGATACGTGAGAAGAGGAGTTACGTTGGCTTTATCGTACAGTTCGGCGTTCGAATAATATCTGTTGCGCGTTTTAAACTTTATGGAGCAGCATTGCCTAAGAATTTTTCTTTCCAATCTCTCAAGGCGATTGGCCCAGGAAGTGGATATTGAATGCCAGCACGGGAAGCCATAGCAAATGATAGGCCTAATCAGCTGCTTGTAGAGAAGGAGCTTAGATTTCGCATTTAGCTTACTGTTAAATTTTAGGACCGGGTTGAGAAGGCCGAGGACCTTTTTCGCTTTGGAAATGATTGTTTTGGCGTGTTGGTTAAATTTCAATAGGTGGTTGAAGTGTATTCCAAGATACTTGAGGGATTTCGAGACCTTAATTTCGGTGTTATTCAGGTGGAATCTAAGGTCACCGCACTCTTTAGCGACGCCTCTCCTGCCCTTTCCCCAAGCATTTCGGAAGGCGATGAAATTTGTTTTGTTTTCATTTAGGGAGAGCCCCCATGTGTTGTAGTAGCGATTTACTGCCGTAATATGCTTACAAAGCCATTCCATGGCTTTGTGTGGGTTACGGTCGGTCGCATAAATTAATGTGTCGTCGGCGTAAAGAATGGCTTTGGATTTTAGTCCAGGCACCGTGTGTGGTAGGTCGTGAAGATATAAATTAAACAATTTGGGTCCAAGGATGGAACCCTGGGGTACCCCGGACCTGGTCGCCACCGGTCTGGATACAGCCTCTTTAATTTGAACTGCGAGAGTTCGGTCGCTGAGGAAGCTGGAAATCAGTCGGACGTTTCATCGACTTTAAACAAGCATACGACAGCATCGACAGGGCATGTATGCGACAATGGTGGACCTAATCATCCCCCTAAAGATAGTAAAGTTAACAAAAATGACAATGGAAAACACAATGTGTGTAGTCAGAATACAAGGAGAATTGACGGAGTCCTTCCCAGACAAGCAAGGCTTAGAGAAGAGCGATGTGCTGGCACCCATGCTATTTAGTCTCTGCCTAGAAGGAGTAATTCGCAAAGTAAACATTGATGCGAACGCAATCCTGCTTAATCAATCAAAACAATTGACAGGATATGGCGATAATGTAAAGTGCCTTGCCAGATCACTTTCATACCTTAGAGAAATACTCACGGAATTAGAAGATGGAGCCAAACATATAGGGCTGCAAATAAATGCAGACAAGAGTAAGATTCTAATTCAGTCAAGGGTGGTCTGAAGAAGAAAACACCACAAGACCACCGGGAGGGAGGCATAACTTCGAACGCGTAAACAAATGTATCTACCTGGGGTCCACAGTCAGCGAAGACAACAAATGGATTACTCAAGGATACCAAAAAAGCCCTGTATCTACTACCAGATGGGAAAAGATCAGTTGGCAAACCACAGTCCAAGGTGGGAAGACAACGTTAAAGCCGATTCAGCAAAACTGCTCAATACAAGAAACTGGAGACAAGCTGCAGAGCAGAGAGACGTCTGGAGGAAGAAGCTGACGGAGACAAGGCTCGAATTGGGCTATAGAGCCATCGAAGAAGAAGAAGACCATATTCCAAATTGGCAAACAGGATTTCTCAGCAGATGCAAGGCATGTAGACATGCGTTGTGGCTGTAATATACAAATCCTATATTCGGGCTCTCTCGAATACAATTATTTGGGGTGGGGTTCGGAAACGCCTTAGCGTGGCTAGATAAAGCACCAGATTAAACCACTTGGCTCATTACCTCTCGCAATAAATCTTTTCGTGCATTCTACAAACAAGGAATTCGTTCATAAATAGAACACCTCGACAATTTGGCTCTTTAAATCTTTTTTGTGATAATATATGAAATTTCTTGGAATAACCGTAAAGGTACAACATTTTTAAGGTCTCTTGGCTAGATATTATAGTATGTAATCGGAATTAAAGATTGTTTCGACTTCTAAACTTGAACGGGGAGCAACAGACGTAATTTATACAGTTTACGGTAGTTTTGGTGTCCGGTCCATATATAGTATGTGAAAATTAATGAAAAAATATAGGAATTACGCTGTATCCTGTTGTTCATTGAGACCTTATGAAACATAATATTAAATATGTTTTCGTAGCCAACTTCTCAACTCACTAAAATTGATGAAGTAATCACATATGTGTGAGACAAATGCTACAGTACACAGGCAAAAAAAGTCTAAGTGCAAAATATATGTTTCGAGAAAATCGCCTTCCAAGATTTGGAATTTCTTTATTTTTTATTCCGGCAACAGAAACAAATAACATTTTTTTTTGCTTTGAGTCCACATAAAACAATGAAGTATTTTAGGAGATATTGCACTTTAGCAGTTTGGCAGAGGATTTCCAAAAACAAAACTATACACACTACACAATTAAAAATGTTTAAAATACTTTCGATTTTTGGCTAGGGATTTTTAAAGGGAGCGAAGTGAAAAAGACAAACAAATGTGGGAAAGATATTTTCGACTGTTTTAGCTGATGATTTCTTTGTATTCTTCACTTGGTTCTCTCTTTGAAAATCCTCAGCCAAAACAGTCTAAGGTATCTTGGGCATATTCGGTTGTATTCTGGCAGATTATTTTTGTAAATACACAATTGTGCACATAAGCACTTTTGCCGGTCCGATAACTAAACAAAACACAGCACAGTTCAGTTTAAGACAAAAGTTTATAACAATGATTAAGAATAAAATACTAGATACAAAAATGCAATAAACTCAAAAGCGTCGTTTGCACTTAAGCACTTCTGGCTTTTTACTGTCGAGTGTTTAAAAAACTAACCGAGAGCCCGTCGTTGTTTGTATTCCTATAAAAATGTTTGTCCAACTACATGCACGGTTGCCCGACGCTTTTAGGACAGCAAAATGACAATCAATTTGTCTTGCTGTCTAAAGCTCTCCTCCCATGGGACGCGATTTTGCGGACTATCGAACCGCACCGCACCTTTGCTGGCTTCCCACGGTGCGCGATATTGCGGGCAGACGCCGACGGTGCACCGCAGAAAGAGTGTCGACCGTGAAGACACAGACAAGTCTGTAGCGTGCGTAGTATCCGCCGTGAGTTGGTAACTTCAAAGTGCTTTGCGGTCCGAAGCCGTCCGTATAAATACGGCCGAGTATTTCAAAACCGTACTCTAGAAATAACAAGCCTTTCATCTTCATACAAAACCAAAGAACAGCACCACATACACCTTAACAAAATGGAGTAGCAAAAAGAATAAATCGCGTACCTTTATGACAAAGGTGCGATGCATGCTCATAGACAGCGGTTTGAGTCGAAATTGTTGTGCAGAGGCAGCAACGACAGCAACGGTGTATTTGATTAACCGAATCCCTTGCCGTGGCATGAAGGGCATCACACTAGAAGAACGTGGGTGAGATACAAAGCTGAATCTGTCATCTCTACATGTGTTTGGTTGCAAGGCTACATACCGACAGTGCAACGAAATAAATTAACGAGGGCATATTCAAGGGATACAGCCAACAAATGAAAGGATTTCGACTACACAAGACCAGAAAGGTGATTGTTAGCAAAGATGTTTTTTTCATTGAGCCAGAAATAAAAGAGGTATTTTTACTCAAAAACTGTAATAATCGTTCAAAAGAGCTTCGAGTCTCAAGACCCACACAGACGGATACGCACCGTTGGAAGAGCAAAATCGCGCACCATTGGATCCGTAAGTTCCGACTCGACTCGGACCCTACGCATCTCCATAGACTTATCTGCACCTTCATGGACGGGACTCTTCCCATGGTGCGCCGTCCGCGTCTGTTCGCGTCTGTCCGCAATATCGCGCACCGTGAGAAGCTAACGTAAGATGCACATTGTGTATAGAATTTTTCATCAGCACTGCGTTTCAAGTTATATTCCGTTGAATATTTTACCAATTATATATGCTAATCATTCGTAATAAAGTAACTTAGAGTATACGATTTATTTAATGATTTCAGTGTCCATCATATTTAGAGTGTTACTCCTGGCAGGCATCACAGAGATCATGAATTCATGATTTCAAGCCCCACTCAGGAACATGAGCTTTTACCTCTACTTTTATCAATTAGTAAGCACTTATTCGGCGCCCAGAGTTTAGGGATGCCAAACTGGATGAAACCTGCTCAGGATCAGGACCGGTAGAGAACAGTTGTGAAAGTCCACGACCCGACCCGGTTGTAGAGCCGTCAGAGAAGAATGACTTATTCGTAGTTCTCTTTGTACTTCATAGAATTTCTCTTGTTCCATTACATCATATTGACTGTGACATTACTTATATCGAATTTAGTATATGAATTCCGTAAGCTGCATGCTTTTTACTAATGAGATTAATTTGTATTAGTCAAGAAGTTACTATGTGTGAACGTTATATTTTTCGATACTTTCACCCATTTTGAACTTTCGGTTCTATGAGCTTTAAATTCATCTATATCTTACCAGTATGCCACAAAATATGATTAGTAAAATGCTCCTTCCGACTGAAACTTTTGCCACATATTTCACAGCGGAAGGGAGTGTCATTTGTATGAGATCGCATATGATTTGCTAAATGTTCTTTCCGAGTGTATTTCTTCCCACAAACTTCGCACTGATGTGGTGTTTCACCTGTTTAAATACAATCATATACAAAATTTCTTTTAGAATTTAGTTAATTTTCACTTACCTGTATGCCACATGTAGTGATTAACATAGTGTTCCTTACGAGTAAATGATTTTTTACAAATTTCACATCTGTGAGGGGTTTCTCCTGTATGCTTCCTAACATGATTAACCATGTGTTCTTTTCTAGTAAATGTTTTAGCACAATACTGACACCGAAATGGTGTTTCGCCGGTATGACTACGAAAATGATTCTCAAGGTGCTCTTTTCGTGCAAATGTCTTCTGGCAAATTGTGCAAGCAAATGGCTTATCCGTGGAATGCCGTTTCATATGTCTTTCTAAACTTGCATCATTAGCAAAAACATGAAAACATACAGTACATGTAAACATTGGCCCACCTATATGAATCTTTCCATGTCTCGTTAGATCCTGTGAAGTAGTAAATCCTTGGCCACATACTTGGCAATTAAAAGGCTTCCTCTCATTGTGATAACGTCGATGAACTATCAATTGATAACGAAATTGGAACATTTTTCCGCAAATATCACAACTATGTGTCGCAGGCGTTATAGATGTTCCATCTCCCATAGTGTGAGAGTTAGGACCATGAGGTGAAGTAATTCCAGGAATTTGATTGACTTCCATTTTTGGCATTAAAAGTTCTCCAGTTGTAGTTGCTAGATTTCCGACTATAGCTCCTCCATTAGTTGAAGTGGGAACGCCCGATGCATTGCTGATTGTATTTGTAGGATGTGTCGCGGAATGAGAAATTTGATGATTCATTACATCGCCATGAAGTTTTCCAAATACTTCATGATATGATAAAAATTGGCTTAAATCTTCGATGTTAACTTTATACATTTCCACACCTAAGCTTTTGCCTAGTTCTTGGTCGGTAGGCGGCGGAATTCTAACAATAGAACCGTCAGGATTCCGAACATCTAATAGATGTGGGACGTGTGTTTTTGAATCTGGTATGTGGTGAGCATGAACTTGCTGATGCGGGGGAGGCTTTAAATTAGGAAATGGTTTTTCTTCTTTTACTATTTCTTGCATTGTGTGAGACATTGGCCGATCTGTAGCCATTTGGTCATTATTTATTCCTTGTGAATTCATATTTGGAATTTTTTCATTTTTGGTTCCAGAATTGGTAGCATCCATTACCATCATGGTGTTTTCAGGATTGACAGATACCTGGATTTGCTCTGGCTGAGCCGAAGTTGAAATTATTGTTCCATTAGACATTTGTCCACTTTGACTTGTTGTTACATTAATCATAGGATTCGGTATTTGTATCGTACTTGTGCTAACTGTTGTGGCAGCAACACCCTGTTGTTGTTGCTGCTGCTGCTGTTGCTGCTGTTGTTGTTGCTGGTGTTGTTGCTGTTGGACACGTTGCATATGATTTTCTTCTTGCTTAATTGTATCTATTTTTACCAATGAGCCTGCTGTTGACGTATGTGTAGATGATATTGGAGGTGGTAAAGAGGGAACTGTCGACGTTGTTGGTGGCGATCCTAAATTGTAAGTCCCCTGACCCGGATTTGGGAATAAATTTGTTACAACCCAATATTTACCAAGCTGAAAAAGAAATTGTTTATTAAATATTAATCCACCAAAAGAGCAATTATATGAATATTTCTTCAATTTACATATAGGGAAAATTAAAAATAAATGACTTATTTTGAAAATAACTGGCAATCATGTTTTTACTTTTAATTTCTACTTAACACCTAACTATTGGAAGCCACTTTCCCGTACACTTTTTATTAACTAATGTACAAATAGTAAACGCTTTATCTTTATTTGAAAATAAAACTAAAGATATCTTTTAAAAATAAAACGCTTTGATATTGACTTTTTTATGATTCAGGAGATCAAGTCTTTAAAACGCTTTTGACTTTGACTTTTGATTCAGGAGAAGTCTTTAACTACCCTATAACACTAAACAATTTCATGCGGCAATACATTCAGCATTTTTTAAACCTAAATGACGCAAAATTAAGGGCAATAAGTATAACTTATAGAGAACTTACTCGTAAATGTACATCACTATAGTACTGTATTAATGATTTAAAAACAAACGCGGGGTCAAATTGTTAAGTTAATATCGGTACCTCGGAACCAGACTAACGTAAGTCATACTAGGCCAACTTTTCAGGAGAGCACAAAAACTGTTTGTCTGGCTCAATCATAGGTTAGGACTTACGTTCTTACAACCCTTAGAAAATGCAAAAGGCGATTATTCAACGGACTTTAGTTGTTATGGCTTAAAGTAGAATCAAATTCTACATACAATGATGTAATAACCTGAAAATGGTAATATTTGGACTTACGTTCGTCTGGTTCTGAGGTACAGAATGATGAATAAGTAACTCAAAACGGAGAAACGCCATCTGTGATCTAAGGTCTTCACGACCGAAGACCTTCCAATATGCTACCAAATCCTACCTCCACCTCCACGAAGATGTTGACTTTACATCGGGTGACCCCTGGATGATCTTGCCTATACCAGAGTAACAAACGGAAGAGGATGAAAGGCGAGTGTTACGCGCCTCAAAACGAAACAATTACCGGACTGGTCCTCTAGGTTGGGGGTTGGGCGGCAGCCTGAAAACCTTCCGCCGTAGAAACCCACCCGTTATGAATCCTCAAGGCAGGCCTCGGACAGGACGGACTCAACGGCAACGACCCAGGCAACGAAATATGGATTTTGGAACTTGGAACGTCAGAACGCTCAACAGGACGGGCGTTCGGTGTTCGCTCTTATTATTAGTGCAAAAATACCGCGCACCGCTCTACAGGAAACCAAATGGAATCACAGTGGCATAATGAATCTCAGAACACACGCGATACTCTCGAGTGGTTCGTCGAATGGAAGAAGAGAGTTCGGATTTGCCTTCATAGTGGAAAAAAAAGAAAATACTACAAATACGCTTCGGATTAAAACAACACTACATAACATTAGTCTCATAAACGTCCATGCGCCCACAGAAGACAAGACGGATGAGGAGAAAGAGGAGTTCTACCAGACAGGCTAACAAACGCCATCCAGCGATATTAAAATGGTGCTTGGAAACATGAAAGAAAAGAAGAGGAATCCTTGGAAGTCATAGGAAAGCACAGCCTACATACCGCTACCAATGATCAATCTTGATCAATCTCGGCTAGCTCGAACTCAATGGTAGTATGTTCAACTATGTCCCCGCACAAAAGTATTCATAAGATAATGTGGCAGACTAGAATTGACTGGTTTGATCTGGATTGTAGAGCCGCAATAGAAGAACTGCAGACATGATGTGCAGAAATAAGAAGCGAGTATCTAAGCAGGGGGATCCTACAGATACAGGAAGACTTCAACGAAGGCAGAATTAGAGAAGCCTACAAGAACCAGATAAGATAAAGGAACGATGGAGACAATATTTTCAAAACTTTCCCACAAGAATCAACGTGGACCCACCGGCGGAGGCAAGAGGTGGTAGCACGTAAATTGTTTCAATCGACCTCTTCATACAACATTTTTTGTAACATTTGAATTTTTGTATGGAGAGGTCGATTGAAACAACTTACGTGCCACCACCCCAGATAATATTCCAATAGAACCACCAACACTGGATAAGGTACGGGAAGCTGTGAAACGGCTAAAAAGTAACAAATCCCCAGGCCTCGATGGAATCGCAGCTGAGCAACATCTGGGAGGAAAAATTTAAACCGGAAGAAAGCGATTATATGTCCAATCTACAAAAAGGAGATCAATTAACCTGTAAAAATTACAGAGGCATCTCACGCCTC
This sequence comes from Thereva unica, assembly GCA_949987705.1. NCBI lineage: Eukaryota > Metazoa > Arthropoda > Insecta > Diptera > Therevidae > Thereva > Thereva unica. Next base: position 37,478,447 of record OX465285.1, read on the forward strand.
AGCACCAACTACAAAACCTTCACAATCCTTGTGAAACAAAAACTAGAACCTATAACGGAAACCCTTATAGGAGAATATCAACCTGGTTTTAGGACAAACAGGTCATCATCGGACCAGCTGCTGGCTTTAAAGCAAATTCTGGAGAAAACCTGTGAAAGGAATATATGTAGATAAATACATATATCAGATATTGGTCGACTTTCAACAGGCATATGACTCGATAAACAGAGAAAGGCTATACAGGATCCTGTTGGAATTAGGAATCCCCTCAAAGCTGGTACAACTGATCAACTCCCTGCATCCAAATGCAGTAACAGAAGAGTTCGAGGTGCGACAAAGTCTTAGTCAAAGAGATGGACTAGCCCCCATGCTTTTCAACCTGGTCCTAGAATGGGTGATAAGAAAATCGTCAGTACAGAGAAGTGCTTTCATAGCAACGCAGTCTGTACAACTACTTGGATATGCGGATGACGTGGACATCGTGGGAAGGTCCTTCTTGGCGGCAAAAGAAGTCCTAATTAAAAGAGGCGGCAAAGGACAAAGGGCTGAGCATCAACGAAGGGAAAGCAAAGGAGATGCAGCAATCTAGAGCTGGAAGGTTTAGAATGGTAAGAAATATAACTATCGACGAACACAATCTAGAAGCAGTCGATAAAACAATCTACCTTGGGTCTACAATTAGAAAAAGAAACGATGAATAGGAAGAAATAACTAGACGAATACTACTGCCTTTTATGCCCAAAAACAAATCCTACACTCAAGATTTGAGCACAGAAAAATGAAACATTGACTCTACAAAACAGTAATACGACCAGTACTGTGCTATGCCAGCTAGACTTGAACTATGACCCGGGACATAGGGGACCGAGTCAACATGTTTAAGAGAAAAATTCTCAGCTACACAATAGGCATAACCAGAGAGGATGGAATATGGCGAAGAAGAAACAACCACGACCTACAATTCTCAACTTTAATAAAAATTAACAGACTGAGACTAGCTGGCCACGTAATCAGGATGGAGGATGTGGGCTACCACGTGTAGTCACTTTTATTAATCAAACTTTTGTTATTATGTATAATAAAGGTTTTATTATTTATATATGAGTTACACTTAGTATCACAATTATTATTATTTTATTTGTGTATATTTATTAATTTTATAATTTGGCGAATTTGGGTAATTTCGGTATCACGCTTACAATGTCGCTCGAGGGAACTTTCGTACGAGAGTCAAAAACGGAGATGCCGGAAATTGGCTATTCTCCGATAGACACGATGCGAGCGGAACGGAACAGAGAACGGTAAGATCACTGAACTTTAAGTTCGGTGATCGATGGAGTGTTCCGATTGATCGTGTTTATTGAGTGGGAGGCTGTTGTGTGACTTTGCGTAAACTTGGTAATTAAGTTTACGCGGTCACTACATACTCCCCCCCCAGCGTAGCGTTAACGAAATGTTACCGCTTTAGACGGCTTGGTTTCGTTGTCGCGGTCGCAACCGAAGGCTGGCTTTAGCCTGTCAATGGATATTGACTTGGTTGTGCCGTTCAATTTGACAACGAAGTGTTTTCGTAATCGTTTGATTACTTCATATGGGCCCTCATATGGAGGTTCGAAAGGTTTTCGAACTCTGTCGACACGTATGAAAACATAGTCGGCGTTCTCCAGGGCTTCTGGCACATAAACATCCTTTTGGACGGGTTGCCGAGGATGTATTGCCTTAATGTTCTGCATATGAGAACGAAGGCGAGAGAGGAATTCTGATTCTTCAATTGGATTTTCATCGGTTGTGATAGAAATCGAATTGGGAAGTCTCAGATTCTGACCATATACGAGCTCGGCTGGTGAGCATTGTAAGTCGGTCTTAATTGCCGTGCGTATGCCTAACATTACAAAGGGCAAGTCTTCACTCCAATTAGTAGTGTTGTCCCTTGCCATTAAGGCTGCTTTTAGTTGCCTGTGGAACCGTTCAACCATCCCGTTTGCCTGCGGATGGTAGGCGGTTGTCCGGATTCGATGAGTGCCCAGTAATTTGGCAACTTCATTGAACAGTTCGATTCGAACTGCGTACCTTGATCGGTTGTGATTTCGAGAGGTACGCCGAATCGTGGGACAAATTCGGTGACAAATCGTTTTGCCACTGTTGAAGCTGAAATATCCCGAATTGGGTATGCTTCAGGCCATCGCGTGAATCTATCGACTATCGTTAAGATATAAGAGTATCCACGAGATGGGGGTAGGGGTCCCACTATATCCATATGGATATGGTCAAATCTATTATTTGGAAGTTTGAAAGCTTCTAATGGAGATTTGGTATGTCGTGAAACTTTGGACTTTTGGCAACCTAGGCATGATCGAGACCACTCATTGCAGTCTTTATTGATCGATGGCCAGAAGTATTTCTTGGTAACGGCTCGTCTTGTAGCGCGAATACCAGGATGTGCGAGACTATGTTCGGAGTTGAACGCTAGTCTACGTAGAGAATTGGGTATGTAAGGCCTAGGAATGCCTATACTATTTTCACACCACACCTGATGGGCGGTAAATGGTATTGGTGTGAGGACTAGTTTTACCCGTGAGCCGTTGCTGGGGTGCTCTTGTAGAGACTTCAACTCTGTGTCACCTTGTTGAGCCTGTGCCAGTGTAGGCAGGTCGAAGGTGACCGAGTCGACGTTGTCGGTTGCTAGTGAGCGCGACAAGTAGTCGGCGACAACGTTTTGTTTACCCGACGCATGTCTGATGTCTGTGGTAAACTGAGAGATTAGACCCAAATGTCTGGTCTGTCGAGGGGATCGTTCGGTCTTTGTGTGAAGGGCGCGAACCAGTGGTTTGTGATCAGTATAGACCACGAAATTGCGTCCTTCAACGAAGTAACGGAAGTGTTTGATCGCTGCATAGATTGCGAGAAGTTCGCGATCGAATGCAGAGTACTTCCGTTCTGTTGGTGACAGCTTTTTGGAATAAAAAGCTAGAGGTTGCCACCGATGACCGTTGAATTGTTCCAAAACGCCTCCGATCGCATAATCAGAGGCGTCAGTCGTAAGACTGTATTTTGCATCCTCGATTGGATGGTTTAGCAGAGTTGCTTCAGCCATCGAGGTTTTCACCTTGAGGAATGCCGCCTGACATTCTGCTGGCCAGTCAAAAACTTTATTGGCACGTGAGCGGTTGAGAAGGTCTCTCAAATGCTCGTTTATAGGCACCAACTGTTCAGCCAATTTTGGGATAAATCGGTGATAGAAATTCACCATTCCCAAGAACTTCTGGATCGATTTGACAGAAGTTGGAGGTGCGAGATCAACGATAGCCTGAACCCGATCGGGGGATGGAAGTATTCCATCCTTTGTGATGCGGTGGCTTAGAAACTTAATCTCTGTTGCACCAAAAACGCATTTCTCTAGCTTGATGGTTAAACCGAAGCTATCGAGGCGTTTAAAGAGCTCTTCGAGGTGAACGATATGTTCATCCTCGGTTTTACTGGCGATAAGTATATCGTCCAAGTATACATAAACGAAGTCGAGATCTCTCGTAACTTCATTTATGAACCTTTGAAAGGTTTGGGCTGCATTTCGTAAGCCGAATGGCATACGTGTAAACTCATATAGGCCGAATGGCGTAATCTGGGATGGCACGTAAAAAACTCAGCCATGTAATCTACATTTCATTTACGTAAATTACATGACGTAAATTACATGAAAAATTTGGAGTTCTCTACATGAATTTTGTAAAAATGTTAAAAACTATATTTTGACCGACCAAGTGAGAAACGAGTGTAAATAACAGTAGATTTTTAGATAAAATGGAAAGAAAATGTCATTTTATTGAAGAATTCTTTAGTTCAAGAAGAAAAACAATTAACAGTAATGATGTAAAAAGTAATGTTTATTCTGTTAATTAATTTGATATTACGGCTCAATTGGCAAATCTAAAACGTCGTCACTTTCAGGTATTTCATCTGTCGCTCGCAAAGTAAAATAAATGTCCACGAGTTTCTTTGATGTTTCCACCGAAAGTCTGTTTCGGATGTCATTGTGAACGTATCCCCAATTGGAAAAAAGCCGCTCGAGCTGCGCTGTTGATGCCGGAATTTTCAAAAACTTCATCGCAAATTTAGACAGCTCCTCGTGACCTTGTTGAGCAGCATAGTGCCAAAATGTTTTCGGATTCGTTATTTTCTTCCGTTGTAAATTGGCGAACGTCCCTTCGTTTTCCATAAACTTGCGACACGATTCAAGCCCATCTGCTTCTAGATTTTCAAAAATGTAGTCTTTTATTTCCTTTTGTTGTTTTTCATTAAACTTTTGGCCACGATAAACTGGATGCAAATAGTTTGCCGTCATTGTGACAGTGTTGAACACATTGCTTTTCTTGCAACGATATTCCAAAAACTCACGCAGTTCAGGGCAATCAACAAATAGTTTGAGCCAGTTTTCGGCTGCATCAGCCGCTGAGCAAGTGCTTCTTTGGCAATTGTTTGTCAGTTCGGCCACCGGATTAAGCAGTTCGAGCAGTTTTCTAACGGATGTGACAATATTTACATTGAAGAGAAGCTCAGAAACGCTTTCTTTTGGTTTCAATGCCTTTTCATCCATTTCCGCTTCAACGTCACAATCAGCGGCTACCTTTTTCATTGCCGTTAAATTTTTTATCAGAGATTCAGCCGCGTCTCTTTGGCTCATCCACCGAGTAGCACAAAACAAAACTGGTTTATGGCCGCCAGCTTTCAGTAAACGATCTTCTAGGCCGGTTTTCTTGAATTCTTTTTGAACACTGATAACTTTTGCCATTATTGCTGCGTTTTGCGGTTTTTTTAGGATATCTCCAGCTAATAAATTAGCGGAATGTGCGTTGCAGGTAGAGTACAGCAATTTCAACGTTTTTTCAGCAACATTTCCCATGTTCCTCATGTTGTATGCATTATCCGTCAAAACTGAGTTAATTGTGGCATCATACCGATTTTTGGCAATAGATATTGACTGTTCCACTGCATCAAGTATATTGGCCCCTGTTTCCCGAACACTTGAGAAGTCAAACGATTCAAGTAAAACCTTTTGGTCATTTGAAGTAGCCAACATTGTTACGACGTTGTGACGATTTTATGAAGAGTTTTGCCAACCATCCACCAATAACGTCATTTCTTTATCCATTTTCGCGACCAACTCTGAATTGCGTTTTTCAATTTTGTTGTGCACTTTATCGAGCAGATTACCAGACAAACGACGTCGATGTGGTATGTTGTAGGCTGGACGCAACGCTTTAACAAATCTCTTGAAGTATATTGACTCAACAACAGCAAATGGAATATTGCAACCATAAAAAAATTCCGCTAATAGCAAATCAAGTTTTTCACTTTCAGAAGGCTTCATATCATCAATGAATCTATTTAAATTTGGCTGTTTTGACGATTTCGGTGTTGAAGATCTATATGGCGATGAAGGACTTGGCATGGATGTGGCCTAAAAATTGAATTTATTATATTTAAGTAATTCAATTTGAATAGAATATCCAAAACAATAATAAATCTTCTCACGTCTTGCGGATGCGAATCGAATGAAAAACATAAAGTCGAGCTCGGTCGTGAGTTTGATCGGGATTGTTGTAGGTGTAGCGAATTTTCACATTCAATCGAGTGTAATCCAATGCTCACAGATTCTGAAGCAATGACCATTTCATTTTTATCCGCAATTTCATCTTCGACTGTAGGTACGGTATCAAATTCACTGTCATTCGTATCAATATTGGAAGTACCGCACAATTGACTAAACAAAGATAGTAAGCATTGGGATTAAAATTTAATTAAAATACGAAACAAAGAATATGAAATATTTATTACCGATGTTTTACCAAGCGAGGTCCATGAGTGTTTGCAAATGTTTTCAAGCAATTACGACACTTTGCATTAACTTTTCCATTTACGAATATTTTTTCGTATCCGAACCAATTTTGCTGTTGAATCGGTCGTCCACCACCACCTGAAGTCGATGGTTTGTCTTGTTTATTACTTGAATTCTTTAATTTCTCGAATGCATTGGACATTTTCGGAATATTCGTGGGTTAAATTTGCAAAATAAAAAAAAAATTAGAAGAAACACCTTTACTGAATGCAATTTGAACTGTGAATCGTCAGTTTCCGTTTGACAGTTCCATGTTTTACAGTGTGTGTAACGAAAGCGATGGTAAGGAGAGGGACAGATAGCATGTTACATGAACCGCTACCATGCAAAACGCTATATACTTCTATTTTCTTTGCTTTACACAGTTCTCGTCTGTGCACTAACAATGTAAATTGACCATGGAACGTGATCAATGCCATAGATACACTGTTTAGCACAGTCAAACTATGTATTTTGGGTGGTTTGCGAGTTTTTTACGAAAACATATTTATTTACATGGAAATTACGTAATTTACATTTTTCTACGTAAATTACGTTCAAAACTCGAAAATCATGTAAATTTGCCATCCCAGGGCGTAATGAGTGCAGTCTTATGCACGTCTTCTGGGGCGATTGGTATGTGATGGTATGCACGTACCAAATCAACCTTCGAAAAAATTGTGCAGCCGTGAAGATTCACGGAGAAATTCTGTATATGCGGGATCGGATATCTATCCGGCACAGTGACAGCGTTAAGGCGACGGTAGTCGCCGCATGGCCTCCAATCATGTGAGTCCCGTTTAGGGACCAGATGAAGCGGAGATGCTGCGGGGGACGACGAAGGTCGACAAATCCCCAATTGGACCATGTGGTCAAATTCTAACTTTGCCACCTTCAGTTTCTCCGGATGCTAAAACGGCTTATAGCCTCAGAAATTTCGGGAAGCAGGTCAGTAGGTAGACTCAGGAGGAGATGGATACTCTGTGACGGCTGACGCAGACGCAATGCTCAACATCCGGAACTGTAGACATGTTGCAAGGGACCGTCAAACTTGGAGAAGTGCCCGAGAGGAGGCCAAGGCTCGATTAGGGCTCTAGCGCCATTGGATATAGATGGAAAGTTAAAGGCCGATTAAAATAATGGCTAGGAATTTGCACTCGCAATGTCAGCCATAAAATAGGAACACAGTTAAAAAATAATAAATGTAACAAAATATATAACAAAAACTGTAATTGTAAACAGAGGCCTTGCAAAAAACAATTAATTGATTCCACAAAATTTGGCCATAGACACCAGTTTTGCCAATGTATAGCTCAAATTGTCTGACACCTTGAAAATTGACACTGAAATCCAAAAAAAAAACTGAAAAAAGTATCTGAAAGGCCGTCATATACACAAATGATTCTAGTGGCAAACAGTGGCACATTAAATTAAAGCAATAGAATAATGTGTCACTTCAAAAACAAATTGACAACATTGCCTTAATGCAAATGATGCAAATATGTTAAATGTAATTTAATTAATGGAATCTCATCAAAGGAATACCCGTACCTTTCCGGAGGGAAAGTTCATAGTCAAAATAGCAAAAAAGGGGGACCAGCAATATGTGACAACATGTGTACTATCTACTGTGAGTAAAATCTTGTCCCATATTATATTATCAAGGATAAGAGAGGCAGTAGACAGAACGCTTAGAAGACAGCAGGCTGGATTCAGAAAGGGCCGCTCCTGCATAGACCATATTAACACCTTGCGAATCATAGTGAAGCAGTCTACTGAATTACGATCCCACCCGGAACCTTGCTTTCGTAGACTATGAGAAAGCGTTCGACTCGGCCAATAGGAGCTTTATATGGCAGGCACTACGAAAACGTGGACTGCCTGATAAAATAATAGAATTGATAAAAGCACTATACAACAATTCTAAATGCAGAGTTTTCCATAATCACGCAGCTTTGAGGTGCGTTCAGGAGTGCGACAAGGTTGCCTAATTTCGCCATTACTATTTCTTATAGTAATAAACCACATCCTTGTCAGGGCTCTAGATAGTAGAACAGGCGGCATACAATGGGGTTTGCTAGACCGCCTTAAGGATCTCGACTACGCCGATGGTATCTGTTTGCTGGCCCACTGAATCTTAATAAAACCAAATAAATGTGGATTAATGCAAGCACCCTTTAACGACCAACGCTGAATAACCGTGACGTGGAACTGAAAGATAAATTCTGCTACCTCGGTAGTATTATTACCGAAAACGGCCGTGCAGAAGAAGACGTCAGTCCCAGAATAAATAAAGCATATGGAGATCAAAGGAGATCTCAACAAACACCAAATTGCGGCTCTTCATCTCCAACGTTAAGGCAGTTCTTTTGTATGTTGTGAAACATGGGAAGTCACCCAATTCACCACAGGGCGCTTACAAGTTTTCATCAAGATAGAATTCCTAATATAGAGCTATGGCGGCGTGCCGGCCGACCAAGAAAGGATAGACGACCAAATCAGGCGAAAGAAATGGAATTGGATTGGCCCCTCTTTGCGACGTGAAAACGAGAATCTAACCAAACAAGCCCTTGACTGAAATCCACAAGGATCCCGTCGAGTCGGAAGAGCTAAAACAAGGTGGAGGGGAATGCTATTAGCAGATGCCGCAACACAAAGTCCGCTGGAGGGCAACTGTTTCCGCCCTATGTCCCATGGGGGTTAAAGGGGAATAAGAAGAAGAAATAAATGCAGACAAGAGTAAGGTTCTAATTCAGTCAAGGGTGGAAAGAAGAAGAAGAAACCACAACACCTGGGGGAACATAACTTCGAACGGGTAAACCAATTTAACTACATACCTGGGTATAAGGTTTACTTTTGCTTCAAAATATTTCTGTTATTATAAGTTACTTAGGGGTTTCTCACCTCAGAAGTAGTGAATTCCGCAGCCGCTGTATACAAACTTTTGACGTTGACTGTACCTTTTAAAATAGAACCTGTAGTGAAATGGGACACGATCTAATTGGAAACCCCAATATCCAATTCGGAAAAAACAATTCTATACTGGTGTATGTTGTTCATATTTGAAGTGGTATTCATATAATTATACAAATATCGAAGGAATCCCTCCTATAAGACCGGTTTCTTTTTAATTTATGATATGAAATTTAAAAAGTATTTTTATAGAAGATTTAGGTATCACTTTACTTCTTGACATTTCTAAATTCTGCATATTGCTTTACATATTAATAACCTGCGTTAATTTTTCCAAAATTGAGGTTAAAAAGAGTATTTTCAAAGGTGGTTCACAGGCACGGTATACAGAAACAAAATATTGTAAAAGACTATACCGTAAGACGGTATGTTAGTGCTGACGTCACGTGGCGCCTCGCTGTTGTTGTTGTCTCTGCATTGAGGCTGACGTCACTAGGCGCCTATTTTTACGGTATACGAAGCTGTCGTCTTTTTTACATTACCTTATGTTTCTGTATACCGTGGTTAACAGGGTTGTATCTCTTTCTCAACAACAAGAAATGCATAAGTTATTATAATCTTAAGCAGAGTGGCAAGTTTGAACTTCAACATGATTATAAATATTTTGTGTTTTATGCCTCATTCACACACATAATGTGCATGTAAAGATCCGTGACGAATTTGATACATAAAACAGAGTAAATAAAGGGTTTTTGATTATTAATTATGCTGATAAAGGAACAGTTCTTCAGTTAATGCGCAATATATGTATGTAGTACTTCAACCACAATGATAAGAGTTAGTTAGAACTAATCCAACTCCTTAAAGACGCGTGATTTCCTTACATCACATCTGCTTAATAGTTCAAGGACAATCTGATTTCGATGGCATGACTGATATGTAATATTTCCTGAGAATGTAATGATTTTGTTTCTGAAATCGATATCATCATAATTAGCTATTAAAAGTCCATTTCTACAAGGTTCTGTTTTCTCAAAAGTATTTTAAACGAAACAGGATATGCGAGAGTATTATAAATAAATTGTTACAATCTTTTTTTTACAATGTGCGTGACAATTCCTATTTGTTTAATTGCAGTATCACAGAAGGATGTTAAATTGTACGTTATTACAACTACGATTTGTTGGAAAATGTACGTTGAAAATTTTCAGGGATAGAACAACACTGTAATTATATCAGGTGTTTTGATCGTAAAATTTGACACGTTTGCAAGTAGACTGATCTGACGTAATCTATTAGTTCACGGTATACATATTTGTATATCGTGCTATTACTTAAAAGTTAATTCCTTAGTGAAAAAAACAATGGATTAGAACGTCAGCATTTTCGATTTGCGATAATTTGTTTATAATTTTCGAAGTGTGTTGAACGTAATCCAGACCATATATTCTATGTCCGTGCCAAATATGATTATAGGGTATCTCAAGGATTCTGGATCTGGTCTGGCACGTGCTTGTCTCATAATGTCGAAAGCGTAAGAATAACGCAGGGTACTGTCATCAACGAAGCTGAGCAGAGGGTTGGAAGGGATTGGGAGCAGATCATTTATGAATATAAGGAAAAGAGTGGGTGAAAGAATTGATCCTTGAGGAACTTCGGCCGAGGTGGTGTGGGTATTAGATTCGATGCCATCCAATACTGTCTTTATTGAACGATCAGAAAGAAAGCTCTTAATCCATTTTCTTAGAACTGGGTGAATACCAATAGCTTGAAGTTTTGACAACAGAGCAAGGTGCCATACTCGGTCAAAGGCTTTGGAAATATTTAGAGCAACCAACGCAGACTCGCCAAAACAATGGGTGCATTGGTGAAGCTGCTCTGTTAGACATAAAAGGAGGTAGATCTTTTGGATCTAAAGCCGTACTGTTTGCCATGAATAATTTTGTTGGTTTCCAGATATTCCATTAGTTTTTGGTGATTAGAGTCTCCATGACTTTGGAGAGTACAGAAGTAATTGGTATTGGGCGGTAGTTTAGGGTATCGCTAGTCACCTTTTCCGGTATAGGCTCATCATAAGCCAGTTTCCAGGAGTCTGGATCGACTCCGGATAAATAAGAAAGGCTTGCGCAGAGCTTTAGCCAAAGGTGATGAACATTTATTGAGAACCATAGGGGGTATTTTATCGGGGCCAGTTGGTTTTTATTATTGATATACATTTCGTAAAAAACTCCGTCCATTGAATGAGCTATTCGCTCGAGGGAGGGAGTTTGCATAGCAGCATCGGGTAGAGAAGAATTTGAAGCGAACAAAGATGCTAATAAATCGGCTTTGGAATTGCTTTATGTTATCACTTCATCTTTGTGAATGAAGGGAGGTGTTGTGGAGGAGGTCTTCTTCTTCTTTGATCCGTTAGCTGGCGATGCGAGCGGGATGTTCCCGCAACGATGCTGTTGTCGGTGCCGCTTTAAAAAATGGGGTTTCTTGCCTAGTTTCTTCGGTCAATTCAGCAGGTCGACCACCCTACTCCTTTCACACCCTGGACTTGGGACCAGACGCTGGCGGACTTTGTGGAGGAGGTAAAATTCTTCTTGATGGAAGTTACCAAGGACCAGACAATTTTACTGCCGGTGGTAGTACTTACTTCTCAGCCTGTCATCAAAAGATGATTTAAGGGGACATTCCGGTCAACTGGATTGAAAAAATCGATTTTTTTTGTTTTTGATTAATCGATAGATATAACCCTTAAAAATAACATACCGAAATCCCAAAACGATATCTTGAACAGAAACAAAGTTACACCTCATTAAAGAGGAGTGCCTCCAGCAACATCGAAGCATGACTTAAAACTTCAGAGGCTTGTATCTCCGTTCGAGTAATTTGTTCGCTGCGACCAAAATTCTAAGCAAACGGTCAATGCAATATACCCTAAAATCGTTCTACTTGTTTGTCTTACATATCATTTCAGTCTAATAGACTAATTTTTCTTTTTCTTTTTTTATTCAAAAGTTATAACAAAAATAGAGGTGAAAAAAAGACCGAAAAAATCACTTTTTTTTTCAATTGTCCACCATTTTGTTAATTTTTCGAATTTTGAAAAACTGTTCTATTACACTGAGCATCATATCATATAATTTAAGAAACTTTCATAATTTTTGATTTGAGGTCACCTGTGTAACCTAGAGGTTGGTCGCAAGCAGGACGTGTTCGCCAAGAACGGCGACCTTTGATGGCTTGGAGGGGGGATTTAAAATTATTTTTTTTATCCGACAAAATTAAATTGTGTACTTGAAGGATCAATAAAAACTATAAAAAAAAGTTTACTTCAATTGCTTTAGTAGATTCGTAGAAAAAAATTCCTAAAAATTGACCATTTTTTGACTCAACTGACCGGAATGTCCCCTTAACTCTCCTAATGATGGAGGTACAGGAGTTTCTTAACCTAATATACTCGCGTCGAAGTGACTCGCAAGGGGAACGCCTGTACGCTCTGAAGGCGGCTTTTTTGATTTTATCGCGTTCATACACTCCCCATTAAACCGTCTATTCCGATGTGGATTTATAGACTTGGTTGAATGGGGAATAAACGCATTATCACCTGTATAACTATCGTGATACAGAGAGCGACCGAGTTGACGTGGGCGAGACGGAAACACAACCTCCAGTCGGTGGCTTTCCCATAGTGGCAAACCGTTCGTTTAGAAACTGGTATGGTTGGGGCAGACGATAGCTATGGGAAATGAGCGCTTACTAGGTTGTAATCCGAGGTGCCCAGAGGAGTGTCAACATCGACAGTGTATCTAGTAGGGTGGGAGGAAAGAAATAGATCAAGGAGATAGGATCCTTGGCCTGCAACTTCAAGGACCCTAGTCCCCTAGGGGCCTATATTTGAATGGCAAATAACCAAAAAACCAAGCTAGCTGAAGTCTTTACGTCCACCAAGAAATTCTCAGAGGATGTTGAGGTGATGTTGAAAAAATTCAGAAAAAAGGACCTTAACGATCTATTTTTTGAGTTACAGTGAAATATGTGGGAAAAATTTGTTTTTTCATATATTCCCCCTTTATTTCTGGTTTTTTCATCGTACACTATTGCTTTTATAAATATAATAAAAGCCCAATTCCTTAAGATTACAAATATACTCTATTTGTTAAAATAGACCTGTTTATTTTAAACCATTAAACTACATTTTTTTCTCAAAACCAAAATTCAAAGAGCCCCATCCACCTTTATGTTTTTGTCGATAATTGCTTGTCTACTATCTAACATTAACCGCTTGGCAAGCTGGGGCGGGCTACGCTCTATTTAAGTATATATCGCACCCTTAGAATGAAAGTGACCTAACTCAAAATTCCTGTAAATTCTGATTTTGCTATAAACCGACCTTAAAAAGCCTACTCTAAAACCCTATGGCGAAAAAGAGCCGGAATTAAGAGTAAAAAGGTAATAACGTATACATCGGTCATTTTTGTTGATCGCACAATTCACCTATGCATGTTATGTGAAAGAGACCGAATCAATATTGCGTCAGAGGTGCTCGAAAGTGGACGTGTATAAAATCGACGCATTTCAATATACGCCCTTACATCTATAGAATTTTATGGTAAAATAATGACTGAAACCATAATGTGCCATCAGCATTTGCTGCATCTTGCGTCTTAAATAGGCTTAACTCATAAAAATTCCCAGAAATACAGAAATATTTTTGACATAGAGTGACTTAATTTGAAACCATTTCTTATTAAAATTGTCAAAATATATTTAAAATACATTTAAATTTAATATAATGTTACCAATCTGTACATAAAAGATCAATATATAAATACGCAAAAAATGAATCATTTTCAATGAAACACGGGACAGATACTTTCAAATTTACTCAACACCGCACTTATTTCAAAACTTTCTTGCTCATTTCCCACAAAATGCAATTTTTGAGTTAGGTCACTTTCATTCTAAGGGTGCGATATGACAATTGCTCCACTTGGAATTTTTTGGGGGCCCTAAGCTACAGCTTGTTTAGCTTATACGTAAATCCTGCACTGCTCATTACCCAATCAGAAGAAAAAAATAAATCGAGTTTGACATAAATTGCATCTGATGGCCGCCATATTTCTTTTTAAAAATTAACCTAGCCTGTTTGCCATTTTTGAATCCGCGTAGACCATTGCTTGTCTCTTATCTATTCTAATTGGTAAATCTCGCTATTCGCAAGAAACATGCCCGGGCAACGCCTGCCGATAAGGATTGATGGATGTGGAAAGCGTATGTATAGCAAGGAAACCATTTCATGTGCAATCGAAGAAGTCAGTGTAATATTTGATGGGATTTACTGAAGTAATAGCATATGTTCATTGTTCCTTTGTTTTGAAGATGCTTTATCATGAAAATCGCCATTTTTCACTTAATTATTTTCTCCACATATTTCTAACGAGCAAAAATTTTGCCACCATTTGCGCGATTTCGGATACTTTTGAGAATTCGCCATTGTTAACTGTCTTTTAGTGGCGCTAACAGGTTGGTAAGCTCATTCGTACTAAGAATAAGGAATATTACCTTAAAATTATACCAAAAAATCTGCCCATTGCAATGGATCAAATGCTCATAACGATGTAATATCAACATAATGACCCCAAAAAACAAGGCAAAAAACGTGTCAGAATGCCTCCATATACAACGGTTTTATGTTCTAGATTGGCTACCACAAAGCCTGGATTTAAATCCAATCGAAAACTTGTGGACCTATTTAAAGCCACTAGCGAAGAATGCGTCAGCTCCGCAAGCAGTAAATGAGTTATGGAATCGCATTGAGGATAAATGATAGGCAATTTCACCGGAAACCGTACCGAAATTGTATGAAAGTATACCTAAACGTATTCAACTCGTTAAACGAGTCAAAGGACTTTGGTCAAATTATTAGGTTGTATTGAAAAACCAACGATTATGTTATTTTTATCTACTGGCAAAATCATGATGGAAATTCACTCTTCAGTAAGCTTCTTCTCGGATAGGCATTGCGATTATTCGAAACCAAATGCAAACGAGGTTGAACCGGGATTGGGTTGATAGGATCGTGATAGAAGAGGGGTTGAAACCTGGGGCCTTATCATGAAATGCGATTCGAAAATGAAATTATCCGAAAATCGAAAAAAGCGATCATGCCATACGAATTCGAATCGGTTTGATGCGATTACAAACGGAATTTTTTCCGATGGCTGTGTAGCTGTCGCATTTGATGTTTCGATTTCGTGAATGCACACTTTAGGAATAAAAAATATAAATTTATCTTTCATATTTTCTTATAACTACATATTTAATTGATTATATAAATAAACAATTTTTCAGGGGAAAAGCTACAACACAAAAACAATACGCTGTGATATCCTTTTCTATTATAAAATAAATGTTCATTTTCCTTTGGTCGAATTATATTTATGTGTGTTCCATCCACACTTCCAATTACTCCGGCTCTGATACTCGAAAGAGTTGTATAAAGCTGTAACAGAAAATAATTGTAATGAAGAAACTAATAAAGTCTGTGTACTCATATTGCATCAGGGAGCCCCATAGGATTCGAATTATCACGAAGTTTTCTTCGAACCAATCGCATATTTT
This sequence comes from Thereva unica, assembly GCA_949987705.1. Classification (NCBI taxonomy): domain Eukaryota; kingdom Metazoa; phylum Arthropoda; class Insecta; order Diptera; family Therevidae; genus Thereva; species Thereva unica. The sequence continues at coordinate 37,493,844 of OX465285.1, forward strand.
GAAGATTTTCTTCTTCACTGTGATGAGAAAAACGCGCTTCGAGAATAATCATTTTTATATAATTTATTTTACTTCGATTAAATTATTTAATTTTTGTATAGAAAACTCACAAACTTTATTACCGCACTTATAAAATGTCAAATGTTGGCATGAAGTTGCCTGCTCCCAGTATTGGAAAGAATTTTTAAGTTGCGTAGGGCAGTACTCCCTTTGCAATGCGAATTCGTATGTACGGATCCTATGATCGGTAGATACATTCGTACCGCAAATTAATTTCGGTTCGTATTTACTTTCGTATCGCATTTCACGATAAGGCCCCTGTTGTCAAAACATTTTTCCCATTCAAGAAACCGCGACTTGGCGAAATAATCTCCGCTTTCTCCAATGCTACAAGAAGGCCATTGCACTTAAACAGGGGCGCCAATGCAAATGGTGCCCATGCACCGGGCGCAATTCAACTGGGACGCAAATTTTCCATTGTCCTTCATTGCGTTCGTAAAATGAGTAGCATACTGCCATACTGCACCGGGCGTATGAAAACCAAATGCCGGCCCTGGGTAGCTACCATGGCAGTATCAAGTATCGATGTTTCAAAAACGAAGCGAATATCGAAAAAAAATATTTTATATTTTCGTTTCATTTTGGGGTGTTTTATCGAAATTCATAATTAAAATATTAGCGCCACGGAATTTGTAGCTTTGATATAACTAAAAACTTTTATGAAATACCTCAAAACGTCAACTTCAAGTGCCGATATCTCAAAAACTAAGCGTGATATCGAAAAATTTTATTTCAAATTTTCGTCTTATTTTGTGGTGCTTCATCAAAATCCATCATCAAAAAGCGAGCCACAGAAACCGTAGAGGTGCTAATAAAAGAAGAGGCGGTACAAGAAATTGGACCGGCGACATCCGTATTAGTCCTCTTTGAGCTGTTCGTAACTGAAATCTGTTGACGGAATGCGGTCCTCATATTTTGCACACTCAACTACATCCAGCGTCTGCACTAATTAGTAGTACTGTATGAGCACTTATAAGCTTACACCAAATGTTTATACATTACTAACCAATATTTTCGTTTTATTAGTAAAAGGAGCTAACACCTGTAAAATATTATCCGTTTGACGTATGTATATAACAATAGAGTAATATTGAAAGTTTGGCTAAATCCAATTGGGTACAACAGCACCTTTATTTTTAGTCGCTACTGATAGGAATTATTGGATAACAGTCTTAAATTAACTTTTCTATTAGCAGCGCTTACCAATGTTTAATGAAAATATCTGGCGATCTAAATCTAAAGAGTGTACTTTTAAAATAAACAGTGTACTTTCAAAATAAACAAAACAATTAAGCGACAGATCACACGTCCAGTTGAAAAGGAACATTCCTGGGACTCTTTAAGAAAATGATTATCAATATCTAGTTAAACTACATAAACATAAGCAAAAATCATAATTAATTAATATTTTATAAGTATTCCAATAACTGATATTTCAGAAAAAAGACAGTCCTAAATGCAGTCAATTTCAAGTTAAGCACTGCGGTGCCAAACATGTAGAAGTCGTTTCTCAGCAGCGATGCCAGACCTACGGATTTCTCAGTAGAAACACGGATATTTCGAACGAGAAAAAAAATAACGGATTTTTCAACGGATTATAACTCAAATACGGAATTTTAACGGAATAGTACAATAAATTTACGGAATTAACGGATTTTAAAAATTATTTTTGCCATTTTGTATTTTTTTTAAATTTCCGCATTACAAAGTTGAGATAAATCGAACCTCTCGTCGAGACTCGATGTTTCAGGGAATTGAGGGATGTTGGCAATCCGAAACCCAACAATAACTTGTTAAATTCCCTGATTCGGGGAATTCCCTGAATCAGGGAATTCCCCGAATTCGGGAGGCAACATTGTAAAATTTTCTTGAGTGCAAAGTGAAAAAGAAGTGCGAGGTGCCAAATAAATTCAAAACGTGCGGTTTGTACACAGTTCGGACAATAGTGCATCGGGGACTCAATAAAATCAAAAGGTAAAGAAATCGATGATTATTCCTGTTTATAAAAACGGTCGTGTAAATGCAAAACAATTTACGGTAATTAACCGAATCGCATGTTTTATTTTGAAAACACGTAGTATATGTTTTTTTTTTGCAATGTTCAATACTTTTTATATTAGTGTAATTTTTGTGTGATGTCATATAGTATTTATTCATTTTCAGTGAATGACAAAAGTTGTAAAAAAATGAACGGCATCGATTCCGAAGAGGAAATCACTCCTCCTAGAAAAGGCATTAAGTGAGTTACTTGTAATCGATGAACAAAATATTTATTTATAAAAATGTTATTTATTTACAGAATGAACAACAAAAATAATAAAACTAAAACGACATCAAGATCATCAAACAAGGACAAAAAGTAAATATTACGGCATATGTTTTTGAGAAAATGTGCCTAGTCCTTGAAAGCAAATGTTTAATGCAAATATTTTTAATAATTTGTTTCAGATTTCAACAATACTACAATGATTTATGGCAAAATGAGTTTCCCTGGGTAAAGTCATCAGAACTAGGTAAATTGAAATAGATAAAAATTAATTTTCAAAGTTTCGTTTCTGAACTAATTTTTTTTTTTTCAGGTCGTACATTTTTTGCTTGCAAATTTTGCCCCAAATCGTACAGCTGCAGAAACGATGGCATCACGGCAGTTAAACGACATGGAGCAACATTGAAGCACAAACAAGCAGCTGAATCAGCAGCGAATCAGACAAAAAGCGTTATGCATTTTTTTAAATCAAAAAGCAACTTGGCTACAAGAGCTCAGAAGATCGAGATCCAAACAACTTTATTTCTGATCCAAAATAATTTGCCCATTTCTATGAGTGGCGATCTCATCAACCTGATTCGCAATTTAGACATTGACGAGTCGGTGCAAAAAATAATTAAGTGCGAAAGGACCAAGGCATCCGCGATTGCTCGAAATGTCGTGGCCCGCAAAAGCAGCAATGACCTACACGAACTTTTGAGAAATAATTATTTCTCCCTAATAATTGATGAGTCGACTGACATCTCTAGTGTAAAACAGCTCGCACTTTGCTGTCGGTATTCAGAACTCTATAAAATACATGACCGATTCCTGGGATTACTCAAGGTATTTAGTTGTTAATAAATTATTTAATCAATTAAACACAAATAAACTTACTAATAATGTATTTTAATTACATGTTAATTTTTCGTTTTAGGTAGAAGATGGAACAAGCGCTGGTCTCTACACCCTGATCGTGGACTTTTTCGTGAAAAACAAGATTCCGTACAAAACAAAGATGGTTGGTTTCGCATCTGATGGAGCAAGCGTTATAACTGGCCATGTTAATGGTGTTGTGCCGAAGTTAATGCAAGATATTCCAAATTTATTTATTCTCAAATGTATTTGCCATTCTTTGGCACGAGCATTATCTTACGCTTCCCAGGAGTTACCAGATGAAATTGAAGAAATGATGAGCAGTGTTTATTGTTATTTTAAGTTTAGCAGTAAAAGAAGACAAGGATTGGCTCAATTTCAAAAGCTTTTGGATATTCCGGAGCACAAAATTTTGAGAGTTTTCAAAATAAGATGGTTATCACTCCATACAACTGTCAAACGGTACATCGAGCAGTATGACGCTTTGTTTCGGTACTTCGATGCCGAGAGAAGAAACAACATTCCTGATGCTGAAGTAATATTTCAACGTTTGCGGAATCGATGGACGTTGTTATATTTACAATTTATGGACTTTGCTATAGGGTTCGTTATAAAAAAGAATATGGAGTTCCAATCCGAAGAACCAAATATTTACAAGCTTCACGCAAAAATGGAAGATCTTTTCAAAACTGTCGTTGGGTGCTATGTCAAGGAAGACTACGTTGAGAGAACGGATCCAGAATTTTTGGAATTCGCGGAACCTACCACGGAGTGGCTGCCTCTTCGAAATATCAATCTTGGGCCACATGTGGCGGTGGGACTTAAGAAGCTTCCACCATCGATTTCCACGACTGATATTGACAACTTTCGCTCCCGATGTCGCAAGTTTTTGATAATTTTAGCTAAGGAAATTGCTAAAAGATTTCCTTTTGCGGAGAAGAGTGTACAGATGCTTAAAGAATTCGAATTCGTAGAACCCATGAATTTGAAAATGTCTCATAATGTATCAGTCGCTGCCGACTTCTTTCACTTCGACATCGAGGATGTGCACAACGAATTCAAAACGTTGAAAAGAATCTTCAAAAATGATTTTCATTTGGACAAAAACACTTTTTGGAACAAAGTGCGCAATTATGAAAATGCTGATGGCTCCACCGAGTTTCCATTGGTTTTAGATATGGTTGATCGCATCGCAGTCCTTCCACATTCATCTGCAACTGTAGAACGAATATTCAGTCAAATCAATATTAACAAAACGAAGCTTAGAAACAAACTAGAGACAGAGACCTTGGAAGCTATTTTACACGGCAAAGCTCTTCTGCGAGATACTTCTATAACCTCGGTTGATCTTACCGATATGGTCAAAATGATGGATAAGAGTATTTATCAGTAGAAAACACATCTAATGATAAATACTCTTATGATCATTTTATGCATTTATAATTTTCTAAAGTTTATGTTATATTCGTGCAAATGTTTGTCAAAGATTAAATATTAAACACCTTTAATTTCACTTAAAGCATTTTATCCTTCCAAATGTAAATTTAAATTACCTAAAATTAATATATTTTCAAATTTCCCGGCTAAATTTATTGTAGAAAACGTATTTTACGAACTTTTCAGCCAAATGGAGCAACAATACGGAGCAACGGATTTTTACGGAATTTTCAAACCTCGGAAAATCGCAATCTACGGATATTCGACAAAATCATCTGGCAACGCTGCAGTGCAAATAATTAAACTTTGCTACTTTCTTATTAACTACATGTCGTCGGTCGAGCTTCGCCAATTGTTTTCATAAAAAATATTGTAAAGTGAATTATTTACTTACATGTGGTGTATTCGGTGGTGGTAATGGATGTTTAACATCAGCTTCACTCACTGGTTGTATAACACCGCCAAGTGCACGGTTTTCATGTTGTTGTTGCTGCTGTTGATGAGAATGTGATTGCTGATGTTGATTTTGCTGATGCTGGGCCTGCTGATGTGATTGCTGATGCTGAGATTGCGGATGCTGAGGCTGCTGATGGGCAGCTTGTTGATGCTGTGCCTGCTGATGTTGCTGCTGTTGATGTTGTTGGTTATGTTGATGTTGCTTTAGTGATATAACATATGTTTTAAAATTACTTACAGATATCATAACTTAAAAGAACAAAATCATTAATTATCGAAAAATCCCCGCACCAGTGCACAATTCGTCAACTTTTAAAAAATCCATAGTAAGCCAAACATTCTTGAACCGACAACAAAAGACGATAATTTATCGATTTTTCAACTATGCTGATTAAAATCGCATTACAATTGTATTGGGCGAGAGCTGGGGCATAGAGGGTGATTGGACTCGGGAGAGCGAAGGGAAAAATCATTAAACTTGAAAAGGGTGTGAGGCGGCCGCAAATTAAGATTTTGGAGGAAAACGATTACCAATATGCGCGAAATTACGGTCCACTTGCACAGATGGGATAATCATAAAAAAATTATTATATTTACCTCTTCAATTTGCTGTTGATGGGGATGCCGGGGGTGTTGTTGATGTTGTGGGAGATGATGCTGTTGTTGCTGGCGCGGTGGAGAAAGCCTACCTTGCTGTCTTTGAGAATCACCTGGACTAGCTGAGTCAGCCGATACCGATCTTTCCGTATTCATATTTACCTTCACTTAACAATATTTATAAAAAAATCAACTAAAATTTAAAGCCACAATGTTCAAATTGAATTTTATTAATAAAAGCATTATCGTCGACACTTTGCAACCATATTTCTCCCGTCAGGGGAGGCCTACATTCTACAAGACGACGCTTGCGCCCCTGTAGGAGAAAAACTGTGACGTCTATTCATGATTTCACAGCAAAAATTTGTCTTTTTTCCAAAATTCACCTCATTTTGTTAAATATTCCACGCAACTTAGGACAATTTCAACACGTAAATTAATTGAAAATTTGTTATTTAAATGACTAGATTTAGCAGCAACTATTATAAGGGAATACGGAAATTTCACGTACCCTTTGTAATAAAATTCACGATCTCAAACGCGCTTCCACTTTTCTTCTCGATGTAAAACGTCATCCTATTTCCATCTACGAATTGCTCAATAGCAGATCTCGTACAACTATTATCTTTAAATTCACCAACTTCAATTTGATAAAAAAATAATTAAACAAAACTTCACTTTCTTATATTTTAGTAGCAATGAAATACACTCCCCTATCGGAAATTCTTATTTTTGACCACAAAATGGCAAAAAACGCAAACAAAATGGGCATCACCAACACATATTAATGCGTTAAATGAACCGAGAAATGTATTGGAAAGTGCAGGCGTATACGTATATGATTTTGAGTAAGTGTGGGTGTACTTAAATAAATCCGTATAAGAAATATGGAAGCGAATGCGCCTGGTGTTAAATTGTTAAATGAATATTTTATATATGGATTGCGATTTCCTATCTTTTAAAAATTCATTGAAAATTTCATTGACGTATTTCCGGTTTAGATATGAAACTTATCGGCGGTTAGACGAGCATTTTTTGTTGCAATAGCAATTGCAGTAGTTTTTGTCAAGTTTTATTGCTAGGCATCCAGCGGTGGCAATTCCATTTTTAAAAGAAAAACAAAGAAATGAATAGTATTAATTCCAATTTTATCATTTATCGGTGGTAACGACCGATTCACAATGTCAGGCCCGATTCACAATGAGAGTTTCAAGCTTTAAATACATTTAGCATTATGGGATTTCTGTACAATGGTTAACATTCATAGCTTCAAGCTGCAGATCTCAAATGACGCAAAAATCAGTTGAAACTTCACCACAATTAAAGATGCAAATTACACTGATTGAGGCAAATTGCACGGCATAACATTTCTTTGAGGCAAATTACACGGCATAACATTTCTTCCATCAACACTTCCAATAATTCCAATAAACCGGTTTTATAGGCAAGGGGTCGCGGGGAAGTTTGTTACTTGTGCATCCCAAAAAATTCTCGACTGCACAGAGCAACACACTAAGAGGCTTGTTACACGGTATAACACTTTCTGCTGTAACAAACCGGTTTGTGCGTGTTATACGAATTTCACGATAAACTGACTGTTCTGCATTTTTTCGTGTAACAATTCTATTGTCTATGTAGCTGTGTACAAACTTTAAGTCATTTTCGTAGACCCCGAGCAACCCCGAGAATGAAATTATGATTGTGTTAGTGTGTTGCTCTGTGCAGTCGAGAATTTTTTGGGATGCACAAGTAACAAACTTCCCCGCGACCCCTTGCCTATAAAACCGGTTTATTGGAATTATTGGAAGTGTTGATGGAAGAAATGTTATGCCGTGTAACTTGCCTCTAACATAATCATAATTTCATTCTCGGGGCCTACGAAAATGACTTAGCTTAACTGACAGTTTGCACACAGCTACATAGACAATAGAATTGTTACACGAAAAAATGCAGAACAGTCAGTTTATCGTGAAATTCGTATAACACGCACAAACCGGTTTGTTACAGCAGAAAGTGTTATGCCGTGTAACATGCCTCTATAAATAACACGCACAAACCGGTTTGTTCAGACAGAAAGTGTTATGCCGTGTAATTTGCCTCCATAACATTTCTTCCATCAACACTTCCAATAACTCCAATAAACCGGTTTTATAGGCAAGGGGTCGCAGGGAAGTTTGTTACTTGTGCATCCCAAAAAATTCTCGACTGCACAGAGCAACACACTAACCCAATCATATTTTCATTCTCGGGTCTACTAAAATGACTTACTTAGCCTTAACTTGACAGTTTGTGCACAGCTACATAGACAATAGAATTGTTACACGCTTGGAATAGAGAACTACAGGAAGGCCTTCGTGTGTTTATCCCTGTATGGGAGCGTAGTGAAATCTGGGGGTTAGTCAACTGTCAAATTGGGTTAGTTAGCTGCTTGTGTTCCCGCGTTCGGTGGAATACTTTTTTAAGACGAGTTTTTTTTTATAAAATTATCCGAAATCTTATTATCAAAAGTAACTTAAAAATAGAAAGAAAGTATAAAGAATAGTTTAAAGTATAATTAAAGTTCTAGTGAGTGAGTTTTCTGTGAAAAAAAGAACAATGAAGTGTGCAGTTTGTTAATGCAGGAATAAATGGAAATATGCACGAGAAAAATCGTTCTTCAGGTGAATGTGCAAGGGGATCAGCTGTTTAGATTTCGGAGTGACGCCGTGTAAAAAGTTCATTTGTGGGGGCAAGATTTTATTTTAGATTACTCATAATTTTAACTCGCTCTTGTCCCTCCTCTATTTTACTCGGTTTTTACGCTTGTAGTGTACAAACAACTACCAAAGCGTGGGCACTCATACAAAACGAATTTCACTACGTTTTAATTGGGCGGGGGCCCTTCCTGTAGTTTTGTACTTTAAGGTTACACGAAAAATGCAGAACAGTCAGTTTATCGTGTAATTCGTATAACACGCACAAACCGGTTTGTTAAGGCAGAAAGTGTTATGCCGTATAATTTGCCTCAAAGAAGAGCCTCCAATTTGTCTTTTGCCCTTACGAGTACTATTGTGAACTTCTAAAACCTCATATCGCGAATTTCAATTGTCTTTCCGAATATCGCAGCGATCATGTGAGTTTGATTATTTGTGCTTCCTTCTCAATGTTACCGTAAAAAGAATTTTGAGAGTAGTAAAATCTACTACCATTTTGAAAAAAGAGGTTGCAAATTTTTTTTGATTTCAAATCTAATTTGAAATATTCCATTAACACTACACGAAAAGGACCCCGCACAAATTATATGGAAACGTGCTTTCGGTCAAATTGGCTGGAATTTTACTATGTTGTAGCTGACATCGTCCTGATCAAAAGTGTTCATGGGCACGAAACCCAACAATTAGATCTTTTGGGTTTTTCAGGTACTTTTAGGATTTACCTCTCTTTTGCCTCCCACGGCCCCAAAACAAGTCGTAGGAGGCTCCAAAACCCCTCAATATTTTAGTAACGGTACCTACTATTAATAAAAAATACCAGAAAAATCCCCCCTTGCCTCTAAGGGGGCTAGGGGGCGGTCCGTATGGCTGCAACAGGTAAAATGCACTTATGCACTTTATACTTTTACCTCCCACGACGCATAACATTCACTGGCTGACCCGGCGAACTTCATACCGTCTCAGAATCAATATGTTCTGTTAACTTATTAGCTGAATTAAATTTAGATTTTTTTTCTACTTTCTGTTAAACTATTTTGCTGGATAGATTGCACTCGGATCAATTCCTTTCATTGAAGACAAAGATTAGACAAATCTTCGGTAGATGGATCGTTTAGCAAGGCAGCTCGCACGTTTGTCGTCAGCTGTTCTTCATAAAGCGCCACTGAGTCGATGATTTGAGGCAAGCGTTTTTTTTTCATAAGCTGCAGTGGATCTTGGAATGAGTGATAGTGTTTGGCGAAAATCTCCAAATAGTAGAATAATTGCGCCTCCGAAACATCTTGAGTTATTGCGCAGATCTTTCATAGTTCAATAGTGGTACATTCGCTCGAACCTATTGGTTCAATGCATTTCGATCTTGTTCACGTTCATGCTCCAATTCTCTATTGAAAGCGTCGTTCATTTGATGATAAGGCGTTGGTATTCCTAACTTGACTAACAAACTGCCGAACATGAGGTAACACATGTCTTCGATCAAAAGCAAAGCCTGATTATGTATCTCGTCATTCACCTTGAGCTCGGGATTCCTTGAAATTGAACCGAATTCGGTGTAAAATGTTTTCTGACATGTCATCCTGGTATTTGTTTCACAATTCTCGTGGATTCGATGGGAAGCATGTCAAAATAATGATAGCAAATAATGTGCGTATCTGAGATGGGCGATGCAGAAACAATTTTTTCAGCGATTATCATGCTGCCAATGAGTATCGTTTTCAACCAAATTGAGCTGCTGCAGCACGCAATGTTGGGAACATCTCGCCACCATCAGTTCGAAGTGATTCATATGATATCGGCCCACGAACATTCACTGGCAACAACCTAAGTAGAAGCATTCATATTCTTCGGATGAACTCTGCAAATGCGACCAAGAGCACCATTAGAACGAACATCCAATGATCAGGAACCGCATTGCATTACTCCCGACGTTGAAATTTCTTCGATGAGGGTCTTCAAATGTAATAAAGTGGCATTTCAGAAGAGAGCAACGTTCGTGCAAACGGATCGTTTTGGCAAATCGAAAAGTACAACTGTACAAAGCTGTCGCTGGAGATGTTTCAGCATGTTGACCAACATTCGATGCGTTGAAATAAACTCGTTGATCATTAGCCCTAACTATAATGGTCTTAAGACTACTTAAGATACCTCGTCAAATTCTTTTAATACTGTCTAATTTTCTGTCAAAACATAATGAATCTTTATCTTTATAGCTAAGCTTATGATTCATTACGTTTTGACAAAAAATTAGCCAGTTTTAAGAAAATTTGACGAGGCATCTTAAGCCGTCTTAAGACCATTATAGTTAGGGGTATTCTCAAAATCCTTTCATTACAACTCACATATCGTGATATCATCAAAAATGCCGTTCCATACAAAATTGAGAACATGAATTTTCTTCATATTTTTTTTTCGTAGAATATCCGATGCTTCAAAAGTTATTCTGCTATTCGGGACGGACCCCAGATTTCACTACGTTCACGTACACGTATTTGATAGGCGAAGGCCTTTCCTGAAGTTCTTTATTCTAAGGCTGTGATCGATTTAGCCAAAATAAAAACAAAATAGAATTATCGAAAAAAGGTAGTAAAATGATAACTTAATGTAGTAGTGCAGTAGATTATCATCGTTTTCTAAAAGGGCAGTAAAACTGAACGGTAGTAGAACGGCAACGCTGTTCCTTCTACACGTTTGTGCCTCCTCCTTTGTCACGTCATGGTGTAATGTCTAGCAGCTTAGTACGGGGAGAAGGGGAATAGGTTAAGGGATATGTAGAAGGTGGTAATGAACCCTTGGATGTTGTAGGAGCTCAGAAATACAGATTTTAAGAGATTATTCCACAGTCTAGTTGTTCTATTGATAAACGAATTGCTATTTTGTTGGGTGCGCGAGCGGACAAGCTGCAAGTGATGGGAGTGATATGAGTGGGCTAATCTTGTGTTGCGGGTATAAGATTGCCGCGGAGCAGGAGAGGGTTTATTTTTTTTTTATGGAAAAAGCAAGCTTAGGTGTAACCCTTTGTACTACCAGTCCGTCATGTCGTTCAGTTCATGGTGCAATGTCTAGTAGTAGCTTGGTTTGAAGAATAGAGGAGAATAGGAAAGGTTAAAGGGGGGTCTGGAGGGTGTAGAAGAAAATGACGATGAACCTCAAGTTTGAACTCTAAGATGTTGTACGAGTTCGGAAATACTGTCTGCGGGAGATTATTCCACAGTCGAGTTGTTCTATTCATAAACGAACTTCTAAACCGTATTGTGCGTGAACGAGGGGGCTGTAGGGTATGGGGGTGAGCCGAGCGGGCTAGTCTTGTGTTGCGGAAAAAGTATTGCCGTGCAGGCAGGAGGTCCTGAATTTCGGTGGAACAGTCGCCATGGTAATAGCGATAAAGTATGGAGAGGGCTGCTACATTCCTACGGTGGCTCGAGGTGTCTATGACCATCACCAATGAGTTTGACGGCACGATTTTGCAATGCGGCTGGCTGGAGGAGGAACTTGCATCTCTTGAGAAATCCAAGGCATTTGAAGGCTTGTTTGGCGATTTGGAATATGTGATCGTTCCATCGCAGATGCTCCGTTAAAGTTACCCCTAGGATGTTGAGAGTTGAGTCAGCCGTTAGATTCTCTCCATCCACCGAGACAGGAAGAAGGTCGGTACAATTTTTGTTGGAGATCAGACAGTGCTTCGTTTTTGTGGCATATTTCGGAGGAAAGTAAAGTAGTAGCGATAAAATTTTGTCAGTGCTGCTACATTTTTACCATGGCTCAAGGTCGATGGTGGGGCAGGCGGTGTAGTCATCAATTAATTTAAGTGCCCTTTTTGGCACCTTATCTAACCATGCCAAGGTGGTTATCGAAGCGCTGCTCCAAACGAGGGAGTTGTATTCGAGATGCGATGCTTGTTTGGCGATTTGAAATATGTGGTCATTCCATCGCAAGTCTTTGGTTAATGTCACGCCTAAGATGTGCAGAGATGGCTCGGCCGTTAATTCAACTTGACCCACTGTCAAGGACAGAGGTGTAGAAGTTGTTTTTTAAAATAAGACGGTACTTGGCTTTAGTAGGGTTGAATTCGACGCGATTCTTGCTTCGCCACTCTATAATGAGTTTAATGTCGTTATTAATAGAGTTGTACATTAGTTCACGGTCATCAAGACAGAATATGGCATGTGTCTATCTTGTATCGAAGCTGTAAGGGCAATGTAGGGTACCGCGTCGGCAAAGCTGAGAAGTGGGTTGGAGAAAATTGACCCCTGGAGGACCCTCGCAGAGATGGGATGAGATTCAGATTTGACGCCATCCAATACTACCCTAATTAAACGGCCGGAAAGGAAACTCTCCATCTACATATATAGAAGTGAGTCAATTCCAATAGCTTTGAGTTAAGCTAACAGGGCTAAGTGCCATACTCTATCAAAAGTCTTGGAGATAGGCTGCGTTGGGTAACGTCATTTGCAGCGCAGTACACGCAACTCATTCGTTCGGTATTGCAGTCAGGTGTTCGGAATCGTCAATTTGCAGCGCTTGCTTTTTTAAAACTAGTCGCTTCTGCAAACTGTATCAGTCAATTTTGCAGCCGACGCAGTTGATTGACGGTCATTTGACGATACCGAAAGCAGCCATATCCAAAGCAACCAGACTAGATTCACCAGATCCATGTAAACTTCGGTTGAGGTGTTCTGTAAGCCAGTGGATCTTTTTGTTCGGAATCCTTATTGTTTGTCATTGATAAGTAGGTTGGATGATAGATATCCCATAAGCTTTTTGCTTTGTCCGCGGTTTTGGGGAGAATAGAAGTAATTGCTATTGGACGTTAGTTGGAGGGAATCCTCGAGTCACCTTCCTTCGGTATTGCTGTAGAGCAGCTGCCTTTCAAAAAAACCGCTTAGGTGGTTGCGTTTTCGCTTCTCCCTATACTGCGTACATTCCCCGATAACGTAGTAACTACCTGCAAAGAAGCCCTCCGCATAAACTTATTTATTATTTATTTATTTATTTACGCCAAACAAGGCACACTTAAACTATATTACACAGGGAAAATGACTATAGCTAAATTACATAGTTTACAGTCTAACATTATTATCACAGAGTATATCTATATAACATATTTAGTTATAGTGTTAGTTTAGGGTGACAGGAAGGATATCAATTTTTTCTTAAAGGATAATTTGCTAATTCCAGGAGAGAAGCAGGAACTGTGGCCCTTGAAAATCATGCAACATCTGTTGATGGGCTCATTCTTTCCATACTCGGTCCGATGAGAATATTCCCTAAGCATTTTCGTATGCCTATTGTGTCGGACATCGTCGTTAACTTTGATCCTGTCTGACAGAAACTGATCTTTGATCTTATCGTTTAAGACATCCAAAGTAAAGCATGAAATAAGCAGCTTACGCCTATTAAACAGTGGCATGAGATCCAACACTTTGAACCTGTCTGTGTAGGGCGGTAGGCTATAGAAATCACGCGAGTCGTATAGGTTTCTCAGAGCAAAGAGTAGGAACTTCTTTTGCACTGACTCAAACCTACTACTGCTTACCTGGTAAATAGGATTCCAGATCGGGCATGCGTATTCTAAAATTGAGCGGACTAGCGAACAGAAAAGGGTTTTAGTTACTCGAGGGCTTTCAAATTCCTTGGCTCTTTTCTTTATAAAGCCAAGAAGTTGCTAGCTCTTGCAATAATATTGTCGTAGTGCAAATTAAAATTTAATTTATTGTCCAGGACAATACCTAGATCTACAATTTGATCAACGCGGTCTAATATATTATTCTCCTTTGATCCCTCATGGAATATAGGGCGGAAACAGTTGCCCTCCAGCGGACTTTGGGTGATTTCCAAAATGCATCTCTGCAGAATTCAGCAGTTGGAAGCTCATAGCTGAATTCTGCAGTGATGCTTTTTGGGCATCACAATTTGTTTCTTGCGACTGCTCTGACCAAGATATCCGAGTTGTTGCAGCCTCTGCTAATAGGGTTCTCCTCCACGTTGTTATAGATCATCCGACTCGACGAGTTCTTTGCGGACTCCAATCAAGGCTTTTTGGGTAGATTCTTGTTTTCGCGTCGAAAGATGTGGCCAGTCCAATTTCATTTCTCTTGATTTCGTCGTCTGCCATATCTTGAAATTCTATCTTGGATTCTATCTTTTTAGGATATAACGTAAGCATTTTTTAAACTTTTAGACGCCTTGTTATGAATTAGGTGACTTTCCATCTTTCGCCACTGTACAAAAGAACTGCCTTAAAGGTGGAGTTGAACAATCGCAATTTGATGTTAGTTGAGATCTCCGTTGATCTCCATATGCGGAACAGGGATGCATATACGCCTCGTGCTTTATTTATTCTGGAACTGACGTCTTCTTCTGCACCGCCATTTTCGGTAATAATACTACCGAGGTAGCAGAATTTATCTACCAGTTCCACGTCACGGTTATTCAACGCTGCCCGTTCAATGGTGTTTGCATTAACCCGCATTTCTTTGGTTTTTTCGGATTCAGCCATAAGCCTGCTGGACTACTTTCTGTTTTCAAATTGTTTTTGAGGTCCTGGTGTCTGTGGGCCAGCAAACATATCATCCGCGTAGTCTCTAGCTTAAGGCGGTCTAGCAAACCCCATTGTATGCCGCCTGTTCTACTATCTAGAGCGCCGACAAGGATGTCATTTATTACTATAAGAAATAGTAAAGGCGAAAGTAGGCGTCCTTGTCGTACTCCTGAACGCACCTCAAAGCTGTCGGTTAATTTTCCATTATGGAGAATTCTGCCGTAATGCCTGCCATATAAAGTTCCTATTAACCGAGTCGAACGCTTTTTCATAGCAAGTTAAAGGGAGATCAGAATTCAGTAGACTGCTCTATTATTCTTAAGGTGTTAATATAATCAATACAGGAGCGGCCCTTCCTGAATCCGGCCTGCTGCCTTTTAAGCGTTCAGTCTACTACCACTCTTATCCTAAATACTAATACATGGGATAAAATTTTGCCAACCGTAGATAATAAACAAATGCCTCTTCAATTGTCGTTTATTGTTAGGTCCCCTTTTTTGGGTATTTTGACTTTGATACCTTCCGTCAAATCCTCCGGAAAGGGGCAGGTGTTAAATGTTATTTCAAGGATTGGGTGTAGCGCATCTGCTATGAGGCTTGAATCGGCTTTTAACAATTCTGGCGGGATGCCATTTTTTCTAGCTGCTTTACCATTGCATGAATTGGGGTTACTATTTCCGTCTTGGATGGGGCCCGAGAGGTGATTCTTATTGGCTGTGCATTGTTGCTGTTGCTGAGATTCCTGTACAAGTGAACAATTCACGGCGGCTAAGAAGTACTATCCATCTTTGGAGTTGCCCCTCGTCGCTGCAGAGCAGCCTTCCATCTGATCTCTCAACAGCATGCTTTTTAGTAGAGTGGTTTCCCGAGAGACGTTTAGTAATTTGGTACAGCACTTAACTGTTGCCTGTGTTCGCCGCGTTTTCTGCGAGCTCATTTTTCTGCTGCCTTTTATTACGCCGAACATTTCTCTTTACCTCCCGGTGTAGTTGGAAGTATTTCCGTTCAAGTTGGTGACTTCTTTCCGGGTCGCTTGTTGAGTTCACGTTATTTTTTAGTGTCCTGCTGGGCTGTATTTCTTGCCAGGTTGTGACCGAGATCCAGTGTTGCATGTTTCTTTGGACAGGCGTTTCCAAAGCGTTTCTTTTGTTCGTTTCCGCTGCTGTCAATATAGCGCCCTTTGTCGTACTCCACAACTTTTCAATATTTGTTTCGTTAGAAACAGGCTGCTGGTTTAATATTATTTGCAGGTTCCCAGCAAATTCTCGCCTTTTAATGCTGTTCCGCAGAAGGTCTATGTTAAACCGCCTACGGTTTATGGCATTGTGTTGAACGTTTCTGATTGCGGCGATTTCGAGGCGAATAGTTGCTACTATCAAGTGGTCACTTCCAGTCTCTGCTCCCGTAAAGCTCCTGACATCCTCCAGAATAGTTCTTCATTTGCGGCTGATGTTCACGTGACCTATCTGGTTTCTCGTTCTACCATCGGGCGATACCCAGGTCTATTAGTCTATCTTCTGGTGGCAAAAATAAGTTCCACCTACCATGAGCTGGTGGGAACTACAAAAGTCAACAAAAAGCTCACCATTGTTATTTGTAACTTGGCATAGGCCTTGATTTCCAATCATGTGTTCAAGGCCGGTGCGTTTAAGTCACAATACAATGATGTCTCCCCTTGGAATATAGAACTCGTCTTTGATGGCATCTTCTGCGTCTTCAGTTGGAGCATAGCATTATACTACAGTAGTTCTTCTTAGTCTGGTACGTAGGCGCACGGCAATAATCCTCTCAGAAACTGGTGACCAGTTAATGAGGCTGGACCTGGCTTCTTTGGTGAATATCACGCCAACACAGCTCCTACGGCTTTCAGTTTCGTTTCTCCCAGAATATAAGGACTCACCGTTTGGACAAATATGTTCCCCACCACTGACTCATAACGCTGGTAGTTGTTAATACAGAACCTTCACTTTTACAGTTTTAGGTAAATGGGAGTATTCTGCGTATACTGCTACCTTCATGACACTAATGCAAGTATAACTTCGAAAGTGTTTGTGAGTTTTCGAAACACTTTACTTTTGAATGACACATGACTTGCTTTGTACACAACTACATAAACATTGCAATCGTTATACAAAGTGAGGGCAGAAAAGTGAGTCCATAGTATAATACCGACCTCATATTCAAAACGGCGTGATGTGATAGACGAGTGATGGATAGTGTTAGTTACCTCGTCTTGGCCCGTTATTTCGTCGCACGTCTCTTTAATCAGGGCCTGTACTCCCGAAGACGAGACGAATATATATTTCCCACTCCTGGAGACTATAATCTCGTATTGCCTTGCGTTTGTTTCGACCTATTATGCAAAATAAATTAAAACTATCAAAATAATTAACAATCCCAACATACAATTTAGCAACCAATAACGTCTAAATGAAGACGATTAATATGTCATCGTCTGTTTAGACGAAAACGAGACGGGGTGGTAGGACAGGACGTAAGTTGAGGAGTGGGCGAACAAAACGGCACATGTCCAGTTTTGCAAATTGTTCAGAAATCGTAAAAAACTGTTTCTGCCTCTGAACTGATCACATTAACTATTTATGAGTATGGTAGGTTGTGCTACTATTTGAACTCATTCAGACGGAAAATTTTTTTTTAAATATGTTTAAAACTTAAAGAGAAAAAATTAAAATTAAATTAATTTCTGGTATTTTTCCCTAATAGTAGGGACTGTTACGCAAATTTTAAGGGGTCATAGTGCCGTTTGAGGCCGTGGGAGGCAAAAGTGAGGTAAATTTTAGTGCATTTTATGACGCACATACAAATCGATGTAATTAGAGCCCCAGGTGAGGTGCAATGAACTTCCATTGTTGATTAAAAACTTTTTTGTATGAAATACGTGCCCTTTTGAAAATCCACATTAACGAATGGTTAAAAAATATGAATATTCGTAGGACATGTGCCTTTCTGCAGGGAAACCGTTACTTTGCTAACAAAAAAATATTACATGAAAGTGATTTTTGAAGTGTCTGAGATTGAAATTAGTTGCAGTTTAGTGTAATGAACACGATTCCGTCAAAACACTGAAAACGGCCAACCATGGACATGTGCCGTTTTGTTCGCCCACTCCTCAGTTGTCTCAATCGACCCTTCATACAAAAAACTTTAATTTTTGTATGGAGAGGTCGATTGAAATAACTTACGTGCTACCATCCCAGAATGCGTGCCGCCGAGCCAGCACCTATTACCAAATTTAGTAGGCTCAAAAATAAGATAAGGGGCCTATTGTGGATATTGTCAATTTGACGACTTTGAGTCGATGTTAAAATTTCTTTCTGCGAAAGTCGATTTTTGTCGAAATTAGTCGATAAAAGAATTAATATGAGTCGCTTACACAATTGTCAAGTGACGTCAAAAACGTAATCGACTCATATTTATGTTTTTATCGATAAAAATCGACTTTCTCAGTATGAAAATTTAACATCGACTCAAAGTCGTCAGATCGACTCCTTCCACAATAGGGCCCATAATCAACCCTAAGATTGAAAGGCGAATTAGCCTGTAAAAAAAAGAATGAACTACAACATGAACCTTCAACATTCAGGCTCCTATGAGGAAAGTTGTATTTTTTATGTAATGTGAAGCTAATGGAGAAACCTTGGTGAGCTTCACTCCACACGACATCAAATGCTAATTCCAAAACCCATACTTGCTACAACTTGCAGTATATTCACAATTGGATCTCGCAGTCAACAGTCTCAGACAAAAATTCAAACATAATTCCATAATAGTTTCACAGCAACAGAATTTTCAAAAATCTAAATTAAAGGCAAATTTTTAAGTTTTTAATATATTTATTTTAAATCAAATATTTAAAATTTCTTAAAACTCTTTTTAGATCCGGTCCCTTTTGTAACTTTCAGCACATTGAAGTGGACTGTTTTCGAAAGTGGACGACATTCGCCGATGGTAGCAATATCTCCGACTTCAACATCCCTAAAAGAGAAAAACTGTATAAGCAAAGGATTTGATGCTAAACATAAAGCAATTGTTTCTCTTGTTTATCAGATTTTTTGGTTTAGAATATGAGATATCAGCAATTATGTTTATGAAGACCGTCATGATTTTTTCATCATAATAAACAATACAAAAAAAATAAAAAGATTATACATATCATACCTGAAACATGGAGAAAGATGAACACTCATGTTTCTGTGTCTCTTCTCGAAACGACTGTATTTTCGCACATAGTGCAAGTAATCCCTACGTATAACAATAGTCCTTTGCATCTTCATTTTCTGTACAACTCCAGTCAGAATGCGACCACGTACCCTTACATTTCCAGTGAAGGGGCATTTTTTGTCAATGTAAGTGCCATCAATCGCCTACAAGAAAAAAATTGTAATTAAAACGTGCACGTGTAAATTAATCCACATCGGAAGATGTATTAGTTCAAACTAAATTTCACTCAGTTAATCAAAAAAACTCAAAAATTACCTCACGAGGAGTCTTAAATCCAAGACCTATGTCCCTGTGCAGACGAAGACTCTTCTTTTTAGCTAGACCTGGCTTAATCTTCCTATTAAGATTAATACCAAATTGTTTTTGGAACGCCCTTTCGTTCTATTCTTATTTTATTTGTTAGCGCAAAAATCAAGATTTGGTTACAATGTTGGGGGTGGAGGGGCGCACGCATCATGCAAAGAAAAAGAACACTGTTAGTAATGCACGCTATTGTTTACCTCTCGTGGTGTCTTAAACCCTAAGCCGACATCACGGTGGTGGCGTAATTTTCGCCTAGTAGTAATTGTTTTCGTACGAACTAAAGCAATTTGCATTTGCTTCTGGTATGCACGTTCATTCTACAAGAAAACTAAATATTAAATTTACGTTAACTCTAACTAAGAATCTGTTCCCGAATTAAGTGAATAGCCCGAATAATATTTGATGCACTCGGCAAATTTTTAAAATTCGCAAATCCGGAGAAAATAAATTGACTAGTTTTCCGCCTGCCGTTAATAATACCAAATATCCACAAAACTTTAATCGTACCTCACGCTTATTACAATAATTGAGAAATTATTCAAACATAAACCTCCTGGTTTAATTTTGGAAGCCGTGTAGGTTCATGATTTTACGTAAAATAAAAGACGCACGCCTTACCTGATCCGCCATGTTGATGTCAAAAGAAAGAAAGAACGTGGTTCGTGTTTAATCTGACGAAATGGACCCAACACATGCTCATAATGCCAAATTTATACTTACTAAAAAAGAGTTGAAAACTTTGAATCCGATTTATCCGGAGTATCTGGCAATGGCAACATTGCCCTCTCGAGTGAACATTTCCCGTGCAAAATAATGCTTTCTATTTAAGCACAGCCGAGACGCAGTAGTTGCATTTCATTGAGGCTTGTTACACGGCATAACACTTTCTGCTGTAACAAACCGGTTTGTGCGTGTTATACGAATTTCACGATAAACTGACTGTTCTGCATTTTTCGTGTAACAATTCAATTGTCTATGTAGCTGTGTACAAACTTTAAGTCATTTTCGTAGACCCCGAGAATGAAATTATGATTGTGTTAGTGTGTTGCTCTGTGCAGTCGAGAATTTCTTGGGATGCACAAGTAACAAACTTCCCCGCGACCCCTTGCCTATAAAACCGGTTTATTGGAATTATTGGAAGTGTTGATGGAAGAAATGTTATGCCGTGTAATTTGCATCATAGGGCGATATTTTCTACTCTCGAGTAATCCGGAGAATATGGCCAATGCAACACAATATCTGAAGTAAACACGAGTAAAACATAGACTCAAATTAATTCAAAAATGCAAATTTTTATGTTTATAATAAAAGGAAATTTTATATCCACATTCAAATAATTAATCGCGAGAAAAAGCCATCTATTTTTAAGTAGTTAAAGCTTGCAGCAGATCTGGCAGAAATTTAATGCGTTTGTACTAGGAGTGATACACCCAAACGCCAAACAAGAGCGGCAAAGTATCTAAACAACATACTTCTTTTTCTTATTTTTAATGAATATTAAAAAACTGGGTGTGTGTACCTATGTATGCACATTAGAAGTTATTCTTCTTTGGCGTGATTTAAGACAAATGCATGCAAATAATTTATGGATGTTTTTTATTTTTTTATTTTTATTTTCATGCGTTTGCAGGTGAGAAGCATCATGCTACCGACAGCCTATCAACCAACCTACTAGTCGTCCCATTTTCCCGCGAAAAGGCCTTTGAAGCGATGCGTCGAGGGCTGGTTATACCTCCTTACTAAAACTCTTGGTATTTCCAAGTGGTACTATTTCCTTTTTGGCTTCTACCTGCTGTAGCTTCTGATGGAGAATGTTTAGCTAGTCTTCCACTTTCTTCCATGCATCAACCTAACTTACCACATAGTTTTTATGACGTTCTGTGCAGCTGTTTACTTGGATAATTTCGGGCATTCCTAAAGGATATACTCTGCGTCCTCTATCATATCTAGGCATGCTGGGCACCACGAGGAATCATCTTGTCTTATCCGATGAAGGTACACCCTGTGGGCTTAAAAACTGTGCAAGGTCTCGTGACCTATCCCTCCACATTTAGTATGACCCTGTTGGTCCATCGACCTTGAGTATGTTAAAATGTTAAATTAACAGATGTTATTTATATATAGAGATTCAGCCTTAGCTGCATTAGACATTTGTATGTATAACTTTAAGTCATTGAACTTGTGTAGCATTTGACGTTACAATAAAACTTTCTTCTTTTCTTGGATCTCGAACCGTAAGGCGTTTTATTTAAGTTCTAAAGAATTTTTCCCATCAGGTTATAGTATATAGTATAACTTGTCAGACAAAAACAGAGCTAAAGAAAACAAGAGATAGAAGTAACATTGTGTGTAAGTTTTCACGCGTTTTCTTTTGCGTGAAAAATGTTTCGTTAAGTTCTTCCGCTCCCTTCCCTCTCTCATCTATAAAACCGGTTTTACTTGCCATGAATGTGCACCGTCTGAATCATGGAGCCTAGACAAGGAGTTAAAACTACGTGTTGTCAATTTTTGTTTGATTGAGTGAGGGCGCCACAGTCACATGTATACCAAAAAATATGGCCGATCGCATTCATCCGGTTCGTTAACTATCAAGATAATTTATTTTTATGCCTAACTTGAAAAATGAGCTTCTAAATTGGATTTATATCGATGCGATTTTTTGTATTTAACCAATTTATGAATTTTCCAAAGAATTTTTATTAATTTCCAATGAATTTTTTTTGCATTGCTCCATTAATCAGCTAACTTCATGTGGTGAACGTCAGCTTTAGGCGACATCTGTGGCAAAAAAGGAACTAGAAGTTTAGTTTCTGCAACCTTCCATTTCCGGTTATTTTCGCCATAAGAGTTTTAACTCCTTGTCTAGGCTCCATGGTCTGAATAGCCCCATTTACATGCTCTTGGAGAAATGAGCAAATATTCGCCATTGTCCGGGTTATACACAAATTCTATGGCAGTATTGTGCATGTGTTGCCCAAATGTTTTCCCGATTTTAATTAATTGCGTTTCCTCCTCTTCTCTATTCTAAAGAACGAACACACGTATTTGGTATGTTTATTTGTTTTTAGAACAACCCAAAGCAGAAAAGAATGGAAAATAGCAAGCAAATAAATCTGATGAAGGTTTTTTTTTACTATTTTGTACTAAATATTAATTTCATATACACATCTTTCAAAGATAAAAATAAAAGAACTAAAAATTATTTTCCAAAAGTGTTCTGAAAAAAATCTAGAACAAAGACTACAACTTAGAACAACTTAATGAACTAGAGAACACTTTCGGACAAAAAATGACATTTTAAAACTAAGGAAGGCCAAACCCGGTACTATTTTGTTCTAGGTTGTTCTAGGACTGATTAATAAATAAAACTAATGACATAGAGCATCCTAGAACAAAAAAGTACAGTCGCTCATTAGTCTTAAAACTTATTAATTTTTGTACGAAAGAAGGTTGTACTTTTTGTTCTAGATATTTATCAGAACAATTTGGACAAGATTTGAATGTTGTGCTTTTTTGTTTTTGATAAATGAAATTATGAGAATATATTTACTTTTCAGTAAAAAATAGTGGAATATGGGGATGTGTATAGAAAATGTAGAACAAAAAGTACAAAAAAGCGCTTATTAGACTTTTGTTCTAACTTGTTCTAAAGTTTTGACGTTTAATACGGGCCCATACACTACAAGGTTTTTCGAACAAACATGACCTACAATTTTTGTGACAAATTTGTGTGAACGCTGAGCTTACCAATACACTATTTTGGTTTTTTTTTTCGTTTAAAGACTTCAAATCGAAATGAGTTATTTACCTATAAATAAGAAGTTATCAATAGCCATTGAAATTTAATGTTTATGCATAGAACTGTCAGATAAAACCACGAGAAAATCAAACCATTTTGATATTTTGGACAAACTTGTGACAAGCATAAAATTAAAAACCAAATTCACCGCACATTGTTAACCGTTGTTTGAGCACCTTGTATGTACGCATAACGTTCGATTCTGTTTTTCTCTGTCCTGTTCTGAAAACTTATAAACAGGTTTTTTATCGCATAAATCGATGGGTCTTACGAAAAGGTTATTGTTTCAAAATGTTGGTGAAAAAGATATTGTTTCAATTTATTGCTGAAAAAGATATGTTATGTTATGTTGATATGTTTTTCATCCAGAAAACGAAACAATATGTTCTTCACCGAGAAACCGAAACGTAAGAAAGACCCATCGTAATATAAACCGGATTAATCCGAAGTTCCCAAGGCCTAGTTTGGCAGCAATGGCAATGACTAGTTTTTCAAATTGTGGTTCAGCTTTAACTTTCCTGAACAGCTGTTGGTCGGTAATACCAATCCACGGAAATAAAAAATGTTCTAGATAGTCCTGTCAAAGTCTTGGGCTTTTTGCCAAAAAATATCCGCAGGGACGGCAGAAATTTAGTTAAAAAAATTAGCAAATATGACTTTTATGAAAGACGCGAGGCTTTTACTCAAGCCCTATTATTGGGTAAACATTTTGTTAAGTGTTTCTTATGTAATTGCGAAACGGGCACCGTATGTCTGCAGCTATTTATTTCCACATAAGGAAGATCGCTGTGAATTGGATAGCCGTGAAACAGAAATTTTGTTCTTCCTATTAATAGTCATTATGATACGTACGAGAAAAACTGGAAGTGTAACAATGATCAATTATCTCACGTCGTCGTTCACATATACGAAAATTGCTAATTTAATTTTATGGGTATATGGAGACTTCCTCTACGGATTTGCCTTCTTCGTTATATCCATTTGTGTTGGTCTAGTTTTTCCAGAACCCACCTACTCAGGTCCAGAGCATGTTACTTATTTCCGGAACGCCACAGCTTTGGAAGAAGAAATGAATCGAGACAAGCGGATAATTTGGTTAGTTTGCTTCTACACAGTGTGGAATCCGGCATGTGTAAATTTTGCCCCGGTATTTGCGTCGCTGTCGGCCGAGTACCACTTAGAGAATTTAAAGTTTGGAAAAATTGATGTCGGGAGGTTCCCAGAAGCTGCTAAGAAATTCCATGTTTCGGATAGTTCATTTTCACGGCAGCTGCCAAGTGTGATATTATTTAAAAATGGCCAAGAGGTGGATCGACGTCCAATGGTAGATAATAAAGGAAAGCTGCAGAAGTTCTTTTTCTCGGAGGATAACGTTAAGGCCGGCTTCGGTCTGAATAATTTATATAAGGAATGTAAAGAAAATCCTATAAAAGCTATCAAGGCTAAGAGTGAAAAGAAGACGAATTAGGTACATTTAAGTGTTTAAATCCATTTTTATTTAAATTTATCGCTATTCTGTTAATTTGTAAGATTGCATCAATGCATTTTATTTATGTTTTTATTGATATTATGTTGAAATAAAATAGTAGAGTAAATAGGATTTTTTCGATTGTTAAATATGGATATTAGTGCTAAAAATAAAGCCCCCCACAAAACTAGTTGGATTTAAACAGCGTATTCAACGGACTTTCAAGAAGCTCTCGGGTTCAAACATAAAGAACCTAAAAACCACTGTCTCGGTTGCCTAGTTGCTAATACGACTCCGACCATCCCAGAAATCCACGTGTTGTTTTTCCACTTGTTCCACTCACATACCATTCCCCCTTTCTCCTGGCTTCCCAGGGGACAGCAAAGCCCTTCTCTTTCTGCGGCCATCGCCTTTAAGCATAATAGCCACGAAGCCATCATATCTTATTCCATCACTGAAATCAGTGTTTTGTCATGGTAGTACTGCAAAACAGAGTCCGTTGGAGGGAAACTGTTTTTCACTCTAGTCCCATGAGGGATTAAAGGCGCATAAGTGTAAGTATTGCATGGAGCTGGTAGAATAAAACCGCGTGTTTGAAGTTCTTTTACTAGTCTCGGTAATTGTCTCCGACTAAGGCTTGCGGTACTACATTGCATTCTAGATAAACTTTCGCTGACCTGCTTGGCTTTATTACTGCAATCGCAAGCAAAATTCTTAATAGTGATGACAATGCACGCACAGTTTAGCTTAAAACCACTCGGCCGTGATCGTTACAAGATTAATTCAAATTTACTTTTGGTTTTACCCCTCCAACTGCGGGCGGTTTTTATTACCGACCAAGACAATGATATATTATGAAGCACCAGTGTCTACAGTAATAGGCTCCATTCTTTCCATAGATGACAAGGCTGTTGTCGCTACGATGCAGTTGGTTGATGTTGATGATGATACCAGAGGCTTCGATTCCCCGGACCAACTCATGCCCCCTTGGAGTTGGTCTTTATGCGTTTGCGTGGAGGCACAGAGTCATTTTCTTCGGCCTCGCTCTGCTCATCTTTCTGTCGATGTTCGCATTTTTCATAACAAGTTGCGCCACTCCTATCTCGGGAGACTCCGCTCTCCTTAGCTTCGATCCGGCTCCCTACAGTTCCAGCATCGGAGTCGACCGCGTACTTCTGTTGTATTCATTCGGTTTCAAATGCCCTCTGTCGTGTGTATTTCCCGAGGTAGACTGCACACTGCCTTATACCCAGGACAGACAGCGCTCTTAAATTATTAATTTACGCTAATCATCGTTAACTAGAATGTGTGTCACCCTAAATTGTTAGTTAATTCCCAATTTTTTGATGTAACATCAAGCCTAAGAGAGTGACCTAAATAGAAGTGATGTAGAAGTTAAATTTCGAAAAGTCATTTAGAGAAGTAAGCGTGCGGTAAGAACCGCACAAGAAGTAAACAAAAGTTAAGAAAGTAAGGGTGTTTACTTGCTACACTTCTTATGAGCTTTTTATTTTGGTTTACATGTGAATTTTGAGAAAAATTATGCCTACTTCACTTCTGCGTTACTTTTCATTTAGGGTAGGCCTTAAGGCTGAAGCAGAACCAATCCGTTCCGTCCGCTCCGCACGTTTTTCCTTTGTTCTTTTTGACATTCCGTCCGCTTGATTGTGGCTACCGTTCCGTTCGTTTTATGGAAAGTTTATGGAAATGTCAAATTTCCAACTTTTAAAAACGGGCGGAACGGATTGGTTCTGGTTGAGCCTTTAATCAAGTTCGTTACAGCGGTTCTCTTAGTTTTACATTTTCTCATAGATGGTGCACCATGCACCAAGCAGTTATTTTGACGTAAACGAATTGAGGTTAAACATTCCACGAGGTTAAACATTCTATAAACTGCGAAAATGGCTAAAAAAAGTTATAAGTTAGCGCGGAATATTTTAAAATAAAATGTTTTAAATAAACTTTCCGTATTTTGTTGTTCATTTTTTAAATTGGCGCTGTCAAAAAACATATGTTCATCAAAGAACTCTAATGTCATGCAAATAGTGTCTCTCACCTTATTTTTTAATGTACATTAAAGCCCAAAACAGAATGAATGCAGAAACTTCGACTTTGACTTCACCGTTGCAGTAAAGTCGACTTTGCCGCACAGCGCTAACACATTCATTTCAATAACTTCAAAGTCGACAATTTGACAGATAGTATTTACAATTGCAATCACCATTTAATAACGTGCTAGAAATTATTAATTTTGAACAAATGGACCAATTTATTTTTACTGTATGTGGACTTTACGTATATTACCTGCGAAAATTATATTTTTCATACAATAAACTTAGTCAATTTAAATTTTCTAATTTGGCGACAATGACAAATTTGAAATGTTGTGTTGGTAATTCTGAAACTTTTGCAGCAGCTTTAAAAATTCTCAAAGTCGAAGTCGGCGCAAAGTTTACTGCAACGCTTAAGGTGGATTTACATATCTGACATTTTCCGTCGCGCCGGGTCACAGCTGATCATTTCTGTCGCGGATTTTTAATACGCGTTTTACATTTCTGACGAATTCTGTCACAGGCAAAAACAATCGTGACTTTTGGCAACTGACGTGAAGAGAGTAAAAATGAAAGTAACCAAAAAAATATAAATTAACAAACAAACAATTTTTAATAAAGCCTCCCTTTACGTCCACGCAAAGCCAAACAAATTCAAATAAAAAAGCATTTCAGTTACACATAACCTCAACTTTTACTTACAATCAGCTGTTTCTATCACCCTGTCACAGAAAATATTAAAAAGTTTTTTTAAATATTTTTTAAAGCACTACAATGTCTGTAGGTAGGAAAAAATGATTTTTTGATGTACCTTTTTTTATTCTAAAGTACTTAGTACTTTTAAGTTAAATAAAAAAGTAACGGTACATGAGCCCCAATTTTTTTTTTACCAAAAAATTGTCCACATCAAAATATACATTGTGTGTAAATTTCATTGAAATTGGTGAAATAATACAGGAGTTATCACCTGTTCAATTATTGAAAAAACGGTACTTTAAAGTGGAATTGCAGGATAACGGGACTTGAGCGACATTTTCTTTTTTCACCGTTGGAATGTACATAAATAACTGTACTTTGTGTAAAAATTTCATCAAAATCGGAGCGGAAGTAGTTATTCTAAACATTTACCATTATATTTTTGATGCTGTTAAGTTGTTGTTATTTGTTTACGTTATACTTCGGTGCGCCATCTGAGTTTATCTTTGCGCAAGATTCCCTATTGCCCGAGAAGCGTTCGTTTACTTTCCAGGTTTTTGATAGAATTTCCCCCACTCTTGGAGTAAGCTTGATCCAGGAAGCTAGCAGCCAGAAAAGTACGCGAACGGACCTAATGTTAACCTTTTTTAACTATTGATTTCACTGAGCAACTGGTTTGCTCACACATGCATATAAAATAGAACAGTGTGAATAAGTTGTATAGGCGAGGTATTCTGTAATGTGCAGGTTGTTTATAGAAAAATAAAATTTTTATCCACAATAACATAAATTGACACGTATGTACTTGTACCAACTTTAAAAATAATGAAAAGTTGTTCTGTCAAACTTACGAAAATCGGCCACTTGTACATTTGAGTGCGTGTCACCACCACGTCTTTTAGCACTTTTGGAATTATTTAATTTATTAAGAGGTGGAGCAAATTTCTGAAATTAGAAAATAAGTTACATTATAAATGGCCGATCAAGTTGTTGAAACAGTAGAAAAAATCGTTGAAAATGCAACTAGCAGTAATGCTACAAGCACGAAAACTCCATCAACTCCAGAAGGGATGGCTGTTGCCTACGGGAGTCTTGTTATAATGGCCATGCTTCCCATATTTTTCGGATCATTAAGATCAGTTAAACATCATCGAATGAAGAAGGTATGTAGAAAGCTTCCATTATAAAGGCTGTATGTGACAGAAAGTGGGCGATGTGTGGGATCATGTACTATAAATATTTTGTTTTATTTTTAAGGAATCTGGAGAAAAGGCGGACAGTGTGTCCTCAAAAGATGCAATGATGTTTCCAATAATAGCATCCTGTGCGCTCTTCGGTCTATATATGTTCTTCAAAATTTTTTCAAAAGACTACATCAATCTCCTCCTGACGGGATATTTCTTCTTTCTTGGAGTGATGGCCCTCTCGCATCTTCTTAGTCCAGTTGTTAGCTCCCTGATCCCAACAGCCATACCCAAAATACCATTCCATATACTGTTTACGAAAGGGGAAGGAAATAAAAAGGAGGACATTGTTAACTACAAGTTTTCGTCGCACGATATAGTATGTCTTATAATGTCAACGGCTATTGGAATTTGGTATTTAATGAAAAAGCACTGGATTGCAAATAACTTATTCGGATTAGCGTTTGCTGTGAATGGAGTTGAATTGTTGCATTTAAACAATGTCGTGACTGGATGTATCTTGCTTAGTGGACTCTTTATTTACGACATATTCTGGGTGTTTGGAACAAATGTGATGGTGACCGTGGCTAAAAGTTTTGAAGCGCCTATTAAACTAGTGTTTCCTCAAGATTTAATTACAAACGGCTTGAATGCTTCAAATTTTGCAATGTTGGGACTTGGAGATATTGTCATCCCTGGAATCTTTATTGCTTTGTTGCTGAGATTTGATCATAGTTTAAAGAGGAAAAGTCAGACGTATTTTTACGCCACATTGATCGCTTACTTTATGGGCCTCCTGGCGACAATATTTGTAATGCATGTGTTCAAGCATGCTCAACCTGCCCTTCTGTACTTGGTACCAGCCTGTATTGGAACACCATTGCTCTTGGCTTTAATCAAAGGAGATATTAAAACATTGTTTGCGTAAGTATTAAAAGCAATTTGTTTTTCTAGATATATACTTAGCAATATTATTTAAAATTTTACGAAATAAGTTTGTTATGTCTTAAATAGATTTTATATTTGGCCACAGTTGCGACATCATATTCTGGGAAACAGTTATGTTTCTTGATTTTATTTTGCACATACCGATAACGCAGAATCAGGTGTACCTTAACAAAGATTTGCTTGCATACGGAATATAGAAGTTTGTAATTTCAGCTTTCTAATGCCGTTCTAAAGCAGTCAAGTTATATCTCTCGTAGTTGTTTGGAAGGATGGTAATGATTTGGTTTATCATTCTTCCTTCACGCGGCGTAGTTTGTCAATGTCTGCACGTCCTTATACGTGACAACTTTATCTGCAAAGGTTTGTACTGTTTCATCACAAAATTGAAGAAACATGGTTTCCCAAAATTATATTAAATCAATAAGTTGATTTAAAGAGATCTAAAATATCAATAAACTCATTGGAGCAATCTTGCTGCCGCTTGTATTTGTGATGATACCATACGAAACACAATTTCATATTTCGAAAAGTCGATTTCGACGTTATCTGCAGGAGTTACCACACCTCGTGCGTTTTTTTAGTAAAAAGTTCAACAAAATGTTATCTTGAGTATGTCCTTATAGGTGGTGAGAGAAGAGGAAAGGGACCCGAATACCCAGTCCAGGCTATGGAGTACGAACTATGAATTTTATCGGGTGCTGGGTCCTTCCGTGACCTAGCGAGTATTTGATGAAGCAGAACAACTCCGACGAGTTTAACTATATGGTTCTGCAAATCCTGAGTAGAGAGTAGTTTTGAGAGGCTGCTTAAATAAACGAGTGAAGTCAATAAGCAGCAGCTTGAAGTTTGTTCAATTCAACTAGGCGCTGTTCTCTGTCGAAAGCTTCAAAGGTATCTAGCGCAACCAAGTATAAATCAACTAAATGGCGCATATTTTATTCAGATGTTGGGATAGACGTACATGCTTTTAAGTCTCCAAGATACCTTTTTGTCTAAGACCATAGAGGTACTGATTGGCCTAGGGCTTAAGGCGTCTAGCTACCATCCCAGAGGTCTCGGGTTCGAATTCCGGCAGCCCCACGGCCCTTCGCCTTTTCCACTTTCCCACCTACATAGCTTTCCTTCTTTCTTCTTCCCTCTTTACATTCCTGATTCCTTTTGACATAGACCTTTTTAGCCCTTCCCCGCCCCACCAAAGCGCATGTCATCGGTTGGTTGATGAGATTCAACTCGTTTCAGGAGGTACAACACTCCAGCGAGTTGTTTCTTGATGCCTCAGAATCTGAGGACCATAGATCAGGAGCCCTAAAATGAACCAAAACCTTAGACTGAAAGATGCACTTAGAAGCACAGAGTAGCACAGCAGGTGTCAGATAAACTAGAATTCCAAGCTAACAAATATGTATGTCTTTAATTCATCCGTGATTTTCTTTTTCAAAACTACTCATCGTCTTATTTATAGAAGCAACATCCCTTTCTATACTTGATTGCTATTACTGAATCGCTTGCTTCAAACTTAACGTTGAAAAACATCTTCTCGAGACCCGCTCTAATCTTCTTACTATCTTCTATCCTTCAAACTATGCTTGCTACTAGACATTGCACCATGACCTGAACGGCATGTCGGAAAGTGAAAGTCGTCATTGTGGAGTACGTACGCAGATTAGAATTTGTCAACAAGAACTTCGAGCTATTTCCACATTTATATACACAATGAAACACTAAATTTTGCTGTTTGATATATTACAGACTTTATTTACTGAGATTGATAATCAGCTGATGGTATAGTAGAGGTGAGATCGTCAGTCAGACCGTTATTTATCGCTAAAATTGTTTGCACACTCAACAAATAAGATTCCGTAACTGACCAAGTGGAAGGATAGCTGATTATTGTTTCTATCGTTTCGATGACATAATAAATACAATGTAACAATATGGTGAGGGATGCACCGCACTTTTTATTTCCGTCTTATACCTTTTTAGTGTAGTTGACGATTATTTTTATGTTTAATATATACATTTTTCCTATTTTGTCGTGGTCAGCTTCACTCAGATGCAAACCGCTGGCTCTTGTTTTGTTTAATACCGAGTAATATTCAAACTACATATCTCTAAAATCATCAGTCAAGCTGCCCTGTTGGCCATGGGAGGAGGTGGGAGCTAAAAATAATAACAGACGACTTCGGCAATGCTGTGCGACTGTGAGGCTACAACCTAAAAGAGATTGAGCCTCCTCCGTTAGAATATAAAATTACAGGAAGGGCTCTCGCCGAATTAAAACGCAGTGAAATTCTTTTTGCATATGCTTTATGCTTTTAGTTGTTTGTACTCTACAAGCGGAAAAAGCGGATGGAATAGAGGACAGGCAAGAGAGACTTAAAATTATGAGTTATCTAAAATAAAATCTTGTCCCCAAAAATGAACTGCCATCGTCCCCAAAATCTAATCAGCTGATGCTTTGCATTTTGCGTTGGGCAGTTAGTAAACAAAGTAATCTAAGAAAACAACATTTATATTATTTGGATATTTACCGCAATTATTAATATAAATATGTAATATATGTGTTTACGAAGTATTTAGCACATTTGTTTGAAGAACAAAACAAAGAATTGTTCTAACTTTCTTTCTTTTTTAAGTTAGTTTTGAGGAAAAGTGTTTGTGTAAACCTTATAAAAAATCTTTTTAAAAAACTATTCCACCGAACGCAGGAAAACAAGCAGTTAACTAACCCAATTTGACAGTTGTCTAACCCCAGATTTCACTACGATCACATACGGGGATTTTAAACGCGAGGGCATTGTAGTTCTCTGTTTGGAATCAGAAGCGGTCACGTGAGATTAATGAACAAGCAATTAACAGGTTCGAATCTGCCGTAATTGGTGTTAGAGGAGTTGATATGTAAAAGAGGTGGTCCTCTCAGATTATAACGACTCTCTCTAAACGATGCACGGCGACCTAGAAAACCTGAGTCAACTTTTCCATTAAGGAGCTGATGAACAAATACAACATCGGCCACGTCACGACGCATATGACGAGAGCTTAAGTCGAGTAACTTAAGCCGAGATTC
This sequence comes from Thereva unica, assembly GCA_949987705.1. Classification (NCBI taxonomy): domain Eukaryota; kingdom Metazoa; phylum Arthropoda; class Insecta; order Diptera; family Therevidae; genus Thereva; species Thereva unica. The sequence continues at coordinate 37,526,501 of OX465285.1, forward strand.
ATATGATGCAAGAATTAATTGATTTTGCCAAGGAAGATGATTTAGTGCGAATCTGACGAACCTTCGCTGAACCGATTCAGTAGTTCTAACATGCGAAGAGTAGTGACGAGACCAAACCTGGGACGCATATTCGAGTAATGTCCTGACAAGGGAAATTTATAGGGGTTTAGTAATCAAGGGGTTGTTAAATTCTTTGAACCACCTTTTAATAAAACCCAGGACTAAACTACCTCTGGAAGAGATATAGTTGATGTGAGTGTAAAAATCCCGCTCACAATCAAATCTAATCCCTAGATCTTTAACAAAGTTACCAAATTTAGTTGAGGGATACCCTCAACATACTCAAAAAAAGTGTAGTTAAAAATTATAGGATCACGTCTCCTACTAAAAGTCATGACTTCGCATTTACTAATATTTAGAACCAGGCTGTTAACACACCAAGAGTGAAACGTGTCAAGGTCGACTTGCAAAAGTTTGCAATCCTCGATACCCTTTATGTGACGATACTATTTGATGTCATCAGCGTAAATCAATATTCTACAGTATCTTAGTAAGGGGACAATG